>OY992509.1:28447553-29866881 GCA_963921215.1 Scoparia ambigualis
CGCCTTTTACGACACCCAAGGGAAGAGAGGGGGCTATAGCATTCTTTCACCGATACGCGACTCGGTTATAGTACTTAGTATCACTCGGATTTTTAATATTTTAAAACAAGACAACATTGTTAGTTGTTTTCCCGTGAACCTCTCTAAAGAAAAAGTAAAAAATCTTTTTAAAAACTTTCTATATCGTATTTGTCCGTAGTATATGTATGTAACAAGCTATTAAAAATGATGATTAAAAAATTAAATTTGTATACCTACGCTCACACCAACTATCTAGACCAAGATAAGTATTCTTTTGAAACTCGTTAATATAGTAAGATAACGTATACATATAAGTACATAAACAGAAAAAACACCCAGAACCGAAATCAATTTAAAAAAACCGTTTTTCTCTAAATTGAACCCGGGATCTTAGAGATGGCGCGACGCCACACCCGATGTGCTAACCGCTCGACCATGGAGGTTGTCATATTTAGGTATTATTAGGTAGGTCATTTTTATAGACAATATCACAAACACCACAGCAAAGCCTTATCAGTTTGCCGTATTCATTTGCTTTATGAACACATGCAAACAAACCATGTATCAGTGCAGGCAGGCACCGGGGGCCCATAACTTAAGCGGGGCGCGCCAGATCAAAACGAGCCCCGGGCTCCAATGGACAGTCCGATTTATATAGGCGACCGGCTGATAGTGGGTGCAGCGACAGGGCTGGACTGCGATTGGGAGGTCATAGCGATAAAGTTACGATTTTAAAAAGTAACTTATTTTTATTTTTTGGGAGCCTACTTACATATTATTAAGCTTTAGGAGGGTTTACGCATTTCTCTTTTCCATACAAACTTCCAAGTCGAAATTTTTAAAAACAAATAAGCCAATTTTTATGAAACTTTGCATGCTAAAGTGAAACACAGGGATCTAAATAGTTTGTTGAAAACATTTTTCAAAAACGTTATTTTAGCTGAGTTATTGCGATTTAAAGTCCACTATAGAAAGTTAAAAATCGCAATAACTCAGTTAAATAAATAATTTTTTAAAATGTTTTCAACAAACTATTTAGATCCCTGTGTTTTATTTCAGCACGCAAAGTTTCATTAAAATTGGCTAATTGGTTTTTAAAAATTTCGATTTGGAAGTTTGTATGGGAAACCGAAATGCGTTAACCCTCTTAAGTTTATGTTTGTTTCTACAATTTTTGCTTGTATTAGTGATTGTCTTGTTGATTGTCCTAGTAAATCAATAAACAAATACATACATATAATCACGACTATTATCCCCAAAGGGTTAGTCGCAGACTAGGCAATGAGGACCGCAAAAGCAGTCTTCTGCCGTAGTCCACATTTCACCAAATAGCGACTGCATATGTGGTCAGCGTGACAGGTGGTGAGCCCATCGCCGCTCTATGCTGTTGGATGTATGTGCAGTCTTTAGTCCGTTAGTTGCCTTTTACGACACCCAAGGGAAGAGAGGGGGTGGTAGTTTTCTTTCACCGCTACGAATAAATTATATTCTTAATACCACTTAATACCATCTGAAGGATACAAGTACGAGTGAAAGAGGGAGATAGGCTCTTTTCAAAAATGGATAACGCTATGGGGTTAAAGACTCGTCTGGTTTTGCGGGTTGTCCATGTGTGTGTAACATTTGACCCGACTGCTTCGTTCGTTACTCATAAAAAAAGGTTTTACAGATAAAGAAAAATACAGATTTTCGACTAAACATACATTAGAGGCGTCATATCGTAGGCTGCCAAAAGTGATTACATTGCCATGCTGAGCTCTGATGAAGATAGCACATGAATCCTGTGACACGGTATTGCAATGCAAGGGATCGGAACATGAACGCGCTTCCTGCCTAATACAAAAAAATGCTATTAAAATGCTTATTACATTGTGAATCCGGAATCTTTCCACATCCCTTATTGAATGTTTTACGTTTCCAAAGAATCATACTTAAACGTCGGACTATCTTGTTACGAGTCCTGAATAAGTGCCTGTCACAGCGCCAAAACGTAGTGAAAAATAATGGCGAATAAAAGCAGTTTATGGAGGTTATTGTGTTTCAGTTTATAAGGATGGATGTCGATTCGGCCATAAACTGCGGAACACTGGCATCAGCGTTGAATGTGTTATTATTGCTATCATGTCGTATTAAAAAGGAACTAGCCACTACCTATGTACCTGACTACCATTGTACTCTAAATCTTGGCTAGATGGCTAGTAATCTATTAAATTGTTGAGAAAAATCCACTAACAGTTTTTTCAACACTTTCCCACTTGAGGTACCTGGTCAACTTTTTTCAACGTTTCAACGTCTGAAAATACATTTAAGCGATACTAACGAAAATATTACGAATTTCTCATACTTACATCAATTTTTTGCGCAAGTTAAGTTTCTGAACTGAAACTTGTCATTAGACATTCATTCATTCATCATTAGATGAACCGGATAACGGATTAACATACATAAAATAAATACTTCTAAATTGACTCGAGCGGGAATTGAACCTCAGAGTTGCCGACCACGACGTCAGAACCGGCGTGCTCACCACTCGACCAAATGGAATAGAAAGTTGTGGTTTCTGCCCCCTTCGTGAAACTTTAGTAGATATGTGTCTTACAATATTAAACATATGAAAATTATAATAATTGCATTGTTAATTATCATACAAGTAAAATAATGATAATGTACGACCACATCATTATATCGGTTGATAGAAACATGCTCGTACACAAAGTTTATCACGACAAACGGATGCAACTTGTAGAATGGATCTGCGCCGATAACCTACTGCAACACGAATTGTGATATCGGCTGTAGCCAACCGCTCCTTTGACATCATGCGCGCGCGCAGGACGACCTTATGCTGCATGCAGCAGAGAATACAAACAAGATTTTGGATTTAACACTACAAATAAAAATAAAAAATATTTTTATTGAAATGCATTATTTATAATAGCACAGCTATTACTACAAAAGCATGTCTAAACGTAGACTATGTCTTTTTCGATAACTTTTTCTCTGATTCTTTTAGATAAATACAAGACACACTTTTTAACTTTAAATACTGTTTTGTAATTCGTAGTTGCCTTCTGCTTTTAAAATGAATGTGTTGTATTTTTTATAAAACTCGGTTTAAGACTTTAAGCGCCATGACGGTCACCGATGACCGACAAACAATTAAATTTCAATTGTGTCTGGTTTTGTAGCAGTCTACGTGTTAAGCAGATTTTCATCGGACATTTTTTTAGCTTCAATATTGAAAGCTTCAAAAGGCCGTTTGTTACTTTAATTAGTAAAACTAACCACACAGAGACGTTTATAAAGCCACCTGGCTTGAAAAACTACAGCACCTGAATTAAAACACATTTCGCGATCTACTCATATGTTCGTTCACATCAATATTATTTTATCCTGACTTTTCGACGTTTTAGAAGGGTTTGTGGTAGAAACGGAACTAAAACTCGTAAAAATTGTTTCATTTCTGACACCAGGCTGAAAATATGGCAGATTACTCTTAATAAACCCTTGTCACTTATTGGATAAACACATCCCGACAAATATAATTGGACAATAAAACATAAGACAGCCGTGATGATTTGTGCAGTGCCGATAGCAATGTTAATTATTAATATTATTGTTAATAATGCTCATTGAATAACAGATAATTGTTCATTGAGACACTTGGCCATTGAAGACGACCTAGATATTAGAACAAACAATGAGTCTAGCTAGACTAGTTGGTGGTTCATATTCCCAGAAAATCATAGAGCTGGTATTACCGAGAAACATTGCATGCGACAGTCGTTAATGATTTCGCTGAAGATATTAAAGAGGTTAAGACGAGTCAACAGAAAATGCGACTTAACTAATCAGTATTAATAAAAATCAATTGCCTTAAGCACGACGCAGCATCATTTGAGAACGGCTCGACCGATTTGGCAGGTGGTCGCTTGTATTGAATATTATTAAAATTATAAATAACTTTTTTTCAATCTTACGCCAATTACATAGTCCAAGTTAAGCTTCTTTTGGAACTTGTTTTAATGGTTAGATAACGGATAAACATACTTAATACTATACAAATAAAACACCCAAACCCGAAATCAAATTTTTAAAAATTTAGAACTACTACTAGGAATCGAACCCGGCACCTCAGAGGTGTGCGACGCCAGAAGCACTCGACCACGGAGGTCGGCAACAAAATGGTTTTTTTTTTAAACTTTCCTACACACACCAATTATCTAGCCCAAGAGAAGCTTCCTAAGAAACTCGTTAAATGGTTACTAGACTACGGATAAACATTTTTAAAATACTTAAATACATACTTATTATATACATAGAAAACACCCAGACCCAAGACAATTTAGAAAAACAATACTTAGTTTCTAAATTGACCCGAACGGGGATCGAACCCGGGACCTCAGAGATGGCGACACCATGAAAACCGGTATACAAACCACTCGACCAAGGAGGTCGTCAATTTTAAAGCCATAAGTCCCAGTTTTTAGCTGGTGGTAGAATTATGTCCAGAATCCAACTAGCTGACGTCCTATACCTATGCCAGTCGCTAAACAGCATTGTTATCTGAGCTAAGAAACATTCGCATATATGTACTCCTTACTAAGTAGGTAAATATGTACTCCTTATTAAGTACAGTGTCACCGAAATACCTGTTGACCAAATAAAACAAACTTTCTGCCCAGCTCCTGTATCGGCTAAAAAATATGAATATGGACATGGGCTTCATTTGACATTTGAAGCCCATAATATGCCCATATAAGGACAAAATATGGGCTTCTAATGTCAAATGAAGCCCATGTCCATATCCATATTTTTTAGCCGTTAGACCCGCTGGTCCCGGTTGTAAATTAAAAGCCGCCAACCCGCATTGTTCCATCGTGGGTACAGCCTGAAATTTCCATGGACCAGTGGGAATGCGATCCCAGCAGAATCATTTATAGTCTGACACTGATGGTTTAAAACGAATCTTGTGTGGGTAGGGTTGCTATAACCAAAAATAAAAAAGCCGGACACAGATTCATATTCAGCCGGACATTTTGTCCTGAAACCCTGACATAAATTGGATTGTTAAAAAAAAGGTAAGTAAGTACTTTTATGTGTTTACTGCCTGCGAGATGTCGCGCGGGCTTACTTAAAGTCAGACATGCCGGACAACCTGTATGGTGTGTGTTTGTAATAACACCAAAACAACAGCAGCCTGTAACATTTCCATTAACATTCGTTGCGAAGTGTTAAATAATGAAATAATTACATTCCGCCGGCCGCTTTAACGAGTGCCCTTTAAATCCAATAAAGAGAGAAAAGTAATCAATTCGATTAATTCCCACCGAAAAGTAACGACTCCATCGGACTGCGCACGAATAAATATCAAGAGAAACCAACACTTTATTTATTTCTGAACGTTTATTATTGAAAAAAAGAGAAATGCATTCGAAATTACGTAGGTGTGAAAGAGATATCCGGAGGCGTCAAATATTATCTGGAGGAGCTAAGGGGCGCTGTCAAACGTACCTGTGATAGAAAGGGATGGATGTACACACTGTAACGCGTGCGAGAAAGGGACGCCGAACGCAAAAGATGGCCGTGGCTGTGAAAATTTGCATTTTATCTTCGGCGATCTTCAGTTAATTGAGAGTGCGAATGTTTTGCACACACGCGTTAATTAACGATTGATTAATGATTGCTCGCTACTGTCCATTAATTTCGTGATAAAAATCGTTATAGAATATCCATCATATGGGATTAACGAGGCTGCAGACGTGAACCCAATTTGTAATACAATGCAACGCTGCATTGAAATTAAATATCCTTGAATGTTTTATTAATTAATCGGCTGTTCTAACTGTTTTATGCACGGAATAAAGTAGTTTTAGGTGTCGTAAGTTTTTGTTGGGGAGTTCGGTAGCGCAGCGGCTAAGGCCTTCTTTGATCTTGTCAGTTAAACAACTAAAAACTTCTCGAGCTCGTCCGTGCTTCGGATTGCACGTAAAGTTGTCAGTATCGGTTTTTCCAACGGTAATCATAATCTCTCCCACCTCCTGCGTAATTTTATTGATAGGAACCGAGTATTGTTTCAAAATTTGTGATGAGATGAGTGTCATTTTGTGTCTTGGCTTGGCATGTCTAAGCGGACGTCGGAAAGAATCCCAACGCAATTCTCTCAAATCTTTTATCATGCTCAGGTGGTATCGCGTACCTACCAGGTCTTCGGCTCGCCAAAGTGCAAATAGTTAATCGAGTACAGATCCATATCCTCAGTGTGCAATGCAAATGTGGTTTTCCACATGCCAAAGTATAAGTAAGCCGTGTTCGCACCATCAATCTCTATGCCATAATCTGAATTGACAAAGTCCAGGATAGTTCCCAAATATGGTTTATGTTCCATTCTTTCACATGGGGTTCAGAAACGCTGCCATTGACATCAGGCCCATAAATCGGTGCTACATAACGGTTAGTCGTAAGATGGTCGTCGTTATATCAAACCAACATGCATTGAGTCAGCGTGAGTTATGATCTCCCCATGTTCTGTTGGACCTTGGGAAGGCCTGCGTCCACCAGTGGAACGTCTGTGGGCTAATGATGATGATGAAGTTTTTGTTGTCGCAACGTAACACATTTCATCGATCCCACTGCTTGCCTTAGGTATTTCCACTTGAACAACAGCAATAGGATTACGCCTTATTTGTCCCACCACCTTTTTTTGAAACAGATTTGCACGGACTGGACAGAATCACTATAGCATGTTGGTAGTGCGCCTGGCCAAGTAGGTGCGGGCCAGGTAGACGGTGAAGGTTCGATCTTCGAATCGTGCTCGTGGAAACTTTTTGTCATGTGTTCACAATAATATTTACGTCCATTATGTTTACCAGTATTTATTAGTACCTACATTGTTACCCTAGGGGTGAAAGTAGCTTATTTAGTCCCGAGACGGGGTTTGGCGCCCGAACGTAGCGAGGGCGCCAATATTTCGAGAGACTAGATAAGTCTTTCACCCGAGGTAAACACTGTGCTTTTTATTACGAATCATAATACAAGGAAAGTAAAAATAAAAACATGAATTAGCTAAAGAAAAATGTTAATACAAATCGATGCTAGGTATACCTACGGAAATATAAACAAAACTTTACAACTCGAAAAAACAAATGAATATCGGATTGCCGCTTTCCCGCCCATTTTGTTTTATTTCTGTGTACGCTCAGCTATTCAGCCCTTAGTTTTCATTTTCGTAATTGAAAAAATCAAAAATATTTTGCCCAAATCTATGTTATTAAAAAATAGTTGAATGTATAAATTTTAATAAAGTCGTTTCAAAATATATATTCTTTAATTAATACTTATCTTCATGTTAATCCAATTTTACATCGCGCTGTAATAGTGTGGATTAGAAAGTTGGGACATGGTTCAATAAAAATGTGAAAATAGAACCGTCAAACGTGGCAACTTGACCTTCCATGGTCAACTCGCCCTTAGTTTGCCTTTAATGACAAACTAATGAATCTGGTAGGATTCGATGATTGAGGAGCTCGATGGCGCAGCGGCTAGCGCGTTCGGCTTGCGATCTTGCCCGCTAAGCAACTTTCGCAATGCTGGGTCGCCTGACGGGTGACCAATTAAAAACATCTCGAGCTTCCTCCGTGCTTCGGAAGGCACGTTAAGCCGTTGGTCCCGGTTGTTGTCGTAAGATGGCAGTCGTTAAAACCCACCAACCCGCATTGGGCTACCGTGGTGGGTTATGGCCCAATATTCCCACGTGCTATTGTCCACGTGGGAGGTCTGTGCCCAGCAGTGGGACGTTTACAGGCTGATGATGATGATGATGATGGTAGGATTCAAAACAGGTAGCAATATTAAATAAATTGTAATAGATTATCTTGATTAACACGTGCTACATAATTGTTTTTTTTTCGGTTGTAACAGTGATCGTAATCCATTACCACGCTGCAACGTGCTGCAACGCAGCGCAGCGTGGCTCTACCACTCAGTCAACATCAACATCAAAATCTCACATGTCGACTAACGAAAACTTATTACAGAGACTTTCAGAGAAAAAATAATATTCTTCTGTGCTCGTGCTGTCTGTGCACTTCCACACCGGCAGCAGTACTTGATTAAAGCATTATAAAATTTTACAAAAAACCAATAGATACCCGTAGATAAAACGTTGACATACATACATGTATAGAAATAATAGTACCGATGCACCGCATGACACAGAATTATGTATCTTATTGTACGGCTTCCGTTCCATTGACCCGGGGTGATTCGGTACCCTTTGAGGCTCGATTCATCTAGTTTCATTGATAAATTTAATTGGAGATCATACAATGTGTTGGTAAACAAATATTTAGATATATAAGTATATCGTTCGGTGATTGCTATCCGAAAAATATCTTGAATAATTGCTTTATTATTATTTAATCTATGTTTCTATGTTTGTAAATAAAAATCAATAGCCGACATGTTTGTAAGCACATCAATTCAGGGGGGAGGGGGGGTTACTCTTGAACGCAAACTCAATCTCAATACAATACCAATGCGATTAATATGTATCGATATTGGGATAAGTAAAGATAATTCCGGAACGCAATCTCGATAATAATTTGTTTAATCAATTTCCACGCAATTTAATTCCAATGTGGCGCTAGCGTCGCTTACAAAAGTGCCATTTGACATTTTTTAGATTTGTGATTGGAAATTGACTAATGCAATTGTGTTTCAAGAGTAAGCCTACTGAACGGCGGGCGCGACCGATTTCACTTATTATTTTTTTGTTCACAAGGTTGGTGTAAAGTTTACGCGGACGAAGGCGCGGGCGCGGGCTTGTCGCTATAATTTTAATTGAATCGGCGACGGTATAATAAGTCTGGTCGTCTGTTTGTTGACATATCATACTGATAAAAAATAAGGTGAATGTTGGTTGGGTGGGATCAATATATACAGCGTGGAAAAAAATACCGTGGTTGAAAGAAAAGTACTTACCCTTATAATATTGATGATGGCAAATTTTACTGAAAGGACACATTTCTTTATTTTCAAAAATAATTAAAACTACGTTTTAAGATTTTTGAAAAATCACTTGTTTTCGAACCGGTGAAATGTGAAAAAAAACCAGTCTGTATTTTATGATACCAACCGAAAGAGTCGTTCTTAAGGATCATTTTTTTGTAAACAACAGTACCTTAAATTAAAGAAAGACAAAAAAAAATGTTTTTATTGTAGAGCTTGCTACTATCTAATGAAAATAGTTTATTTATCTTATGAATTGCTCAAAATGAGACCCATTTTCACGTATGCACAGACGTATTCTTGGTCTATCTTTAATTTAAGGGGAGGTATTTCGAGCGCTTCCCTCTCGTTCTCTCGACGGTACAACGGTAAGGGACGGGTATAACAGCGCAGCGGCGCGAATATTCGCGTTTTATATTTTAAAAAATTGATAGATGTAATAAATAAAAAACCATCGATTATAATAACTCAAGTTATTTACGAGCTTCATTTTGGTAAATGACACATAATATCAAATCACTTATTTTAAGAATAAAACCTGGAAAAGAAGATAAAATGACACAAAAATATGTAACTTTGTAAATTAATTCTATCGAGCCAACTTTATAAAATCTTGTTTCCATCGGGTGTATTTCACAGAATAAAGCCTCAACAATATTTCATAATTTTAGCAGATTTTAATTATATTGTTTACTACTTCAAAAAGTAATTCTAAGAACGTGTTATTTTAATTTTTCACTAACACCTAGCCTTAAGAAAATATGTTGTTTAAAAGAAATTGACCTTATGAATAACTCTTTGGTTGGTACCATGAAATACAGAATGTTTTTTTTTCACATTTCACCGATTCGATTGCCGGCTCAATCAGGTGATTTTTCAAAAATCTTTAAATGCAGTTTTAATTATTTTTGAAAATAAAGGAATGTTTCCTTTCAGTAAAATTTGCCATCATCAATAATAGGGGTACTTTTCCTCCAACCACAGTCTTTATTTCCACCCTGTACACAATTTTTTCAATTGTCACAGTCAAACTGCGTCGCGTAGCGGTGAAAGAATACTACTACCCCCTTTCTTCCTTTGGTATCGTAAAAGGCGACTAACGGACTGCACATATATCCAACAGCATAGAGCGGCGATGGGCTCACCACCTGTCACGCTGAGCACACGTGCAGTTGGTATTTGGTGAAAAGTGGACTATGTTAGAGGACTGCTTTAGCTGCACTAATTGCATAGTCTCTGACTAACCCTTCGGAGATAATAGTCGTGATTATGTTACATGTGTGTGTGTACAAATAAATAATTAAAACATATTCACGAGTGGTGGTTATTAAAAATATTATTGAAGTAACTAATTCTTTATTTTTATTCTGCTCTACTAACTACAAAAGGTGTTGGCAGACCTCAGAACATCATTAATCATGAATCTAACAATGTGAATCATTCTTCTAATATCTCTTACATCGTTGCACTTTGCCGTATAAAAAATGTTATTTATAAAAAAATAATGATAAGTTATTATGTAACTGTACGGCTTTATTTAATGTAAGTATCTATTTTAAAGTTCATCTGAACCTAATTTTAGCATGTTGCGTTTATCTTAAATAGTTGAACAATTAGATAAACTACAAAATACTAGTACATAATATACATAATATACGTAACAACTGCTGATTGATCGATCATGTAGGTAACTGATGTTTCTCAACTGTTACTGTTTAATGAAAAACATTTTTTATGAAAATACTTAATAAGTAAGTAGATATCTTTAAGGATTTTATTATTAATATTATATTTTTATGTGGGCATTCGTGCTCGAAATAAATATTGCTGATCTGATAGTAAAAAGTATTTAAATTACCCACCCCATTTGTGTCTTGTCTTGTAATATGTATAGAAAGTGGGTACAGGCAAATAATACTGACTCTTTAGAACCCACCGCACTTCCCAGCTAGCGTTTTTTTCCTTATTTGTAAGTATATTTTTTACTGGAAAACTGCAATGTAATCGCTTAAAGTGGTAAATAGGTTAGTATAGTATATTCCAAGCGTGGCGTAGGACGCCCTCAGACTAGGTGGAGCGACGAACTTCGCAAGGTGGCTGGCAAGAGCTGGATGAGAGTGGCCGCGGATCGTGCTCAGTGGCGTGTTCTTGGAGAGGCCTATGTCCAGCAGTGGACGAGTAAAGGTTGATGATGATGATGATGATGGCATATTAAACCTCGTAAGGTTGCTACCAAGCAATTCATCTACCACCTGTTAAACCTTTTAATCTAACTCTGTAAATGCTCAGTAACGAAACTTAGTCTAGCGTCCGACCATTCCAATCGTCATTGCTTTCCTTTGGTCGCTTGTTATCCTTATAAAAAAGGAAATTAAAAATATTGATTACAAATCCCAAAATGACAATGTCGTTTCGTTAACTAGTGGTAGGTATAACGAAACGCTCGACAGACGTGCCCCGTAATGTGTCCATTCGATACGGACAGATAAATTCTAAATCAATTTGTTGAATCGAGGAATGATATCGTTTTAGAGTGGTTAGTGGGGCTACCAGAAGTTATGAGGAATGTGGGAATGGCTCGCAAGTCTGATGAATCAAAAACAAATTTCCATAAATTAGATGTAGAATTAAAAAAAATCTTTGATGTTCTTGGATAGTATTCAATTTAAGAAGTTGTAGGAAATATATTTCCATAACTTACTTAAATGTTACAGTACTCAAAGGCAAAAAGCGTTCTTACATCCTGAGTTGGTACCATGTATGTGATCCCTAGGAAATCTTGCTGTAGTAAAAACCTTATATGTCTTCTAATAACGTTCAGATTAGCTCAAAACTTTTTAAATGATACTTAGTATGATACTTACTTCTGTGTGCAGAATAAAATCAAGATGTAAATATGTAGAAAAAACTTTTTTTTATGGAAAAATAAAGATTTTGGTCCGTGAACAGACTTGGGTCCAGACATGCCTCAATGGTATAACAACTAAAATAAAAATCAAAAATAAACTATTTTATTGGGTACACAATATAATAGGTTATATTAAGTTCCTAATATTTTTTGGTTAATTCAGGACGATTAGTTTGTATTATCTCCACTTTGTACATAATCATGGCCACACTACACTCAAGGACACTGGTTTCGCTCGCCCCATGCTGCGCAGGATCTGACACCGCGGGGCATCGAATCCCGCGCACCTTAATTAATACTTTTCAACGCCGATGACGCAGTAAACACCAAACTCGTATACCCCTCGGGGAGCCCGTTAAGTGGGGTAATTGTGCCTAAATAACGACCCTCCTTGATTGATCTTATTTTTTCCACATTGACACTTTTAATTTGAATGAATTAAAAAAGATAATGATGCAGAGGTAATTCTTTTTTAATATACATTTTTAACATTTCTTTGTTTCGTACCCACTCGTTCTTTAGATGCAGTTGGCATGTGATAGTTTTGTTAAAATATAGTGTACTTACAAGTAAACAGTAACCGGCGCGCGTAGCGGTGAAAGAATATCTACCACCCCCTCTCTTCCCTTGGGTGTCGTAAGACTCGTAGGCGATAAACGGACTATAGACTGCACATACGATCAACGGCATGGGCCGGCGAAGGGCTCACCACCTGTCACGCTGAGCACATGTACTGTCACTATTTGGTGAAAAGTGGACTGTGGTAGAGGACTGCTTTTGATGTCCTCATTGCCTAGTCTCGGACTAACCCTTCGGGGATAATGGTCGTGATTATATTTGTATGTATAAACGGTTTGATAAACATATTTCAAACACGAAATTTAATAGAAATTCCTGATTATGTGTTATGTTGTTTTCGGGTAGGTAGGTATCTACCCGATACATAAGTACAGTTGCATTCGCTCTGGGGCCCTTCTGTCACTTCTTAGAGCAGTATTACTTTAATCTTACTTAAGTAAAATTTTAAACACTGAAAAAAAGACGACAACCTCAGGCGGGAATCGAACCACGCACCTTCCGCATTCCGGGCGGCTGCCTTAACCACTTGGCTACCGAGGTCTGGCTTTCAACCGTCGAAATGTGTCAGTGCTTGATGCTTATGTTTTTAGTCAACATTGCTTCATCAAATCTTAGAAGTTTTCATTAGAATATTTGAACATTCGGTTATGATGAAGCAGCGTTTATAGATTAATGTTTTATATTTTATCGTTTTGTTAATGCTTAAAAAAATTTAAACACTGAAAAATATTTCTGTCGTATCTCAGAGGTGAAAACTTTTAAGATTTGATGAAGCAATGTTGACTAAAAACATAAGCATCAAGCTCTGACAAATTTCGACGGTTGAAAGCCAGACCTCGGTAGCCAAGTGGTTAAGGCAGCCGCCCGGAATGCGGAAGGTGCGTGGTTCGATCCCGCCTGAGGTTGTCGTCTTTTTTCAGTGTTTAAAATTTTACTTAAGTATATTTAAGCGTTAATAAAACGCTAAAATATAAAACATTAATCTTACTTTGCAAAATTCGTATGTCAATTTGCATAGTAAGATTAAAGTAATACTGCTTTAAGAGTTTATGATAAGGCCCATGATCATATAAGTAAATGTAACAATAAAAAGCGTTTCTATCAACAATTCCAATGTCAGTGACCATGATAGCTTAAAAAAACCAGTTCAATTTGTCGAATCAATCAATTGGACTGAACAGTTTCCACCTGATCCATCGAAGGTAAGAGAACTACATAATCGACCCTTTCAATGACAACGTTAGGAATGCGCGTGACCAATTGGTCGTCTATCGATGTCGATAAAAAAGGCCGACGCCTTCCAACGGAAATGATCAGACCGCGACAGATGAGAATAGTCCTCGAAATTGAATAACTCGATGCGATATCACCAAACTCGGAATTCAATGCCGATTGTTTAGAAAAAACATACTATCGATTTATAAGCTACGGTTGGGATTCTTTGCTGCGGTAATGGGAAGGCTTCTGCTGTCGATGAAACAGGGATTACTATTTAGAAAATATTTAATGTAGCAATCATTAAAGTGTTTTACTTAAAGGACTGAATAGTTTTATTCTAGTCTATAATAAAGAAAAGTGAGTTTTAAAGATTATTTTAAAAAATACGGCGACGTAAAACAATCCACAAATAATTACACAATTTACAAATTAAAAAAGAGAGAAATTGCAATTGTAGTTAGGTTAACCTACGATCGATGTAAATAAAATAAAACATCATCAATAATACAGACACGTGAGTTAGGTCTAGTTAGCTTAATCATGAGTTAAAATCATGCAGTTAGTGTATTAAATGATAATTTTAACATTCGTATTATTGTATTTTGCGTTAATAACGGCTCAATAAAATCGAAGATAACGAAACGTTGAAATAATTACTGCTTACCATAGGTGGGAATCAAAGCAAGGACCCCATCGTAGATGGCATCATGGTTAATGGTAAAAAGATAGAGCGGGTCGACGAATATGTCTACTTGGGGCAACTGGTTACGCTTGGAAAGGACGGACAGGCAAGAGAAATTCAGCGCCGCATCGGACTCAGTTGGGGGGCGTTCGGTAAGCTGCCTGAAATTTTCAAGTGTAAGGAAGTGCCCCTCTCTCTAAAACGAAGGGCATATGAGCAGTGTATTCAGCCGATCATGGTCTACGGGGCAGAAACTTGGACCCTTATACAACAACATATCCAAAAGCTGCAGTTAGCCCAAAGGAAGATAGAACGCGTCATGTTGGGTATCACTCTGAGCGACAAAATAAGAAACACAGAAATCCGGAGTCGCACTAAAATATACGACGTGGGGCGTATCATTGCGCAAAGGAAGTGGCGATGGGCGGGTCACATAAGCAGCAGAGACGATGGCTGGTGGAGCAGGAAGGTGCTTGAGTGGAGACCGAGAACCGGCACCAGAAGCGTTGGCCGCCAAAGGGCTAGATGGGCGGATGACATCACAAAAGTAACGGGCAAACAGTGGTCACAGAAAACCCAAGACCGATCAGGATGGCGTGCAAATGAGGAGGCCTACACTCAGCAGTGGGTGATCATGGGCTGAAGAAGAAGAAGAAGATAGGTGGGAATCGAACCAACGTCCTGCAACTTAACATTTCCAATTTGCAATTTTGTTTTGTAAAATACTTACATGAAAATTTGCTAATAATTATGGTAACTCGTGTCTCGTTCACTAAGTTTTGCTGTTTCATTAAAAACCGTTATTTTGAGAAATATTTATTATGGTGATAAGAACGATAACCGCTTCCACCCGTTTTTTGACATTTTCAATACACTATCATTATAATTTACAAAGGCCGGCAGTAGGTACACACGGCGTCAGATCAACCTACCCAAAACTGTCAAATATCTACAATCAATTTTGAACTTTAACATTTGGTACTAAGGATCAATATTCATTGGAGAAATTTGACTGTTTTGGGTAGGTTGATCTGACGCCGTGTGTAGGTACATACTAAAGTAGGTTGCATTGCATAGCCTGGGTGCATTAAGTCTACTTAAGTGTGCACTTAAATCACCTGGGTGAATTAAGTATACTATTCGGTAGACTTAATGCACCAAGGTGATATCAGCTAGGTGAATTAAGTCTAATAAACCGTAATTTTCAAATACAGTAAAGTATCGATATCGACACCACGTTGACACCACGCCACCGCCTAAACGGAGAGTGACATTTCAAAACGGTAGCCGTTGGCCCGGCGGGGGGCGGTGCCTCGCCCACCATTTTTTTATTTTATTTTATTTTATCCCTTGTTTATCCAGCGCTGCGTCGCGGCTCAGTGGCCGGCGCAATCAATAAATGCTGTGACCGTAAAGCGTCGGAATTAAATACCACTCCGGTCATTGTAGACAGGTACCTATAGGTAGTAACGCTTCGTCGGATTTGGTAGTGTAATTAAAATTTCACCCAAGAGATCAATGAAGTTTCGACAGATTTCCTTGTAGGTGTACAAGGTTGGATTATAGTAGTTGGAAAGGGGAAAGGAAGCGTTTTACTTTACGTACAAATCTAACTTTCTACCTAAGTACTGTAACTGTATCCATCCTTAGAATACTTTTGTACGTCACCCATAGGTTCCCGTCCGTCCTTAGGCAAGTAGAATTGTCCAAGTGGTGTTTTTCCTTTTGATAAATTGAAGGAGACTTCACAACAATGTAATTTGAATTTTACAATAATTGGCCAAATTTCTTTATGAAGACTTACTTACACCCCCTTTATATTAGTATCTACTCGTAACCGAAACTCAACGAAGCTAATCCGCAAAAGAACAATCCAATTCAGAATATATTGAGTAAGCACACACCCCAGGGAAAAACGCTCAAAACGACTAATAGAGAATTATAACAAACAACGCCGGTGGCAATTTCACACTTTATTAATGCAAGTATTAGAGGTAATTCCATCGGTTGACACGTGCCGAATCGGTTCCCATAAAGCACGACCCTAGTGCAACTGCAAAATGCACATATCCATTCAACTTTCGATCTTCCACCCTCCATTTAAATACTATATTACTTTATGATAAATAGAAACGGTGAGCCACACAAATGTGATTTTAAATCTCGCCCGAAAAGGCACCATGTCCCTTGCACCAAACGTACACAGTCTTGTGCAAAAGTGCATCGCTTCCCTCCAATTTTTGACAGCTCACGTCACAGATTAAGCAGCGCGCGGTTTCCACAGACCATAGATCACAGAGTAATGCGGTCACGCTCTATGGTATTAAGTGTCAGTTATCGTCTCCGCGGGGCTTACTCGCGTATAATAAGTTTTTATGTTTGCTCGCTCCCCTTGCAATAACATGAAGTGAGGTTTACACGGATTGAATACGGCATTATAATGAAATGATTCATATTTAAGTGAGTCCTCCCCTCTCCATTGTAATTCGGCGGTGTCGGGAAGCTATGTTTCTTATTAAAGTGGTGTTTTGTCAGTATTTTTATTGCATTGTATGAAATTGTTCTATGAATTACTAAGTATTTGTTACTACAAGTTGCAGAAATTTGGTTTCTAGATCTAAGTTCACATTATAGAAACTACAATGGTAATATAAGATAAAAACACTTTTTGTTCTCTAACGTAAGATTACATGCAAAAAGGATGTTGAATGTTCTAGTTAATAAAGGCGGTTAAATAATCTTATCTTAACATTTTATTGCACACTATCGGCCAGACACTATTTAAATCTTTAAAAAAATACATTACATTGTCCATCTTTAAAGCAAATGTTTACAAGTCACAACCAAAACTCCTACAGTGTCCCGTGTGACAAACAAGAACGCCACTAAGCCGGTATCTGTTCCCATAGGAGATAATCCGATGCCGAAGATAACGCGATAACGGTCCAGTAATGGGCAGAAAGTGGGCAGATATCTCCTTAATGCGGCCGTAATAGGCCGGCACGCGGCGGCGCGTGTCGCGGGCGCGCGCTAGTGTTTGCGCTGCGGACTTACCGGGATTAGCACTTTGCGTCGCGACGGTACTTTGTTGCTATTTGATTTTGATGCGTGCACACAATGAGGGTAATTTGATCTGTTCTTGATTCCGTTGTGGGGTCAACAAATCTGTAGCTTAGTTGTTGAAGGTTGTATGATAGGTTGTCAAGGACCTAACTTAATACATTCTTAGTTAAAATTAGGCTCTGCTGTCATAGTTAAAAATACGGTTTAACATGCTAAATAAGATGTTGTTGTATTTATAAGAGTACAATTGGCAAAGGTAAGGTAAAACTAAGGTACCTACTTTTTAATATTGTTTTCGTTTTTTTGGGGTTAAAGTTACTCGCGTCCGTAGGTTTACCCTACACGTGACCCCTGGGTGGTGCTAAATGAGTGACACTGACTGAGTGGCAAAGCCACGCTGCGTTGCAGCACGCATTGGGCCGGCTCGCCCGGTGTAATACCACCCTCTCACGATTATCCGGCGTGAAATAACGGCACTTGGTGCTGTTGTGTTTCGTCCGGCCAGTGAGAGTTCCGGAGGTCCATCCCCCTCCTCAAAATTCCTATTCCTTCCTTAACCCTATTCCTTCTTTAAAGGCCGGCAACGCACCTGCGATTCCTCTGGTTTTGCGGGTGTCCATGGGCGGCGGTGATTACTCTCAATCAGGTGACCCGCCTGCTCGTTTGCCTCCTTCTACTATAAAAAAAAATTGAATAAAACAAAATTGGATAGTAGTCATCATGCTACGAAATCAAAGTAAGCGAATGTTTAATTCGGTACACAACTTTTTGTTAATTAATTAGCGGTAGAAGAATACTACCACCCCTTCTCCCCCCTTGGTTGTCGTAAAAGGCGACTAACGGACTAAAAACTGCACTGCACATACATCCAACAGCATTGAGCGGCGATGGGCTCACCACCTGACACGCTGAACACATGTGCAATTGTTATTTGGTGAAAAGTGAACTATGGCAGAGGACTGCTTTTGCGGTCCTCAATGCCTAATCTCTGACTAACCCTTCGGGGATAATTGGCGTGATTATGTATGTATGTAGGTATACATGTACACACGCCAGCAAATCAACCTATCCAATACTCCAATTGATATTGTTCCTTATCCCCTCGCCTATAACGAAGAGAGTCTCTCTAGGAGAGGTTGCTAACAATATTGGCTACTTGACAGTTTTTTTTTTATTTGAAAAATTACAAACGCTTTTTTTTGTTGGTACCTCTTACAATATTTTTTTCTCGAAAAAGCTTTATTTAATAGAAAAAAAACATTATTCTTCATTAATTTCAAATTTCATGCGAAAACGATCGCGTCACGTGGTCACGTGACGTGACATTTTGCCCTGTGACGTCACACTTTAATAAACAAACTTATTTTTGTTTATTGATCTTGAAACCTGACAGATAGTTTTTGTTTGTTTTGTGAAATGTGACGTCACACGAAGCTCAATCATGGCCGCCCGTGTTAGAATACCTACTTCAGTGCGAAAGCCGTATCATCGAATATTGTTTGTTCGAAAACCTTCCATCGACATGTCTATACTGCGACGCCTTGTTAAATCGACGTCTTGTTACTGCGATGTTATATTATGTTACTTAGGCAAAACTTACTTTGAACAATTTTACTGTGAAAACCAAGTACCTACATAGATTTTCTTTTTCAAAACAATACCTTACGTAATATTAGTAAATTATGGTCACTGAGCCAATTTGGAATATTTTTGACATGTCACACTAACTTGTATTCTTTCGCTGATGACATGTCAGTAATATTCCTTTGCACGAATGAAAAAGACTTAAACTTTTATTTAAATGAAATAGAAAATACAATAGCAAATTGGCTTAGTGACCATAATTTACTAATATTGTTTCAAAACTTATACAATTTAGACCCTTTCAGCAAAAATCACTTAATATTAACTTCACTTTCAAAAACATTTTTTTTTTAAACTAACGTTAGGTATCGTTTTGCAAAAAAGAAAACTATGTAGGTACATGGTATTCGCAGTAAGATCGTTCAAAGTAAGTTTTGCCTAAGTAACATAACATCGCAGTAACAATACGTCGATTAAACAAAGCTTCGCAGTATAATATTTTCGCAGTAAAATCGTTCGCAGTACAGTTTTTCGATGTAACGAAACATCGCAGTAACAAGACGTCGATTTTACAACGTCTTGTTACTGCGACGATTAAACTTAAAATATTTGGAAATTATCTTTAAAAAAAACTAGAGGATAATTATTGTTGAATTATAAACTACCTTAACCGACATATTTAATATATTGTAATATATATTGTTACAACTGTTAAATAGCCAAATGAATTTGTATTGTGTCTGGTATCGCTACATTTGAGCTCTTAAACAGTGACAAAGTTTAAAACGTATTGAAGAAAGGAGAATGACCTTTTTACTATGGGAGTTAGGCAAGTTTTTTAGCTAGCTAGCGTAACACAGCGCTTTAATGAAATAAATAGTAATCAATAGCAGCAATGCTCTGAATTATGAAGAAAAAATTACATTAATTCATGCGGGAGTTTGAAGCTATCTTCATTTTTAGCTTTAGACTTTTTAGGTATTTTGAGGTTATGACAACTGTTATCGTATGACTATCAGTTCAGTTCAGCATTTATTTATCACTTGACTCTTAACGCGGCGTTCTATGGAAAATCTTTTTTAACAGTAGTCATTACAACTTAAGAGAACACTCTTGATATGTGAATGATTTTGACTCAAATAGATATCGAATAGGCTGGTTTGGTCATTCTCCTTTGACATTTTGTGGTAGATTTAAGTCGTCTGTACTTCTGCAGTCCTAAGAGGACAGTCGTCCAATATTAGTTCTCCAACGTGGACATACGCGATCATTTACTACTGCCTGCCACTTTGGTCGCCCACAAGAGGGTGGCAAGCTTTAATTACTGATTGTTACGTAAGATAGGTCGTATCGACGCCGCCGCCGCAGCTCAGACAAAAGGCTGGCGTATTTACGAGGATAAATAACAATTTGTGAATGGAAACAATGGTTTACGAGTAAACACGTAAACGGACCAATCTCTCAGTCGGCAAAGATTATGAAACTTTTTAAGTGTCTACTGCTAGATGATTGTAATCTTTAACTGGCAATCACTTTTCCCTGTTGTTCCATCACACTTTTTTTTAATAAAGTATCATGTAAACTTTTTCTTTTCCATCCTTTTTCATCCAGCAGAGAAACGTCACTAATATGATTATGATTTAAAAAAACTATCTTTTGCTAACATGTTTTTAATTTAAATTCTGAGACGATTTACTCACTATTAAACTGCTTACCTCTCCGTCTCTATGACCACGGACCCAAAAAAGGTTTGAAATGTTAAGACTAAACGAAATTAGATTAGTAAAAAGAGTTTCATTTTAATGTGTAGTGTTCGCTTAAGTATCAGAAAACAATATAAATGTTAACTTACCGAAGTTTGTATCGGTTCTAGAAAAATGCATCCACAAAAAGCAACACTGCAGATAAACGGAGAGCGCAGGGAATTCGGAATGGCCAGATAGAGACGGATCGGACACTGTTTTGATGGTGGAACGAAACGCGATGGCCGCTTCGTGCGGTATGCCGACAGAACAATAGACATTAATATAACAAAACTTTTTTTACTTGCATTTTTGATTATTTGTTACAAATTGATTATTTATTATAAACGAATGCGTTATTCGCCTTTTAAGACTGGGTGTCGTAAAAAATGAATAACGTACTAAATAATGTACATACATCGAATTGCATAGAGCGGCAATGGGCTCACCACCTGTCACGCTGAGCACATGTGCAGTCGCTATTTGGTGAAAAGTGGGCTATGGCAGAGGACTGCTTCTGCGGTCCTCATTGCCTAGTCTCTAACTTTTCGGATATAGCCGTGAGTAATGTATGCGTATTTATTTTTTATTTTTTTGAATAGTTCCGTGTTGTATAACACCGGCCAGCGCTAAAACTACGTGGTAAATAGCAACACAGCGGCGTAAGCGGTCTGCAGCGCTGCCGCGATTCAATTTTGTTTTATGTGGCGTCTGCAGCGCGCTGACTCAGCGACGCGGCGCTGTTTCGGGCGTAAAAGCACAAGAGTTTTACTCATGTGGTAGAAGTAAAAATAGTTTTCATTTACGTACGAGTAAGCACACTCGCAGAAATGTTTTCTAATGGCGGTGTTTCTCTAACACCGCCGCCACCGTTTCGGAATGCAGACACTGTTTAAACTGCCGCCGCGTACTGATCAGTGTTAAAAGAATAGAATTTCTTTTTCTTTCTCCTACATAATTATTATAACACACTTGTTATTTGATGTTGATATGATGAATGCAAGCTTCTGTTTACAATATGATTATAGTAGCCCATGTTATACTAGAGAAGATGTAAATTGGAGATTTTCGGAAACGTTTTTTTTTATTGATCAGTCTATTTTGTCCCACTGCCGAGCAAAGGCCTCACCCACACCCTTCCAAGTAACACTATCTATCTATCATAGAATTAATTCAACACATTTTATTGTTCCAGGACGAAGAAGTAGCGTTAAGTCTTCATCTCACTTGATGGTTGTGACAATGAGGCCAAAGTTGCAAGCTGTCTTCAGACTCTTCGACTACTAAGGAAGTTGTTATCTTATCGGCTACTGTCGGCATTCAACAATACTTAATGCTATTGTTGTGTGCCGACATGTTATTATGACAATGAGATGGTGACAGAGCCATGTACTTGTGCTAGAAGTGGGGTCATGTCAGTCGTCTTACGTCATAATCTTAAGATATACTAAGTAGATATAGGTGAGACTGCTTTTCCATTGGCAAAAAAGTCACTTCGACGACTTGATCAAAAAATATGGTTATTAAACACTGAACTGATGGAGATTTCGGTACAAGCTTTATTTTACATTATCTAACCTTCGGTAATCAACTACATAACTTAGTCAACTACGTACTTAACTGTAAATTGTTTTGACGTTTCAAAATGTAGGTATCAAGATTTAACGATACTGCTGAGTCGTACACCATTATGTTTATATAATCCACTACGCTACATGTATATAAGATGACTGCTAGAAACCGCAAGAAACTTCAAGGGCTGAGGTCAAGCGTTTTATACATGACAAAAATGACAAAAAAAGGAATTCGTGTTTTTTCGTAGGTACTTATCGCCCAGCTGACGGGGGCAACGGCCGGCCGGCCGGTCGTCTGCTGACCCGTCAACGTAGGTCCTTATCGCCCAGCTGACGCGGATGGGTCAACAGACGGCCGTTTGCTTTAAAATAAATTAGATACTCAAAGACTATCCAATTAAAATTCACAAAATGAGTATTTCATTAAAAATGAAAAAAACGCGAATTCCTTCTTTGTCATTTTTGCCATGTTTAAGACACTTGACCTGACAAGCCCTTGAAGTTTTTTGCGGTTTCTAGCAGTCACCATAATATATAAACACCCCCAATCATCGTAACACAGCAGGTATGTACCGATACATCTTCATTGTTTATTCTATAAAAATAATAGGTGCATTTGGGCGAAGATCGTAATAAAAATGAACAAAATGGCCGATATAATATCGGGCTGGGCCCCGAGCGATGAAAAATAAATAAAAATGGCATGTCGGGCGAGCGCGCCGGGAAAAATGAAAAGCCACTTAAGCCCTCCCCTCCTGGCTGTGAGGGATTTGTGAGGTGCACCGGCCCTCCGTCGCTACGCTTCGTATGACTTTGTATATTACTATTATACATACAGCTTGTTGGTGAAACAGCAGCAAGCGTTTTCATCTATCGGCAAAGGCTTATCTTGAAAAGCATTAGGATGGTTCACGCATTTCGGTTTCCCATACAAACTTCCAAAATCAAAATTTTACATATAAGCCATTTTTAATGAAATTTTGCTCAATAAAACAAAATAAGGTGCGATCAGCGTATTTAGCCAGTGTGAAATGGCTAAATGCGCTAATCGCACGAAGCCACTTACAGACATCTAATTACTTTGTTAAGAACATTTAAAAAACGTTTCTTTAGCTATATTGAGTTATTGCGATTTAAAGTCCTCTAAGTATTGAAAGTTTAAAATCGCAATATGTAAGATAAAAAACAGTTTTATGAAAATGTTTTCTATTAAAGTATTTATTTAGTTTTTTTGTATTTTACTTTAGCATACAAATTTAAATAAAAATTGGATAATTGTTTTGTTCAACTTTGAATTTGAGAGTTTGAATAGGAAATCAAAATGCGTAAATGGGTATTTCTCATGAAATTTCGAAATTTAAGATATGTTTAATTTTTTTTTATAAACTTAGATATTTTTTTTGCAGAGATCCAAAAAGTTGCTTTAAGAGATCTATTTAGGAGTATTGGTTTTCCATATTTTTTTATAAAATCTATAAAAAAATAAAATAATAGAAATAACTGCATCACTCAACTTCTTTGGTCGTGCCATTTTTCGTCCACATACATACACCTGTTATAAATGAAATACCATGAAATAAATACAAGTTGCAATAAATAAATAAAAAATCTAAAAGAACCGTAGAACTGTATAAATCATTCCCTCATAGAGCCGTAATTCCCCCACTCCGAAATACAGTGAGGGAATGACGGTGAGGGAATGACAAATTTTAACTAAAGCTACAAAAACACCGGCACATAACCTCAATTTGCTTGTTATATATATATATAAATCACATAAGCAATAAACATGTAATTAAACCAATTAGAAACACAGTTATTTTCTCTGATGGATTAGGTCAGGGCTTAGGATTGCTCATGAATGGAAGTATAAACCAACATGTAATGAATATCTGTGCCCCAGGTCAATGAATGAATGCTATAGTACGTAGCGTTTCTCAGCAGTCATTGAGCAGTTCCACTAATGTGATTATTTTATGTGGTGACAGTCTACGAATTAAAAAACGTGACATCATAGAAAATATAAATATTTTGTTGAAATTACAATTAGATACAAATTGCAAGTTAATAGTTAGTGCTTTTCCCTATTGTACAAATTTAACTTGGGAACAGAATAAACGCATATTTGACTTAAATTTATTATTATATAATTTATTATGCCGTCATAGTGACACTATCTTATTTTTTGATATTAATAAGTTTATTAATAATTTTAGTTTGACTTCAGATAGTATGTATCTGTCGAAGAAGTGTAGGACTCGAATAGCTAATTTGTTAGCTTACAATATACATGATACAGTTATACCTGGTATAACTAAGTCTGTTATTGACAATAATATCATCATTAGTAGTTCTACTAATGCATCTTTTACAACTAGTAGTAAGATGACTACCTCTTGTTTAAACTGAGGTCTAAGACAAAAGCCAAGTCCACTTACATTAATATTATACATCAAAATATTCAGGGCTTGGCTGGCAAAGACTTAGAATTAGAATTAATTGCAAAAAGTCAGGCTATTCATATATTTTGTGTAACTAAGCATTGGCTAAAAAGTCATGACAAGTCTTTCCAAGTAAATAATTTCCAACTAGCAAGCGCGTACGTACGAAGCAAAGCTATTCACGGCGGTTCTCTAATACTAGTTAGTAATAATTTTAAATACAAGGAACGCAACGACATTGTATGTCTTTCAAAGGAGCGTAACATTGAGCTATCATAGCTATTTTATATAAAAAAAAAAAAAATCATGTGTAGAATTCAATAGTTTTGTAATAGTATGTGTATACCGGCCCCCATTGGGTAATTTTGATTTATTTGAGTCCGTGATGGAAGATGTACTTAATAAAATAAAATTGAAAAATAAATATGTGGGGATTTTAATGTAAATATTTTAGAAAACACTTCAGGGAGTGTTCGTCTTCTCGCTTTATTTAAATGCTTTAATCTAAGAAATCTATTTCTTGAACCCACTAGAATAACTTCACATTCGGCCACCTGTCTCGATAATATTTTTACAGACTATGACCCTGTCTCTAAGTCAGTTATTAGTAGTCTTACGTCTGACCATTGCGGTTTGAAGGTGACCTATGATTTTGATGTTAAGGATGCGCCTAAAACTGTAACATGTAAACCTGTAACAAAAAAGCGAATGGAGTGTTTCAAAACCAATGTAGCTTGTAAAATCGATACTTTGCCCTTTATACATGATGATCCGGATGTACTATACAGTAATCTCTTTGATTTAATAAAGACAGAATACAATCAAGTGTTTACATCTAAAACAATTAAGTTTTTACAAAAACTTAAGTTCTGTGACTGGGCCACGACTGGTATTTATAAAAGTAGAAATAAACTGTATGAGTTATATAATTTAAGACAATATAATCAAAATTTAAATTTTACAGAATATGTAAAAAATTACTCTAAATTGTTTAAGAAAGTGTGCACACCAGCAAAATCTAACTTCATTAAAGACAAAATTAAAAAATCTAATAATAAAATAAAAGCCACTTGGGATATCATCAACCGTGAAACTGGTAAATTAGAACCACGGGACAACACTTTTACTCTAAAAGTTAAAGATAACCTTATCAATTCAGATGCACAAATTGCTAACATTTTTGATGATTTCTTTATAAATATACCTGTGGCAACAACCTCAAATTTAAATTCATCACCAGTGGCGGCACAAGCCTTTCTCGAACAACATGTACCCAAATGTAATGTTTCTTTTTATTTTCAGTATATTGACTCTAAAACTATTATTAAAACTTTTAAATTACTAAAAATGAAAAACACAGGTGATTTGTGGGGCATGTCTATAAAGATAATTAAAAATATTATATATTCTATTGCACCCTATCTTGCTGACATATTTAATAAGTGTGTTGATAAGGGAATCTTTCCTGATCTTATGAAGTTTAGTAAGGTTATACCTATATTTAAATCGGGAAATAAAGAAGACCCCAGTAACTATCGACCAATTTCAATACTACCAGCACTTAGTAAAATTTATGAAAAAATTATTCTCGAACAGTTAGTGGAATACTTATAATCTTTTACATAGTAAACAATTCGGTTTTACTAAGGGTCGTTCCACTACTGACGCAGGTGTAGCTCTAATAAAACATATATTTGATGCCTGGGAGAAGTCTCAGAACGCTCTTGGAGTTTTTTGCGACTTGTCCAAGGCTTTCGATTGCGTTGAGCACCGGACACTGGTGATGAAGTTAAATCACTATGGTCTCAAAGGTCTTGCGCGTAATTTGATACAGTCGTATCTTAGTTCTAGAACACAAACTGTCGACATTAATGGAACTAAGTCATCCGGTTCTCATGTAAAAATGGGAGTTCCACAAGGGTCAATTCTTGGCCCTTTTTTATTTTTGATATATATCAATGACTTGCCATTCTTTGTAGAAAACTTCTGTGATATTGTATTGTTTGCAGATGATACTTCACTCATTTTTAATGTGACTAGATGTAAGAATAATTATGACGATGTTAACAATGCTCTCTCAGAGGTACTCAGTTGGTTTAGTGCGAATAATTTACAGCTAAACGCTAAAAAAACGAAATGTATTAAATTTATACTACCTATGCCTATCCATCCATCCATAAAAAAATAAATTTAGACGATTCAAAATGCTTAATTTAAGCTTAATGAATAAAGATATATTGATTTTGATTTTGATTTTTTTGATATTTCGAATATGCATTTTACTCCAAAAAACGCATAAAACAACAAATTATATACATTTATACTTAAATGTTAATACATACATGTACCGTGAGGTAATGATCGCCATAAATGTAGGTAACTCTTAAATTTTACCTACGGTTGAGAAGAAATCGCCATGTTGAATCATTTGAGAGTGTTGCCAGGTACTTTAAACTTCAGGTTGTGTTCCTAAATATCGTTCGATACGTTCAGAAATCGAATATTCGTAATAGGGTGAGGGAATGATTTTATTTGGCGGGACATATTTAAAATCGAATTATCGTTTTTATAAATTCGACGTTGTAAGATGAAATTTTTTATAGACAATAACAAACATCTTTCTAGTATATTAGCATAATTTCATTTTTAAGAATATTGATATATTTGAGATGAATAGGCATTTTAGTAATGTTTTTGAACTAAGGGATAAGGTGAGGGAATGACTTTCACGATAACAAAGTAGCCATATCTTTTATTTCTTTACAGGTAATATGTTTTCTTTTTAAGCAAAAATGGTATAGACAGCGTGCATTGAAATAAAAAAAGACTTACGTAGTTAATGATATGACACGGCAATAAATGACTCGGGAATCAAATTTCGAAATATGAGAAATACCCAAATAAGCCTTTTCGTTACCAAGCATTCATCGTCAAGAACATGCTCGTAGGTTACATCGAGCGGTCAAAGCCTTGTGACCTTAAAATAATAACGCTATAGAAACCAAGTTCGCGCGCCTATTTTGAAGCACATTAATTGGAGCCAGAAATGGCACCAAACGCCGGACCGCTCCGTAGTGTTCAATGTCACAGCGCGCCGAACGTGTCTCGCGAAAACAAATAAAAATGACGGTTTGTGCAGTTAAATTGTGTCACAACACATCTGAAAAACAAAAGAAGTGTAATAACATCACTTTTCACAGGTAAGCTTTCAGTATTTCATAGTATCTTGTAGTTAATTAGGTCAAAATATAAACGTACTGCAGTTTGATTCTCTAAGTTAAAGCCTCGGTAGCAGCGGCTGCCGCAGTGCTGTCTCTTTCATATTCATAGAATTGGAAAGAGACAGCAGATCACGGCCATGCGCGCACGTCACGCGTGTGTGAATCGGTTTAGTGCTTCATTTTTGACAGAGCGCTTGTATGAAGACTATCTTTCTATAGCGTTATTATTCTAAGCTTGTGACAGTAGCCTGTGTTACCTGTTGTTACCTTTGTAGGTTCGCGTGACTATCTTATTAGCGTTTAGCGTTTTTTATTGAATAAATAATAAATAATAAAAATCTTTCTAACAAAGATTAAAATGCAAGCAAAGTTAGATGACTTTACAAAATCTGTGTTCACAACAGAAAATAGGAGAAGCTACTCAAAAACAAAAATGTCTAACGAACGGCAATGGCGGCTGGTGCATCATAAATAAGTCTCACGTGCCAAAATTTATGTTGCATTTTCCTTTCACGTCGCTGGGCTAGCAACAATGAATTTGCCAATTTTCCCCCATGTTTGTGTTCGCAAGGCACAATTTACGGGCTCTAATATAATGACGGCGGCCGGACGAGCCGCGAATCGGAGGCGGCCATATTTCATCATTTCCCGCGCTTTTGCCGCCATATTTTATATTTTTTTACGGCACGGAGACGACGGCGACGCTTAAAGCCGGCCACAGACGTCTTACGTTATGAATGTGATTGAGAAAATTATGGTACGAGTGAGTATTGTTAAATTGTTATCCCTTTTTTTTATTTGTTCCCTGAAGGAACAGGCTAAGGTCTGAGACCATACTGCCTAGTCATAAGTTTTTTTATTTCTTTTTTTCCCTTGATGATAATGAGTGGTGATTAAGATGATGAATGATAAATGATGTTCCCCAAACCCCTTGAGTACTCTGAGGACTCACTGAGGACACCTCAGTAAAGATGTGGGACTTTACTGAGGTCTCACGCGAACTTCTTGAGAGAATTTGAAAACTGATGTTGAACTGTTTTGTTTCATTTGCCAACACTCATGCACGTTCACAAACACTTAACGGTTAATAATCCACTACTATTTCACATTAATATTCGAAAAAACACAAATTTTAGAAAATAAAACAAAACTGCAGACATGACGCTTCACTTTCCCGCCAAGAAGTCCGTATTGTTAACCCCTCAGTCTTGGAATTTAAATGTCAAAAATAATGACAGTAGGTGCGCCATAATTTTTTTGAATTTGCGGATGACGTCATAATTCCCGCCTTTTACAAAAAAAATATTACTCTAAAATCAAACCATATTTTGTCGTTCTGTAAACAACAATATACTAACTGATATATTTCCTATCCATCAGGTATCAAAATAAAGTGATGAACAGTTTATTTGTCTTATAATATTTTTTTTTATCACTCAGAAATCGGTAACATACCTACGGACTCTACATGCTTTATCTACTAGTTTTAGAATAATAACGCTATAGAAAGATAGTCTTCATACAAGCGCTCTGTCAAAAATGAAGCACTAAACCGATTTACACACGCGTGACGTGCGCGCATGGCCGTGATCTGCTGTCTCTTTCCAATTCTATGAATATGAAAGAGACAGCACTGCGCAGGCCGCTGCTACCGAGGCTTTAACTTAGAGAATCACACTGCAGTACGTTTATATTTTGACCTAATTAACTACAAGATACTATGAAATACTGAAAGCTTACCTGTGAAAAGTGATGTTATTACACTTCTTTTGTTTTTCAGATGTGTTGTGACACAATTTAACTGCACAAACCGTCATTTTTTTTTGTTTTCGCGAGACACGTTCGGCGCGCTGTGACATTGAACACTACGGAGCGGTCCGGCGTTTGGTGCCATTTCTGGCTCCAATTAATGTGCTTCAAAATAGGCGCGCGAACTTGGTTTCTATAGCGTTATTATTCTAAGCTAGTAGTATATATTATTTATTCTGTGGTAGTAATAACGATGTATTTCTTACAACTTACTATCTAAATACGATCATTATATGCTCAATAATCATTTTCTAATAAGAAACAGTACTTACATGAGATAAATCCAATAAAAATAGCACACAAAGCTCAGCGACTTATTCACTCCGACACAGAAATTGGCGCAACTGTCAACGTCGAATTTGACAGAACGAGCATAGATTATGCGATATCTTGCGACCACGATGCATAAAATGTACCATAGAACCGAAATAATTGACCTTGTTCATACTAAAGTAGTCTGTAAGTCTATGAACACGGTACAAAGTCAAGTGGGAGAGAGCGGCCTCATGCGACCGCTTGGGGTTAGACGGAATGGCGCGCTTTGAAGGTGCGGTCTCATGCGACCGCTTGGGGGCTGAGAGGTAATTAAAAAATAATTGTGAAATATTTATATGAGTTGTGTAGTATAGCGGCTCAATAAAAGAATTCTACCAATCTCTTTCTTCCCTTGCGTGTCGTAAAAGGCGACTAACGGACTAAAACTGCACATACATCCAACAGCATACAGCGGCGATGGGCTCACCACCTATCACGCTGAGCACATGTGCAGTTGTAATTTGGTGAAACGTGGACTATGGCAATGTAGTCAATAACTAACTTTGGGGACAATAGTCGTGAAACTAAGTATGTTTTTTTTTTTATAGCAGAAGGAGGCAAACGAGCAAGCGGGTCACCTGATGGAAAGTAATCACCGCCGCCCATGGACACCCGCAAAACCAGAGGAATCGCAGGCGCGTTGCCGGCCTTTATGGAAGGAATAGGCTCGTTTCTTGAAGATCCCTAAGTCGTAACGGTTCGGAAATACCGCCGCCGAGAGCTGGTTCCACAACACTGTAGTTCGAGGCAAGAAATTTCTTGAAAAACGCACAGTAGTAGACCGTCATCCATCAAGGTGATGTAGATGGAATGACAGTCGATTGCGTGTAGTGCGGTGAAGGAAATCAGCGGCAGGGATCAAGCCGAACAATTCCTCAGAACACTCCCCATGATATATACGGTAGAATATACAGAGAGACGCAACGTCTCTCCGAAGAGCCAGTGGATCGAGCCGACCTGAAATAACCACGTCGCCGACAATTTGAGCAGCTCTGCGTTGAATGCGGTCAAATGGAAGGAGTTGGTATTGGGGTGCTCCAGCCCAGAGATAGGAGCAGTATTCCATATGCGGCCTGACCTGTACTTTATACAGTTGCAAACGGTGGGCCGGCGTGAAATACTGACCCGCTCTATTAAGCACACCCAACTTTTTCGAAGCTAATTTAGCTTTACCTTCCAAATGACCACGAAACTGAACGTCACTCGAAATATCGACGCCAAGGATTCCAATAGTCGGATTGGTATCAAGGGGAGCTCCCTCAAAGTTCAGAGGTACGACGAAGGGATGTTTTTTCGTGGTAAATGCGCAAACTTGTGTTTTGGAGGGATTAAAGCGGACTAGGTTATGTCGGCCCCAATCCGAGACATGACTTAACATGTTCTCGGTGTCAGTCACAAGTTTATTTCGGCTCTCGATGACGCTTTCCGAGAAATATTAGCTCGCCCGGTGTAGAGCGTATCCCCAGTACTGTCGTCTGCATAGCAATGAATGCTGTTGTTATGCAGCATGTCATTGATATTCAGAAGAAATAGAGTAGGAGACAACACACACCCCTGCGGGACTCCAGCATTCACGGGCTTCATGTCGGAGCACGAACCGTCGACTGCGACTCTGATGCTACGCCCAGTGAGAAAGCTGGCAATCCATGAACACAATTTCTCAGGAAGCCCATATGATGGAAGTTTAGAGAGAAGAGCCCTGTGCCATACCCCGTCGAAGGCTTTCGCTACGTCCAAGCTAACTGCCAGGGCCTTCCCTTTACTCTCGACTGCCTCCGCCAATGGGTGAGTAAGATACACTAAAAGATCACCAGCAGAACGACCGCGACGAAAACCATACTGGCGATCACTTAGTAGCTGGTTCTCTTCTAGGTACCTTAAGAGCTGGCGGTTTGTAATGGACTCCATTACTTTGGAGAGTAAAGAGGTAATAGACGGCTGACAAAAATTCCCTAAGATAGCTTTGGCGAGAGACCAGAACGCACGCGTCCCCGAAGGAAGGCGCACTAGCCTCTCGCCAATTCTACCTATGAATGGTGACTTCGCCTTGGCAATGTCCTTCTTAAAGGATCTGGCGGCAAAGTTGTACTTCTTTCTGAGCGCAATGGTGTTTGGATCCTTTGATGACACCGCATTAGCCCAGGCTTGGTAATGTTGTAATGTTGTATGTAAAAAGCCTTCAATGAGGCTCGCAGTGTCTGTGTGCATACAATTCGTAGCACACGCTACGAAGATGCTACGTCTGTGCATGCTACGGTTATGCTACGGGTAAAATACTAATAAAAGTCACGATATAATTATTCGACGACCTCCTTAGTCTAGTGGTTTGTACACCGGTTTTCATGGTGTCGCCATCTCTGAGGTCCCGGGTTCGATCCCCGGTCGGGTCAAATTAGAAACTATTGTTTTTTTAAATTATCTCAGGTCTGGGTGTTTTCTATGTGTAATAAGTATGTATTTTAGTATTTTAAGTATGTTTATCCGTTGTCTATTAACCACTCAACGTGTTTCTCATCGAAGCTTCGACGAAGAGTGTAGGAAATAATATATAAATAAATAAATAAATTACTCAACGATGTTCTTAATTGTATCACTTTACTATCAATGAAATGTATTTTTAATGAAATTATGTATGGAATTTATGTATGTAAAAACAATATACATACATACAAACATACGAATTATTCTCCAGAGATACCACTTTCCCCGTAGATACACTTTTAATAAAACTGTGCTTTTATTCCTGTAAGATACACTTTTTTAAACCTTACCGATTGGTCCTCTTAGATACACTTTTCGGTACTGTTTTGTGCAACATAATTGCTGAAGATAAATACGAGTAATAATAATAATTTCTGCTTAATCAAATCTTGAAATATTGTCATATAATCACGACTATTTATTCTCCGAAGGGTTAGTCAGAGACTAGGCAATGAGGACAGCAAAAGCAGTCCTCTAACAATATACTTATTTTAAAAGGCATAAAAATAGATTATTCAATTTCACAGCCGACCGACAATCACTTTAACCCTTGACTCGCGGTGCTCTAAACTTTAGACTATAGCAAATCACGGGACTTTAACCTCTAAAAGCCACACAGCACCATTGAAATGGGGACTTGCATTTTGGCAGATGGGGCCATAACAACAAAAATCGGTTGCTATTGCGGCGAGAGAGAGGAGATAATCTAAACTGTTGTTGAATTTCAACACCCTTCTATGAATAGTTGTATTCTCTAATAAACTGGTGAACTGCAGATAGCGCGTTTGATTACAATTTTTATAGAGACGAATGTTGCCGAAATAAATAGATAACTGATGGCCGATAAGAATAATTGAAACATGTGTCCTTTCGGGTGTCGCCGTTGAATTGTTTATGGCGCTTTTAGCGGTTGGCATTATCTTTACTCGGTCACACAATGAAAGCTGTTAATGTTAACTTGACACTTCTATTCATCGAATGTGACGTGCACATTTGAGGGTTATCGGGAGTTCAGTATGATGGTGTTAAAATCTGAAACTGTATTGTTTTAAATTTTTTATGGTAATAGGTGTCCCATCAAACAATATACGAGTACCTAAAGAAAGTTTTTCTTATCACTTAATACATTTTGAAAACTTTGCCAACTGAATTTGTTTTTACTAATCTTACATTTACAGCTATCGGATAAAAAACGCGCTCATTTGAGGGTTATCGGGAGTTCAGTATGATGGTGTTGAAATCTGAATCCGTTTTGTTTTACATTTTTATGGTATAGGTGTCCCCTCAAACAATATACCTAAAGAAAGTTTTTCTTATCACATTAATACATTTTGAAAACATTGCCAACTGAATTTGTTTTTCCTAATCTTATATTAGTTATCAATAGTTATCGAAACAGTTATCGGAAAAAAAAACACAACTTCAATAAACCGGTTTTTCTTTGGTTTTTACAAATATAACGAAACGAAATAAGTATTCAAATAAACCTTACTTTTTGCAAAGCTTTCCTTCTGGATGTTATTCATGTCATTCTCTCTCTCAACAGGGAAAATCCAATGAGTTCTTTGTTTTATTACTAAAAAAAATATTACAAAAAGTTATCTACCTACATACGGTGGGCATTACAGTTTCCACGTGTGTGTACGAGTATGTTGAATGTGTGTGAAGTGTGTGTTTGTTTGATTGTTTCCTTAACAAGAACGAGGCTTCTCGACTGTCGTACATATCAGCATGTCGATTTTGTGAGGTTAGCGTAGAGTCATATTTTGAGAATGCGGATTTGATTACTCGCTGCGTAAAGCATGACGTCATCAAATCCGCATTTTTAAAATTCGACTCTACACTAACGTCACAAAGGTCACTCTTGATCGGAACGTGAGGGTCGAGTTGAGAGCAAGTTTACTATCGAGCATTATGTTGATAACGCACACACCACAAACGAAAATAGTAATTATTAACTACATAATCTACGACTCAGTGTCATATCGCGGATCGATCGAGATAGCCGTCCGTCCCCGCGGTCGCAAGTTCCGTGTGTGGCGGACAGATGCGCTAGTTAAGGTTATGGCTCGACGGGGACCAAGCCTCGGGAGGACTGGCGGGAACGATTATGCAGGGCTGCCGAGATTTGTAAATAACTATAAGGATATTTTTTTATTTCTGGTAGCAAGTTTATGGTTTCCATTTATTGTTTAGCTACAAGTAAAGTACAAGATTTAAAAAATACAGAGAGGCCCATATTTTAAATACTGACCTAACAGACTAACATACGTACAAAATAAATAAACAATTGTGTAAAGAGAGTCTACTGACAACATTATACACTTTAATCAGGTTGGCATTCAGATTTTGGAAGGAACGCTTCCTAACGTGTTTGTTAAAAAACATTTTTTTTTTAATTTCGACTACTGCTCTAGTGAATGGCACTAGGTAGGTAGGTACGCGTTCAGTTTACTTTTTAATTTACGTATTTTTTCCTTTCTCTTAAAGCGTCAAAGTATTGCAAAATGTCTTTATCATAAAAGGACAATTTCCGGATGAAACAACTGAGTTGGAAAAGGGCCGAGGTTTTCAGAAAGTGTGGCCTTGGTCCGTATAAACAAAACGGAATTGTCATCATTATCATAAGAAGTACATGGCAGCCTCTTAGAAATCAGTGAGGAAGAAAAGCCTCAGAAGACGGATTCTTTGTCAATTATAGTGGAACAGTTAATATTATTTCTCACGTATGGGTGGTGTTACTTTCAAGTCTTCTGTAACATTGATCACTCCTCCTGTTCCTTCAAGTTTTGATCAACTCGTAAACCTACTAAGGCATGATTCGGACTTGCATTAGAGACGCCTAAATGCTACAAACATCCATTTTAACAGCTAATCTTTCTTTAGCTGTGATCAATGTTACAAATGAAGAACAAGAAGAATATATATACATATAATAACGACTATTATCTCCGAAGGGTTAGTCAGAGATTAGGCAATGAGGACCGCAAAAGCAAGTCCTCTGCCATAGTCCACTTTTCACCAAATAGCGACTGCACATGTGCTCAGCGAGACGTGAAGTGGTAGTATTCTTGTTACAATTAGTTGAGTATTTTATTTGTATTTTGTGAAGAGTGGCACCCCTGCCTACGATCATTCCTCCTTGTTAGCGCAGCATCATTGCGCGCCGGCCGAGTTACGTTCAATTTGGGATGCCGTGATTAGTTCCCTACTTATTAACTTCTTGTCGGTAGCTGCAACTTGTCAACTCTGTTATATTTACTTTTAGGCGCAATTCTTATTGCCTTTTTAATCTAAAATGCTCTGTTACATTCATTTTTCGGTGTCCTACCGTTTAGCAAATTATTTTTTGTCAAATTTTACTTCCCGAAAATCTCGCACTAGTTTCATAACCCAAATGAATCTTTAGCAAAACTATAGTAACTAAATAAATACATTTCAATACTAAGTAAGTTTACATTTCACATTTCATAAACTTTGTCAAATAATCATTTGGCAACGTTTTACTTTGTCAAATTTTATCAGGCCAAATATTACTAAGCAATCGTTTTATTTTGTCAAATATTACATTCCAAAAAAGTTTTTGTTTAAATGGTCACTTCACACACTCAACCTAAAGCGTTAGTTTGAGAAATGATAATTTATTTTTAATGATACAGGAATACAGGAGTAAACAACGAATCGCGAAAAAACCGACTCCACGTAGTCTTCTCTGCCCTACGCTAGAGTTAAGCCCGCCGCGTAGGCGCGGAGGGACGAGTAGCTGAGGCTGCAGCAAGCCGAAGCTGCGGTGGTGGAAAAATAGTTTGCGATATGATACTTTGGGAAACGTCTTTAGCCCATACATTAGTAATCCTCATTTTTCACCCAATTTTCAGAGATTACATTTTAGTACCAACAATTTCAACACCAAAACGTATTCGTTATTTGATTTGATTTTGTTGGTTTTACTGTAGGTATATTAATTTTTAGGTACATCCACTATTTCCCTATTATGTTAAATTGCGGGGTGTGATTTTTGATTGTGTGATTGATTGTGTGATTCATATATCATTATTATTCACATCATATCATTATCATATCATATACTTATCATTCATATATCATACATAAATTCACGACTATTATCCCCAAACGGTTAGTCAGAGACAAGCCAATGAGGATGGCATTAGCAATCCACTGCCATAGTCCAAGTTTCACTAAATTGCAACTGCACATGTGTTCAGCGGGGTATGTGGTGAGCCCATCGCCGCTGTATTAAAAATTATGGTTAGGAAACTCTTACTCTATTTCCACATCAACTAACTTATATCTTGCGTATGCCCACTGACTAACGTTACCGAAAGTAAATAAATAAAAATAGGTAACATGAAGGTATTTTTTTAAAAATCATATCTAGAAGGAGGCAAACGAGCAGGCGGGTCACCTGATGGAGAGCAATCACCGCCGCCCATGGACACCCGCCACACCGAAGGAATCGCAGACGCGTTGCCGGCCTTTAAGGAAGGAAATAGGAAGGATTAGGAATTGTGAGGGGGGAGGGGGGGAGGGCCTCCGGAACCATCACTGGCCGGACGAAACACAACAGCACCAAGTGCTATTATTTCACGCCGGATATACGATACGATGTAAAAATAAAGTAATAACTTTATTGTTGTATAGTGAAAAAGTTAATCATAAATCATTGTCAGCCTATGAACGTCCCAATGCTGAACTTGGGCATTCGTGGAGCGTGAACGTATTCCGTAGTACCATTATTTCTATCATAACAATAAGAGCTCCTCATAATTATTCAAAACAGCTACCCGTAATGCGGTGAGAATTGTGAAAAATCTGTATAATTTCTTGTCAACCTCATATAGGGAATTTCTCTTCAAAATTTCAGCTCTAGCTCCAAGGGTTTATCTGGGCGTTGATGAATCAACAAGTCAGTGGACCTTACACTGCAAACTCATTTAGTTACTCACTAACTTGCAACCTACAAAACAGTTTCTCATTGCGACAGTTTAAAACAGACACTGTTTAAACTTCAAACTCGTCAAAATACTGAAAGCGCAAAATTTTAAGCGACCCTCCGCGCCGTGTCAACATAACACGTTTTACAAAACCCCTAATCAAGGAACCTCCGGAAATGTCCCGCAAAAATAACTCGTACGCCAGACAGCCTCCGAAAAGGGGGGCGGTGGGGTGGGTACGCTATTAAGCCAAGCCAAAACTAATTTAAATTAAATCCTAGTGAATTACCCGAGGAGGAAATTGTCGAGCGCACCCTCGACGCTCTGAGAGGCGTACAGGCGACCACGGAACGCTTACCAATATAATTTGCGACTTCGTTCGTCTGATGCCGATAATTTTTTGTATTTTTTTTATTATCTACTAGCGGCCCGCCCGCGCCTTCGTCCACGCTAACTTAGTAAAACCGTCTTACTTCAGCCATTTATAAAAATATATCTACAAAATACAAACAAAAACCATCCTCAGTTAACGCTCTATCTTTTAGTGAAAACCGAACAAAATTTATTGCGTTGTTTAAAACAATAGTGCGGTGCCACAGACAGAGGAAAACGGCGATTTTACTTTATAATATGTAGTGATAAGGAAAGTGAGATAAAGGTAGATAGTGACGACAAGGCTGAAGGTGAGGGACTGGCTAACTTATCTCTAAGCCGTCGGAACACAACAATGCTATTAACATTGTTGTTATGGCAACAGACTTTAGATAAGATGGTGGTAGCTAGCCTGGCGGACTTAACTTAACCTACTACCAACCAAAAATAATTTCCCAATCTCTCCTTGTGTTGTTAATCTGACAAGGCCTATGCTGTCTGCTTGTGCAGGCTGTGCCCAGCTGTGGTACATTTATAGGTTGACGATGTTAATTTGTCTTAGTAGATGTCTGTAGGCATTATAATTAAACAAATTTTGTAATAAGTTTTTCAGCAAATGGAATTAAAGATTTTATCAAACAGATTTAAGTTGCATAGTTCTACAGCCAAAATCTGAAACTTAGAAGCCATTGGTTTTCCAAGAATGCCTCGTTACCACAATTTTTATAAATGGGTGTAAATCAGCTTTTTCAGTTATAATAAGATTACTAGTTTTTAAAAAGAAAACTTATATTTTCGTTTTTAACTTATTGATGTAATAGTTTTTATAACACATTTGCTCGTAAAGTGGCTCTTATTACACCGATTTCAGCATCGTAATGTAGCTTATTACACACTAGTGCGGTAATGTAAAATTAGTAATAACGCACTAGTGCGGTAATGTAAAATTAGTAATAATTTGAATCTATGGACAACACAGACCACGCCCACACAGTCCACGCTTCAGCAAGAAACAACTGCACAGTCTGCACAAGTGCTTAGATGGTGAGCCTTTAGTCCGTTAGTCGCTTTTACGACACCTAAGAGAAGAGAGGGGTTGGTACCTATTATTATTTTGAAGATCCCATCACCGCTCTAAGCTGTTGAATGTATGTGCAGTCTTTAGTCCGTTAGTCGCCTTTTACGGCACCGAAGGGAAGAAAGGGGTTGGAAGTATTATTTTGATGAGCCCATCGCCGTTCTATGTTGTTAAATGAATGTGCAGTCTTTAGTCCGTTAGTCGCCTTTTACGACACCGAAGAGAAGAGAGGGGTTGGTAGTATTATTTTGCAGTGCCCATCGCCGTTATATGCTGTTGAATGTATGTGCAGTCTTTAGTCCGTTAGTCGCCTTTTACGACACCGAAGGGAAGAAACGGGTTGGTAGTATTATTTTGATGAGCCCATCGCCGTTCTATGCTGTTAAATGAATGTGCAGTCTTTAGTCCGTTAGTCGCCTTTTACGACACCCAAGGGAAGAAAGGGGTTGGTAGTATTATTTTGATGAGCCCATCGCCGTTCTATGCTGTTGAATGAATGTGCAGTCTTTAGTCCGTTAGTCGCCTTTTACGACACCGAAGGGAAGAGAGGGTTGGTAGTATTATTTTGATGAGCCCATCGCCGCTCTATGCTGTTGGATGTATGTGCAGTCTTTAGTCCGTTAGTCACCTTTTACGACACCCAAGGGAAAAAAAGGGTTGATAGTATTATTTTGATGAGCCCATCGCCGCTCTATGCTGTAGGATGTATGTGCAGTCTTTAATCCGTTAGTCGATTTACGACACGCAAGGGATTGGATGGAAAGACTTCCTACCTTTCACATACCTTTATTTTGTCGATTCAAATAGCGGCTTCGTGTTCAATAATTACTTTAAAAGTTTAAAAATAAATATGTCTAGTTTTAGTAATGAAGAACTAAACTTACAGTCTACACCACCGGGAAATAATAAGTGAAGCACAAAATGTTATTGACAGCCTATTACCACCTAAGTCCAAAGAAAAATACATGTTGGCTTACCAAAAATTATACACTAGAAAAGCAACAAAAACACGCAGTCATTTTCAGAAAATGTGTTTTCCTCGCAAATATGTTATAAAACGTCGTATGACATACGTGCGCTTTGATAATTACAGCCTCTGCTTTCTTGTAGCCCTCGCCTACGGCTCGGGCTAGCAATATCGCCTCTGCTGTAATTTTCAACTTACCGCACTAATATCATAATGTACTATAACACTTAGGCGTGCGGTTTAGAACACCTTCGGAACAAGAACAGTCACATTAAGACAGAAAAATATTCCAAGTTCAGTTGCACAATAGATATTTGCACAAAAAAAATGTCAATTATTGCTTACAAACATTCTTCATCGAATTTCGTTACAGTATAACCAGGGTAAATAGGTAAAATTCTTAGAGTATTGATAGTTATTTATACTCTAAAAGGTGAAATAAAAAAAAACATTCGTCAGCGCTTTCCTCCCCGCCTGTACCATCTATATTGGTTGCGGACGCCGAGCCACGGCTCCGGGCGCGTCGTTACATGTACCATTTGAATATTATCTAACTCACCCCCACTCACCCCTACTCCCCTCCACAGTTTAGACAACCGCAAGGCCTCAGCGCCTTAATTAATGCAAATTTGAGTGCTAACAAGATTATGAATCCGGCCTTTTTAAGCGGCTCCGACTTTCGCCGGTATGTTTGTTAATACTGAGACTTGAGTGTGCTTGAGTGACTCGGTAACGTACCCGTGTGTGACTTAACTTTAATTGAGGCAACACTTTAGGAGTTGCGTGTTTCAGTTGCTTGCAGCAATGTTTAGTTAGTATTATGTAGGGGTTTGATGCTTTTAATACAGTTTTAGGTTGGAATTAAGTTTGATTGTAACTTTTAAGTATGCTTACTGAAATGCGAAAAGGCATATGCGTTGCAGTTTCTAGCTTTGTATGTTAGGTATTGTAATTTTCAAGAGCTAGGAATATACGAGCTACGAATAAAATATTGACGAATCTTTAGAGGTAATTTAAAAAAAGTTTTGATTGTACTATGTACTATTAAGTAGATAAGTTTGATTTTATTTATTAATTAAATCTGCATGATTAGTAATCTATCTATATTAATAAAAATCAATTGCCACAAATGTTTGTACGTGCATCAATTCAGAACGGCTGCACGTATTTGGATAATTCTTTTTTGTTGTGTTTGTAATTAATTGTCAGGACCAGGTTAGTATAAAAGATTTTTTTTGTAAATTCGTCACGGGATACCGGTTCGGGGGTCCACGCGGACGAAGTCGCAGGTGGGCGCCACTAGTATATTTTAAAATTATAGTCTCGTTTATGACTATAACATCTATTACTACATAGCTCACAAAAAACGGATGCAGATAATACTTTTGAGTAGTTTAGTTTTGATTTTAATGACAAAGCAAGGTAAGTACATATATTACATTATTAAAAGTCTTCAATAGGTTAGTACGTAATGCATTAAATGCATATACAATTTTTATAACACAAATTAATATTTGAAAATTTGATTTAATTGGATTCTGACTACTATTTTAGTGCAGCGGCGAAGAGCGGCTGAGCGGCGATGGGCTCACCACCTGTCACGCTGATCACATGTGCAGTCGCTATTTGGTGAAAAGTGGACTATGGTAGAGAACTGCTTTTGCTGTCCTCATTGCCTAGTCTCTGACTAACCCTTCGGGGATAATAGTCGTGATTATTTATGTATGATATGTATGACTACTTGCATTCCCGTTAAGGGTAACTGTTGTTCTTATTTATACAATTATGAATAGCATTATAAATTATGTACTATTAAGATTTATATTATTTATTCTATATAGTGACTTTAAGTGAAAACTGCAAGAAAAATAACTGTCACCAACATAACGTTTCTTCAAGCAGCTCACGCAAAAAACGCCGTAAGATCACAGCATTCGGGCCCACAAAAATCGTTTAACCCACCCGTTCCCAGGGCGTGACGGGCCAGCCATCAATCATAGCGGACATTTGCTATTTAATTTTAAATCAATTGGAGTCGCGCGTGCCTACCATCCATCTTGCTTTATCAATATTTATAAAACATTAGCGAACGGGTTGCGGAAATGGCTGTGATGAGATCGCGCCGGCTGACTTGCCTTAAATTATGCTGGGATGGTAATGACGGAGTCTCCTCCATCGTCCTGCTAAACTTAATACAGTATTTATTTTGTCAGAAAACACGGTATAATGTAGATATCATAGATATATTTTGCTGAATGGTAGCTGAGTGTTAAACGTATAAAAATAAGAAGTTTAATCTTATATTTTTGAATGCATAATAGCTTCTATGCTGAAAGCCTGATGTTGAATCGTCGCACTGCCTTGCTTGAGGATAACAGTATAACTTGTTCTTCTTCCACTCAATCCTGGCAGATCCTATTAAAATATTTATCTACAATAAAGTTACAATTAATTTATAAAACATTAGCGAACGGGTTGCCGAAATGCCTGTGATGAGGGTATGCTGGGATAGTAATGATTGCGGAGACGTTAAAATTAATACAGTAATGATTTATAAGGAAACACAGTATGATGCCGATGCCACAGATATGTTTGTCTGAGTATTCTGCATGCAAAAATAAAGGAGCTTGGTACTTACTTTCATTTTGAATGCTTATAGCAATGCTAAAAGCATGATTTTGGATCAACCCTCTGTCTTGGTTGAGGACAATATTGTACTTTATTCTTCTTTAACTCTTCCCTGGTAGATTTTTTTACGATGTTTATCTACTATTAATTACAATATCGCTTTATAAATATGTATAAAACATATAGCCAACGGGTTACGGAAATGGCTGCGATGAGATCGCGCCGGCTGACTTGCTTTAAATTATGCTGGGATGGTAATGATCGAGGAGACTTTAGAATTTAATAAATTATTTATTTTGCAGGATACATGTTTTGCTAATTAGGTATGCAAAAAGTAAAGTAGCGCTTATCTTTTATGTACGCTGAATGTTAAGTTCCACAAGACAGAATACCAGCGCCATATTACGGCATAGCTGAGTGACAATAACTAATTTCGCTTGCAAAATGCCTAAGTTATTAAATGGTCATTGTGTCCGACATGATTTTTTTTACACTAATTAAATACATTTTCATTTCGTTTTTATTTCTATGCTGAAAGCATGGTGCTTAAATCATCCCTCTGTCTTGGTAAAGGACAGTAAATATCTTCATATTCTTATCCTTCCGGCCTTCTCTATTTTTATCAATTATTATCCATTGAGTTACAAAATTGTTTTATCAATTTTTATTACATACATCACGACTATTATCCGTAAAGGGTTAGTTAGAGACTAGGCAATGAGGACCGCAAAGTCAGTCCTCTGCCATAGTCCACTTTTCACCAAATAGCGACTGCACATGTACTCAGCGTGACATTGAGTGAGCCCATCGCCGCTCTATACTGTTGATGGATGTATGTGCAGTCTTTAGTCCGTTAGTCGCTTTTTACAACACCGAAGAGAAGAGAGGGGGTGGTACTATTACCTATTTTACCGATACGCGATAGGGTTAATCAATTTTTATCGATAAATATTAGAGAAACGAGTTGCCGAAGTACTTAGTTCTTTTCTTGTTCTTCACCGATAAAGCACTTGGCCTTCATCTCACCTGATCAAACAGGAATCATCAACCAGCGAGGAACTAGCAATCTTATCTCTACCTGTCAGGACACAACAATGCTATTAACATTGTTCTTTTTTTTATTATTGGCAACGGGTAAGCGCTTGGCCTTTATCTCACCTGATGGTAAGTGATGATAAGGCCGAAGGTGGAAGCGCGTCACCCGGAATCCTCAACCACTGAGGAACTGGCTATCTTATATCAAACTGCCGGAACACAACAATGCTATAAACATCGTTGTTATGGCGACAGACTTAGATAAGATGGTGGTAGCTAGCCAGGCGGACTTAACAGCCCTACCACCAACCAAACCGAGTACACAAAGATGTACCCCCCGCTGGGAATCGAACCCGGGACCTCTGGGTCTAAAACAGGTAGCTTAGCCACTAGACCACAGAGGCGGTCTTATGGCGGCATACTATAGATAAGATGGTGGTAGCTAGCCAGGTAGGTATACTTAACAAGCCGAACCATGGTACACATAGATTTTGTACAATTTTGTCTTAGCTCGCTAGATAAGTCTGCATGAGTAAAGTATAAGTACGCTCTAAAGATCTCAAGCTTAGACCTGTGGCTTAGACACACAGAGGTGGAGTTGTAGAGGCATCCTAAGAAGAACAAGTAGGTTCTAGTCCCACCTAGGATAGTCGGCACTGTCATCAAACGTTAAGGCAATCCAAAAAGAAACATTGCATCCAATGGCATTAATTGCACGGGTTTTTTAAAAAAGAAGAGACAAACGAGCAGACGGGCGGTCACCCATAAAACCAGAGGAATCGCAGACGTGTTGCCGGCCTATAATGAAGGAATAGGCTCGTTCAACATTGACTTTGATCCCTAAGTCGTAACGGTCCGGAAATACCGCCGGCCGCCGCGAGAACTCCACAACTCTGTTGTTTGCGACAATTACCACTAGAAGTTAGCGGCGCAGCGCGATTGAAACAAAACAACGCAACGTCGTCAATGCACCAGCCAACCTCCGCGTCATCAATCACCGCCGCCCCCGCGCCCCCGCCCCCCAGCGCCCCGACGCCGCCCCCGATGCTTGTCACCTCATCGTCGCGTAATGCGCTCAATGCCGCTAACGACTTCGGACGAATTAGATACTCATTGGTGTGAAACGCTTTTTTGAGTTTCATTTTGATTCTTATCATGTCGTTGTGTTTTGTTTATTTATTTATTTCTATTTAGAACATTTTAGGCACTTAAAGTACAGAGGCGTACTTAATGCCTTAGGCATTCTCTCCCAGTCAACCATAGGGTGGTGCAGAGACAAAAAATGGTAGGGTGCACAAATTATTATGAAAATATATTCACATACATAATATATAATAAATAAATACATAATTATTAAACGATTGCTAATGTGGAGCATCATCTTGTTCTGTAAGAAAGCTGCGCAACTTCGTTTTAAACGCATACCACTTTGTTTCGTTTAGTATAATGATTAAACTTATCTTTTGAATCAAACCGTGTCACGTAGCGATGAAAGATATACTACCACCCCCTCTCTTCCCTAGGGTGTCGTAAAAGGCGACTAACGGACTAAAGACTACACATACGGTCGCGGTCAGAAAATGTTTACCAGTTTTGAAATTAGATTCTGTATCACAATTTTTTCACTAAAGTCTAAAATGCCATATCAAGTTACAAAATACCTTTCAAAAGTTATTATTCAATATGACGCATCAAGTTTAACAAAGAGATTATTGACCACTTTTTGATATTGAAACTCATTTCTTTATTGGTTGAAATGACATTTATCAAAAATGATTATTTGAACGTCGTCGTTTGGACAAGAGCATAATTTTACGAAAGATATTTTTATAACCACGAACCTGAAAAGGTCAGTGTTTATAACGAAATAAAATGGCAAGTTTAAGCCTGGAGCAAAGGGCTGAAATAATATTTCTCTTCGAAGATGGACATAGTATTAGTGCTATATCACGAGAACTCAATATATCGCGATTCACTGTGAGGTTTTGGATTCGGCGTCGAAGGCGAAGAAGGGCAAATAACAGATCATAGAAATAATTCAGGACGACGACCGATACTAACTGCCGCGCAAATAACAGTAATGATTCGTCGTTACGAAGAGACCGGTTTCACACCAACTAGTTATTTTGCTGCTTTATATGATGTGAGTGCTCGGACGATCCGACGAGCTTTGCACCGTGCTGGACTTCACTATAGACACCATGCTATTAAAGTGGAGCTTGAACCTCGCCACAAAACAGTCCGGCTTAACTTTGCGCGACAACATCTCGATTTTGATTGGTCGAACACTATATTTACTGATGAAAAAACTTTTAAATCAAGCCAAATCGGAAGATTAACTTTATGGCGCTATAATCAAATTCGGTATGATGAAACTCATATCGTGCCCCAAAACGAGTCAGGTCGCATAACAGTAAACTTGTGGGGGTGGATGAGTCTCGACGGTGTCGGAGAACTGGTGTCGTTAGAGAATAGGACTACTGCCATTCATTTATGTGTCGCTTTTAGAAGAAGTGATGCTGCTTATTGTGCGCGGAGTGTATCCTGCAACAGAATTCCCACACATTACTTACGCTCAAGATAATGCACCGATACACACGGCCCGTGCTATTATGGCGTGGTTCAACGTGCACCGTGACATTCGTCCCATTCAATGGCCTGCTCGGTCTGCTGATTTAAACCCTATTGAAAATTTATGTGGGCTTATGGTTCAACGCTGTGACTGTCAAAATGAAAAAACCCTCATGCTCTTAGCCCAAGCGCGCACTGGCCGCCAGTGCGCGCTTGGGCTTAGATCACACTGTGCTCGTGTATGGGAGGATATCAGAGGGACTGATCTATGCGCCCGCCTTGTTGCATATATGCGAGATAGACTACGTGCCGTCATAGCTGCTGAGGGAGGCTATACTAAATATTAAATAAAGATTTTTTAAGTTGCTATTTTGTTATTTCTTCATATTCCTAGTTAAAAAATTAAAATGATAGTTTTTTTCAAAGAAGGTTTTCTTTCTATATATCTAAATTTTATAGTAGTCCTGGAGCGATTAATTTCTCTTATTCATTAGAAAAAGATTATAATCTATGTTCAATCAAATTAATATAATAATAATAATAAAATAAGTTTATTTAACAACAATAACATAAAAGACAAAGCGCTTTCAAATTACAAATGAAATTTATACATGATAAGGTTGTGTCGATGAACGCTTCTAATTTAATCTGGTTTAAAGATCTCTACCAAGGCTAGGCCTGTCTTGTAGACAATCTATTGTCACGAGTTGTCAGAGTCTATTTACGATATGAAATAGACATTTAGAACTTGTGACATAAACCTGTGCATGCAATTGTGAGACTTAAGGTGGTAAACATTTTTTGACCGCGACCGTACATCTACGCAGAGTAGTTGTTATTTGGTGGTGTAGTATATTTTAGACTCCCACCTAATTAACAAACGTAGACTATATATAATATTTAACTTACTTAGACTAAAATTTCACCTGGGTTTAATTATGATAAATGACGATGTACCTAATGTTTTTAACAGCAAAACAGCGACAGTTTAAGCTTGGATTTAAGTTTAGTCCACATTTGTTAATATGTGTACGTGTATTACCTATATATATATATATTTATTTATTTATTACAACACATAACAGATTATAGTCAAAAAGTAAGTAAAGTATTATTGGAGAACTTAATAGGATCAGACTATAACCCAATAAAATGCGTCTGCTACATGCTCTATGGTTACAAGTAATAAATACAACACAAACAATATAAAAAAATAATAAATCAAATTAGCATAAAATAATAATATATACAATTTTAAACAATTAATTTTTTATAGTCAATGATCAAATTCTATTTCATATCCATTAATTAATTATCATTTTATTTTACCATTGACATTGAAAATTAAACTTAACAACTTAACAAAGAAAGGGCAAGTTAAATAAAAATAAAATAAAAAATTAAGTATAAAAATAATTAAAAAGATTAGATTAAAGATATTCTACGTTTTCATTTTAGGGCTTGTAGGATGGGCAATAAAGGTGGATCAAGATGAAAAACTCTGTTCTTAGAAGCCAGGTCTTCAAAATTTAAGATAAATAAAACAGCATTTAAAATTGTTAAGTACTTAAAACTTTCATACACACCGAAAATTAATAGGTAGGTACCTACTGGTTACATCTTTTTAAAATAAAAGGGAGTTGCAGTACTTATTTGATGGTATGATTTGTATGGAAGCACTGATCATTGACACAAGGAATAAATTTATGAAGAAAAGACTTTTTTTGGAAATGTTCATACAATGTCTCATTTGGATTACTCAACTCAACATTTACTTATTCCAATATTTCTAGAATCGAATTCTATTCTTCCATCTAACATATCCGCTTTAATGCTGTCCAAAGCTTCCATTTTTATAAAAATAACCTCAAATTAGTGGTTAAGTAAAGGAAATGCATGGTTACTACTTGGCTGAGAATTCAAACTATTGACAATTCTAACTTCGAGTAATTACCTGATTATAGAATACAAATCGTTACTTAAGTTTACTCAAGTAAATACTTTTACTCAAGTAATTACTTTTACTTGTTTATAAATACGGTTGTTACATACTATTCACGACTATTATCCCCGAAGGGTTAGTCAGAGACCAGGTGATGAGGACCACAAAAGCAGTCTATCGCTGCTCTATGCTGTTTGATGTATGTTGAGTCTTTAGTCCGTTAGTCGTCTTTTACGACCCCCAAGGGAAAGAGATGGGTCGGTGGTATTCTCCCGTCACACGGGGGTGAATGAGCCGCTCTACCACCACAGCTCTAAAAACACCAAGAGCACAAACAAAGGAAACTCATGATATCATCAAATACAAAAAAAAAAGTATTTCTCTCAAAAGTAAATACAGGGAGAGAACATATCCGAGCAAATCCCTTAAAACATAGTACCAATAAAACAAATAAAGCTCGCGATTCGCGGCAGACAGTACATAACGCGAGTCGGCGTAATGAGGAGTAACGGCGCGCGCGTGCATGGCCCGCCTAATGCCCCGAGGGGGACGCCGATAGGCGTTATTGCACAGGAGCGAAAGAGACGCAGCTTTATCTAAACTGAATCTAAGAACGTGGAGCTTGCGGCTTGTAAAATGATCGAGAGCTGCGAACCTTTTTCTTGCGGTTGCAGCTGAAGTCAATTCTCAAGTTATAATATACCCTGTTTTACAATGTAATACCATACAATACGTTTCAGGGTAAAATTGTGCTTAAATAATAAATTAAGCAAACATTACGACTGAAATGGAAATGGGCTGGGCATACACAAAGACTTGAAGACGAAAGATGGACATAGAAGCATAGAATACATGTACAAGTAATAGAAGGTAATAAACTGGTACCCCATTGACAGCTAATGAAAAAGAGGAAGGCCGCAAAAGAGATGGGGAGATGACATAATTACACACATTAACATTTTGGACAAGAGTAGCCAGAGAACGAAAACGATGGAAAGCATTGGAGGAGGCTTTCACCGCTATCGGCGGTCTCTACACAGAAGAAAACTAACAACACTAACTTAATCTTATAAAATATATTAACCATACTAACAAATTCTTTTTTTTTACTATAAAACTGCTACGAAGAGTTGGGAAATAAAAGCTTTTTTTATTATTATTATTACTGCTGGGCAAAAGCTTCTCTCTCTCCGTTTATGCATGTTATAAAGTAGAGTCGCCGTTTTATTATTATTACTGCTGGGCAAAGGCTTCTCTCTCTCCGTTTATGCATATTATAAAGTAGAGTCGCCGTTTTATTATTATTACTGCTGGGCAAAAGCTTCTCTCTCTCCGTTTATGCATATTATAAAGTAGAGTCGCCGTTTTATTATTATTACTGCTGGGCAAAAGCTTCTCTCTCTCCGTTTATGCATATTATAAAGTAGAGTCGCCGTTTTATTATTATTACTGCTAGGCAAAAGCTTCTCTCTCTCCGTTTATGCATATTATAAAGTAGAGTCGCCGTTTTATTATTATTACTGCTGGGCAAAAGCTTCTCTCTCTCCGTTTATGCATATTATAAAGTAGAGTCGCCGTTTTATTATTATTACTGCTGGGCAAAAGCTTCTCTCTCTCCGTTTATGCATATTATAAAGTAGAGTCGCCGTTTTATTATTATTACTGCTGGGCAAAAGCTTCTCTCTCTCCGTTTATGCATATTATAAAGTAGAGTCGCCGTTTTATTAATATTACTGCTGGGCAAAAGCTTCTCTCTCTCCGTTTATGCACATTATAAAGTAGAGTCGCCGTTTTCCTTTTTTTTCTTTTACTATCAATCTGCTACGAAGTGTTGGGAAATAAAAGCTTTTTTATTTTTATTATTACTGCTGGGCAAAAGCTTCTCTCTCCGTTTATGCACATTATAAAGTAGAGTCGCCGTTTTCTTTGTGTCTGTGGCTCTGTCTTCTCCTTCTAAACCACTCGATGGATTTTTTCGCCGTTTTCACTGATAGAAAGATAGTTAAAGGACGATGTTTTTTATATAATTTGTAGATATTTTGTACGAAATGGCTGAAGTGTGACGATGTTTCTATTCCAAGTTAGGGACAACAAAAGAAAAATAGTTCACAGTCGAACTTATAGCTTATATTACTTAGTTCTCTCGTATATTGGGCAAACAAAAAAAATGGAATATCCCCGAAGGGTTAGTCAGGGACTAGGCAATGAGGACAGCAAAAGCAGTCCTCTATCATAGTCCACTTTTCTCCAAATAGCGACTGCACATGTGCTCAGCGTGACAGGTGGTGAGTTCACCGCCGCTCTATGCTGTTGCATGAATATGCAGTCTTTAGTCCGTTAAGTAGTAGGTAGGTAGTCATTACGGTTTTTACACCTAGGTACCTATCTAGCTATGGTTTTTTAATAACTTCTACGAATACTATTTGGTATCAATAAGTGACTATCGGCATAACAGGCTTTCCGAAGCAAGAACAATTTGTTAATGAATAACGAAACGTTGGAAAAAAATGTCTTCCTCAGGGCCCTGATTCTGTATCGCAATCTATAGATTCCACACCTAAACTTTACCGCGCACAAACATCAAACGCATACGTTTGACGCATACGTTTTTGGGAAGATATCGTAACTTTTTAAGGATTTAACGTGGTTTTGAAACAACGAATCGTTACAGAATAAGGGCCCTGGTGGGAATCGTAGGTATACCTGAGATGTATTTTTTCTACGTTTCGTTATCTTGGAGTTTCTTCGAGCGTTTTTTTTAAGGTAATCAAATATTTCGAAGAATTTGTAAGTAAGTAATTTGTTTGTATCACTATTTGCGTTAAAATTACCTAGGTACTTTTAAAAACTATCTAAACTTACTTTTAAGATTCCATTACTTAAAAGTCTCCTTAGATAAGATCTATTAGGTAGGTAGGTAGGTACTCCTACTGAGACGCCCTTGAAAAAAGTGTAAACCAATATTTCTAATTATCTTATTTAAATGGCAAACCACATAGGAAACGTCCACCTAATGAGTTAGGTAAAGTCTTTAAAATTATGGGCTACTATTAGCTTCCGCCCGCGGCTTCACCTGCGTGATGTTCGGTCGTATCAGAAAGTATAAACTCCTAATGGGATGGGGTATTTCCCGGGATTAAAATGATTTATACAACAACTTTACACAAATACAACAATATACAAATCACATATAGGTACCTAATACTGTAATAGGTACCTAATACTGTAATAGGTACTTACTGTCTCTACCTTTCAACTAAATCTGTTTAACTGCAATGTTGTGCCGTGAATTAAAACACAAACCAACACACACACTTTCGCATTTATAATAAGTATTAGGTATGTAGGTAGCACATATAAGTATACATAATCACGACTACTATCCCCGAAGGGTTAGTCAGATAGTATTCTACCATAGTCCACTATTCACCAAATAGCGACTGCACATGTGTTCAGCGTGACTGGTGGTGAGCCCATCGCCGCTCTATGCTGTTGGATGTATGTGCAGTCTTTAGTCCGTTAAGTAGTAGGTAGGTAGTCATTAGGTATGGTTTTTACACCTAGATATCTACCTATGGTTTTTTAATAATTTCTGCGAATACTATTTTATATCAATAAGTGACTATCGGCATAACGGGCTTTCTGAAGCAAGGAAGAGCTCGACAAAATCATTAATTTGGTCACCCATCCAATGACTCGACATAGCGGAAGGTGCTTAGCTTACAGGATCGCACCCCGAGCGCGCCAACCACTGCACGATAGAGCTCTTACTCATCAAATTGTAAATGCTCTACCGACAAAACGCGAACTCAAATCAAAGTCATTATAGCCGAACCGCAAAAATGACAACGTTAAAACAGCGAACGCCCGCGGCGAATCCTGGAAAACTCTCATTAAGCGCTCTCTAATTAAAAAGTAATTAAATTCGCGAGAGAAAAAGATAGCACGACATTTAACTGATACTAATAAGATCGTCAAACAATTACGGGCGGCTTATCCGCGGTGCGAGCGGGACGGAGCGCGCCGCCTCTCGCTCCCACCGCATTCTCTATTTAACTTTTAATTTATACTCATTCCTTTATATCTTTTATTGCTTCGCCCATGGTGGCTCCTAATGCGCCCGAGGTGCTCCTCGCACTAATTAAATTCATGCAACACTAAGCTTTCCGAGCACCCCCTGTAACAGGCCCCTCCCACTCCCCCCTCTTCGCGCGCAGCCAATCAGAGCGGCGCGCGGCCTCTCCTCAACCAATGGGCGGGGTGAAAACTACAACAGTCAGTGCCAGATCCTTGATAGAGCTGTCACGTCGCGTCCGAGCGGTCGTTACGCTGTCTTGACACATTTTATTATTATTTATGTCAATTAGGTTATTACCTTTTTTGTTTAATGGAATAAGGGATTGCTCGTGAAATTGATTGGGCCGTCCCCGTCGGTCGGCGGCGGCCGCTTACCAACTTATGATTCATCACTGTCCAAAATATAATCTTGGAACGTGTTAATTTCCCATGATTGATTGTCGGCCGTCATTAGAGCTACGGCCGGCGCAATCTAGTTTTACGCCACTGCCTATTGTTGCCGCCTAATAACGGCCGGCGAGCGCCTTCGATTACCCCGACAGCCTGTCAAATTAAATTGATGGCTGAAAGAAGTCGTATCCGTTATTTCTTATTACCCACACGTCGTCGGCGAACTTTCTTTCATCAAATTGAACGTAATTGAGCATATTATATTCTCGATGTACTCTACGTAGAGTCGTTACAAAAACTTATCTTTGACGTGTCAATGAAACTACGAGATGGTAGCGGTACATTTCACATCTCAATATCGTTACTGCTACACACTGCTATAACAAAATATATATTATGATGAACATGTAATCATACTACACATAAGTACCTACTTTTCTACGTGATGTACATAATGGCATATGTCATATAATGTCATAACAAGGAAATATGTTCGCGAAACGCAAACGTTTGCGGTTACGTTCCATAACATAACACCTCAGCAAATCTCTCGCGTTTCTGTTTGTAGCGGCGCGCCATGGCATGCAGCTAAAAAAGATTATGACAGCCCCGTGTAAACGAACGACAACCCTATAAATCTGATGTGCACGCGCTCGCCACGCGATAAAAGACGTTATTGGAAACGCATTAAAGCTCCTTTCAACTTTCCGATCGCCGTCTCCTACGTTTCCGCTTAATTCAATGTGTGCCGGGTCTTAATTTATTGGTGGTCGTTCGAAAGCGATCTGTAAACTTAGAGCGTAAGGTTTAGATCGGTTTAGCGCGTGTTGTCGTGCGGGCGAAGGAATAAATCTATAATATGGAGGGGGCGGAGAATTAATTTTCCGATGGGTGGGGGAAGCGGGGCCGTCGCCCCGCCCTGCGCCGCCGCGCCATCTCAGTGGGGCCCGGCGAGCCACGCGAGCGCACTAACCGAGAGGTCCGATACGACGCGCGCGAGAGTCGCGAAAACACTGTGTAAACATAGGCCGGCCGACGGACGGAACGCCATTCTAGAATAACCAATAATTCTAAATTCGTATTTAGAACTGCAGTTCAATTAAGAAAACAAGTTCCAATCAGTGTTGGTGTTAAACTTTTTTTTTTACAAGTGACTTCCGACCTCCGTGAACTTTTGGCTGTGATAATGACAGTTGTCAATTGTTTTCGCGCCGCGCGTCGGTGAGCGTAGTGTTGTGCGTTGTCGATAGCCAAGATATCGAGTGCAGGCCGAGGCGGCGGCGGCGGCAGCATGGTGCTGGAGGGCGGGCTGCCGGCGCCGCTGCAGCTGTATGCGGCGGCGGCGGCGCAGCTGGCCCCGCGCCCCACTTGGCCACCGTTCCTACCGTTCTTTGGAGTCCCACCGCCGTTCTTGACACGCCCGAGACTCCCTCATCCGTTGCCGACGAGAGCGCCTCATGGACCGCCAAGTGAAGACTCAAATGAGGACGGCGGAAGTAGTAAAGGTAGGAATTATTTTTTTTATCATCATGTCTTAGTGTCCTAATTAAAGCGGATTATCGCTCGCTTTTAGAATGAAAAAAAAATCCAAAAAGACCGTTTTATTACAACAATAAAATTATTTCATCAAAACAAATAAATAAAAACTGACAACTACATATAACTGTATGCAGCAATTAGAAAGCAGTAGATAGCATAAACTTAAAAGTTTATATTTCTTGTTGTTTCCTTTATTTCGTTCATACTTACCTACTTATTTATAAAAACAAGTTTGTACTTTTGTAACACTAAAATGAAAAGTAAATAAAAAATAAATAAAAATCTACGGATAATCATTAGTACAGAACTATAAAAACAGACTAGGTTTGGCACTTTTGCAGAGGTAATTATTCCATTATGTATTTTCTAATGCGACAGCCGTGGAAACTGATAGTTTCTTTGTTAAATGTATGATTTAAAGAAAACATTACGAATGGTAATAAGTAATTAAAAATAATATAGATAAAGGAATAAATATTATTATGATTTAAACATGTCTCTACGCTGTCTCTACTGTCACAACGCGACGGGTGCTTTAAACTCAATCAACTACTGCAATATGACTTGTAAATACCCAATATATTTATTGCAAACACATGATATACCCATTAAAGAAGATAAAAATTATGATTTTAAGACAGAATAATGAGAGGAAGGGAGCGTATTAGTACCTAAAGCTGTAACGTCAAACTCAAAATTAAATGGACTCCTATCACTATTTTAATTAATTAAAAGTGTTTCTATTATTTCATGTAATGTTTGTATTTATAAGAAGGTGTATATTAACAAAGTTAGTTTAATATTTGTTAAGTATATTATAATAACTTTTCGTAAAAGAAGATATTTTTTAATTTCATTTATAATGTATTTATTAATAGCATTACTTAAATAATAGGTTTTAATTTCCCTAGTAACCTTTTAATGTGAAGTAGTAAACCTTGTTTGTAACGTTTTTTATTATTAGTTAGGGTTTATGGGTAGTTTATTACCTACATACCTACCTATTTGTATTGATAAATTAAAACGAAGTATTCACAGATGATAATAATAATTGTGCAAAATATTGCACTAAAAAAATAAAAAGTATCTACTTACTTTAGGTAAACTTTTATTTTGTTTTTATAAAAACTTGTTTTACATGACTTAACTAAACTAAAGTTGTTTACCCTATTTATAGAAAACCGAACCTTACCCAACCGCTGCTTAATTGCAAGAAGTTTATTCATGTCGGCAATTTATTTTCAAAATAGAGCAAAACAAAATACTACCTGTGCTTCATTTTCCAGTGGGCTAACAAATGTTCACGCAATTTTTAGTGTTCAGCTTTTTATGATTCACATTTTAATTAAGTAATTAATTTTTATTACTATCTCCATTTAAGCAGTGGAATTAATAGCTTACTATTAGGTAGATCTTAAGTTTTGAATGTGTTCATAAACGGTTGTGTATTCTCAATGGTTATCCCATTGAACGGAAATAAAAGATATAACTTTGATGAATTAGGTATATCAGTCTAGCAGACTTTTTGGTGAGAAAGTAAGGGTATCATGACTGCAGTTTAGTTTAATTTTCTAACATCTTGTCGAATACGCGTAAGTATTTACATGAAATAATGGCGGATTTTAATCGTTAAGTATTTGTAAACATAAAAAAACAATCACTTTTAAAATTTTCATAAAAGTCTATAGTCTATGATGAATATTATTTACCTTGAAACCTTCATATTATCACTTAGGGTACTGTCATCTACTTTCTGCAAAGAAAATATTTGCTGTTATCTTTTTTACTTGACACTGACTGAATGTGTAAACCGCACCAAACTATTATTTAAGAAAAAAAACATCAGTCTGGCGAAACTGTATTAAACATTGAAATCTAAAGATATTAATTAATGTCCTTGGGGACTTAGAGGCAGAGTGAACCGGTATTTAGGTCCAACTTTGAAGTCAGCGTACCTCATCAGCTGAGGTTAAGGTCAAAAGAGGGTTTAGTTTAAATTAAAAAGGAAAGGTGCTTTGGAAAAAATGTGGCTACACCACGGCTAGACCGCCACTACGCGTTGTCAAAATCGTACACACCCATGGCTCACTGTACGAGAAACCTCTGAACAACCTAACTCTTCGAAGTGTTAGATGGCATACTTGTTCAACAATGTTCTTGATTGTTGCTGTTCTAAGTTTAGGTAGAAACATTAATTTATATGTGTGTTATATTTATCACTTACTTATTATTAGATGGAAGCTTTTTGTTATTAAGTACTCTATATTTTTCCTTCACTTAAATGTATTACTTTAGATGTTTGCTTTTCCTAAACGTCACCACTTACTTAGGAGGTAGCGATAAAAAGGTCGATCGCCATTTTCAATATATTTCAAGATTATATTAAAACACAACATCAAGTTCAAGCCTTTGTTAGTATAGAAAAATACGTCTTAAAATTATTAATATTATTTTCAATGCTATAAACACATTCATATCAAAAAACCAATTAAGTCAATATAAGAAATCTCATGACAGTGATCAATAGTTGGAAAGGAATTATAAAAAAATCTTTGAATCTATTGAATGCCACTAATTATTTTCTTTAGATATCAGTAACGATATTTAAGTCGAATCGTAATAAACGTGATTGATATCTTAATTTAGCTTGTAGTGCTCAATGACAGTCGCGACACGACTCTTTTCGTAATATCAGACAGATTGCATGGGCGTTGCCACACCACACTTAGCCGTGCGCGACCGCTGTCAGAATCAGTTATGAATTTATGACACCGAATCTCTAATGCCACATTACAAATCACTAATCAAGCGACGTGATCGATTATTCATTTCGAACGCGGCGATTCTAATCCACTAATAAAAATTACTATTTTACCGTCACACTTTAATACGAAAGCACCTGATTTTATAAGTTTCAAAGTGTAAATAATAAAATAAATAATGGGCAAACGGGCGGCGTTCGTCGCGCACTCCGATCCCCGATCCTCCTAGCAATAAGTTATCGCTTTAATAATATTAAGGCATTATTCCCGAAATATTCTCGGGGCTCGTTTGAATAAATTTTGTATTAATAAAAAATAAACGTCGGGCAAGGTGCGAAGAGGCTAACGAGTGTAATCCAAATGTAAGTTATTAGTTGGCGCGGGGCCGCCCGCTGCGCGCTGGCCGCTTCATCGATGTCGGCATTCAGATTTTTATCGACAACTTTGTCGGCGCTAGCGCTAAGGTGTTACTTACGAAATTAGGATGTTAAATGTTTTGTGGATGACGCATGGCCCCGCTTTGTGATCTGTTACCATTGTAATTTTTTTTATCATACTGTTGTACTTATAGAAACATCGATAGCTCTTTTGAGTGTGGCGGTTGTAACTAAAATGTGTGAGCCGGATCGGGTGTGTTTTTAAATAAAAAGATACTGCTTGCTTATACTTTTTTAAAGTTTATTGGCGACATATGTCGGTTCCGCCCACATTGGGCCTACGCAAATACTTAACGAGACTCCTAAATGTGTCTCACAAGTTGTATTGTATTGATATGCACTGTCAAAAAAAATGCTAAAGAACATAGGTAAGTACTCCAATTTTTTTTTCTTGTTGCGGTTTTGAGGAAGTTAAGGAAATATTAAATATACAGAATATTTCTTTTAAGGTGTCAAGCCAGAGCAAGCTGATAGCGGAGTACCATATCTGTCGATTTAACCCCCATGAATGTTCTACCATTTTTTGTGGTAGTAATACTATTAATAATAAATTTGTTTACGCTCACAACAGTTATCTAGACCAAGATGAGTATTCATTTGAAACTCGTTAATATGCTAAGATAACGGATAAATATACATAAACAAAGAAAAAACACCCAGACCCGAAATCAATTTAGAAAAACAGTTTTTCTCTAAATTGACCCGACCGGGAATGGAACCCGGGACCTCAGAGATGGCGCGACGCCAGACCCGGCGTGTTAACAACTCGACCACGGAGGTCATCAATATATGCTATACCTACATAATATAGTAGTTTTAGAGTTATAAATTTTTTTCGTTATTTTATATTCAACGGCTCTAAAAAACTTATATCTTTTTTGGGTCGACTTTTCTTCGATGTTTTTTTTAATACAATGCCTATTGGTTGCACTATTATGAGTAAAAAATCTCCTTCCTAACTTTAACCTAAGATACAAACATTTTGAATTTGATCCTAACTTTAAAAACTGGGTTAATCAGAACAGAATGGAATTTTCAATTTAAATAAATAAAATTAAAAAAGATTTTCCAAAGCTTCTGACTAGTTTTAAAAACTGCCACATACTTATTATGCTTTCATACTAATACAAAACAAGTGCGAGTCGGACTCGCGCACAAAGGGTTCCGTAGCAGCAAGTAACATCATATGAAAGTTCTTGTAGTTCGTTGTAACTTTGATCGATGTTTTAATAATAGTGTATTTTTTAAAATTAATTAATTTATAACGTATTAAAAAAAACTACTTACTAGATCTCGTTCATACCAATTTTCGGTGGAAGTTTGCATGGTAATGTAATGATGTACATTATATATTTTTTTTAGTTTTATAATTCTCTTATTTTTGAAGTTACAGGGGGGGGGGGGGAACCCATTTTACCACTTTGGTAGTATCTCTCGCGCAAACTATTCAGTTTAGAAAAACATGATATTAGAAACCTCAATATCATTTTTTTCAGACATGACGAATCCTTAAGGGTTCCATTTTTTGCCATTTGGCTACGGAACCCTAAAAAGATGTACTAAATGGGTCCTTTTTTGCTGAAATCGGTCGTTGAACGTGGTAGATCTAAAATTGTGTTATTTTCATATTCTATAATTTCTTTGTATCTTTGCATATTTTTGTCTATCAGGAGATTAATTGCTTATCCTTTACGTTCAAGAAGAGCTCAGTTGATACTAATAACATACCTACTACTATCCTCAAAATTACGATTTTTAATGAGAGAGCCAAAATAAAACTCAAAATGCGATAAAATATTTTTTTATTATTGAATTCTCAAAATAAATGTTTAAAATGCCGGCCACCAGCCGATATGCACATTCGGCACCGCCGCAATAATGTTCTTCTTTAATTTTTGCCGCCATGCTGCATTTTGAGTTTTATTTTGGTCCTCTCATTAATAATAGTAATTTTGAGGATAATAGTAGGTATGAAATGTATGTTATTATTATCAACTAAGTACTTCTTAAACGTTAAGGGATAATTAATCTCCTGATAGACAAAAATATGAAAAGATACTAAGAAATTATAAAATATGAAAATTACACTATTTCCGATTTACCACGTTCAACGACCGATTTCAGCTAAAAAAATCCTATTTAGTATATCTTTTTTTGTATAAGTATGAAAGCATATTTGGTCGGGCAGTTTTTAAAACTAGTCAGAAGCTATGGAAAATCTTTTTTATTTAAGTTGACAATCCAATCTGCGATCAAAATTTTTGTATCTTATTTTAAAATTAGGAAGGGGATTTTTTTTACTCATAAAGTGCAATCAATAGGCATTTTATTAAAAAAAACATCAAAGAAAAGTCGATAAAAAAAAAAGATATAATTTTTTTAGAGCTGTCTTTTCGTTGAATAAAAAAAAAGAAAAAAAAATTATGGCTCTAAAATTATCTATCAAAAATCGCTGAACATACATGGCGGTTCAATAGATAGGTAAGGTCCTATCACCACAAATCGGCTTGAAACCTTACAAGATAACACCCTGTATATAAAAATGTAGGAAATTAAGGTTGCGAAGAGGATATTTATAGAGGCATTTATAAAATAACATTACATATTATACAAGTATACGTAGTATTATTTTATTAAACAAGTTTAATTAGGTAATATGATATCCAACAAAGAGAATGCGATAAAAGCTTAGCTAAACAACCATAAAGATTACATAACTTTAAACAAATACACTGCTTCAACTGAGTACTTACAGGAGGTTACAGTATACACAAATAAGTAACCTGGATATGTAGATATATAAGTACATAAATAAAAATCAATTGCCACGAATGTTTGTTCGCGCATCATTTTAGAACGGCAGCACTTATTTGGCTAATTATTTTTTTGTGTTTGCAATTGTGAAGTTGTTTCTTTTTCCTTTATGTATGAAAGAAAATTTTTGGAAATTGGTCACGGGTACGGCATGTTCACCCCCCTCCCCCAATTCAGGCGACTCGATTCAAAAGTTTTACCAAAGCAAGTACACACTTCATCGGATCACACTACCCAAAACCTTTCAAAATCAAATTCAGATTCTTTCCAACTTTTTAATCAATATTGATACTTAAATCGAAAAAATAAAGATCATAATTTATTGAATAACTTTGTTATTTTATGGTAGTCTGACCTGCTAGCGTCGTCCATGTGTTTGAGGAAAATTCAGTTAACAAGTTATTTTAAAACCTAATAAAAATACTTCATTCACTTTAGCCACAAATTGTGCATGTACTACGAAATATGAATGACAACAAATCACAACAATATTAATTCCTTATCAAATACATAAAATATGTAGTTAGTTATGTATTCATAAATATGTATCTACGTATATACAATGTAGATATTTAGTCTGATCGGATGTCAGCGATTACCTACACGTCAAATTAGACAATTTCCAAGTCGTTGGTTAAAAACAAAAATAAGAAACATTTCTGCATGTTTTCGTTAGCAAAAAGTATTTGAATTTATTTGGTAGAATTGTAATGGCAACATTAAGTTTAAGTAGTCGACAAATCGCTGATTTGCGATCCTTTTGAGTAATCGTTCTATCGAAATGACAGGTGAATACGGATTTATGACTGTTTTTCAATAGGACGACTTCTAAACGCAAGTGACATTTTGACTATTAGAAAATACGTGAATTGGGCCACAGAGAACTTAAGAACAGTTATAGTATCACACAGTATGTCGTTATGGGCGTTATTTTTGTCGTCGCGAACGACACTTTATGCGGTTTTGTATTGCAATTTAAACATTAATTATCTTCGTTTTTGAAAAAGTGCCTGAAGGGGGTTTTGAAAGTAGACTCTTCATATTACATACATATATCACGGCATAGCATTGAAAATTTCGAAAGAAACAAATTGTTTTTTTCGGCGAAAGAAACGTACGATCGTTTTTTACCGTTTCATTTGATTGTTACATTGAAATAAATCAGAATTGAACAGAAAAATTCAAGTTTTTAAAACAATAATGCATATTATTATTCTATCAAAAATATTTTACAAAAAAAAACATCAATACTATTCCGATTCTTTCATATTTTCCCGTTTTTCAGTTTTATTAATAAAAAACATGAAATATTTCATATTTGTTTTTCTTGAAACTTTCAAATAAAACTTGGATAAAAACGGAGGAATTTGAAATAAAAAACGGGAAAATTTCCCGCTTTTTCTGTGGCTAGGTACTTAGGCAGAGACCACCGATTTCCATTTGCTATCCTGACACACATCCCTTGCTTCTTTTACTCTCATAACGTTTTGCAAACATCCGCGTCGATGTAGGGTACACTTGACCCGACCTTTAATCTTTATTATATTGTTTTTAAATAATAATACTAATATTGTTTGTTAGCACTAGCATCCGCTATATAGAGGGTGTTGGCGAGCAGACACTGAAAAAAAAACATAATGGAAAATATCCCGTTTCCCGGAAAAGTAGATGGAGACCGTATCTACTCTATATAACATCATACGTAATATTCACGGCTATTATCCCCTTAGGGTTATTCAAAGACTATGAGCGGAGTCCACTTTTCGCCAAAGCGACTATATACACATGGTGCTCAGCGTGACAGGTGGTCAGCCCATCGCCGCTCTATTTGTGGATGTAGGTGCAGTCTTTAGTCCGCTAGTCACCTTTTACGTTAGTCGCTTTTTATGACACCCAAGGAAAGAAAGAGGGTGGTAGTATCCTTTCACGCGCGACACGGTTATCATGGTATTTGCTATAAACCTGCAAAAAAAAATTAAGTAGGTACATACTTACATACATACCTACATCACGGCCATTATCCCCTAAGGGTTAGTCAGAGACTAGGCAGTGAGGACAGCTAAAGCGGTATACTCTGCCACATAGTCCACGTTTCTCTGTATGGAGTGAGCACATCACCGCTCTACGCTGTTGGATGTAAGTGCAGTCTTTAGTCTGTTAAGAAGAAACACTACGTCGACGTGGCATGCAAAATTCTCATACAAAACACAGGAAAACGACGTTTCGTAGTCCCTGTTTCCTCCTTTATTACGTTTTTAGCATCGGTTAAACAAAGAGATTTTCTATGTCTGTATGTATGATTATTTAAGTCGTTTATTTAACAACCACGAGACTTCAAAATTTAGCGAAATCTCTGCGTTATAATAAGGCGTCTCCAGAATCATTAAGTAGCTGGTTTAAAACAAAATCAAATATCAGACATAGAAAATTTCTTTCTTTAACCGATGCTGAAAAAGTAATAAATATTGGTCTAGTTCTGAAGGAGGAAACAGGGGACTACGAAACGTCGTTTTCTGTGTTTTGTATGAGAATTTTGCATGCCACTTCGTCTTAATCTTCTTTTACGACCCACAGCGCACAGTTCAAATACAGGATACCGAAACAATCCTATCTCCAATAAACTAAGTCATTCGGTTCAATTTCTAAATTAAAACACCCCAGTTCGATGTCGTTCGTAACAGCATAAATAAACCATTCGCTAATTAAATAGTTTCACGATCGACCGCCATGTTTACACGCGACTACGTAGTACTATTATTTATTCTGTGACGCGACTGACAATGTTAATGTGAACTGCCAGCACTGCGCCGCCACTGTCACTGATTTGAGTTAGCGGTTATAGTTGCAATCAATATTATCCTATCCTACTATACGAGTATTTAAATTATCACACTAATATTATAAACGCGAAAGTTTATATTTGTTACTCTTTCACTTAAGAACTACTGAATGAATTTGGATGAAATTCGGCATTGAGATAGTTTATAACCTAGATTAACACATAGGATATTTTTATCCCGATATTCCCACTGGAACGTATGGATAGGTAGATGTTTGTTACTCTTTCACGTAAAAACTACTGAATGGATTTGGTTGAAATTCAACATACAGTTAGTTTATAACCTGGATTAACATAGATCCTTTTTATTTCGATATTCCCACGGGAACGGGAACCACGCGCTTCGATTGATCGAAGACCACGCGGGTGAAAACGCGAGCGGCCGCTAGTTTATTATAAAGCAATATGCTCTAATAAATATCTGACTGCCTTCAAAGTATTATTAAATTGGAATTATATCTTCATTTGAATATTTACCGTAACCGTAAGTAACTGTGTCGCGTAGCGGTGAAAGACCACCCCCTCCTCTTCCCTTGGGTGTCGTGAAAGGTGACTAGCAGAGTAAAGACCACCCCCTCCTCTTCCCTTGGGTGTCGTGAAAGGTGACTAGCAGAGTAAAGACCACCCCCTCCTCTTCCCTTGGGTGTCGTGAAAGGTGACTAGCAGAGTAAAGACCACCCCCTCCTCTTCCCTTGGGTGTCGTGAAAGGTGACTAGCAGAGTAAAGACCACCCCCTCCTCTTCCCTTGGGTGTCGTGAAAGGTGACTAGCAGAGTAAAGACCACCCCCTCCTCTTCCCTTGGGTGTCGTGAAAGGTGACTAGCAGAGTAAAGACCACCCCCTCCTCTTCCCTTGGGTGTCGTGAAAGGTGACTAGCAGAGTAAAGACCACCCCCTCCTCTTCCCTTGGGTGTCGTGAAAGGTGACTAGCAGAGTAAAGACCACCCCCTCCTCTTCCCTTGGGTGTCGTGAAAGGTGACTAGCAGAGTAAAGACCACCCCCTCCTCTTCCCTTGGGTGTCGTGAAAGGTGACTAGCAGAGTAAAGACCACCCCCTCCTCTTCCCTTGGGTGTCGTGAAAGGTGACTAGCAGAGTAAAGACCACCCCCTCCTCTTCCCTTGGGTGTCGTGAAAGGTGACTAGCAGAGTAAAGACTGCACATACATCCAACTGCATAGAGCGGCGATGGGCTCACCACCTGTCACGCTGAGCACATGTGCAGTCGCTATTTGGTGAAAAGTGGACTATGGCAGAGGACTGCTTTTGCTGTCCTCATTGCCAGTCTCTGACTAACCCTTCAGGGATAATAGTCGTGATTATATTTATGTACTCTATTCAATATCCGGCTGCCTTCATAGGGTAACAATAAGTTCATAATATTATTCCAATTTAATTAAGATTGAAAACTGCGCTTTGTCTTCGTCTTTTTTCCGGCATCCTGATACCCAAAAACCTCTTAGTAAGTAGTGTTAGACAACAATTAGAACAATCGAATAGCACATCGCTAATGCGTGCTGGCGAGAGCTGTTGCGTGAGTACTATTTAAACAAGGTCATTGATTTAAACCCCGTTTATTAGCCATACTATCTGATTTTTTTTGTTTTGTATTTGTATCGTCGTACCGCAGTATTTGCTGTAGTATCTAAGTAAGTATATTCAATTTAGTGTTTATGCAAGCCCTGTGTATTCTGTAGATTTTTTCTTATGCTGTTTGTAATTGTTATTATCATTCTAACTGTATTGAATATCGCCTAACTAACGAGTCTCCCACATCCATACCGGTTGACTGGCAGAGAATGCCTTGTGCTGTTATGTTCGCCTTTTACAGTTTTATATACATGGGGTGGTAGGAATTTTTCACCGCTATGCAACACGGGTAAGAATTGTAATGAATTTTTAATGAATGAAAGTGGTTAAAGAAGTTTAAATAAATAAGTCTACATAAATAATGTCCGTCAGGCCCTGTCAGAGTAACAGCGCTTCTGTGTCGTTCTAAACATCCACGAAAGGCACAGAAACATTATGCCGAGGCAGAGCCCATGAACATCACACTCTTCTTTTTTTTTATTACCTACTCATCTATTTATTGTTTTTATTTTTTTCTGTACATTGTCTGCGAAATTTTAATTTATCTTTATTTTATTTTATATATTTATTTTGTAAGTGTGTGTTAGTTATATAACGTAAGTATTTCCATTCTATTCTAATGTCAGCGTACCGCAGCACTAGTTGCTGAAGTTTGACAGTTGAGCCACCGCGCTTTTGGTGATTGTTAAATAATACTCTGTTATAAATTGTTGATCGAAGGTTATAATTAAGTGAAATGGTTACTGTGAAGTATTGAGTTTATTCTTATTATTAGGTAGGTACCAATGTATAAGCATTTTATAGTTTAATCGGTCAACTACGATTACTTCCACGTAATCGACCGTTCAGTATGAATTAGTGAAAGCCGATAAAGTGTAATTAATATAGATTAATAAACCTACATATTTAAAGCAAATCATTTTTATGTGTGTGTTTAAATGTACGCTTATTTATTAGCTAACCGCTACTATTTATTATTCCACGGCCGGTGCAACTCGGGCGAAACGTCTCGGCTCGGTGACAACGTAAATAAATGTCTTACTTCGCATAGCATTTCTACTTTGCTTAGACAAGTAATGTTTGTGAATACGGGTGTAAAACGTCTCTCGAATGCTTACATAAAAATGTAGAACTGATACTTTTACCAAAACGGCCGGAATGAAAAGTCAATCTGTTTGTTGTTTTGCCTACTAAAGTTTGAAAATTGAAAGAAAGTTTAAACAACACACACTTTTGCATTGATAACAAAAGTTAGGATTGCATTTATTATCATACATACATATTAAACATACACGCACGGCTATTATCCTAACGTTTCACCAAATAATGACTGCACATGTGCTCAGCGTGATAGGTGGTGAGCACATCGCCGCTCTATGTATGCTGTTGTATGTATGTGCAGCCTTTAGTCTTTTAGTCGCCTTTTACAACACCCAAATGGGTATCTACCCATGGGTAGGTAGTTTTATTTTAATGAGCCTACACCACGAGTGTGGCGATGATTTTCCGAAAATCGAATTTTACTGGAAGCTTAAAGTAATTTAACTTAAAGTAATTTATCCATTATCAAATATTCCTAGTCACGTAATTTACACATTCGCTTACGTGATCACTAGGAAATATTACTAAGCAATTTGCCTGATCTAATTTCTATGCTATTTAAAAAAAAGTAGATACTTTCAAGTAACATTTAAAAAAAAAGTTTTTATCAACGTCCGGAAAATAAACTATCAGAAAAAGATTAGATTTTGAAATAATACGAAAAGAAAAAAGCTTTTAACAAAATCAACCTCTGAAAAAAATATATATCAGGAAACGATTCGATTGGGAAATTATGCGAATGCAAAAATCGCTTGCAGTAACATTCGATTTTCGGAAAATCATCGCCACACGCTCTAGGTATATCGCTTAGAATAATAAAGCTATAGAAACCAAGTTCGCGCGCCTATTTTGAAGCACATTAATTGGAGCCAGAAATGGCACCAAACGCCGGACCGCTCCGTAGTGTTCAATGTCACAGCGCGCCGAACGTGTCTCGCGAAAACAAAAAAAAAATGACGGTTTGTGCAGTTAAATTGTGTCACAACACATCTGAAAAACAAAAGAAGTGTAATAACATCACTTTTCACAGGTAAGCTTTCAGTATTTCATAGTATCTTGTAGTTAATTAGGTCAAAATATAAACGTACTGCAGTGTGATTCTCTAAGTTAAAGCATCGGTAGCAGCGGCTGCCGCAGTGCTGTCTCTTTCATATTCATAGAATTGGAAAGAGACAGCAGATCACGGCCATGCGCGCACGTCACGCGTGTGTGAATCGGTTTAGTGCTTCATTTTTGACAGAGCGCTTGTATGAAGACTATCTTTCTATAGCGTTATTATTCTAAGGTATATCGATTATCAACGAGCACCTAAGCATTCATTAAGGTTTTCACTCTCTTCTGTTCAATGAAGCGAAGCCAAAGTTGATTGGATATTTTCAGTCCGCTGACGATAAGATACCAAAGATTTATTTCTATCAACGGAAATTGTTTAAGTAAAGACAATAGCCCGTCAGCGGCTCAGAGGCGAGACCAATTCATTTGTCTCGCGAAAACAGCTGTTCCGATGGGAACTAAACTGTAGTCGACTTGTAAAAGCATTATTGCTTAATAAATACTAATGTTGGTTAAACTTTACAACTACTCGACTTCTAAGGCCAGCGGGTCTATCGGCTAAAAAATATGGATATGGACATGGGCTTCATTTGACATTTGAAGCCCATATTTTATATATTTTTAGCCAATACAGGGGCAGATGTCAAATCAAATAAAATAAAAAATATTTACTTGATCACAAAAATACAAATTCATTTTCAATACAAGTCTAAAGATTACGGAAAAAGTTAATACATTGTGACATAGTGCTATAATGATGATGAGAATGGAAGGAAAGAGTTCAAATTATCAAAGTGTTTTAAAGTGAAATAAGTACTTTTTAGAAACCTAAAGCCTGAGTGATGGTTGAGTAAATAAAAAATAAGAAATAACAGTTTCACATACCTATAACTGCTTTTACTCAATTAATCGAGAGCATAACAGTCATGACGCCATTTCTTTTAATAAAACTACATACCTACATCCAGTTACTATTAATTTATTAAAACCGCGATAACGCTATAAAACAAACAGAGCTATTAACCAATAAAAACGTCAAGATAAATCGGTTGAGAGAAGTTAAACAAACACCTCCTCTTGTAGCTAAATGGGATAATAAACTGAAATCACAACTAGTCAAAGGCACATCAAAGTAGGGTTAGACATTGTTACGAAGGGTACGGGCTGCAACCGAGCAACGCATAAATTACAGCAAACGCCACCCTATTTTTAAACGAATTTCCCAACAAAGCTACCGTTTTAATATCTCCGTGTGGGTACAACATTGTTTTTGTTGAAATGATGTATTGGCAATCATGGTGAAAAAATTATCAGCGTTATGGTTGTGACTGCTGAAGAAGTTATAGCTACTGTTAGCTGTTTTGTCATCGACTTATTTAAATTAAAAACATCCCCATATAGTATGCACCACGAATGCACTTATTCAATGTCAAAAGGTAGGAACCTTTTTATTTTTCTATCTTTATCTAGCGATCCGTTCGCGCTTATTCCGTATGAACCCATGCCGGGTATACGTAGGTACATATCCCATGAAAAATTTCCATGAATTTTCCTTCATCTCATCATTATCTTGTTCTTTCAGTTACAAACTCAACAAAAAGAATAGATTAACCAAATAGGGGTAGCCGAAGTGTTGTCTAAAGTGATGCACAAACATAATGTTCGAGGCAATTGATTTTTACATGCATACATAGACATAATCACGACTATTATCCCCGAAGGGTTAGTCAGAGAGGCAATGAGGACCGCAAAAGCAGTCCTCTGTCATAGTCCACTTTTCACCAAACAAACAATTGATTTTATTTATATGTATTTTATTAACCCCTTGAGCCCCGTAAAACCAGACAATTGAAAATTAATTAAAATTTGTGGTTCGATTTCCGCCTGAGATTGTCGTCTTTCTTTAGTGTTTAAAAAATTTACTTAAGTTATATTAAGCGGTAATAAAACGCTAATATTGTATATAAAACATTAATCTGAAAATCAATTGTTTCGCAACCGCCGGCGGTCTTATGATACTTGACCTATTACGTATATAAGTGTTAAAGTATCGTGCCTACAAAACACAACTTGACTTATTTAAAAAGTTTTCTTCCCCAGTATCTAAGTAAAACGATTCGCTCAAACAACCAGAGTTACACTTATCTCAAATTGCCTTCGATCGCTCCCACTGATATGTGTAATACGGCGCACGTGGCGTATTACGGACAACTGTTACACAGAGAAAAAAAGACGTAAATCGGCCGTCAACGAGTGAAAGGGAGACTTATTTAAGAATGTGGTGAAACAACTGTTTGAAACAAGAGACAAAAGGCCGAAAATGTCCTTAATAAGGCCCATTAGTCAAGTCGTGCCGGCGCAAGGTGCGCGAAACCGATCTGGGCGCAGCCTAATTTCAAGGGCCGTTTAGCACACACCCCGCGCCGAAAATTTAAAAATAACACTGAAGACGGCCATGTTTTTTAAGCTTTGCCGCGCAGCTGTTTTTAAATCGAGGAATTGTTAGCAGTGAACCGTATTAATTTTCTATCCGCTCGGTTTTAAGGCTCACTCCCAATATAACTAATTTAATGACGTAGTTCGTTCAGAATTCATAATGCATGCCACTTATCATTTTATCAATGACACTTAATTGGTATTTATTAGTCATTTTGTTTTGATGTGTTTCATTGACGCATTTCTTATTATCGTCTGAAGCTTTTACCTTACTTTAACGAATTACAGTGTGATTTTTTAATTGGATTGAATGGGAAACTTTGGAACTTTAGAAAATGGAATTTTAGATGCAATCTTTAATGTAGAGTGTTTTTCATCGTGGGTAGCAAGATATATCTTTATGACTAGGCTTACCATAATTTTGAAACTGCAAACCGGGACAGGAGAAAAAGATCAAAAAAAGTGATGCCGAAGAAAAACACATTAGGTAAGTACTTATGCTCTACCAAACAATGCTTTATTTTGTTAAAAACAGATATGTAAATAAAGTAAAGAAAAGGTACCCACAGTACGGAAAGGCCGCTGCAATGCTTTACTTTTTAATTACTGAGTTACTTGAGTTACTTCTATGGCATTTAGTACGTTCGTTTTTCTTATTACACGTTCCGACGGTTAACCGGGACAAAATAGCAAACCGGCCGGGACACCGGCGCCGGGACCAATGCTTGAAATCGGGACTATCCCGGTCAAACCGGGACGTATGATAAGCCTATTTATGACAGTGAAGGGTAATTACATTACATCACGCCTATTTCCCGGAGGGGTAGAGTAACCACAATTAGTATTTCTCTAACAAAAAAATTAGTTTGTGAGTTTATTGTATGTTAGGAAAAATCTGGATATTAAACATTTTTTTTAATTGTGACACGTCATAGTGACTCCATCCTGCCTGATGGTAAACAGCCGATGCAGTCCAAAATAACGAGAGCGCTCCTCACCGTGGAATAAGCACGGTAACGAGCGCACCTATTTATGGCGGCCTGCATTCTGCATTAGGTACAAACTTTATTGTTGATTGTACAAAGAAAGCTCATTCAAACTTAGTGGAAATTTATCCAAAGTATTTTGATAAAAATTCAACACATTTTTTGAAATTAAAGAAAGAATTTTGACAGTTTTACCCATAAAAAATAATAGGTATGTCAAAATGTATTCTACAAAGAAATACATTACTAGTAAGCTTGTAGGTACAGATAGTTTTATTAGTTTACCTAAATTTAGCTAAAAGGGGAAGAATCTACAATAACGCGAGCAAAGCCACGAGCAAAAGCTAGTATTCTATATTGGTAACACACTGTATAAAGTATAACATCATAACGAAATGGTTCAGAATTTATTCATATCGAAAGAGTTGATTCAATAATGTCATGGTTGTTATTTTAATTGAGCTCAGAGTGAAATTCATGGCATTTATTAAACGATATCAATTTCTGCTTTTGGTTTATGATTTACTTGAAATTAACAGTTCTGTAAGTATAGAGTTTTCTTGTTTCTCAGTTTGCAAAATAATATTACGCTAAATACACTAAGGGTGGATTCGACCAAACAGGCCGGCCGGTCGGCCGTTGCCCGCGTGTTGTAAATAAGTGTTATTTTTAATTGTTTTTAGTTAATTTACTATGTTATTGCTTTAAAATAAATCAGATACTCCTAGAGTATCCAATTAAAATTCACAAAACGAATTATGTAATTAAAAATGAAAAAAAACACAATTCCTATTTTGTCATTTTTGCCATGTTTAAAACACTTGACCTGACCAGCCCGCGGTTTCTAGCAGTCATTTTATATAGGCTACTTAAAAAAAACTTTACTACATTCACACCAATTATCTAGCCCAAGAGAAGTTTTGTTATGAAATTTGTTAAATGGTTACTAGACAACGGATAAACATACTTAAAATACTTACATACTTATTATACTTACACAGAAAACACCCAGACCCGAGTCAATTCAGAAAAACAATAATTTCTAAACCGGTGATCGAACCCAAGACCTCTGACACGTATACCGTACTTACTTTACTTTTTAAAGAGTAATGTGTTCAAGCTATCAAACCGACAAAATGTGTAACCAGAGTTGCAACAACCATATTTTATTGTTTACAACATGTCGCTCAGTTTATTAGGGAAAAATAAATATTTGTCTTGACGCATTCACACACAGCAATAAATAATAGTTGAATACCGTTTTGTGTCGGGCGCAACACAATCTCGTTGCATCTCGCGCCGGCGCGTGCCCAAAACATGCATTTGTCAAATTCGATGCGCTTTTTCATTATTTACTTTTTTTCATGGTGTAACAATTTGTGACCGGTCACCCCTTTGCGAGGTAACCTTTTTTTGTTAATAGTGCACATTGACTTTTTTTATTAATATTGTAGACGAAAGATTTTTTTTGCTGTTCGTAGCGATGTAATGGGAACGATTCAATCTTTTTTGTGAGTTCTCTATAACAAAATTTACACAACCTGCATTTACGGTACGGAGCTTAGATACATCGACGATACATCATAACTCTTTTGGTATACGATATAAGTTAACGTTTTTTTACTCTAGAGTTGTAAACTTTTATATGAAAATCCCGTCAAATGTTTCCACTCCACCGGATGTTAAGTGGAAGTGTAGTCCAGCCACGAAGACAACTGGTGCAGTGTCACAGAGCTCACTAACAAGATTAGCTCGCTTCATTTCGGTTTTGACCGGCCCAGCCGCTGGGTGACCGTTGTGTCCCCCATACACTGCGTTGTCAATCAGTATAGAATATATATATGAATATTTCCAAGTGGAAAAAGGAAATGGTTTTCCGATCAAAAGCCTTGGCTATGTCAAGGCAGACAGCCAGTGACTCGCTATGTTTGTCTCTATATAGCCTCACCCCAGAGATGATGTGTGCTAGATGATCATCCGTGGACCGTATCAGCCGAAACCCATATCGGCTTTCTTCAATTATTCCCAGAAAACAGCATCAGCGTTTAATTTTTGTTTAGTAAAACTCAATTAACCCCAAAACGGGTCACACATGCCCAGTTTCATTCTCTACTTTCTAGGGTACTTTTCGAACCCTTCCCAATCGGTCACGGGAGACGGCGGATTTCACGCCAATATGTGCGTAGTTTAGCGGTGTATCGGCGGCTGCTGAATAGCTCCCATGGGCAGCAGGATTATCTGCTCGTTCTGGTGCAAAATCTGTTGATACAACACTACATTGGCCATTTTTTTTGGAGAATCTGGCGGTAAGTGGCGTGCGTGTAAATGGGCTAAATCCAAATGTCGGTTAGATGGGTGGTTGGTCTTTTTAAGCTTTTTTCCTGTCCCATGAGTCACATGGGTACTTTATATTTTATTTTCTATTGATTTTGTTTATGGACAACTTGATAAAAATGTTTGACACCTAGAAAAACATATCTACCTACAACCATTTAAAAGAATGGTGTAAATCTTGCCTGTAAAACGTGAAGGCAGGGACGCTACTTGCTTTTGTTGATTATAGGTACAGGCTTTTGTTTAATATCGCAATATTTAAACATTCCAAGAGTTTTAGCAGCTTTACGCATTTTGGTTTTTTATACAAGATTCCTTCTATAATACACATTAAATCGCCATAACTCAGCTAAATAAACGATTTTTTAAATGTTTTAACAAACTAGGTACCTATACCTATTTAGATCTTCTATAATAACATACCCTATCCTATCCTATATAATAATGCCTCTGTATTTTACTAACGATTTCAGTATTTTGATTTAAAATGCTAAGTGTCATTAAAACTCTATCAACCTTTAATTATTCAAAAATAAGAAACCATTCACTTAAAAATGCTTTAGTTTATCCCTAATGCTGCATTTGTACCTACCTACATAGTAATTTTGCTTTTTGATTTGTGTCGTCACTTCCCTACCTAATAAAACAAAACTATACCTATATTATCAAAACTAAACTATGTATGTATACCTCCCCTGTATTGTGTTTTTTTCAGCAAAAATGTAACGAATCAATTCGTATTCCATAAATAAATTAGTTCATTTTTTGCGTGAGACCCGATTAAAAAAGTGCAACCCATTTCTATTTCATTAACAAAAAAAAACAAACAAGTAATTTCGCGGTACAGTGTAGCGCTTGCATAAATTAAACAATGTTTTAAATGGGAATCGGCCAGTTTTGTTTTTTACTCTCAATGTGACTAATTCGAATCTGATACAGTTATGTTTTTTCATCAAGTAAAAAAAAGATGGTGCCAAAAAATGGTGCACCAACTTTTTATGAAAGAAATCAAAATGCAAATGATACGGTACTAGGTATGTTCAGCTCATTATTCCATCAGACAGTGATTTATAAAATTATATTGTCCAGGTTCTTTGATGTTTCAATTAAACGAATACCTGATCATGTTATTGTAATTAATTTTCATGTACATACATTGTTGTATATTCATTAATTAATTTCGTTCATTGTTGCAATGATGCTCTACACTCTCCCATGACATAATGCAAGCCGACAGATAACTAATCCAAACATACAATTTAGCAGAGATTTGGCGGCTTATCACAACAAACCGGTAATCCTACAACCCGAACCATAACATATTGCCGGCTGAGAAGGCAGGGGTCTGGGAGACCCATAACTAACCCTATTAAAAAGTGGCAACCCCTGCTGTATTAATGTAGCATAAAATTAACCAGCGCGTCACGGGTCGCGCGCGCGCTGTTTAAGCTGGTCGGGGGGACGGCAGATTTGGGTCACTTTGCGTTTTGGGTACTTGAGACCGGTACAGTGTCTAGTTTGTAATGCAAACATTGACATTTGACGGGCGGTTGATCTGTGTGAATAGGTACTACAAACTGATTTACATGAAAAGACGTCTTAATTATAAACATGACGTGATTCACACTCAAACAATAAAAAAAATCACAGATCTCATGCACCACATGACCTTCTAAAAGCATTGGAAATGAACTTCGGTAATAAAAAAAAAAACAGAAAATCTATTTTATTCTTCAAAAGGTTTTATTTTAATTCGTAATGGAAAATACAAAGGTTTCAATACTACTCATACTTTAAAGGCGTAGTCTACAGCTTTGTTTTACCTACGAACATGTAATATTTATTTTTGCAAACATTATTTTAATTTAAGAAAATACAGAGATTAGTACTACATCAATTAATCTACTATAGCTTTGTTGTAACATGTATAAGTACTTATTTTTATTGTACTTTTTAAAAAACTAATTTGTGCTTAGACAATGTACACGGCACAGGCATACGGTGCGGGGGTTGTGGTGGGGAGGGATCATAGCACCCGAAACTTGTTTCAGTCAAGTAGTCATGTCTTAAATAATAATTCTTTAGTGTGTACAATCAGTTTACAAAAATATTAAAATTGTAGTTTTTGCGTTTGAAATCGGTTGCTTTTAACTTAAGCAGGTATCAATTTGTTCAAATAATTTTCAGAGTTTGTTTGTTAACTGGCTTACTTATCAACGCACTGCCGGAACCACCTGTCTAATTAAAAAGCTTAAACTTCAGGTTTCACGGAACAGTAATAAATATTTCTTAAATATTACGGAGATTATAATTATTTTCTTTATTTTCAAATATAGACTATTTTCACAATTTATATTATTTTAATAAAACTACAAAAATATAGTCAATACCATAACTATGTATATAATACCAAAACCCCGAATATGTTACTTCAAAACCCACGCGCCCGAAACGCACAAACCTAGATCTTAAAATCGTCATAACTCCCAAACTAATTATTATTTCCATAAACTTCGAAAAACATAGAGATATAAACCTTTCTGAACATGTACATGTTGAGATTATGTAAAAATATCATGAATAAGCGTAGATATTGGGCCCACAAGGTACATCAAAAAACCACCATTTTAGAGTTTTTTTTTTTTATTTATGAAAGAAATATATGACTATATCAGTTTTATTTTTTTGTAAGTTATTAATCTCGTCTCGTAATATTTTGATACCTTAATTAATTATATTGACCTAGAAATAACGGAAAAATCGGCATGTCGCACTTTTGTTGAAAACGGGGCCCCTACAGAAGCGATCGAAAATACATTTCCAAAAAAAGAAAACAAGAAAGTCCTCTTTTTTGAAGTCGGTTAATATGATCTAAAGGCGTCCTTTACGTTTGATACATAACAATAATATGAAACATCAATAATAATGACAGATAATATAAGCATTTAAGTAGATATATGGTGTATACTTAGAGAAGCGTTAAAAAAGAAAATTGTTTGAAAACTCTCGAAATCACAGCTGTTCACGCGAACAATGTCGCGAAAAAGCCGCTAGTATTTATAAGATATAAGATAAAAATCAGAACTATCTAATGTTAAATTAACTTCCATTAGCGTTTACATTTTTCCACCAATAAACAACAGACTAAAAGCTACAGGAAACTCTTAAAACCGGTTAATCTCATAATAATTACAAAAGTTTAATGTTAAAACAATTTAACTAATAGACTCACCCACAAAACTAATTTCCCGAAGGTTTTAATTCAACGAGCATTAGGAATAGTTGCTGATGTCTCATCAAATTAAGCTTATGTTTTATTCATGAAAACTCTATACGTCAGTTACTTAATTAATAGAACGTATGCTTCGAATATTATAAAGTAGAGATTAAGTCCAATTTCACGTTATAAAGAGCTTTAATTATATACAAGTTGTTCACATTAAATTCCCATAACTTTAGGGTATTAACGAGACCCCATAAACTACTCCTACTATAAACCACTATTTTCCCACTACAGGGAAATCTTCCCTCTGTCTAATTTTATTTGTGTCTAGTTGGCCTGGTGTTTTTGAATTCAGATAGATTACGGCCTTCTTATCTTATAAGAAATGCAAAATTGCAAAAATGACAAAAAAATCCGATCTCCCATAATATTGTCGTCAGCTGATTTTTTTGTCATTTTTGCACATAGGTTTCTTGGGGAAAGTTGTTCAGTTACATGGGTGGAACTCACCCTTAATTGTTTTTGTATTAAGAACAATTAAGGTTGTATATCTTATGATAGCAACCGGGACCAACAAGTGTAGCGGCGAAGGTATTGGGTTAGAGATCGTAGCAGTTAAGCAACTAGTCCAATGCCGTGTTACTGGATGGGTTACACTAAAACATCTTGAGCTCCTCCTTGCTTCGGAAGGCAGGTAAAATCGTTGCTCCCAATTATTGTTTAGCGTTATGACCGCCAAATTGTAACATTGTTTTTCTTTTGTTTTTTGTTTTGCTTGTTTATGTAAATGCGTTGTAAATATTCGTGTTATTATGTTTCAATAAAAGTATTATCTACCTATCTATCTATTGTCGTAAACTCGTATTTGGGCCAGCTTGGTGGGTTGTAGCCCAGTCTCCTAAGTACTGTTGGCCATGTGGGAAAGATATAGCCCAGTATTTAAGCGATTTTGGCTGATGATGATTTACGACTTCTTTGAAGCAAGTTACCGCATTCCGTATCAGTGCAGATTAATCTACAACCAACAAATTTAAAAATAATAATAAAATAATAAACTTTCCTACAATCACACCAATTATCTAAGCCCAAGAGAAGCTTCGAAGAAACTCGTTAAATGGTTACTAGACAACGGATAAACATACTTAAAATACTTAAATACATATTTATTATACATAGAAAACACCCAGACCCGAGACAATTTAGAAAAACAATAATTTCTAAATTGACCCGACCGGGGATCGAACCCGGGACCTCAGAGATGGCGACACCATGAAAACCGGTGTACAAACCACTCGACCAAGGAGGTCGTCAAAGTTTCATTAAAGTTAAGTTTGAACACAAATGCGCGTTACAAACTTTCGAGACATGTGTGTAATCTATCGCCGGCCTTATTATAAAACAATGCGGGGCTCCCGGGGGACTTATAAATCACACCACTGCGAGGCTGCTACCCGATAATGGCTAACCCTCTATGTCTTAGCACTTAGAGTTGAAAATTCTTTGTGTTCGCTAACAAGCCATGCGGATGTTGCGAGCGTTTTCTGCTTTTATTGGGGCATTCCTTTCTTTGAGCGAGATATTGTTCTTATTACCATGTTTGTAAAGTATTTTGTGATACACGTTTGTTTGCCGATTATTTAATAATTTATTTTATAAAGGCGTTATTAAAGTAGGAGCTGGACAAGCTTCTTTTGTTGCCTGGTCACAGGATGGAGGACCAAAATAAAATGATTCCTCCAAGGTGTAGCCCGGGTCAAGCAAGGTCCGTGTTGTAGTAAGATGACATTCAAATAAACCCACCGCGCACCGCCATTTTAAATTGAGTTCGATAGAGTTTTTAAAAATGTAAGTTATTTGGTCAATTAATTTATATTTTTTAAGGTTTTTAAGGTTTTAACCATGTAGCGGTGAAAGAATACTACCACTCTTCTCTTCCTTTGGGTGTCGTAAAAGGCGACTAACGGACTGCACATACATCAAACAGCACAGAGCGGCGATGGGCTCACCGCCTGTCACGCTAAGCATTCGCTATATATGGTGAAAAGTGGACTATGGCAGAGGACTGCTTTTGCGGTCCTCATTGCTTAGTCTCTGACTTACCCTTCGCGGATAATAGTCGTGATTATCTGTAAGTATGTATTTTAAGGTTTACCGAAAAACATAAACATGTTACACAAATTAAGCATTCAAAAGCAATACCGTAAACCAGCAGTTACATTTGATGTGACTGTCACAAAAGAACATCAATTCAATATCGACGACCTCCTTGGTCGAGTGGTTTGTACATCGGTTTTCATGGTGTCGCCATCTCTGAGGTCCCGAGTTCGATCCCCGGTCGGGTAAATTTAGAAATTATTGTTTTTCTAAATTGTCTCGGGTCTGGGTGTTTTCTATGTATAATAAGTATATATTTGAGTATTTTATGTATGTTTATCCGTTGTCTAGTAACCATTTAACGAGTTTCATAACGAAGCTTCTCTTGGGCTAGATATTTTGTGTGAATGTAGGAAAGTTTGTTTATTTTTTTTTAATATCGACATCTAGTACAAGTATCAATGTACCAACATGTGGTTTAAAAATTACTTAACAGTAGGTAACCCCTGGCGACACTTTGTGACGACCGCCGCGCACGAGCGCGACTCAAAGAGTTATTGGTCTCCAGAGACGTAGCAATCAGGACAGGACGCGTTTTGAATTTTCCTCCTTGATTTTAAATAAACAAAACATCTGGTATCACTGTGGCATTGCGTTCAAACAAGACTTCTTAGCGGGAAAGTGAAGCGTCATCATGTCTGCAGTTTTGTTTTATTTTCTATAAAGGGTTTTGTCGAATATTATTGTGAAATAATGGTGGATTATTTAATGTTAAGTGTTCGTGAACGTGCATGAGTGTTAGCAAATAAAACAAAAAAGCGCAAAGTCACTTTTAATATTCTTTCAAGAAGTCCGTGCGAGATCTCAGTTAAGTCCCACATCTTTACTAGAACTCAAGGGGTTTGGGGGAATATTATTTATCATTAAGCGTTCATATTATCATCACTCTATACTCTAACTCTAATATTTATTTACGACTGAAGGACTAGTATCCAAGGTCAGGAAATTAAAAAAAAGCGTTCATCAACAAAATTCTTGGATACTTTGGTATGTCGTCATCATCATCGTACATAGTTACATAGATAAATGACTATTATCTCTAAAGGGTTAGTCAGAGACTAGGCAATGGGGACAGCAAAAGCAGTCCTCTATTATAGTCCATTTTTCACCAATTAGCGACTGCACATGTGCTTAGCGTGACAGGTGGTGAGCCCATCGCCTCTTTATGCTGTTGGAAGTATGTGCAGTATTTAGTCCGTTAGTCGCCTTTTACGACACCCAAGGGAAGAGAGGGGGTAGTAGTATTCTTTCCGCCGCGACGGTACGGACGCTACGCGACTCATACCGGCCCGACGAAACACCGTCGTACTTCAGCCATTTCCAAAAACCATCCTTAGTTAACTTTCTATATTTTAGTGAAAACTACATAAAATCCATTGCGTGGTGTAGAAGAATAGAGCGGTGCCACAGGCAGAGGAAAATAGCACTTTATAATACATACTAACGGCCGCTCGCGGTTTCACCAGTGTGGTTCCCGTTCCCGTGGAAATATCGAAATAAGAAGTATCCTATGTGTTAATCCAGGTTATAAACTATCTGTGTGCCGAATTTTATCCAAATCTATTCAGTAGTTTTTACGTGAAAGAGTAACAAACATCCATCCATACTTACCAACTTTCGCGTTTATAATATTAGTAGGATTTTAAAGTAAAGTCGCTGTTTTCCTCTGATATTACATAATGATAATGATGATTATATACAGTCGTGGTCAACTAATTAGGGACATTCAAGATAGTGAAGAGCAATAACCGGTTATGTACATATAAATATAAAACCCTATTGATTTTTCAGCACCTATTATTTGCATAATTTGGTCCGATTACTATACTATAAATGGCTGTAAATAAGAGAATAATTAAATAGAAAAAAGTATTTAATATCAAAGGTTGAACATGTATTAAATTTTAAGGTATAATTATGTAGCTGGACATTTAATTAAGGACAGTAAAGTATAATGATGAATAGAGTTAAACAAAACGAATAATATCCAGTATTATAATATTTTTAAAAGCTCCATTTTATTACGTGTAAAATCAGTACCCAGTAGCAAAACCTTTGTTAGTAATTACCGCTTGACACCGATGTGGCATAGACATTATCAGTTTCTGACATGTTTCGATAGGAATGTTTGCTCATGCCTCACAAAAAGCTTGATTAAGTTGATCTAAAGTTGTGGTACGATAAGTTGAAACTTTTTTCTTGATTTCGTGCCAAAGGTGCTCAATTGGGTTGAGGTCCGGGCTATTTGCTGGCCAATCTAGCACCGATACTGACTGACTGGTAAGAAACGACTTGACTGAACGGGCGGTATGTTTCGGGTCGTTATCATGCTGAAACGTCCATATAATAGGGAGATGCTCCTCAGCATAGGGAAGCATAGTTTCCTCCAATATTGTTTTGTATTGATGTTGGTCTAAGTTACCCTGAACTTTTCTCACAGGTCCCACTCCACGTCCAGAAAATGAACCCCAAATTTTAATGTTTCCACCGCCATGTTTCACCTGCTTTTTTGTGAATCTTGGATTCATTTCCGCTTTTACAGGACGCCGTACGTATTGCCTTCCATCTGAAGAAATTAAATTAATCTTGGTCTCGTCAGAGAATAATACATGTTGCCATTGGGCGTAGGTCCAATGTCCATATTTACGTGCAAACGCCAAACGAGCATTTCTATGTTCTTTCTTCAACAACGGTACTTTGCGAGCCACTCTTCCGAACAACCCTGCTTCTACCAGACGTCGTCGAACGGTCCTCGCTGATACACCGGCTCTTTCGTCTGCCCCAAACACTTCGTGTTTAATTAAAATAGAGCCTAGAAACGGATCTTTCTTAGCTAACCTGGTTATCATTCTATCTTCTTGCGGAGTTGTTTTTCTCGATCTTTTTGTCCTGGGCACATTTAAAGCTGTGTTATTGCGCCTGAAATGTTGCACTGCATTGCATACCATAGTTTTTGAACAATTTAAATGTTCTGCTATCCCTCGGTATGACCAACCACGCTCGACAAACTTCATGATAATTGTTCGTAGTGTTGGATCGCAACTTTTATTTTTGTCCATATTTCTTCAAAATAAATCTCAAAACTTAAAATTAAAAATCTGGATTGCCGCCAAAACTACCACAAAACAATAAAAGAAGAAATAAAAAAGTATTGAGATTCAAATTTTGAAAATAGAACGCAATATCTCAGTGTCCCTAATTAAATGGCCAGCCAGCATTCTTTGAACAAATAGCACACTGATAATCTATCAGCTATACTGTAAATAGGTTTAATGTTTAAGAAGTTGTTATTGTTTGTATAATCGGGCACATCAATGACTAATTATACTTACGTGTAAAAGATATGGAATATTGTTAAGACTTGTTGGAAAATAAAAAATAAATTCACAATTTGGCTTAACTAGAGATTGTCCCTAATTAGTTGACCACGACTGTATATTTAATTTCAGTTGTTTAATAATCTGCAAACAGCAAGTAAACTGCGTAACAAAATTGCAGTTAAACTTTTGCTATGCTACATCACGATAAATTCAAGTTGTTTAACCTAGATCGCTCCATCATACCTAAGGTACCACACATAGACGTGGCCCCGGATGGCCCCACCTCCCCCTCTGCACAAGCGGGTCGGTGAGTTATAGACCCCGGGGGAGCGCAGATAATGCCCGACTGCGCAAAAAATAGTGCCGTTATGAATAACATACGAGTATCGCATTCGGTTTCTGCGTTTCGTCGTTTGCTCAAGTTTTGTTTTTTGTTGATTTTGTATAATCTGAAAATGTATGTACATTATATAAAGTTCTACATCCGGTTGTGGGAGGCGGGTGACCACAGCTGCCTCTATAAAAAAGTTATAGCTATGCTCTAGCTAGTGGATACCATCAGACAAGAACCAATGTTAATACTTGTTTATAAAATATTACGATACAAGCTTTTTAGATATATAACGGAATTAGTTAATTCAGATATTATTGATATTGTTTTTTGTAAAAGCCGTTCTGAAGTGATGCGCGTACAAACATTTCGCCAATTGATTTTTATTAATATAGATTAAGGTTATTTAGGTATAACCATCATAGCCTTTCACAAATCTGTTTCAATTAAACCACATTGAAGTCTGCATAAACGATTTAAAGTTATCGAAACCTGTAATTGGGTTCAACACATCCCTATTGCAGAGATGAGGTCAATCCTCGGGAGATTAATCCCCTGGTAATTATTGCAAGATCACCCGCACTGCTATGCGTTGCTTTACAACCCTTGGCTCGGCACTCAATAGGGTGAATACCTACCAAGTTTATGTTGACGGTATTGGCGAATATCTATTTGCTACGTCAAACAAATGCTGCTCACGAAGTCGAGGAGTCTCCACTCAGGACTATTATCCCCGAATGGTTCAAAGTCAAAGTCAAAATATATTTATTCAATAAACTAAATTAATAGGTACTTTGAAACGTCCAAATCTTTTTTAACCTACCACCCATTCAGGACATAATTATTTTACTGTGGCAAAGGATGGGCGCAAGAAACCACAGCGTACAAAAGCAACGACATTTACAATCAAAAAAAATGAATGTGTCGTTACCAGGTCAATACAAAATATGAATTTAAATAATAATAAATGATGCAATACAAAACTACAATACAATGTAGTATCAATTAAATAAAGACAGTTAGAAATAGCTGTTGGAGTGCTTGGAGCATTTCAGATCCATGCCGTTTTGTCTTCTGTGTAATCTGACACTTTATAATAAGCTTTTTTATAAAGCTTTTCTTTGATTTTGATTTTAAATTTATTAAGATCTAATTTCTGAATATCATTTGGTACTTTGTTGTAAAACCTTACACACAGACCCTTAAAAGAATTATTTATTTTATGGAGCCTAGTTTAAGGTACTGCTAATTTGTTCTTACTTTTAGTGTTTACATTGGTTAGTCAGAGACTAGGCAATGAAGATCGCAGAAGCAGTCCTCTGCCATTGACGTTTCACCAAATTACAGCTTCACATGCATGTGTTCAACGTGAGAGGTAGTGAGACAATCGCCGCTCTTTGCTGTCGGATGTATGTGCAGTCTTTTACGACACCCAAGGGAAGAGAAATGCCACCGGTTTCAGACCTAGAGGTCCCAGGTTTGATTCCCAGCGGGGGTAAATCTTTGTGTGCTCGGTTTGGTTCGTGGTAAGGGCTGTTAAGTCCGCCTGGCTAGCTACCACCATCTTATCTAAGTCTGTCGCCATAACAACGATGTTTAAGCATTGTTGTGTTCCGACAGTTTGAGATAAGAATAAGAATAAGAATAAAAATAATTTATTGTTATTTTCACACAATAAATTATAATGCAATACTTAACAATAAACAACAATGTAATTGTACATATTATGCATTTAAAAAAAAGGTTACACATATTTTAAGGTGAAAGCAATTAGAGGTGGCTCAGCATAATATGCTTACATAAGGAGATGCTCCCAGTAAGCGCTGGTTTTCAGCCACTCTCACTTCTCTGGGGTGAGGTCACGATAGCCAGTTCTTCAGTGGTTGAGGGATTCCGGGTGAAGCGCGCTTTCACCTTCGGCCTTATCATTACTTACCATCAGGTGAGATTTAAGGCCAAGCGCTTACCCGTTGTAAAATAAAAAAATCTGAGAATAAGTTCACTTGCGCACTTTGGTTTCCCATAAAAACTTCCTAGTTCAAATTTTTTAAAAACGATTAGTCAATTTTAATGAAAATTTGCATGCTAAAGTAAAATACCTACAAAGATCTAAATAGTTGGTAGAAAACATTTTTTTCAAATGTTTTTTTAAATGTTATCTGGCTTGTAAAATTTTTAACATGAAAGTTTGTATTGAAAACCAAAATGCGTTAACATTTTAGACTTTAATTCTTGAGCGAGTTTAACAGCTCCGGTTACTTATCTGTAAAACAAACAGACTGTTCATGGGGCTACTCTACTGAGACGCTAGTCTTATGAGTAGGTACTGAATGAAGAATGCGCTTCTTCGGGTCTTATTCGGCGTCAAAACATATAAAGGGGCCAAATTCGAAGAAAATGTGTATATTCAAATTGTTTACAATTTTTCAAACAAATAATCTACGTAGTGTCACTGGGGTTTTTACTTTTCCATGAAAATGACTTGATTTATGTAAAACGAAAATACTATTTTTTAGGGAGCCTTTCGGTTTTTATAATTTAAAAAGGTAAGCCAACATATTCTACTACCCAAAAAAATGCAATATTATTAATTATAAGTAACTACTTATAATTAATAATAATGCATTTTTTTTTGGGTATTGAACGACATTGCAGGGACTCGGTAAACACAGCTACGTAAACAAAAAACTATATGTAAAATTTTCTTGTTAGCTGATCTTTAACTAGGAGAATTCCAAATAGCTCTTATAAAAAAGACATAGGTAAGTAATTATTATAAAAAATGATCGATTTTTTTTCTTTTATTATCCACAAGCGGCAGTTCTGAGCGCATCTCGGCGCATCGCGGCCCGCGGCACTCCAGAGATTGAAACATGATAAATCGCGGCATGCCCGACCGGCCGTTAGCGTAACGCCTTCCAAACAACCCACAATATTTTGCTGTCTTACCGGGACAGCGTGTAACAAAATGAGAAGTATAATCCTCACTCTTCAGTTCACTAAGTTAGGTTAATGCAAGAAGTCTCTGTCTACTAATGTCCTGCGCAGTTCATACCATACTCGCTCAACCACCTACGTCTACTACGGCCTAATTTGTTATAGAGTAAACAAAACATTTACAATATTTTTTACAAATAGAACGAATATCCACTAATAATGGTGCTTTTCTTTAAAAAAACAGTAATAAACCAAGTGACACTAGATATTTGAACAAATAATTAATGTGAATAACTGTTTACAAATATAGAGAAAGTCTCGAAGGGGAAGAATGGAAAGAAGCTTATGAGGAAACACTACGTGGAAGTGGCATGCAAAATTCTCATACGAAACACAGAAAAACGACGTTTCGTAGTCCCTTGTTTCCTCCTTCAGAACTGGAAGAATTTTTGTTACATTTTTTAGCATCGGTTAAAGAAAGAGATTTTCTAATCTGTATGTTTGATTTTTTAAACCGGTTACTTAATGTAGAAAAATTTAGAAATTGTTGTTTTTCTAAATTGTCTCGGGTCTGGGTGTTTTCTATGTATAATTAGTATGTATTTAAGTATTTTAAGTATGTTTATCCGTTGTCTAGTAACCATTTAACGAGTTTCTTCGAAGCTTCTCTTGGGCTAGATAATTGGTATGATTGTAGGAAAGATTTATTTATTTATTTAATGTTTCGGAAAACGCCTTAAAACGGATTGATTTTGTTAAATTTTTAAGGGTTGTTAAATAAATTACTTAATGTAAAAAACTTAAACATACAGACGTAAGAGATCTCTTTCTTTAACCGATATGCCGACATGAAAAAAATAATATTTTTTTTACAGTACTGAAGGCGAAAACAGCGGACTACGAAACGTCGTTATTCTGTGTTTCGTATGAGAATTTTGCATGCCACTTCCACGTAGTGTTTCCTTTAACCCATTGAGCACCGTAAAACCAGACACATTTGAAATTCTATTGTTTCGCGACCGCCGGCGGTCGTATGATCCTTGACCGGTATGAAAAATTAGAAAGCTTCAATATAATACAATATTTATACCTATACCAGTAATAATAAAATTATTAATAAATATTGTCCCATTGCAGGGTGAAGGCCTCCATCATTGAAATTAAGGGTTAATCACCACGCATGACAAATGCGGGTTGGTGATCAAAAAAATTATCAAAAAAAAAACAAAATTTAAAAACGAAGAGAAAAAGATATACTTATATAATATAGTTAAACGGTAACCGTAACCTAACCTAATCTAACAAGCTGAACACAATAAAATGCGCTGAGCGTAGATCCCGTGCGCAAGCGCACCTATACGTAAAAAAAATCATTTGAAATCGAATAACCCCAACATACAAGACAAGAAACTAGTCCACAAAAAGTAACTAACTAGCAAAACAAGTTTACGTACCTACCTATCTCCCCTCGACCTTTACCTGGGGAGAATGAAACAATTTTTCTGTCAAATAAATAAACTTTACTAAAATGTCAATTAAGAAAAAAGGGTTGCTCTACTCGTATTAAAAATTTCCTATTCCAAGAACATCGCAGATTACTTTACCATCACGCGCTAATGTTCCAAAATGATATGTATATTGCTAACGATTCCAGAAGCTGCCCTAATGGTCAGCTATTATGTACTTGGTAATTATAAGACGGCTAATGCTGGGCTAAGTACTGCGATTAAACGAAGGGTTAGCAGTGTTATGGACGAGGAATGATGGTAGTTTTGTTTAACTGCCTATATTTCTTATACATTCTTCACATTTGGAGTTAATTTAGTAAACACAACATTTAACCCCACCAACTCGCATTAGGCCAGCGTGGTGGGTTATAGCTTTACCTGCCCAGCAGTGGGACATATAAAGGCTGATGATGATGATGATAATATTTAAAAAGGGAGATAAATTCGAGGTACCACTTCTATGCACATAATGTCACCACACGGAAATATCGAGTACCAAAGTGAAGCCCCAAACTGCAAGGATTTCTATAAAAGCATTACGTTCTATAATAAAATAAATAAAAAGTACGCGTGCTTTGCAGGAATATGAAAAAAGATAAGAAAAAGAGTAAAAGATACATGCTAAATATAATTAATAAGACTTACCTTTACGTAATAAGAATAAGACAGTAGAGATGGAGGAGATCGCCAAAAATCATAAGAAATGGTAGTTTCGGGAAGATTTTTGCTCAACAGTTTAACGAAATAGGATCAAAATGACTTTTGATTTGCTTCCATAGCAGGTCAACATAGCAGTGTGGGGCTAATAACGGGACAACGAAGATTTGGATGCTCTTAGAGTAGGGCCTCAGAGGTATCTTCATTGGGTGCCATCTTTGAAAGAATACTACCACCCCTCTCTTGTTTGGCGTAAAAGGCGAATAACGGACTAAAGACTGCACATACTTTCAACAGCATAGAACGGCGATGGGCTCACCACCTGTCACGCTGAGCACATGTGCAGTCGCTATTTTATGAAAAGTGGACTATGTTAGAGGACTGCTTTTGCTGTCCTCATAGCCTAGTCTCTGACTAACCCTACGGGCGGGGATAATAGTCGTGAATGTAGGTATGTATTTATGTACTCGTATGTATATTATGTATTTATACTGGAGTTTGGACGTCAGTCGAACAGTCCCATGATGCTTTTAACTGACGATAACCAAGTCCTGTCCACTGTCTGATATCGTAGGTATTGCCGACCCTTACTACCAAGGTTACCATGGTAACTAATAAGTGTGACGTCACCCAGTAGCGGGTAATACTGGCGGGGCGAGGTGTCTGCGACACATTATGTATGAATTCAATTAGGGCCGGTTCGCGGAACGCCGCCCGGCCGGTTAATGAAGCCACTTTCTGACCGATGTCTTCATCCGAAGCCAGGGACGGAGTGGGCGGCGTTGATTATTAAATTAAATATTAAAGTCTTTAAGATTTTGAAACGTTAAATATAGTTGACTACCTCGGGTGGGAATTATTAAGTTATATTAATAATGAATCGCTTGAAATACACTTTTATTGCGCACAAAAAATATGTATACCCATATAAATAAATGAACTAAAACAGAGTAAGCCAAATATTAAATAAATAAACATAATTTATTGTTGAATAAAACATTAATTTACCCAACACACAATTCCTTTGGATCGATATGCACCACACATCCAAAATAACTTAGTATGTACAGAATTACTTCCCTACCATACTAATAATAAATAAACAATCTACAATTTTATAGAAATAATCAAATATTACGAATCTATAAAGCAGTCTCATCTTAAATGAACGTCTGAAATATTGTAAAATATTTTCGTGCAGATCTCTAAGGATAAAAATTCTAAGAGATTTGTTACGACACTGATGCTAAAAAAACTTAAAGTCTAAAGAGTTTAATTTCGTCAGGTGTTACCAACCAATATACCTCGGTGGCGGAGTGGTCAACGCAGCCGGACGGCTCAACTACAACTCAACTCAGCTACAATCTCTAATACAGAGACAAAAATTTAAAAATAGAAACTGATTTAATTTATTCATACATCAGAAGTGGCCTTAAAAAATTATCGTCAAGTCCGACCCTGGCGAGCAAGCTTGTCCACGCAGCCAGGTACCGATTTGAGTTCAAAATTATAACTTTATTATTGCTGGTGATTTTGTAAATTAATTTCCAGGGATCGCGGACAAATTATACCGTGGCACCGCCAAGAGCTTGGAGACTTCGTGTTGCTGGTTTTCTTTTTTTTTTTTTATTCGCAGAGTTTCGCAGTAGTCTATTGTTACTTGTTACTTGAACGCTGTTGAAATGTATTTGAAAGGCTTCATACCACCAGGGACCGGAAAACCCCTTTTTTTGATTAAGCCGATTTTTAGGGAAACCCAATCAAAAGGTTACCAAACGATAGGGTTTCCCTATTGATAGGGTCGTCTTTCTTAGCGGAAACTTTTTTGAATAGGGTTTACTGCTTCCAATGCACTTACCAAATCAAATAGGGTATCAGTAACTGTAATTTTAAGCGCTTACGAACTAATAAGGTTACCCTATTGTCTCCTATCTCGTTTTCGCGCACGGGGCGGCGGCGTCTGTAGCCGCGGCAGCGGGCTGCGGCGCGGCGGACTGCAGTGTTTTTACAAGCTTTTATTTGACTCCTCCTGTGTTAGTGTAGGACAAATCTTGCAACTGAATTTAAGATCAGTTCTCCTCACCTGATTGAGCTGAAATTTGGTATACTTATGTAAGTACGATGACAATGCAATGTTATGGTATCATTGAGCTGGTCTGATGATGGAGTCTGGAGGTAATCATAGGAACTCCTAAACGAAACGGCAGAATCGCATCGAGTTTGGATTCGTTGGATTTGGCTTTTTGAGTACTTTAGTGCTAGATGATGTCTAGGGTCCTGATGATGGAGTCGGGAGGTGGCTATAGGAACTCCTAAACGAAACGGCGGAAACTCATCGAGCTTGGGTTCGTTGGATTTGTCTTTTCGAGCACTTTAGTGCTAGATGATGTCCAGGGTCCTGATAATGGAGTCGAGAGGTGGCCAAAGGAACTCCTAAACGAAACGGCGGAAACTAATCGAGTTTGGGTTCGTTGGGGTTGTCTTTTCGAGAACTTTATTGCTAGATGACTCCTAAATCCAATACTAAAAAGTAAAAAATATATTAAAATTAAAAAACCTTTTTAAAAAACAAGCTTTTAAATGCGCTAACAAGAAAATAATGAACTTTTACTATCAACTTATAACGTCTCGTTACACAATTTATATGATATAAAAGGTTGTCGCTAGATTTACTTGTTTAAATAAAAAAGTAAATTAAATAACTTGATGTGTAATTGATTAAAATTTTCAATCTAAGTATAGTTAAATACGAGTACTTACATAATCTCGCGACAACCTTTAATCATATAAATTGTGTAACGATGTTATAAGTTGATAGTAAAGTTTATTTTTTTTCTTATAAGCGCATTTAAAAGCTTGTTTTTTTATTATTATTATTACAAGCTTTTATTTAGTTTCACCTGTCCGTTTGTTATCAAATCTTGCAAATTAAATTTGATCTACTTCCCGGCTACCGATTGAGCTGAAATTTTGCATACATGTGTAAATCGCGTGACAATGCAATATTATGTAAACATAGTGCTGATCTGATGATAGACCTGGAAGGTGGCCATAGGAACTTTGCATGAAACGACACAACCTCATTGAGTTTGGGCTCGTTTGAATCGTCTTGACGAGTAATTTGTCTTTCAATGGTAACCAGGCTCTGATGATGGAGCTGGAAGGTGGTCATTGGAACTCAGTAAAGAAACGACGCAACCTCATCGAGTCTCGACTCGTTTGATTTGTCTTGACGAGTACTTGATGATGATGGTGCTAGATGATCAGGGCTTAGAACCGATACCGAAAATACAGGTATTATATCGGTAAGTACCGGTATTTTCCATTTCGGTTCCTGGATACCGATTCTTTCCTGTATCTAACTGCGACGTTGCCATATTGTGCACAAACGCAGCGCTCGCAGTCGCAACGCAACTAAGAGTTCATTAGAATCTCGCGAACGAGAACAGGTGTGACGTATTATTTGGAAAATTTATCCTGCTAATATTATAAACACGAAAGTTTGTAAGTATGGATGAATGTTTGTTACTCTTTCTCGTAAAAACTACTGAACGGATTTGGACGAAATTCGGCAAACAAATAGTTTATTACCTGGATTAACACATAGGATATTTTTTATCCCGATATTCCCACGGGAACGGAAACCACGCGAGTGAAACCGCGAGCGGCCGCTTGTATTATATAAAAACGATGGGGCGATAAAAAACAAGTTTAGTAACGTGTTTAACTATCCTACTAATATTATAAACGCAAAAGTTTGTAAGTATGGATGGATGTTTGTTACTCTTTCACGTAAAAACTACTGAACGGATTTGGACGAAATTCGGCAAACAAATAGTTTATTACCTGGATTAACACATAGGATACTTTTTATCCTGATATTCCCACGGGAACGGGAACTACGCGAGTGAAACTGCGAGCGGCCGCTTGTATTATTTTAAAAGTATGGGGCGACAAAAAACAAGTATAGTAACGTGTTTAACTATCCTACTAATATTATAAACGCAAAAGTTTGTAAGTATGGGATGGATGTTTGTTACTCTTTCACGTAAAAACTACTGAATAGATTTGGATGAAATTCGACAAACAGATAGTTTGTAACCTGGATTAACACATAGAATATTTTTTATCCCGATATTCCTACGGGAACGGGAACCACGCGAGTGAAACCGCGAGCGACCGCTTGTATTATACAGGGCGTCCCAAGGATATGCCACATGGAAGGAAAGTACCTTGAATATTGTAGATGGAACATTTTACTGAAAGAAGACATTATTTGAATTTAAAAATAATTTAAACTGCATTGCAGTTATTTAAATAATTACATGGTTGAACCGGAAATCGAACCCTTTACATGAGAAAAATAATCATTCTGTAGCTTTATCATACCGGTCGAAAGGCTTCATGAAAAGGATTATTTTTTGCCTTAGATTAAAACAAATCTAAGATTTTTGCTAAATAACATTGTGTCACAAATAAAAGGAAGACCATGAATTTTAACATTTGATGTGAAATTTTGTTTAGAAAAATGAAAAGCTGACATTGCCGTAAGGACATACAACTGACATTATCATAAGTACCTATTACTAATAAATGTACCCACTTGAGAAGTAACCAGTACGAACGTGTCCACGAGCTAGAGGTAGAAGTAGAACTTAGAAGTATTATTCTAAATATCCACCCAAACAAGATCAAAAAATCTACAAAAAGCGAAATAATTAATAGAGTGCGACTTTGTACAGGAACACTGCGACTTTCAACAGGAAGGGACACATTTTGAGCATTTGATAAATTGATTAATTTTGTATTAAAAATGTTAAAATTCATGGTCTTCCTTTTATTTGTTACACTATGTTATTTAGCAAAAAATAATCCTTCTGATGAAGCCTTTCGATCGGTATGATAAAGCTACAAGGTGATTATTTTTCTCATGTAACGGGTTCGATTCCCGGTTCAACCATGTAATTATTTAAATATCTATGAACGAAATTTAATTTTTTTTTAAAATTCAAATAATGTCTTCTTTCAGTTAAATGTTCGATCTACAATTTTCAAGGTACTTTCCCTCCATGTGGCATATCCGTGGGACGCCCTGTATAAAAACGATGAGGCGAAAAAAACCATTTAGTAACGTGTTTAACTACTTACAATTAAGTGAAGTTAGCGAAAAAAGTCAAAATGCGGTCCCGGTTTCATAAACGGAATGCATAAAAAATACAATCAAATTTTTTTTTCACAAACTGTTGAAAAACATTGCATTGGCAAAAAAGATAGATAAATTTCCAAAAAAATTATGAAAAAATTGTTTTTTTTTAATATGGAGAAATAGTTGATTTTAATATGGAGCCAACACTTAAACTTTTATAAAAAAGCGAATATCTCGAAACCGGTGCGTCGTAGCTAAAATCGTAACGAAATTTTGGCCACCCAGTAACGTCCCGCAAAAACCTGAGCGGTATCCGATGGATACTTATAAAAAAACAATTTAAACTTAAGGAAAAAAATATCTAATTTTTGTATGGAGCTAGATTTCTATTGTCTTATAAAAAAATAAACTCAAAATTCAAGACAATCGCTACGCTGCGTTTCTTTCTAACCAATCACAAAATGATTAAAAGGCAACTTTTTATAAAATCGCAAATATCTCGAAAACGGTGCGTCGTAACTGAAATGTAACGAAATTTTGTTCCCCCTGTAGAAGCTCGCAGGAACCTGAGCGGTATCTGATGTACTAATCAAATTTTTTTCGAAGTTTTTAAAGGAAAAAAAAATCAAATAAATATTCTAATTTTTGGGTTGGGTGTCGCAAACGGGGTGCCTAAAAAATACACAATTTTTTTTTTCACAGACTGACGAAAAACATTTCTTTCAAAAAGAGATAGAAAAATTCCAAGAAAAAGTTTAAAATAAATGTAAAAAAACACAAAAATTTCAGTTGATTTTTATTTATGGAGCCGAACCTTATAAAAAAGTAAGGTAACTTTTATAAAACGCGAATATCTCGAAAACCGTGCGTCGTAGTAGCTAAAATCTAACGAAATTTTGGCCCGCCTGTAATACCCCGCAGGGACCTGAGCGGTAACCGATGTATATACAAAAAAAAATTAAACTTCTTTTTGGGGAAAGAATAATAATAATATTCTAATTTGTATATGGATCTAGACTTCGGTTGTCTAATTAAAAAAAATAACTTTAAAATTCATCGCGATTGTCTTTAATTTCTAACCACTAACACGTCCAAAGCGCGACAATCGCTAACCTAACACAAAAAAATTTAAGGTTTTTATAAAATCGCGAATATCTCGAAAGCGGTGCATTTTTCTAACCTATCACAACCATATAAAAGATTCAACTGATAACCAGGGTTTGATGATGGAGCTGGAAGGTGGCCATAGGAACTCAGTAAATAAGCGACACAATCGCCGTTTTTGATGGGTGGTGAAGGTGAGACTGGTGAGTGGTGGTAGTTATATATAATATTTTTTTTTTAAAACAAGCTTTTACTATGTTTTTGTTATTAAAAATAACTAAAAATTTGAAAATAATAATTTAAACCTGAACAGAAAAATATCATTATATTAGGTATCAACATTGCAACCTTTAACGATAATTAACCATATTTGTCTACGTCACAATAATCCCATATCGTGAGTCGGTACATAGTAGTACATACCTAATAGACATTTATATTAAACTCTAGCCGTCTCATTAATAAAAATGGCCTACACCTGTCTCAACCCGAACTTACGCTTAGACTAGTTAAATCCAAATTAGGCTAGTACTTATTCCGTCTTATAATAAACGTTGAGTAAGGTTACTCCAAGTCCACCAAACCACCAGTTCACCACTCATCAAAAACGGTCTACCCATTACCTAAGACGAATTGAACTCGACGCGGTTATGTCGCTTAATTACTGAGTTCCTATGCACATGGCCACCTTCCAGCTCCATCATCAGACCCTGGTTGCCATCTAGCACCAAAGTACTCGTCAAGACGAATCAAACGAGCTCATACTCGATGGGGTTGCGTCGTTTCTTTACCGAGTTCCTAGGACCATCTTTCAGTTCCATCATCAGATCATGCCCTGGTAACCATCTAAAAACAAAGTACCTACTCGTCAAGACGAATGAAACAAGCCGAAACTCGATGGGGTTGCGTCGTTTCATTACAGAGTTCCTATGACCACCTTCCAGCTCCATCATTAGACCCTGGTTACCATTGAAAGACTAAACTACTAAAACTACTCCTCAATACGATTCAAACGAGCCCATACTCGATGAGGTTGTGTTGTTTCATTGCTAAGTTCCTATATCCTGGCCACCTTCCAACTCCATCATCAGATCAGCACCCTGTCATCATAATATTGCATTGTCACGCGATTTACACATGTATGCAAAAATTCAGCTCAATCAGTAACCGGGAAGTGGATCAAAATTGAGTTGCAAAATTCCACCCGAACAAAAGACATGCATACCTACATACATTGCAAGTTAAATAAAAGCTTGTAAAAAACTAACAAGCTGCATGCACCGCGCGCGATTGCACGCAGCGATATTTTGCAGCACGCTCGCCGCGGGGAGCCTCTGTTGAAAGCAACACACGTAAACGATATACAACAATACGTCTAATGCGTTGCGCTTAGAAGCTTGAATTGCTTGTGCACGTTAAAACCCTTTTTATAGGGTTAGCCTCAATAGGGTTTTTGGATACGGTTAGTGCTTACCCTAATTAACTGTATCAATTTGGTAACCCTTTCTATGCAGTAAGTCGACGAAATGCTTACCGTATTGATAGGGTTAGTGAAAACAAGTCTATGAATTACCCTATCAAAAACCCCATAAATGGTAAGCGGTTCCGGTCCTTGCATACCACACGATCGCTTAGAAGATATGAAGATTTTTTTTAACTTTTTGTGTACTTATTGTGTTTTGTTTTTTTATCAAAAAAAACAATGCCACAACTAAAATAATGCTTTATTTGTAGTTATTTGGTGTTATTAATTGATGAGCTGAATGTATAACATTGTTAGTATTATTATCTCCATCTAACTAAACCGAAATTTAAAAAAAAAAATCGTCGCTGTTGCTTTGCACATAATTTGTTAGATAATAAATAAATAATAATCTTATTTTGAACCCGATCAATACAATGTTAGAAGGAAAGTGATAGACTCTTTATTCAGGTAGACGCAACTGTAGAGCGCTACCTTTGAGGTTGCTTCACACATATCAGGTTGAATTTCAACAGGTCCATTAAAATAAGTTTAAAAAAAGGTATTAAAGTTTATGATAATGTATGTATTCTTACTTAAATATCTAGTAGATAACTTAAAAAACTAAGGAGATATACAAGATTAAAATTTTCATGCCATGGCGATGAAACATGCGTGCAAGGCAATGAAACAAGCATTTAAGACAATATGAAAACATAAGTCACGGAAATGAAACCCCTGGCCACGGCAATGAGACTAAACTGTTTTGCAAGGCATGGTAATGAAACTTTTTTCATTGCTGCGTCTTTTTTTCATTGCCATAGCAAATTTTGACCACGGAAACCAGGGAAATGAAAGCACGGCGATGTAAATCAGGGCAAAAATGTAAAATAACAAAAAATCTATTAATTATTCGAAGTAGTAACCACTTCACAAACAAACATAAAAGAAATGGCGTTCTATCGAATGCTTAATGAAGATGACAAACTTATTCAAATAGAAGTTATACCTATCTACGGCGATGAAAGAAAAAATGTCCAGTAACATAATAATGGAATACTTACATTTATGGCGCGAAAACGCAGGCACGTGTGTACGTTCATCCACGTCCAGCACTTGGTGGCACTGATGTACAACATTTAGCGCACAGGGCGCACAGGGACGCAAGCCGTTAGATTAAACAATATTCTTAAACATGTTTAGGACACGGCGATGAAAGGTAGTTCTGGGACAGATAATATTTGATTAACCATTCGTTGTATTGTTTAAATATTTAACCTCTCAGCCCCCAAGCGGTCGCATGAGACCGCACTGACAGTTCGCGCCATTCCGTCAAACCCCAAGCGGTTGCATGAGACCGCTCTCTCCCACTTGACTTTGTACCGTGTTTTCATAGACTTACAGACTACTTTAGTATGAACAAGGTTAATTATTTCGGTTCTTTGGTACATTTTATGCATCGTGATCGCAAAATATCGCATAGTCTGTGCTCGATTCTGTCAAATTCGACGTTGACAGTTGTCAATTCCAATTTCTGTGTCGGAGTGAATAAGTCGCTGAGTTTTGTGTGCTATTTTTAATGGATTTATCTAATGTAAGTACTGTTTCTTATTAGAAAATGTTTATTGAGCATATAATGATCGTAATTAAATAATAAGTTGTAAGAAATACATCGTTATTACTACTAGATAAAGCGTGTAAAGTCCGTAGGTATGTTACCGATTTCCGAGTGATTTTTAGAGAAATACTATAAGACAAATGAACTGTTGCAATCATCACTTTATTTTGATACCTGATGGATAGGAAATATATCAGTTAGTATATTGTAGTTTACAGAACGACAAAATATGGTTTGATTTTAGAGTAATTTTTTTTTTGCAATAGGCGGGAATTGTGACGTCATCCGCATATTCAAAAAAATTATGGCGCACCTGCTGTCATTATTTTTGACATTTAAATTCCAAGACTGAGTGGTTAAATAAATGTATTCCGTAACAATACTTTAACTATTCACGCATCAAATAAAAATAGGTTTTAATATAAATAACCAGTTCATTTTTATCAATGAGGTATAATACACATCAAGGTGACATGTGGACAAACACGGCAATGAAAGATTTTGAGGTATAATACTCATTAATCCCATTCATAAAATATTTAGTGCTACACATAGATTACTATTTCACCTAAGTAGAAAAAAATGTTAGAACATTATAACTATGTTTTTTAGTACTGATTTCATCAATGCCACGCAATTTTTCGTCCCGGGAAATTTACCAATCAGTGAAACCTCAATTCCAACACAGTACCGGCACAGTGTTTTTCATACATTCTCTATGAACGCATCCCCACTTGTCAGTGATAATGCTCTCAGTGTCAGTGCCGCCACCGGCAAATCACGGACGTATTCGTTTTGACGAAATTCATAGAGAATGTATGAAAGAATATTTTTCCCTGTGCCGGTACTGTGTCGGTACTGTGACTTCACTGATATGTGTGAAGCAACCTTTAGTGATTCCTTCAGCGTAAACTTGAACGCACGATACGATTGTACCTATACTGTATCTCTAAACTGGGGACTAATTGTCTAACTTCAACACCTATCGCAAAACCTTTCAATTGCTTTGCTAGTTTGCTTATTTTAAACTAATTTTAATAAAATCAACCCAGTGAAGCAATATACTTCAAGTATACTTCTACTTTAAAGGTATTGCGATAAGTAGATTTTGAAGTTATACAATAAGCCCCTAGTCTACTTAAGGCTAAATCGTCGCTATTAGGTGAAAATTTTCCCTTTCATGAAATGATAAAGAGATATCATCTCAGTCTTCTTTGTATTATTTATCTTTTAATATCTAGGTACTTACAGACAGCTGAGAGATAAACCAAAACTACATTATTAAGTTTATTAACTTTACACTAATGCTAAATATTTAAGTGTAGCTAAACGCATGATTGGATGTTATAAAATTAACACCTTGCTTTGTAGGCGTTGACCAAATACATATTTTCGTGCGTGTCCAATATCAATTATCTAATTGTAATTAATTTTATAATGTAGGAGTGCAAGACATATTGATCTGAACTGTTTCAACAGACTGACTCAATCATGTAATTATATTTTACGATACTTGATGACTATAGTCTGCCCTTGTTACTCCTTATTTGGGCCATGGAGGTGCCGACTGGCCAACCGGCTATCTTGCCTCAATTAACCAATTACATCACAACTGCGAATCACACTTTCGCAATGAAAGCCCTACGCCTATTTTAATCGTTTCTCAAGAACGACAACCCACATACGATATAGTGTGAACATTACAGGAACACACGGGAACAAGAAAAATTACACCACCTGTCAGACTAGTGCAAAAAATTTTCGACTTTAAGAGAGAAGAGGTTAAAGCTGAAAATTCTATGAAGCTTATTCCGAGGTAGTGTCGAGCCAAGTACCAAAATTATCGGGTCGGCTATACTTAGGGCAGCGTGCACAGTGTGCTATTAGGTAGTTACAACGGTACATTATTATTGGCGAAATTTACCGAATCTTTACACCCGAGCCCGCCTCTCGATCGATATATTGATTCTTGGAATAATGAAATTATAAAGCAATGCGATGGACCAGTGTTTTGATTGCAAGCAATTTTATTTTTGCATATAAAATCATGTTGGCCCGCGGAACGACTATGAAGATATTGTAAACTTGATTTTAATGTATTCGGTTGGATGTAGAGGCTGGTACTGTCAATATAAGTTGCTCATTAACCAATTGATTGGTCCCAGTGGGTAATAATTTTATTGAAAGTTATTCATGACCTTATCGGGTTGAGACTTAAACCATTTCTAGAAACTGTTTCTGTATAAAATGTCGTAATTCTAAGCAATAAAAAAACCGACAAGAAAAGCCTATTTAAAGGCTTATTAATTTAATCAAATTTTCAGGCTTTTTCAGGCAGGTTTCAATTATTCTTCAATTTTGTTCTTAATCAATCACGAATTTTAGTAGGGCTTACATTATTAATTTAGTCCCAGTTTTATGACATTACGTTTTACGCTGTAACTAGGTACTCACTTAAACACTATCTTATCAATAAACTCTGTATCCAATAACTCGCTATTGACTAATAAAGATACGATCTTGTCTAATATAGCGATGAATTATTAGCAATCCGTAAGTCGGAAGCACAAATCCCCCTCCGTAGTTATAGAAATATAAAAGGCATCGCAAATATGAGCGTTCCTATTGAATACGAGCTCTTAATTCTAGTTGATGTCTGCCGATAGCATCTCTATGAATAAAATAAAAATATTGTCTTTGGTCGGGCCAACGACAAATTTATTGCTGAAGGGGCATTGAATCTTTCTATTAACGTTTTATTACGAACTCGAGTCCATTGTATTAATGTCTACCAGCTTTATTGTATTACTAAATTGTATTTACCTACCTATCAGTAAGATAACAATATTCAAAACAAAATGCATTTTTTGGCGCTTAGTAATTGGTTATTTTTGGTCATACCATTCTTTTGAGACCTAAAAATGAAACTTGGAATTTGTATGTTTATTTATAATAGAAAGTATTTTACTAGGTATGATATTGCTGAAAGTTTTGGCGGTTCTTTTCAGGACAACATCTCTCGCCGACTTACAAACACTTGCAAGCCAATGGCGTATTGTGCGATTTATAAGAGCTCAAATTATTGTACACTAAACATCTTTAAGTCTTCAATATGCATACTTAAGGTGTTACAAAGTAGGTAGTTAAGTTACAAACCAGAATTTTCCCGCGCTTTTTCATCATTAAAGTAACTCTATCAGCGTTTCCGACAAAGCAAAACACCACAACAAGATAGAATTATTAACTGTACGAATTTATTAACCGCGTTATACAACCCTCAAATAGATACTTAGTAAGTCCCCTCCCCACCCCTGCGACATTAAAACATTGAGGAGACTAAATTAAAGCTCGCCAAAACTGTTGTCTGTGGGCCCAAGGCGATCGTTTGTTTTAATACAATAACCATGGCCGTCCCTTTCATACCCTCATTAGAAGTGTGGTGCTGTCTCGCTCGCTCTCGAGTAATTTGGCATTTTCTCTTAAGGCGACAGCGTTACGTGTGGGTTTGTGATAAACAGGCGAGCGCCTTCAATGGTGTTTTTGATAGTAATTCATGGTAACAAGTTAATCATTTAGGTTGAAATTCCACGATCGCGCTGTCTCGCATCGATTACGCGGCCTAACGAGAATAATAAATGGAAACGCTCTCGAATATTACGAAAGTAAATTTTAGCTCGATCGATCTTGGCGCACTGGTCAGTGACAAAATTTATCTGATTAGAGAAAGATTTTTTTTTCTAAGTAAACGTATAGTGTTGCGTGGAATATATCGCTTTCCTTAAATTGCTTATATTTTATAAGTATAGCTTGTAGCTTATGTTTTTCATATGTATTGGCATCAATATAAATAATAAATAAATTATATATTGAAATAAAAATAATAGCCTGTAATTCTCCTTTCTTCTGCCCATAACTTACAAATATGGCACAATCCACAGGGTTGATCATCGAGCTCCCCGTATTAATAAATATAGTAATTCAGGCTGGCCTAATGCGGCTTGGTGGTGACCATTTATTAAAGCTTTAACCATCCAAAATTGAAATTACAATCACATAGAATCTATAACATTATGCAAGTGTTAGTCTTTAATTAACACGTCCCAAAGAACGAATAAAGAAATGAACATCACAACGAATAAACACTTAAACCTCGCGTCTAAAAGAAATAAAGAGAAAAAAAAGTGTTCCATCAGTTAATATATTATAGACATATTACAGCGGCGCGTGTAATTTTATTGTCTTAATCACGTTAAAACCGTTTTCAACAAAATATGCCGACAAAATAATGACACGTCCGAAGCACAATAGGAGCGCGCACCTCTTAATCACTTCTAATTTATTTAGCCCCTCCGAGAGCGAGCCGAGTAATTTATAGCTGTCCCTTTCGGCCGCGCGCTCGCAACGATCGCGCGTCTCGCTCTCGCGGGACCATTTTTAATTAAAATCACCGGAAGAAAATTAGAAATTATATTCTATTTTCAAAAACTTGTACCGACGCGCGCGAACGGCGCGGCGGTTTGTCGGAGATGATCTGTTTTTTATTAGCCCCCGGCCGGAGGTTTTAACGGCAGAGGAATCGTCCAAATTGACTTTGTTGGAGGAGTTTCTTTAACGGCTGTGCGGCACAATTTAATGCGCCTCCGTAATTGGATTGTATTGCTTGTTTGACAATTGATTAAATCCTACTTTATATTCGACTTCGATCATATAAACCACCACAGAAATATATCAAGTATTTCTGTAAACTAATAGGTTGGGGAAAAAGTTTCTTCGCATTTTTTAAGAAAAATCAAAACATTTTTTAAATAGTTTATTTACATTTTACTAAAGTAAATATGATCAAAATATCGCGACAAATGGTTTTGACAGTCCTCTCGTGATGTTAACCTGACACTGCCTAAACAATTCTGAAGAGACCGAAACAGGTGGAAATCTGAATGTGCAAGGTCAGGACTATACGGCGGATGCATTAACACCTCCCAGCCAAAATCTCTTAACTTTTGCTAAGTGGCTAAAGATGTGTGAGGTCTAGCGTTGTCATGATGAAAAACCACACCTCTTCTGTTGATTAATTCCTGCCGATTTCTCTCAACTTCTTGCTTTAATCTCATCAGTTGTTCGCAGTAGAGTTCAGAATCGATGGTCCTGCCTGGTGGTAATAGCTCATATTGAATAATGTCCTTCCAATCTCACCACACACACAGCATCACCTTGTTGCGAGTTAACCCGGGTTTCGCCACAGTTTGTAAAGCCTGACCGGCCTTTGATCATGACCTTTTTCGCACGTTCTTGTCGTACTTCTTAAAAAAGGGTTTCATTACGTCGTAAAAAGGATCACAAATGAGTACACGGTTCATTAGGTTTCTTTCAGTGAGCTCGTGAGGTACCCAAATATTGAACTTTTTTGTGTACTTACCCAGTTTTTTTCAAATGCACCAAAACTGTTTTGTAGTCAATTCCCAGTTCTTCAGCTTCGTCGTAACTACTGATATGCCGATATTGCTCCACTTTTTCATAAATGGCATCCATTTTATCCGTAATAGAACGACCAGAGCGACGTAATCTTTTCATTCTAATATCATTGGACGTAAGTACATATTTGACATCAAAATTTCCGTATCGAAAACGCTTAAACCAAATTTGTGCTACTCTCACAGACACTGCACTAGGTTCATAAACATCGCAAATTTTCTTCGCGCCTTGCTTTGGATTTTTACATTTTTTGTAGTAAAATTTTAAAATATATTGTATTTCTCATTGGTATTTCTTTATTACATTCACACATCTTGACAGTAAGAAAAACCAATGAAAATCACACATTTTCCTAATTTTTTTAGAATTTAGAATTATCTTCTTTAAAACTTAAACTTTTAATGATACCAAAACCAGTCAGATACAAATAGTATAGCCAAAGAGATTTTATTACAAGTTCATACGTACTTTAAGCGTAAATAATTTTTCCCCAACCTAATATGATCGAAGATATTGGACCTATTTTGTAATTTTTTTTTGTTAAACTGTTAACATTAGACATCTATCTATCGAAATTTTCATTACAGTCGCAATTTTCATAGAAGCTACATTAAAACCCATAGATAGATGTAATGTGGCAAATTACTCAACACAGCTTAAATTAATGAAATGAAATGAAATGCATTTATTTGCATTTGAATAAGGTTACACTATAGATGTTTACAATAAAATTAGTTTCATCTTATCCAGCCATAAAAATAGCACGTAAATTTCAAACCAGTACCTACATAGTCAGATTCATATACATATTTCATATTTATTTATTCCATAAAACAATTTACATTGTATTGGAAATTACATAAAAAATAAAATAATACAGAATAGAAAAATAAAATTAATTATAAATTACAAAATGTCAAGGAACTATAAAATACAGAATGTCACCAAATCATGAAAAACAGGAAGTCAAAACAATAATAATAACAATCTATAATACGACATTATCATCATTATCCATACAATAACAAAATATAAAATATCAACATGCAAGTCAATGGTAAATTAATATAATCCAACAGGTGCAATGTCAAAATGAAACGGATATAATCTAATTAATTAATATTTGTGATTAAGAAATTCTTGCACTGTATAAAATATGTGTTTAATAAGCCAGTTGTGCAAAGTTTTCGTAAACTTATTCAATGTCAGATCTTTAATATCTTAAGGAATCTTATTATACATTTTTATGCACATATTAAAACAATTTTTCTTTAATTGGGCACTACGTGGGACAAAATCAAGTACAGTTGGGCAAAAAAAGTAAAAATTAATTAGTGGCAATACTGTATGGAGTTTACGTAATTTTTGACAAACACTCCATACAGTATTGCCACTATTTAATTTCTACTACTTTTTGCCAAACTATACTAACCTAATACAATTTCTAGTTTATCTAGGGAAAACATCTCTAGCTTGTTTGAAGTGACTTAAATGTTGCCTTACAAACTTCGATATTTCAAATATATACAAGCAAGGTAGAGGTAAAACATTCAAGGCTTTAAATGGTGGCTTACATGAATTATCTGATGCTTCGTTACAGATAGCCCTCAGACATCTTTTTTGAGATACAAATGCTGTATCTGTATATCAGTACTGTTGCCCCAAATGATAAGACCATAACGCAGCACAGACTCAACATATTATGCATAGTAGGCTGTAAGTGCTGTACCTCTTGTTGCTACTTTTGCTAATTTATAAAGTGCAAAGGAGAACCTGTTAATTTAATTGCAAACCAATGATATTTTGCAAACATTATCGACATGTTCTTTCCAATCTAGTCTATTGTCAATCTGAATACCTAAAAATCTAGCGTGGTTTTCATTTTTTATTATTTTTCCTTGATAATTTATGTTAAAATCGTATTTTAAATTATTAAAGTTTATAAAACATGTCTTCTCAATATTAATTTGTAGATTATTTTGGTTAAGCCAGGTAATTATTGTATCTATTGTTTTATTTACTTCTATTTCATGGTTATTTAAGGTGTTATTTTTATTAGTAGAGACTACTACTGTTATGTCATCAGCAAATAAAATGCTTTTATGTGTGATAGTATTTGGGAGATCGTTAACATATACCAAAAATAATAGTGGACCGAGAACGCTGCCTTGCGGAACACCAGAAGTTTTTATTTTGTATTTACATTTATAATTTTGTGCCACATTATTAGTATCTAATTTAGTGATTTCAACCGATTGCATCCTATTATTTATATGTCTCTATCCATTTTAAGGCTCTTGTAATTATGATTTCTCTCAGCTGACTGAACTTTAACAACGCACTTATCATTATTTAAGTGGATGGTGACAGACATTAAATAGATAATGGTGGCTAACAATCACTAGATTTGACATACCTACCTAAGTAAAATAAAAATAATTACTTAATTTAATTTATTTTAATGTTTTTTCTTTCATTTACAAAACTACCATCATACAATTGAGCGCCGTTCAATACCTATAAACCAACACGCGGTACCTCTGGGTTAAACAAAATTGAAAGTCACAACAACATAAAGTATTGCTTCTAATTAAGCTGTAAAGTGAAATAGCGCTCTATCGCACGCAACATTTGGAGTAAAAAAGAGTTTCCTATTACGAAGCGTTTATAGAATTTTTTAATTTAATCGAATAGAAGAATAGAAAAATACATATAAAACTATAGCACACCTAACTTTAAGATAAATAAGTACACAAAATATATAGTTAAATATGTAAGTTATAAAAAAAAGATAAATAAAAAGAACCGTTTCGCGTAGCGGTGAAAGAATACTATCACCCCCTCTCTTCCCTTGGGTGTCGTAAAAGGCGACTAACGGACTAAAGACTGTACATACATCCATCATCTTAGAGCAGCTATGGGCTCACCACCTGTCACGCTGAGCACATGTGCCGTAGCTATTGGGTGAAAAGTGGACTATGGCAGAGGACTGCTTTTGCGGTACTCAATGGCCCAGTCTTTGACTAACCCTTCGGGGATAATAGTAATGATTATATGTATGTACGTTTTACCGGTTTCATCATCAGCCCATTAATTTCCCACTGCTGGGTACAGGCCTTCCGACATGGGTAACAGCATTAACAGCACTTGGGGCGATTGAGCCATAACCCACCACGCTGGCCCAATGCGGGTTGGTGGGTTTTAACGACTGCCATCTTACGACAATATCCCCTCGTCTGCAGCAAGGACTTGTATAGAGCTCGATAACAATAGAAGTTCTATTGTGTCTGGTATTTCAACAGGTGACCTAGTAACCGGGTCCAATGGCTATACCTACGGGCCTTCTGAAATATGTCTTTTTTTTAAATTTTGTAGTTATACTAACTCACTCGATATCTATCTTTGTAGTTGGTATAAGCTACCGACAATGAGTCATAATCATAAGTATAGGAATTCGATATTTTTTTCTGTCACTTATAGATATCACTTAGGAAGATTGACGTTATTTTTTAATAGTAGGTTGTTACCGGTTGTTAACAATCTTAGAGCATTAAACCAACTAATGCTTTAAGTTATCAATGCGTAATCCGAAGCTGTCCCAACCATAAATTAATATCGATAAAAAGGTTTTGACCTTTTCATAGTAAAATCCCTCAACTCTTTGATCAGTAGCAAGACTAGCGAGGTAGGGACATAGAAGAAGGTCAAACAAACTAGCAAACTTAATTCGCTTCTAATGTAATGAGATGATTTAACTTTCGCAATGGCGGGTCACTAGATGGGTGACCAAAGAAAAGAAGAAAGAAATAAAGAAAACAACAATTTTTAACATCACAAACAGAAACAAAAAGCAAAGTAACGATAAAAATCAAACGGAACACAAAAATATACTTTACTAGAAATATATAAAAATCTATATAAAATTAAAAATATAAACCTTTATTAAAACAGTAGTTTGATTTCTGAACGCAAGTGTGATATCGTAATGTACTCTTACCATAGATAAAGTGTCTTGGATCATACAGAATAGACATATCATTCCTTACCGTGGCACGACGTAGGCAAGACACGAGAATGACGCGGTTTGTGCGCGGTAAGATTTAGGTGTGGAATTTAGATTGCGATACAGAATCAGGGCCCTGATGTGAAGCCAACTAGGTCCCTATCTCAGCTCCTCCTGCTGCGGGAGGCATGTAAAGTTGTTAGTCCGCAATGGACCCGCGCTTGGAATATGGTAGAACAAACGCATCTCAAAAATGATTTTTACCACTGACAAAAATGGTGTACCTACTCTATTAATTTTATTTGATAGTTCGAACGTCAAACTTTAATATTAAGTAGAATAATTAATATTGTATTTAGTGCAAGTAATTGTTTTCATGTATGTCATTTACAATTTTCAAAGTGAAATAATTTTAAAACTTCAAGAAGGTATAAAGTATTATATATTTTTGAAAAGCTAATCTATTGAAGATTTGAATGATATATTAAATATTATTAAAATATATGTGTATAAAAGTGTAAAACCACAAATGGAGGAAAAAACAAATATTTCTGAACTTCGTCGAAGCTTTTAACATTTACCCACGTTTGCCCACGCTTTGAAGTTTATCTTAATTTATAGTTTAAGTACTCATCAAAACACAAAAAAATCGACTGCTACTTCTTGCTAATGACGAAGATTTATTAAAAAATCCAATACGAGTCTAGGAACAAATATCACTATTAACTGCGGTTTAAATTTTCATAGTTGACAACTCTTATCAATACTTTGTGGTATTAATTATTTTCAATTGTTAAGTTTTTATCATTTTTGGTATCATTTTCTGTGTGAAAATAGACATCTGAAATAATTCACACGTTCTGAAACAAAATAAAAAGGACAGTTAAAAAATATTTCTCTATTAATAATTCCGTGGTAGAAACTACCACGGAATTAGGTAGAATACGGCTATTTTATTCTTTAAAATGTCTTCATTTAACTGTTTCAAACTTGATTTGATAGTGTTTTACATAGAAGGCGAAAAAACGACTGCGGTACTATCAACATTTTTAAAAGAAAAACAGTTTCTGAAGACAACGTATGTTTTATTATCGCTAATATTGAAAGGCATATCATCCCTTCGTTTAAACGCTGGAAAGAAGCAAGACGCAATAAGGATTTATTTTTAAAAAGGAACAGCAACTGGTTGGATTCCGGATATTCCGTGACTATACCGACATCAGAAAACATGTCAACCGACTCTGCACTGTCTTCTTCTTCTGGTAAACGAAGAAGACCGTGTGTATCTTATAGAGACTCTTCAGAATCAAGCAAAAAAATACTATTACGCTAAATTAATATAGTTTAGAGCACATTCTCAACGCATATCTTCAGGGACTGCGTTCTATAGGAGAAGGAACCGAAGCAAAACCAGTTGAAGGATAAAGGTTGGCTGATGCCGAAAAAAAGGTTTTTATCATGAATCAGTTTGACAACGCAAATATTAAAGGGCTTACAGATCAAGAAGCGTTAGGTGTTTTCATCGACTTGGAAATAACAAAAGCACAATATCTGTATCTCAGAGGAACGTTGCAAATGAAAGAAATTGTCCTATATTTGTACCATAATACAAAATAGAAGAAATAAAACAGAGCTACCCACCATCTTCAACAATCGAAGTCACAAATACATATGCAAAAATATTGAGAGTTCAAGATCTATTAGATCAAACTGCAGCTAGAATTTTGTCTATAGATGCAGTTTACAAGAATGGACAAAACATTTTTATTATATAGTAAATGGGGTAGCGATGGGTCATCTGGACAAAGGCCAGTAAAATCAAAAACTTCCAGAAGAGTAGAACTTATTTCCGATGCAAATTTATTTATTACTTCCTTTGTGCCCATCAGATTAATTGTTGAGGAATCAGGCGCTATCATCTGGCAAAATCCAGTGCCTTCATCTGTTCGTTAATGTCGGTATAAATCAATAGAATTTTGTAAAGAAACTCCAGAAAAAAACTAAATCTGTTGTTGATGAAATAAAAAACCAAATACAAACTTTGCTTTCATCAATAATTAATAAAGAAGGCGTGGGAGTTCAAGTGAAACACGAACTTTTTAACAATGATAGACGGAAAAGTGGCACAAGTTTTAACAGATACGCCTTCTAGTTCCACATGTACCATATGCGGAGCTACTTCCAGACAAATGAATGATTTAACGAAAGTAACAAACAGGCCTGAAAATGAAAATGCTTATCAATACGGTTATCAACATTACATGCCTGGATTCGTTGCTAGAAATGATATTGCATAGATCATATAATCTATCTTTCCAAACGTGGTCTGCTACAAGCGAAGAAAAAAAAAGGCTCGAGCAAGAAAAGAAGACTCAAGTACAAAAGCAATTTCGTGAAGAGTTAGGACTGAACATCGATAAACCTCGTCAAGGGACGGGAAATAGCAATGTTGGCAATACAGCTAGAAGATTTTTTCACAATGCGTCCTGTTCTGCTGATAGCACATGAGTGACATTGATTTGATTAAACGATTATACGTAGTTCTGCAAGCTTTGTCATCTGGTGTAATGATAGATGGCAAAAAATTTGGTGATTAAGCTTTGGAAACTGCAAAAGTATATATATGTGAATAAATATAATTGGTTCTTTAAGCCATCATCTGTTCACAAAATTTGAATTCATGGACAAAGTACTTATTATAAACCATTCCGCAGTGCTACTAATTAGACAACTTTCCGAAGATCCCCAAGAATCTCGTAATAAGAAATTTAAAAAATTTTGCCTGTATCATGCCCGGAAATGCTCTCGAACAGCTACAAACGAAGATGTGTTTCATACACTACTTTATACATCTGATCCTTACCTATATTACGAGCATAAGAAAACCATATGCAAAAAATGTAAAGGAGCTAGATGAAGATACTCTACATCTTCTCAAAGTTAACGAACTCATTTCAGATCCTGAAGCTCACCAGTTGTAACTGCAGATCAAAATCTACTGAAACTATATTAAACTGCAATACTTATGCAAATTAAACTAATATTTTGTAATAATTTTGTAATAATTTTGATTAGTTTTTATATTTAGCGTAATGTATGTGCACCTTTTATTTTATTTTTATTTAAATGACAGTGATCTTATTTGAATAACAAGTGTAAAGAATTATTTGTACGAAAAATTTTAAATAAGAAAATTATGTCAGTAAATAAACACTAAGTATTTTATAAAATTGTGACTTTTCTTTATAAAAAAAAATAACGCGTAATCCCACTTTAACAAAAGTTACCTAAATAAAACCTGATATAATACTCGTACTTTATATAATTACAAATTTGCCTGCGTGGTGGGTTATGGTCCTGTCTCCAAATGTCCTATTGTCCTGCTATTGACCTGTCCTCGGCAGTAGGACGATTAAAGGTTTATGATGGTACAAAAATAAAAGTATGAAGCTGATTGATTCCCTAATTCGCCAACAGGTGGCGTCGGCGACGACGACGGCGACAGCGGCAAGCGACGCCGCTCGCGCACTAACTTCAACTCCTGGCAGCTTGAAGAGCTGGAGAGGGCGTTCCTCGCCTCTCACTACCCTGACGTGTTCATGAGGGAAGCCCTCGCGATGAGGCTGGACCTCAAAGAGAGTAGGGTCGCGGTAAGTCTCACTCATTATGTTAAAACTACTTCCAACATTTAGGTACACCAATTAAATTCCTACCAGCCAGCTGAAAGATATGAAAGATCCTCGCCTTCCACTACCCTAACGTGTGCATGAGGGAGGCATTGGCGATGCGGCTGGGCCTCAAAGAGAGTAGGGTCGCAGTAAGTCTCACTCATTGTATATAAAATTACTTTTCTACATTTCCTACATTAGGTAAACCAATGAAACTCCTAACAGCTGGAGGAGCTAGAGAGGGCGTTCCTCGCCTCCCCCTTCCCTGACGTGAACTAAGAAGCTGTAGAAGTCCATATTATATTACTTAATATTTAGTTTGATAAATTTACTGCAGTAATTTCGTAAGTACTATTACTGTAATATTTTAAGTAGCTTCTTATAGAATTTCAGGGTTTCAAATAATAAAAAGCATGTAATGGCACAGTTATATTTCACAAAAAATAACTTTCATTTGATACATCAATGACTTCAATAGTCCCACTGGCTAAAAAGATATTTGATATACTTACCTAATCAGTAAATCTATTCTCCTGTAAAATTTTGATTTTTCGATTACCGGTTTAGTTTTAGCTTGGAAGCGTCGTATTACATTACGTTACCTATACCTACTTAAAGTAAATAAAAAATATTTAGTGAAATTAATTAATTCAAAAAAAATACTTACCAAGTATACTACAAACGATGAAAATTAGTCGCCTTTGGCCAAGTCTTATATTTTTTGTTAAGTCCTATATTTTTAATTGACCCAAATACAGCATAAATTCATTACATTGTTGTAACTGCTTTGTTATTCCGTTTTTATTAAATAAGGGTTACTAACAAGGCAGATTTAAAAAAAATTCTCCTATCCATACCGACTGGGAATCGAACCCGAGACTTTTAGATCTGAAACAGATGGTCTACCCACTAGGCCATGACGTGTTTTAGTGTGCATATTCTTGTTAGCGTCATAGAAGAAAACAATATTAGACGACCTCCTTGGTCAAGTGGTATGTACACCGGTTTTCATGGTGTCGCCATCTTCGAGGTCCCGGGTTCGATCCCCGGTCGGGTCAAATTAGAAATTATTGTTTTTCTAAATTGTCTCGGGTCTGGGTGTTTTTATGTATAATAAGTATGTATTTAAGTATTTTATATATGTTTATCAGTTATTGTCTAGTGACCATTTAACGAGTTTCATAATGAAGCTTCTCTTGGGCTAGATAATTGGTGTGAATGTAGGAAAGTTTATAATATAATAAAATCGTTGAGCGAGGTAGACGAGATGTTAAAATTATTTTCATAATAAAAATAAGTACCTAGGCAGTATTAATGTACGGAACGATACACGAAACATAAACCATTTTATGGATGTATAACCTATTATAATTTAAATTGGAAAAATTACGAAGTAAACACTAGTCATTGGGATGAATGGAAGAAAGAAATATAATGAGTCCTTATTGACTAAACATATTTATCGACAGCAGTGATAAAGTTACTTATTAAGAATATAAAATTCATGAAATTTAGATTGACACATTTTTGCTTTTCTTGGATCTTTTTACTGATTATAAATATTTTCAAACCGCCTCTGTGGTCTAGTGGCTAAGCGACCGGTTTCAGACCCAGAGGTCCCGGGTTCGATTCCCAGCGAGGGGTACATTTTTGTGTGCTCGGTTTGGTTGGTGGTAGGGCTGTTAAGACCGCCTGGCTAGCTACCACCATCTTATCTAAATCTGTCGCCATAACAACGATGTTTATGGCATTGTTGTATTCCGACAGTTTGAGATAAGATAGCCAGTTCCTCAGTGGTTGAGGATTCCGAGTGAAGCGCGCTACCACCTTCGGCCTTATCGTCACTTACCATCAGGTGAGATGAAGGCCAAGCGCTTGCCCGTTGGCAAATAAAAAGAAGAAAAAAAAATTTTGTGACCTTTTTAGCGTACTAAACAATTTCGGAGTGTTCTTAAGGACTGAATCCTTTTTGTAAAAAGTTGGTTTTCCTTACTACGTCTACGTATTTCCTATCTATCTCAGTTAATTAATATGTCTCAACTAAAAATTTCAATATACCTAAGAACTCATACTTCATCGTAACGACTATTCTTATCATCACAAAGAAACATCAAAAATCGTGTTAATAATAAATAAGCCATCATAATAAAAGGTCGCCTGTTATGTGAACAGGCCTCCGTGTACCGATCAATATCTTTATTGTTTAACTTTAGGCCTATAATTATCCCGTCGTATCCCTTAAACAACAGCATATAACACCTATAAAATGAATTAAGACGTTACGCGTGAAACGCCAGCCGGCCGAGCTTTCGTCACATGCTAAAATTAAAATAATAACTGTCGCCCACAAGCCCTTCCACAAAGGATTTAACGTCCATGCCTAACGGGCGACCGTCAAAAACGCTGTCATTTACTTGTAGCCAAATGATATACGTTTCCTGTTGCTGCTACGAAATCACAAATGCGTCCGTGAACGTGCTAAACCGTTTTGTAATACGTGCCTGTCAATCGTTTTGTCGCTTTTATTGGGGCAATTGCGGTAATAATTTGTTAAAATGTGTAACGGACCGTGTAGGTACCTGTAGTTAGAACGGGGCAATTAGGTAAATGCATGATTGGTTGTTGTCCAGTCCAGTATAAAATTTCCCTACATAGTAAAACGAATAAACACTTTTTGATGATTGTTTCACGATTTGACTTAAGGAGATCATGCACGAATTTGTGAAAATGTACGTACTTTTAAGTTGGAGTTTCTCCCGTGTTCTTTTAGCAACAACACGTGTTGTGAGACTCCATTTTAACTCAAACTACCGTACAAAACTAAATTTAATTTTAAAATATATACTACTTACTTGAGATTGGCTTAATGCTAAACGCGAAGCCATTAATTAAGATTAATAATAATACTTTTAAGGCACTTGTACTATGCGCTGAATTAGTTAAATACATTTAAAGAACTTATGTAAGTTAGCCTGATCATTGCACAAGGTCATGGCCTTGTTGAAATTTAAAACAAATTCTTTAAACAATAACAAACAATACATAAATCATATGAATCCTAAAAACAAATTTTTTCAAAATCTTTCTTAATTTTACGCATGAAACAATAATTCTTACATGAAAATATTTGTATTGATATTCCGCAGGGCACAACCTTCTATAAAAAGTAAATTTTTAACACAAGCGCGTGATGGTTTTGCACATTTCGCAGATTAAAAACATTGCTCTAATTAAATTACTAGGTCTGGAAACTTCAAAGCCGAACTGTTCTAATTATAAATATCAATATGATTGATTTTTTATTAAAGTTTAAACTTATGTCAGTTTTTGCAATCGCGCGGCACCCCCTTAAGTACTTACTGTTATTTAACTTTACATACGTGCTTACATAGATTCACGATTATTATTCCCAAGGAGACTATTCTCTGTCATAGTCCACGTTTCACCATATTACAACTGCACACGTGCTCAGCGTGATAGGTGGTGAGCCCATCGCCGGTCTATGCTGTTGGATGTATGTGCAGTCTTTAGTCCGTTAGTCGCCTTTTACGACACTCAAGGAAAGAGAGGGCTTGGTAGTTTCTTTTAGTGAGCCGCTAACCACATGGTTCATTTATCTTTACTGCATCGAAGTTAGCCTTTGGCAACATGTTACCTACACATTTAATACTCATTATCAGTTACCGCAAATGCGTAATAAAGTTTTAAGCTTGTCTTGCTTTACAAACGACCAGACACTCGATGCTTATTCCTGGATATTATTTATGACGTATTCCAAACATTAAGACATTACGCGTTTTCTATAATAAAGTCGGACGTTACGAAATGCGTAGTATGACGCGCGTTTAAATGTTAGACAATGTCTAAAACAGATGCTCGAACTTTTTTTCCTACAGGTAAAACACAACTTGAAATTTAAATACTGTTTTATACCTTTCTCTGAGAGGAGAGGAGGAAATCAAGCGGTCACCGATGTAGAAAAGTCGAATAAATACTGAATTTGTTTACATACCCGACTTACCGATGCAAAGGGGACATTCCTGACTATACAAGTATTTACCTCCTATTTGTAGATAGCGGGTGGTCAGGGCAAAAAGCGGTCGGCCGTCCGTCCAATATGGATGAGGGACGTTTTCCCCTATAGCCCTGTTCCTTTCGGTTATTTTCCTGTTCGCCTAAGCGGCCTGTTGGGACGGCCAACTACTTTTTGTGCTGCAACTAGCCAGATAACACACGTATGAATGGTCAACGTTTTGTTGGGGTCAATCGATAAAGTCGGAGAGGATGTAGAGCGTTTTGACGATTTGGCATGTTTTTTGTTTTGTTTTTTTTTTATTCCATTCATTTTATTTAGGGTTTACACACATAATGTGTTATAATATCATGATAATGGGACACTTAACGTGGAAAATTGATTTATAACCCCAAGTAAATACCGAAGTGAAAATTCATAATGTAACCTATATACCTATGCAAATAGCATAATATTGTTTGTATTTTAGTAGGCGCATACAGTTTTGTTGGTAATTGTCGTGAGGTAACTGTCGCTAAAACCAATCAATCCTCCTTAAAGGGCCCCATACACTAACAGTTCCGGCAGATATCAGCCTGTCAGTTAGTACTTGTTAGGATATCTGCCGGCGAACTGTTAGTGTATGGGACCCTTAAGAACATCGTGGTGCGCCGCGCGCCGGGTGGTTATATCCCAATCTTCCCATATACTATTGTTCATCTAAGAAAGCTTAAGCCCATCAGTGGGCATTAATAGGCTGATGATGATAATGTTGACGATGAATGAAACTTCATATAAGTCAAAATCGGATGTTGTCATTATCATTATCCGCAAAAAAAACTTACTAACGTTCACATTCTGAGCATTAACAGTATCCGTCAAACAAGTCTCGTTAACTTGCACTATGATTTTTCCGAAAATTGCATCTGCAATGAATCAATTTAATATTAGCAATAATAAATAACACACTAAAGTTATAAGTAATTCCATTTCTATAATCAGTACTAACGTCGATCGTATCGGCCGTTTATCGCACGGATCTCGTTTCAGAGACAGACTATCCCGCCGCACTCCTAATAGTTGGTATAAATCAAAAGATTGCAATCTCGGCGGCACCCCTGGGACGCGAGCGAGACGGCACGATTGAATAGCATAGATTTAAATGGGCGGGTCAGATAAGGATGGCTGTAGATCCCACCGCTCCGACCTCGAGCGTGCCGCGCCTCGCAGGGACGTCACAATTCGATTACAGCTCAATAAAGTTAAAGTGACTTGTTTTCGTCTGCAAAGTGGATTTTTTCCTGTTCTTTGATTCCTCCATTTTCCTTCGTTCGCTTGACGTTTCAATCCTCGTTCCTGTTTGCGGCTCACGATATGGCACCGCGGCTTTTTATGGGTTTCAACGCCGAATCAATATAAAATAATTTACAACTATAAAACTGTTCTTGGGAATGTCCATGAAGATGCAATTGTTATGAGCATTATACTTTTAGTATATAATGCTTATAGTTTATAGTTATCAGCTTATAGTTATCACTTCTTCTTTGCGATTGCAATAGTTTTTTTTGTAATTCTATTAAGTTTGTTAATTTATCTATCAATTCAAATAGCAAATTAACTTACTTTATATTAAGAAGTAAAGCAAAGTAACAGCATATTATGAAAAAAATAGCAATATTATGCCATCGCTACAATTTATGGGTCTATAAGATACCAAACGTTTGCCAAAAATTATGGAGATTTTATAAGTGTTATACCCGGTTTCCGCCACCGCCATTAAAGGTTCATACTTCACTCGAAAAAAATGGCGTACTCTAATCTAATTTCATCGTCGGCTGACGTGAAACTTGCGAAAACGGCTCACCCGCTCCTCCGTGAGCGCGGAAGTATCGACTTCATTTTAAAATTCATAGCATAAAATTTACATTTATATGCCAATTTCATTCCCTAACAGGGCGTCGGCGGTCGCACACATCAGTATGCCGCACACACTCGGCTAGGGAACACCCCCGAAAGTAAAGAGAAAAAAATATATAGAAAATCGCCTTACATTCTCCGCTCGGCTGCTAAAGAAAAAAGAATGGCGCGAGCTTTAAATATGGAACACTAAATGGAACGCTTAGGCGACAAAATGCGGATAGAATATAAAATTTAAGGATGCCCTTCGTCTCTTTCGCACTCGGTCGCGTCGCGGTTGTTGTTGTCCCGTTCTGCGCCTGTTATCAAACATGAGCCGACTTTACCGCCCTAGGCTTAGCGGTAAAAGATAGACATGAAGCGGCTCGTAGGGCTGCTCTGAGGCTGCGAATTATCTTGCATGAATAATTTTCTCGCTTCTAAACAAGACATGCCTCATATTAAAGTGATTTAATGTAATTACTGTTTCTAATGAGATACGGCATTTCGCATTAGCTTAGAGACATGTTACAATAAATCAAATCATGATAAACACATGACGGTGTTCTACAAGTATAAGATGGAGTTATTTGCAAATGTTAATATTTTTATGACATTGGTTTTTCTGCGGTCATAACAGGCTGGCCTTCTTTTAGTTAGCATCTAGATAGCATTTTATAACTGATTGGTATTAGTTTCGTAGATAAATGCCTCCATCACTTACAGGGATTAAAACTATGGGGTGATTACGATGATGATAATTAAGTTGTGAGTAGTAGCTGTACCTATCAGTAGAAGGTAATGTTTTTCAAAATTGAAATACTTGCTAACAATACTGAACTCTACATAATTATTGCTGCGAACTTTACATACTAAATATCGCATACTGCCCATATATCAATACTAAATAAAATTACTTAATACTATATATACCCTGTACCTATCCAGCAACCTGTATTTGTCCAGTGTGGTGTGTTATGGCCCAGTCTCTACATGTATCCCTTGTGCTTGTAGGTTGAGATACATTTCATTGCGTGGCAACCCTACCAGAATAAGCTAAGTTGGCAATCGCTTACGAGTGACGGGGACACGTGAAATTTATATTTGTCTCAACTACGCCAACATCCGCGTACCAATCTGTATGGATGGGGGGTGAGACGGAAGAGGCAGCAGCGTTGTCGTGCGCGGTGAAAAATTAAGCTTTACAAGCGGTAAGGGTTTTCCCAATGTCCATACGTATTTTAAAGAAAATTGTTAGACTTATTGAGGTTTCATTTAAATTTTGCATGTACGAATGAAGTTCGAAGTTCGAATATGAATATAAAACGCGAGGGTATCCTTGTAAATTGTTTAATTTCCTATATGCACAGTACATAGATCAAAACCTTAAGAGAATTTATAAATAATTGTTATAAATAAATTGGAAGCCATATAAGGTATGATATGGTAAGGATGCCTTTACAAAGTATTTAGCGTTTCTCCCCGTTTAAATACTATGATGTTTAGAATGGAACGTTGAAAAGTGTATTGTAAATAATTGGTGTTTCTGTAATTTCGTAAATGTTTTTATGAGTACTTATATAACTAATCAAATTTTATAAAGTTTAATTTGCTCATGTATGTTCACGAACCTTAAGAGTTGACAGTTCACTTCTTACTGTCATAGAAATACTTTTTTCCGCTATAAAAAGTTTTAGTAGGTAGTAGGTAACCTAAACCCTTTTTATAGTGATATTTTCGTGAGAACTACACATTTATTTTCTTTTCCATTCGTCATTCATGATACCTGTTTTAAAATTAAAATTTTTTAAAGGTCTTTGTGTTATGTATTATAATAAACTGTTTTTTTTATTTAAAGATATTTTATAAAGATAAATTTTTCGTAACTTGTTAATCGTTAATTCGTTTTGATATGATTGGAGAACAAAAAAACAATTAGCCAAATAGGTGCAGCCGTTCTAAAGTGATGCGCAAACAAATATTCGTGGCAATAAATTTTTATTAACCATGTCGCGTAGCGGTGAAGGAATACTACCACCCCCTCTCTTCCCTTGGATGTCGTAAAATGCAACTAACGGACTAAAGACTGCACATATATCCAACAGCTTAGAGCGGCGATGGGCTCACCACCTGTCACGCTGAGCACATGTACAGTCGCTATTTGGTGAAAAGTGTACTATGGCAGAGGACTGCTTTTGCGGTCCTATTACCTAGTCTCTAACTAACCTTTCGGAGATAATAATCGTGATTATGTATGTATTAATTTTTATTTATACAGACAATTCATATACGTAAGTATCATTTATTTCAAATAAATCTAAATTTACACAAATACCTGTACCTTACCTCCGAGAGTTATTGTATATGTGTGATTCGTTTTCAAACAATCCCGGCTTTTACGTGGCAAAGGAAATCGCTTTCCCCGGCCGTCGGGAAGTACCTACCTCAGTACCTTAATGGCAGTCAATGTATCCGAGTTAGAACCCTTATTTACACCACGTCGACTTGGGGAGACTCGGGGTGACTCGGGGAGAGAGCCGATTGCCGTAATGTTTTCCCTGTGAATTTCGTTATCGCGAAGGTTTTGAGGGAAATTGTTAGGTAAAATTGTGCTTGTTCTTTTGAGGAACGTGTTTATACGAATCCATCAAATTAAACTATGTTATTCATAGGAGAAAATGTAAGTATTCATTCACACACGATACTAAAACTTATAAACGTAACTTAAATTTTAAGTACCCAAATACTAATCTTTCAGGAAGTATCAAAGATAATAAGGAACGTTTTTTTAATTTAAGTAACGTTTATAAGTAAGGCTGTTAATTTATATTATTTTAGAATAAAATATAACAGTTATTTTAATTTAATCAGCACTATCATAAATTAATTAATGAATATACCTTTGATCAATGTTGATCGAAGGAATATACGATAAGTTTTAGGGTTGCCTACCCCGTTGATTTTAAAAAAATAGGTACAGTAACGATGGACCTGTGCCAAATAATTTAAGTATTTTTTATCACATCTGCGATAATTTATTTTGTTCACACGCAAATTACTATTTACATCCATACACTGTAAGGATAACTTAATTTAAATAATGGAGGCAAATGGTTTATTACCTTTTTTTAGCATACTATTCACAAGCAAATTAGTCAAAAAGCTTGTAGAGACCAAAACAAATCCTCCTCACCATACCACACTTAAAACCTAACCATTACTTACAAATATGTATTTTCTCAACTAAAGTAGCATTACACTAATAAACTAAACTTTCCTACACTCACACCAATATCTAGCCCAAGAGAAGCTTCGTATGAGACTCGTTAAATGGTTACTAGACAACGGATAAACATACTTAAAATACTTAAATACATACATATTATACATAGAAAACACCCAGACCCGAGACAATTTAGAAAAACAATAATTTCTAAATTTACCCGACTGGGGATCGAACCCGGGACCTCATAGATGGCGACACCATGAAAACCAGTCTACAAACCACTCGACCAAGGAGATCGTCACTCGCACTCACTTGTCATTAATCCGGAACTGTGTGAGCAACAAAAGCCCTTCGACAGTAAACAAAATAAAATTCTCACCTTCCAAAAGGCAGTCCAAACTCACCCGGAAAAGTGTGGGCAATAACGACTCGGGACAGGGGTTATGTACAGGGGCTATATACATTATGTACATGGCTCATTACAGGCGGGCTACAGAAGCCATTACGGCGGCCCCGACTAATCAATGCGTTTCGATTAGGTAGGCTTAATTAAAACATTACTTCGAACTGGATGCTCTGTTTCTGTGTGATTGATGGCAATACATTAAGTTAAAGATGGGATTCGGACTTTTGAACGCGGCAAAGGATGCTAAGGCTGACTGCACTAAATCGGAGCGTAGATTATATTGAATTGTATTATTATATGAAATTGTATCAAGGAGCTCGATGGCGCAGCGGCTAGCGCGTTCGGCTTGCGATCGTGCCCGCTAAGTAACTTTCGCAATGCCGGGTCGCCTGATAGGTGAACAATTAAAAACATCTCGAGCTCCTCCGTGCTTCGGAAGGCACGTTAAGCCGTTGGTCCCGGTTGTTGTCGTAAGATGGCAGTCGTTAAAACCCACCAACCCGCATTGGGCCAGCGTGGTGGGTTATGGCCCAATATCCCCAAGTGCTTAAGTTCCCCTTTGTTCACGTGGGAGCCTGTGCCCAGCAGTGGGACGTTTAGAGGCTGATAATAATAAAATAATTCAATAGAATCTACGCTCCGCTTTAGTGGACGGTTTCGAATATTGTTGATATTGCCACAGCTTTATTCTTCTTCTCTCTTGTCCGTCCATTAAAGCGGAGCTTAAATTCTATTGGTTAATATTGGCACATTTTCGCTCCACTCCTCTCTTCTCTTCTTCGTCTACAGCAGAGCGGAGATTCTATTGGTTAATAGTGGCATAGCTCCTCTTCTCTCCGTCCACTAAAGCGGAGCGTAAATTCTATTGGTTTATATCTTTAGTGTCTTTATTCTATTATGGATGGACTAATTGGTTCTTGGATAGAATTCACTTTATAATAGGAACATTGTACAACACATTTTGGACCGGGCAGTAACATTAATACCGTAATAAACGTAGACCTTTAGTCTTGGTTTAAACTTTAAACCCGTAATAACGTATTTTTGTAATAAGACCATCAAAGTTCATTTTCATGATGCCGGTGGTATAGGTACGTCCGGTTGGTTCGCACACCTATTTCTATTTCGTATGAGACATTGTTACGTTACGAAGAAAACTTAGCAAAACTACTGGATGTTGTAGCGTAACGTAACTTAAAAGTCATTCACAAAACGCACAAGATTTTTGTATAAGCTACACAGTGACCGCTTTCTATCAGCCACCCCTATACGGGCAAACTGCCGGCTATTAATAACTTATTAAACCGTTTAATAACTTATTAAAAATTAATTAAACATCACAACAACTATGTACTTATTGTAATGTTTAATGTAGTTCATATACATACATGAACTAATATGATACATATTTTGTATATACTTATACATTGTTGTATACTTTCCTAAGAGATCTGCCAGTCTTACTCTATAAAAACACATTTAACATTTATGCAATTAAATATATTATTATTATATTGAGAACGAAGGGGTGAAAGCATTATCACCGCTGCTGTGACATTAACAATGTTAATATTTGCAAAGACAAACAATTATTGTTTTACTACCTAGATAAGAGTAACAATACTGAGATACCGCGTCAAAAGTTATATGTAAAACACATTTTATTAGCCAATTACATGTGTAAGGCGGCTGCACTTGCTGTGTCGATAACATTGTCTTTATAAAATAAACATAAGTAGGTACTTATACATAAGTCTATAAAGAGATAAAGGTGACGCCAAATATCGCGCGTTTAGTCTAAACAAAATACATGTGAGTAATATTAAAATCTTTTAAATATAATAAACTATGGACAGAGCACTATTTTGAAAGTAACAATCTACATCTTAGCTTTTATGCACCAAAGAAGCAGCCGCAAGAAAATTCGTTTATTCATTCAATTACATAATTCATTGCTTTTTAGTTTTCTTTTCTCTTATAATACTTGAATATTTAAAGTGGAGGAGCTCGATGGCACAGCGGCTAGCGCGTTCGGCTTACGATCTTGCCCGCTAAGCAACATTCGCAATGCCGGGTCGCTGGATGGGTGATCAATAAAAAAAACATCTCGAGCCCCTCCGTGCTTCGGAAGGCACGTTAAGCCGTGGGTCCCGATTGTTGTCGTAAGATGACAGACGTTAAAACCCACCAACCGGCGATGAGCCAGCGTGGTGGGTTATGGCCCAATATCTCACGTGCTATTGTCCACGTGGGAGGCCTGTGCCCAGCAGTGGGACGTTTATAGGCTGATGATGATGATGATTTAAATGTTGTTTTTAATTACTAGGTCGCTCTACACTTTCGCAAATATCACCCAAGTCTTAAAGTTATTTATTACTAGCTGCCGCTCGCGGTATCACCCGCGTGGTTCCCGTTCTCGTGAGAATATCGGGATAAAAATTATCCTATGTGTTAATCCAGGTTATAAACTATCTGTATGCCGAATTTCATCTAAATTCATTCTGTAGTTTTTACGTGAAAGAGTAACAAACATACACACTCACAAACGGATTAGTCTACAAATGTCAGATTCTGGAAATGTCAGACGAGTATAATACACCAGATTCTATGAATGCCATGTTCTACAAACGGCAGATTCTACAAATGACAGATTCTAGAAACGCCAGATTCTGATAATGCCAAATTCTATAAATGCCAGATTCTATGAACGTCAGATTTCATATCAATTGCAAAATCATTAATTGGTTTAAGTGTGCATTCAATTTTCGACCACTTTGAAGGTTTAACTACGTGTTGGCAAAGTAATGATACAAAAATCATGTAATAACGGTTAAATCATTTATTCAAAAAATAAATCATACACAAAAAAGTTTTTACTTATATAATCGTAAAGAAACATCATTTATTTCCAATGTGAAAAAAAATTACTGTCAATATAATCAACTTCAAAAAAAATCTTCATAGAATTACACAATAATGGAGGCCAAATAAATAACTAACCTACTCAACGATTGTGATCGAACTTATGGAGAATAAACATTATACGAAATCATGAAATAACACAATCAAAAATTAAAAAAAAACAAAGATAGGGAAAAATGACGTAGTTAAAAAAATATAGATTTATTGTAGAAGTTGTATGTATATAAGCTTTTTTAAAAAGTCTTTGACGGTTATTTCTTCCCTTTCTAACTGTTTTAATAATCGTTTGTACTTTTGGTCAAATATTATATATTTATTTTTTAGATTTTTCCTTTGGCATTGGAACAAACTGCTTTTTATTTTTATGTCAAAATGTTTTGCCTCCTTTCGAAGTTTCTGGATAAAAAGAAACAGACTTGGTCTTTTTGAAATCAGGACATTCATGCGGTGGTGCCACCCCTCCATCGCATATACCTACATACAACTTCTACAATAAATCTATATTTTTTAAACTACCTAATTTTTCCCCTTCTTGGTTTTTTTTTAATTTTTGATTGTATTATTTCATGATTTCGTATAATGTTTATTCTCCTTAAGTTCGATCACAATCGTTGAGTAGGTTAGTTATTTATTTGGCCTCCATTATTGTGTAATTCAATGAGAATTTTTTTTAAATTTAATTATGTGGAAATTATGTGATAAAAGAGGTACATTTTTTGAAGTGTATTATATTGACAGTAATTTTTTTTCACATTGGAAATAAATGATGTTTCTTTACGATGATATACTTAAGTAAAAACTTTTTTTGTATGATTTATTTTTTTAATAAATGGTTTAACCGTTATTATATGATTTTTGTATCATTACTTTGCCAAACACGTAGTTAAACCTTCAAAGTGGTCTAAAATTGAATGCACACTTAAACCAATTAATGATTTTGCAATTGATATGAAATCTGACATTCATAGAATCTGGCATTTATAGAATTTGGCATTATCAGAATCTGGCGTTTCTAGAATCTGTCATTTGTAGAATCTGCCGTTTGTAGAATATGGCATTTATAGAATGTGGCGTATTATACTCGTCTGACATTTCCAGAATCTGACATTTGTAGACTAATCCTCACAAACTTTCGCCTTTATAATATTAGTGTGATGTGATTGTTGTAACACAGCTTCACGTGTAACGTTTATAGACAAATAAAATAGATATTTAGCTTAGTGCTCCTTTTTCGGCTCTACCTTTTCAGGATGAAGTCCTATAAATGCATCTGCACATACATCCAACAGCATAGAGCGGCGTTGGGCTCACCACCTATCACCCTGAGCACATGTGCAGTCGTAATTTGGTGAAACGTGGACTATGGCAGTGGGCTCAAATAACAATCGCTCACAAATTAATAATAAGCAATGGTCTTTGGTTGATTATGATTCCCATTGTTTTTATTTATTATCAACAGGTGCGTTTCGTGTGTTTAATTGTTACATACTCGAGCAACTTTTATTATGCTTCTATCTGAATTTCCATGCACTAATTAACAATTAATTCCTTGAAGTTCCGTTACATTTGCGAATATAATTAAAGTTGCAGTCACACTCTTGTGATAAATATTTAAAGAAACCTATACTTACGCTATCAGAATTTCTTATGATTATCTAGAGTAAACTGAGCAAACAAAGCATTTTCTTATGACTTTTTATGGTCACATCATAATACCTATCGTTTTAAAAATACTCAATACTCATTATATTAAATGCGTCTTAAATATGGTCAAGCGATATTTCATGCCGGGACAGCTTTTAACTCTATATAAAGCTCAAGTCCGATCTTGCATGGAATATTGCAGTCACCTATGGGACGGCTCAGCGAAATACCAACTACAGAGCTGAGAGGCTAATTGGCGACAAAGAACTGGTGAAGAGCATGTTTCACACCCTAGCTCACCGCCGCAAAGTTGCCTGTCTGTCGGTCTTTTACAGACTGTACTTCGGAGAGTGTGCTCTGGAGCTGCATGAGCACATACCGCCATCCTCCTTCTTCCATCGGACATCCAGACGCACTGCGGGTTACCACCCTTTCTTGGTGAATATTCCTAAATGTCGCACAAAGCGCTACTCAACATCTTTTATACTGCGTACAGCAAAGGAGTGGACGGATGGATGGACGGGTTATATGTACTCGGAAACACAGGTTTCCGAGTACATATAACCCGTCCATCTTCAAAGCAAGAGTAAATAGGCACCTTCTGGGTTAGCTCGCACCATCATAGATCCTGTCTTAGCCCCTGGGCTGATTACGATCAAGAGCAAACCCATACCTAAGTAAAAAAAAAAAATATTTATTGAAAACTGATTGTAGGCGTGTTACATAAATTAATATGTTATTGTTTAGGCAATATATATTTATTTATCATTTCATTTACTGTAATATTTTTATAATTGGTCAACAACATTTCCATATAAGTTACAAGCATGATCAGAATTTAAAAATAACTTTTCCAAGGATATCTTTCCTTTTTTTAGGAACATAAAATATAATAACATAAAATGCTAAACGTTATTTTACTTTCACCGTAAAAGGTACGTTACAAAAATATCTAAGTACGATTCTTTCTTTCTACTATTTTTGTACCAGCAAGGGGCCATAATGCTCTATTTAGTTATAAGACGTTATTACACTGCAGTAGGTACGTAATAAAGACACTAAAACTATACAACGCTTACAAGCAATAAAATTGAATTATCAATAAAAAATAATGTCATTAAAGTCTATAATTAGTTTTCATAATTAAATTTGCAACAACTGCTTTTTTACACCAAAAAAAGGTAAAATTAATTCAGCACAATAAATTGAGGGATTCAAACGATTGTCTTGATACGGGGGCAATTACGGGCCGCCAGTAAAGGACGTGTTATGTTTAAATTTTATTAAATTAATCCTAATTAATCCGGGCGCGGGCTCGTTAAATGTATGTTTTGCAATAAAATGAGATCGGAGTGTCGTTAAGTTGAGTCGTATTTGCCGGCGGGCAGGCTATTCGGTGGCCGTTACATTTGCGCTGTACTTTTTTAAACTCTCCAACGTAAACACTTTAATATGGTTAAGTTGGCCAGATTTTAATTAATTTGCGTTTTATTATTAGTTAAATCCGTGTAGTAAACGTCTCTCTCTCTCTCTAAAAAAATACTACCAACTCAACTATTCCCTTGGTTGTAGTAAAAGGCGGACTAACGTACTAAAGACTGCACATACCTGCATACACACATAAAGTGAGAGTTTGAGGTTTTTAGGATTGGCAACATATTTTTTAAATGATTTGGACCACGGAACTCTCAAATGGTGCTGTCGTCCAACTATTTTTAAAGTTATAGAATAAAATGTTTACTAGAAAAAATCAACCAGTCTCTGGAAGCTCGAATGGGATTCGAACCCACGACAGTGACGTAATACCGCTGGCTTTCAGCGTAAATCAAACTACTAGGAAAAATTCAGCGAGTCTTCTGGGGTCTCGGTAGCTCAGCGGTTAGAGCAGTGGACCGGCAATCCAAAGGTCGTGGGTTCGAATCCCATTCGAGCTTCCTGAGACTGGTTGATTTTTTCTAGTAAACATTTTATCCTATTTCTATATAGCATTGTGAATGCAAAATATATTTTTAAAGTTGTCCAACTTTAACATACTGCCCCTAGTAAAGAGCCATGGTACAACTAGTTGGACAGAGCAGTTGTACCACTGCCCCGGACTGCCTGCATCCAACAGCATAGAGCGGCAATGTGCTCACCACCTATTTGTGCTTAGCACATGTGCAGTTGTTCTTGGTGAAACGTGGACAATGGCATTGGACTGCTTCAGCGATCCTCATTCCCAGTATCCGACTATTTTATCGGCCAATGATCATGCTATACAGCAGGGTTGCGGACTTCCCACGTGAACAATATGAGATGTCATAACCCACCGTTGGTTTTAACAACCGCCATCTTACGACAACAACCGAGACCAACGGCTTAACGTGCCTCCCCAAGAAAAGGACAGAACAGGAACTCGAGATATTGTAATCTAGAATTCTATACTATAAATAAAAAGAGGAAAGATTTGTTTATAATTGTATATGTATTATCCGTGCTTCGGAAGGCACGTTAAGCCGTTGGCCTCGGTTGCTGTCGTAAGATGGCAGTCGCTAAAACCCACCAACCCGCATTGGGCCAGCGTGGTGGGTTATGGCCCAATATCCCCAGGTGCTATTGTCGCGCAGGGGTGTGTGTTGTCACCTACTCTGTTTCTTTTGCATATCACTGCATAACAACAGCATTCATTGCTATGCGGACGAAGTACTGGGGATACGCTCTACACCGGGCGAGCTAATATTTCTCTGGAAAGCGTCATCGAGAGCCGGAATAAACTTGTGACTGACACCGAGAACATGTTAAGTCATGTCTCGGATTGGGGCCGACATAACCTAGTCCACTTTAACCCCTCCAAAACACAAGTTTGCGCATTTACCGCGAAAAAACATCCCTTCGTCGTACCTCTGAACTTTGAGGGAGCTTCTCTTGATACCAATCCGACTATTGGGATCCTTGGCGTCGATATTTCGAGTGACGTTCAGTTTTGTGGTCATTTGGAAGGTAAAGCTAAATTAGCTTCGAAAAAGCTGGGTGTGCTTAATAGAGCGGGTCAGTATTTCACGCCGGTCCACCGTTTACAACTGTATAAAGCACAGGTCAGGCCGCATATGGAATACTGCTCCCATCTCTGGGCTGGAGCACCCCAATACCAACTCCTTCCATTTGACCGCATACAACGCAGAGCTGCTCGAATTGACGACGACGTGGTTATTTCAGGTCGGCTCGATCCACTGGCTCTTCGGACGTGGCGTCTCTCTGTATATTGTACCGTATATATCATGGGGAGTGTTCTGAGGAATTGTTCGGCTTGATCCCTGCCGCTGATTTCCTTCACCGCACTACACGCAATCGACTGTCATTCCATCCACATCACCTTGATGGATAGCGGTCTACTACTGTGCGTTTTTCAAGAAATTTCTTGCCTCGAACTACAGTGTTGTGGAACCAGCTCTCGGCGGCGGTATTTCCGGACCGTTACGACTTAGGGATCTTCAAGAAACGAGCCTATTCCTTCCTTAAAGGCCGGCAACGCGCCTGCGATTCCTCTGGTTTTGCGGGTGTCCATGGGCGGCGGTGATTACTTTCCATCAGGTGACCCGCTTGCTCGTTTGCCTCCTTCTGTTATAAAAATAAATAAATTGTATTTTATGACCGGTGTCATAAAATACAACTGTGTCGTTGCTTCTGTGCGCTGTGGTTTCTTGCGCGCGTTCTTTGGCACAGTTAAAAAATGACGTCCTGAATGTGTGGTAGGTTAAAAATTTAGACGATTCAAAGTACTTACTAATTGAGTTTATTGAATAAATATATTTTGAGTTTGTTTGTTTGTTTGTTTGTTTGAATTGAATTGTCTCCGAAACTACTTGACCGATTTAAAAAATTCTTTAACCATTAGACAGCTACATTCTTCCTAAGTGACATAGGCTTTATTTTATCCAGATATTCCCACAGGAACAAGCATCACGCGGGTAAAACCGCGAGGTTCCGCTAGCTAATAATAATAAATAATATTAGCCCTCACTGTCCCACTGCTGGGCAAAGGCCTCCCTCCATTTCTTCCACTGATTGCGGCCCTGAGCTGTGTCCAATTTCGGTGAAATGCATCAAGTTCGTCATTAATATCCTAACTAATATTATAAAAGCTAAAATGGGTTTGTTTGTAACGCGCTCACGCTAAAACCGCTAAAAACACTGATGATTTTTTTTTGTAAATAAAATACGGTTTAAGGCCACAGTGTCCTTCGAAAAATTAACATGAGCGAAGCCGCGGAAAAAAGCTAGTTAATATTATAATTTATTTAATATGCACTCTTCATACTTAAATTCATACTAAAATCTGATGTTGCACTGAGAAAAATGGGCACTATAAACTATTGTGCATGCACATCTTTTTGACCAATCGTGCAAGCACGTTAAGTTACGCTGCCGACGATGCATATAAAATTATGGTTCCACCGTAATTTAGTGACGTCACAACCTTATTTGCAGCTCGCACTATTAAATATAGTGCAAGATATCATAACGTTTATCCCTTAGAAAGAAAAATATAGTGCACTACTCCAAAATACCTAGTTGACGGCATTTTATATTATAATGCATTGCGATTACTTATAGTTCCGTATCATTATACTATTATGTGCGTTTGCACTTTACTTATTGGTGCCTACCAAGTCGTGCACTATAATATTTCCTGTGTCTTTACATGCGAGTGCACTAACTATTATAGTGCTTCTTTACATTGGCATGATCTTTTTATGTGCTCGAGCATCTATTTATGTTTTACCGTCATGACGGTAATTTAAATCGCATAGGTATATCGCTTTATGTTCGATTTTCTTTTATATACTTACATGCTGTGCTTAACCCTACCTGTTAGAGCAATTAGCTAAAGCCACCTTAATTTAAAGAATATAGGTACTAAGGCCGGTATTTAAAGAATATACTGAGGTATAATTAACAGAGTTGTGACATATTTGAAATACTTGTATTTAAAATACAAATACAAAATACGTATTTTGGATTTTGTACTTAAGTACTTTTTTTAAAAAGTATTTTGTATTTTATTTGAAATACTATTCGAGACGTATTTTGTATTTGTAAAATGGTTTGTAAAATACAAAATACTTTTTTATTCTTAGCTTCATTTTTCTAAAGCATTCCGCGATTCAGTAAAAACAAAAAATATTTAAGAGATGAAGACACAAGTCTTAATATCCTTAACACATATCCAACTATAAAAAAAAGTGTTTTTACGGTACAACACTTGTCTCCCGAGTTCAGCACCAGTGGAAAGGCTATTTTCGTATGGTGGTATGATTATGCGTCCACACAGACGCAACATGTCAGATGCTCTTTTTGAAGAGCTTGTGATTTTAAAATCTTTAATAATTAAAGAAAACCAGTAATTTTACCATAAAGTATTTTATTTCAATAAAGTATTTTGTAAATACATATTTTGTATTTAGTATTTAAATACAAAAGGCAAAAGTATTTTGTATCTTGCATTTGAAATACTATATTAAAAAAGTATTTGCATTTTGTATTTAAATACTTTTCGAAAAGAATTTTGTACATCTCTGATAATTAACCGTGTCGCGTATAGCGGTGAAAGAATACTACCACCCCCTCTCTTCCCTTGGGTGTCGTAAAAGGCGACTAACGGACTAAAGACTGCAAATACATCTAACAGCATAGAGCGGGAATGGGCTCACCACCTATTAATGTGCTCAACATGTGCAGTCGTATTTGGTGAAAAGGATTATGGCAGAGAACTGCTTTTGAGGTCTTCATTGTATATAGGGTCTAAGCATATCAATAAGAGAACGTTTAGGGGAGCATCTATTACATCACACTGAGCATGCTCACCAAATTTGGTCCAAAACTACAGGCTCGTTACCGAGATAATCATCATAACATTATCATAATTCACCAAAAAATACACCCTTTCCAAACCCGTACAGCTGTACTACACGCACACATAGACAGCCGAACATGTACACTAAACTCGGAGCACACTGAGCTATCTTTTTATTGACGCTTGCGTGCGTTTTAGTAAAGATACAGCATGTTTAATGATGTGCATTATTTTAATTGATTTAGTTTGTTAGAAAATATAATTTTGAAAAATCACTATAAAACTGGAGCCCATTTTTTGTCATTGTATTCAGAATGATGTATAGATACCGCCCTTAAACGTTTGCTTATTGATTTTGTTAGACCCTGTATAGTCTCTGACTAACCCTTCGGGGATAATAGTCGTGTTTATATGAATGTATAATAATTACAATGCTATTACTTATGTCTGTGATCCAATATATAAATAAATAAGCGGTTTCGCGAGAGAATAACTTCAATGATGACGGTTTTAAAGTTGTCATAGGTCATTCGCCATGATAAAGCCGAAGACACACGCACCGCGCGCCGAATGCGTGCGCACGCGCACATCACCATAACAATGCGCGTTGGCAACTGACGTCTCAATTCAGACGACGACGCGCGGAGGCGGGGCGTGCCTTGTCAAAGCACAACGGCTGATTAGTACGAAGCAGGTATCCGAATACGAAGTTTGCTTCCCCGGAATTGATTTGAATTGAGTTACACATAAAATGACACACAAAGTACCTAACATAAAGCAAGATTGGTAATAACAACACGAAGAGGTGTGGGCTAGGTTGAACGAGAGAGCGAGAAAATAATCTGAGTCCACGAGTGATATTATTGTAAAAGAATTTCCAAATTCTTATTTATATTTGTTAACATGAAAACTTATTTATATTTGTTAATATGAAGTTAACTTCATAAATGAATTGTCCATATTACTATTTTATTGTTTCTTATTTATCTTTTCTTCCAACAGGTCTGGTTCCAAAACCGCCGTGCGAAATGGCGGAAGAAGGAGCACACGAAGAAAGGCCCCGGCCGGCCGGCGCACAATGCCCACCCCCAATCATGCTCGGGGGAGCCAATCCCCCCGCACGAACTGCGCGCGCGCGAGAGGTGAGGAACTTACAAACCAAACTGCATGCTCTTCCCGTCTATAGATCAAGGCTGCACACGGCTGCGTCTTCTTACAAAGGGCGTTTAAAGAAAATCTCCAGAAAAGCCCTGGGTGGCCAACACATAGCACTGACCCCCAATCCTGCTCGATGGAACCTATCCCCCCCCCCATGAGGGGCCCGCGCTCGATAGGTGAGGAACTTACAAAACAAACTGCAAGCTCTTCCAGATTGAAGCTGCCACTGCAACACACGGCTGCGTTTTGTAAAAGGCGTTTAAAGATAATCCTTTACATGCCAGCGTACAACACCCATCCCCAGTCGTGGTCGTGGGAGCCAATGCCCCGCACTACCTCCGAGCGAGGGAGAGGTGAGGAACTTACAAACCAAACTGCATGCTCTTCCCGTCTACAGATTGAGGCTGCCATGGCTCCTTTTTTTTACAAAAGTCAAACGAAGATAAACTTTGGTTGGCCGCGCATAGCTTCCACCCCCGTCGTAGTGCTCGGGGAATCCAATCCCCCGCACGAGAGGTGAGGAACTTACTTGAGAGACACAAGGTGATGCCACTGCTCCCTTTGTTTTTTGTTTGTTTTGCGCGATCTCTTGCCAATCGCTGGTTTCCAAGAGTTCGTGTAGGTCCTTGTCGACTGACTTGGTAAGTGACTTACGACACAAATTGTATAATCATCCCATCCCATCCCATCTATAGATTAAGGCTGTAACACACGGCGGCATTTTCTTACAAGGGGAATACGGAGATAGGCACTGGCCGGCCAATACACAATGCCTATACCTTCAGTCGTGCTCAGGGGAGCTGATCCCCCCGCACGAACTGCAAGCACACGAGAGATATGGAACTTATAAACCAACCTGCATGCTCTTACCGTCTGCAGGTTGAGGCTACCAATGCAACACACGGCTGCGTCTTCTTACAAATGGCGTATAAAGAAAATCCCCGACATGTCAGCGTACAACGCTAATTCTCAGTCGTGTCCGAGGGAGGCGATCCCCCCGCACGAGAGGTGAGTAACTTACTACACAAATTGTATAAGCATCCCATCTACAGATCAAGGCTGCCACTACGACACACGGCTGCGCTTTCTTACAAGGGAAATACGGAGATAAGCATCGACTGGCTAATACACAACGCCCACCTTCAGTTCCCAAGTAACAAATTATCGTTGCATAATAGTTGAGAAAACGTTTTACATTTCCTTTTGGTTGTATAAAGTACGTCATATAAACGTGTCGTAGACGTTTATACAACGCGAAATAGGCCCATATTAAACGACATTATTGTTATTTACATGTTAAATAAACGTCAGTCAACAACTTTTAAATGTTACATAAAAGTTTTCGACCGACTGTTATCGAACCACTGAAGTCCTATAACAATTGCATAGACATTAGAAGATGACTGTAATGTCGGCTAAATGTTTAACATCGACTTTTATTGTACAAATTCAGTTCATTCCATTCATTCGTTCCTGTGATGTTTGCTGGAAAAGTGTGTTATCATTTATCAAATACAAAATTTAAACGGTATATAAGTTATTATTTACCTAACTAGTTTTACATTTACTTTAACAATATTATACACGAACAGAGTGTAAGGATAAATGTGTGCAGTGCACCTAGTTCTTATGGGACGTTTAGTTTTGTGGTGAAATATAGGTGTGTTGTTGTGAAATCTTTTACGCCCCCTTCGAATTTCTTGAAATTAAATTATTGTAGACTATTGCTTAAAATTTGTTTACATACTAAAATAGCAGCCATCTTGTCTAAGTTAAGAAACGACTTCTACACATCAATTATATAATGAAAAGGTCGCATAATGCGAATTCTTGCGACGAAGATGGTCGGCCATGATAAATTATTTTAGAGTTCCGTGAGATAATAAACATGAACAGATAACCTTTAATTTAAATAAAACCTTTATACATGGTGTCATATTTTTTTTATTTATCCAATCTTCAACCTGGCTGCATAATACGACGATATAATAAAGCAGTCGTAAAAATGTTCATGTAACCTATACTCTAACAACACTATTCGACGTTGTATGAATCAGTTGTAAAAACGTCTACCTAACCTATACACAGGCACCACTATACGACGTTGTAGGAATCAGTCGTAAAAATGTCTACCTAATCTAAACACAGGTACCACTATTCGACGTTGTATGAATCAGTCTTAAAAACGTCTACTTAACCTATACACAGGCACCACTATACGACGTTGTATAAATCAGTCGTAAAAACGTCTACCTAACCTATACACAGGCACTACTATACGACGCTGTATGAATCAGTCGTAAAAACGTCTACCTAACCTATACACAAGCACTACTATACGACGTTGTATAAATCAGTTGTATAAACGTCTACCTAACCTATACACAGGCACCACTATACAACGTTGTATAATACAGTCGTAAAAACTTTTACTTAACCTATATTTTTGTACCATTATACGACGTTGTATAAAGTAGTCGTAAAAACATTTACTCAACTTATTTAGTGGACCATTTAGTTACGGGACTAAATCGTTGTAGGAATAACGGTTACACAACGTTGTAGTTGTCTAATAACATCAATTCAACAGTTATTTAACCGAAAGTCGTATAACACAGTTTTTATATGACCAATTTGCTAGTTGGGTTGTGCTTGGGGGAACCGATACCCCCGTATGAGCTGCGGGTGCACAAGAGGTAAGGAACTTAAAACAAACTGCATGCTTTTACCGTCTACAGATTGAGGCGTTGCGGCGGCGATGGGGCTTCTTATTACAAGAGGAGTTCGGGGAAGAGTTTCGCCCGACCCACACACAATACCTACCCACAATGTTGTTTGGGGGAGCCCATCCCTGCAGGAGAGAAATAAGGAACTGACAAACCAAAATCATGGTCTGGAATTTGAATGCAAATTGAGGCTGTCCCTGCGAGTCACGGCTGCATCTTCTTACGTGGGTAGAGCCTTCACTACAAGGCGTATTTCAGAACAATTTATAAAACTGACCAGGCATTTTATTACCCTATAGAAAATACTTGGCTCGTCTTCTTTAAAAAATAGTATTTTTTAAGAAAAATAACACAATCAAATGTTTCTTTTGAACTTTGCTATCGTGCTGAACACTTGTACTATTAGGTTCTATACTAATGGGGCCCTTCTGATTTTATCAACAGGGCGAGAAGAAGAAAGAAGCTGGCAAAAGCGCTCGACAGACAAGCGAGGAAACTGCGGGCCAAGGGCATAGCCGTCGACCTCGAGGCCCTGAAGACGGAGTACTTGGCGCAGCACCGCAACAGCGGCCTCTACTCTGACTCCGACGGCGACGGCGAAGAGTGCATGATCGACGTGGTAGGGGGGGACTCCTGCCATGACTCCGGCCCGGAGGATTTCTCGCTGTCCGGGAGGTTGCGCGCGCCGTCCGGCGCCGACGGTATCAACAACTCGGACAGCTCCACGTCGGACGCCCACTCCGGACGCAACTTCAGCCCGCTGCCTGAACCCCAGCCCTCGTTCTTCAAACAGTTCGGAAGTGCCGCCGCCAACTTTGATAAGTTCGACTTCGACTCCGGCCGGGCGGTCTCCTTAGACCTGTCCGGAACGGGCACCGCCACAGAACAAGACCTGTCAAAAAACTCAGCAACCAGAAAATACAATCCGTTCAGTATAGAATCACTGCTTAATACGTGAAAGTGACTGCTTATGAGGCTCTCGTGTAACATAAAGTGACTATTCAGGCATTTCGTGAAATGTTCCTTTGCTTTAGTGTTTAATGAATTGTTAATTATCATTAGTTCTAATCGGCTTCGTAATAAAGACTTGATAGGTACCAGTTCTGACATATCCCGTGTGAATATTAGTCGTAGGCCACTTGTATTATATAGTTGGTAGTGTATATAGACCTCGATATATTTATTTTCAATTTTATGCTAAATATTAGTTTATATTTCTATTCGGGGCAATAAATTTTTAATTTATGTTTGTTGATCATGTTGTATTTTATTTGAGACTTTTATTGAGCTGTCTAAAGTCACACATATTTATTTCTAGCATTTAATAATAATACGCCAATACATACAGTTTCGCAAATTTGCATATGTTTAATGTAAAAATTTGTTTACATGTCTTAAAACAGCTTCATGTTTTTAAATGAAGTTTTGACGAATTGGTTTCAATAATTGCGGGCTTTTGAACAGTTTTCGGAACAGTAACTATTAATACGATTAGGTAGTGACAATCTTTTTATTCTTATTGAATTTCCGAAGTAATATCGACAACCAATCTAATAACTTTTTTTACGCCATTAAGTATCTAGCTATGTCTGTTATTTTTCTCATAATTTATTTCGTGGATTCTAATAAATAATAAAACAATGTATATTGTTTACATCCTTAAATTAAGTTAAAGATTATGTAAAAAACAGACAAGTAACATTCGTTGTTAAATTCTCATACAATTTGTGATCTAGGTGACCAGAGAAAATGTGATCTTCTGCAACTACAGAAGCATGCAAGGCACCCATTTTTGTGTTAAACCTTTTTATATCTATCCATTTTTTATGGATCGTTGTGTTCGTTGGAAGTTCCTAAATGTATTTTTTTTAAACTTTTCCTGAGTCGCATACCCAAATTTTAGTAAAGAATTGAAAGAAACTCCATCATCATCATCATCAGCCTATTAACGTCCCACTGCTGGGCACAGGCCTCCCACGTGGACAATAGCACGTAGGGATATTGGGCCATAACCCACCATGCTGGCCCAATGCGGGTTGGTGGGTTTTAACGACTGTCATCTTACGACAACAACCGGGACCAAAGGCTTAACGTGCCTTCCGAAGCACGGAGGAGCTCGATATGTTTTTTTTTATTTGGTCACCCATCCAGCGACACGCGAAAGTGACTTAGCGAGCAAGATCGCAAGCCGAACGCGCTAGCCGCTGCGCCATCGAGCTCCTCGAAAGAAACTCCAATTTCCATAAAAACTGTAAAGAAATTAAAAGCAATTCCATCATATAAGTAACATTAACCGTATTAAGATTACGCAGTTAGCATTTGCTGCGATGTCCATTTCAAATTACAAGACCTAGCTATGTGTACATGAATTCCACCAATTAGCGCCCAGCAATTAGCATAATTACAATATTTTACACACATCACGTATTGTTATTTCATTGTGATAACTTGGAATCACAATTTTCTACGCGGGCTTACTTTAATATTCTTTCTAAGATTTGCTCCGTGCATTTAAGATACAAAATTCGTATTACTCATATAACCTTTTTTACTTTATCTTGACCTTTTTTACTTTGTCTTGACTATAAAATTATGAGCAATTAATAATTGTTTTGTAGTAAACAAAAGAGGATTAAATGTTTTAAAGTGTAACAGCAAAAAAACGGTTTCGCTGTGTTTTGGTGATTAATTTTAATGACAATAGCATGACCATTATGGCTTAATTAAAATCAATAGTAAGTGATTGAGCTATGCCACGCATGCAAGGTATTTAGCTTAAAGTATACCTACAGGTTGTATTCATTAAGTGAGACCGTTTATTGAGTGTACATTTTTTTTTTAGTATTTAATTCTCGATAATAAGGAAAGTAAATTCAATGGGTGTGGCATAGTAGAGTGGTGGCAATGTGCGGGTAAAAGAATTAAAAAAAGATAAATGTATGGTGTTTTTAAAGGTCTAAAAGTTTCAAAGCTAAAAATATGTTTATTACAAACGTGCCTATGTGCCTAGTTCTGATATAAGTTCCAACTTTTGTCAATATTGTTGTTTGCGTCACAAACGGTACTCACTAAACAAACACCCTGTTTATATACACAAATGTATCTTAAGACGGCATCTAATTGGCAGGTGCTAAACGGAAGTACAAAATTCTAAACGTAACTTACCTACTTAAACGGAATAAAATAGTAAAACAAAAACAACAAAATAGTTTACGCCCATTCAAATTAAGCGTCTACAAGCACAATGATTAACTAATCATAGCCATAACCAGTTGCTAATTGGTGATCTAACACTGGTCTAGATTAGCGGGAGTCGGTAATTACGCGTCGTATTAATTATTGACAGGATATCTATAATTTCCTATTAGTATGCCGCTATGAGCGATGCGTTTTCATGTGAGTTGACTTAAATTTCGTTTGATGTATTGAGATGTTAGTCGAACCGGACCAGGGGGCGGGGGTTAGTTTCTGTAATTAAGCTAGTGGCGACTTCGTTAGCGAGTGTGAACTGGGAACAAATGAGACGACTTTTTTCAGTTCCTTGAACGGAATTTAATTATTTCCTACATGTAAGACTAGCGATGACAAAATATTAATGCTCGGCGTCTTTACTCAGGAGTGGAACAGTATATTGGCTATTTACTTACATAACCTGATGAACGCGTACACCGTATATAAAATATATTTATTGACATAACTGTTTCACATTGACATAACATTTCTGTACATAATCCTCCGTTTTTCGGAAGGCACAACCATGGCAGGCCAAAACCTATCCACCCGCATTAGGGCAGCATAGTGGGTAATGGCCTGTACCAACATGCTTTTGCACACGTAGAAACATTTTTGCCCATCTGTGGGACATTTATAGTCTGACGATGATAACTTTTAAAGGTTATATTTTAGGTAAAACACCACAATTTCAATCATAAACTGGAACGAACAAAATATTGTAAAACAAAAAATTTATCAACGATTTCTAGTTTAGTAACGCGAGTTGACGTTAGATATATGCATTGCCCATTAATTAAAATTGTAAAGCTATTAATAAATCAACGATTCCGTTTCGACTCATGGTCACTAGCAGACTAGAATAATTCTATCTAATTATTAAAATGTGTTTTTTGCTATTTCAACACAGATTTATGGGCCACAAAAATATGCTAATAATATGAGACAAATTGATTAGACTCAGAATAAGATGCGAACAAAATCGTCTTCTTCTTCCTGGCCTGGTCCCATTTTTCTTTCTTTTTCATTCATTTCATCTCTTACCGTTACACAATCCATTCTCTCCCTCTCCATTCATCTCTTTTAGTTACATGCGTTTCTCCCCTTCTCATTACTAACATCTAAACATAAACTTACATCATAACTATTAACATCATCATAGAGTGTGCTCAGGAGTTACATAACCGCATACCTCCTTCCCCGTTCCATCATCGGACTACTAGATGGAGGGTGGGCTTTCACCCCTATATGTTGTCAATACTCCACCCGCCCGGACGAACCGATTTGCTTCTGGTTTCCTCATTAGTCCCTGCGTCTGTTTTTGGGCGTTTTGAAGGCCAGAGTAAACAGGTATTTACTGATTACTGACTGCGCGTGATCCATCTTCGTCCTCATTATCACTTTCCAACAGGTGAAATCGAGGACAAACGCGCAATCAGCCTTCATTAAAAAAAAGAATCACACAAACTAAGACAAACGACTTCTTTTTAACTTTTCTGTAATTTTTTCCGGCGCCACTTTCAAACCTCTTCTGTTATACTGAAATCTTACTTTATCCACTCTTGCCACTCCACACATCCATCTTAACATTCACATTTCCGCCGCATGCAAAATTCGTTCATCACTCAAGGCCCAGCATCCCGATCCATACAAGGCGACATTACCCGATCTTATCAGGTATTTGTAAATTGTATCATTTTAAAAACAAATAGTTACATTTCGGTCAAAAAGTGTCGAAAAACTTTTCCACGAGTGGAATCCGAACCATTCCTATGGCTATCGTGGCTCTGAGGTCTTATCATCAACTTATAAAGCAGTATTAGTTTAACCCCTCAAACCCCAAGCGGTCGCATGAGACCGCACCTACATAAACACACTTGACTTTGTACCGTGTTTTCATAGACTTACAGACTACTTTAGTATGAACAAGTTTGGTTATTTCGGTTCTGTGGTTCATCTTATGTATTGTTATCGCACAATATCGCATAGTCTATGCTCCATTCTGTCTAATTTGACGTTGACAGTTACTGTCAAAAAAGTGTCAAAAAAAATCCAAGAGTGAGTGGTAATATTACTGTGCAAATTCCACTACGAATTTTGTATAGTCAGATTAAAGCGTCCTTACCGCGTCGCGTAGCGGTAAAATAATACTACTCTCTACCCTTGGGTGTCGTAAAAGGCGGCTAACGGACTAAAGACACAGACGTCCAACAGCATAGAGCGGCGATGGGCTCACCACCTGTCACGCTGAGCAGTGTTGGTGAAAAGTGGACTACGGCAGAGGACTGCTTTTGCGGTCCTCATTGCCTAGTCTCTGACTCCCCTCCGGGGATAATAGTCGTGATTATACTCGTATGTACCTAGGTATTATTAAAGCTGTGTGTGTGTGGTGCCTCAATAAAATAATACTACCATACCATCTCTTGCTTTGGGTATCATAAAACATCTAAGTGTGTATGTAAGTAAGATTAAAGTAATACTGCTAGAGGTCCTCCCTCCTTCTCCCTTCCTCCATAGGAGTACGCGTTCTGCTCTCCGGAGTCACCAATTTACAGTTTCTAACATTCCATCACGCACAAAGAAATTTGGTGACTCGTTTCTTTGCCGCACTTCCAAAAGATGGAATAGTCTGCCAGCACACGTATTCCCTTCTACCTATGACATAGGGTCCTTTAAACGAGGCGTGAAGAAGCACTCTGTGGGCCGGCAGAGTGAGGGTGACTGATGCTACGTCTCTTACGCTGCACCAGTTGTCCTCGCGCCTGGACTTCATTTCCACTTAACATCAGGTGGAGTGGAGTCATTTGCCGAGCTTAGCATAAAAAAAAAGAAAAAAAAAGGTGACTGTAGAGCCAGTGTGCGGACTATGCGTGTGCACAGTCAGAGGGATCTTAATTAAATCCTCCTAAAATCTTAAATGATACTCCATAGTAGGTATACAATCGAGGGGCATGTAGTCTAAGTATATTATGTAATAGTATGTAATTAAAACCCACCATTTCGTGCGTACGATTGAAACATTTAAATCAATAGGTACGGCTAGCGTATGTAATAGCGTCACCAGCTACGGCGGTGGAAATACAATCTGTCGTCGTAAAATAATGAGAATTAATGAAGTCCGTAACGCGAGACGGTCTTATCGACCAATTAGCGAAGCAATATGGCAATGTGAGCGACTCGACTTACCGCGGTCGCTAAACTACGCCGGTTACGTTCTACGCCGTTTTAAAATACTAATTTATGTTTTGTTTTTTATAATTGTAATGTAACACGCTGCTTCTTTATTAAGAAATCAAATTAATTCCGTTTTCCCTGGAAATGTGATCATATTTATGATCTTTGCGTGCGTAGATCAATAATTACTAAACTTATTTTATTAAGTTACTGTGTAAAACTTATTCAATAAATACAGATAGCTTAAAGTGGAGATTTAACCACAACTTGGGGGTCGTTGAAAAAACGGGCATTACATGCTACGACAATAATTAAAAAGAATAATAAAAAATATATTAAAGTCATCATCATCAGACATCAGCTAGGCAATGGGAAGATCGGGTCATAATTTATTTTACATGTATGGTTTACTATAATGATAATACTAAGCGACTGATAAAATAATCGGTGTCCGTTTTTGTCGAAAACAACGAATCCCATAACACCCCACGCACGCGTCCCAAAAAATGTCCGTCGTACTAAAAGTTGGTGTCCAACTCTCCTCTTATCCGAATATGAGGGCCAAAATTAAACATTTGAGGGGTACGTCAAAAAAGTCACTCAAAAAATCAGTAAGAAAGTGGGACGAAAGTGGGACTGACAGGCGGTACGAAAATCGGTCCTACAAAAGTTTTGTTTGATAGTCGGTCGTGTGCAATACATAACAAAAAGTTTCTATTTCCAACCCATAGTAAACAAAAAAGCAGATAAAACACACGTTGCTCGTACAACTGTTGAGGATCAATTCATATTAAAACATAATAATTACAATAGCCGGAAAATCGTGCGGCAAATTCGCGAACGTTCGAGTCCTAATTGTGGCAATACTGGTAATGCTGGCAATGCGTTCGGGCCGATTGGCCACGGTGCCCATTGTCTTTGGTCGCCGACACGTAACTCGTAACTCATAATATAAATGCTTTTCTCCAAGTAATGCTAATTAAAATGAAACAGTACCTTAAATTAACCACCATTATTACAGTAGGTAGAATTTGGCCCGTATATTGCCCCACTGCTTCTTCTAATTTTAATTTATTAATGTTTTTGTGGTTCATGATGAATTCAATTCAAAAAAACATCATGGAAGGATGGATAATACAAGAAAAGAGGAAGAGGGAAACCAAGAATATAAATAAATACAAAACAGTACAATAGCAAGAATTGACTTGAAGAGATTTATTTTGGATGCTATATCGAAAATAGGCATGGCTTTTAAATTCAAAGAAAGAGTATACTGGTATGTACAATTTAGCAAAGGCCTACATACTACACTACAGCTCAGTAGGGGGAGAATGACTAAATTACCAGGCTTTCCAAATGCGGGTCCGAACGTCCGTACGTCCGTACCGTAACCGTAATGATCGAAAACTCCAAAACATTGTCCCGGGAATTGAACTCAAGACCTCTGAGTATAGGGCATAGGGCCACTTGGCTGCCAAGCCGAAATATTTAAAGAAGTAACTAAGCCAGGCCGTATCCATGCTACGAAAATCATTCCAGAAAGAGAGTATATGAAAAAACTTTATTCATTCCGATGTATGGAGATAATTCTGCAAGCACTCTAATAGTATTTAAGGATTTTGATGATGTAAGTTATGATTATGGGCATAATTAACATAGTGATTTTTAAACCGGAAACAATAACGTACTATTATTTCAATATAATTCTTTAGTACAAAATGCAATTAATATTACTCATTTTTATGAGTATGATAAAAAAAATTTTTTCTAAATTATTTTCTAATTTTACTATCGGTGTGTTTAGACTAATTGCACACTTAGTAATGAATTAATTGCGTAAAATTTGCTACGACCAGCATTTGAAACAATTTACGCTAGGAAACTATAACAAAAACAAACAAATTTCCTTTATTCGTTATATTAGATTCTTTGAGTTTTCCTTTATTTAAGCAATAGGTTCTGGATAACTAAATCGGTTAATATAAAAACACCTTGACCTGACTCTTTGAAATCGTTGCAAGATTTAGAAAGCTACAAAACAAGTTTTAATTGCTCATTTAACAAAAATTGTTGTTTATAATATCAAGGACTTATTTTTTATGTATAAAATCAAAATTTTAAGATTAAAAAAAAATAGCTTCTTAATTTCTAACTTTTAACGACAGATAAGTTTTTACTCGTTTTTTAATTAACTTTGAGTTACGTGTATAAACTGACGGAATAGCTAAGTTAAACCGTTAATACAGCGACTGATTCTCTCTATATCTAACCGCTCTCTCACACTTTTCCGCTGGTAATTTCTATCTTTCTAGGTAATTTCATACCTATACGGTATGAGATTTTTAAATTTTTTAATAAAAATATAACTGAGCCTTCTCTTAAATTTTCATTTTCATTGATGTTACACAAAACATATAGTTGCCGTCAACAAACCGCAAACCATTGTTTAGACGACATTCCTGATTCTAAGTAAACTTATTTTCCGCTGTTTTAAAAAGCATTCAACGTCTCTATCAAAGTCTATATAGGATTGAAGAGGTGAATAAAAACATTGAAATGTGTGTACAATATTGATAATTGGACTTTAGCTGATTATTTTTCTTACAACAAACTGATGATTGATGAACTTACATGTTTTAAATAATATCGTTAATATTTGTATATTTATTTAGAGCAAAGTATATTTTAGGTACAAAGTAATTAAGTTAATTTATGAATGGCGGCCGATAAATGGATATTTGTATATTGTTTATCACTGTGTAAGATGTAAAAAGATATGTTATGTGAGTAATTTATTGAATCAAAATATAACACATTTAAAAGTACAAAACTGGTTTAATTTTTGTTTTTTTACTATGCAAATATTATGTACTATGTTTTTATTTAAGTACACCAACAAATCAAAAAACTTTCTTTCTTTAAATAACCGATATTACATAAAAGTATTGCACTAACCGTATCGCGAAGCGTTGAAAGAATACTACCCCTCTCTTCCCTTAGTTGTCGTGATAAAGCGACTAACGGACTAAAGACTGCACGTACTATCAACAAAACCGATACAGTACCATTTTCAAAAAATGTTGCTTGCACAAGATGACCATAGCTTGTCCCGCCCTTTGTTTAACAATGACCAATGACGACGAAACGTTTTATTTAAAAGAAAGAAATTTTTGGCATGTGGAGGCCATACCCCGTTCCGCCTTTTGTTTTCATTGATCAACGACAAACAAAACGTCCCTATTTTAACATCTTGAATAGAGTGATGTTGTACAAATGCAAATGAAAATAGCTCTTAGGATAGTATACAGCAGATTTTGTTGATAGTACATCCAACAGCATAGAGCGGTGATGAACTCACCACCTGTCACGCTGAGTGCAGTGCAGTCGCTATTTGTTGAAAAGTGAACTATGGTAGAGCGTTCCTTTTGCTGTCCTCATTGCCTAGTCTCTGACTAATCTTTCGGTGATAATATTCGTGATTATATGTACGAGTATGTATTGCACTTATCGTAAACGTACTCGTTAAAGGGCAGGTCAGGAGTAAATACCGTAAACAAACAAGACTGTATGAGGAACATTCTGAGGGTTTCCGCATTTCAGTTTTCCATACAAACTTCCAAGTCGAAATTTTTAAAACCGATAAGCCAATTTTAATGAAACTTTGCATGCTAAAGTAAAACATAGGGATCTAAATAGTTTGTTGAAAACCTTTTTAAAAAACGTTTTGTTAGCTGAGTTATTGCGATTTAAAGTCCACTATAGAAAGTAAAAAATCGCAATAACTCAGTTAAATAAACATTTTTTTTAAATATTTTCAACAAACTATTTAGATCCCTGTGTTTTATTTCAGCATGCAGAGTTTCATCATAATTGGCTTATTGGTTTTAAAAAATTTCGACTTGGAAGTTTGTATGGGAAATCGAAATGCGTAAACCCTCTTAAGAAGCAAAAATGTGTGGCTGAATGGTAGCAAATGGAAAGTTTTAGTCTCTGCCTACCCCTCCGGGAAACGGCCGTGATAATAACTTTAATAATAATAACTTTATTTATTAATAAAATAATTTTGCATTCACAATGCTTTAAAGATAATAGGATAAAATGTTTACTAGACTAAAAAATCAATCAGTCTCAGGAAGCTCGGTTAGGATTCGAACCCATGATTGGATTGCCGGTCCACTGCTCTAACCCCTGGGATCCTAACCTGGGGGTAACAAAGAACCTAATTATAAGAATCGTAAAAAGAACTCCTGACGCATCCTACGGGTAGCCGTAGCTATTGGCGTCTGGCCAAAGCCGTGCAATCCAACTTCTGCCAACCCTCGCTGCCACCACTGAGATGTCTTGACGGAACTTTAGCTCACAAGCCGCAGGAAAAGGTCGATCTCCTGGCCAAACTCTTTGCGGCTAACTCCCGGATCGATGACTGTGATGCACAGCCACCCTCAGTTCCTCACTGTGGCTACACAATGTCTGATATTAAAATCAGGCAGTGTGATGTCCGTGCGGAGCTGCAGTCAATCGATGTCCGGAAAGCTAACGGTCCTGATGGCATCCCAGCAATAGTTCTGAAAATGTGTGCAGCGGAGTTGTCCCCTGTGTTAACGCGTCTGTACCGTCTCTCGCTCTCTTCGGGTTGTGTGCCGGAATCTTGGAGAGAAGCTAATGTGCAACCGATCCCTAAAAAAGGAGATCGGTCAGATCCGACTAATTACCGCCCTATAGCCGTAACTTCAGTGTTGTGTAAGATCCTAGAACGAATATTGAACAAACAGTTTATTCGATACCTAGAAGATCACTCCCTAATTCACGATCGTCAATATGGGTTTCGGCCAAAACGGTCAACGGGTGATCTTCTAGCGTACGTCACACATCTCTGGGGTGAGGCTATTGACAAGCGTGGCGAGTCACTAACAGTTAGCCTTGACATAGCCAAGGCTTTTGATCGGGTCTGGCACAAAGCTCTTCTCTCCAAGCTCCCGGCATACGGTTTGCCCGCTCAGTTCTGTACCTGGATTGCTAGCTTCCTGCATGAGCGTAGAATCCGTGTCCTTTCGGATGGATGCGCTTCGCGGTTCATGTCAGTGAACGCTGGTGTTCCTCAGGGCTCCGTTCTATCCCCCACGCTGTTACTTCTGCATATCAATGACATGCTTCCTCTTGGAAACATTCATTGCTATGCAGATGATAGCACAGTGCATGGGGGATATAACGGTCACCCAACGGCTGGGTGGGTAGACACCGAAATGAAGCGAGTAAATCTTGTCATTGAGCACGATCGGGTGTTGGATCTCATTTCTAAATGGGGCTCCGATAATCTAGTGGAGTTCAATGCCAAGAAAACACAGGTGTACGCGTTCACAGCGAAAAAGTTGCCATTCCTTCCCCTTCCTTCTCTTCAGGGTACATCTCTAGGCCTGCAGAGCAGTATTAACATGCTCGGTATGGATATCCGCTGCGATCTGAACCAAAAGGACTACATCGAAACCGTGATGCCTCACGTAAACTCGGTGTCCTGAACAAGGTGCGGCGATTCTTCACGCCTGATCAGTTGTGTCTATTATACAAGACACAGATGCGGTCTTGCGTGGAGTATTGCTCTCACCTTTGGGACGGCTCCGCAAAGTACCTTCTCGATGTCTTGGACAGATTGCAGCGCCGCGCTGTGCGCATTATCGGCAATGCGGAGGTCACTAAAACTCTCGAGCCTTTGCAATTGCGTAGAGATATTGCGTCACTCAGCGTCTTTTACCGTTTATACCATGGCGAGTGCTCTGAAGAACTCTTTGACCTCATCCCCCCTTCTCCCTTCCTCCATAGGAGTACGCGTGCTGCTCTCCGGAGTCACCAATTTACAGTCTCTAACATTCCATCACGCACAAAGAAATTTGGTGACTCGTTTCTTTGCCGCACTTCCAAAAGATGGAATAGTCTACCAGCACACGTATTCCCTCCTACCTATGACATAGGGTCCTTCAAACGAGGCGTGAAGAAGCACTTTGTGGGCCGGCAGAGTGAGGATGACTGATGCTACGTCTCTTACGCTGCACCAGTTGTCCTCGCGCCTGGACCTCATTTCCATTTAACATCAGGTGGAGTGGGGTCATTTGCCGGGCTTGGTATAAAAAAAAAAAAAAATCACACTGAGCCAACATTCACTAGTTGTGTATGTTAGGATTAGTTTCAGTACTAGTAAATGTAACTGAGTATTATTAATCCATAGTAAGTATAAATACCTTAAAATCGTAAGGCTGTTGAGCAATTTATGATTAATAAGGATGTTTGTATTTGCTTGTATTGTTTGTTATAATAATATTTTGAAGGCGGGGTAAAATCAGTTTTTACATAGATCACAGGGGTAACAATATTGAAAAGGTTAGGAACCACTGCTAAGCTACGGAGACCCCAGAAGACTCGTTGAATTCTTTCTAGTAGTTGATGATTTTACGCTGCAAGCCAGCGGTATTACGTCACTGTGAAAATAACCTTTTCAATAATTCATTATTGCCCTGACTCCCGAGCTAGAAAAATCTGTGTTTCAGGAGCCAGTACTTTCCCTTAAGAGGGATTACGCATTTCGGTTTCCCACACAAATTTCAAAGTCAATTTTTTTAAAAACCAATAAGCTAATTTTGATGATACTTTGCATGCTAAAGTAAAACACAGGGATCTAAATAGTTTGTTAAAAACATTTTTAATAAACGTGTATTTAGCTGAGTTATTGTGATTTAAAGTCCACTATTTAGAAAGTTTAAAATCGCAATAACTCAGTTAAATAATATTTTTTTTAATGTTTTCAACAAACTATTTAGATCCCTGTGTTTTACTTTAGCATGCAAAGTTTCATCAAAATTGGCTTATTGGTTTTAAAAATTTCGACTTGGAAGTTTGTATGGGAAAAACGAAATGCGTATACCCGCTTAGGGTAAGTTTAAAATTAGTGATGTGTGTGAATGTCTAAACATTTTGAGCTAGTGCTATTAACGCCTCGATGGCCTAGTGGGCAAGCGCTCGGCTCGACATCTGGAAGTCCCGGGTTCAATTACAAGGTCGGGCAAAGTGTGTTCCGGATTTTTCGATGCATATCCGGGTTTGTGATCACCAACCCGCATTAGGCAAGCGTGGTGATTACACATAAGCATAAAACTGACATAAGTCTCTTAATGAACTTTAAAGCAAAATCAATCATATTGATATTTAGAATCAGAACAATTGTGCTTTGAAGATTCAGACCTAGTAATTTGATTAGAGCAATGTTTTTATTCTGCGAAATGTATAAAACCAATACGCGCTTGTGTTAAAAATTAAAATTTACTATTTTAAGATGGGGGTGACCTGCGGAATATCAATACAAATACTTTCATCTAATTATTGTTTCATGCGTAAAATTAAGAAAGTTATCAAAGTAAAACGTTTTAGGAGTCATTAGATTTATGTATTGTTTGTTATTGTTTAAAGAATTTGTTTCAAATTTCAACAAGGCCACGACCTTGTGCAATGATCAGGCAGCAGCAGCAGTTAAATACATTAAAAGAACTTACGTAAGTTATTACGTAAGTTCTTTTAATGTATTTAACTAATCAGCGCGTAGTACAAGTAACTTAAATACGTAAATTTTCACAAATTTCGTGCAGGATCCCCTTAAGCCAATACCCATATATTGTAGCGATGACTGGATTTCAATGATGGATGCCTTTGCCCAACAGTGGGACATTATACAGGCTGTACTTGAAATAATAAATATTTATTGCACTTTCGTGTAGGTAGTTACGTAGCTGTTATAAAATGCAACTTCGGTCCTTACACGAACCCGGATAGGGCATGGCAACATTCATCTTTAAATAATAAAACTTAAAACATATTAACTAAAAAGATTACAATAAATTATAAATTCAAATAAGTAAATAAAAATTCAATAATTAAAAAATTCCTGCAGGGTTTAATAACGGGGTATTCCTCGAAGCGCACCCAATTTGAAGCGCACCAGACCAAGCGCACCTAAACTATTCCTCCAAGCGCACCCGTTGGGTGCGCTTCCTAAAATTTAGTAATAAGCGTTGTCTTCAATTTGTTTTGAATTTAGCTTTACACATGCTTTAATTTACATAAATACCTACATATAATCACGACTATTATCCCCTGACTAACCCAGTCAGAGACACAGACCACTTAGATGATCTGTGTGGTCTGTGGTCAGAGACCAGCGGGACTAGCATGACCCGTTTTCTCGTGTTATTTCTATACACGATAAGTCAAAAATAGACATAATAGTAGTTTTTGCTTGTCTGTTGTATTTTTGTCTACAAACCCTAACATGCAACATATTTTTATCGAGCTTTGACAACTGTAACCGAGAAAGTTTGTCGCTCCCGCCATCGAAGGAAGAGAGAATATCGTCCGCGACATATCTCGTGATGCGCATGCTAGGCCCGTTGGCAATGTGGACCGCAAAAGCAGCAATCTGCAATGGTCCACTTTTCACCAAAATAGCGACTGCACACGTGCTCAGCGTAACAGGTGGTGAGCTCATCTACCCTTTATGCTGTTGGATGTATGACTTGTACAGTCTTTAGTCCGTTAGTCGCCTTTTACGACACCCAAGGGAAGAGAAGGGGTGGTAGTCATAGAATAATAACGCATAGAACGATAGTCTCGTATTAGAAAACCGTCATGGCGTGAGGCAAGAAAAAAATGGATGTGGGAGTAAGTTACGCGTACTATCTCGGCGACACGCACACAAGTGTAGGTACAAGTAATGTTGCTAGAGGAATCAGATTTGCCCCAAAAGTAAGGAAATTGGAACTGTTGATAGATAGATAAGTTTAGATATTAGTAGGTACTGACGCGGGCCGCTTCGGTACCCAACCAGGGCCCTGATTCTGTATCGCAATCTATAGATTCCACACCTAAACCTTACCGCGCACAAACGTCAAACGCATACGTTTTTCGGAAGATATCGTAACTTTTTAAGGAATTAACGTGGTTTTGAAACAAGGAATCGTTACAGAATAAGGGCCCAGTATGGCTTGGTTTTACTGGCCTCTTTATCGTGCGTGTTCTCGCTTTCAATGCCTTATTATTCTAAGGTGGTAGTATTCTTTCACCGCTACGCGGCAAGGTTACTTTACTTTACTTTAATATATTGCACTGACTTTCCCATAAAGCATTGTCATACATGTTTTACAGAACCTCGGTACGCCAAACCGATTCGCGCTCACCAAAAACATGAGCGGGCGTGTCATTTTGGTACCGCAACCAATTCACCATGCATTACCGGGTCAAGCACGGTAATTGTATAAATGTAAAACCGCCCTTCCTGTTTACGTTTTAAAGTCGAATTTAAACATGAAGTGACCGCGACATCGGATTTACGTTAATAATTTTAAATGTGCTCAAATTATCCGGCCATTGTTGGCAGGAATGTCGCCCCCTTTGACACAGGAGATCCGTGTAATGGGGACGTGTGGCTGGCGAACCCGGCGCAGTGCAACGGTGCTTAAAGGCTTTTATTTTTAAATGCACATCTGTACTTCTTTAATTGTACGGTTATTAAAACGTGGAGTTCCTTGTTGAGAGCCTTTAAAGTCTTTGAAATTCGAAAGTAACTTTTCGTAGTAGATCTCAAATAGTTTAACTCCTATCGATATCCTATCAATTCCCTTGGGTGTCGTAAAAGGCGACAAACGGCCTACAGACTCTACATACATCCAACAGCTTCAAGCGCCGATGGGCTCACCACCAGTCACGCTGAGCACATGTGCAGTCGCTATTTGGTGAAAAGTGGACTATGGCAGAGGACTGCTTTTGCTGTCCTCATTGCCTAGTCTCTGGATAACCCTCCGGGGATAATAGTCGTATTATATCTTATATATATTATTATATTAAAGCTGTGTGTGTGGACCCCTCAGCCCCCAAGCGGTCGCATGAGACCGCACCTACAAAAACACACTTGACTTTGTACCGTGATCTCATAGTCTTACAGACTACTTTAGTATGAACAAGTTTGATTATTTCGGTTCTGTGGTATGCATTGTGATCGCAAAATATCGCATAGTCTATGCTCGATTCTGTCTAATTTGACGTTGACATTTGCGCCAATTTTTGTGTCAGAAAATTTCTATGAGTGAGTGGTTAAAATAATACTGCCATACCATCTCTTGCCTTGGGTACCTATCGTAAAAGATGACTAACGGACTAAAGACTGCACAACAACATAGAGTGGGGATGGGCTCACCACCTATCACGCTGAGCACATGTGCAGTTGTAACTTTGGTAAAACGTGAACTATGGCAATGAACTGCTTCTGCTGTCCTCATTGCCTAGTCTCTGACTAAACCGTCGGGGATAATAGTTGTGATTATATGTAGGTATGCAATTTTTTAATTAGCCTTCGTCATGTAGCTTTTTGACACCACTTAGCTCGTACAGTTATAAACAAAATGAGTGGGTATATAAACATCTCGCTAGGTACTTTTATCCGCCTCTGTGGTCTAGTGGCTAAGCCTTCGGTTTCAGCCCCAGAGGTTTCGGGTTCGATTCCCAGCGGGGGGTACATCTTTTTGTGCTCGGTTTGGTTGATGGTAGGGCTGTTAAGTCCGCCTGGCTAGCTACCACCATCTTATCCAAGTCTGTCGCCATAACAACGATGTTTACAGCATTGTTGTGTTACGGCAGTTTGAGATAAGATAGCCAGGTCCTCAGTGGTTGAGGATTCCGGGTGAAGCGCGCTTCCACCTTCGGCCTTATCGTCACTTACCATCAGGTTAAATAAAGGCCAAGCGCTTACCCGTTGCCGATAAAAAAATCTCTTTATGTGATTTATTCTTTGTTCGTCCCGAAGTTTTGTCCCACATTCCATAAAATTCTTAGTACCTATGTTCATATCACTATAGTGAAGTTGTGCTTCGTCCCAAATTACAAGTAGATAGTTAAAAGTAAAGTCAAAAGAAAATTGCTGATTGTATATATAAGAATAAGAATAAGAATATTTATTTGTCAATAACATGTGTGGTTACATAACATACAATAAATACAATAAGGTTAAAGTAAGTTTGGCATATAAAAAAAATATGGGCCGTAAAGGGCATACAGGCCGTAAAATAGGACAAAGCTAGAATAAAATAATTAAAAAATATTTTGGGACGAAGGAAGCATATCGTTTGGGGCGAACCAGGATTTTTTTATGTTGGACGAATCTCGGTGGGACGAACGAAGCATAAACCCTTTTTGTGCAGACGTTTTGAGAGCGTCGTTTGTGCATCTAGATTTTTTAGGGTGGATTCGACCAAACTGGAATAAGACTTACTCCGAGATTAGTCTATACAAATTCGGCGTTTAATCTAGGTATACGACCTTATTCCAGTTTAGTCGAATCCACCCTTAAGTGATCAAAGATTAACTCACTAGATCCCTGTATTTTCTTCAAGCATCAGTGCTAACAGCGTTCAAGTTTTATTAGAGTTGGATTATAATAATAAACTTTGGAATATGTTGATGATACCGAAATGTATAAAGATTGTACTGAACGTATATGGGGAGGTGAACAGAGATAACGATAAGATCTTGTCTATCAGTGGTCTCGGCAACCGCCTCTGTGCATGGTCTAATAGTCCATAATACAATTAAAGTATTCAGTATGGTTAGTATTAGCCTGGTTTTAAGTTCGCCTGGAAGATATCCAGTTCCTAAGAAGTAATAGAACATTCGGGCTGAAACTAAAACCCACTAAAACTCTTCTATTTATTCTCCAAGCTGATCCGAGACCGAGAGGAAACACTACGTCGACGTGGCATGCCAAATTCTCATACAAAACACAGAAAAACGACGTTTCGTAGTCCCCTGTTTCCTCCTTCAGAGCTGGATCAATTTTTATTACTTTTTCAGCATCGGTTAAAATAAGAGATTTTCTATATCTGTATGTTTGTTTTTTTGCATAAGTCATTTATTTAATAACCAGGAGTCTTTAAAATTTAGCGAACATCTCCGTTATAAGGCGTCTTCATAAACGTTAAGTGGCTGGTTTAATAAAAATCAAACATACAGACATAGAAAATCTTTTTCTTTAACCGATGCTGAAAAAGTAATAAAAAGGAGGAAACAGGGGGCTACAAAACGTCGTTTTTCTGTGATTTTATTAGTATTTTGCATTCCACTTCGACGTAGTGTTTTCTTTTAAGAGGATTTACGCATTTCAGTTTCCCATACAAACTTCGAAGTTAATTTTATTAAAAAAAGAATCATCCAATTTTAGTGAAACTTTGCATGCTTACGTAAAATACAGAGATCTAAATAGTTTGTTAAAATATTTATGAAAAACTTTTATTTAGCTGAGTTATTGCGATTTTAAACTTTCTATAGTGGACTATAATTTGTAATAACTCAGCTAAATAAACATTTTTTGTAAATGTTTTCTACAAACTGTCTGATTTAGATCTCTGTATTTTACTTAAGATGCATAAGTTTCATTAAAACAGGCTAGATGGTTTTTAAAAATTTCAACTTGGAGTATGGGAAGCCGTAATGCGTAAACCCTCTAAAAAAAGTAAACTATGCAAAGACACTGCACTGCTAGGCAAAGGCATTCATCGTCGAAATCAAGTTTTCGCTACAATTGATATGTATTAGCTAAGAATGTATGCATAGTATAAGCTAGATGTGGATGTGATAACCCATAAATCAATCCCGATTTAAATTTCCATGATACTAGAAACTATCTTCCCACACTCCACCAAAGAGAATTAACAATGCAACTGTCACACCGTAACGACTTATTTGTCGAGCCGGAGAACGAATGGCTGAACCTCTGACGCCCATTAGTTGCTATAAGCATAAACATAATACCAAACGATATATAACAATTTGGGCGATGCTTATAAAACTGATTAGGCCACGAATTACTTTCAAACTTTCACGCGAGTCATCTATCTCGTCTCGTGTGAGTTATTGCGATGTGTGGTGTGGCCATGCTCTTGGTTTAACTGGGACACCTGGAATCACAAATCTAAATAGATTTATGAAAATGGCATTATAACAATTACAAATATTTGTTAAACATACATAAGTACATACATCACGCCAGTTTCCCCAGCGACTCAAAGGTAGAGATCACTTAAATTCATTTGCTACGATCCTAAGTCCATACTAAACTTCTAATAAAATGCCTGTTACAAAATGAAAATAAAGAAAGTTGCAAATAGAGTGGTTTCTTCATTCCTTATGTATGTTTAGGGTATAGAAGGGAGTTAGTTTATAACAACAATTTTGTGATAAACTCCTTTCTATTTATAAATCTGATAACTATAAGTTTAATTAAAGTTATATGAAAAGAAAACTTGTATAGTCGTTTGAACTTTCGTATTCCATTTATAACAAAATATGGCAGTGTGGAGTTGTAATTTGGTAAAACGAGGACTATGACAGTGGACTGCTCTAGTCTCTGACTAACCATGGGGATACTAGTCGTAAATCTATGTATAATCATTATTGCAATTTATTTATATATATATACGGTACACAGCACAGATTATAGCCAAAACATGAACAGGATACATAGCAATATATAAAGTATTTTGTTAAACTACAATCCGATAATGAGTGCACACATCATAACTTAAATACCCAAACTATAAAAGGTGCTTCCTATGTTACATTTTAAACTAATTAGGATATCAATATAAAACTAAAACTAAATTACAGTAGAAGGTTTTATCGAGACTTTTAAGCAATTTTGGAATTCTGAAAGACTAAGTTGGAAAATATCTACACCCGAGTTATTGCTTTTATTAATGAGGTCATTATATAGACGGCACATGCGAACCATAGGGTTAAAGAAAGACGTATTGTTTTTGCAGACTTGAAGTACAAAAGTGTGTGGATCTTTGTCACGAGAACGAAATTTAATTTTGAAAAAATCCTGACAATAAGCTATACATATGGTAACCCCAATCCGCAGCCTCACAGCCACATAATCGTTAGCGATTTCTGTTATTATAAGCCATTTGTGCGCGATATTAGCGGTTCGAGGGCCTAATAGCCCGTATTTAGTATCTGTACGGTGCGCTAGCGGATCGTGGAATGATCATCACACTCACTTAACTTTGCTTTTGACTAAACATCTCAGTTGTGGTCGACATGAGTTATGGCAACGATATTATCGCCGAATATCATTAAAAAAGAACCTATCGAGTCGCGTAGTGGTGAAAGAATACTACCACCCCCTCTCTTCCATTGGGTGTCGTAAAAGGCGTCCAACGGACTAAAGACTGCACATACATCCTACAGTTCCAACAGCAAAGAATGGCGATAGGCTCACAATTTCTTTTTCTTTAAGTGTCTTCTACCGAAATTACTACAGAGAGTGTTCTAAAGAACTTTTTGATCTAATCCCGCCCTCTCCTTTCCTGTCCCGGACTACACGTGCTGCTCTTAGGAACTACAATCATACTGTGCAGAATATCAGCACTCGTACCAAAAAATTTGGCAAGTCGTTCCTCTGTAAGACCATTCGGCTTTGGAATTCTCTGCCGACGCATGTGTTTCCCAGCTCCTATAATCCCGGGTCTTTTAAACGGGGCGTGCAGGCCTTCATGAATGGGTGCGCTTGTTACTGTGCTTGTTCCACGGTGAGGAGCGCCCTCATTATTTTGGACTACATCGACTGCTTACCATCAGGCAGGATGTAGTCACTATAACGTATCACATTAAAAAAAAAACCACCTGTCACGCTGAGCACATGTGCAGTCGCTGTTTGGTGAAAAGTGAACTATGGCAGAGGACTTTTTGCGGTGCTCATTGCTTAGTCTCTGACTAACACTTCGGGGATAATAGTCGTGACTTTCATCATTACATATTATAAAGTAAAGTCGCCGTTTCCCTCTGTCTGTGGCACCGCACTATTCTCCTAAACCACGCAATGGATTTTTATGCGGTTTTCACTAAAAGATAGAGCGTTAACTGAGGATGGTTTTCGTTTATATTTTGTAGATATATTTTTTTAAATGGCTGAATTATGACAGTTTTTCTACGTTAGCGTGGACGAAGGCGCGGGCGGGTCACTAGTGTATGTATAAGTATTATTAAAACCGCAACCGTTCCACTGCAAGACAAAGGCCTCTATAAATGAAATCTGAGTGGTAGAGCCACGCTGCGTTGCAGCACGCACTGGGCCGGCTCGCCCGGGGTAATACCACCCTCTTACTAATATCCAGCGTGAAGTAATGGCACTTGGTGCTGTTGTGTTTCGTCCGGCCAGTGAGAGTTCTGGAGGCCCCTTCCCCCCTCCCTCAGGGATTATGAGGGTCAAATTTCCTTTTCCTTCCCTAACCCTATTCCTTTCTTAAAGGCCGGCACGCGCCTGCGAATCCTCTGGTTTTGCCAGTGTGACCCGCCTGCTCGTTTGCTTCCTTCTTATATAAAAAAAAATAAAAAATCAAGTTATGATGGGTCAATACCCATCATAACTTGATTTCATTTATAGCATGGCTTAAATATAAATATAATGGCTTAAATATATAGTAGATTATTAACCAAGGGGATGAAGCAGTGTCTTCTGTCGCGGGTGACGATTTAAATCGCGAGCGTAACTAAGGACTCGAGGTTTACTCCCGAGCGTAGCAAGGGTGTTAAAAACTTAAATCACGAGCGAAGGGAGGGATTTAAGACGAGTCCTGAGTGTAGCGAGGGATTTAAGTTCACCCAAGACTAAGACAGCTTTATCACCGAGGAAAATACTCTACTTTTCGTACCATTTGCGAAAAAATTAACACAATAATAATATGAAAAAAAAAATGTCTTAATTAATTCCTAGACTAATATTTTTTTGTCGGAAAAGCAAAGGCATCAAGCTCATACGGCCTCGTCGGTTTGCGTAATTTTATTTAATAATCATAGCTGCATAATAAATGCGTTCAAAAAGACGTATAATGCTTTACATACAAACTCAATGGTGTAAACACAGATGTACCTAGTTCAGTATAAATTTCGGTAAGTATTCTTAATTTAAATCACTTTCTCCCCCTAGAGGATGAATATGAAATTCAGTACAATTTTCTTTCCCTGTTTTTAACAGATTAAAAATGACTATTGTTATGTTCGCTTTTTGTGGCATAGAATGTCACTTTTTTGAGCAAGAGTGGTACGAAAAAAATATATTTATATATAAGCCAATGCTTAATCTTCACGCTTGCCAAATGCCCAGGTTGGTGATCACAAGCCCGGGCTATGCATCGACAAATCCGAAAACACACTTTGTACCTGGGCATCGACCCGAGTTCAACCCAGAACCTCCGGATATCGAGCTGATCGCTTGACCATTCGGCCACCGAGGCGTTATCCGATATACGATAGGTATCATTAAATCACTAAATGTTTTATGTAAGTATAATTCGTAACCAATCAATAACACTTTTTTGCGTGAAAGTACAAAAGCTCCTTTAATAATCAGTGGGTACAAAAGTAATAGTAAGATTTTGACTTTAACAAAGATTTTTGTAACACTTTTGCTAATTTCAAGCTAGAAAATGAATGAATTTCAATATCACTGTTACAAATAAATTTATCTTTAACTTTATCACTTGTTTGAAAATTTCAAATTATTATCATAGATAAGTAACTAATAATATGTAAAGTTACTGGCAGTCCTCGTACACTTTATTGACTCCTTAGCACCTTTTGTCTCTAATGTAAGAAAATAAAATACATACTTAGGTACATACATACATATAATCACGCACGACTATTATCCCCGAAGAGTAAATCAGAGACTATAGGCAATGAGAACAGCAAAAGCAGTCCTCTACCATAGTACACTTTTCACCAAATAGCGATTGCACATGTGCTCCGCGTGACAGGTGGTGAGCCCATCGCCGCTCCATGCTGTTGGATGTATGTGCAGTCTTTAGTCCGTTAGTCGCCTTTTACGACACTCAAGCACGGGAAGAGAGGGGGTGGTAAGTAGTATTCTTTCACCGCTACGCGACTCGGGTATCACCGCATTGCTACACATACTACAAAAAAAATAAAAATAAAAAACTGAATAAAGGTAATTTAATTATTCCTAAAAAAAAGCAATTTATTTATTATTAAACATAATTAAACGGGTATAAACCCAATTACATAATTATGTAAACTAGAATGCTTATTTAATATATACTTAGAGTCGAATTCTACTTACAATCGATTTTGGTTCATCCACAAATATATCTATGTCTGGGAAGTTAACAAGAAGTGCGTTTAGTGCTTCATGCATTCGACACAATGGCGACTGCGCGCGCGCCACTGTGCGACACGGTGGATTCGCAAACAGTCTATGTCTACGACCGGCACGTATTCGTGAATAATTATTAGGAACATAAAGGCGACACAACTGTTCGACACATTCAGGCGAGTCAATTACTCCCCGCAAAATCGACAGAGCGGTTGAAATATCCGTACGAGTTCTCCTGAGTTCTAAAGAGTCCATTCCCAACATACCCAATAAATACTTTGTAGGATACATAAACGGATAGTAGCCATATATACGCTTATAATAATATCGAAGAAAAGCCTTTTGAACCTTTTCCAGCATTAGTGCATATTTGGCTTCGTGTGGGCTCCATATACACGAACTAGATTCCAGCGAGCTCCTTATAAGACTAGTGAACAGAAGCTTTATGACGTCGGGGTTCCGAAAATCACGTAAATTACGTAAGATAAACCCTAGACGACTGTAGCAGCTACGAGTGAGTATAGAAATGTGAACATTGAATGTTAAGGAAGGATCGAAGGTAACACCAAGGTCTTTCATTGAATCTGTGCGATTCATAATGACACTGCCCAAGTTAATGTCTCTTTGTCATCACCATCACAAACTATTTCATAATTAATATAATTTTTTTGTACACTACATAATGTTTTACTAGCGGGCACTCGCGGTTTCATCCGCGTGGTTCCCGTTCCCGTGGGAATATCGGGATAAAAAGTACCCTATGTGTTAATCCAGGTTATAAACTATCTGTATGCCGAATTTCATCTAAATCCATTCAGTAGTTTGTACGTGAAAGAGTAACAAAAATCCATCCATACTTACAAACTTTCGCGTTTTAATATTAGTATGATTATAGCTTGTTATCGTGTGTTTTTGATAAACAGGGGCCTATTACATATCATCTCGTTTGTTCCCATTGTCGTCAGCGTCACTATTATTCAATCTATGTACCTACTCTTAAACCAAGTAACATTTTAAAAATAAATAGGCCAAGCTCAAAAACATAATTGCGGTTGCACATAACAAACTGACTGTTATTTAGATAAAAAAACACAATAAGTATAAAAAGGAGTTGGATGCGATATTCTCACAGATTTGGACTAACCTTCTCTAATTTTCGGTTACTGCTACCAAATTAAATAAAGCATTGTGCAGAACCGTAATTTTAACTGTAAGTTAATAATACAATTAACTTTGTAGACACCTACTGATTTATATTGTTCCGGTAACTCCAAATTGGTAGTTATGAAGGTATGGAGCCATAATTATATAATTAATTCCAATGTGAAAATAGCTACCAAGTACATTTAAATCCATAGAGCATAAAATAAATAAGATCATACTGTATCTGAGTAAATAGTAAGTGTAGTGTTGGTTGTAACTTAATTTGTCAAAGAATATGATACATATATTTCAGATAGGAGAGTTGGAATAAATTTTAATTGTCATTTAATTATAAAGAACGTATTTGGTAAAAGATCGCAACATAAATTTTAGTAAGTACTCTTAGTTTTAGTACTCTCTCTGTTAGAACAGAGGTGTAATAATTGTGTACCCGTGTACACATAATCGAAACTTCTGTCCTAATTTATGGAAGTACCAAATCATTTATTAAAACATATATATATTCAAAACTTCTTTTTTGCGAGGGTTCGGCCTGTTATAAATGAAATGAAACATTTATTGGCAAGTATAATTTTTTTGTGTTTTATACTATTTTCATTCTTTTACTTATGTACGCCGAGCGTGTTGTGTATTGTCAACTCAGATCATAGAAGTCTGAGATTGTCAATAAACGGTATTCTGTATTTCCTTTCTATCTAAAATGATGAACAGAGACGTTTTGTACAGACGTCAAAAAGCAAAACCTACACACCGTCTCACACCGAGCTACTCTATGAGCCGAAGTAGAAAAGGCATGAATAACAAACTAATTACAACGTATGCAAATGCGGGCATTAATTCCCAAATGATTCAATTCGGAGGCGCGCGGTTTTCATTACGCGCCAGCTATCGGCGCGCATTAATCTTTGCCAACTGGCTCTCGGCAATTAGTATGCGTCAGAGTTTTTCTTTATTTGGAAAAGAATTAATTTTAGATATTTTTATGTTTTTTTTTTGGAAATAATATGATTGGAAGATGTTAATGGAAAGAAATAGGGGTTGTACTTAAACGCCCTCCTGATATTGAGAATTTTCAATATGAACATTTTATTTTTTACATATTAATCTCCGGCTAAAATGGTCCATACATAACCTAAGCTATTATTAAAACAGGGAGGGAGGGAGGGAGTTTAATGATAATTTAGAATAGTCTTAATTCTAAATTATCATTAAACTCCCTCTCTATCCCGGCTCCCCATAATTTCCGAAACAACGCAAACTAAAACTTATAAAGGTAGGATTATACTTCACATTTACAGAAAACTTGAACTGAAAAGGTTGTATTTCAGGGGTAGCAATAGAAAATACATAGTAAGCTGTGGTATCTCCTATCCCTCTGGGAATCCTCCTTGATTCGATCAAATGCTATAGAGATTTGATTAAAAACCCTATTTTTATCATTTGCCTGGGACATATATAACTTTAACTAAGTCATGTGTCCAAGGAAAAGTTGAAACTCTATATTTTGTTTTATACTATACATTAGATAGCGCGTGCTTGGAGCAAATATTTAGTATGTAGGTTCTGGTATAGGTACTGATCCCTTAGAGAGTTTACCACTGTCCAGTTTTTCTCTTGATCTAAAACATAAATTGTTTGGTTCCAAATAATGGGCCTACAACATTAGCCTTTTAATAGTCAACTTTGACCAATATTCGTTTAAAAGTTGAGCACATCTTCCGTGCTAACTTGAACTCTAACGTACTTCTGTTAAGGTCCCCGGAATATACGTAGGGCCGTCCCGGGCCGTAATGGCCCCTGCTCCCGCCACAGTGATACAAATCGCACCGACACGCGCTCTAACGTAATCACTTAATTATTGAGCGACACCTTGGCGCAGCGCAACGCAGGGCTGCTACTTGGCAGAAGAAATCAACATTTTTCTGTTTAATTTTTTTTTCTACGCTCGGGGACCCGAGTCCTACACAATTGGTTTCTGGAGATAGACGACGCTGCCGGGGTCGGCCCAAGAAAAGGTGGCGAGACAATCTGGACGCACACCAGACGACTGGCATGAGATGGCTTAGGATACACTTTGCCTGATATTAAAGGGGTTACCAAATTAGTACCATTTCTTTCAGTTGTAGAATTCTGTGTAAAATGTGTTTTTCCGTTGCTTTGTAAAATAACTTAACAAAAGTTATACTAAGTCATCATGATCAGACTGCTGTGCACAGATCTCCATACATGGACAGCAGCATAATGGGGATATTGTGAAAACTGCTCAAGGTATATTTATTTTCATACTCTTGTGCTATTATTTTTATACTCTTGTGCTATTATTTTTATACTCTTGTGCTATATTTATACTCTTGTGCTTATTTCCCATGAATCCACCACTCTGGCCCAATGCGGGTTGGTGGGTTTTAACGACTGTCATCTTAGAACAACAACCGGTACTACTTTGCCTTCCAAAACACGGAGGAGTTTGAATGTTTTTTTTTCATTTACTCATCACACGTGATGATCACTAACCGGCATTGCGAAAGTTGCTTAAGTTAAGTGAGATCTCACTTTAGGTATTTATTTAAAAACAAAAAACCAACATGTAGCAAAAATTTAATTGTATGCTTTTATTATCGGCAACCCTACAAGTCTCCGCGCCCGCGCCCGCCGCTAACCATACCTACTACATTTTATTATATCAATTTGTGGCCATTCAAGGCGCAATTTTTGGGCTAATTCCTTTATAATTGCAGGATCGGCCCTTCCGACTTTCTACTGCTATGTGAACTCGCTCTTATCTGATTTGGAAGCACGCCGCCCGGGACATTAGGCAAAACGAGAAATGCTACTTCTAATGGTGAATGGGCGTGCCTTCATGTTATTGTTAAGCTTATGGACACGATAATGCTGCTAGGCGAATTACGAAGTTATGGAGATGCAGACCTAATATTATTGTAATGAGCAGTAATTACTACTGACTTTTTAATTTCCGGATAATTTTATTTTTCACTGGCGGCCCGATGTGTTCCTTCCTAGCACGGCCCCCCGAGCTAGGCACGTAAAACTAATGGCAATGCTTCAGATGCTCAATGTACCTCTAGAATTTATCAACCGAGTTCAATGTACCTCAACCGTTTTGACAGAAATTACGATATGCCTGATCTTCCCAGCTGGGCCCTCGGCTGTATAACGCTCGAAATACATAAAAAATATACTGATCTAATGTACCTCCAATGTACCTCCTGATTTATGTATAAAATTCCATAAATCCTAATTAGAACAGAAGATATTTAGCTTTAAAGTTTTGTCTTCCTAGCAGGGCCCTCTGTAATCAAAGTGAATACAAATAAAAAAAGTATACCATTTTTATGTTTTTCCAATGTACGTCTTAGTTTTTCGCAATTTACCAAATTTAGATACAAAATTATGATATTGGCAAATAACAGTACACGCTTGGTAAGGTAAGGTCAGCAACAGGTAATATTTGCTGCAATGAGGGTAGCTGTGAATAGTTTATTTGTTAATATTCCTACCAAAAAGCAGTTTTAATTTAGTTAGCATCCCTACTTATTTGTTTCATTGACCTTACCTTACCAAGCGTGTACTGTTATTTATCAATATCATAATTTTGTATCTAAATTTGGTAAATTGCGAAGCACTTAAAGGTACATTGAAAAAACATAAAAATGGTATACTTTTTTTTATTCATATTCACTTTGATTACAGAGGGCCCCGCTAGGAAGACAAAACTTTAAAACTGAATATCTTCTGTTCTAATTCGGATTTCTGGAATTTAATACTTAAATCGGAAGGTACATTGGAGTTACATCAGATCAGTATATTTTTTATGTATTTCGAGCGTTATGCAGCCGAGGGCCCAGCTGGGAAGATCAGGCATATCGTAATTTCTGTCAAAACGGTTGAGGTACATTGAACTCGGTTGATAAATTCTAGAGGTACATTGAGCATCTGAAGCATTGCCATTAGTAGTTTCACGTGCCTAGCTCGGGGGGCCGTGCTAGGTAGGAACACATGGCGGCCCGCCTGCGTCTTCAACCGCCTGAACCCGAACAACACATAGTGCTCCGTATTCTGTGACGAATTAAAAAAAAGCCTTTTTTACTATTACAAACCTTGTATTGGCAATTCCAAACACAACAAAAAAAGAATCAGCAAATTAAGTGCAGACGTTCTCACGTGATGCGCGAACAAACAATCGTAGCGATTGATTTTTTTATTTACATCTTAAAACGACCGCGTGTCCGTCCGTTGAAATAGTAAGAATTAATGAAATAGTTGTAGTGTAGTTATACAAGTTCTTTTTTCAATGATTATTTTATTCTTTGGTTTACATATATACATATGATCACGACTATTATCACCGAAGGGTTAGTCAGGACCAGGAATGAGGACCGCAAAAACAGTCCTCTACCATAGTCCACTTTTCACCAAATAGCGATTGCACATGTGCTCAGCGTGACAGGTGGTGAGCCCATCGCCGCTCTATGCTGTTGGATGTATGTGCAGTCTTTAGTCCGTTAGTCGGCTTTTACGACACCCAAGGGAAGAGAGGGGGTGGTAGTATTCTTTTACCGCCACGCGACGCGGTTATATACCTACTATTACCAAACGCCCTGATTATCCTAACAACATCTGAAGGGACTAACTAGATCTGTTAAAATTAATTGCATTAAAAATGAGCCTTGAATCTTCCAGGTATTTACTACCACAATAATGTTTAGCTGTGTTTCATATTAATTCTCCCCTAGTCCAAATCAGGCCACTGAGACACAATTAATTATCGTGAACGTTTAGAATTAGCGGTATTATAGTCAGCAACGCACGTACGTGACACCCTTGGTGTGCTAAGCGTTCATGGATTATTCTAGGGCCAAATTCGATGAAGAGTGACACTAGATATGTTCATAAAGAATTGTGCATACATATACGTATATATACATACATAAACCCACAGGTATCCTGCCTTTTCGCCGAAATTTTTTTGACAGATTATCACTTACTTGCCAACCAACGTTGCGCCGATGTTTCACTTTGACAACTAACGATTAACAAATTTTTGTATGACAACGTTCCATTTGGTAGATTTATTGTTAAGCTGATTATTATAATGACACAAAACGTTTGGGACATGTATCATTTGTCAAATAATTCACTAGGCCACACCACTATTAGACGAATAACGTTTTGTCAGAGTAACAGTTCCCTGCCCTACTCCTGTAGGTCACGTGATAGGTTCGAAATTTAAGACAATCGCGAAGTGCAGCGTAGCGATTGTCTTGAGTTTAGAGGTTATTTCTTTTTTATTAGACTACAGAAATATTAGCTACTCTACTGTAAGTCACGTGATAGGTTAAAATTTAAGACAGTACCTACCTACATTGTCATAAAATAAGTTGCGGTTACCCACATAATTTTACATAATTATTAAACGAAACCCTACTAATTACAACATTAGGTAAACAATAGACAACTAAATAATAATTACTAAAACATTCTGCTACTTGAAGTTGGCATTTTGAAAAGAGTCATGAAAAGCAGACCAAACGTGCAGTTGGTAACTGTGAGGTTGGGAAATAAAAAAAAAATTATATGATAAGTTGGCAAATGATTATTCGGCGAAATAAAATTCTGCGAAACGTTAGTTGGCAAGTGAAAATCTGGCAAATAATTTTCGGCGAAAAGGCAGAGATCCAAACTCACGACGGGTTAGTCTGATATTAGGCAATGAGTAGGTACCGCAAAAGTAGTCCACTGCCATAGTCGAGGATTCATCATATTACAACTGCACACATGTGTAGTTGTTGTGCTTAGTGTGATAGGCGGTAAGCCCATTGATGCTCTATGCTGTTAAATCTTTATTTATCTAATCACTAGCGGCCGCTCGCGGTTTCACCCGCGTGGTTCCCGTTCCCGTGAGAATATCGGGATAAAAAGTATTCCATGTGTTAATCCAGGTTATAAACTATCTGTAGGCCGAATTTTATCCAAATCCATTCAGTAGTTTTTACGTAAAAGAGTAACAAACACCCAACCATACTTACAAAATTACGCGTTTATAATATTAGTAGGATATGAAACACCAACAGAACAGACATTATACATTGTTAATAAAAGTAGCAAAAACATAGCAGATATTTGCTCCAATTAACAGGCGCGTACACCATTGGTATACTATAAAACTAAAAATTAAAAAGACACGTTTGAATAAAATAAATCTCTTTAGTCCCTTAGTCGCCTTATACGACACCCAACGGAAGATTTAGGGTCAGTAGTTATTCTTTTAAGGAGCCGCTACCACACAGCACAGTTCAGAAGTATTCTTTAACGAATTTGACTTTACAGTATAACTATAGGCGGTATTCTTATTTGCCGACTTACTGATTTATAATAAAAACAAAACACAATCGTGCCAATAAAGGCGCCAACATCAACGTAATAACAACGATTATAAATGTTTTAATAGAAAGTGAATGAAATTCGTGACTCGCGAGGAAAAACGCGCTAACTCAATTATGAGAGTTCGAACAGGAAATTAAAGTCAACCGAGGGAGCGACATAATTCATGATTCTAAGCGACCCGGCTTATTTTACGAGTGCTGTTTACTGAAATTTTACAATTTTTGTTTTATTTTATTTATTGTTGAAGTTCTAGGGTTCGATGGCGCAGTTGCCAGTAAAGCAACTTTCGCAATTCCGGGTAGTGACTAAATGGGTGACCAAATTAAAAATATTTCGAGCATCTTCGTGCTTTAGAAGGGCCAGCAGGCCCTATCTCCCTATGTTCTATGCATTTCTTGTACAACAAAATACTGTACTATGCCACAAGCAAAATTGTTATACCATGTTGATAGGCTGTAATAAGCTATATCACCTTACTAACCCAGAAGTAAGACGGTTTTTAGGAAACTATTAGTATAGTTAGTTTCTTAATAGGTAGTGCCAGCGCAGCCCACACTTTAACGAGGAGTAATTTTTTTGCAATTTCCATATTTTTCCGCTTTACTTAGGGTGACCATGAAGCGGCCTAATATTTTTATTTTATTTGCACTAAATTTTGTTTCAGATAATAGGGAGTTACAATAAATGGTATATCTATCTATCTATCTGATGGTGCATCTAAATTTTATAATTATGTTTGTACACCACTATAATATCAAATACAAGTAGGGCTTGTATCAAGTTCGCCAGTTAGTGGTACTCGTATGCGTAAAGTAATTATTATTTCATGTTCGAAAAAAGGTTTGCTCAGTAAATAAGGATTTCAGGTGAAGTCTTCTTCCACATTCGGATTTATGGTCATTTCAAGTGAGAAGAAAGTTCAAATGAGAAGAAAGTCAAACGCTTTCCTGATGTGAAATAAAATACGAAAAAGAATTGATAACTATTACCTATACTCATTTTAGAAATGCTAAGAAACTTTAAATTTTTAATTCGTTTATTCAAATTACTGATTTTCGGAAAAAAGGTATAAGTAAAAGTGAGTATAGTACCTTGGACGTGACAGTGGTTAACGTAAGTTACGTAACGTGTTTTAAAATGTTCAAGATTCAAGATTCAAGATTCAATATCATTTATTCAGGTTAGGCTATGTTTAGATTACAGCACTTATGAATGTCATTATGCCATCGGTTCGTAAGTCTAACTATGGGGCGGGAGCCTTGTACTGAGAAGAACCGGCAAGAAACTCAGCAAGGGCATTTCTTTTCTCCCTTTCTTTTACAGCGTCAATTAGAATTGAGAAATGCCCTCCCTATCATAGAAGGGCACTTTCCATTACAATAATAGTTCGTTAGTGAAATGGTAGCGTTTGTATACGTCAATGTAAAAAGCTATATTGATTAGGTACAGACCTTCAACCTACCACAAATGTCAAATTCTTAAATATATTTTATTAATATTTTAATATATTTTGAACTTTATCACTTCATACATACATACATACATACCTACATACATATAATCACTACTATTATCCCCGAAGGGTTAGCCAGAGACAAGGCTATGAGGACAGCAAAAGCAGTCCTCTACCATAGTCCACTTTTGATCACTTTATATCAATCAATATCGTATGGAGAAGTTTGACAGTTTTGTATAGGTTGATCTGCAGGCGTGTGTACATAGCTTTAGTAGCAAAAGTAAGGAAATCAAGCACTCAGTCTTCTTAAATTGAAATACATCTCTATACGAGATGGTCCCCCGAACCCGAAGGCAGTATTATGAAGTGATTACGTCACCTCCCTTTTCCGCGAAACGGCGCATTTTCACTTGCGCCACGGTAACTGCCGGTCGGCATGCCACTTAATTAAATTTGTATAATATTATTTTTTTTATTACTAATTTATTAAGGAAAAAAATTTGACTAAGCTCTTCGTCCTTAATATTTGTTGTAATGTTTTTTTGCGTTGATAACTTTTCAATACTCTTAAAATATAGTAAAACGTTGAAAAAGGACTGCCTCAGATGTGAATCTAAACTCCCATCTTCCGTGTACATCTTTGCGTGACCTCGTCGCCAACAAGGTATCGGTTAGACCTGTCAAAATTCTTTAACACTTTTTACTTGGCACCATTTTCTCATCAAACCTTTTTTTTCGTTTCCCCATTTTTAAACTTCGTGATGTAGTGAAGTTGTGAAACTGGCTTTTAAATGTCATGCAGCACACCATAGAAAAATCTTCTTTCCATACAATTTTACCCGCATTAGTTAAGTTAGAGAGAATCGCTCCAAATAGGTTTTTTTTAAACGTTTACGGATTTTTTGTGTTGATTGCAAGATATCGTCGCTCTTTAATGTTAACTAGAAAATTTTAACTAATATACCTATAGTTTATTTAAAACTAGCTGTACCCGGCATGCGTTGCACTGCCACGTTTTTTTTGGGCCAGGAACCTTCGCGTTCATTCGCAGTACACTCTACCAGAGTTTCATCACAATCTGATCAAAATTTTCGAAACACATAGAGACACACAAACATTGATTTTTATTTATATAGTTATATAGATAAGGGTTCTTCTAGACTCAACAGAGAAATAAACAAAAATAGACCACTACTAATACGTGAAAATACCTTTGCCACAGCGTTTATGATCGCACGCGTCGGCAGACAAAGAAAGATTCCCCTCTACCACACTGAAGAGATAGCCCGACACTAACAAAGCGTGGGTTCCCGATTACCAGAGAGCCTACTCTCTAAGCGCATCCGAAACTTCGTTGGCCAGTAATTCGTCGTACAATGCACGCGTGCTGCTATTATTTTCACTAGCGAGTGGCGCAGTGTATGCACGCACAGCCGTGTACGACGAATTACGGGCAGACGAAATTTCGGATGCGTTTAGAGAATAGGGCCTCAACATTAAGTACCCGTGGCACCTCGATCTGATTCCGCAAACTCCACGACGCAGCTAATGCTTATAATAATTTATTGTGCCGTTTATGCTTCAATAGCTTAAATCGGACTGGCTGTTCACAATGATTAATGCAACTCGGACCACTAATAGTGGAGTGCTGGCGGGCGACAAAATAATGAGACGGAAGTCAAATGCTTTTTGTCCGCGCGTCTCTAAATACGGACCTGCGTGAATACAACCTATTTAAACGATTCTGATGGATATAAATAAAAAAAAGTTATGTTCTTGAATGTTCTTTTACAAGTCGCTGTTATTTTACTGTACAACTGTCACTACCTCCACCGTATGTACCTAAATAAATAGTTTTACAAATATCAAAAACATTTTATATTTTATAAATAATTGTCATACAACGCTTATATATTTTCATCTCACCTGATGGTTAGTAACGACAAAGCCGAAGGTGACATGAGAGACCTGATAAGAAATAATCCCGAGTCTCGGTCCAGTGGTCTAACTAGACTATAGACCAGAACAGTCAAAACTCCAAACATGATATCATAAAAACAATAAACGTGTACAACAAATACAGCCTTACAACCCGCCCATTACCATTTAAAACGCGAGAGGCTAGGAGATAAAAAAACAATCTTACCCTCACCAAATTGCTTTATTAACCGCGCCGCCATTACGAGCGTAAGTGGCCGGTGAGCCGATCGTTCGATTGTTTCAAACAATTCCAGCGCGGGCAGCCTGTAGCCAAATAATTGTATGTAACCACCGCCGGCCGTATAATCAAAAGCGTATCAGTTGAAATCAATTTTTCATCGCCGAGGTTGATTTAAAAATTATCATACAAACCGTCAGACGACCAGTCTACGGGGAGCCGAGCGGCAGTGTTACGGTTGTTAATTTGACAGTGTTTAGTTTATAGTTTCCACCGATAGATGGCGTTTAAACAATTGTGAATCACTATTGAAGTGTTTGTATGGACCATGTCTAGATTGGTAATAAAAGATTTTCCGATACTATTTTTATTGTACAGACGTTCAGGGTACTGCAAAGTTGAGAATTTTTATGGCCAAATCGTAACTCGCCTTGTTTGTCAACAGGACAGGAGATACCTGAAGCTGAAGTTGAAGAAGTTGTGATGAAAATCACAACTTGGCAGCTTCAGGTATTTTGTTTTGTTTATAACTGTTGGTTATCAATTAAACGCAGACAACTATATGCCATACCTTATAAACGCTTTAAAAAACTCAAAAATAAATATATAAACTAAATGTTAAAAAAACCGGCCAAGTTCGGGGCGGACTCGCGCACGAATGGTTCCGTACCATTATCTATAAAAATCACGTTTGTTGTATGGGAGCCCTCCTTAAATATTGTTTTATTTTAATTTAATTATTTATTTTTAAAGTGAATATATAACTTAATATTCTGTGAATATCTATTTCAAGCGTCTACCTGGTGCCGTTAACAGTATCGAGCAAAAACAAACAAAAAATCACGTTTGTTGTGTGGAAGCCCCCCTAAATATTTATTTTATTCGGTTTTTTAGTATTTGTTGTAATAGCGGCAACAGAAATTTGACTTCGTGTGACGTCACATTTCACAAAATGAACAAAAAGTAGCCATTGGCTACTTGACAGTTCTGGGAAAAGTATAATAAAAATTACAAACGCTTGTTTTATAATTAGCTTAAAAGAATCTAGCTTCATGTAAACCGAAATAGCATGTTCCAAGCCAGGACAGTTCAGTAGAGAACTAGCTTTACATCATCTGTGAAAATTTCAACTGTCTAACTATCACGGCTCATGAGATACAGCCTGGCGACAGACGAACGGACGGACGGACAGCGGAGTCTTAGTAGTAGTAATAGGGTCTAGTTTTACCCTTTGGGTACGGAACCCTAAAAAATACTACCTCAGATGGCAGGAGGACGAGGCCGCGTAGGTGGAATTGGATTGCGGAGGACTTCCTCCTGAAGTAGTATTGTTTTATTCAATGTTTCGTTATCAGCGTTTACTGTTATTTTTTTAATGTTAAGATGCCTTTTACACATTAATAATAGTGCTGAAATCTAAAATAACTGTGTATAAGTGGGTTCACGTCGGTAGACGGGACAGTTAGACTAAGCTATGCATGGGAATCGAACCACGATTTCTCGCTTTCAACACGACCATCTATCCGTCCGGCTCCCGACTACGACTCCTCAATTTTACTGAGAGCTCTCGGTTATTTGGCGACGTGCTACCAAGCAAGTGCGTGGCGTTACGAGTGGACCAATAAAATTGATTTAAACTCATAAACCAATCTATATTATCGCTGTACACCTACGCGATTTACGGCTCATGTAGGCTGCCAGTGAGTAGACGCATAAACATGATTTTGATGGTACAATTCTGAGCATCAGTTATGTATTATAAATGAAATATTACTTTGGCTGTCGTTAGAACCTAGTTGTTAACACCTACTATGGAATGGAAACCACTTTATATCTCGTTAGACTAGATAAGGCTCACTTGTAATAGAGCTACCGCCTCTGTGGTTTAGCGGCTAAGCCCAGACCCAGAGGTACTTGCTTCGGTTCCTAACGGAGGGTACATCTGTGTGTACTTGGTTTGGTTGATGGTAGCTTAGGCTAGCTACCACCATCCTTTCTAAAGTCTGGCGCCATAACAACATAGATAACAGCATTGTTGTGTTCCGACAGTTTAGAGATGAGATCGCCAGTTCCTCAATGGTTGAGGATTCCGGGTGAAGTGCACTTCCACCTGCGGCCTTATCGTCAGATGAAGGCCAAACGCTTACCCGTAATAAATAAAAGAAACGTAATTTCACCGCACATCACATAATATGATTTGACGCAAACTCTCCACTAAATCTGAATATAAACGACTACAAAATTACATTTTTCACTATCCGAATTACATTACAGCACTTTCACTACCCTGGAGGCCTATAATAATTCATGCATTAATAATAATAGCACCGTCAACATCTCAAATTGACACTTTCTAAGTTGTTGTCAGCATTGTCGATGGAGTGCCGAGTGAGAGCTTATTTATTTACGAACACGTTATTAAAAAAATGTATGAAAAAAAATGTAATTATTTGACAGGACACACATATATGTTAATTTATCAAAATTTTTGTCCGGCTGGTCCGATTTGGCTGATTCTTTTTTTGTTGTGTTCGTAATGGCCAGGACAAGGTTTGTGTGAAAGATTTTTTTTTTAAATGTCACGGGACACACTTGTTCAGGCAGACGAAGTCGCGGGTCGCGGGCAGGCCGCTAGTACATAATAAAATGAACGAAAAACTTTTGAATCACTCTCCTGAAAAGTTGATGATTTGCAGATAAGTAAAACATATTGACAATTATTAAATGTAATTGTGTGCTATGGAAGAGTGGCTTCTTCTGGAACAGGTGTTGAGTACACTTAAAAGAACCCTACCTCTACCTCTACCCTAATTGTCTGTCAATCAAGTTTTGGTAATTGAAATAAAGATTTTTTTTTTTTTATATTCTACAGTATTAGGTACCTATTTTTACCGGAAGCGGCAGCGACAGCGACAGCGGGAGTGGCAGCGGAAGCGGCAGCGGAAACGGCAGCGAAAGCGGCAGCGGAAGCGGCAGCGGAGGCGGCAGCGGAAGCGGCAGTGGAAGCGGCAACGGTAACAGCAGTGGAATCTTTAGCGGGTATAGCTAAGTGGTAACGGTAGCGGGAGCAGGAGCAGTAAAGGCAGCGTCAGTAGAAGCGGCAACTATTTACATGGCTCGTTCTCTTAAGAGGAAACACTACGTCGGAGTGGCATGCCAAATTCTCATACAAAACACAGAAAAACGCCGTTTCGTAGTCCCCTGTTTCCTTATTCAGAACTGGACCAATTTTTATTACTTTTTCAGCATCGGTTAAAGAAAGAGATTTTCTGTTTTTTTAAACCAGCCACTTAATGTTTCTGAAGACGTCTTAAAACGGAGTGACGGGAGAACTACTGATGTGAACAAACTCCTTTCTTCTTCTCACTTTAAACCTCAAAAAGGATGATTGCCGCGCCGTGTCGCGAGCGGCTTATTAAAGGAATACTATACCACACGTCCATCTCTTCCCTTGGGTGTCGTAAAAGGCGACTAATGGACTAAATTGCAAATACATCCTACAGCATAGAGCGGCGATGGGCTCACCACCGGTCTCGCTGTGCACATGTGTAGTCCACTAGTCCCTATTTGGTGAAAAGTGGACAATGACAGAGGACTGCTCTTGCGGTTCTCATTGCCTAGTCTCTGACTAACTCTTCGGGGATAATAGTCGTGATAATATGTATGTATGTATGTATGTCTGTCTGTATGCCGCTGCCGCTGCCACAGTCATCCACTTATGGGCTGCCGAGGTGTCGGGAGCGGTGTCGTGCGTCAGTTTGTTGCGTGTCGCGCGCGGCAATTTGCACGTCGCGCGACGCCCGACCAATTTTCCCGTCACCCCGCGCCGCCGCCACGCCACGCCCGGGAAATTACTAGACTCAGCCGAACTTGCGACTAGCAACACTTGCGATGTTGCTCCGTCGATCACGTGGGCAACCACTACTATTTTTTTACAAGATTCTTTTTTAATACTAACTGGATTACGTCGTAGTATACATTTAATGAGTAAGTATTAAATTCACTTCCGTGGGAATTTTACCGATGCAGAATTAAATGTTGTAAAAAGACAAAACTAGTCTTCAGACCTAATTTTTAGAAAGGTCTGCATGACCAGGGTCTGCTCTTTTCACACGAACAATAGCACATGGGAAGATCACATAATATGTGTTGGTATTATAACCCATATATTATTATTATAACCCTCTGTGGGTTTTAACGACTGAACTGTTACGATAAAACCGGGACCGATGGCTTAGCGTGCTTTTCAAAGAATGGAGAAGCTTTAAATATTTTAAAATTGGCACCATTCGATGACTTGGCACTGTTGCAAAAGTTACTTCTTTGCAAGATCGCAACCCAAAGACGTAAGACGTTACGCTACCGAACTCTTTATTCTAATTATAAAGCCTTTAGGCTAAATAACGCAAAAAAGGTGTGCAATGAAAGTCGCGTTTCATTGTGAATGTGATGAATCAGGGAAGGCAACACATGTACGTGTGTGTATTGACTTTCATTTGTTTCGAAAACCTTACAAGATAGTTAACCACAGACCATGGTCTGTGTAGTTAACATACGTCTCGCTCTCGCCCAAAAACGGCCCAAAACGTGACATCACGCGCCCGACAGCTCAAAAAAACGATCATTCCAAATTCAAAACAATTACAAGAGCACAAGATTGTTTAAAAATGTACGTGACAGAACGTAAGACATCATCATCGAAGAGTGAAATAATCACGGCCGGCCATCACATTCAATCACCTTCACCTAACGACCGGCCGCAAAAAACACGACAGACGCGCTCAGGAAGTCGGGCCAACAATAAAAAAACAAATAAGACGAGACGCGGCCAAATTAAGTTATAACCTAAAACACGTATGAAGCCATCATCCAACGGTGTAATCATATTAACGACTACAAAAGGGGCGGCAAAAAACACAAAAATTAGAGGATCGGGAAATGTGGGCCAAACAAAAACGTAACGTATCGCCTAATTATAGCTGTTGCTCGAAAAACAATTTTATGTCCGCAGCGGCGGCGCACACGGGCCGATATTCGTACAGCTTAAACAAAAGGAAATACTACTATTAACAAGAGGATGATTAAGAATTTTTACTTAAACATTTACGTTACTAACTGCCTGTAGCGACAGACACTGATAATTAGTTGCATCTGTATTCTAGTGGATTCGAGAAGAATTTGGATTTAATACATTAATCCTTAGTGTACTGTGAATTAAAACTAATTTTAAACTGTAATTAACGTCGTTTAATAACGTAGGTACATGTCAGAGCAAGAGAAACACTGTTAATACTTTTATGTAAAACGACATACATAACAGAGATAATAAAGATTGAAAACCGTGAAATATTCAAACGTATTCTGGGTTAATCAATATATTTTTTACATGGACTTGTAACAAGGTTTAATAGAAAAAACTCGACGCAACCATAAGAATAGACGCAACACTGCATTGTTAGCGAAATGTCGCCTCGGGGCTCGATCGCGTGCCGCCAACCTTTCATTAAGTACTTAATTAAAATTAATAACTGGTCAGTAATGGTCGATGCACGTTTAAAACACTTTTGCACGTAGCTTTTGATGTAAAAGTTTAGCACTCTTAATAACATATTAATGAAAGACTCAGTTCTGAATTGAACGTCTCACTGCTTGGCTCAGCCCTTCCCATTCCCACATGAAGAGTAACATAAAGGAGATCAGGCCATTGCCTACCACTCTGGCCTAAAAGTTGATGGGTTCAAACGACTGCCTTATTAAGAGCAACCGGGACAAATAGCTAACATACCGCCCAAAGCACGAAGAGTGCGAGATATATAAATTTGGTCACCCATCCGGTGACTAGCCATTGTAAAGGTTGCTTAACATATTGCAATAACTTTTGTCACAAGAGGAAGAAAAAAAGCCTCCTGAGTTTCTTGCCTACTTCTTCTCAGTCGAAGGCTCTCCCAAAATCCGAACTGGTTGTAGATTAGTTAATGAGTTAGATTTAACTTTATCTTTATTTATTTATTAATAAAATAACCTTTTACAATAATTCAACGTTGCCCTGACTCCCGAGCTAAAAAAATCTGTGTTACAGGAGTCAGTAACTGACTGTCATGTCAGTCACTTACCCTTAGGGTAAGTTTAAACAAAAGACTAAATAAACTAAATTAAACTAGACTTAAACATTTTTTTTGTGAAGATTTAACAAAATGTTAGTTTTTTACCTCAATAAAAGACTTTGACTTTGAACCCGGGCCGTATCACAAAAAAATTCAACCCGTGTGCCCCAACAGCGGACGGAATCCTTTTATTATTTCGGCGTGTGTATATTTTTATTTTGTTCCGTCCACGATTATTATTTATGAATTATTATTATTTGAGGATTTATTATTGGCTTGGAGAGCAAGCGCATCGTTTTCAATTTGCCAGAAGGCGCGGGGCCGAGCAGGTACCACGGGCCGAGGATAACAAAACTTTTTTCTCTCTTTTCCTAATACCTTTTTGGACATTTGTTTTCTTGGGTTTCGCTAATTAAATTCGCTGTTCAGTTCCCATGCGGCGCTAATTGATTTGGGTTATCATTAGTAATAACATTCTTAATTCGCTGTCGGAGATTATAATGATATGTGTAAGGATCGCCATAACAACTCGGGCTCTGTCAGTTTGTTCCTTTGTCGATGATTCAGTAGTTTTTATATGTGTATCGTAGTTCAGAAGGTATTTTCCGTTTAGTTTTTGTAAGCGTCATCGCGGTTTAAGCATTTTAATATTTCAGACCCATAGCAGGTTCAATTCCCAGTGAAGTAATATTATTGATTTTTGTTGGTAGAGGGCTTGTTTTAGGTCAGCTGTTTGAACTTTGTTCAATGATAACAATAATATAGTTCTAATAAATATCGATTACATAATAATATATACGCCAAAGCGGCGATGGGCTCACCACCTGCCACGGTGAGCAGTCGCTATTTAGTGAAAAGTGAACTATGGTAGAGGACTGCTTTTGTGGTCCTCATTGCCTAGTCTCTGACTAGCCCTTCGGGGATAATAGTCGTGATTATAATTATGTACCAAGATACCTACACCTAGTAAATTTTTGTTGGAACTACTTCGTTCAATTTAAACTAGACATCGTGTGTGTGTTCATTAAAAAAAAAGGATCATACCTGCCTAATTTCTAGTCCATAACCTTCATAGTTTCTAAGATTTATATAAGTGATCAATATGACCGATGTAAGTACTTCGCTATTAAATAAGTGTACTTAACAGAGAACCAACCAAGAAGATCAACAATAGTAATACAACCGATTTCCTCGGTCTCACCCCCTATAAATCAAGCGGCTAAAAAGCCAATGTATTTATACGTACCATAAGTTTTCGTAATTTATAACTGGCAGTAACGCTCTCTGTGTATCTGTTCGGCAATTTCTCAAATGCACACCTCACCTCGCCTCGCCTGTAGCGGTGAACAAATTAAATAGCCGCAACTGTATGATAAGCTTACCTCGCCGTAGTACATACAGATATATAACAATACGATTATTAATTTCTCCGCCGCCTACTTAGGTCGTACGGTGATCAAAATCTTGGCCCCGGCCTCTTCCATTAACCTTGCAACGTATGTCGGAAAGAACATATTAGACAACAGGGAACGACGATGCCACAGACCGGTCTCAGACCCCGAGGTCCCGGGTTCGGTTGACGGCGGTTCTTATTGAGGTACTCGATTAAAATTGCCAGTTCCTCAGTGGTATGAGGAATCTGAGTGAAGTGCGATTTCATCTTCACCCTTATCATTCACTTGTAGGTGAAACAAAAACAAAGCCATGAGGCCATGAGTTTTGTATTATGTTACGAAGCCGTCAAATAAACATACGGTCCGCCTGGTGAAAAGCGGTTACCGTAGCCCATAGATATTACTTTTTCCAAAATAAAAAATTATCATACCTTATTCAATAATAAAACAAAATATTTTCGTATCTTAGGATTTAATAATTAAGAAACGGAAAACAGCCTAGCTATATAGCTATGCACAAAACTTGCTAGCAGTAGAAATTTGTTTAAGCGGTATAGCCACACAATATCTACAAGAGTATCACTCTTATGAGGCTCTTAGATAAACCGCAGCCCAGATGCTGATCTGTGATTGATCCCGGATTGCTGAATCCGGGAAAATGTTTAGCGAAGCGAAGAATCAGCTAGCTTGCGGGCAGACGTAAAGCTACCTTACAAATTTAGTAACGTCCGGGTTTTCGGAACCATTACATTGTTGCCATTGACAAGTCGAACCACAAGCAACCAAAGTCTAGCCTTTGCGAGTCTCTTCACAGTCCGGGGCTGTTGAAAAACAATGGAAATCCCAGTTATCAGGCAGGGGGGTCATTATTTTTCATTGTTATTGTTATTGCGGGCCGTACGCTTATTATTCCGGCGTTATAGCGCTTAACAAACTATTAAGGGTTCTTTTAGCGCCTTATTATTTTGATAAATCCACGCGATAGCCCGACAGCGCGCGTTTTGACTTTGGAGTTCTCTTTTTCCTTGTTTTTAAACGCACCTCGGAATGTTCTTTCTCGGAGATCCCATTTTGTTTTTAATTGAGCGGATTTGTGAAATTGAAACGTAATTTTTATGCCGGAACATAGGCCTGCGGTTTATAGCCGGAACCTCTTTCTTCTGTTCTCTGGCCGGAACTGATGTTTGGTACATTTTGTTTTATAATTAGCCTAAACTTATACTAAAACTCATAATAATACAATAGTTATTATTTTGAGCACTAAAATCAAACATCATAGCAAAATGACAGAAATTTGATGACGAAAATTGTTTCTAAGGTCAATCTTTGAAACAATTTACGTTCTGTTACGCAGCTATTTTTTTACATTTAATTTCAAAGAGAATTGGTTAATATTGAATGTTTAAATATTTTTGAAAAACGTTTTAAATATCAAACTTGCTAAAATCGGTATAGCCTGTAAAGGTTTGAACAACCTTTAAAGTACTTATCGAAATAGATAGTACCAAGTCTTATAAGAATTGAATATGTAAAAGAAATAAACGAAAGCTCGCACGATTAATTTTACCAATGAAAACTAAAAAACGATGCAGCCTTTCTAGATAAGAAGGCAAGAGAAATGGCGTTCATTAATTAATATAAAACGCGTAGGTACGTGATGCACGTATCTCAATCCCACCTCTGATTTGCGGGGTTCCTCTTAGTGCATACATATTGCACTTTCCACTTGGGACCACCTGTGTTCACAGTTCACACTTTGGGACCACATAAAAATTTTGAGTTTCTAAAATGCGTCTTGCTTTTAGTAAAGGGTCTCAAACAATTGTTTAATTTTAATGTTCCCTACGGGTAAGCACATGACCTTCATCTCACCTGATGGTGACAATAAGGGAATAATAAGGTTGAAGCGCTCTTTGCTCGGAACCCTAAACCTCTGTGGTACTGGCTATAATTTCTCTAAACTGTCGCAACACAACAATGCATTTAACTATTTTTTATTTAACTTTTCTTTTTAAATATTTGTAGTCAGTTACTCCGTGATTATGGTGCATGCAACTGCGCCGAAATATCGGGGACTTATTAACAACAACTCAAACATGGTTAAAATCCCGTTTTAAAAAAAAATATTGCAGGGACCATGACAGTATAAAATGTTAATGCTGTTAACATTGTTGTTACGGCGCCAAACTTTAGATGAGATGGTGGTAGCTATAGCCAACGACGACGTTTGCAACACAAGAGCTCACTTACGTGTTTCTGGCCCTGTTACTTTACTATAATATTGTCACTAGCATTACACTAGTTAATTATTAACGGGATATTTCTAGTTGACCTTGGAAACGAAAATTGGAAACTTAGAGTTTCCGCTACCATAACTAGGTATCCGATATTTCAGACCAGTAGCAAATGTAGAGTCATAAGTGGCCCAAGCCCGCGGCCGGACCGATACATGGTATTGGTATCGCGCGGGGTCACACACACTTCGCTGCGCCAGCGCCAAACGAAACGCTTTTGTGTAATTGGCCGACGCACAGTGGGCGCACTGACTTTACATGAGTAAACTTTACACTACCTACTTACAACCTCCTGAAATATTATTTTTTTTTACAAAACCTTAAACACAACATCATGCAGATATAATTGTGTATATTCATATGGCACATTTAGGTACACATTTACAGTCTTAGTTGAAAAAATGAATACTTCAGGTGGGACTGAAATCCACGTTTCGTTTTCTTAGAGCTTTTGAGCGTTAATAACAAAAATAATCAAATATAACAAATCTATAAAACGGTATTATTATAACTAAGTATGTTAAATATTTTTTTTTTCATTCAGATCCCTTAGGAAGAAAAATCTAAGCATATTCTAAGAGGTTCGATAAGGCACTGTTGTTATAAAAACATAAAGTAAAAAGCATATTCCTCTCTTCCACAGTATCTTCCTCTTTTGCATATAAGGGATTGTTTATCTAGTGTGTATGTGTGATCAAAGGTTAAACGATTAAACGTGCAACATTAATTAAATGTTGAACGTTTAACCATTTTTTAAAAAACGTTTTAAATATCAAACTTGTTAAAATCGGTATCTATAATCCGTTGAGGTTTTTCAATAAAGTACCTATCGAAATAAATGGAAACAAGTCTTATAAGTTAGCCAGTGACGTTTGCAACACAAGAGCTCACTAGCCACTTACGTGTTTCTGGCCTATTTACTTTACTATAATATTGTCATTAGCATTACACTAGTTAATTATTAACGGGATTTTTCAATACGAAAATTAGAAACTTAGTGTTTTCGCAACCATAACTAGGTATCCGATATTTCAGACCAGTTGCAAATGTAGAGTCCTAAGTGACCGAAGCCCGCGGCCAGGCGATGGTATCGCGCGGGGTCACACAATAACACTTCGCTGCGCCAGCGCCAAACGAAACGCTTTTGTGTAATTGACCGACGCACAGTGGGCGCACTGACTTTACAACACATGGGCAACTTTACACTACCTATTACAACCTCCTACAATTTTCATAGAGATATAAAAGTGTATATTCATATTGCACATTTACACATTAACAGTCTTAGTTGAAAAAATGATTACTTCAGGTACGTGGGAATGGAACCCACGTTTCGTTTTATTATAACTTTTTGAGCGTTATTAACAAAAAAGATCAAATACAACAAATCTATAAGTAAAACAGTCTTATTAAATATAAAAAAATATATAATAAATATATTTTCATTCAGATCTCTTAGGATGTAAATTCAAAGAGGTTTGATAAGGCACTGTTGCTATAAAAACATAAAGTGAAAAGCATATTCCTCTCTTCCACAGTACCTTCCTCTTTTGCTTATAAGGGATTGTTTATCTAGTTTGTATAGGTGATCAAAGGTTAGTAAAAAAATTTCAATTGCAAATAAAATATAGCCAAATAAAATAACAGCTGAATACGAGTGGGCTGTGCCTGGCCCGAGCACTTGGGCAGCGGGGTGTTTTTACGATAGCCATCGGACGCGCTCGCGGCCCGGCACAATTATAATAAGTCATTTTTTATAATAATTAGTGTTTCGCTTATTAATTAAACGGCACTCCTTTTGTTTTAATGCTGTGATGTATGCCGTGGCCGTTGTAATTTTTAATTTGTTCTTTTTTTAATATTTAGGAACTATTACTACGTGTGTAGCTTGGAATGTGGTATAAGAAAAGAAAATTGACTGTAATAGATACAATATAACAATTACTACAAAAAAAATATATTCTTGAGACGTTACCTAGAAGATCTAGAAAAATAAAACGTACTTAAATTAAATTGTCGCGTAGCGGTGAAAGAATACTACTGACCCCTCTCTTTCCTTGGGTGTCGTAAAAGGCGACTAACAGACTAAAGACTGCACATACATACAACAGCATAGAGCGGCGATGGGCTCACCACCTGTCACGCTGAGCTAATGTGCAGTCGCTATTTGGTGAAAAATAGACTATGGTAGTGGACTGCTTTTGCTGTCCTCATTGCCTAGTCTCTGACTAACCCTTCGGGAATTATACGTATATATATGTATGTAATGTACTTGTATGTGTGTATATATGTAAATTAAATTGTGCGCTTTCGTTAGGTTTAACTTTAACTCGATCGAATAGCAAAGATGTATATGTTGGAGTGAATCTCTATAAACTTATGATAGTTATGACAAATGTCATAGGCTCAGAACAATAACTAAAGCAATAATGTTCTGAGATCATAGGTAGCAACACTCTCTCTGTCTCTTTGGTCTGGTGCTACGACGTACGTATACTGCTCTGGAATAAATCTGAAGTAACCTGTTTTAGAGTCTTTCTTTTTGCTCCAAACCCAGGGTTATGGGCACAAACGGTTATGGGCCCAGGAACGTTATAAACCCAGCGACGTATTTATTTCCAGAAAGTACGAATATATTTAACAAAATTAAAATATAAAACTACACCTGCTGTCATCCATCCATTGAGCAAGCAATCTTCTCTTTATCACCATGAAAACGCTATCCGGGTCATTCTTTAAGACACGTTTTTCAAGCGGCATCACCTTAAAAAAATAGAAATCAATAAGTCTGCAAGCTGTTTTTTTTTTTCGAGCAAACCTTTAATCCTCTCTAAACTGGGTTATTGATTATTATTCAATTATCTTTATATTTAAAATCCTAAAAAAAATAAAACACCGCCATTCTTTGATTTTCGTGGAGTGTCCCAAACCCCGATCTACTCACTTAGTAAATTATATATTTTAAACTAAACGGTACATGCTTACCAAAAAAAAAACACTAAGTCCTAAGAAGTTGACAATGCTTTGAAAAAATAGACCATAGTTCTAAAAAAAATACATTATCTAAAAAAAAAAATGTAACTGTCCCGGGGTAGTTACTGATTTGCGTGGATCATTGTAAATTCACTTGCACATCCCTAACTTCGCGATCTAATGTTGCGTCATCCTAATTCAAGTTACAACTAGTCGCGCTCCGACGGCCGGGCAGTCCGAGTCCGAGAGTCCGAGTCCGAGAGTCCGAGTCCGAGTGCTTGTGTGACGACGCGTCGAGTTTCCGAAAAATTAAGGTAAGAATCTCGTTGCGTGGGTATGGTTTCTCAAAAATTTGAATTGCGTGGTACAATTATCTCCGGTGTCAGTGAATTTATTTATTGAATAAAATATTGTAGCGAACAAATATTAGGTTACGTAACTTATATTCAAAACACAGTTTATTTGTATAAAAGGTTTTTATATATTTTTAGAATAAAGGATTTATTTTGATTTCCGTGGTCGTGATTTGCGTGGTTTACGTGGTAGTTTTGACCCACGCAAATCAATTATTGGCCATGCAAATGAAATAACTTAGTGTTTTGTAGTATTGTATGATAATATTTTTAGTTGAATGGCATTTCGTTTAAATCAAGCTTAAAATGACGCAGTTAATGGGTTTCTGATTTTATAAGTACCTAATTATTATTATTATTATTATTTCAGCCATATTCGTTCCACTGTAGGGCAAAGGCCTAATAATAATAAAAATTGTGTCAGATTAGCTACCTATATTAATAATTGATAAAATTGTAATGAATTCTTTTTTAGACCAAAAATGCCATTAACAAGAGAGGAAAAATTAGAAAGAAAGAAGTTATCCGAAAGAAGAAGAAGAGAGAGGCTTAAAAATAATGAAGAGTTCAAGGCCAAAAACCGGGCGAGATATTATAAAAGGAAAGCCGAAAGAAAAATACTTAGTATTCATGACTTGAACCGCCGCGAACAAAAAACTAGACGAGAGAAAAGTCGAATAAGTTCCCGAAAATATAACACGAAGAAAAAAAATGAAGCTAAACATTGCCTAGATGAAAATCTTATACAAGTACCGAAAATTCAAAACAAAGAAAACCGTGATCCATTGGAAGAAACTCCGACTCCATTGCTTTTGTCACGTGCTGATTCACCAGTATCATCAGCTTCTGATAGCAGCATTCGTTTATCAGTTTCAGGTAAAAATATGTAATTCTTGTATTCAAAATTAATATTTTTATTTTTGACTAGTGATTTCTCATTTTATTTCATTTATTATTGTTGTGCACTATATGATACAGGGTTTTGTATTTACAGGTGATGCCCCTGAACAACGACCACTGTCAAGGAATTCGTACTCAAACGAACCTCCAAGTCGAAGCAGTTCTTGCATGACTTCGCTTTGGCCTACAGTCTGTCCCAATTGGTAACCGAGCCAACACGGGTTCCAGATGTGGAGGGCCATGCATCTTCTTTATTGGACCTTCTGCTGACCTCGCACCCAGACGGCTATCAAGTTTCTGTTGATGCACCACTAGGCTCATTAGACCACTGTCTGATTCGCAGCACTGTGCCTCTCACAGAAACTTCAAAACCGCAACCAGCGGCTAGCCGTCGAGTCTGGCATTATAGGTCGGCGGACTGGGATGGGATGCGAAGCTTCTTTGCGTCCTACCCGTGGTGGCGAGTTTGCTTCTCGCTGGATGATCCTGATGTCGCCGCTGACTCTGTCGTTGATGTGATACTGCAGGGAATGGAACTTTTCATTCCAAACTCTGTGGTTCCCATTGGCGGCAAGTCCCAACCATGGTTTGGTCGTTGCTGCAAAATGGCGTCTCGCCAAAAGCGACAGCATTACCAAGCCTGGGCTAATGCGGTGTCATCAAAGGATCCAAACACCAGTGCGCTCAGAAAGAAGTACAACTTTGCCGCCAGATCCTTTAAGAAGGACATTGCCAAGGCGAAGTCATCATTCATAGGTAGAATTGGCGAGAGGCTAGTGCGTCTTCCTTCGGGGACGCGTGCGTTCTGGTCTCTCGCCAAAGCTATCTTAGGGAATTTTTGTCAGCCGTCCCTGCCACCATTGCACAAGACCGATGACTGCCTGGCCTATACTGCAAAGGAGAAAGCCGATCTCTTGGGCTCTCTTTTCGCATCAAACTCGACCTTGGACGATGGGGAAAACTCTTCACCAACCATACCGCATTGCGCTTGTACAATGCCAAACGTTCAGTTCCTGCAAAGGTCAGTTCGTAAGGCTCTTTTTTCCCTTGATATCCATAAGGCGAGTGGGCCTGATGCAGTTCCACCCATTGTGCTTCGGACGTGTGCTCCTGAATTGGCACCAGTTCTAACGCGCCTTTTCCAGCTCTCTTACACCACTGGCGTCGTCCCGAGCTCTTGGAAGACAGCCCTTGTCCACCCGATTCCAAAAAAAGGCGATCAGATCCGTCTAACTACAGGCCAATAGCTATTACCTCTTTACTCTCTAAAGTAATGGCGTCCATTATAAACCGCCAGCTCTTAAGGTACCTAGAAGAGAACCAGCTACTAAGTGATCGCCAGTATGGTTTTCGTCGCGGTCGATCGGCTGGTGATCTTTTAGTGTACCTTACTCACCGATGGGCGGAGGCAGTCGAAAGTAAAGGGGAGGCACTGGCAGTTAGCTTGGACGTAGCGAAAGCTTTTGACAGGGTTTGGCACAGGGCTCTTTTCTCTAAACTTCCATCATACGGGCTTCCTGAGAAATTTTGTTCATGGGTTGCCAGCTTTCTTACTGGGCGTAGCATCAGAGTCGCAGTCGACGGTTCGTGCTCCTACATGAAGCCCGTGAATGCTGGAGTCCCGCAGGGGTGTGTGTTGTCCCCTACTTTGTTTCTTCTGCATATCAATGACATGCTGCATAACAACAGCATTCATTGCTAAGCGGATGACAGTACTGGGGATACGCTCTACACCGGGCGAGCTAATGTTTCTCTGGAAAGCGTCATCGAGAGCCGGAATAAACTTGTGACTGACACCGAGAACATGTTAAGTCATGTCTCGGATTGGGGCCGACGTAACCTGGTCCGCTTTAACCCCTCCAAAACACAAGTTTGCGCATTTACCGCGAAAAAACATCCCTTCGTCGTACCTCTGAACTTTGAGGGAGCTCCCCTTGATACCAATCCAATTGTTGGAATCCTTGGCGTCAATATTTCGAGTGACGTTCAGTTTCGTGGTCATTTGGAAGGTAAAGCTAAATTAGCTTCGAAAAAGCTGGGTGTGCTTAATAGAGCGGGTCAGTATTTCACGCCGGCCCACCGTTTACAACTGTATAAAGCACAGGTCAGGCCGCATATGGAATACTGCTCCCATCTCTGGGCTGGAGCACCCCAATACCAACTCCTTCCATTTGACCGCATTCAACGCAGAGCTGCTCGAATTGTCGGCGACGTGGTTATTTCAGGTCGGCTCGATCCACTGGCTCTTCGGAGAGACGTTGCGTCTCTCTGTATATTGTACCGTATATATCATGGGGAGTGTTCTGAGGAATTGTTCGGCTTGATCCCTGCCGCTAATTTCCTTCACCGCACTACACGCAATCGACTGTCATTCCATCCACATCACCTTGATGGATGGCGGTCTACTACTGTGCGTTTTTCAAGAAATTTCTTGCCTCGAACTACAGTGTTGTGGAACCAGCTCTCGGCGGCGGTATTTCCGGACCGTTACGACTTAGGGATCTTCGAGAAACGAGCCTATTCCTTCCTTAAAGGCCGGCAACGCGCCTGCGATTCCTCTGGTTTTGCGGGTGTCCATGGGCGGCGGTGATTACTTTCCATCAGGTGACCCGCTAGCTCGTTTGCCTCCTTCTGCTATAAAAAAAAAAAAAAAGTTCATCATTTTCGACCATCGGCAAGACTGAATCCCGCGGGAGTACAACCAACAGTATGTGATACCCAACCCCAGAATCAAACCCAAAAGATAACGAAGACCCCAAAAAGAACAACATCAACTGGTTGTGTTTTGCTCCGTTTTAAGTACAAAGTAAACAAAGTTCCAACTATTGCATAAAAGAATATCAGACTTAAAAGCGGTTAATGCAAAGTATAAAAAACAAATAGATAGAATGAAAAGAAAAACATTTGAACCTCAACCCAGCACAAGCAAGACAGGAAATAGAACAGAGATTATTACACAAAATATTAAAGAAGGCATTAGAAAAGAGATAGAGGAAAGTATAAAGCTATTCTATGAAGATGATGAAAACAGCCAGTTAAGTCCAGGAAAAAAAGATTGCATCACCCGAAATAAAACGAAAAAGCAAAAACGGCTATTGATGGACTCTTTGCTTAATTTGCACAAGAAGTACCTTGCCTTGCATCCTCGTTTCACGATTAGCTACTCAGCTTTTTGCAAGCTCAGACCCTTTTGGGTTGTAATCCCGAATGTAAATGCAAGAGAAACTTGTCTCTGTAAGACTCACGAGAACATGGATTTGGTGTTTGCAGCTCTGAAGAGAAACAAGATAATTGAGCAGAAATCACTACGAGAGGTTTTAAAATACATCTGCTGCGATAGTTCCGCCAATCTGTGTCTGAAAAGAATGTGCGAGAAATGCAAAGATAAACATTTATTTTACAACGAGTTTGATGATTCTCAGGAAACCCATTATTGGAAATGGAATTCAGAAAATAAAAATTATACCAAAGATGGTATAATCAAAACATCCCGTACAGTTGCAAAGCAAAGAATAATCGCTTCTCCAAAAGCCTTAATAAAAGAATTTGAGTATCAACTGATCCCTTACATGAAACACGTTTCTAGTATAATATCACAGCACAGATACATTAGACAAATAAAATCCAATCTTAAAGATGACGAATGCATAATTCATTGCGACTTTAGCGAGAATTACAACGCAAAATATTCTAGAGAAATCCAAGCCGTTCACTTTGGAGGTAGTCGAAGTCAGCTGACTCTGCACACTGTAGTTTTATACTACAAAAAAGATGGCAAGATGATAACGACACCTTTTTGTACAGTAAGCGAATCACTGCGACATGATGCACTAGCAATATGGGAGCACCTTCTACCTATCCTAAAATTCTTAGAAGATGAAGCGCCACAGATCGATGCTCTCTACTTTGTATCCGACTCTCCTTCTGCACAATACAGAAATCGCAAAATGTTTTTCATCATGTCCATTTTAAATTGGCATTATCCATCGCTACGTACTGTGGAGTAGAATTACTCAGAAAGCGGTCACGGAAAGGGAGCTCCCGATGGTGTAGGTGGAGTACTCAAAAGGACAGCGGATCAGTTGGTTGCTCGAGGCGTTGACATAACAGATATGGACTCACTTCTACAACACCTAAGGAAAAATGTTCCAGGTGTTTACATTGAAACTGTTTCAGAAGCAGGTATGTTTGAGAAGGAGTTACTGATACCGTTAGAACTCAAAGAGTTTCCTGGAACGATGAGCGTTCATCAAGTCCTTTGGAATGCTGATACTGGCCGGTTAATGACAATGAGAGAACTCAGCTGCGGATTAGGACCATGTTTTCACTCAACGATCCAGTGTCCACATGGTTTGCATAAGGGTTTTTACGATGTCGATTTAAAAAATAAAGAACGAATAGACAAATCAGTATTCATTGAGAAACGTCCACAGAAGAGGACGCTTAAAAGCGATTGTGTAAAAGTAGCAAAAAATAAACCAGTGGTACTATCAAACATCTTATTAAAACCGAGACCAAGTGGATTTATCCCGGAAATAAGAGTTAAAACGAAAGCGATAAAAAAGAATTATGATGTGAGACGATCAACAGATGATATTGAACTCTCAGAAAATGACAGCTTCTGGGTTCCAGGCCTAGCCAAAGAATACGAAGAACTGATGACCCCAAAAACTACTAGGGATTTGATCTCCTGTCTTAACAATGTAGCCGACGAAAACTCGGACTCTGATTATTAAATTTTTTAAGAATTTTTATCAATAAGTAAGTGATTGTGATAATTAAAAGTACTAATTATGTTCCTAACAAATGACTGATTATAGTAAGAGAGAGTGTTAATTTTTTTTTTTAATTTAAATTAGTGTTATATGTTTGTAATGTCTTTATAAATAATGCTTAACGACTGATTCTAATATAAATTAAAGGTTAAAAAAAACGATTTCTGTTTTAGTTATTTACATATTCTTTTACCTGATAACATAATAACTTCTTTTAAATATGAAGTAACATTAAATAACTTATCTGAGAAAGTTAAATAAAAAAAATCATTTTCGTGGGGTGTTTTGTGATTTGCGTGGCCACCAATTTTTTAACCACGATTATCTCTGTAAGTATATCGCTCTCTGATGTGCCTCTTTTACAAAAAAATTTACTTTTACGTGTATTTTAAGATACAAGTGTCGATTTAAAAAAATATTAAATTTGAAAAGTGCCACGCAAATCACCAAAGAATGCCTTGCTCGAAGAAGCACCCATCCGGTATTCAAGTTGAAAAGCGACGATGGTTGGAAGATTATAATAATTGGAAATTTCTCATGAAAATGGTTCTCATGCATGAAGACATGTACGAATGCATCCAGTCCGAGGATGGAGTAAAGATGAGAAGAAGCAGCAGAAGGCTTTAGCAAAAATATGCCTGTCTGTGGGCTCATCATCGTTGCACCATGTTCGAAATGCCAAAACTGCATATGAAGCGTGGACCAAACTACAAAGTGCCTATGAAGATAAGGGACTAAGTAGGAGGTTGGGATTATTGAGATCTCTGTTTAGTGCTAAGCTAAAGGAGCACAACGATGTCGAGAGCTATCTCGTGAGGATCACTGAGCTCGCACAACAGCTCAAGGATATAGAATCATCTTTAGATGACGATTTTGTTGCAATCATTATGCTAAGCGGTCTGACAAATGATTTTGATCCGATGATCAAGGCGCTCGAAAACTTCAGTATGAAGCTTACTAGCGATATGGTGGTTAAAAAACCTTTGAGGTGCTTCAGATGTAAGAAGACGGGTCACGAGAAGAGAGATTGTCCAGAGGCAAGCAAGAGCTTGAACAAGACCTATAAGTACACACCTGCAGCTACGAACAAGGGATTTTTTTTTTAACTTTCCTACAATCACACCAATTATGTAGCCCATGAGAAGCTTCGAAAAAACTCGTTAAATGGTTACTAGACAACGGATAAACATACTTAAAATACTTAAATACATACTTATTATACATAGAAAACACCCAGACCCGAGACCATTTAGAAAAACAATAATTTCTAAATTGACGATGAAGATGGCGACACCATGAAAACCGGTGCACAAACCACTCGACCAAGGAGGTCGTCAAAGGAGGATTGCTGACTGCACTATCTGTAAACGTGAAAAGTGACTTGTGGTACATAGACTCGGGAGCCACAAATCATATGAGCAATAACAAAGGAGTGATGTTGAACTTTAAGAGTTCAAAGCCACTTGTTGTTACTGTAGCGAATGGTAAGGTAGTGTCAACGGAAGGACATGGTAGTGTTCAAGTTCACTTGAAAAACGGTTTAAAGACAATAAGTAATGTTTACTATATACCTAAACTTTCTGCAAATTTATTATCAGTAAGTGAGTTAAATAGGAAAGGTTATAGTGTTATTTTTAATCCTAATGATTGTAAGATTCTTGATGGCAATGAAATCATAGCTACAGCTACTTGTCACAAAGGAGTGTATTAACTTGACATTGCTGACAGTGCACTGAGTTGTAAGGTAAAGTCAGGGGTTGTCATGAGCTCAGTCCGTGAACATCCAGCGGCGAGTGTTTCATCCTTCATGGATGAGGAGACTTCACTTGTGTTTGCGGGAGGTGGTGGGTCGCAGGAGGTATGGCATAAGAGACTTGGTCACCTCAATCCAGGAGTATAAATCTTATTAAGAATGGCTATCAACAGGTATGAATTTTAAAATTACTACTTTCAATGCATGCCACACAGGGATGTGTGCCCTTTGTGGCATGCATTGAGGGAAACAATCACGATTGCCATTTCCTGAAAAGTCAAAGTAGGTCAGTGAGATATTAGGGTTTACACTGATGTTTGTGGTCCCATACAAACAAAGTCACTTAGTGATGCACGTTACTTTGTTACTTTGTTACTTTTGTCGATAATTATACCAGAAAAACTTTTGTTTATTTTATTACCTCCTCTGAGCCTCTTTCAATGATATCCTTATTATGCAAGGATATGAAGGAGCAAGTTGTTGCTATTAACAAAATTGAAGGTGTCCAGAAGTTGATTTTAGCACAATTAAAAGAAAATCAGCTGCTATCACAGGCAAAAACAGTTAATCAACCGGCACCAACATCTGCACCAACTCAGATCACGTCGTTCTCACCTGGGACTTCATCAGTCGAAGTAAAAAAGAAGAAAGACGCAGCTGCATCTAAGAAAATTGTACAGGCGACGAATTTGATGCCAATTTTGCAAGCTTCCCAGGCTGGTTCTCCCGCAAGAAAAGACGCTAAGGACGTATCTTATTCCGTTGCGTCGTCCATTAATTTATCTACGGATCAAGGGAACACGAATAACCAAACCAGTGTGGTAGATTCGGGTAAGGCTGAATGGACGGAAGTAAGGCGCAAGCACGATAGAACATCGTTGCCAGGTATACTGCGAGGTACTGCGGTTCCTGGCACAACTTTGCTTCGTGCTGCTGAGAGAAAAACGTTCTTGCATCTCTATTATGTGCAGGAAGGTACAGCAGAAGACCAGGTTTGTGCCCATCTGAAGACTGTATGCGGGGATGACCTCTGTACTGTGGAAGCACTGAAGTCGCGTGGGAGCTATTCTTCGTTTAAACTTGGTGTGCCCAGTAGATTGGCTGAACTTGTAATGTCTTCCAGTAACTGGGCCGAAGGTATATGTGTTAAGCCCTGGCGTCAGAACTTTCGTACCAAACGGGAAGTCCAGGGTAAACCTGCACAAAGCTAGGAAACTTGAGTGTTTTTACCAAAATGTTCGTGGACTACGCTCAAAAACTTCTATTTTCCTCAATAATGTGTCGCAATTTAATTATGATATTGTCGCTTTAACTGAGACATTCTTGACAAGCTCTGTGTTCGATGGTGAACTCCTTCCCCCTGAATATGTAGTAATTCGTAATGATCGTGTAGGCGATGCTGGCTGGGGAGGAGTGTTGCTAGCGGTGCGCAAGTGCTATTCTGTACATGTTATTAAAGATGTTGACGGTCTTACACCTGACAAAGAACTAATATTTGCTATTGTTACTAGTAAACGTGAGAAATTTTTGTGCTGTATAGCTTACCTACCACCTAGCTACAATGACGATCAATATTTAGAAGTCTTAACATGTATTGAAAACGTAATATGTTTATATCCTGACATGAATGTTCTGATTTTGGGAGATTTCAACCTAAATTCATGCAGTACAAATGTTAAAGCTCAGTTTGACTTGTTTTGTGAATTCTGTAATCTATGTGAATATAACACTGTACTTAATAATCGTGGCGGTAAGCTAGATCTCATACTGAGTAACGTTGAAGCCGATCAGATAATGGTTTCAGTTAGTGAAGATCCTTTAGTACCTATAGACGTCTACCACCCTGCTCTTGAAGTAACGGTAAGCCTGTCACGGGGTGCGGTGCTGCCATCGCCAGACACACATATCCATCATCCAGATTCATCTATGGATTGGAACTGGAGAAGGGCGGACTTTGAGGCGCTATATTCTGCAGTGAACAACATCGATTGGACCGATCTGTTCAAAATGGAAGACGTCGACCTAGCGGTAGAAATGTTTTATTCCAGATTGTATGAATGTATACATTTATATGTACCTCTTAAACATAACTTACCAGATTTAAAATACAAATACCCAAAATGGTACACCAAAGAGATTATACACAATATAAAACATAAATATTATCACTTAAAAAAATATAAATCTGAGGGTAATAGAGAATTGTATAAGTATTATAGATGGTATGTGAAGAAATTAATTGACAACGCATATCAGCAGCATTTGATTTCTATTAATAATAAGATCATTGACGAACCTTCTAAATTCTGGGAATATGTAAAAGATAAGAAAAAGAATAGGAGGAGTGTACATTCATTTAGGTATAATGACGTTGAAGTGGAAGGGCAGGCTGCTGCCGAAGCTTTTGCACAATATTTTGGTTCGGTATTTCATAAAACAGTACCACGACTTGACCCTGCTGAAGCCGAGCGGGCTGCTTATTCCTTTATCGATGCGAGATCTATCTCAGTTCAAGAAATTGTCGACTCTGATTTGGAAGTTGCAATCAAACGCCTTAAGCCGAGATCTTCTAGTGGGCCAGATGGAATTCCTGTGTTTTTAAGCAAAGATTGCATTCCTGCCCTCAGTGCACCTTTACTATATTTGTACAATCTATGTCTTAAAAAATCAACTTACCCAATGTGTTGGAAGATATCTAGAGTGACACCGATACCAAAAGGCAAAGCTGGAAATGACGTTGCTACATACAGACCGATTGCAGTGCTGTCGGTGTTTGCTAAATTATTTGAAGCCGTTCTTAACCGTCACATTACTCAGCAACTTGACAGTTTTTTGCACCATAGTCAGCATGGTTTCCGCAAAGCTAAATCGACGACAACGAATTTGGTAACATTGGCGGACTACGTTTGTGCTGAGTTTGATAACAGTCGACAGGTCGATGCTACCTATTTTGATTTTAGGAAGGCATTTGACCTTGTCGATAACGACATCCTCTTAAAGAAGTTAGCTATATAGGTTTCACTCCCAAACTTCTAAATTTTTTTAGTAGTTACCTTAGCGACAGGCGTCAGTTTGTAAGAGTGCAGGGTTACGAGTCTGAAAACTTCTACACAAGGTCAGGTGTGAGTCAGGGGAGTACTTTAGGGCCTACACTCTTTCTGATCATGATCAATGACCTGCCTGAGACTGTGCTAACTGCTAAGTGTCTTCTATTCGCAGATGACATCAAATTATATCTTGGAATTCAAAATGAAATCGACACAGTAGCTCTTCAGGCTGACGTTGACGCGGTATCGAAGTGGAGCCAAAGCAACTTGCTTCCGTTCAATGCCACTAAATGCAAATGTATCACATTTACACGTAAACGTCACCCGATTCGGGCGGTTTATACATTATCTGATGATCCTCTCGAAAGAGTTAATTGTATTCGTGACCTCGGACTAACATTAGATAGTAAATTTGACTTCCACCAGCATGTGCCTGAAACTTGCAAATCTGCAAGTAGGACTTTAGGTTTTATTATAAGAACTGCTTCACAATTTAATGACATAAGAGTGGCGATGGTGTTATTTAATTCGTATGTACGAAGTAAATTAGAGTATGGGGCTATCGTCTGGGATCCCTATGAAGAAAAGTACCGACTTATGATTGAGAGAGTGCAACGAAAATTTGCACGATGGTTGTACAAACGACGGTATGGATATTATCCTTTTCTCTATCCCTCGTTATTTGTATAGGAGGAAACTACTCCTTATGATGCATTATCTCCATATACTGCATCATAAGGTTGATAGCCAAGAATTGCTGGAAAGGCTGAGCCTCCAAGTTCCCCTGCGTATACCTAGGGATGCTCTGGGGGCGGTAGCGCCGCGCCGCCGACCGCGCTTACTGCACAAACCTGTGACGCGCACACAACACGCTGCACACGCACCCACGGTGCGCGCCCTGCGTCTGATCGGAGACATACTCACTCGGTATGATGATCTAGATTTATTTTTTGATTGTCCGAACCTTATTTGTACTAAATCTTATGAAATACTTCGTCTGTAATTATGTATGATGTCTCTTTATTTTTTTCTCTGTATTTTTATTTGTCTTTTAGATTATAAGACCGATGACATAAACTTTTTTTTCTTTAATAATTTTGTAAAAATTTCTGACATTTTGTTTTTATGTAAGTACTTACTTAAATAATTTGATAATTTTTATTTTGAATAGTTTTAACATTGACATTTTTATTTGTTAATTTTTTTAAATTAATTTTTGACATTGTTAACGTTTTATTTTTACTTTACTAACCTAAATCTATGACTTTACTCATGTTTGTTTTTGACATATTATTATGAAATTTCGAGATATTAATTATGTATACGGAGTCTTTTAGATTGTTATTTTTTGTATGACTTGCATGTGTTTTGGAAAAATTCTGTGAACTTGCATGACAATGAAATTAAATAAATAAATAAATAAATAAATAAATAAATTAAAAGGAAGAAGAATGAGGTGTTTACAAAATTTTAATTATTTAAAGCCCTTGTTGAAAACCAGACAGAAGTGATAGTGGTGGAGAGTACATAAATTGTGTTTTTCAGGAGTACTTAATGAACTGCGGGATTAGACATCAAACCACAGTACCGCATTGCAGTCAGCAGAACAGTGTTGCTGAGAAAGTAAACCGTACAATTATTGATAAGGTCCGGTGTATGCTCCAGGATGCTGGATTGAAAAAGATTATATGAGCCGTTGTCGTTTAGAAGGTCCTGGCTAACGTTCTTTGGTGGCGATAGGTCCCGGCGCATGTTCTGGTTGTTCCATCGTCAGCGTCAGGGGTCGTTCTTTTTTAAATTAAAAGAGGTGGTGAGAAAACGACTTGTGATCATTTCTCAAGGATTGCAAAATATATTGTGAGATTAAACATACCTTCCGCATTGTGCTGAGGTTCTTCGATGGCGTCGGGTCCTGGCTCAGGGTTTGAAATAAAATAGGTACCTAACCCATTATTTCATGTCGGAAAATTATGACACTGACTGTATTGTACATAACCTACTCAAAATCTGACCTAGTTGGAATCTGACCTACTTGGAATCTGACTTACTTAGAATCTGACCTATTTGGAATCTGACCTTCATCGCCATAATCGGAAAAGCTGTTTTGGGCGGAGGCTGTTAACACGGCTGTGTACCTGAAAAACCGCTGTCCAACAAAAGCTATGATGGGAGCAACTCTTGAGGAAAAATGGACATTCAAAAAGGTGAACGTGGATCATTTGCGTATATTTGGTTATGTGATGATTCATGGGAAAGCCGAAAGCAACGCACGGTGGCGCTTTCTAATACTGAGGTTGAGTACATGGCGATTTTTGACTCTTGCAAGGAGGCTATGTTTTTGAAAACCTTCCTACATGAGTGTACAGGTATGTTTTGAAAAATTTATTTATTTAATGACAATCAGTCTGCACAAAAGATTTAGAAACACTCTGTATCTCATTCTAGAACAAAACATATAGATATAAGGTCGGATCCGATACAAACTTACAATGTTTAAAATACACCAAAATATACACCATTCTATTCGAGAATTGGTAGATAGTAAAAGTGTATATCTAAATTATATTTCGACTGATGAAATTAGCGGTTAGCGGATCTTTTAACAAAGTCTTTGCCTTATGTTAAACATTGTATGTTTGTATCGACATAATAAAAATTTGTTAATTGTGCTAATTATTAATTGTTATTGTGTGTAACTAGCTAAGTAAGTACGAGTAGTATGTCTTAGTTTAAGGGGAAGTGTTGGAGTGAATCTCTATAAACTTAAGATAGTTATATCTGAGAATGACAATTGTCATAGGTAGCAACACTCTCTCTGTCTCTTTGGTCTACGGGTGCTACGACGTACATATACTGCTCTGGGATAAATCTAAGCTACGGTCGCTTTTATGGTCTAGTGGTTACACTACTCCGGTCTCAGACCCACAGGTCCCAGGTTCGATTCCCTGCAGGTAGTACATGTTTGTACTCGGTTTGGTTGGTGGTAGGGCTGGTCATAAGTCCGCCTGGATAGCTACCACTACCTTATCTAAATATGTCGCCATAACATCAATGTAATAGCATTGTTTGTTCATAACATATAAGATATCCAGCTTTTTAGTAGTTGAGGAATCCAGGTTAACATCATGAAAGATGAAGACCAAGTGCGTCCCCGTACCGTAGTGAAATAAGAAAACATTTTTTTATTAATACGGACATTAACCCCTTGATGATCGTAAAACCAGACACAATTAAAAATCACATTGTATCGCGACCGCCGGCGGTTTATGATCCTTGACCTATTAAAACAATTGACCAAATCACATTAAAGAAACAAATATTACAATAGCTATGTGACTAAAAGAGTGATGAATATGAGTGTTGAAGGTATACAGGGCGTCCCACGGATATGCCACATGGAGGGAAAGTACCTTGAATATTGTAGATGGAACATTTTACTAAAAAAAGTCATTATTTGAATTGAAAAAACAATTTAAACTGCATTCATAGATATTTAAATAATTACATGGTTGGACTGGGAATCGAACCCGTTACATGAGAAAAATAATCACCTGTAGCTTTATCGTACCGATCGAAAGGCTTTATCATAAGCATTATTTTTTGCTAAATAACATAGTGTCATAAATAAAAGGAATTAAGACCATGAATTTTAACATTTTTAATACAAATTTAATCAATTTATTAAATGCTCAAAATGAATCCCTTCCTGTTGAATACATAGTCGCACTCTTTTGATTATTTCGCTCCCTGTCTATTTTTTGATCATGTTATGGTGGATATTTAGAATAATACGTCTAAGCTAGTAATATTATGCTGTGATGTTATGGTGGATATTTAGAATAATACGTCTAAGCTAGTAATATTATGCTGTGGTCTAAGTTCATGCACTTAATTATAATAGGGAAATGATGCGTACTTCTCAAGTGGGTACATTTATTAGTAATAGGTACTTATGATAATGTCAGTTGTAAAGTATGTCCTTACGGCAATGTCAGCTTTTCATTTTTCTAAACAAAATTTCACATCAAATGTTAAAATGCATGGTCTTCCTTTTATTTGTGACACTATGTTATTCAGCAAAAAATAATCCTTATGATGAAGCCTTTAGATCGGTATGATAAAGCTACAGGTGATTATTTTTCTCATGTAACAGGTTCGATTCCCGGTTCAACCATGTAATTATTTAAATATGTATGAATGCAGTTTAAATTGTTTATAAATTCAAACAATGTCTTCTGTCAGTAAAATGTTCCATCTACAATATTCAAGGTACTTTCCCTCCATGAGGCATATCCGTGGGACGCCCTGTATAGGAAAGGAAGAGGAAGACCAGAAAAGATGGATGAATTGTGTGAGGGATGACATGAATGAGAAGGGATTGGATTGATTTGATTGGAAGAAAAACGGTAACCAATCTTACTTTCGAAACTTTTCTGTACGAATTTCAATTGTTCGAAAACGGTATGACGAGGTTTGAAATACCAGATTGTTGCTTTTACATAATTTTGTTAATCCATTAACTTTTCTTATCATACATATTATGTTTCATTTTCCATAAAAACTGTTAGCCGCATCAAAACTACTTTTTTTGGAAGATGTTTTGCTTTACAATAAATTTCATATCTAGAAGTAAGTAAGAGTATTAAAATTCCATGTTACTTTTTCTCTAGAACATCATACCCAGATTTTCGTCTTCCTTTTTTTTGTTTATCATATTATACCTAACTACCTACTTATCCATAATAAAATAAATCATATTTATTTATAAGTATCGATTTATTTAAAGTTTTAAAAGTGACTTCAAATATTGTCATAAAAAGTTAATACCTACGTTGTATTTTCGGTAAAGTTGTGAGTCCACGAGTCCTCCACGAGTCTTGTCTGTCCTACGCTAGCTAGAGTGTAATTTAAGCCCGCGTAGGCAAGGAGGGGCCCGCGAGCTGAGCAGCTGGTGGGTTTAACACTCGCCGCCGTGGCTGAGGCTGACGGGCGGAGCCGGCCAGCAAGCCGAAGCTGCAGTGGTGAGCGAAAGCCATCTGTGATGATAAGCTCGCGGGGAACCGCCGGAGCCTCGCAGCGCTGGAGCCGTGACAAAAAGCATGCCTGCTGCATTCTGCATGCTTGAATAATGCTGCATGCTTTCTGCACGCTTGCTGCTTGCCGGGAGGTGCAGGGGGGGTCGGACCCCCTGCTCGAGAAGGGTGGTGGGCCTGATGCCCCCCGCTATAAAGAAAAGGCAAGTATGCAAAACTACTGTTCTGTCGGTTAGGTTAGGTTAGATTTTTAACATTATAATGGAGGGGGGGCGCAGGCCCCCCGGCCCCCGTGCTGGGGTGCCCAGTCCCTAGCACGCCCCGGCATGCGCTACCTATCTATGTGAGCGCTTCTTAACCGTTACATAATGATAAAATTAAATCTCCTTCGTCTGTTTTTATATATTTTAGCGTTTTATTAACGCTTAAAAACGACTTAAATATACTTAAGTAAAATTTTAAACACTGAAAAAAGACGACAACACAGTCTGGAACCGAACCACGCACCTTCCGTAGAGGTGAAAACTTCTAAGATTTTATGAAGCAATGTTGACAAAAAACATAAGCATCAAGCACTGACAAATTTCGACAGGTAGCCAGACCTCGGTAGCCAAGTGGTTATGGCAGCCGCCCGGAATGCGGAAGGTGCGTGGTTCGATTCCCGCCTGAGGTTGTCGTCTTTTTTCAGTGTTTAAAAGGAGAATGACCTTTTTACTATGGGAGTTAGGCTAGTTTTTTAGGTAGCTAGCGTAACACAGCGCTTTAATGAAATAAATGGTAATCAATAGCAGCAATGCTCTGAATTATGAAGAAAAAATTACATTACAATATCATGCGGGAGTTTGAAGCTATCTTCATTTTTAGTTTAAGACTTTTTAGGTATTTTGAGGTTATGACAACTGTTGTCATATGACTATCAGTTCAGTTCAGCATTTATTTATCACTTGACTCTTAACGCGGCGTTCTATAGAAAACCTTTTTTAACGGTTATAGCATTATAACTTAAGAGAACACTTTTGATATATGAATGATTAAGACGCAATAGATATCGAATAGGCTGGTTAGTCATTCTCCTTTACTCTTTCGTCTATGTCAAAATCATCTTTTATAACATCGTAATTAAGTATATTATGTTTTCAAGCCTTGGGACTTCAGCGAATGTCGTTACATTACATAGGTATATATTATGTTGTAGCTAAGGTAGGTACCTATTATTAATAAAGAACTGACCGCAATAGTTTTTATCACAGAATAAATCATAGTACTTACTTTTTTATCGTCATCTCACAATGCATAGTTCGATGAAACGTTATTACGATTACAAATTGTTCGATGATATTATGGATTTCATTTATTTGGGTATTTCTCCGCACCCAAAGTTTTCAATGTCTGGAGGTTTATTTCCGTAACTAACAGACTAATTGATCTGCTATTTTTTTAAAGTGTACTTTAGACTTTTACCCATCTGGGAGAAATAAGGTTTTCTTAATAATTACAATTTAAACATATAAAAAAAATATTCAAAAGGCGTTCTTCTGATTCATATGACGTGTCCGTTACCCAGTTTTCTGAGCAAAAGTGACAATATTATGTTTTCTCATTGATAAATCAATATCCATTATAGTTATATCAAAACAAGATTAGTTGTTTACTAAGATAAATATATTTGGTACTGATTATCTGCGTTAGTTCATTAATAAATAAAGAAATACTGAATGTCCGGCACAAAAGTTTGATTCATATGACGCGCGCTTCATTCGATCGTACTAAGCCAAATACGAAACATCAGGCGATCATTCCCTGCGCCGGAGGTAGCCAGTCGCTCGACAGACGTGGCAGGGAGGTGGCATGCGGCTAGTTCGGCTTCGATGCCGAGACACAAAGCTAGATACTTGATTAATATGTGCTTGGTACACGTGTGTTTCTGATAAATATGTCCCCTTCTATAATTAAGTTAAACAGTTTTAAAACTTGAATCTGCGCTAAATATAATGCAATTGGGGTACAGATACTTGGGTAAAAATAACAATCCCGAAGTGTGGAGGTGTGGTGACTTATAAATGATTTTAGGCATAATTCTGATTCATATGTGTCTGATTTATATGGTAAAAACCCCATATTAATCAGAATGGCACGCATTTTGTTAATCAAGCATTACTAATCACACACACCAGCACATAGGTACGTTGCATTCAGCGTAACCTCTAGCCACTTTCAGTGTACAGAGCTCTCTAAGGTGCCAATAGCGTTAGCACAGAATAAATAATAGTGCGTTAGCGCTAGCGTGTGGCTGTGAGTTAAAGGGTTTATCATTATAAAAAGTGTTAGACTGTATTTTATTTTTGTCGTACCATCTTTTTTAACATTTCTGCTTTTTGTTATTGCTATTTTTGAAAAAAATTGTTGGTATACATACTGTAGTTGACGGGCACGTTGCGCGGGGTAAGTGATCCTACCCTCTGAGCCAAGGGTCGTGGGTTCGATCCCCACCCAGGACAAACACATTGTGATGAACATTATGTTTGTTCTGTGTCTGGGTGTTACATATAAGTATGTTATTTATATATTTGTAATATTGATAAGATTTGGAGGTTTGCATAACGTTTTCGGATGGAGAACGTCCGAAAGGATCCAGACAAGTATGCTTTATGGCAAGTGAAAATGCGAAAGGCCTATTTGAAAAGGAAGAGCGAAATTTCAATTCTACATAAGTCAACAAAATCACCTTTACTAATCATTCCAGCACCAGTTTTGGCAAGATCTTTTAGGGTGCGTTTCCTAAATACTTATGCACCAGTTTCGCACAAGTGTTGAGTGCTTTCTACAAGAGTTACATTATCCGGTCTACCAGGGTCAACCACGATGCGTTCCTGAGTGTCTCTTGTACCAGATTCACCAAGATCTCTAAGGGCACGTACTCCAATAAGTCCCATAACAGATTCACCCAGATCTCTCAGCCCACAAACTCTATTATTACTACATCTACATGCCTTGAAAAAAAAAAGATGTGCAGAACCAACATAAACAAAAAAGACAAGAGATAGATGAATCTGATAATAAGAAATTACATCTGTTTAGTAATGTTATTAATACATTAGTACTTAGCCAAACTTTTGTCGCTTTACTTTTGATGGATGTGTCGCTTTACTAAAATTACCTACTGAATACACATTGACCGATTTTTCAGAGTAGATTTTCATTTTTATTCCTAATTCTGATTTATATTCACAGATTCTGATTCATATGGCCCTAAAAAAATTAAAGTCAGTTATCTCGAAAACAGTTACATTAAAATGTGTCCCTCTTTTAAAAATATGTATCTTGGCCATACCTTCTTTCATAAAAGTATGTTTTGTAAACCCAAAAGTGAAAATAATTTTAGGCCATATGAATCAGTTGAAGAACGCAATCTCCGAGAAATACCCATTTGTCATTTGAAATTTTGTATTTTTATGAGTAAGTAATATTGGAATCGTGTTTCTGGAAAATGAATCATCTAGCATTAATAGCTTCGGCCAAACATTCAGTGGGATTTCAAAACTTAAAGATGTTGAAAAAATAACAATTGATATCGCCATTTCAAAATTTTGTCAGTTTTTTTTATGTAAGAAGGAGGCAAACGAGCAGGCCTGATGGAGAGCAATCACCGCCGCCCATGGACACCCGCAAAACAAGAGGCGTTGCAGATACGTCGCCGACCTTTAAGAAAGGAATAGGGTTAAGGAAGGAATAGGAATTGTGAGAGGGAGAGGGGGGGGGCCTCCGGAACTCTCACTGGTCGGACGAAACACAACAGCACCAAGAGCCATTATTTCACGCCGGATATTCGTGAGAGGGTGGTATTACCCTGGGCGAGCCGGCCTAATGCGTGCTGCAACGCAGCGTGGCTCTACCACTCAGTCAGTGTCACTCATTTAGCACCATCCAGGGGTCACGTGTTTTTTGGTAAAAAGAAAATTTTGAAAAACAAAAAAAGACGAAACGTTTTCGGCCTAAGGACTGGTTTGCAATGCTTAGTGACACATCTGTTATACAAAAAAATTAAATCATGGTAATTACTTACTACTCTTTACATAACATTTTATAACTAAATAATAAAATAGATGATACATAAATAGCTTTATTTTGTTTACTGCATGTAAACTTACATACTTTTTTGAAAATAGACAAAAACGTTACGAAGTGACTTTTCTTACGCTTTTATATTTTAACCGTCTTCGCACTTCGAACATTACTTCTAAGTTTTCGCTGTACCTAAGTTCATTTAAATTTCAGACAATATTCTATATCAGCTTTAGAACTTGCCACAATAATAAAACTAAACGCAAAAGCAACAAATCCACATTCAACAGAGCCTACAGAGAACGTAGTACATAAATAAAAACATCAAATAAACTTTAACGGGCGTGCAACAACGTTCTGCTAGAGCCAGCAAAAACATTTACGACATAGCGCGAAACGTTTCATACGCGCGGCCCGCGTAAACGCGCGTAGTCGCGGCGCGCAACAAAAACATGCCGCGACTAACCTCATGCATTCACAATTCACAATAGAGCAGAGTTGCCAACCGTTTTGTCTTCCCAGGACATGTCCTGGTTTTTAGCCAACGTGGAGTGACCTAAATAGTTCTCAAGTCCTGTCTTTCTTAAGTTGTCTACAGAATTTTTTTGAAGATGTATTTGTTATTTATATTTTCTTATTAATTCGGCAAACGAGCTTACGATCCGCCGCCTGATGGAAAGCGGCCACCGCAGCATAAGACGCGGGCGACACTGGATCATTATTACACACGCGTTGCCGAATGCCGACCCGGAAGCTTTAGTTTTTGCATACCCTGGTAATTCACTGGATCTGGTACCCTTAATTAAAAATGTTGCGGGCAACTTTTAGAAATTTGTTGTTGGTCGACCTAGCGCAGGCGTCTTTATTTTTTATTATTTTATTATCATTCCTTTTACCAAGTAAAACGTTACCTAATGAAATAAATAGTATAAAATAAAAAAAAAACAATTGCCACGCATGTTTGTGCGCGCGTCACTTTAGTTTGTATTAAGGTAATTATTTTTTTGTTGTTTGTATGTTGGTCAGCAGGAGTCAACAAGGTATGAACGAAAGAATTATTTTTGTTATTTATCATGGTATACGTTCGCACGAAGACGCGTGCAGGGCGCTAGTACTTTAATAAACAGTTAAAATGTCTGTTAGTTGAGTTTGATTGACTCCGTTTTCACTGCGTGAGAACTAACGACTGGTCTTGTACAGCATCTTGTTTTAATACCGACACGTCCTGATTTATCCTGGTTCCTAATTTGGAGATGGCAACCCTACAATAGAGCGGCCGACACCAAAGCCCACGCCACAAAACACAGACACACATTGTAATTAAATTACTTCACGTCTTAATTAACTGTTGCCAGTAATTGAATATTTAATTTATTGCTAATTACTTGGGTTGCCGCAAGTTTCTTTACTGCGCGGGCGCCGATGTGACAGTGCGAGATTATTATCTCGTGTGTTTGTACGTGGCGGTTGACAAGCGCTCGTGGCGATGTCAAAATATTGTCATTGTGAACTAGTTTCTCTGCTGCACTTACTTGCAAAGTTGCATATTATGTCATATTCGTAATTATATTTTTTATTGAATGTTCTCATACATGTTTGAGTGACTACTTACATTAAATATTTATTTTATTTTAATTTAAATACATTGTATATTAACGTGACGTTGCAGAGATTCTTCAAGGTAAAGTAACAGCACATAATAATATGTAACAGACCTGCTTGGTAGTGGTCATTTTAAATTGCACAAGTGGTCCTTCGACGTCGTATATTATTAGAGCATCAGTGTGTTAAGTCAAACGTAAAAATTGTAAAATGTGTTATTAGTGAATAGTACAATTTCATGCTAATTAAAGATAACCCTAAATCCTATCTTCAATAATACCAACCAATAGAATATTCGAAGGTTTCATTTTTTATTTTTATAACAATGGTTTACAACAACTTTTGCAAATCACAAAAATAATCGATTACCTCATAAAATATTGATAAAGAATCATCGGCGGAGCGCACAATGCGCTGTAATGATTGGTGATGGTCGATAGCCAGGAATCGAATGCCGTCTTATTGATTCAGACAATCGGGCCGATTAGCCGCCTCTCACGATCACCGCACCGGGAATAGCTGTTTGGATCGCCATTACACCTCTTTGGATAAGGCTCGTAATAAAACCTCACACAAAACTGTGATTAGGCCGCTCTTTAAGCACTGATGGGGTATCTAGACTTCAAAGGAGAAAAAAAACGTTTTCTAAAGTTTACGCGAACATTGCACACTGAAGTGGAAGGATCTGACGTTTTTATAACTTTGCGGGGTTAAGGCAGACTGCTCACAGGCAGAAAAGAAAAAAAATAAGTTGATAAAATACCCATAAGTAGGTAAGTACATGCGTGTGCAGATTATTGTTTTATCATGATCATAATAATATGAATAATATATTTTAATACTTATAGGTACCTACCGCACTTATATTTCCGCACTTTTTTGTCTAAAATCGAGGCCAAAACTTCCATCATTGAAATTAAATGAAATGAAATGAAATATTTATTTGCTATAGAGACACGGTTTACAATATTGGTATTCAAAGACATTTTTAATAGTGCAGGCGTGCTCTGCTGATTCCTCAGCATGCAAAAACTTAAAAATTAAATTAAAACAGGACACCTATGACATGATCATTATATTAATTGGGGATTATACTTATTTAAATTAAAATAGAAAAATATAATTCAATTAGCGCATAGATAATACAATAATATAAATTTAAAACAGATTATGGTAATTATGATTGTTGCATGTCAAAAAACTCCTTGAAATTATAAAATCCATTGTCAATAAGCCATTTTTTTAACAATCTCATAAATAATGTAGTAGGGTGCCTTCTTATATTAACAGGTATTGCGTTATATATCCGTATTGGCACTAAATGGCAGTTATTCTGAAAAAGAGCACTATTACACCTAGGAACTACCAGTTTGAATGGATCTCTTGGCCGCAGCCTGAATAAATCCTTATTATTCCTAACGAAATACCCTACTTCGAGAATATAAAGCGACGTTAATGTTAATAATCTATATTTTTTAAACAATGGTCTACAGCTATCTCGAGGGCCTGCACCGCCAATAGCACGCACACATTTTTTTGTGTTAAAAATAGTTTATTGACGTCCGTAGAGTTTCCCCACAAGACAATCCCGTACCTCAATATCGACGACACATAGCCGTGATATGCTAGAAGAGCCGTTTTCTCACCCGCTGTTCTTCTTAGACGGTAAAGAGCGAATACAAAACGACTTAATTTACTACAAGAGCTATGCACATGACCTTTCCAATATAGCAGCAGTCTACTATATATAGCAGTCTACTACAATTCCCAAGAATCTAGTTTCATAGACCTTTTTAATAGTTTTATCTTTGCTTTTTATATTAAAAACAGGAGTCTTAGATTTATAGTTTGAAAACTGTATATAGTTGGTTTTAGATACATTAATATTAAGACTGTTTGCATGTAACCATTCGTTGATATTTTCAATTGCTTTATTTATGGCAGCCTCGTAGGAAATTGTATTATCATCATCCGGTATTATAAGTGATATATATAAGCAAAGAGAACAGTTTCATATCGGGTGACTTTAGGCAGATCATTGACATATAATAGAAACAAAAGTGGTCCCAAGACGCTTCCTTGAGGCACTACAGAATTGTTTCGTAGGTATGACGATTTGTAATCAATTGCTTCGTTATTTCCATTGATTTTAGTGATATGTACACACTGTGTTCTATTAGTCAGGTAACTACTAATCCAGTTAAGTGCATTACCCCTAACGCCGTATTTTTCACATTTATTTAGCAAGATAGAGTGTTTAACAAGGTCGAAGGCCTTAGCCATGTCAAAGAATACGACCGTAACTGGAACTCTCTTGTCTATATTACCCGTAATATTGCACATAAGTTTATATCCGGCAAGAGCTGTGGATTTACCCTTCTAGAAACCATTTTGTTGGCTGGCTATAATATTATGTTTTTCTAAATAAGTCAAAAGTCTACTTAACATAGCTTTTTCAAAAATTTTTGAAAGAATAGGTACTAGTGTAATAGGTCTATAGTTATTTAAATCTTGCTTGCTATTCTTTTTATATATTGGCTTAACTATGGAACGTTTTAGTGCTTCGGGAAATACACCTTGCGTAAATGATAAATTAATGAGATAGGTAATTATTGGTGTGAATTGTTTAATACACAGTTTGAATAAGCGCGTTGGCAGCTCATCTACCCCAACAGACCTCGTATTGCTTAAGGACCTTATGATGCCTGTAACCTCTTTTTCAGTGCACGGCTTTAAGAATATGCTAGTTGGTTGATTATCTATTTTGTATAGTGTGCGTGATTCTTCTATGTGCGTATTCGATGTTTTTGATAAACTTACGTAGTAGTGGTTGAATTTGTCAGCAATTTCATGTGGGTTACTCATTATTTTTCCATCCACCTGGATTGACTCTATTTCAGCACTAGCTCCAACACAATCTGACCTCTTCTTAATAACATCCCAAGAAGCTTTGCATTTATTTTTGGCATTTATTACTAGATTATGATTATAGTTTTTTTGTGATATAAGTATATATCATTTATCATTGAAAAAATAGGTTTAAATAATTTTTTGTAGTGATAGTTTTGCAACAAAAGAAAGACAAAGAAAACTGTGTTAAGTATACTTATGTGTTTGAAAGTTGCCGTTGAATACAAAGGTCTGCAAAAAACAGAGAGAGAATAAGTCTGCTAATAAATATTCTTAGAGCAAAATAATTGTAGATTAGATATTTGAACCCAACACTTAACAAGCTCCTGCCCGCGGCTTTGCGCTCATTCTGTCTATCACATAAGTCTGTCGCCTCCGGGAACATTGTACTTAGAAGTATGCATTTGACCGGAGCCCGAGTAAAAATTAGTTCCGGCACACTGGATCTGCGGCTCTGTTTTTACTTAAAGAAAGGACAAACAATTACGCTATAATAACAACATTAACAGAATAAAATATGTTTAGCCTAACTATGAAATTATTATTTGCATTTAAGAAGCTTTAATTTTCTATATCGGAATAGAAAATAGCATTTGAAAAACGATTAACTTTATCATGTGAGACAAGTCGTAATTTAGCATCATCGAGTCTTAATGTTAGAAATAAGGCAAAACAAATCTAGCGAAGTCCAGGCTTATTTCAGCTTGGGGATCAACGATATAATGCGACATTAAGTTAGCAATCTCTCCTCTTTAGGCAATTTCAAATTCAATTCAACTTCATTGCAAAACATGTGTTAATACAACATGTCTAATGTTAATCTAATAAAACAGCCGCAACCGTGCGACAATAATCCAACGATCCTAATAATATTAAACGTTCCACCATCTCAATCCAGATAATGTTCGTACATCGGCGTCTGTGTAACACCTCTCACGATAAGCCGCGCTAGCCGGCAGGCGGCCTCGCTTACAAAGGAGATCGTAAACCGTACAGAATAAAAACATAAAAAACCAAAGCCCGAGAGCATAATAAAGAGAGTCAATTCGCCCGTCCCGACTCAAGGTGTGAAGCTGTCACGGGAGAAATGATGACTCCATTATTAACCGGCTAAATAATAACTCCGACCGGTCCCGTTGCGTTCGCTTGATGTGTTAATAAGTTGTACGCGGCCGTGTTATTTTGGTTGGTAAGTTGGCGTGAACGCGTGTGTTTGTAGGGCTGTCACGGCCCATTGTGTCTGGTGGCTTAGGCGGCGATTGTCCAGACGACAATCAACCAATTGATTATGCTGTTAATCGGGACTAGGGAATAGTGAATGTCACTGCAGTTGTACATTGTCAAGGGCTACTTACTTACTGTAGCTGTAGATGGTTGCTTGGCACTTGGCGTTGGAGGAAAAAAATTCAACTGGTTTTTCAACACAAAATACTCGTACTTATGACACTTACTGCTTACTGTTTGTTAAGGAAAACTGCTCTTAAAGATTTCTGCACTCATTTGTGTCTTATTTTCTTATTACTGAAACTAATGTTTTATCTATACTTATTTTACCGAGATTTTTTTTTCTATATTGTTATTTTCTTAAATTGCTTATCTGTGGTCAATCTGGTATCGAATTGCAACAAGAAAAAAACAATCTTAAATTCTCAAAAAAAAACTACAAAAAAGCCTGTAGAAGAGATTCGATTAATTGATACCAGTTGTCTATATAGTGCTAGTTAGTCACAATTAAGCCAGACAAAAGAAAGTGTTCCGTCATTGTTTTTGGTTTGCTCGTTCCCGCCCCGCGAGTTGGGCGGGAGCGATCGGCCAATCAGAAGCAGGCGCATAATGTCACAGGTGAAGCAAACGCAAGCGCGGGAAACCGATGCTCATTTGACAGCCCGTCAAAATTAATAGCTTATTAAGCGGTAACATCTGCTGTTAGAAAATTAGCTGTGGTTTTTTGTACGATTAATTTGTTTTTTGGGGTTTTTTTTAAAACCTTTCCCTTTATGACCCAAATTTGAACTAAGAGAAAAAATAATACGTAACTGTATTAAGTATCTTGCCATACAGAAAAAGAAACAGAAACTTAATAAACATGTAATAAATGTACAATATAATTAGGGTGCACCGATTTAAAAGGGCAGACTTAAATTATTTTCAAGGTACAGCCAAATCGGAATTATTTCAGCCGCTCACTTTGCGTCAAACGTCAGCTCAGCTCGGAGGAAACGCGAAAACGGAGCTTTGATATAATTTAAAGTAATTTCACTTACCCGCACCAAGTCGACAGACTGACGGATGGAGCCTGTACCAAAATCAAAGAAAATTCGACCCGCTCTTAAAATCGGGGTTATTCAACCCGCATTTGGGTATGAAATTTGCTGTTCTCAGTTGTCAAGTAAGTGACAAGTTGCGATAGTGGTACGGGGGGGTATTCCGTGGATGAGTTGACGGGGCCGAGGGGTATGAAGGAGAGGGAAGGAAGGGAGGGGGAGGGGGGCTAGCGGCCCGCTTTGTAGTGCGAGGTGCTAATAACGAGACGCCCCGTCGTGTGCGCCCCGCTGCGCAAGGAATGTTAGGGTAGAGAGCCCAATGTTGACACCTGGGAAATTATTCCTTTTTTTTAAGTACTGATTGACCGCTAAAATAAATTTGTGTAATCACACCTTGATTAATTAAGGTAAATGTTTATTGCTACTTAAGGAACATTTTTTATGTCCAATGCTGCATTGACGTTCGTATATATTTTGCCAGTAGTTTATGGCAACGCTTTTGTTCTTGTAATATTTAAAGGACTTAAAAAAAATCTTAAGAACACTGTAACTGTTGGAAATAGGATTGTTTTAGAAAAAATAATCTACTATCTCTTTTATTCTCGACTTCGTTTAGATTCCAGATTCTAACTTTTAGAACAAAATGCAGTAAATAACTAAATGTATAATTGCTCAAACACCATAATATTTCCTAAAGTTCACTCCACAAAACGAACGAAAACCCACGAAACCACTATTATTCGATTACAAATTAAATTACCAATCACGTTACTGGGTTAACAAAAAAACAAAATAAAAAAGTGACTGTGCGCGCTCCACAATCTGTTCGCTTACCTTACGCGAGTGAGATATCTCGGGCGCGCTCTCTATTAACTATAATCACATGAGCGGTGCACGCTCTGCGCGGGCGCACCTATTCTTGCTTATGTCTTTATTAGTGGGTTCACGTCTTAAGGAGAAATTAGGATAAGCGAGAAATAATAAGTACCTGTTATTAATATACAAATAGACAAAGTAATATGGTGTCAATTTATTTTGGCAAAGCGATATTTGGAGGTACCGAATCAATCTATCTATCTTTCTTCTAATTAGTAACCATTACCTACTGCCTCCTCTTTTGCACGCCACACAAAAATAAATAAATAAAAAACAATGATAAGTTTACATTTTTCTTTCTCTCTCTAGTCTACATTCTCCCATTTCTGGGGAATGGCCTCTCCCAGGCCATACATCTCTACTCAGGATTCCAGAGGCAACTTATGCTAGGTGTGCGTCATGACCAGAGATCGGAATTAGGTAGAGTTAATTATGTAGGTACTTGCATCGAAATGTTGATATTAGTATGGATCTTTCCGGGATTTCTAATGGACAATCCCGTGTGGCCAACAATTTTACTAATTTATAATAAAGAAAGCCTCAGAGATAGTTATGACAAATAAAACAAAGATAATTAACATACAATTTTTATCATACTATTTACATTAATTCACAATACAAATTATTAATAGTCTTGAGCAAATTCTCATATTGTCTTTTTTATAAATACGAAAATACTTTTGCTTCTAGCCTAGACTCGTGAGGTTTTGCTTATTCAAACGGCAATTTTTGGCAAAATTTGAGGCATATCCACTTTATTCTTTCGCTGTATGAAGTCAGTGTTATAACTCTACCTTATTCCGACCTCTGGACATGATTTTTTCTTGAAGTATAGTACAGCCTGTTGTATACTGTCTCCACTACATATCAAAGGCCTCATCATTGAAATCATTGAAATTCATTTACCGTCGCTGTAATTGATGGGTATTTGCTTATTGTTTTCTAAGGTTGGCACTGCGAGCACTACACATTGAAATGAAACACTTTTTAGGGATCAAAACTCGCGTTAATTTAGTACATACATAGTTTTTAATTTTCTGACGTTTCGAACCCTTTACCGGGTCCGTGGTCACAGGGAGACCACGGAGGGAGGGTATTTGCTTAATCACAATGCTAGCCCAATGCGGGTTGGTGATCACAACCCCGGGCTATGCATCGAAATATTCGAAAACACACTTTTTTTATATACAAAGCCCGGCAAATGACCCCACTCCATCTGATGTTAAGTGGAAATGAAGTCCAGGCGCGAGGACAACTGGTGCAGCGTAAGAGACGTAGCATCAGTCACCCTCACTCTGCCGGCCCACAAAGTGCCTCTTCACGCCTCGTTTTAAGGACCCTATGTCATAGGTAGGAGGGAATACGTGTGCTGGTAGACTATTCCATCTTTTGGAAGTGCGACAAAGAAACGAGTCACCAAATTTCTTTGTGCGTGATGGAATATTAGAGACTGTAAATTGGTGACTCCGGAGAGCAGCACGCGTACTCCTATGGAGAAAGGGACACGTTGCCTGACCTGGAAATTGAACCCTACAGACCATACAATTCGCCACCGAGGCGTTACCATATTCGCCACCTTTTATGATCTAAGTTCGCAACCGAGGCGTTTTTTTTAAGGCGTTATTTTTTCCTAAACAACATAAAATGTATGGTGACCCTACACTTAACACTTAACAGTACCTACCGATGTATTGGCGATGATAAAGTGTAACTACGGCTGTTGTGACGGTGCGCGTTCGATGCTCGATAACATTACTTTGACTCGTGTAATTCCATTTTAAACCTGTGTGTAGTACAATCGTTTTCATCAGGAGTCATGATGAAAAATAATTAAATTTCGCATTTTTACAATATTAGAGGATCGACAATTTAACATGCCCTAAGAAGCGATGGGTTTGGCCATCGTTGAATGGACGCTGGCGGCGCCGGCCGGCGGGCGTAGACTTTTCGTCTCGGAAACTACCGGACAAATGTTTTCGACAATTTTTCAGCGCACGATTATGTTACGTACATATCTTATCGTATCTTAGATAATTGCCGAGGTTTCCCTCTCATACAACACTTTCACCAGTCGTGATCTTTTGTGTAACTTAATTTTTTCACTCTACTTCCTCAATAAAAATTATTGCCATAAAATACTAGCAACGTTTTTAGGGCGAAGGGTACTGAGTAAACAGTATACGAGGTGACTTTAGACATGTTTCCTGGCTAAAATGTAGAATGTGAAGCTTCGAAAATAATATACGCTTTTAACCATATCCTGAAGCTCTACCTGTAGGTTCGAAATGCTTGCTGTTAGCAGAACTAATTGAAATGCTAAGCTCTGTATTTATCTAGCACACATTTAGTTAGACAAATCCGTTTAAAACGAAACTCTATATACCTAGATATTTCTATAGTTAGTACCGTTTTCCTGTAAATACATTTGTTACGAATAGTAATCAAAAAAAAATAAAAGCTTTTAATTAAGATTTTTAGCGTAAATCTATTGTTTCCTACTAAGTTTTCATGCGTTTACTTGTATAGAATGCGACATTGCCATACTGTGCGGTGCCCGGTCGGTCGGTCGGCCTTAGGGGAGACCGAGGAAGGTTGTGACAAATTTTACTTAAAAGAACATATCTCAATAAATAAACATTGCACGATTATGAACTCTACGCCATAAGATAGCTCAATTCTTACTCTTTTGAAAACAGTCATCAAAGTCAATGAGGGTCATACGGGGTCTGGGAAAATCTACGAAAACTGAAACTACTCCCTCTGTCACAACTCTCCTAACACCGAGGTAAGTTGTGACAGGTACCAAGGTAAGTTGTGACAGCTGTGTATCTAGACTATATTTGATATATAAAAATATTTTTATATGTCTTATAAACAAAACACACCTTTTTTGCATAAAAGTACTGTAATTACCATTTATATTATATGTTTTTGCTAATGTAAACGCAACAATTCTTGTTTCTTTTGCTGTCAGCCCATAATTGGATGCTGCACATGTCAACAAATACTTAATCGCATAATATATTTACATTCTCTTCTGTGAACAACGTTGGATTGGCGTAACCAATAGGTAGATGGAGCCACATCAGTTACATTATCTTGAAAAGCCTGTTTCTTCTTAACATATAACCTATGTAAAGACATGTAGTTCAGCTTGTAAGAGGATGCGGCATTTCGAAGACTTTGACCTCCTAATGTAACTTCTTCAAAGGCCAGTTCATAAATGTCGACACTAGCGATGCCTCTATCAGTCTTTCGTGTATGAATATAAGGCATTCTGAAACAAAAAATGGCAATTCAGCATACAACACCATACCACATGCCCAAATAAGTTCCTGACAAATATGACATTTTTAAGATACTTTTTATGTTAGTTAAGTAGTAAGAGTTGACTAAAACAAACAAACATACATTAAACAGAGGCAAAACATAGCAAAAAGCATGTACAATAAGGTAACCAGAAAATAAACTTAAATAGGAGAGTTGTGACAGCGTGTCACAACTCTCCTAGGTGGCAAAAATCACGACCTGGTCCAAATAATAATTCGTAATTTTGAAACAACATGCAAACACAGTAAGACAATGCCACGCTTTAAAATTTCAAAAGCCACACAATATAAGAAAAAATAGCATAACCACGTTAACGTAATATGTCACGATATAAATACAATCAAAATTTTGATAAAAAACTTACTTTGCGGTATTTTTTTCATGCAGGCGTCGTACTCACGTAACCGCTTGCCACACGCTTTTGGCGCGTACTGCGTCAAGTAGTGCGTTTCTTTAGAAACAATCGTGCGTTGTTGCCAGCTCGCTAACGGTCATAGGTTTCGAGAAATCGTCTTTGTCACAACTCTCCTCTGTCACAACTTTCGTCGGTCTCCCCTACCCTTCACGAAAATCCTAAAATCTTCCGGTTTCGGATAGGCTGATTTCATTTGATCAGCCTCTTCCTATCCGAAACCATGACATGAAATCTTTTCCTGTCAAGAGAGAGTATGAAGACAGAACACTGCACCAGCAGATATCCTGCTGATGTAGCATTGAGGCTAACTTTCATGAAAACTAGGTACCGCAATATTTCTAGTATAGCCTTCAGTAAAGTAGCAATATAAAGATGATGAGAACCTTCCTGAAAAAGCAAGGAGATGTTAATCTACAATTATTGCCCTACGACAAAAGAAGGGACATAAAACCGCCCAATCAATTCTTTCGAAGAAATTCACTGAAGTTGACGCGATCATGTTTTTTTTATTTATTATTTACCTAATGTTTTCTAAGGTCATGTTTTCATCATATTCCATAATGTTTTCTAAAGTTTACGCAAATACAACAACATATAGAACTTTTATACGGATAAGATAACTCACGTTATCTATATATTCGAAACTTTTATAGGTGAGGTACACCAAAACGTCATGATAAAAATAAATAGTTATTATGTAAGTAAGTAAATATTGAACACGAGTTAATCCGTAAAAGTGTTTCATTTCAATGTTCCATAACTTCGAAACGATAATGCAAACGCATAATTACCTCAAAACACAAACTGTATAGCTTCGCAGCTTTAAGAAAATGAGTAAAAAAGGATTTGAGACGCGGAATGCACCCCGCCCGCCCCGCGTACTTTGTAAGACAAATTGTTTTGCCGACGACACGACTAAACACCCACAGCCTTCGCATTGATTGAGCCATCACCGACGCAGTTTTAGCTTCTTACGCGGTTCTACCAAGCTTTTTAGTACATAAACGAATCATATGCGACTTTATTTGTAAGGCAACAAAGTAGACAATGGAACGTGAACCGTATTGCGAGTGCACACAAAGAAATTGCGTTTTCTGCAGTATGCTGCCGTAACTGCCATGTTATATCTGCAGTTGATACTTCGAATCTCAACTTTGTGTATTGCGTGCTAAAGTTTGATTTTGGATAACCCAAGTATCGTATTAATTTTGTCGTGTCTGAAGTATGTTGTCGTAACTCAGATGTACGGTCGGAAACTATTATTTGTTGCGGTCACAACGCAATGTGTTTTGAGTTAAAAGCTTTTAGTTTTTGTGCATGAAACATTCTTGCCTTCATATGGTCGGAACACAAATTGGTTTAACTTTTTACTTATATATGGTAATTATTTTGGAAACAGTGTTTCCGAGACAGGTTACCGATTTTTTGGGAAGGTCATAATTTTTGCCCTTGGGCACTTATGTCGTTACTGGGGTTTTCATCTCTGTATTGTTTCGTCGTATTGACTAACCCTTAATAAAGGTGTTTAAAACACTTGTAATGGTTTGCAACGGATAGAGATAATGCGAATGTTGCAGAATTCAATTATCTAAGTGCGGATAAGTCATACATCGCGCCCATTTCTTGGAAGGGTAGGCCAAGATCAAAAGCTTTTGATTTGCTACGATTCTTTTCAAAAATTATTCTGTAATGCCGTACGAACGGCAGTTCGTACGAAAGAAACAACGAGTAGATATCTCGTTTTCCGATCGTGTGGAACGTTACAATCTTCATGTATGTACTCAAATTGATTGTACGCAATTTAAGTCTGAACGTCGATAATGCGTATTAAAGTAGCCTTTAATGAAACACGTATGCCTTGATTAAAACATTCCAGTTAATCTTACGACACAACAAGCAGCCGTACCGATGTAGACATCAAATTGAAAATCACTAAAGCAATAACAACTGTGCCGTTATTACCTTGATGTATGGCTCGTACAAATTGTGATCATGCTAGTGAAAATGTCGCTTCAACAAAACACTATTAAAAAAATGAATAATGACTTCTTTGCCGACAACGTCATTATTGCATGCGGTCAACAGAGAGATTTCTATCTAACTGCGGGTTAGATCGCGCGGACGAGTTTGAACTTTAAAATCGGGCAGCGTAAATTTATTTCACTTTGTCAACTTTCGAGAGGAGCACAAGGTAATCTCAATTTTAAGGTGGACATAGTAAAGTTTGTTTTCCATTGTGCCGTTATTAGTTTGTACAGTGACGTGTGTGGAGAATTTTCACGTGGCTGTGGCGAGGCGAATCGGATTGACAGCTAAGAAGGTTATTATTATCACATTTTACTTGGAGTATGTGCATTTACATAAAATAATGTGGTAATTTGCGTTAGTGTTTAGGGCGGTAATGAAATGCAGGTACGAAAATGCGAACACTTTAGCACCTAGGCATACTGTTAATCTTCTTTATCATAGGTCTAACATTAGGTAAAGCTGTTACTGTGATTAAGGCTGGATTCGACCAAACAGGAATAATACTTACTCCGAGATTAGTCTATATAAATTCCGCGTTTAATCTTGTATAATATCTTATTCTAGTTTGGTCGAATCCATCCTAAGTCCAAAATATGTGGACTGCGAGACATAGTTTAAGTGAGTACAACGTTAGCAACAGTCTTATAAGCACAAAATTTACATAACGACAGCCAAGTAACAAGATCTTTTTTTTTTATCTAAATGTTGACAGTTTTAATAAAATAAAATATCAAAACATTTCAAAAGCCGAGCAGTCCCATAATAACTAATGATATTTTAACTTTGCCTTATAAAAACACGTACTTAACCAATAAAAAGAAAGATTGTTGTATTATTTATTATTAAGGAAAATATTACAATAAGTAGAAGTAGGTACTTACTTACATATAGGTAGGTACCTATATAAATTAACTTGTTAAGAGCGATCAGCTCTTTTTCGGTTTTTACCAAACTCGCACAAAATGTGCGAGATGGCACCTTTTGATTTTTGCCTATTATTTGTGTCGTCAACTCGCACAATACTTAAAATATGAGATAGTCATGTACCTACAGTCAATTTCAAAAAGGTTTGGAAAAAGTTATAATCCCTTAATGTTTAATACCAGACAGTTATGATTAAGTACAAAATATTTTTTTAATTGACTGTACTTTGTACGTAAGTGCGAGTTGACAACTAAAATAATAGGTAAAATCAAAAGGTGCTATCCCGCACATCTGTGCTAGTTTAAAGTATGCGAGTTGACGAATAACTCCAACTTTTTCACTAGCGCCTGAAATTATAATATTTTTGTTGTGTCTAGTGTTAGGAGTTTGTCTTAAGCAAAATAACAATTACATTGATTTTGATTTTGGCCGTAGGTATAACCGCTTCAATCCTGTAAAAGTCGTGTAGTTGATAGCATATTCAATAATAAAAAATCACATTCTATATAAGAAACCGTGTCGCGTCGCGTAGCGGTGAAAGAATACTACCACCCCCTCTTTTCCCTTGGGTGTAAAAGGCGACTAACGGACTAAAGACTGCACATAAATCCAACAACATAAAGCAGCGATGTGCTCACCACCTGTCACGCTGAGCACATGTTCAGTCTCTATTAGGTAAAAAGTGGACTGTGGTAGAGGACTGCTTTTGCTGTCCTCATTGCCTAGTCTCTGACTAACCCTTAGGGGATAATAGTCGTGATTATATGTATGTAGTAAGGCGATATACTGCTTTTGTGGTCCTCGTCGGCTAGTCTTTGACTCTGATCCCCTTTGGGGATAAAAGAGGGAATGTATGTATGTATTTATGCCTTTTTTTCCGAAAGTCACTGAAAAGAAACATTTTTAACTGATATGTCAGCAACCATGCATTTAATACATATTCTGCAATTATTGCACTATTCAGGCACTTGTCTCTTTTATCCCTTTCAGCGTTCGTTTAACAACAGCACACCCTAGAGTTAGTCGGCGGTCAAAAGCCAACTAACCAGCTCTGTCCGTTAACCCCACGTATAATTAAGGAGGTGATCCGGCCGCCTTTACCAAAAACACATAAATCATAATAATTTAATGCGACCGGCCCTTTCTCGCGCCGCCTTTACCTCACTTGGCCTTTAGGGTTCTGTGGAAAAGGTGTGTGTATCTATCTTTAGCATAGACAAGTTAATTAGACCTCATTTTCGACCATACTAGGTAGAGGTTCGGTTTTTATATTGAAAGGGTTGTATTTTAATAAGTATTTCTGGCGATTAGCTTTTAGAATAGTTTTACTGCAGATCTTGGTATACATACTTGTATTTATATTGTCACTGTATTTATATTGGCAATAGATAGTTGAAGCTGAATTAAATAAAAAAAAAGACTACAGAATCTAGCTAAGAATATTACGAGCTAACATATGTGGAACATTTCAACTAAGAAACCTTCACGCGCCCATTGCGTGTACCTACGCCTGGCGTACTCACCATGGAATTCTGTTATTTCAAGAATGCCAAAAAACTGTGCCCAAATAGTACCAAATAGTGCCCAAAGGAAGTAAATAGTACCTTTATAGTTAAAAAGTTATAGACATAGTTTGGTGAGTAGGTACGCTAGGCGTAGGTTCTACGCCTAGCGTACTCACCTCGTTGCGCGAAAACAGAACCAGCAATGGCTCTCATTTCTATCTCAATAAATAGTACCGGAAATAGTACCCTTTATGAGTGTAATTGTTATTTGACTTTTACACTAGAAACTCATTAAATTTGATAGCAAACTTCTACAAACATTGACATGAGGTACAGGCGAACTCATAATAATTTTAATATTATTAAATTTCGTATTATGAACCTACTACATATTACTTTTACTTTTGTTGAAATTAATAGGTGTATATACGTAACGAGGAAGTTTAATATCAGTTATATAATTGATTATAATTATTTTTCTTATAAATAAGATCCATGTTTTCCAAAATATTGACTATCGTATTTTTGCCGGATTTCATAAAGTAAAAGCACCTTCTATTTAAGGAACTATTTGCCGTATGTCTGAAATTGAAAGCTCAATATTATGCGAGAACAATCTGTTACTTTTGTTGATCATAGTGCAACTTATCTACGCGCGACAGCGATGCTTCAAATAGGTACACCCCATTGCGGGTAGATAGATGGGTTTTAACGAATGCCATATTACGACAACAACTGGGACTTGCGGCTGGTTTACGAAGCACGCGGAGGAGCATCTAGTGATCCGGCATTGACATACATACATATAATCACGACTATTATCCCCGAAGGGTTAGTCAGAGACTAGGCAATGAGGACAGCAAAAGCAGTCCTCCTACCATAATCTATTTTTCACCAAATAGCGACTGCACATGTGCTCAGCGTGACAGGTGGTGAGCCCATCGCCGCTCTATGCTGCTGGATGTATGTGCAGTTTTTAGTCCGTTAGTCGCCTTTTACGACACTCAAGGGAAGAGAGTGGGTGGTAGTGAATACTAATACTAATAACCGTGTCGTTTAACGGTGAAAGAATTTTCACCGTTAAACGACACTGTTAACTAACATGAGCGCAAACCGCCTTAGCCGCTGTGTCATCGAGCTTTAAAGCCAAAAAAGCTTTTCTACTTTACTTTTCAAAAGTGTGGGCTCCCCTATTGACCTAGAAGTATAGACAAGAACGTCCATACAAACCATTTGTTCAAATTCTGGAATGATAGACCTAAAATTCGCTGCAGGCGCTGCAGCGCTTAAACATTTAAATGTCGTCTAATCAACAGACAGACATCGCAGCGCTGCAGCGCCAGATCGGTCAAAGACAACGCAACAACAACGTGTGTATCAAGATGCGTCCCAAATAGATAATCAATAACAATAAGGGAAAACATATCTTTTCTATTCTTATAATACGATATGACTACATATTAATGACTTGATTAACAATTAATTTCACTTACTTGACAACTGAATTGTAATAAACGTCTAGGATTTTCGCAGCTCCGCACGCGCGAATGTCAAAGCCACACTAAAGCAAGGTGCCGAGTCGACTCCGCAGTTGAGTGGAACATAGTGCGTGTTCAGGAGGGCCTATCTAGTGTAACGTATATATCGCTGGGCTCCCCTAAGAAATTACGGAACCGTGTACCTCATAACAGCTACGCTGGTGACCACTCTGCGCCTGAGTTACGAGCCCGCGCATCTGCGCCGCCGCTCTAACCCAAAACGGCGCAATTGACAGCTTTATAAATACAAGAAAGCCCTGAAAACGCGATTGGTTCAAACTGCCGTAAATAACGACAGGCCGTTTCAATTTTATTGACAACTAGCATTATCTCGGACTCTATTTAATAACCGACTTTGCAGAGTTATGAGATGTGTAAAAAGGACTTTATTATGTCTACCAGCGGGACGGAGCTCGTCTGGACTGTCCACGTACCTAATTATTTCAAAACTAAGCAGGCAGTTTACCTCACTTTGGGATGAATTGATTATTTTGTAACACTAACGCTGCTCAATTTTTTGCCATGAATAGGATGCAAAATCAGTATAACCTTATTTCTAAAAATAACGATATAACCGAGATTTCGGGTTATATTTTCGCGCAGAATTTTACAGTGCGACGTTGTAAGTAATGTCGCGAGTAGGCAGGCACAGCGGGAAAAGAAAGCTTTCTCAGCGTGCCTCCTTTTTATATTAGAGTAAATCGCATAAAAAATCGATATGGCTGTTAATTTAAACTCCCCAAATGATATCTACCAGTCATGACGCTCGAGCAGAGACAATAACAGAGCGACTAGACCATAGTGAAGACAGAATCAATAATGGCTCGCTTACACAATCGCAAAATTATAAGCGATACTCAGTAATGGCTCGCCTACACAATCGCAAAATTATGAGCGATTCATTACTTTCTTCTTTATTACTCGTATGATTTTCCCTTTAATCAACCTTATTTGATTAAAGGAAAAATTACCTTTAGCACCTCCAGATTAAATTGTAAGAGACCACCTCAATCCGGCTGGAACACGCTTTCAACGTCCCACACATGTAGCTAACGACAGGATATTTAGAGTAAGTGAAACAAGCTCTGTCATTTGCGTCCCTGTCAGCTGTTAGATGTGTACAATTCGCTAAAATAATTTTATTTGCCCAGCAGTAGGACGCTTATAGTGAGATCATAGTGAGATCATTTGATTTGATATTATATTATTTAGGATTTAGTATTTGTGTTTAGACAGAAGTGTTACAATGGCGATATTTTTTCTTACAGTTTACATAAATTCAGGCGTCACATAATGGACACCTATTTAAGTCTCGTTTAGGTCTGCTGAATTTAATACATTAAAATGTATGTTTTGTATTGATGGTCTCAAACGCTTATTTTGAATATTGAATGTGTTTGTTTTTAGATTAAGTTAGTTAGTATTTTTCTAATGTTTGTTTAACTCTGCTTTCGTTCTGTTTGTGCATGCCGTGGTAACCTATTTATTGAGAAAGCATTTAGTTATGAGTCAATCAATTGTATTCTTTACTTTTATTTAATGTCTGTCTTGTTGGTTGCTCTATTTAAATAAAATAAAATAAAATTATGTTAGACCGGGCAGTGCACGGGGCGTGCTGTGTGCGTGGCCCGGACGGGGCCCGGACGGGGCACTGATTTGAGACGTTGCATACATTTTGTATGAAGCAGTTCATATTACACAGTGCATGATCCGATCTAATATAAATACAAAATGTATGTGATTTTTCAAATCAGTGCCCTGGACACGGCCCCCCGTCTAATATAATTCATCCCTTAGTTATCTAAGGCAGTGTTTTGAATTGCTGTGCTCCGGTGTGGCTCAAAGAAGGCGAGAAGAGAAATTTGAAGAATCGCCTGGAATAAGATCTAGCGAAATGACTGGTTATAGAGGGATAATAAAGACTCAACATTTTGTAACGCGCAGTTTATTCCTTTGTGTTGCAAGCGTCAAAAAGCCTTTGTATAAACTCAGTCTGTAAGTAAAACAAACAAAAGCAACATTTTTATGAATAGAAAATAATGTTTAGGATTACATCACCGTAGGTTTTTTTTAACCTATTTTTTGGCGGGACGAGCTGGACCACTATCGGAAGGACTGGCAAGTTACAGCCCTAAACCGTGAAAAATGGAAGGAGGGTAGGGAGGCCTTTGCCCAGCAGTGGGACAAGCCAGGATGAATAAAAAAAAATTTCTTCTAAGAAAATCTAGTTTAGTAAAAGTAGCTACTAATCATAATCTTACAATTACCTAATTGTATATAGTAAGGCAAATAAATAAAAAAATATATAAGCCGAACTAATCGCGGAAGGTTGGTTGATCAGTCGTATGCAAAGACTGTTCAACAAAGAGTCGTATGTTAATAAAAAGCCGTACCTACCGTATGTAAAGGTCAAACATTTTTTCCCTTTATTTTTTTTCTAAACCAACAATATGGCTAATTAAATAAACCCATTCCTAACGCAACTATTGTCCGGTGTTCCTTAGCTCGAGAACAACAAATGGAAGATTTACGATGGTGTAGGCGCAACGCTGGACCGAACCAAATTAATAATTTATGTACTATATATTCATAGGATTATCGTGTGCGCACCTAAACAAATAGTGGGTTAACACTTTAGTTCCGCTCAATGTTTTTGTTATAAGAGCGTGGACACGCCATTTTATTTAATTTGAATAACTATTACTGCGACATAACTAATTTGACTATTCTATCAATACATTACATGAAGATTAAATAACTCTATATTCATAGTAAATTATAAAAATCATTTTCGGATTTACTATACAATTATACTCTCGCACCTGTATGGTGTCACAAGTCAGGCTTGTCCTAGTGTGGAAACCACCGCTAATTATTAAATTTTGGCATAATTGTAAGTATATATAATTTTTTCTTGTAAACATGTTTGTCAAAATGAATGTTTTATGTTTTTATGTTAATAAAGATATTATTATTATTCACGTATTAATTTATTTTCTTAAGTGTAGGTTTTTTATAATATTCCATATAAAAATAATAAACAAAACTACTATAAAAAATAAAACATTTAACATTATAAAAAACCTAAACCTACGGTGCCGCCGGCAGCGGGGCAGGGCCCAAGATGACGGTGGTTAGGGCTGCAGAGAGAGGAACCTCCTCACGATGCATGCCGTGTCAAGAAGTACCGCCTTCTGTATCTGACCCTTGATCCAGCCGTCTAGCGAGAGTCTCTTGAGATGTTATTATTATTCTCTTTATTTAAATCATATCTTAAGAAATTTTTTTTACAATATTTTATATAAAAAAAACATATTTACATATAAAATATTATAAAAAACTTAACCTAGGTTGCCACCGGCAGCGGGGATTGACCCAAGCTATCGGTGGTTAGGGCTGCAGAGTGAGGAACCTCCTCACAATACGTGCCGTGTCAAGGAGTACTGCCTTCTGTATCTGACCCTTGACCTAACCTTTTAGCGAGAGCATCTCTAGATGTTGATCGAGGCTCTTAGCTATAAGACCGTGTGCTGAAACGACTATCGGTACAATAATAGTTGAATCCACATCCCACATGGCGGCAACCTCGTGAGCCAAGTCAAGGTACTTATTATTATTATTATTATTATAGTAGGATTGGAAATCGGGAGTGTACTCATTCTAATACACCTAATCTAATTAGAAACATATATTAGGTATACATAAATACTTACTTATAGGAACGACTATTATCCCCGAAGGGTGAGTCAGAGACTAGGCAATGAGGACAGCAAAGCGATCTTCTGCCATTTTCCACTTTTCACCAAAGAGCGACAGCACATGAGCTCAGCGTGACAGGTGCGGTGAGCCCATCGCCGCTCTATGCTGTTGGATGTATGTGCAGTCTTTAGTCCGTTAGTCGCCTTTTACGACACTCATAGAAAGAGTGGTGTTGTATTCTTTCACCGATACGCGATACGGTTTAACCTAGCTTGATACACGCTGTATAGGCATATGTAATATCCATATAAATATATTGAATACTAGCGGCCGATTGCGGTTTCACCCGCGTGGTTCCCGTTCCCGTGGGAATATCGAGATAAAAAGTATCCTATGTGTTAATCCAGGTTATAAACTATCTGTATGCTGAATTTTATCCAAATCCATTTAGTAGTTTTTACGTGAAAGAGTAACAAACATCCATCCATACTTTCAAACTGCGCGTTTATAATATTAGAAGGTTTGCTAAGATGCCATAAGTTTGATTATTTAGATTTAGGTATTGTATGAGAGTAAAGATTAAATAAATACAAAGAAGCTATAATTCTGATTTAAAACTATGTATAATCAATAGCTATTTTCTGCAAAATATTCTCTTTCATATCTTATTCTGTAAAGAAACGATTATGAAACCTTTTCATTAAAATTGTTGTCATTATTTCTATTTTAGTTATTTCTCTATACTACGCCAGTATGGTTTAAAAAATAAGGTAAAAAAAATTTCTCTCTCCAATAACTTCATTAGAGTATGCCCAAATTCAAATCAATTGAGTCATACAGACGTATATCTAACATTTAACAGATCCTTTATTAAAACTTTTTTAAAACTGAACGCATAGAAAAAAACCAACCGAGCTAATACACCAATTTACAGTAAATCACAGTGAATTATACAATAACAATTAAGCCGGCGCCGTAACGAAGACAAACCGCCGTTCCCTCATTACAGCGCGCGTTAAAATTCATAATGAGCCTATCGAATATTCAATTAATTAATAACGTTGTCGATAACGCGCTATTTCACGTAACGATTTCTGGAGATAAAACCAGTACTGGCCGGTGCTAAAGTTGTTATTTTTATAATGTAATATTATATTATGACACAATAATTTTATAATTAATATTGGTAGGTCGGAGTGTGCAGGTTTAAATTCCACTCATGGACATTTTTATATCACACTAGTAGACCCTCTCAGAATAATAGTTATTATTCTAAGTAGACCCGACATACCTCAGAACAATAACTAAATATTCTATGCGACAGACGTCGTCCTGTCCAAATCACAAGATAAATGTCGAGAAGAAGAAGTAAGAAAACTGTAAAAAGTTTTTAGCAACCAATTAATATTTTTTACTTACATTGCACGAGCGACGTCTTTTTATGTTCATAGTTTTTTTTTAAAGATTTTAAATATTTTTTCTCACCGTTCAAATCTTTCCTGAACTTTCACAAATATTTCAAGATCAAAATTAGTCAAATTAGCATCAGTCACCCTCACTCTGCCGGCCCACAAAGTGCCTCTTCACGCCTCGTTTAAAGGACCATAGCCCGCTGAGCGACTTTATACTTGTGAACCAGCCCTACCGCCAGTGTCCACGTTTCGGCTCCGTATGTCATGACGGGTAGGACGCATTGATTGAAGACTTTCGTCTTTAGACATTGCGGAATTGGCGACGTAAAGACCCGACATAATTTCCCATACGCAGCCCAGCCCAGCTGTATCCTTCTGTTGGCCTCTTTCTCGAAGTTGTTTTTACCCATCTGTAAAATTTGCCCGAGGTAGACATACTACAACTAGCCGTAGCCTACAATGTTTTTATGTATCTCCTTAGGACTTATGGATCTCCTTTCGTTTTCAATAATTTTCGCAACATATCACAATCCATTTTTTTATGTTTATTATTTTTCTTTATTAAAAATTACGTAATGTTGTAACTACAATCGTCGAGACATTTGGAAACCTTTAAATATATTTTTTTAATTTCTTATGCTTATTGCGAGCACAATATACATCACTCTTTTAAATATATATTTTGTGTTTTTACCGGTAAGTATCTTGTTTATTGTTTTTCTGTCCATGATGTTAATTGTAAATGCTATGTTATTTTTTATCGTTATTACTTACTGCCTATATTTCTTCCCATGTTATTGTTCTGTGTCACTTATGCCAGGTTCGCACTACGTTAGTATTTTGTTTGAGTGGCGATTGCATTGCCTCGCTTGCTACAATTTGAAGATATCGAAGTGGCACGCTGCTCGACCGAATTGCGCGCCGGTGTGAGCAAGGCATTAGGTCCTACCAGAGTATCATCGCTGCAGCGGCTTGCATGCCGTTTCAGCACAAGCTGAGGTTGAGATCTACGTAACTAATTGGCCACATGCCACATTAGCATATATATATTTTTTTTAATGCTGTTTGTTTATTTTCGCTTTGTTATTTTTTTTCCTTGTGTATTGGTTCTGTGTTGTACAACTTTTTCTTTTATGTGCTTGTGGTCAATAAATGTTTCTTATCTTATCTTATCTTATGTATCTTGTTAGGAGGAAACACTACGTGAAAGTGTCATGCAAAATTCTCATACGAAACACAGAAAAACGACGTTTCGTATACCCTCCCAACTAGCAAAGTAATCCTATAAAGAAAGATTATAAGTCTGTCACTACTAATAACGTTCTTATAAAGACATTGCGGTAGACTATTTACTTATAATAGCATTTGCCAAGCCTTAACATAATATGTAAGTGCATTTGTTTTTATACCTCGGTCTTATAGTTTGCTACAAGACTGACCTACAAAACTTTTACTAGTAATAGCATTTTAGAAACGTAGATATTCTCAAGAGGATTTGTCTTTGTAAGTTAGTCTTATAGCTACAAGATTTTCTTTTAGGACATTTTTAGGAATAAGTCTCCTATAATTGTTTACTGTAAATTTAAATAATCTAGAATAACATTTTGATCCTATAGTAGCATTTTGTGAGAAAACAAGATATAATAATATAGTTAGCTGAGATCACTATAAGTTTGCGCCGGTATAGTTTTGCTCGAGACTCTTTTAAATCTAATAGTACTTAATAAGAGCGCTATTTGATCAAAAAAGCTTATAAGCTACTAGATCAATAACTTTATTAGTAAACGTCAGCCATTTTGTTGAGATTCAGTTGTTCCCCTTCGTCTTGAGGAAATAAGTTGAACATGAATTTAAGTGATTGGAAACGATTGAAAAGGAGTGGTGGTTACAGGAGAAAAGTGACAAAAAGGTATAAAGAATTAATGAAGCCAGGTTCTTCAGAAATAAAATCAACAGTATCAGGAAGTAAATCAAGCGCGTCAAGTGCGAACGCAGGTGAAGTAAATGAGGGTTCTGCGACCAAAAATATTTTTTCACCCCTAGCCTACCACTCAGAAAGTGAAGAAGATGAAAATTGGGAAGAAGAATACGATTTACATATCGAAGAAACCACGGACTATGAAAAAAATTAAAAATTGCTTAAAGATATGCAAAGCTGCGCTATAACATTTAATATACCACACCTAGCCCTCAACGAACTATCTACTATTTTGAACAAAAGATTAAGTAATGTTTTACCTAAAGATGCTCGGACTTTATTACATACCAACAAAGAAACGTTGCATATTACAATCTCGGATCCAGATCCAGATCTTCAATGTAATGGTCATATATGCTGTACTGGGAGCAAGTCGGGCACCAAAAAAAGATTAGATGCAATAAAACTATTATGTTTTCTTGACTACAAATGAAATGAGTAGGTCTATACATATTGTTTAAATAAACTGGAAATCCACACCCATTGCAGCTATCGGATAACACAAAATGTGTATTAGTCCAAAGCCATCTCATATTTGTCAGTAAAATCAGTGAATATTTGGTCAAAAAACAGTCGACATCAAGAAATACAACCATCTTGTTAACTAAATCCTAAAAAAAGTAAATTTAGCATTAGCAGGCATATTTCAAGGGAACCCTAATTTGTTTTTAAATGGAGGCGAGTTATCTGGACTGAAACTGCTACAAGTACTAATTTACCTACAATGATACTATAAAGTACTTAATGAAGAGCAATTTCAAAACATGGCGAATATTCATAAGAATTGATGAAATATTTTATTTACAACAATATACTAATGTGCTATTTTTCGGAGGGGATTGTGAAAATAACTAAATTGCGGTACACATTTACAGTAAAAATGACTTCCCCACGAGTTCATACACTATATTGACAATATATTATTAGTAATTAATGTTTTACAATAATACAAAATAATAGTAATAGAAACTTACGTTTTTATTAAGTATTTACCACAAAACAACCGGAACCACCAGCCGAAGGAACAAAAAAGATAACTTCTAATAAAATATACTTATTACTAATAACTAAGTACATTACTAGTGCATTAAAAACAAGATTGCTTTAGAAAGATACTTATGTCAGATACTAACAAGAGCGGTTGGGCTTGTAATTGTGTAGTCTCATATCATTATAGAAGCTATTGCGCTTCGTCAAGTATATTATAGGGTTTAGTAACATTTTCAAAGATGATTATAAGATAGTTATAGAAATAAACGCTCCTATAACTGCGCCCAAATCCAGCTTTGTAGCATGATACAAGTTTCTTATAAGTGACAATAAAAGTAGTCTTGAGATTGTTTTAAGTACTTATTTTGCTAATGCTGTTTCCTCCTTCAGAACTGGACCAATTTTTATGCTTTTTTCAGCATCGGTTAACGAAAGAGATTTTCTACGTCTGTATGTTTAATATTTTTGCATTAAGTCAATTATTTAACAACCAGGAGCCTTCAAAATTTAGCGAAATCACTCTGTTTTAAGGCGTCTACAGAAACATTAAGTAACCGGTTTAAAAAAATAAAACTTTCAGACATAGAAAATCTCTTTCTTTAACCGATGCTAAAAAGTAATAAAAATTGGTCCAGTACTGGAGAACAGGGGACTACGAAACGTCGTTTTTCTGTGTTTTGTATGAGAATTTTGCATGACACTTCGACTTAGTGTTTCCTTTTAATTGTTAAAATAGGTTAAATTAACTGTTGAAGCTGGACGAGCTGGTTGGCGGAATAGTCAACGCCGATGGCCAATGCCGTGTGGTGTAGCAGCTCCCTAATACTACCAACTAAACTCTTTGGGTGTCATAAAAGGCGACTAAAAGACTAAGAATGCACATACATCTAACAACATAGAGCGGCAAGGGGCTCACCACCAATCACGCTGAGCACATGTGCAGTTGTAATTTGGTGAAATGTGGACTATGGGAGTGGACTGCTTCTTCGATTCTCATTGCCTGGTCTCTGACTAACCCTTTGGAGAGAATAAACATGAATCTACGTACAGGTACCTATGTTTATCGAGGTAATAGGTAAGTACCGTAATTCATACGACACGAGCCAAGAGTCCTGTTTGTTACTTGTACCTATGCTTTAATTTGATACTGATTGTACCTGCTCAACATTGCGGATATAATATATTAAAAGAAGTAATATTCTCCACAAAAAACAGTATACCTAGCTAGCTGACAGATCGTTAACAATAATTCTTATGTCAGAGACCATGAGCGCATAAATAATTAACATAACACGTTAACTCTTATTAAAGCTATCGAAATAAATCTACGTCATCAGCCATATGGACAACATAATATGGGGAGGCAGGACCGTAACCCACCATGATAGCCCATGCGGGTTGGTGGGTTTTAACGACTGCCCGAAGACTGAGGAGCTCGAAACCTTTTTCAAATTTGGTCACCCATCTAGTGACCGGACATTGCGAAAGTTGCTTAATTGACGAGATCGCAAACTGAACGCCTTAGCCGCTGCGCCATCGGAGCTCCTCCATTACTTCTCTCTTCTTCTTAGAGTGCTTCTCTTTTATTGAAGGTCTGCAGTCAGTTTTAAAATGTTTCCTTATCCGAATAGTTATCTGAATAATTGTTCCACAGTTTTGATTCCGGTCCATTTCCTGCTAATACGAAGCCATGACTTTTTCTTCCTCCAACTTTCCTCTTCCCAGCAATCTTTCCCATCAGTATCGTATGAAGGAGCTGGTATCTCATGTAATGAACTTCTCAAAAAGGAGTCGTACAACACAAACGCGAGTTAGCCAACAATAATTATTTAATCACTTTCACAATAACTTGTACAAAACACATTCGGTATTAACCATTCGACGGCTCGTTCAAGACTGATCCCCGACCGCGACCGCAACGGTCGGTGTGACGTTGTCTTGACACTGACAGCTAAACGTCAGTGTCACAGACAACGAGTGACGGGAAATGGATAGTTACTGTAATATCCGTTATACTCCTAATCACGCAAAACATGGCCCAAGTTGACAACCTTTCATGGCTTGATAATGCGTACCAGCTCTACCTTTTTCCCCATTCGTTTATGGACCTCTACGTTTTTGACTCTATCTGTCCAACTGATGCGAAGCAAACGACGATAGCATCATCATCATCAGCCTATAAACGTCCCACTGCTGGGTACAGGCCTCCCACGTGGACAATAGCAGGTGGGGATATTGGGTCATAACCCACCACGCTGGCCCAATGCGGCTGATAGCGCCACATCTGTACCTACCTATTACTCTATAAGAGTGTAAACAAGTATTTATATATATATATATACTTTATTGTATACACATAAAATAAAACACGATACAATTTATAGAAGAAGTTATGGATTTAAAAGTCATAGATTATATAGCTAATGTGCAAATCACCCCGTTTATCGCCAGAATAAACTTCAATTTAACGTGATCGTGATTAAATCTCTAACTTAATATACTGAAAACAACTTTTCACATTTGTATGAAAGGTTTTAAAAATTAAATTAACTTTTATTTTACTCATATTTAGTTGCTCACAAAACGTAAAAAATAATAATTTAGCATTAGAGTATTACGTTAGGTAGGTACTGTGGAACTCGTAAAGGTTGGGGGGCGTTTGTTTTAATAACAACAACCTTTATTTAGTATACGAGTTCATTTATTGTATACTTTTATATACACTTACAATTACATATTTACAATATAAAAATAACATGGTCAAGTCTACCCATGTTGGCACTTCAGATCGTTCTCCTCATTCCCGGTTTGACATCTTGTCAATTCAAATTACGTTTTTTACAAATTACTATAAAGTAAAAACCAGCCGGCGCCCTAACATGGTATAAACTCTACATTCCTCCCGACCTGGGGAAAAAAAAATTTTTTTTATACTTATAAAAAAAAAATTCCAACTTTTTTTTTTACATTTCTATCCATTTCTATACATCACTACACATCCTAGCGGAAACGGGAAAAATAATACATACAAGAATGATTCAACCTAAACCCGACTTGGATTTAGCTATTCGAAGAATTAAACTTCGAAGAACTTGGCACATACGAACATCTTTCAGAGTCCTGTCTTGCAACAAAAGCGGATTCATCTTTTTGGCCCAACACATTTGATTGTACAAAATGAATTTTTCCTTGGGAAAAAGACACACAATTGTTATAAAAATCAATACACATTTTATTCTTTATTAAGAAATCCTGACCTAATACTACACTACATTTTAAGTCAGCTATAATTATAAATTCTTGTTTAAATAAAAAATCGCTCAAAGAAAACATTACATCGCATTTTCCAACTACTTTTAACCTACTACCATTACTCACACTAATACATCTATTTTCTATATCTCTACATTTTATTCCTATCTCATCCGCGGCAACTTGACTGATGCAGGAAACCGTGGCACCTGTGTCCACAAGAGCTACAGAATTAATCTCATTTGTAGAAAATACTAATAATGGCAATAACGTAGAAGAAGGTCTAACCTGTTGACTCGCTTCATCCATCGCTTGCCATTTCACGTCAGATGTGTGCGCTTGCAAAAGACCAGACGACATCTCAAAAACATCACCGCCGCGACAATTGGCCTTCTTTATTGTCGGCGCGGTTGAAAACCCGGCTGCGACCGCGTTTTCCTAAAATTAGAACGTAAATTATAGCTATTTGAAGGTGCAGGTCCTGGTACAACGCGGCATTCATCTTGCACTTCCGTTGTCATTGGCGGACCAAATGGATTGGGCGTACTACGATCACCTCCCCCACCGACAAACTTATGAACGAACGCAGCAGGATTCTGCGCTAAGTTCATCTGCTCTTCACGTGCTTGTGGATACACCTTCTCTAATTGCAAAATAACCTCCCTGAGGTCTCTTTTACACGCATAGTGAGAATATGCTAGTTTATTCTTGAAGTAAGGCTTTAATCCCTTTAAAAATTGCGTAATGAACGTTGCTTCATTGGTTATGTTTGCTTTGCTAGCCAACTCCGATAAATTATAAAAATGCTCGCTCAGGCCTTTCTGGTCCTGCTTGGCATTATAAAATAATTCGGAGTAATCACACACTTCAAATTCTTCCCTCAATTTATCCACCACTTCTTCAAAGCTTTTACATGTAGCTTTTATTGATCGAAAGTAGAAAAGTGCTGATCCTCTTAAAAATGCTGGCAACAACAACAATAGTTCCTCAGAGCTAGTGCACTTCTTATATACTGCTACTGCTTGGAACTGCTCCAGAAACTCTTCCACCGACTCATCAAAATGACCCGTAAAACATGTGACTACGCGATCCATTTTGCTTAAAAAAAATTTTCCTTTTCTTTCAGGTTTATGTTATCTTAATTTCTTTTCTATTCTTCATTCTTCAACACTTAGCTTATTCACCATTCTTTTCAGTGCTTTCGTGCCACCTGAAAAACGGAAACTTTTCGCGCACGGCCGGCTTTTGGCGCCTCCACCATTGTGGAACTCGTAAAGGTTGGGGGGCGTTTGTTTTAATAACAACAACCTTTATTTAGTATACGAGTTCATTTATTGTATACTTTTATATACACTTACAATTACATATTTACAATATAAAAATAACATGGTCAAGTCTACCCATGTTGGCACTTCAGATCGTTCTCCTCATTCCCGGTTTGACATCTTGTCAATTCAAATTACGTTTTTTACAAATTACTATAAAGTAAAACCAGCCAGCGCCCTAACATGGTATTAACTCTACAGTACCTATATACTTATTAATCACGAAAGAATACATACAATCAAGTTCGGGTTCGCAAACAATCGATTGAACTTAAAAAAAAACACAACTTCTATAAAAAACTTTACTTCTACGATACACGTGACTGGAATACTAAAATGAAAACATCCATCTAAGTTCCTCATCGTCTTAATTGTCATTATCTACAGAACCAATCGACGCTTAATTAAAATTCTTACGGAATATAATTAAAATAAAATATCTCAGTCGCCATTTCGAAACCAACTGACGAGCGTACAAAATATTCCCGTGAGATAAGTAAAATACATTATAAATCTCGATATTCTATTAATATGCGTCGCCAATAAACAATAACGCTAACATCTACTAACTAAACGAATTAATTGAAAAATTTAAATAGAAACAGTATAACAACTCAATCTATCGTTAAGGAGCAGTTTCGTTAGATCGACAACGCATAAGTAAAAACAATATTTTCGGGTTGCTATACAAACTTAAAAAACATGTCTTTCCTAATAGCTAGTTGTCATCAAGTGTATTGTTGTTTGCTAAATTACGAATGCCTCATAAAATTAACATTATGACTAATGATTTCCCAGTTGTGTGATTCCCAGCCATCCATGCAATTAAACAAGTAAAAATAAAGATATAAAATGATTGAATTAAAGATAGAAGAAAGATTTAAATAATCGATAAATCTAGTAGAAGAAACTAAACGAAACGTTTATGTTAAACAACCAAGCTTAAATGAATAATTAATGAACATTATCGGTATTTCATACTTAACACGTACAGAAAGTTACAAAAGAAAAGAAAATCTAGATAAAAAAAACGTTTAAGTTTAATCTATGCAAAAATAAATATAATCTTTAAGTTAAATCTATGCAAAAATATTTAATGGTCTCATCAAAATATACAGTACACCTAAGATTAGATTAACGACTTATTACCTACGACAAGTGCTAGTTCCTAGATTTGCCGTCTTACGACAACAAGAAAGACCAACATTTTGTTTTGTTTGACTCAACTTTTTTACAAAAAAAATAAATGTAGGAGCTCTTTATGCGTTTGAGATAGGTATGCGATCTCTTATAAAAATGACAATTAGTTTAATAAAAAAAAGCATCAGACAAACCGCACCTTACCGTGCCACAAGATTGGAACGCGTAAAAAAAATATAGCTAACGATAATTAGACACGCGAACAGGCTATAAAGCAAATTCTAATCTGTTTATAAAGGCCAATAAAAACATCGAAAAAAAGGCAAAAAGGCTTTGCTTCCGTGGAGATAAGGCGACAAGATTTTATCTTAATAGCGAGAGATGTAGGCAATAACTCTCTTGGAACCGATACACACCCGAAGTGTGTCTTTTAATGAAAACAAGAATTTACATTAACAATGTATTTTCGTTAATCCCTTACACTACACTAACTAATTAATTGTTTTACATTTTTTATATTTTGCTAACAGAATAACTAAACTACACTTACATTTCTTTTTTGTTATTTATATTATGCTAACCACGTTTTATAGTTTATATATAATAAATGTTTATAAGTATTCATATTTACTTTCATAAAGAAATTGCTTGAAAAACACGTACTTATGTCCAAAAATATCGTATGAGGTATCAATATAGGATATTTTTTCGACATACGATAATAGGATTATTTTTACCACAACCATCAGCTAACAGACGTATTACTTTTGGGCACAGGCCTTTCTTCATGAACAACAGCACATGGGGAGATCGGGTCATAATAACCACCACGGACACTGGTCCTAAGATATATTATTTTGGAAAAAAACATGTCAATCATGCTCAAATAAATACAACACCTCACGTTCTCTTTTATTACAGCAAAGCGTAGCTACTAACCGGTAGTTTTTGTTATCTGACACGGGCTTAAACAAAATAAATGTCCCAGCCAGCTGATCGAGCCCTTACCGCTGAGACGATTCCAAATTCCAAAATGAAATAATTTCCAAACTAATCCCAAAAATATATCACCCATAAATTATAGTGCGGATTGCGCCTGTCCAAACCCCATTATAGTGAGGGCACACAACATTAGGAATATCGATAAAACACATGGCTGAACTCGGCAACGGTATTCGCTGAACGATAAAAAATCTAATTAGATTTGATGGTGGTCTGATTGGTGCGGTCGTTATTTCAATAGGAAATAATGGTAATAATGGTGTTAAACATAACGCTGACTTTTATGCACCAGTATGATGCGCTTTTTTACTTGCTATCTTTAACTTTATCTTAGTGAGGGGATGGAGAGGTTTTCAAAACTGTGCATCGCAAGAGTTCTATTATACCTATTTTAAAAATTTATTTTGTTTTTTTTTATTGCTTTTATTACGCCTACTTTTGCTTTGATAAAAAACCAACCTAATTCCAAATCATTAATCCTAACAGCAAAGGCGACGATTATATCGATAACGTAAACAGCCCTGCACCATCGACATTGATATTATAGACATTTCGTATAGATTAAAATATATTTTAAGTTCCTATCGTATTATGTCGTTATTAAACGATCCGTTTTGGTGTCACCGGCTCTCACCTCGCCGTTGAACTATTTATGTATTTTAAGATAAGATTTAACTATTCCACATCTACATTTATGTACAATCGTTCATAGAATAAAATTCTGAGATAACTAATTATTAATTTATTGCTACTACTTACACAATATTTGTTTTTACTAGTATATTTTAATAATGATTTAAATTAAGCACAATTTTTCCTAAGCCTTACAAGCGTGCCTCAACAAAATTTTACATACTTATTACCTACATTACACAGTTTCTTACTGAAATAGGAACTTCAAATCAATACTGTCTTGTTACACTTAAAAAAAACTATATAAAAAACAAATTAACCTTTTACTAAGAATAAGTGTGTTTTAATATCTGTAAAGATACTCTCCTTTGTACTTTATGTCTAAATCGACATAAATAACAGCCTAACATTCCACTACATAGCACACTTAGACTCGGTAAAGCATAATTAACTCGATTGTGATTCATAATTTATCCATCAGTCGACTCACAAAATAGATAAAACTTTCTAAACGATGAATAACGCCTTCGTACGAGCCGTATTTATAAACAAGCCAACACGCCCTATTCTATTCTATGAACGGTTAATTGAGCAATATAATTTGACACCTCACGGCGGTGAATAGCCAATTATTAATATGGACCCTTGATTAATTGTGATATCAGCATTTAATTTTCGTGTTAACACTCTCGCCGCGACCGCCATTGTACGCAGCGCGCCTTTGTGCCGCGTGACGTTTCAATTTTGAATAAATTAAATTTCGAACGCTTTATTTTTTCCGAGCCTTTTGCCTTTAGAACGAGCTGGCGGCGGCCAGTGTTATAATTTATTGTCGTTGTAAAGCCACGTTTATATTGCTGCAGTTGAAACTCTATGGTAAATCAAATAGAATTTGTGTTGTTTACTTTTTTTTGTTACTTGCTTTTCTAACTTTTCTTTATAAACATTGTGCGATTTATTAATTGATGCATGTGAAGATTGTGAAGCTTGAATGTTTGTTGTTAAGACAAACCAAAGGTATTGTTCTTTCTTATCTGATAGTTAAATAGTTATATTTGTTCAGAGTCTGAACAAATATAACTATTTAAAATTACAAATACAAATACAGTCTGAACTTCAGACCGTATTTGTAATTTTATCTTTCTATCGTATCTATACTTCCCTAAAATTATATTGGTTGATCCAACTGAGATGTGATGTGTTGCACGCAACTGACTCCAAACATCACATTCAGTTTATAATCGACACTTCCTAAAACTCCGCCCTCCGCATAGTAAAAAAGCAACCGTTAAATGTTTCAGTTAGCTACCGGCCAATGAGCTGATCCAATTATCGCCTTTATGGCAGCAATTTGGAATATGGCCGCTGCCGTTCCAAATTTGAAAATCCGAAACACTCGCGTTCGAATCAATGAGTTCATCCTAATTTTATTACTCGGCTGTTAGGAATTTACTAAAATGGAAGTTTATAAAACCTTTTTAACGCATCATAAGAAACGTTCGTGAACGTTGTTTATTTTTCCTGTTACAAATTTACGATAGCAATAAAATTAATCAGAAACAACCGTCTATTAAATTAATATACTCGTAGAAGACACAGCTGTTGTGTTTTTTTTTTCTTTGGAAAATATACTTAACTTAAATTTCTGTTTTTTTTTACATTAATTGTGCCTCCAGATGTATAATAGAACTTGTTACCGATATGTAAAGTATGTAATATGCATTCAACAGTAAGCTGTGTGGTTTCGGCCCATTATGAAAAGAATAATACCAACTCATGTCTTTCCTTGCGTAAAGGAGACTAACGGATTGAAGATTGCTTACTTCCAATAGCTTAACACTGAAAAGTTGTAATTTTGAGACGTATCCAATGATATTTTGTATATAATAATATCATTGGACGTATCACTTTCATCAGTGCTTCCGTTTATGCCCTCTGCTACCGACGCACAGTGATCACAGTTATAAATATTTTGGGGGACGAAATTATTTAGTAAATAAGTACTAAAATAGTGAATTCCCTTAAAATATTGCTAAAAGATGTTTGTGCTAAAGGCTAAAATAAAATTGATCAGTGTGCGACGACGGTGATGACACTAAGAGTACTAAAAGTTCAGTCCCAAGTAACACAGACGTGCTGAATAAAGATTGATTAAGAGCACTCATCAAGAGCATAAGCTGAATACTAAGCTGAATAACGCCTGAGTACCGTCTGTTCAGCTGTTATTCAAGCAAAAAGGGCCCCAATTTTGAATGCTTAACGCTGAGTAACATCTGAGTAACAATTGAGTAGGAGCTTAATAATGTTTCAATTAGCTTAATAACTTTTGAATAACTGCACACATTGCTTTTATCAACTCAGTTATTCAGCTACGACGAATTGGTTAGAGTATTCAGAATTTATTAAGTATTTAACGTATTGTTGACATTTATGCAAGCAATATTCATAGAAATTGAGAAAAGAAGAAATAAATTGGGTTCAATAATTTAATGTCGATACCTTCATTTGACATGACGTGAACTTTAAGTTATTCGTTAAGTAAATTTTAATTTACAAGTTAGTAGTCTGCTACATGTAATTATTAGTGCGCAAGTAATTTTGTCGTGAATAGTACGTGTTTTGTTTTCATTTTTATGACGCGCCTCGCTAATAATCAAGATAATTAGTTGTAAATAGTATTTTCATACATACATACTAGGTCTGACAGAAGTACTTGTGATGAATTATCTAATTCTAGCCATTTTATCCAACAAAATAACATGACTTGAGTTGGAAATGTTGTAGTTGTAAGATTAATAAGCATTTTGGTGATCTCGTAAATTCCTTGTAAGAATTAATTACAAAGTTTTCAATGGCGATCGATGTTTTGTTTTATAATGCTGAATAAAAGTGCACACATGTTTTGTTACTAAACTATAACTTAAAAAGAGTAGTCTCTTTACACTTACTCATGAATAACATTTACGAGTATATAGTTGACCACATTTCTATATTAGTTACTCACATTTTTAGGGTTCTCTAATCGAACGAACAAAAACCTTTTATAATGTGTAACTTTCCCATCAGGCTTTCACTAAATTGATTACTTACATTTAAAATCACAGCATCTTTTTTTTTTTTTTTTCGTGAAAAGTACTATTATATTAATAGTATCTATTACGTTTAAAAAAATTGCAGGTTTCGTGTGTGTGGTGTGCACTGGGCCCTAGTTTATTTAATCTTTATTGCACAACAATAGGAATTACAAATGGCGGACTTATTATTATTATATTATTAATTATAATTTATATTTCGTTTCAGAAAAATGACGTTTAAAATAATTTCAACACGTTGTAAGGGTCATTCAGATTTGTGTACTGTGCCCACCCAATAAGAGAACAAAGAACAACTCGATGGCCAAGATATAATGCGGATTTATTAATTAAGTAAAGACAGCAGTGTCCAACCTCGCGCAGATTGGCTTACGATGAAACAAACAAACAACGCAAATAAAACATTTTATCGCAACGTTAATTTTATTTTCTTGTATTGCGATACCTTCTGCTAATAAAATAACCATTTCAGAAATAAAATTTTCTGTATACTTAGATTTTTAGATCTTTCGGTTTTCCAATCCCAAAATCTGTTATATTTTTTTTGGGGACGGAACCCTCATCATTAAAGGGAAAACACATTACTGCTGATGACACTTGAACAATGACTACTGCTGATATTTAAATAATCTTTTAACAATTTTCTTTCGATATGACCGGTTCTTTACGCTTTTACCTGGACTTTCGATCCATGATTCAAACAACGCATAAAATAAATACGTACAATAATATTCTAATTGCTGGTATTAAGCTATGGGCGCTATATCAATACAAATGTGGTCTTTAATTTGAATAAGTTAGTTGAAACTCTTTATTATACTGAAATAAGCTTATTAAAAACACAAATAATATTGTTTATTCAGCAGCTGAATAATTAGTAAAACATAGAATCTTATACAGTTTAAAGATAAAGTAAAAACAATTATTCAGTATCAAGCTGTATACCAGAATTATGTAAACAATATTATTCAGAAGGTGATACTTTATTCAGCAATTAGCTGTTTCAAACGCTATAAGCTGAGTACGGCTTTAATAATTGCAGTATAGATTATTGTTAATCAGATAAATGCTGCCGAAGGCACTGTTTTTCAGATTAAAAGCCACCTGGAATGCGTAATGCTTAATAACGTTTTTCTAATAATCTTACGGAGATTGGTTATTAAGCGTAAAGAAGGAAAGGACAGAAATGCAGAATTTATTAAGCGTTAAGTATTTTAAGGCTCCGTACTCAACCTTATTCAGTATATGGCTATTCCCAAAGCTCTTACACAAACCATATTCATCTTTGAACTGTTAAAAGTTCTAAGTGTGTACTGTTATCTTGCTTATGTGTTACTTGGGTAGTATTCAAAATTTCTTCATTTGCTGTGTGTAGGTAATAATAACGTAGGTAATAGTAACTTAGTCGTTATACCATATAATTATTATCAAACATGCCATAACCCATATTTCAATTAATAGACTGTAAAACGGACAAAAAATTCAATCTCTCCTCCTCTTTTAAAAAACCGGCCAAGCAGCAAGTAACATCATATGAAAGTTCTTGAAGCGTTGTAATTTTGATCGATGTTTTAATAGTAGTGTATTTTTTTTTATTAAGTAATTAATTTATGACGTATGGAAAAAAAACTACTAACTAGATCTCGTTCAAACCAACTTTCGGTGGAAGTTTGCATGGTAATGTACATCATATATTTTTTTTTAGTTTTATCATTCTTTTATTTTAGAAGTTACAGGGAAAGGGAACACACATTTTACCACTTTGAAGTGTCTATTCCTATTATTAGAAACCTCAATATCATTTTTGAAGCCCTATCTATAGATACCCCACCCGTATGGCTTTGATGAAAAAAAAGTTGAGTTCAGTTCTAAGTATGGGGAACCCCCAAAATTTATTGAAGGGGAACCCCTAAAATCTTAATGCGGTTCACAGAATACATCTACTTACCAAGTTTTAACAGTATAGTTCTTATAGTTTCGGAAAAAAGAGGCTATGACATACGGACTTAGATTAAAACAAAAAGGGAAGATACGGCATGCTCCTACTTGTAGTCATTCAAAATATAGTCCTACTCAACTACTTAAGCAAACACTCACACACGCACACCTATAAAGTGATTCGAATAAATCGAGCGAGCGAGACAAAGCGGTAAGTTTCAACGTCAGCGCGAGGGAGTCAGCGAGTAGCGCGTTGACGTCTCGGTCGCTTCGCAACAGACGAGTACGTACGACCGATTCCGACGACACTACGGAGTAGCGTCTTTCTCTTTTTCACACAGTAGAATATCTGCAATTGTGCGATGTAGCCTGTTCGCTCGGTAAATTGTGACTGAAGTGAAATTGTGCCTTTAGGCCTAATTTTGGCGGCTCACTCACGAGACGCTCATGCCGTACCTTCCCTTTTTGTTTTAATCTAAGCATACGGACGGACAGACAGACAGACATGACAAATCCATAAGGGTTCCGTTTTTTGCCATTTGGTTACGGAACCCTAAAAAACAAAGATAGTTTAAAGGTACTAATATACCACTATACTGGGACATAGCTACTTACTGGAAAGACCTTCAAACAGCGGAGGGTCCTGCTGGAAAACAATTTAAGATTTTTGTGTAACCCTTGAGGTACTAAATACCACGTAACGGTAGTGTATATATTCTCTGACGTAACTAAAACTTTAGTTGTCAATCGAATCAAACGAAGGGTCCTGTGGAGTATACGTACAATAATGTACTAATTCTTCTAAACATCATTAATGAATAAAAGAGTGACAAACATTATGATTTTAACAGTTTGTGACATGTTTTGTGAATCGAACGATCGGGTTACAAAATAACTATATTACCAATTAGTCAACAATTTTCAAACCATACATGAATAAACTCCAACTAAACTCGGGATGAATACTTTTGTACTTGATTTGGGTGGTGGACGACACTGCTATGGTAGTGACGGGTAATTCCTGGGAATGCATTAAAAGGGATGCAGAAACCGCTCTAGCTACTACTGCTCTTTGGCTAAGACAAAACTAACTGACATTAAACAAAACAAAAACCAACTTTATGTGCTTCACCATCAACAATAGAACTCAACCATGCCCTAGCTACAATCTAAAAATTCACAATTGCGATAGTGTTCATAATAAAAATTGTAATTGCCCTGACATAACTAGGGTTGACTCCACCAGATACCTAGGAATTATGATTGATAACCGTCTCTCGTGGCACTCTCAAATAGAATTAATCACTAGCAGAGTCAGGAAGATGATATGGGTTTTTAAAAACCTAAGACATTCCGCTAGTGCAGATCTGCTCAACAAAGTTTATATTGCTCTGGCACAGTCCATCCTTATTTATTGCCTACCTGTTTGGGGTGGTGCATCGAAGATTAAATTCCTTGAGGCTGAACGTGCACAACGACTACTTCTGAAAGTCATGTACTTCAAAAAACTTAGATTCTCAACACAAGCTCTTTATTCTTTAGCGGATGTACTGACTCTCCGGCAGTTGTATATTTTACATACTATCCTCAATAAACATAAAACACTACCGGTTGATATTACTATATTAAACAAAAGAAGGAACAAGAAGGTAGCTAAAACTAATAAATGTAAAACTGATTTTGCAAGACATCAATACACCAATCAATCTTCATACATTTACAACCGCATTAATAAATCTCTTCAAATATACACAAAGACAAATGTTGAATGTAAAAAGCTCTTAACAGATTGGCTTAAGACCCTGAATTATGATGAAACAGAAGACATTATTGTGAATCCTAACAATTGAAATTATATTATTATTATTTATATTTTTACTGCTTACTTACACTTGTACAAATGAAAGAACATGTAATAAAAAATACACAATCTTTCCTTACACTTAATATAAAAATACGAGGGGCGTTCAAAATATTCTCGGTATTGATACGTTACAACCTCTTTTATATATATATTTGTTACTGGCCGCTAAGATTCATCCATTGACATTAAAAAAAAGTAAAATTGGAACCGAGATGTTCTTTTGTTTTTCTGCAATTGCCGAACAAACATGAACACCATGAGCGAATTAACAATTTTAACGAAATTAGAGCACCGATCCGTCATAAAATTCTTGACAAAACAGGGTAAAAATCAAAAAACCATAAAAGAGGAAATGGATTGTGTTTACCGTGAGTCTGCTCCTTCTTTATCTACTGTTCAAAAATGGTCAAGCGAATTTAAGCGTGGAAGGGAGAGTATTGAAGATGACCCTAGACCTGGCCGGCCTGTAGTGGCTACCTCACAAGAAAATATTGATAAAGTGGAAAAACTTATATTGGAAGACGGCCGAGTGAAGGTAAAATCTATAGCTCAAGTAACCAATCTCTCTATTGGTACCGTACATGACATTATACATGACCATCTTAATATGTCAAAAGTAAGTGCAAGATGGGTTCCGCGAATGCTGACGCTTCTTCAAAAGGATATGCGTGTGGCTTGCTGTTCAGATTTTATCGACCTGTGTGGTGAAAATCCCGATGAGGTGCTGCAAAAAATAGTTACTGGAGATGAAACCTGGGTTCATCATTATGACCCAGAGAGCAAACAGGAGTCCATGCAGTGGCACATTAAGGGTTCAGCTCATCCCAAGAAGTTCAAGGTAATCCCGTCAGCTGGCAAGGTCATGGCCACAATATTTTGGGATTGTGAAGGAGTTTTGCTTATCGATTATAAAGAAAAAGGTGTAAATATCACAGGGCAGTACTACGCTAACGTTATACGTCAATTAAGAGATGCGATCAAAGAAAAAAGGCGAGGAAAGTTAACCAAAGGTGTTCTGCTTCTGCATGACAACGCCCCTGTCCATACTGCTCATATTGCCAAGGCAGCTATTGTTGAATGTGGGTTTGAAACTGTTACTCATCCACCCTATAGTCCGGACTTAGCCCCAAGCGACTTCTTTTTGTTCCCCAATCTTAGAAAGGATCTGCGTGGAAATAAATTTTCTGACGATGAAGCGTTGAAGACGGCCGTGGAGGAGCATTTTTACACCAAAGATAAAAAATATTTTTATGAGGGATTAAAAAAAATAATTGATCGATCTTATAAGTGTATGAACATAGGGGGGGAGTATATTGAAAAATAAAAATATCAAACTTTTCGTACTTGTTTGTTTTTATCCACATACCGAGAATATTTTGAACGCCCCTCGTATATATATACACATACACATACTCACTGATCAAAATTTAGCTTGTTATTAACGGTTTAGGCTATATTAAAACCATAAATGTACCCATGATATGCTATGGGAGAGTGGCTACTCCTGGCACCGGTGTTTTTACGCTTAATAGGAGTAAGTCAACCTCGATTCTTGTTAACCCATCTTATTTATGGAAATAAACATTTTTCATTTTCATTTTCATTTTTCATTTCAGTAGGTACTGGTATAGTTAAAAGACCTCGTGGAACGTTCTCCGAACAGTTCACCACCATCAACGCTTAGTGTTGGCAGTACTGACAGTAGGGTCCTAGTTTGGAGACGTTTCTAAAAAGTCAGGTCAAGAGCAACTCAATCTATGTATTGGAGCATGTATAGTAATTTTTTATTACTTGAGAAGGAGATAAATACACAGATACTCAAGACTATTATCCCCAAAGAGTTAGTCAGGGTCTAGACAAGGAGGATAGCATCTTCTTGACATCGCAATCGAATTGACACTTTATCTTATTTTTTTCCTATTTTATTGTATTAGAATGAAATCTAAAATTGCAATTGTAAGCTTAATTTTATTTTATTTATAATATTGACATTTTAACATTGAGTTTTAGTTGACATTATTACATTATTTTTATTACTGGACTTTAGTAAAAATTTTAATTGTAGCTTTATTTATCTCTCTTTTTTCTAATTGACATGTTTTTTGTTTTATTGAATTGGAATTAAATTGTAAGTGTTAGCTTATCTGTTATTTTTATATATTGACATTAAAAATGAATTTTAATAATTCTTAAATTGAATTTTAATTAAATTTTAAATTGTTATTTTTGACATTTATCTTTTTGTATTCTTATTGACATTTTATTATTAATAACATAATATCTTAGATTAATGATTGGTCTCGCTGCGCTCGACTAGATACCTCCGTCGTACTTGTCAAATGCGGCAACCAATACTACGCCGAAATCGGCGTACCCGAGCCAGTCACACTGACAGCTGTGGGTGACGTGTACGTCCCGAATGTTTTATTCAATTTTGGGCTTAATTCAAACTAAAATGCCAGTTTGCGTAGTAAAATTGTGTAAAAATAATACTTCTAAAAATATGAAGGACACTGGGATCACATACAATCAGTAAGTATCGTATAATTTCGAAATTTTTTCATAAAATAATATGAACAATAAACGCCATTCAGTGTTACCGCTTATACAAGAATAAAGTCCCCGTGGTTGAAATTTTTATTATGTGAATTTATTGTTATTGTCTTTTATTATATAGGTAACCTATTTCATTTGTCTTACAAAGTTACTATATACTTAACCTAGTTCTATGTTATTTCATGTTTACTTATACTTGTGATCTATATTAAGGTGTAAAAATGTTAGCTGACACTATATCAAGGGGATTCTACCGATGAAACTGAACAACTTTCCATGGAATATGGGTCGAAAATTTATTACTTTTCCCTATACAAAATGCGCAATCACCTGATTGACTCCAGTACGGAAAAGCTATTTTTTTAATTTTGACCTATGTTCCTGAAATGTAAACTTTTCGTGTCTGTACTTACATTGAAAATATTTAAAAAACCGAACCGCCTGTTCATAAACTCATTGCAAATTCCGCTACGCCTGCACATTCCCTAAACAGATTAAACAATTTATTTGTAAACATCGGAAAAAACCTAGCTGCAAAAGCGAAATTCAGTCACATGCAGCCGTCTTCCTGTATTGCACGACCTTCCAAATTACCAGTTTTAAACTCTTTTGCCTTATTCGACACTGACGAAACCGAAATTGAACAAATTATTATGACTTTAAAAAATGACTGTGCCACGGGAATTGATAAAATATCTTGTGCTTTCATAAAAACATTTAAAGATAAACTTACTCCCCCGCTTACACGTCTTTTTAATTTATGCTTTGCGAAAGGAATTTTTCCTAATGTATTGAAGAAGGCCCTCATTCGCCCTATTTATAAAAATGGAGATACTAGCTGTATGAATAACTATCGTCCCATAGCCATACTGCCATCAATATCCAAGATCCTAGAAAGACTCATTTATAACAGACTTGTAAAATACTTAGAAAATAACAAACTCTTAGCAGCTCAATTCGGTTTTAGAGCAGACAGTTCGACTGACGATGCAGTACATCAGCTAACTGACTACATTGTAAGGCGACTGGACTCACAAAAAAAGTGCTTAGTCATATTCCTTGATCTCGCAAAAGCATTTGACACGATTTCAATATCTATACTTCTAGAGAAGTTATATGAACTTGGTATAAGGGGTGTTCCACATAACCTCATCAAAGATTATCTTTCTAATCGGACACAACGTGTAATAATAGATGACACTATGAGTGACGAATTGACTGTTGAATATGGTGTTCCTCAAGGGAGCATAATAGGACCCTTGCTATTTCTCGCATACATTAACGACTTATGCCTCCTTCCCCTTTCTAAAAGCGGAAAAATAATATCTTACGCCGACGACACAGCTCTGCTCTTCAGCGCTGACACTTGGAGTGAGGCGTACGAACTAGCTCAATCTGGATTTAATACAGTCACTCAGTGGCTTAGAAGTAACTTACTGACACTTAACATAGATAAAACAAAATATATGACTTTTTCCTATAATTCACTATCCCAACCTTCCCAAACTCACATTCAATAACAGCCCATCTGTGCGAGGACTCGCCTGACACTTGCTTCTGCCCTAAGCTCAGCAGCACTGACAATATTAAATACCTAGGGGTAATAATTGATAAGTATTTAAAATTTAAACCACATATTGAAGCACTTACATCTAGAGTTAGAAAGTTATCTATGTCTTTAAAAATCTTCGTCACATTGCATGTGCTAGTCTACTAAAAGCAATATATCTAACACTTTGTCAGTCATTATTTGTATACTGTATTACATCATGGGGCGGTGCACACAAAACTATTATGATAAACTTAGAAAGAGCACAGAGAGCAGTTCTAAAAGTCAGCACTTTCCGACCAATACGCTTCCCGACGGCAGAGCTCCTTACTAAATGCGATGTCCTATCTGTACGCCAGCTGTTTATTTTACTAACAATTACTAAAAAGCACTCAATAATGCTCTATGACCCTGCGCTCGAAACCAGCCGAAGACGTGCAGATATTGTATGCTCTACTGAACCATTTAGAAGATCAAACTCTCACAGATTCTTCTGTCACCTGGGTATTTTTTTGTATAACAGAATAAACTTGTCTCTATGTATTTACTCCATGACAAAAGTAAAATGTAAAAAAACCGTACAAGAGTGGTTAAAAGGTAAAACATATGATGACACAGAGAACTTACTATTAGTTATTACGTAATCGTGAACACCGAGTGAGAAAAATGTTGATTAGTAGAGCAATATTTAATATTATAATTGTACTTTCCATTTCCGTATATTTTATAGTTTAGCTATTGTGTAAATGATTTATTGTCTAAAAAGCACTAACCTACTTTTATGCATAGATACCTAATACACAGGCAATATTGTTTGCTTAGCTTAGGTATTACATATTATTATAATATACACTAACCCTAATTTCTTAACATAAGTCTTTTGTATCTAGGCTAAGTTTTTGTACAGCAATAAATTATCTTATCTTATTTGCGAAAAACATAATCTAGGGGATGAAGGATACGTGAACATTAGAATCTTTTTTGGAATTTTTGTCTGTCTGTTTGTTTGACGCGCATCACAAAAACCGCTGGACGGATTTTAATGAAACTGAGAATAGGGGCCCAAGTCTGCTAATTTACGAATGGCATATTTGAATCGCAATTGGATCGCATTGTAATTGTTTGACACATTTGGTATTCTCTTACTCATTTAAGAATACCAAATGTGTCAAACAATTACAATGCGATCCAATTGCGATTCAATTATGCCATTCGTAAATTAGCAGACTTGGGCCCCAGGTGTATAGCTTATGATTTGGGTAATATTATAGGTTAAAGGTTGCTTCACACATATCAGTGAAGCCACAGTTTCGACACAGTACCGGCACAGTGTTTTTCATACATTCTCTATGAACGCATCCCCACTTGTCAGTGATAATGCTCTCAGTGTCAGTGCCGCCACCGGCAAATCACGGACGTATTCGTTTTGAAAAAATTCATAGACAATGTTTAATAGTTATTTGTTATACAAGAGTGCAAACTTGCTTTTTAACCGCGTGCTCAATTTTGATGACCGAGCAAGCGAAGGATTCTAAAATTGAATCACGAGCGCAGCGAGTGATTCAAAAATTAGAATCCTGAGCGTTACCGAGGGAATCAAAAGAGCACGAGGTGAAAAATCTTTGCACTCGAGTGCAACACGTAACTTTTCATCCCACCTCAACGAGGAAAATTCTGTTGGCGTCAAGCAAACTTCCTCGTCGCTAGAATCACTCATTTTAGTTTTTTCACTTGTTTTCAAGTTTCTTGTTTTTAATATAAGGTTTAAGGGGAGGTATTTCGAGCGCTCCCCTCTCGTTCTCTCGACGGTACAACGGTAAGGGACGGGTATAACAGCGAAGCGGCGCGAATAATCGCGTTTTATATTTTAAAAAATTTATAGATGTAATAAACAAAAAACCATCGGTTATAAAAACTCAAGTTATTTACGAGCTTCATTTTGGTAAATGACTCATAAAATCAAATCACTTATTTTAAGAATAAAACCTGGAAAAGAAGATAAAATGACACAAAAATATGTAACTTTGTGAATTTATTCTATCGAGCCAACTTTATCAAATCGTGTTTCCATCGGGTGTATTTTATAGAATAAAGCCTCAACAATATTTCATAATTTTCGCAAATTATAATTTTACTGTTTACTACTTCAAAAAGTAATTCTAAGAACGTGTTATTTTAATTTTTCACTAACACCTAGCCTTAACAATGACGTGAAAAAATGCCGCGTAAAGAACCGCGTACAAAGCAAATTGAAAAAAGAACACCAAGAAGGTTCCGAGTCTGAGTTTTTAACAAATTAAAAAAAAGTTGTATGATATATTCGGCACCATAGAGGTAGCAGTAAATAGGTTTAATGTTTTTTTTAATTCACAAACTTAGTGCACACGATGTTCTAAATTCAATTTACTTTATCCTCTAGAGAATAAAAACGGCTTTTCCATTCAGATATTGAAGATTAAAAATACTCTTTCCGAGATGGTGGGATGAAAAATAATATTTTCACTCCTCTTGCTCAAAAAGACCGTCATTGTAGCGTTGTAAAGCGAGGCTACAATAGTTTTTCTTGCCCTAGGGGAAAAAGTATTTTTTTTTCTGTCATATGACAATATGCCTCACAGACGTAATACGTCTGTGATATGCCTACAAAAACGAAAAAGTATTTAGTCATATGTAGAATAATCATGAATAAAGACTCGACTTATTACTGTTTACTTAGATCAACAACTTTTTTGAGATAGATAATATTAAAGTTTATGGTAAAATTAGTAATCATTTGAATCTATGGATAATACAGACCACGCCCACACAGTCCACGCTTCAGCGGGCTAAAGGCAGGTGGTGAGCCTTTAGGCCGTTAGCCGCTTTTACGACACCAAAGGGAAGAGAGGGGTTGGTAGTATTATTTTGATGAGCCCATCGCCGCTCTATGCTGTTGTATGTATGTGCAGTCTTTAGTCCATTAGTAGCCTTTTATGACACCGAAGAGAAGAGAGGGTTTGGTAGTATTATTTTAATGAGCCCATCGTCGTTCTATGCTGTTTGATGCATGTGCAGTCTTTAGTCCGTTAGTCCCCTTTTACGACATTGAAGAAAAGTGAGGGGTTGGTAGTATTATTTTGATGAGCCCATAGTTGCTCTATGCTGTTGGATGTATGTGCAGTATTTAGTCTGTTAGTCGCCTTTTACGACACCGAAGGCAAGAGAGGGGTTGGTAATATTATTTTGATGAGCCCATCGCCGCTCTATGCTATTGGATGTATGTGCAGTCTTTAGTCCGTTAGTCGCCTTTTTTTAGGTTGGTAGTAATTAAAAAAAACTACAAAAAAAATGAGGTCTAATCATTGCTATAGGTACATACCTACCATTTTTCTACAGAAGAAACCTATGTCTAACCTACATAATAATATAAACAATTATATTGATACATATTCGCTTTTAATTGTTAATTTTTAAATATTTTCTGAGCTATATATATTTATAACCAAACTAATACATCACAGCAAAAATATTTTTCCCATTAACTCGGGTAACAGTTGAGCAGCTGGCAACAAATTTTTCACGCACACTAGCATCCTGGCATATTGTCATAAACACACTACAATAACGAGTTGCCGCATTTACGGAGCTGTGGTTTATTGGTAGCGCGGTATCTAGACGAGCGCAGAGAGGCCAATCATTCATCTATGCATAATATCTTAATATTTTTTGTATGCCTGCTACTGTATCTGACTAATGTAATTACCTATATTTCTGCTTAATCTACATAATTGAAAGTGTATAATGATACCTTTAATATTGACATTATATCGCAACTGACAATAAGCTTATCTTGGCATGTAAAAGTAAAATTCTAAGTGATGTGTTTTTATCATTATTTTGTACAAGTTGCTTGAGTTTAATAGTAGTATTGTGTCTTATTTATGTAATCTAATCTTGTAAGCGTTTTGGATGGAAATCTAGCAACAAGAAATTTTAATAAATAAATAAATAAATAGCAAAAGCAGTGCACCTCTTAGCGCGATAGCGCAGTATTCAGTCCTTTAGTCACCTTTTACGACATCCAAGAAAAGAGATGGGTTGGTAGTTTTCTTTTAATAATAAGTCGCCATTACATTACATTTCAGGGGATAATAGGAGCATGTATGAAGTTCGTTATGAGAGTAAGTGAAGCAAAGGATGTGTGTCAGGATCTTAGCAAATGGAAAACTGTTGTCTCTGTCTACCCCTCCGGGAAACGGACCTGATGTATGTATGTATGTATAAAAACAAACTTCCCAGAGCAAGTGCCTCCTCCACGTATCACCTGAACGAGAAGTGGCATCCTAATGCGTTTTTAATCACTTGACGCCTTGCGCCCGCGCACTCTAATTGCGCTCGAATGCCGAGGTACCATGCCCGGCTGCCACTATTCATTTGATAATTTGAACTTTACCTTACAATCCAACCTATACATGGGTACACACGCCTGCAGATCAACCTACCCAAAAATAAAATTTTCTCCAATCGATAGATATATATCCCTATACATAGTGACAAAATTTAAAATGTCATCATCATCCTAGCCTTTTTCCCAGGTCATTTGGGGTCAGCTCTCCGAATCAATCTTGCGCCATTCCTCTCTATTTTGCGTCATATCTAGGCTTACGCCCATTGCCTTCATATCCTTATTTATTGTGCTTGTCCAAGTCGTAGGGGGGCGACCTCGGCCTTTCTTACCCTCGGCAATGTTGTTTAGCGCACTCTTAGTCATGGGGTCGACATCTCTGCGCATCACATGGCCGAACTATCGCAGTCGACTCTCGCACATCTTCTCTTGTATTGGCGCAGCCTTGAATGTGCTACGGATATATTCATTCCGAACCTTATCTATTAGCGTTACGCCCCCAGCCCAGCCCACCTAAGCTTTCGCATTTCTGTACAATGCATCATAAGCTCCTCTTGCTTGCGCATCGGCCAGCATTCCGCACCATACGGAAGGGCAGGTCGAACTGCTCTCTTGTAGATATTCCCCTTTACTCGAACAGGCATTTGCGAGTCACAAAGTACCCCATTCAGTGCTCTCCACTTTTGCCACCCAGTTTGAATCCTGTTTTCTGTGTCTTCTTTGGTACTCGCTTCACTTGTTATTATCTATTAGTGGTAGGGATACGATCGCGTAATCAGAGAAATTGTAGTGCATGTATTCCGTTTTCGTTCGGCTTACGCAGAGGCCTCGGCTTTCCAAACGGTTGCTCCACTGAGGACGAGGAGGACGTTGCAGATCTTCAGTGACGTAATTCATGAAAGTGGGCTTAAAGTTGAACTCTGATGCAATCCTACCTTCACATGGAATTCTTCACTCAATCCTGCCGGACTACGTACCCTTGTTACTTCCTTACTTACCCCAGGAACGTGCTGTTCAACAAGTTCTAAGTTCAAAATGTATTTTAAAATATTTACATTCTGTGGTTGGATGAAGTGCTGGTGTCTGTAAAACAGTTTTGATAAAATAATTGGTTTTAATAATATAAAATGTAAGCAGTTTGCAATCTTGCCAGTTAAGTAATTTTTTCTACTGCCGAATAGGTGACCACTTTAAAATCATCTCGGGCTCATCTACGATTCGGAAGGTGCGTAAAGCCATTGTCCTGGTTGTTGTCGTAGGCATTGTCCTAATATAACGCGATAACGCGATCATCGCGCGATTAAACGATGCGACCATCGTAGAGTCGACGATCAAACATATTGGTCTAGAATAGGTGTCCTAATAGGCGATAGAGCGATGCATTTGCGCGACTAAGGGTGGATTCGACCAAACTGAAATAAGGTCTTATACCAAGATTAAACGCCGATTTTGTATAGACTAATCTCGGAGTAAGTTATATTCCAGTTTGGTCGAATCCACCCTAAAATGTTTAAAAATGAATTCGCGCGAACTTAGTTCGTGAGCTTTAATCGCGCGATGAATCGTGTTATCGCGTTGTATTAGGACAATGCCGTAAGATGGCAGTTGTTAAAAACCCCACAAATCCGCATGAGGGCCACCGTGGTGGGTAATTACAGATTCTGACCATGTCGAAAGGCTTGTACCCAGCAGTAGAACGTTACACGTGTAAGCATATCATCTGTCATGGTTTGTGAACTGTTATTGTGTCTAAATAAATAAATAAATCCCTGGAGGTTTTGTGGACATCTTTTGCTAAGTAGTTGGTTTTGTTGCTAAATACAAGTACGTACGTATATCGATATAAAAAGTATTAATTTACGTATTTACTTTTTGATTATTTTGATGAATTTTTGATTATCTTGTATAATTTAATAACGTTATAATTTTAACGTATCATACATATATCATGTTGTGCATGCTATTTATAAATTACTGTCTAGTCTTACTACATTTTTGATTGACTGATTGACTATATTATATCTGCTACTTTAAATAAATAAATAATAATTTAATTGTACCAAATCAACATTGCCACCAAGTAGTAGACTTGAAAGTCGCGCGCGCCACCTGCCTATTCAGAATTGAGTCACTTACAACTACCTGCTCTCTTAACGACTGTTTTTACTTAAAACTTAAGCGCTAGCGCAAATAACCTGTGTTTAGCAGTCATTTTTAGAGAAACACACAGCTTAATTAATGAATTTCTGAGTTAATAATTGTCGTCCGTAAAAAACGTGTGTTAAATGAACTTGGCGTACACTGATTACCTTTTAAAGTAACATAATACACAATTATTAAGGCATCCTTTACCTTGATAAGGGCTGCGACGATCAACCATCTGATCATAATAGCGATATATACATTTCAATTCTGTTTTATAACGTCAATCGAAATTGAAAAAGGTCATAATTAAAACGAAACTGTAGAGGTTTTTTGTGGTGGTAGAGGTCTAAGTTTTTTTAAGATTACTTTCACGCATACTGATACATTACGTTTGCTAAAAAGGGCAAAACAATTTTAACCTAATAGTAGGTTTCGAGACGGTTTATAAATCGCATTGTAATAACGCGTTTATAATTATTAAATTAAACAAAAATAGTCAGTTCTGTATTCAGCAGCTGTGATATTTAAAGAGTGCTCTAAGTGCGTGTGTTTTTCACAATTAATTAACTATAATAAATAACTGTTACGCTGCATAGGACGTAAACAAAACACAATGTTTCCATTAAAAGGTACTACCTACTACTTACAAGAAGAAGAGCACAAAGGTAAGCTTCTCAAAATGTCTATGTTAACGCTACCTCAAAATGAACATATACTTTGATGATTGCCGTCGAAGTGTGACCGTAACGTAACACCTATCTGTATCATCTCGTCCGAGTCACAACAGCGCCGAATCAATTTCATTCACGCGAACAGATCATTAAAGTTGAATTAAAGCAATTTGTGTAAGCGGTGCGTGAGAACTCCTCTCATTCGCTCACTCACTCGTTCACTCACGATCTGCTAATGGTGTGCACAAGATTTCGAACTTTTAGCGGAACATTTAATTCTGACAGATTTAAAATACCATTGTTCTGTTTAGCATTGAAAAATACTAGAGACAAGTCATCGTTTTAAAGTGCTTTTGCCAGTTTCGATATAAATTACTATTTAATTAATAAATTAATGATAAAACTAAAACGGATTGAGCTACCTACTCTACGTATTAAGTACGAATTAAACTCATTTTTAATTGTTTAATCATTTAGAATCTTTATACATAAATAATTGATTGGTAAGTTTTAACCGCCTCTGTGGTCTAGTGGCTAAGCTACCTGTTTCAGACCCAGAGGTCCCGGGTTCGATTCCCAGCGGGGGGTACATCTTTGTGTGCTCGGTTTGGTTGGTGGTAGGGCTGTTAAGTCCGCCTGGCTAGCTACCACCATCTTATCTAAGTCTGTCGCCATAACAACGATGTTTATAGCATTGTTGTGTTCCGGCAGTTTGAGATAAGATAGCCAGTTCCTCAGTGGTTGAGGATTCCGGGTGAAGCGCGCTTCCACCTTCGGCCTTATCGTCACTTACCATCAGGTGAGATGAAGGCCAAGCGCTTACCCGTTGCCAATAAAAAAAAAAAAAAAAAAGGTAAGTTTAACCTCATGTCAGTGAAAAAACCTAAAATCGGTTAATAACAATTGAATTTCTATTGTGTATGGTGTTACGTACGGCAACTGACAGGTTTATTCATTATTTTCATTATTATTTTTCTGGTATTCAATTTACTTAGGCCATTTCTATAAGCACTCTACTAAAAATTGTAATGTTAATAAATACTAAAGAATACTTTTATATAACTACAATGTAGCAGCAGACAAGATATCAATACTTACAACAATTTAACAAATTCTGCATTTCAAAAACAGCCATAATCTTGCGTAGTAAAAATGAAAAAAAAACCAGCTAGGCCACGGAGACACCATTTTGTGGACGTTTAACAATAATATTTTAAAGATCCTTAAGAATGTCAAATGCATACATAATTCACGATTATTATCCCCTAAGGGTTTGTCAGAGACAGGCAATGAGGACCGCACGATATCTTGCGGTCAGAGGACTGCCTCTGCCATAGCCTATCGTATCACCAAATAACAACTGCTTTTTATGTATGCTGCTGGATGCAGTCTTTAGTCCGTTAGTCGCCTTTTACGACACCCTAGGGAAAAAATGGGTAGGTAGTATTCTTTGAATGAGCCGCCACCACAAAGCTCTACAAATATATTATATGTTGTCAAATCAGCAGATGTAACATAAATGTTGTCTCAAACTTCAGCAGTTGCTTGGTGACCCTACGCCTCATTCTTGTCAAACGTCATCGAGCCTTTCCCATATTAATTTGGAGTTTGTGTCGCGACTGACAGCTGTAATGGCGTACGATTTGTCGGCACGTCTGTGGCCGGCATTAAGACACAATGCACGATTGAGTCGTCCCGCGAGTATCATTGTAATGCCTTTTTAATTTAGTCCACGAAATAGATTGGTACTATTTTTTGTGGCGCTTGGGTAGGTTGTTCTTTTCGTCACTTGTTTCCACATGTCGTCCTGTCTGTCCTCCTGGGCCCTTATTCTGTAACGATTCCTTGTTTCAAAACCACGTCAATTCCTTAAAAAGTTACGATATCTTCCCAAAAACATATGCGTTTGACGTTTGTGCGCGGTAAGGTTTAGGTGTGGAATCTGTAGATTGCGATACAGAATCGGGCCCCTGGTGTGATGAACAAGTTTTGTCTGATATGTTGTTTTGCCCGTGTGTTACAACTTGTCTACAAGACAAGTGACAATGTATTTTCCGGGATAAATAGTAAGTAATAAAAGATAATGGAAGTTTTCATCCAAATAATTATGTATGCTCAATGCACCTATGCTCAAAATCTCGTGTCGTTTCGATACTTACAGTGCTTTGTGCAAGTTTTTTTAGATACTTTTGATCACTATGACGAAATACGAACATTTTAATGGTGTTCATTAATCTAAGTGTTCAATACATAAAAATTTTCCTGGCACCGGTGTTAAACCAGGTATGTTGCAATTTCACAATAAAAAAAATGCAGCTTATGCATTTTCTATTTCTATTCTATTCTACTAAATGATGATAATAATAATTGATCATAGCAAGCAAAGCTCTGACCGTACGTGACCGACTCAAAAATCATAGTCCTTGATTTTGAGAACGATTAAAGTGCATAAAGCTCACAATTAATGTGTTATTGTTCAGCGAACCAAAAGTTTTAAAATTAACAGTGTTGTGCTAGATCGAGATCATTTAAATCCGCGGCCATGTTCTTTTATACTGGAACCCGCTTTTGACACTAATGAACGTGTAGAAGTTTTTGTTTTATTTACTCTGTATCTGTAGTAGCATTTGTACTCATGTACTTTCATAATTTTTTTGAAATTTTAAGTACTTATATTAATTTTATTATCATCTCTTTTTTGAAATAAACCTATTTTTTCGACTTCACAAAATAATATATAGGAATTTGAAAAAACTTGCGTTTTATACTATTTTATAGTGACGCGTGTAACCCATTCTCTTTTTTATTTTCAATAAGTACCTCTCTAGATAGGTACTAAAATGGACTTAAAAAAATATCTAAAAAATATTAATAAAGGGTGCTCTTTATCTCGTTCTTTTTCTTCGTATTTCTTCATTTTTATTTAAGACAACCTACGACCAAATTGACATTAAAACAATCTACGTGCGTTGCATATATTTTACTATATGCATAATCATAAGAGCTGGTCAGGACTTCATACATTTGGGCCGTCTCTTACATAACAAGACTTTCTCGCCGAGAGGTGTAAGCACCCTTTATAACCTCGTTTATTGTCTTCAAAGACAATAGGCAATGCGCGCGCGCATGGGAGCTGGCTCATTAATTAGGTCCCGCTTCCACGCGCGACACGCGACTATCGTTGTCTCGCTTGGAGTGACACACGAAGCCACGCCCCTTGAAAGCCTCTCTGTGGTTACTAACCAGTGCTAGCTCAACATGTAATTGTAACAATTACCCTATTTATTAAACCTGCTTCTTTCTCTTTATCTTTGATGTTTGCACCATAGACATACCGGTTGAGTGCTCTATGACTTAAAATCTTCGTAAATAATTATTTAAGAAGGTACCATCTTAGATATTAAAATAGAATTAGAACGCAAAAGTATTCAAATTAAAGTATTTTACCCATTTTTTTAGCTAACTTTTCGAACAATCTGGGTCTTTTATTCGGTAACTATCATAAATTTAAAACTTTCCTGTACGAATTTCAATTATTCGAAAGCGGTATGACGAAGTTTTAAATAAGTAGGTTATTGCTTTTACATAATTTTGTTAATCCATAAACTTATCATACACACGTTTCATTTTCCAGAAAAACTATTAGCCAATTATCAAAACTACTTTTTTTCTTTTGGAAAGATGTTTTGCTTACAATAAATTTCATATCTTGTATTATAATTCGAAGTAACTTTTTCTCTAAAATATCATACCCAGATTTCGTTTTTTTTTAATTTTTGAATATATTCATAAAATTAGGTAAGTAAATATACTAAAATGTCTTAAAAAGTTAATACTTTGTGTTTTCGGTAAGGTTGTGCTACAAAAGTCAGTGACAGAACCGACTCGCGGCAAAACCACGTAGCGTAGTCTTGTCTGCCCTACGTCAAAGTGTAATTTAAGAGGGCTAATTACATCTCGACTGTTATTTTTGCTTAAAATGCCCATTTTCGCATTTTGTAGTAATTTTGCAGTTGTATTAATCGTTTTTATCGAAATAGGATAATAAATTTATGCTTACTATTACAAATCTCCACTCTGCGAGAAAAAGCTGAGATCGGTTTGTTGGCGCATCGCATTTTGTAGTAAATTTTGCAGTTGTATATATTATAAAATCTTTATTCCTCATGAAATAACAATAAGTCTAGTATAAATTTTACTTCATAATAATTTTATAGTAGAAAGGAGAAATTCACAGTTAACTTGAAGCGATTTTCGAAGTTTTTGGTTTAGAATAAGATGTTTTTTCTATATGTAAAATCAATGATGATGATGATATCTAAAAATTCCGAAGCAGCACGAACTATACGGCTATTTAAGAGATAACATTCTAATTTTTTATTTCATTTGTTGACGACCTCCTTGGTCGAGTGGTTTGTACACCGGTTTTCATGGTGTCGCCATCTCTGAGGTCCCGGGTTCGATCCCCGGTCGGGTCAATTTAAAGAAAAACTGTTTTTCTAAATTGATTTCGGGTCTGGGTGTTTTTCTATGTTTATGTATATTTATCCATTATCTTACCATATAAACGAGTTTCACAAGAATACTCATCTTGGTCTAGATAATTGGTGTGAGCGTAAACAAAATTTATAATTTATTAATTTATTTAAAAAATTAGAACAGTAGTTCAATCTAGGAGCTCAAAAAAGTGCCTTCGCGCATTTTATGAAAATCTTTCTCTGCCATTTTGGGTTTCATTCAAAAGTTAAGAAAAGGACATAACTAATTTTTTTTGGTACTAAAATAAAAGAAAAATTAACTGCAACAGTTCATATACTTCCTTGTCCAAGAGACTAAATGCTATTTATCTGTATATTTTTTAGATTTTTAATTACCTCCGTTAAAGAATACCGTATTTTGATAAGTTTTGTACGTTTCTGAACGAAAGTTCCGGTTTTTTAAATGTTAACGAACGCAGGGTTAATAAGTAAGTAAGTCCATGAGGTCAATGGTAATGTAGAAACGATATCGATAACACAGTTATCTTATTCGCACTTAAAGTATTTAGCAACGATACACACAACTAACACAACAAAATCGCGGCCGGGAAGCGTCTGGCGGCTGACAGTCTATTATGTCTACGATGCGTATTGACATATAAAACGTCAGACAAGCGTCACTTTTTCATTTTTAATCCTACTATAATGTTGCCATTTTCGAGTACCTAGAAATCAATGTTGGTTTTTAATTTATATGAAAAAACAGAGGTCTTTAAATCAATAACACGGTCATAAATATGTTGATAATAATGTATTCTTCAAATATTTATACATTGGCGTCAAGTTAAAAGACTTTAGAATTTAGTACAAAGCCCCATAGTAAAAAAAATTATGTCCTTTACGTAAAGCGAGGCCGCTACATACTATGTCAATAGCTATTCTACACTCTTCAATAAGTCAAAATTGTTAATGTGTTTTTGTTTCTGAGATCAAGAACGCCAAAATTGACCATATTACGCAAAAATCACAGTCGAGTTGTAATAGGGCTGCTAGCCTCAGCTACGGTGGTGAGCGAAAGCCATCTGCGACGATAAACTCGCGCGGGACCGCCGGAGCCGTGGCATAAACCATGCCTGCTGCATTGCTGCGTGCTTGGATGATGCTGCATACTTGGTTGCATGTTGCATGCTTGCTGCACGTTTGCGGCATGCTTGCTTGTATGCTGCATGCTTGGTTGCTTGCTGCATGCTTGGTTGCATGCTACATGCATGCTTGCATGCTACAGCTTCTTTGCATGCTCCATGCTTGATTGCTTGCATGCTACATGCTTGCTTGCATGCTTAAACGTTACTACGATTACAAGTTGTTCGATGATATTATGGATTTCAATTATTTGAAAAGTTGTATTTTTATAATATTGGAAACGTGTTTCTGGAAAATGAATCATCTAGCATTTATAGTTTCGACCAAACGTTGAGTGGAATTTCAAAACATAAAGATTTTGAAAGAAATACCAATCGATAGTCGGCATTTCAAAACTTTGTCAATTGTGTTTTCAGTGAAAAGAAAATTATGGAATACAAAAAATTACAAAACGTTTTCGGCCAAATAAAATACCGAAAATTTCGAATTTTTGATACTCTTTTATTATATTGAATTTTGTAAAATAATAACTTAATTAAATTAAACTCTTTATTTACTTAAGTATATTATGTTAAGGTATGAAAATTAAGTTTTAATATATATGTATGTTTTTAATATGTATGTATAAACCATAATGTTAACATAGAGACAACAGCAGTTGCAGATAATGATCTTTTTAGCTTTAAGCCCTTGACCATCTTATGTTAACATTATGGTTTACCTAATAGTTTTGTAATAGTTACTATTAGGTATACTTACCTATAGAGTGGCACATTCTGTATCATGTCATAAAGATTACTTAATCTTTACGATTGCCAAATTGGTGATTAAAAACGTGCATGCATCGAAAAATACGAAACACATTAATTTTTGCCAAACTGCGAATTGAAGCTAGAACCTTCTGATATCGGGTCAAGCACTATGTTACTCAGCCAGCATATGGTAGGTAGGTAGGTATGCTATGTATGGTAGGTATACAGCAAATATACTATTATGCAGAGAAATATTATAAAATCGATTTTGTACATGTAAGGTTTTTTTTTTATAAAAGAGGGAGGCAAACGAATAGGCGTGGGTCACCTGATGGAGAGTAATCACCGCCGCCCATGGACACCCGCAAAACCAGAGGAATTGCAGACGCGTTGCCGGCCTTTAAGGGAGGAATAGGTTTAAGGAAGGAATAGGAATTGGGCGGAGGGGGGAGGGGGAAGGGGCCTCCGGAATCCTCACTGGTCGGACGAAACACAACAGCACCAAGTGCCATAATTTCACGCCGAATATTCGTGAGAGGGCTTAGATTAAAACAAAAAGGGAAGATACGGCATTAGCGTCTCGTGAGTAAGCCGCCAAAATTAGGCCTAAAGGCACAATTTTACTTCAGTCACAATTAGAGATGGGCATTTACCCGGTAAATACCAGACTTGTGGGTAAATACCCATTTTTACCTATTTTTACCCACCCATTTTTAGTTTATACCGGGTAAAAATTAAACTCAGTTTAATTTAAACCAATTATTGAATTTGGTTATAGATACTATTACATACCGACTAAAGCATATTTTTAAGTCATTCTAAGTCTAATACTTAGTGGAATTCTATTCATTTTCGAGCTGAGGCACGACTTTTGTTTATTAGGATATTCAAAATATTCATACGTTAGTTATCATTTCTAGTTCAATTTCTGTTGTAATTATATTATCATGTCTGGGACGTGCACCCTGGTATTCCTTGTTCTTTTAGGTATTTGACATACGAATTACGAAGTCAACCTATTCCCGGTTCCTTAAAAACTACTTTTTTTATAATAGATGGGCTTGCTCTTGGCCACATTCTTATCCGTAGGATTAAGAAGAATCCGACGATGGAGCGAGCTTGCCCAGAAGCAGCCTATTCACTCGGGCTTTAAAGATGTTGGGCTACATGCACTCGGGAACACAGACGCCGGCAGGCAATTCCATACCTTGGCTGTACGAATTATGAATGAAAACGAATAGCGCTTGGTGCGTATGAGTGAAATATCAAAAGGGTGGTAAGTAACCCGCCGTACGTCTGGACTCCCGATACTAGAAAGGGGACGGTGGAATGAGCTCGTGTAGCTCAAAAGCACACTCTTCGAAGTACAACCTGTAAAATACCGACAAGCATACAACTGAGCGACGGACGGTGAGCGAGACTGTGAAGCTTGGTTGTCACAAGCTTATCGGCACCTATAAGTTTCCTGGCTCTGCGTTCTACTGAATCGAGCGCGGCAAGTTGATATTTTGCTTAGCCGTCCCAAAGGTGGCAGCAATACTCCACACACGACCAGACTTGTGATTTATATAGAGTTAGAAGCTGTCCCGGCGTGAAATATTGCTTAACCTTATTTAGAACACCCAGGGTTTTCGCCGCAGTTAGAGCCTTGATTTCGATGCTGTTGCCCAAGTTGAAATTGGAGGTCAACTTCATGCCGAGGAGATCGAAGTTGTCGGTAATTGGTACATCTACACCCCGGAAAGTAGGAGCCAGGTTAAAAGGACTCCTTCCGTTAAACGAACTTCCTCTCCGCCGACCCTTGCGCTAGACAGATACCTCTTTGTGACCGTGCTGTCGTCTGCATACCCAACAATTCCCGGCTTGAGCATATCGTTATTATACACTAAGAAAAGGGTAGCAGAGAGAACGGAACCCTGAGGGACCCCGGCATCGATAGCCATGAGGTCGGAGGAACAGCCATCAATGACTAATCTGATTGACCGTTCACTTAGGAAGTCCAAAATCCAGACACGAAAATCAGCAAAGATGCCGTACGCTGGAAGCTTGCTCAGAAAGCCAGCGTGCCAGATCCGGTCAAAGGCTTTCGATATGTCAAGCGACACGGCAAGCGCTTCGTCATGCTTCTCGGTTGCCTCGCCCCAGCAATGAGTAATGTACACCAGAAGGTCCCCCGTGGAACGGCCCCGCCGAAAGCCATATTGGCATTTGCAAGCTTCCAGGTATGAGGCCGCTCTAGTAAGAAGAGAAAGGCGGTACAGACGCGTTAGAATCGGAGACAATTCAGGCGCACAGACCCTAAGTAGTCTAGCTGGAATCCCGTCTGGGCCGCTGGCCTTATTTATTTTATTTCATAAAAATCATATAATTCAAATGACGCTGTATAAAGTGGGTAATGTAATTATCATTCTCTCTGTTACTGCAAGCTGGCAACGTCACACGCGCAAAATATAAGGCGACTGCTAGTGCTAGAAACCGCTAGGAACTTCAAGGGCTGGTCGGGTCAAGTGTTTTAAAAATAACAAAAAAGGAATTCGTGTTTTTTTCGTTTTTAATCTAACACTTAACATAATAATAATTACAGTTAAAAAAAAGGGCCCGATCGGGGGGGCATTTCTTATCTTGTAACTCATGCTCCTGTCCCTTCGGGGAGGTCTAGGAGAGGTAGGGCCTTTGGAGGCGACAATCGGCCTGCAGCGGGTGCTATTGGGCACCGATAACCTACGCTAGGGTGGTTCGGTCACCACCCTGTATGCGCCCATGCTCGTGGCAGGGATCGGGTGAACTCCTCACCTTCGACGCCACCCCCTCTCCCATCGGCTCGGCTATCCACTCCACTTATGGTGGTGCTTGGGATCCGTTGGCGCAAGGCCATCTCCCGCCTCGTGCTAGGAGAGAGGAGGGGACTCGGGTCCCCAATAGGAAATTGTTGCCCACCTGCGCGTTGCTAGCAAACCAGAGACTGTTTTGCTTCCTACACCCTCTGTTTGCGTTTGGGGCCTTGATGGCAGCGCTCACCAGGCTCACGCCCGGTTGGACTCAGGGCTGTATTGTGTTGAGTTGGCTTGCGAGTTGGTTGGGCAACATCATTAATAATTAATATATTAATAATAATATTTTCATTTTATGCGCGTTATCGGAACCATAACATAACTTGATGCTATCGATAGTCGTTGGACTTAACTGCACATTAAACACGCACATTTCATTTCAGTTGTAAAAGGAAAATAAATGGGGTCTTATTGCACTTTGCAGACTAACGTAGGTACTTATCGCCCAGCTGATGCGAACGGGTCAACAGACGATGGTCGGCAGGCCGGCCGTCGTTGCCCGCGCGTTGTAAATAATCGTTATTTTTAATTGTTTTTGATTTCATTTTTCTTATGTTATTGCTTTGAAATAAATTTGGTACTAAAAGACTATCCAATTAAAATTCACAAAATGAATTATTTAATTAAAAATGGCAAAAACACCAATTCCTTTTTCGTCATGTTTAAAACACATGACCTGACCAGCCTTTGAAGTTTCTTGCGGTTTCTAGCAGTCCCCATAATACCGCACGCAGCCTCTTGCCCCCCACTCCACGTGGTATTTTTCGTACGCGAACATGTTCATTCGAAGTGCATTTCAACTAGCTAGATCTGCGCCATTTTGTTGTGTTTTAGTTAAAAATAGATGTTGATTAAGGATTTAAAATATAATCAACTGTGTTTTATTTGAAATCAATATTTTATCTTCAATGGTCAAGATCGAAACTAACATCGTAGATTGTTTTAAGGATAGTATTATAGACAGTATTCAATTTTTATCCGGTGTTTAATAAAAATACCCGGTATAAATGGGTATAAATGGGTATATACCCTTTTTTACCCTTCCTCCCAATTTTACCCACCCCAATTTTTACCCACCCGCCCATCTGTAGTCACAATTTGCCGAGCGAACAGGCTACATCGCACTATTTCGGATATTCTACTGTGTGAAAAAGAGAAAGACGCTACTCCGCAGTGGTTTCGGAATCGGTCGTACGTACTCGTCTGTTGCGAAGCGACCGAGACGTCAACGCGCTACTCGCCGACTCCCTCGGGCTGACGTTGAAACTTACCGCTTTGTCTCGCTCGCTCGATTTACACTTTATAGGTGTGCGTGTGTGAGTGTTTGCTTAAGTAGTTGAGTAGGACTTTATTTTGAATGACTACAAGTAGGAGCATGCCGTATCTTCCCTTTTTGTTTTAATCTAAGTGAGAGGGTGGTATTACGCCGTGTAAGCCGAGTCAAAGTGTAATAAAAGTAATTAATTTATCTGTATCAGACGTATTATCTGCTTTAATAATGTTTTAACAATTCAAGATATTAAAAAAATATAAAGACAACATTATGTGTTATCTCTATAAAAATCACTATAGGAAACGTAACTTTTCCATTAGTTTTGTAAATTAAAGTTAAATTAGTTTACGCTTACACCAATTATCTAGCTCAACATAAGTATTCTTTTGAAAAAGCAGTTTTTCTCTAAATTGATCCGACCGTGAATTGAACCCGGGACCTCAGAGATGGCGCGACGTCAGACCCGGCGTGCTAACCACTCGACCACAGAGGTCGTCAAATATAATAGATAAAATAAAATAGACGATTAATAGTACATTGTTACCCTAGGGGTGAAAGTAGCTAATTTAGTCCCGAGACGGCGTTCGCCAATAGTTCGAGGGACTAAATAAGTCTTTCACCCGAGGTAAACACTGTGCTTTTCATTACGAATACAAGAAAATTAAATAATAAAAACATGAATTAGCTACAGAAAAAATGAGTTCCATATTTGAATCTGATGAACTCATCGTGTTAATACAAATCTCTGTTAAACGTCTCTACGTACCTAAATAAGTCTAGACAAAACACTACAACTCGAAAAAACAAATGAATATCAGATTGCCACTTTCCCGTCTATTTTGTTTTTTTTTTGTGGCCGGCCAGCTATTCAGCCTTTAGTTTTCATTTTCATCATTGAAAAATGGTACATATTTTGCCCAAATCTATCTAATTTTACTTAATTGTAATAAAGTAATTTCAAAAAATATATTCTTTAATTAATACCTATCTTTAAGTTATTTCAATTTTAACTCGCTCTGTAATTGGGACGTGGCTGTATAGAAAGTTGGGACGTGATTCAATAGAAATGCAAAAATAGAACTTATTTTTTATAATTTGATAGTACCTGTCTGAAAAACGATTCTCCAGGGCTTAAAAGTATTAAGCTCGACACTCACGGTCAGTTTTTGGATGTACGGCACTTCAACTGATCAGTTTAACTGACCGTGTATGTCGAGCATTAGGGCTTCCATAGCTCGACACTCACGGTCAGATAAACTTATCAGTTGAATAACTGATCAGTTAAAGCGATCCCCACTCACTGGCTTCAAACCCACCTTCATTTCTCGATCGAAGGGCAGTGTGACCATCTCAAAAATTGCAAATCTGCCCGACACTGGCAAAAAATCTGCCAAAATCTGCCGCGTTTTTATCGCAACTTCAAAAAGACGATTTCTCGAATGTACTTCTGAATTCTCATGAAAGGTGCTAGAAAAAGTAGCTAAATTTAGCTGCAATTTTCATGAAAATGTAGCTGCTTGGCTCCCAAGAATAGCTAGATCTAGCTATAAAGTAGCTAAGTTGGAGACACTGGCTCCGACTGAAGGCAAACGGATATAAGCACGCGCACTCACGGTCAGTTTTTCACTGATGCAAACGAACTGAAGCTAGCGAATTACGGTTTGCTCGGAAATATCCGTAGGTTGTCGACAATTAAAAATTTCAACTTAAGATTTCATACTCACGGTTAGTTTTCGGATGACGTCACTTCAACTGATCAGTTTAACTGACCATGAATGTCGAGCATTACTTTCAGCCCGTTCCTCAGGCAACTTCAGACCTTCTTTCCGAGCATGAGGAATGAAAAAGCTTTTGTTGCAATTAAACTAGGTAAGTACCTAAGATAAATTTATAGCTAACATTTCTATTTTCAACGAATATGTGTAGAATTTTTTTTTGTTCAATACCTACTATAATATTAAAAGCCATCGAGGAATATGAAATTAACAAAACTGAGAGATTAATTGATCGACAAAATTGACAATATTGCTGTATGATGAGCAGTAATTTTTTGTACAATTAAATTCAATACAATAAATGTTGCCAGCAAAGAATGTAAAATTTACAAAACCGGGAGAGAGATTAATAGCAACATCGACAAATTAATCAAAACCTCTTTAATCATGGAAGGCAAAGTTGGCCAACACGCAAAAACTGAATGCTGACAAAAAGTATGCATTACCGCGCGACTTTTTACCAATCCATCGGCGTATTAGCCCCTTATTTAGTTAAGGAGTCAATAAATTACACATCGGACATGCGTTCCAGTGAAATGAGGTCTTAATATTGCATGTGGTACTCAAAATTAACTAACGATTTAAGACTTCTTGGCGGAATAGTGAATAGCCATGTTTACAGTTTTGCTTTTATCTCAAATGTGCTTTGTGGAATGTTTATGTGAGATTATGGTGAATTATTAAACGTTAAGTGTGCGTGAACGTGCACAAGTGGTGGCAAATTAAACAAAACAGTACCAGATCAGTTTTTAAATTATCCCAAGAAGTCCTTGTGAGATATATTTTTACTAAAACTCAAATGGACGACAGGACATTTACCTTTACACCGAACATCTTAAACGCCGCGCCATCAAGTTTCTCCTAGTAGAGTTAATATCATGAAACATTAAAAGTTACCAGTAAGAAGTATCAGTATTTTTTAATTGCCTCCTCCAGGATGTTATTATTTTCTTTAAAATTTGACATTATAACGAATAACTGGTGAAACTAACTTGTTGATAGGAAAGGCATGAATCTCTTGGGATCGGCTTACCCGAAACCAGAAAATTTTAGACTCTTTGCCCTCAAAGATTGCAAAGCTTGTGGTGTGGCAGTTATTTTCACTGAGGAAGCAGAGTGATAGAACAGAGTTGTTCAAAATATTCTTATGGGTCGACGTGGTACTGCAAGAGGGAGACCTCTGCAAACCCCACCAAGATAAGATAACTAATAGTACCTTCTTTTACGCAAACACAGTCGCAAGCAATCACTAGTCAGTCCACAAACAGCTAGATAACAGTTCGAGCACCGCTGTCTTAATCTATACGCCATCAATCAAGCAACATGGTAAAAACGCGATAATGGCTCGTTCATTATATATGTAATCACGTGGTACATTTCTATTAGGACATTAATCTGGGCAGAGGCTTGTCTCGCAGTTCTAACTATGTTTTAATTACAGACTACAGGAACAACTGAATGCTCGTAATAATTACAGGGTCGGGTATGCTCCGTTGTAGTTTGCTAGTCTCGTTGCTTTTGGTGAGGCCGTAATTTGCGTAACCATAATTTTAGTGGTTAAACATTTTGTGGTTTTACGATATTGTGCAAAGTCTAGTGTTTACGTAATTATTTAATCTTTTTTGCACATGAAATCACTGCAAAAGGTAGACTTAATGCTATTAGACATGCTCTACCAGTTAACCTACGGTTTCTATAATTAATAAATAAATATTAATAAAAGAGATGTTACAAATTGTGCAGTCAACCAACAGTCAAGAGTTTCTATATCACCTTTATTATTATTTACTACATCCCTTTTATTATTATTTAATAATTTCTGGTAGATTGTATCAAAATGAAAACTGTGGTCTTTGCCTAACCGCGTCGCGTAGCGGTGAAAGAATACTACCACCCCCTCTCTTCCCTTAGGTGTCGTAAAAAGCGGCTAACGGACTAAAGACAGCACATACATCCAACAGCATAGAGCGGCGAGGGGCTCACCGCTGTCACGCACGCAGAGCACACGTGCAGTCCTATTTGGTGAAAAGTAAACTATGGCAGAGGACTGCAGTCTTGCTGTCCTCATCGCCTAGTCTCTGACTAACCCTTCGGGGATAATAGTCGTGATTATATGTATGTACTATGTATCTAATGTATGGTCTCTGCATACCCCCCCCGGCGGGAAAAAAGCGTGATCGTGATCTTTGTACCGTAACTTGTTGTGGTGCTATGAAGTAGTGTGATAGGAAGATATTTACAGGTAATGTTTATTATACATCTAAAAATACAATATAGCGACCAGCGACATTACGGTTCTAAGATATGATCGAGTTGAGTATGTAGATGAAACAAATACTAATTGATGCTAATTGTCTAACTTCAATTTCTATCGCAATCCCTTTCATGTAGAAGTACATTGCTTCGCTAGTTTGATTATTTTAAAAAAGGTTTTATATAAGCAAACTAGGAAAGCTATGTGTACTCCTACTTGTACAAAGTAGAAAGGGATTGCGATGCGATAGATGTTGAAGTTAGACAATTAGTTGGCTGAATATCTTCTTGCAATAACCTAACGGTTGGTCTCGAGGTGCCAGTACAAATAAACTTAGTGAAGTAAGGAGAGGGGATGTACGTACATTCCCTATCTACTGACCCCTATAGATAGGGTATCGCAGCTGGAACTACGGGTCCGACTGTATTTCTTAGGGGTTCCGGTTCATACTCCCCGCTGGTTGTGCCTTGACCGGCGCCTCCGGCGAGAACCGGACGTGGGTTGGACTCGTAGTGGCCGTGGTTAGCGGTAGAGCTTGAGAATGTACGTTTGTCCTGGTATTGTGTGCCAGGACCTCCAAACACGCGCACAGCGAGCGGGGCCTACTAGCGGTCTCTGTGGGGCCAGCAGCGAAAAGTCCTGCGGGGAACGTGAGTTTCGCTTATAGTTGGCAGCTTTGTCCGGTGGTTCTCGTTGGACTCTCCGGTACTAGTAGAGGCGGCACCCTAGATGCCGTAGCCTCCGGTCTAGCCAGCCGCGTAGGACGTGGGAACTGGCTAGGCGCCCCGATGGGTTCCGAGAAGTGAGTGTGCCATACGTGAAGATAGTTAGAAATGGCCACCTTCGTGAAATCAGGAGATTAGTGCAGTTATTACGAACAACACATATGATTTTTTTTAAATAATTCTAATGACTTTTGCTTAGAATAAAACAGTATAGTGTCATTTCATTCCATTTCCTATCCACTCACAGTGTCTTACGGTCTATTACCAATTGTGAAACTCTTCAGTCTAGTTGGCAAGTGTACTCGCCAATGCAAACGGTCACCAACAGAGGCGGATTAACGCCTCGGCCGTCGGCCGACGGACGGCCCGACGGCCGCGAGAGCCGTAATCGTAATTAGAGCTGGTATTAGCCCTCCAGTGATTTCGGCCGCCTAATAACCGACTAGCGGGAAACATAGCACATTACCATCCGTCTGTTTATGTTACTCTGTGGATGTATCATTATTGCTCGCTACTTGTGGCATGGAAGGTGAGTAAAGAAAGGTATTTTTTTACTGTATAAACTTTCGTAGGTATCTATAATACTTATCTAATCTAGGTAAAGCTTTTTATTTTTCTATTTTGTTCTATTCTGTGTAGGTATTGAAAAATAGAGCCGACTTGTAAGAGGAAATATTTAATATTTTTTTAGTAAGTAAGTACCTACTTACTTACCTAACTACTTAGTTATAGCATTTTCTTTTTTTTACGCTAAAAACTTTTCAGTTTTTTATTTTGGTTTTTGTAATATTAGAACGATGCCAATGGAAAAATGAATTCAAACTATTTAATTTTTAAAAACTTAAAGTGAGTCTTAAGCCTCCATCTGGGTCTGGCCATAATAAATAATTAAAGAGAAGTAGAATTATTTTAAATCGAATTGAGCTTAAATAAACTTAAAGACAGTAAAATGTTGAAAAAACTGCTATCTCAGACAGGACTCGAACCCACGGCTTGCGGAAGACGTAACACTATCTTCAAAATCAAAGCCTTAAAGAAGAATCCGCAAGAAAGGCTTAGATATGCTTTAAAAACAGTAAGATATTAATTTATAGTTTGTTTATTTTTGTGTCTAACATGTTAATTCAAGTATTAAATAGGTATAAAAGAAAACAAGCAATAACATCTAAACACCCGCTTTTACACGGCAAATATTAATGTCCCCCATTACATCCCAAACCGATCCATCACAGCACCAGTGTCGATGCACCAGTCACCCAGCCCGGCTAAACTACAACCACCAACAAAACGCACTCCAATAGTGTTGGACATTGAGCTAATAAAACTAGAGACGCCATGCGCCACCGCGAAGTAATTTTTTGCGCACAGATAATGCGGCCGCAAGTTCCACAATCGCTTGGATCACTCACAATCACTAGACGTTTGCAGCTGATGGGCGCAACTTATACATACGTATGGTTGGGGTCACCGTTGCTTTACCAGTTTGCAGAAATTTTCGTCCCCTCTTCACAGCTCGTGGTAGGTATTTAACGTCTGCAGATGCCAGCGGACGCGCCACAGACGCGCAAATCACCCCACTACACGTCGGCCGACGCATCTGCAGACGTCTGCGGCTGCGTCTGCTGATGTGAAAAAGGGGCTTCAAGCGCACCGCCCGCCCGGGTACGTGCCCGTACCAAATAGACGACGCGGTGTGCAAGGGATTTTGGCCTTTAGACTGGTAAAGCGACAGAGACCTCGATAGTACATATATTATTACTATATTTATGACTATTATTCCAGAAGGGTCTGTAATGGCGTTGGGACGGAGACCCGAAATGAAACAATCTCTTGCGTTGAATCAATTCTCCTTTATCCTCTAGTGTATCATCTTAAATACTAATTAACATCACATCTATACGTGACTAGAGGAAGGACGCCTTGTCAATCAGGAAGACCTTAATTATCACGTACTATTGAGTACGTGCTGATAGTGTAATTCACTATATCACACCTCCCCTGAAAAGGCTAGGCATCCCTTCCCTGAAAAGTAAACTCTTATTTTCTAAATATCTTAGTCCTATTCTTATGAACTATATATTCTTTATTATTCTTTAATATTTTTACATTAGTACCTAGCTCTTCTAAAACTTCAAATGGACCTAAATACAAGTCATTCAATTTATTATAATTTTCATTCTTATACAAGAGTAGATCACCTTTTTTTTGTAGTGTACTTCCTTACAATCTAAATCATAATTAGTTTTTCTACTTTGTTTTGATATTAATAAGTTGTTCCTGGCATCATTATGAGCTTTTTGCAATCTAAATTTTAACTCCGATGGATAATTGTCGTATACATATAAGGGATCAACTTTACTAACTAAATTACTAGGTACGTTACATGTTTTCCCAAAAACTAGTTCATAAGGGGAGTATTTGGTACTAGTATTTACAGAATTATTATAAGCAAAGCACCAATATGGTATCCAGGTACTCCAATTTGCCGACTGATTCTGTGTTTGTATTCTCAAGTAACATCCGAGATGTTTGTGCCAGTTTTCTAGCGAACCTATACTCTCATGATGATAGGGTGTTGAATTTAACTTATCAATATTTAGCAATTTACATACTGTTTCTAACGTGGAATTAATAAATTCCGTTCCACAGTCAGTCGCAATAACCCTGGGAGTACCATATCGTAAAATAAAATTTTCAGTAAAAACCCTAGCAACAGTTTCAGCTGACTTATCAAGTATTGGGTAAGCTTCTACAAACTTTGTCAATTCGCATTGTATTGTTAATATGTATTTATTACCCAAATTATCGACCTCCAACGGCCCCACAATATCTAAATATAATTTTTCAAAAGAAGTAGATGCTGTAGTGGTTATTACCATTTTCTCTTTATTATTTTTATTACAAAATTTCTGCTTTTGGCAATCTTTACAGCGAGTCACATATTCAGTTATGTCTTTTTGCATATTACTCCAAAAATATTTTTTTCGAATATTCTTAGTCATTTTATTTATGCCTACATGACCACTTGTCGGCAATAAATGATAATCATTTAGTATAACACGTATCAAGTCTTTATTTGTAACATGTTCAACTTGGTTATTAATAATACATAACCGCGGTAATTCTTTATGTTTCATGAAACTTTGGGTCAAAATTTTAATAAACTTTTTATTAAACCCATTTTTAATCACAACGACTTCTACAATATTATATTTTTTACATAATGCACTCAGTTCTCCTATCGTTGCGTCTCGGCGCGCCTCCGTTAGTAGAGATTCCTGATTTATGTAAATAGTAGAGTCACTAAATAACATATCACCCGTCTGTGAGACGTATCTTTTCTTTTTCCTCAACTTCACGAAGTTTTCATACGAACAAATATCTAACCTTACATCATTTTGTGATTTCTGCATAATATCTACCACTCTTGGTTGCCTATGATCAACAGGGGGCTCAACCCTGCTACTTCCAGAGGTAGCGGGTTCATTATTTTGCTCCATGGTTCTTTTCATTGAACGGGTTACTACCCCCAAAAAATTTGAATTTAGATTTTTTAACTCGTCTGATGTTATAATGACTCTCGATAAGGCATCTGCCGTTACATTTTCGGAACCTTTTATGTATTCAATATCGAAATCATATTCTTCTAAACAAAGTCTAAACTTAGTTAAACGGCTACTAGGATCTTTTATGCTAAATAAATGAACCAATGGTCTATGATCTGTTAATACTTTAAATTTTCGTCCGTATAAATATGGTCGAAAATGTTTTATAGCCCACACTACCCCTAATAACTCTTTATGAATGGTTGGGTAGTTTATTTCTGAACTGTTTAATTGTCTGCTTGCATAAGCTACGGGCTTATTATTTCCATTTGATAATACAGCCCCCAAGGCTACCCCTGACGCATCGGTTTGCAACCGGAAAACATTATCTTTTCCAAAATCTGGATAATCTAAGACAGGAAATGAACTAAGTGACTTTTTTAAGGTCTGAAATGCCACGTCACATTCTTCCGTCCACTGAAACTCGACATGTTTCTTACAAAGACGGTTTAGTGGGTACACTATTGTGGCAAAGTTTTTTATGAATTTTCTATAAAAGTTCGCAAAAGCCACAAAACGACGAATCTCATTTACATTTTTAGGTACTGGGAACTTTTCCAAGACCTCGATTTTACTGTTGTCTGGCAACACCCCGTTTGGCGTAATAACATGCCCTAAATAATTAATTTCTTTCCTCAAAAATTCGCACTTACAAGGGTTTAGTTTTAAATTAACTGACCTAAACCTCTCAAATACACTCATTAAATTTGTATTATGCTGCGATAGGCTTTTCCCGAAAACTATTACGTCATCGAGATATAGAAAACATATCTCGTGATTTAAACCCGATAGAGCCATAGACATAAGTTTAGAAAATACGCTAGGACTCGTTTTGAGACCCATAGGTAATCTTTTCAGTTGATATTGCTTATCAGCTGTAAAAGAAGTGAATTTTCTACATTCTGGTGATAACCCTAGCTGGTAATAACTAGAACTGAGGTCTAAATGAGAATAGTATAAGCATCCCGAAAGTGAGTCAATAATTTCTTGTATATTTGGTAACGGGAACTTTTCGTCTACTATTTTTTTATTTAAAAGTCTATAATCTATTACGATTCTCCACTTTTTTTCACCGCTACTGTCAGCTTTTTTCGGAAGTAATAATAATGGAGAAGACCATTCGCTGGTACACTCTTCGATAATATCTTCTTCTAACAATTTACCTACCTGTTTTATTAACTCAGCCTTCTGAGCGTGCGGTATTCTATACGGTTTGACATAAACAGGAGACGCGTCATTTTGCAGTTTAATGTTGTACTCGTATAAGTTTGTAACGGATAGCTTATCACCCGGCATATGAAAGATATCTGCATATTTTTCACATATTTTCTCAATAGACCGTCTCTCTTCATCACCAAGATATGTTTTTAATTTAAGAAAATCGAATAGTTGTTTAACCCTCTCGACAGATTTTCCGTTTTCCGTATCAAAAGAGCATACGAAATAATCCGAGTATTTTCTAATTTTCGGGCTAAAGTTATTTAATTTTACATCTTCTTCCCGTGTGTTTAAAAATCGCACCGGAATCTTTTTCCCGTCTCCTACTACCACGGCGCCTGCTACAAATACGCCTGCAATAACTTCCTCCGCTAAAATGACACATTCGCCCTTTATCTCTGACGAAACATATTTTACGACCTCACATCTCCCTGGAATAGTCGTTATTATGTTTTTACCTAAGCCTAATTCTAGACTTATCTTATCCTGTAATGTAACCAGCTTATTTTCATAGTTAATTTTACAACTATATTTTAATAAAAAATCTTCTCCTAAAATTCCATCATTTTTACAGTGGAAGTTGCTAAACACATAAAACTTATGCCTAAAATTATAATTGTTAACACATAAGTCTAGATAAACATAACCTATTGATACTAAATCCCCACATACTCCTTTAATCTTAATTTCATCCCTTACTAGCTTTGCGTCGCGGGACACGCTACGGAGTTTATTTAACCAATCTAACTTTAAAATTGAAATGCTTGCTCCTGTGTCTACTAATAGAGAAATTTGAGTTTGACTACAAGTAAAACAAACGTAATTACCACTACCATAACTACAAATATCTACCTCAGCGCTATTCAGAACGAAAAAAATCATCGCTATGATGTTCATTCTGACGTATACTCTGACGTTCACTTTCGTTCTCGTCATTAGACTGTTCTGCTGAGTCAACTAAGAAATGTACATTCCTACGTTTATTATGAGGTGACGTAAACCTGGTGTTGCGCTGACCCTGAAACCTATTCGAGTTATAGTAGGCACGACCCCGACCTTGCTGACTCGTCGCGTTGTTGTTACGTGACTTATTATATTGTTGATGATAGTTTTTATTTATCTTTTCAAATCGCTGGTTCGAAACATAGTTAACATAATTGTTTATTGGTGGTTTCACTACCGAGTCTTCTTGTTCTAAGGCTATAGTTATTGCCTGCCTAACTGTGCTTACGGACCTAGACGTAACTATAATGCTTGTACGAGCATTGTTTAGGCCGTCAGCGAAACGCTTGATAGCCATTTTTTCATTAATCGGTTTTAATAAATTATATGCCGACTCGTCTCCATTAGCCTGTGCTGTACTTAAATCGTTGGACATTTTTTCGATTTCACTACCAAACACTTCTATGGTCTTGTTTCCTTGCCTACATCGTAGCATTCGGTCTAAAATGGCTGTGTATGATTTAATCGGAATTAAAACATTTTTTATATCTTTTATTAGGTCTGCCACAGACACATAAGACTTATTAATTTTTGTTTTAGCACTGCTAGAAAGACGAGTTTTTAAAACAAAATTGATTAACAGAGGCTGGTCCTCGTTTCTAAGGGTACTACTATAATACTCTATTCCGTCTATTAGTTGGTTAATTTGCGTTTCGTCGCAATCTACTACTGGGAGGAGCGTGAGCGCGACTTTTAGATCGAACGTGGCCATGGTTGTGATCGTTTCTGAATGATGCGGGTTAACGAGTGACTCGATTTCCTCAAAATTACATAAAAACTTTGACGATATTGCTTTTGTTATTTGTAATTCTACAGCATCTATCCCTTTTTTACATAAGTCTGCAGATATTTGTTCAAAAATATTTTTAATTTCCTTTGCTCTTAAAAACTTATTCTGCCCCTGAGCGGAATAACATTTGTCTTTACTTAATTTAATAATAGAGTCTCTAATAGCCTTAAGCTCACTCAAGAGTTCTGACAGGTTTGCCATGAACACACTTTAGAAAAAAAAAAAATCACTCACACACACACATAGATTCTTGGTAGCATAGTTATATTAATTCGTGCTGGCTTACACGTTCTGTGCTGGTCCAATTGCCCGTCGAACCGCTCTGCGTTCTACCTCTTCTAATAGTCGTGCGTTGAAGTAACGTAGCAGCCTAAGTACTATATAGCCCGCTAGTACAACGACGATGGTCAGTAAAAAGATCTCTGAAAGTTGCATCCCAACGGCCAAGGGAGTTGATGCTGCCGCCGATTGAGTTGGTGATTGACTGACAATATATTGTCTTTAGATTGTGGGTTTCCCATAGTTAAACAATTTTGGCTTACAGTTTTTCTTCTTATTTCCTTCGTCCTTCTTGTAGGCCCGTGTAGCACTATTTTCCTGATATTTTGTAGACTTCAACTAGCGATTTCGCGGCGCGGACTTGTGACGTCCTGTCACGGTCGCCATGTAATGGCGTTGGGACGGAGACCCGAAATGAAACAATCTCTTGCGTTGAATCAATTCTCCTTTATCCTCTAGTGTATCATCTTAAATACTAATTAACATCACATCTATACGTGACTAGAGGAAGGACGCCTTGTCAATCAGGAAGACCTTAATTATCACGTACTATTGAGTACGTGCTGATAGTGTAATTCACTATATCACAGTCAAAGACCATGCAATGAGGACCGCAAAAGCAGCCACGTCAACGTTTCACCAAATGGTAACTGCAAATGTGCCCAGCGTGACAGGTGGTGAGCACATCGCCGCTCTATGCTGTTGGATTTATGTGCAGTCTTTGGTCCGTTAGTCGCCTTTTACGACACCCAAGGGAAGAGATGGGGCGGTAGTGTTCTATTAATGAGCCGCTACTAACACAGTACACAGCGGCAGCGGCCGCAAATCGATGCGCAAAAATTTACTTCCTGGTGTCTTCTCTAGTTACAATAGCTCAATGGTTATGGATTGTGAAATAACTCAGAGCTATAGCAGGCTGCAATTTGACGGCCTCACGACCGCGTCAAATGGAGATATTAACGCAATTTACGAGGGCTAACTACCACAGGGCGCCTGTAAACTAATAACACCTACGCTATATCAATAAAAGCTATTAGCATCGATCAGGGTAAGTATCTGGCGGGCATTCGGCTCGAATTAACTTAAACGTGCAACGTTTCGCGACAGTAATGACGGAGCGCCGCCGCTGCGGGCGGGAAAATGGCCGCGAGTGAGTGACTATATAGTGAGTGCAACAAAGGCAACAATGCTAAGGGTTTCAGTTTATTCGTTCGTTCCTGTCGATTAACGTGACCGGTGAACTTTTAAGAAATTAGGAAAATTAAGAGGAAATGTTTTGACTACCTAGTTAGTTTTACGAAAGCTCCAGTTACGTCAAATTTCTAACTCTAGTAGGTTTAGTCGGTCTGTGTGTGACCACGGTAAATAGTACGCAATGTTCATTGATTCCAAATGTCAGGATAAAATCAAACATCAACAGTAACATCAAACAGTAAGCAAAATTAAACTTCTTAAGAGTAATTGTACATTTAGTGAAACGTGCTCCATTTAAAAATTTACTATTAATATTTTTTGATTAAGTGTCCGAGTAAAAAAGGGCTCAGTATAATATCCGATAGTCCTGAATGATGTACGGAAGTCCCGGGTTTAATTCTTAGATTGCAAAATGTGTTTCGGACTTTTCGGGCTCGATAAAATCCCTTTTATTCTAGTGACGTCTTGATTTTGATTATAGCGGCCTTTGTTCAGATGTGGGACAGAATATAGGGTTGTGTTCAAGGAAAATTTCTTATTGTTCTTTCTTGTCTATATTTTTCCACTAGATTCACTTAGTTTTGTGACAATTTTAAGTTTTTTTTCTGTATCGTAAAATCGCGTCTGCATTATATCCATTCAAATCATAGCCAGCGCCTTTTCCTTCGTCATAGTTTATATTGTTAGTCAATTATATTATATACTGTTTAATATCATTGTTGTTAGTCTACGGTGGGTATTGGGGATTCAATGAACATTACTAAAGACGCTTCATTGATGATGTCTGTGTTATGCAAGAAAGTCGAGTAATGAAAAACTACTTATCTCAATACCTAAAACTCTCAAAACTCTGTATTGCTAAAACACGGAAGACAATATTTTGTGCTATCCTATTCTCTAACTCAACTGACAGGAAATGAAGGAACTTGAAATTAAATTAAATATAATTATAAAGCTTAGTATTAAATTGAAACGCTGCCTTTTGCGTCGTCCAAATACTATTTTGTACTCTGAAGATGTTGACACCACAAATAAACCACACTAGAGCCGAATAACACACACAATTATTATTTCGTCGTGTACTGTTGTTTATGTACCTACTGTGCCAATTGCTAGTGAAAAAATACTGAGCGCGCGCGCAATTTACGACGAATTCCCTTGAGTGTTCATCATTTTAACTGTCAGTCGAGTTAGAGAATTTGCCTGCTGATATCCCGGCTGTGGTTTCCAGCCAGGGTGGTACAGAATTATGAGGACACCCGGTTCTGTTGGTGGTAGTGCATCAGGACCGCTACCGCCGTATCAATGATTAGGGCCCATGGGCTACAGCTACACAGACTACGAACGTGTGTGCTAAATAAATACTTTAGGACTTCCATGGGACAGCAACAGCTATTAGGCTTGTCTTGCATGCGTTCTCTAGACTTTAGTTTTAGGCTAACTAGTTAGTAAGTAAGTACATTACATTTGTAGAACTTGAAGTAAATTTCATAATAATTGAAAACCCTATTATTATGAAATTGATATTGGCATTGTTTTGAAATCCAAACAATTGTCTTCGAAATTGACAATCTCTATATTGTAACTGTAGCCGTGACGCGTAGCGATGAAGAATACTACTACCCCTTCTCTTCCCTCGGGTGTCGACAAAATTTCTAACTCTAGTAGGTTAGCCTTTAGTCCGTTAGTCAAAGGCCACTAACGAACTAAAGACTGCACATACATTCCCTGTTTTCACCCAAGTCATCTAAAAGTAATCTGGGCTTTAACTCTCCCATAAACAGGCTACAAGCACATTAAAAAACATAGCAGATACTATCGACCTCTTTCGATTAAACCTTTCAAACTTTAAAAGAAAAATAGCTGATCTCTAAAGCCAAGTTGGTAGTAAGCCGAACCTTTGGCGTCGCCGACTCTGATTTACAGACATACATATATATAATCACGACTATTATCTCAGGGTTAGTCAGACACTGGGCAGCCATTCAAACACAACCACCACCTGTCAAAAAAGTTCATTTTTTGACAGGTGGTGAGCCCATCGCGGCTCTGTGGTGTTGGATGTTTGTCTTTAGTCCGTTATTCGCCTTTTATGACACCCAAGGGAAGAGAAGGGGTGTGTTAGTATACTTTCACCGCTACACGACACGGTTATGATTACTCTGAGTTACCGCCGGTTCGATTCCCAGTCGGGCTTTTTGTATAGAACTGTTGTTATAGAACTGCAGTTGTTTCTGATCCTCATAACAGCTATTGGCTCCTAGCTTTGACGTCATACCGATTTAAATACATGTGTGTTGTTGTTTAGTAGAACTATAAGTATAATATTGTCTTGCTAGTGGCCGCCTATAGGACTATGGTTGTATTTTTAAGTAGGTATACCTACTAATTACTAACTTAATTCTTAATACCTATACCTTACCTAACTGTTATCCCTAATATAAGAGGTAACACTACGTCGACGTGGCATGCTAAATTCTCATACAACACACAGAAAAACGACGATTCGTAGTCCATTGTTTTCTCCTGCAGAACTGGACCAATTTTTATTACTTTTTTAGCATCAGTTAAAGAAAGAGATTTTCTATGTCTGTATATTTGTTTTTTTTTGCATTGAGTCATTTTTAATTTAAATAACCAGGAGCCTTCAAAATTTAGCAAAATCACTCCGTTTTAAGGCGTCTTCATAAACGTTAAGTGGCTGGTTTAATAAAAATCAAATATAACCTCTTTCTTTAACCGATGCTGAAAAAGCAATAAAAATTGGTCCAGTTCTGAAGGTGGAAACAGGGGATTACGAAACGTCGTTTTTCTGTGTTTTGTATGAAAATTTTGCATGCGACTTCGACGTAGTGTTGCCTTATAAGATTCAAGACAAATGGTTATGTTCAATGGGCAGTGGCCGCCCTCCGCTCTCTAACATTTTATTAAAATAAATATGCTTTCCGTGGCAGCCTTTAGTAAGGCAGCATTTCTTTGTAAAATAATATAAAATGTAATGTTAGCATGTGAGGTGTATGTCTTGTTGGTTGTCGAAATAAATATACATCCAACAGCATAGAGCGGCGATGGGCTCACCACCTGTCACGCTGAGCACATGTGCAGTCGCTATTTGGTGAAACATGGAATATGGTAGAGGACTGCTTTTGCTGTCCTCATTGCCTACTTAGTCTCTGGGTCAGTCAGAGAGTTCGGGGATAATAGTCGTGATTTTATTACGTATGTACCTATGTTTATTTTTTTTTATATGACACACCAACAGAAAAGAATATAATAACACAATATTAAGAAGCCTATTTCATCTCGACTGTGATTTATGCGTAAAATGGCCAATTTTGGCGTTATGGATCTCAGAAACAAAAATACATTAACAATTATGACTTATTGAATAGTGTAGAATAGCTATTGGAATAGTGTGTAGCTGCCTCGCTTCTTGTAAATTTTGCTTAACTTATTAATTAAACCCAAAATTGCAGAGAAAGATTTGTATAAAGTGCGCGAAGGCACTTTTTGAGCTCATCGATTGAACTACTGTTCTAAACAAGTGAAATAAAAAATATATAACGTTATCTCTTATATAGTCGAATAGTGCGTCGCGGTCTCGGAATTTTCAGATATCATAGATTTTATATAGGAAAAAAATCTTATTCTAAACCAAAAAACTTCTAAAATCGCTAAAAGTTAACTGTGAATTTCTCCTACCTACTATTATTGAGCAAAATTTATACCAGATTAATAGTTACTTCATGAGGAATAAAGATTTTATAATGAATTTATTATCCTATTTCGATAAAAACGATAAATACAACTGCAAAATCACTACAAAATGCGATGCGCCGGCCGTCCGAATTCAACTTATGCTCACAGAATGGAGATTTGTAATATTATGCACAAATTTATTATCCTATTTGGATAAAAACGATAAATACAACTGCAAAATTACTACAAAATGCAAAATGGGCATTTTACGCCAAAATCACATTCGAGATGCAATAGGCCTCTTAATAAAAGTTGTAGAAACTTAGCAGATATCTTGTCCAATAACAGGCCTGTACGGCATTTACTTCTAATTTAAGAAAGAAGAAAGACTCATTTATAAAAAGTATTTAAGTAATTAAAATGTTAAGTAATACCTAATGTGCATTACATAATTATTTTTTTTGTAGCCACATTGTGTCCCACTGCTGGGCAAAGACCTCTCCCCTGCACGTTTCCATTCGTCCCTGTCCCAGACCGAGTCACCTCTCAGACCACTTGATTCAAAGATAATAAAAACTAAAATGGAATACTCGCCTAGCGCGAACAAGGTTTTAGAGAAAAGATAAGATAGCCAGTTCCTCAGTAGTTAAGAATTTTGAGTAAAGTATGCATCTTATCTTCAGGTCGGAGGAAGGCCAAACGCTTCTACGTTGTAAACTATAAAACAGGAATACTTTACTTAATTAAAACTTGCCATTGCTTCCATAATAAAATATCTGCCCGCACCTACCTACATGTAATATTATTCTAGGAAAAGCTATACCAATCATAACCAGGATTCGAAGCAGCCAGCCAGCACCCTCTGTTGCTATCTCTCTCGCTCTAATTGGTTGTCCGGGCGAATCCAATTAGTATGTTGCTATGTTGCGGGTATGTGGATTTATGTTATGACGTTGCTCTTGTTCGGTTTGCTTTTAATTGAAACGTGGTGCGAAACTCGACAACTTACGGCCTACCGTAAGTATACCTACAAATAGCCAACGGTATGTAATTGTTAATAACTTCTACATTAATTTAATAAAGATGCTCTAAGTAGGTATGATTAAAAATCATAAATCGAAATATTTTTATTTAATCAAACTTACCAGGCATTTTTAAATCTTTAAAATGATTTTGTAGCGTCACGATAGCAGTTCTAAATAAAACAGTAATATTACAATAAAATAAGGCAGTTGAATTCCACTGCCTGTGAAGACTATTAAATTATTATCCTAGTCTCAACACCACACTTCAATCTCAGACCAAATATTTGGTCGGAGACTTCAACATTAAAAGATACTGTAAGATCCTTCTGAGTATAAACTGCTAACTGACTTTAAACGGTCAACAATTTACTAAGCAAACTTAACTAATTATTAGTATTAATAAACAACTAGGTAGGTCTTACTCAAAGAAATTAAATAGTTAAATGTCTTTGGTCTTACTACACTACGTATTACAAAATAATATCCTACCTAAAGAGACTGATATTTCCTAAAATAGGATTAAGTAGGTACGTACTTACCTCTCTTTAAGACACTAATAAATCTCTTTGTAGGTACAGCACAGCTCTCGTAATGATCACATTATCATATAAAAATCATATTAGTACAAAACATTTTATTTCAATTCAAAAATTATAAGGAAATCTATAAACTTGATTAAAACTAAAATTGTATTTTTATGTACATGTTATACCTACATTGTCATATATTTATACTCTATTCGGTTTTCTCCAGACCTACAATTTACAACTAACGCTGCCATCTGTCGGGGAATAGCATAAATAGTGTCAGGTACTAATAAAAAACATACAGTTTCCATTACCAGTAACGCCATCTATTATTTTGTTCGATTATTTTAAAATTCGCATGTAGCGTAGCAATGTAATGTACTCTCTACTCCACTAAATTACTCTTTGCATCTTCTTGTCCAATAGATTCATTCAAGAGTTATGTCATTCGTTTGCTCGTTCGCCGTTCGCGTCACGTCAAATGTCATCCATCACGCACGCAAGTAGGTAGGTAGGTACGTAGCGTGGTGTTTTAAAATGAAAGTCTAACTACAACTTTGTAAACATTTACACCAGTTAATGCTCATTGTTCGTAAACGATTTACCACTGATAGAACGGAAAGAAATTCTTCAAACATGTAAGTCTTCCATTTTTTATTTGCTTTTATAAAAATATTTTTATGCTGAAATGGATACTAAAACAAAGATCACTGTCGCATTTTAGGAGTTTCGTGGACCTGGCAACTTTAACATTTCATCGACGAAATGAGCTCGAAGCTAGAATAAATGTATTTCTAGGTAAATGTGACCATGCCATCGACGATATTCAAAAGCTGAAAGTACAGGTATGATAACATTTTTTCCTACCCTCTAAATGAAATATTACCATTCCACAGCTACTTAATGATTAACTTAATTCCCTGTAATATATGTGTAAAAATTAAAGAATACTTGCATATTTATTTAAGGCACTACCTATTAAAAGTGTTCTTACTGATTATCAAAATAGTTTTACCTTCTTGTACTTACATGTTTTACTACTATTAGCTATTTGTAAAAAATTCTCAATGCTAGACCTTGGGATATTTCTGTGTTCCTTCAATGTTATCTGCAGTGCGATTCTGTTATGGCTCTATCCAAGACTCAATCTTGAATCCTCAGTGAGTTATCAAATCTGCATATTCTAAATTCATCTATAAACCTCACAAGTCACTCTTGATCGGAATGTGAGAGACGAGTTTACAATTTAAAAACAAGATTGCTGATGTTACAGGCTCAAAACTTTGTGTTGCAACTTAACTGCGAGCCATCGGAACTGAAGGAGAAGTTCCTGAACTCCATGAAACAGCTCGATGAGTACACATACCTAATAACTGACTTCAACATCTCTGTTGGAAAACTTGGTAAATTACTATAATAAGAAACTTAGCTAACATTATTTATATATTGTTTTCTATGCTGATGTTTCAAACCCGTAGGGTACTCTTGATCCGTTTCCTACCTTAGGCACTACTTCTGTTGTTGTCTAGTATTATACCAGAAGTAGATAAAGTTTATTAGTTTAGTATTCCACGCTGAATAAAACCTATGCTACTGCCCTAAAGCCAGACAATAGTAGGTAATTCAATTTGTTAGTAGGCTTCATAGACGAGAGGATAGCAAGACAATGTTTATGCAGCAGCATCCATAATAATAACAGCTAAATGTAGGTACAGAGTTTGAAGATACAGGAAATTCTTACATTAAATTTGTTTTAGATAAGCATATAACCAAGACATTGTTAAGCTAATGAGTAAGACAAACTTAGTTAACTACTATTATCATTACTTTATACTGTTGTTTTCTGATGTGTTTTAAATAGAGGTATTAATTAACTAAATAAATAAATAAACTAATGATAAGGTACAGTAAAGTAAATGTTTATATTAAGTTTATTATATTTCAACTAACTGATTTAAATAATTTATTACGATTTCACTTCTATATTGCTTTAATCAGCATAATAAGAGAAAACCAAATAGTTTGTCTTTTGGTTTTACTTTCACGAGATGCTATAGTTTAACATACCTATTTCATATTCTTTACTTATTTGAATGCAAATCTAGAGTTTGAAGGAAAGCGGTGATGTGCATATATGCACATCACCGCTTCCTGGAGGGTTAGGCAGAGACCACAGCTTTACATTTGCTATGATCCTGACTGACACATCCGTTGTTTTACTTACTTTCGTAACATTTGAGGAAATAGTAATGTAAGAAAGCAATTAAATTAATTTGAATGTAGGTACAGTGCCACAAACTTATCTGACCCGGTGACGGCGTCGCTGCTGTTAAATTTTAAATATATTTTTATGCAACTTTGTAGGGTATAATGACATTGCAATAGGCACTCCTCCATCAAAATACTTATTTGGTGTTTTAGACATTGACAACACGATATAACTAGGAATATTACACATTTTTATAGAATTATATTTTAGTTCCAGTTTTGGCCACCGGGTCAGATAAGTTTGTTACACTGTACATATTTAGTACCTACTAAATCATAGAGCATTTTTTTCTGACCTAATGTCATTAACACATTGTCCTAACTGTCTAACATCAATATTTTACAGAGGAAATATCACCCATTGAGCTCACACCGGTTCAGGATAATGCAGTCAAAACTCCTTTGCCCACACCTCGTGCGGGCCCGATTAACTTAATGGACGTGCTCACTGAACCGACACCATCCACTTCTACTGCTTGCCCGAACATGTGTCCTGCTGACGAACCCAAACGGATGAAAGTGCCTAAAGAAGATCAGCTCCTGATTGCTTTCTCAAGCGCATCATGCTCTTCGGAGAGTGTCCCACTAACTAAGAGCAAGAGTGATATGGTCACAAAGGAGGTGCAATGTGAATTGACCACTGATATGAGTAGTTTATCAACTAAAGGTAAGATCTTTTTTGAATCAAAATTAATATAAAATGCCACACTTTTTGTAGAATAACAAGATTTTATTTATTTCTAATATTTATAATGATTCAAGCTTTTGCCTGCGACTTCACGAATTTTTCGCAGGAAAAAATATTATATTATCCTATCCTGTCCTATTATTATATTATCTATATTAATAAAAATCAATTGCCGAAATGTTTGTACGCGCATCGGCATTAGGTGCCTATTTGGTTTGTTATTTTTTGTTGTGTTTGTAATTGTCAGGAGTAGATTTGAAAATAAGAAAATTTTTGGAAATTTGTCACGGGGTCCGGGCTCCACGCGGACGAAGTCGCGGCCGGACCATTAGTATGAGATGAAATTATCCCACATAATTATTACATAGATAGATTGGTTAATATTTTTATATTTAAATATAGTATCATGTGGCTAATAAAATAAAGGAAGTGTATACAGTGCCACAAGCGGCACTCTATCTCAATCGGTTCGGGAACCGTAAGTTTTGCGGTATAATAGTGACGCCGCCTAATCTGCCGTAATGTTTTTATTAGACAACAGAAATACTAGCTGCCCTACTCCTATAGGTCACGTGATAAGTTAGAAATTTAAGACAATCGCGAAGCGCAGCGTAGCGATTGTCTTGAATTTCGAGGTTATTTTTTTTATTAGACAACAGTAATCTAACTCCATACAGAAATATCTTTTCAATATAATGCCTTCTGAACATTATGGCAAATAAAAAATATGTTACGGTTCCCGAACGATTGAGATACAATGCCGCTTGTGGCACTCTATACACTTTGTACTAAGATGCCGTAATTACTGCATCGTAACTGATGGTACTATGTTGCCGCTTGTGGCACATACACTGCCTACGCTTTGTACTAGAATGCCGTAATTACGGCATCGTAACCGATCGTACTAGAATGCCGCTTGTGGCACTCTATCCACAGCCATTTTCAATCATTTTCAATTAAACTTACTTATTTAATATTTGTGTGTGTGATAAGTATGTAAACATCATTGTAATGGTTTCATTGTAGATGCTCATACTACAAATATACTGGACACATGCAACCTGCCAGCGCAGAAGATGCTCCAAACTGACCATTGTTACCCAGCAACGATTGTGAACATCGATGAGGTCTCATTCTGGGTAATCACTGACAGCATTGACGATATCTGCGTGTAAGTGTCTCGCAAATTCTGTACAGTTATTTGAGCTAGTACCTAGTTTGGTGAAAAAATACCATTAAATACTATTTTTTTCTCACGTGGGGTTAATACTAATTTTCAAAATATTATTCCGTTTCAAAATTCCATTTAATAAAAAATGCATCATGTGGGTGGGTGTGAAACTCAAACCCATGACCAACTCTAATCGCAATCGCAATCCAGGCTCGTGTATCTGAGCTACCAAGTTATTTGTATTGACTGAATTTTGTACGTACATGTTTTTATTTATTTTACCAAAATAGAATAACCTGTAATTATTATCGAAAATAAATTTTATAACTATTGATTCTCCAATTTTGCCCAATTTGTATTAAATATAATATTTTAATATTTGTTGTTCATAGCTTTCCAATGTTGCTGTCAAGGGTCGGATACCGGTATATTTTTCGAAACGTTACCGTCTTAAATGCCTGAAGAACAATTTGTTTCGTTTATGTTCGAACGGAACGTTATAAATAACGTTTTTAACGTTAAAAAAATATATATCGATTTCGTTTAATAAAACGTTTTTAACCGTTTTTATTTTATGTTCTGTGTTGCTTGCGGCAGCATAAACAAGTCCATACTTGTTGTCGCACGAGCACGACCCGCGCAGCACCGTCCTGCGGATTAAACCGGTTTTTGAAAACGTTCCCATTTCGTTTTCGTTCCGAACGCAGTGCAAAAAACACAATACGAAGAACTGTTAGAAACGTTTAAAAAACGTTATTTTAAATAACGTTTCCGACCCTTGGTTGCTATACTAATTATGCAATTGTGATTTCCCAGGCTCATGCAAGATATGACAGAGTTTTACAAGAAAAACCAGACGGACCTGACCTTAGACGAGATCAAGTCACTCAACTACTGCGCCTTCTATGACAAAGATAGCGATTGCTTCTATAGAGCTCTATTCATCAAACTAATTGAGGTAAGCAAACACACTTCAAAATAACCAACACAGGACAGGATATAGGCAATTTCCTTACCTTCAAACTTCAATCAACAATACAACTAGATGTCAGGTCGGCGCTAAAAATATGTCTCGGTAAATAACAGCCCACTTGAGAAGCGAGCTCTTATTTTCTCGCAAGGCAATAACAGGAAAAAGTACTTCATTTGTTGCATCTTAAGGTTGATTTCACCACTAAATATTATTGACGTCTTTTCAGTTTTAAGTGACAGGAGTAATCATTGCTTTGCTCGTTGTTATGTGACAAATGATAGTAATTATAAGATAATACTTAGAAGATTTGTGGCTTTATAACTGGGTGCCATGGTTGTAATTAGGTTGAACTTAAAACTGTTTTATAACCTTTGTCTCGGTTCGTTAGTAAAGAGAAAGTATTTATTCACGTGGACAGAATTTGGCTTTGATTTTGTACGTGACGCGTTATCTAGTTTGTATTGTTGATCAACGCCTTCAGTATTAGAATTAGGTACCTACTTAAATTGTTATAGTAATATTTTTTTTTACTATTTATTAAATTAGTTAACATAGCTAAAACTGTACTAAACAAATATTATTATTATCAACCTATTTTATCCCGCTGCAGTGGATCAATCGGCTGCAATAACAAAATCATCGTCAGCCTATAAACATCCCACTGCGGCCTACATACAGGCCTTCCGAAATGGATTTATTCCACATTAGGAAATCGGGTCACAACCAGAGGTCGGAATGAGGTAGAGTTATTTATGTACTTACACTGATTTCACACAGCGAAAGAATAAATTGGATATGCCTCAAATCCCGAGATTAATTTTAAAGAGCAAAAGAATCCCGTGATTTATTTATTAAAAAGTTATTTACCTACTGTTACACAATGTAAACCACTGGGCGACGTTGCCAAATTTACATCAACGACATCGGATGTCCGAAGTTGCAAAATTCCAATGCGCACACGCGCGATGTTGCTACATTTGTAGTTCGCACAACACTTGTGAGAACAAAAGAAAACAATAGCGGAAATGCGGAGCACTCCCCGCTTAACGAAATGTACTACATTTTGTCTCTTTTTTTCCTTTCACGGGATTGTCCATTAGAAATCCCGGGAAGATCCATATTAATATCAACATTTCGATGCAAGTATAAGTAAATAACTCTACCTTATTCCGACCTCTGGTCATTCCCCACCACGCCAGCCCAGCCTATTTAAAAAAAAGCTATTATGAAATGAACAATGAATAGATGAATCACACTGGTAAAGGTCGCGGGTAGCCGCTGGATGCGAGCAGCACAAGACCGGTAATAATGGAGATCCTTGGGAAAGGCCTTTGTCCAACAGTGGACGTCCTTCGGCTGAAGAAAATGATGGTGGTACATCCATACATATAACCACGCCTATTATCCCCGAAGGGTTAGTCCGAGACCAGGCAATGGGGACCGCAGAAGCAGTCCACTGCCATAGTCCACGTTTCACCAAGTTACAACTGCACATGTGCTCAGCGTGATACGTGGTGAGCTCATCGCCGCTCTATGCTGTTGGATGTATGTGCAGTATTTAATCACCTTAGGCTGAGTCCTGAGTCACGGCGCATCGCACAGGCGGATTGCGGAGCGTAGAAATAAAGTGTGAAGGCGCGCCCGCTCGCAGTTCGGACAGATTCTTACATGTCGAGTACCTTTTTTTATTGTGGCACACCATAATGGCCTCACTCTGCCTGATGAAAAGCAGCCAGTGAAGCCCAAGAAGTGAAAGCGTTCATCACAGCGCTACCACGCTATGCCGAACGCTCACACTATGGCGGCCTGCATAAATGCTTTTTCACGCCCCGCTTAAATAACCCGGGAAAGAAAGAGGAGGGAAACACGTGTGCGGGAAGCGCATTCCACATACGGGCAGTTCGGCAAAGGAACGTTTGTCCAAACTTTTTGGTACTCTTGATGGTCAGCACGGTATGAGGGTGGCTTCTAAGACCTGCACGCGTCGATCTGGAAAGGAAAGGAGAGGGAGGAATGAGGTCCAAGAGCTCCTCAGAGCATTCACCGTGGTAAAGGCGGTAGAAAGCACTAAGGGAAGCAATGTCAAATGTCAATGGAAAATATGATTCGTGCGCGGCTGATTCCGCCTGCGCCATGCGCCGTGACTCAGGAGAAGAGAGGGAGTGGTAGTATTATTTTACCGCTACGCGATGACGATGATGAAATGAAAAATTTGCATAATGTGTGTGTCAGGAACTCGGCGCAGCGGCTAGCGAGCAACAACAGCAACTTTCGCAATGCCGGGTCGCTGGTAGGGTGACCAAATTTAAAAGAGATCTATAGCTCCTCCGTGCTTCGGAAGGGACGTTAAGAGGGTTTACGCATTTCGGTTTCCCATACAAAATTCCAAGTCGAAATTTTTAAAAACCATTAAGCCAATTTCAATGAATCTTTGCATGCTAAAGTAACATACAGAGATCTTAATAGTTTGTTGAAAACATTTAAAAAAAACATTCTAAACTAACTGAGTTAATGCGATTTTAAACTTTCTATAGTATACTCAGCTAAATAAACCTTTTTTTTAAATGTTTTCAACAAACTATTTAGATCCCTGTACTTTGCTTTACCATGCAAAGTTTCATTAAAATTGACTCATAGGTTTTTAAAAATTTCGACTTTGAAGTTTCTTAAGCCGTTGGTCCCGGTTGTTGTCGTAAGATGTCAGTCGTTAAAACCCACCAACCCGCATTGGGCCAGCGTGGTGGGTTATGGTCGAATATCTCACGTGGGAGGCCTGTGCCCAGCAGTGGGACGTTTATAGGCTGATGATGATGGTGATGTGTGTCAGGACGCGGACGTGTTGGTGGAGGCGTTTCTCGTGGACACGGGCGAGGTGCGCTCGGCGGCGGTAAGCAACGTGCAGCCGTTGGATCCGCGCTTCTGTGTGCACGCGCCGTACGCGCGCTGCTGCCATCTAGCGGGGGTGAGTGCGCACTACCTACTAGTGATGTAACGAATATTCGCATTCGAATATCGTGCTAAAAACGTAATGCCTCAAAATTTATATTCGTTGCATCACTACTACCTACCCGTACCTTGTTGAGCGACAAAAATGTGAAGACTTCTTGGCGGGAAAGTGAAGCGTTGCATTTTTGTTTTATTTTCTAAAGTTTCGTCAAATATTTATGTGAAGTAATGGTGGATTATGCATATTCATTTTATCACTTAAAGGAGAAGATTTTTTTTGGGCTTAAAATAGGTGAAAATTGATCAGAGTTCATTTCAGTTGATAAATACTCTAAATATTTAATACTTTCAATCTACACTAATTGCAGATTTTGAGAGATGCCCATTAATATTTTGGAAAAAAAATCTTTATTAGAAAAATGCGTCGAAAGGAACGATGTCCGAGTTCTCTTTTTGACAGTTGCGTGACATCTTTAAGTAATGTGACATAAACTGACAGTTGATCGTTGATCCATCCAGCTGTTTGTTCTTTGTTTTCAACAATTTATAGTCAATTCCAATTCAGTAAATCTGTTTTGAAGACTTTTGATACCTACCTATTAATTTTAGCTAAAAAGTTGACATCCGCGAAGTCCAAAAGGGCACCGTTTCGGTTCCTAGAGAATTCTGTTTTGATTAATCGCTTTTGATCAAAACTGTCTTTCCTAAACAAAATGTATATATCTTATTATTATTTGGAGGGGGGATGACGCCAGCGAAGTCGGACGGGTGATCCGTCTCCATATCCGGAACCATCTCACTTAGTTTCCTAGGAATACAATACTTACATAAATCAACAATATAGATAGAACTCCAGTACCTACGGCAGCTTTTCTAAACGTGAAATTAAAAGTGACTAGCCGTAGTGGACTCTATGACTTCACAAGCAGTCAATCTTTAGCATTGTTTGCACACAATCCCTACCAGTGGAGATAGCCTGGTAGGGATAGGTGGAAGAGACGAGATCTTCAATGTCGTTTTACTTGATTTTTAGGGAGTTTATTGATGAAGCCATTCATAAAAAGAAGATGTCGGAATTGTTCGCATATCTACAGATTCGCATCTCTTCAGATTCTTGTTTCTTTGGAATCACAGTTATTCAGAGTACAGTTATAGCAAAACGCGAATATGTTAAAAACGAAACATTTAAAACAATATCATACAAACGATAAAATATAATAACACAGATTTACAAACGAGATACCTAATAAAGTTATAAACACAGGAATGGTTTTATCTCCTGTTATGCATGCATTTATGAATTATTTCATTTTGCTCCTGATATTTTGTAGACGGCTTTGTAGATACACAGCCTTGAACCGTGTTGCGTAGCGGTGAAAGTATACTACCACCCTCCCTCTTCCCTTGGGTGTCGTAAAAGGCGACTAACGGACTAAAGATTACACATAATTCCAACAGTACAGAGCGGTGATGGGCCCACCACCTGTCACGCTGAGCACATGTGCAGTCACTATTTGGTGAAAAGTGGACTATGGCAGAGGACTGTTTTTGCGGTCCTCATTGCCTAGTCTCTGACTAATCCTTCGGGGATAATAGTTGTGATTATATGTATGTATGTTTAATAAAGAAATGAATAAAAATAATTTTGGCTGGATACCAAGTAATACCTACTACTTATGTTTTTGCGTCACTTGTACAAATGTATAGTGAAATGAGATTTCGAAACGAGAATCAGAGATGTGAATCTGTAGAAATGCATAATGCAAATATATGCAAATAATTTATGTTCTGTAAGCATCACCTGTAGTTACATGGAAGAAAATGCATAAGTATAATTGGGTTTATAACTTAATTAATAAATAAAACAATGTCTTTTTTATTAACTTTCTTTATTCATCCTCCATTACCAAAACACCATCTAAAAATGTAGCAGGTGCCAATATGGAATCTTGATGCCGAGCCCAGCCAAGGTACCAAACTATCGTCATAACGTGAGCACAAGTACCAACTGTTCGTTTGCCTATGATACATGAACAGTAATAGCCACAGATCTGGTCCCACCAATTAGCTTCTCCTGAATTTAATAATATATATGTATAATAAACTGTATTACTATGATGACGGGACCTAATCCTTCCTCTAATTAATAATGTGTCATGTGATGACGATATTACTGGTACGTTTGTTACAGTTACACTGTCATTTACTTCTATTACAAACGTACCATTTGTTCGGATATGTTCCCCATAATAAGACCTGGCCTGCTTAATTTGGTAGGTCCCTAATGCAAACAGAACCAAGTCAGACATTTCCATTACAGGGAACATATCCAATTGAGGTACTTGGCCATCTATTCTTATGAAATTAGCCCTGTGCCTATTTAAATGCAGCTGTTGCACATGATCAGCTAAATGGTTTGGCATATCCAATCTTTCTAAGGCTCTTTGCAAAATAGGCTCAGCGTCAGGCCGGTCGGTTATAACGGGATGAAAATGATTTATTATTGCTGCTGCAATTCTAAAGTCTTGCATTACATTCTCGCTCATATTATTAAAGTAATTCGCTCTAAATATTTTATAATCCCGTTTAAACCGACCGTTTACAACTTCCACTACCCACCTGCACATTGTCACTAATCTTGATTTATTGGCTTTTATGGTCGAGAGCTGTGAACCTTCGTTTTCTGAACGTGTCTCTGGTTTATATACTGAATATCCTAAAGAATTGAGTAACCCTAAAGCATCTCTAAATCCACGATCTAAAATGAACACATCATTCTGTGTAAAGTAGCTCCTGAGGTCGGAACTCTCATTTTCAAATAATTGTTTTATTATGTCAGCATCAGTAGTGGTTGCTGGGTAAGGTCCATATGCATCTACAATATGACCATCAGTAGCTACAATCAAAAATGGTTTCACTAGATTGCGGAATTTGTGAAGGCTGTAGGATTTTTTTTGAAATAAGTAGTTAGACGACTTTTGGACATAAATGTAAGTTCCATCCATGATCACAATAGGGTTGTTCAATTCTGTACCAAATAAACCATGAGGTATAATAAGATTTCTTGCGCTCAATGCTTCACGTGATATATGTCCCACACCCAGATGTAACGGTACATATACAGATGTCAGACAATTTCTTACGTTTTTTACATATGATCGAACTACAGAAGTTGTTATTTGAAAAATGCTTGCGATCCGAGCGTATGACTCTCCTGTCCTTATTTTTACTAAGTAGAGTGCTAGAGCAGTCTTCTTTCTCTTGCAATTATTGAGTCCATTGTATATCAAATTAAACAATACTAGGAAATTGACAATAGACAAGCCAGTCCAGTAGTGACAAATACTTAGTTCAATGTTTTCTACATTTTCAGAGTTTTGGACTCGCTCAAAATATTTAACATATCTATGATTTGAGGTGAAGTGAAGTTTGTCATATATTCATAATCATTGAGTACATCCCAGTTGTACACTGTACTATGTTGCTCACAAACTCTTGAGTTAGCAGGTATAAAAACTTTGTAGTCAGCCAATATTCTTTTTCTTAAATATTTGGGAACTCTGAATCTCTCCATGTTTATACACTCTGGTACAAAGCAGTGACTTGCAGTATCTGAAGTGCGACTATAGCCGGGAAGAGTTATGGTAGAGATGAGTTCATGATGCAACTCATCTTCTATGTCAGGTTCTTGTAGATCTGCATTGTCAGGATCTTGTTCGTCCCCATGTTCGATAGGAAGGTCATGAACCTCAGCATCTCGTTGAACTCTATAGCGAGCTCGTAGCCAACAAGAATTGCACACTCGAGCATCAGCAGGAATCTGTAAAATTGTAAAATATATAAATACATTGTTGTACTATCTTTAATATTAGGTATTGACATTATTTGTCCTTTGTATAGTCATTTGAGGCAAAGATATATTACATACCTGTCGAGGAAATATAGTTCTAGCTATATACACTCTCTCAGGACATCCATCAAGCAATGGTCGAGACAGTCTTCCACTTCTTTGTGCCAGTGATATGCCACAATTGACACATAGTGAATGATGTCCCAATTGCTGTTGAGGTCTATTGTGACCATCAACAACTTCAGCAATCACCAAGTCAAAACACTCCTGGCACAATCTGTCTATGGTTGCCACCTAAAACAAGAAATTATTTACATTATAAACAATCCATTTTGCTTTCTTGAGCAGAAACTATTTACAAATATAATGAACATTTCAAGATCATTGAGTTTAAGTAAGTACCTATATTAAGTTTAAGATTGTTTTAGTAGAATTATTGAAAAACATTTGCCATAAATCTCTATTAAAAGTGTATCATACCTGTCTGGTAGTCCACTCCTCCAGCAATGATACAATATCTGGACTCATGTCAAGTATAACATAAGACTGACGATTGGCATAAAGTCGTATGTTGCAATTAAAACATTGCAGTTGCGCAGTCATTATAAATATCTGAAAAAAAAAATTACAGTATAAAACACTGACAAAACACTCATACTTCTATCACCATTGGGTATTGCTGGCAAATGTGGTTATTATAATAGAAATAGTTTCACAACATGGTCAATGATAGTTAAAGTTAATCTCCATAATTATATAAATACATCTTGACTATGAATTACATTTTATTTGACCAGCTATATAATAACCAGTGTAGTTTAGGCCCCACTTAGGTATGGTACAATGTGAAAAACTCACACCCATTTGCATTAAACTTAAGAATCGCCTAAGGCAAATCTTATCCATCATATTATTTTATGACATTTTATTTGACCAGCTATATAATAATCAGTGTAGTTTAGGCCCCACTTAGGTATGGTACAATGTGAAAAACTCACACCCATTTGCATTAAACTTAAGAATCGCCCAAGGCAATTCTTATCTATCATATTATTTTATGACATTTTAACCAGCTATATAATAATCAGTGTAGTTTAGGCCCCACTTAGGTATGGTACAATGTGAAAAACTCACACCCATTTGCATTAAACTTAAGAATCGCCCAAGGCAATTCTTATCTATCATATTATTTTATGACATTCGTTTAATAGAGAATAATAAGCCTTAACGGCTCGATATTGGGCCCGTAAGTTAAGAATAGGCTTAGTGGATTAGATATGAATAGTCTTATGTGATTCTTAAGTTTAGTGCAAATGGGTGTCAGTGTTTCGAAAGCCACAAAGTTCGAAATTGAATCTTTCTGCGAATGGAAAGAGTTTAACTAACTGCCATACTGTTGTAATCAAACAAAATACTTACATTTGATATAGCACGAGCAGGAGGCGTCGTTGTTGATAATCGTTGAAGAAAAAAGGTGTCCAAAAGAGTAGCGGAGGTCGTCGTATTAAACACCGGGTCAACAAAACACAGTCGAAAGGCAAAAATCGGGTCCAGAAAGCATAGCAGAAGTCGTAAAACAGAAAACAACACGAGAGCGAGAGCACAACGAAACATCACAACAGCACATAGGCGAGGGCGAGATCCGTCTGACGAAACGAAGTTAGTTCACGACATGACAGTGGCATGACAAGACATGCGTCATCTGTCACTGTCAACGAGTTCGATGCGTTTCGCTATTAACATTTACGTTGTGTCGATAATTATTTTTATTGTTTAATAAATAGTTAAATAAATAAAAAGTTCCATTTGTTTTACTACGTAACTTCAGAGGTAGTACAATGTTTTAATATTAAAGCAACCGTAATTCTAGTTGAAAATTAATCAATAACAAAACGCAATGACCACAGTCATTTAAAAATGTCATTAAACATTTTTTATTTTACATATTGCAACATTAGTGATAACTTACCAGGTAATGTATTTTTGAATTTGAATTAAATTAAAATGGGCATCGATTTATTTTTAGAAATAGATGATCGTGTTTCTTATAATTTATTCTTTAATTTAACATATCATTTGCATCTGATCATTGATTTTTTATTTTAAGCCCAGCTCCCATACAAAAAAAACCTTCTCCTTTGGTAACATAGGTACGTAACAAGTTGTTAGTGTTTTACATGTGGTAATTGTAACCGTTTAGTGTTCGTGCATGCGTGCTGGCAAATAAAACAAAACAGTGCAAAATCACTTTTCAAATTCTCTCAAGAAGTCCGTGTGAGATCTCAGTAAAGTCCCACATCTTTACTACTGAAACTCAAGGGGTTCGGAGGAATATCATTTTGGGGGAATTATCAACACATTCACGTTGAGAGACTCCATTTTAATTCAAATTACCGTACCAATAAAAATATTCGGCCTTGATTTGTATTTATATAAGGCGACTGCTAGAAACCGCAAGAAACTCAAAGGGCTGGTCAGGTCAAGTGTTTTAAACATGACAAAAATGACAAGAATCATTGTAGACTAACGTAGGTACTTATCGCTTAGCTGACGCGGACGGGTCAACAGACGGATGGGTCAATAGCCGGCCGCTGCCCGCGCGTTGTAAATAATCGTTATTTTTAATTGTTTTTCATTTTATTTTTCTTATGTTATTGCTTTTAAATAAATTAAATACTTACTTAACCCAAAGACTATCCAATTAAATTCACAAAACGTATTATTATTTCATTAAAAATGAAAAAAGCACGAATTTCTTTTTTGTCATTTTTGTCATGTTTAAAACAATTGACCTGACCAGCCCTTGAAGTTTCTTGCGGTTTCTAGCAGTCGCCTTATATAGAAAAGGCATTTATAAAAAAGCTATCTTACACTTATGTGAATCGATTAAAGTCTAACAATCTCAACGCAGTACGGGTTGGGAATTATTTTAACCCTTTTTAAGACAGTGTAATGTTCGTATAATTCCACCATATTTTGAACTTTATGCTTTTATAATTATAATACTTTTTATAAGATAAGAATGAAAGCCATTGAAATATTCACTTACTTATTTATTTAAGTATTTTTATTATTACTTATTTATTTAAATATTCAAACACCTGCCTTATTATAAACAAACACTCAATTGTTAAACATATTTTATACATATCTATGATCTATGAATGTAACTCAAAGTGTCAAATACACAGAAAAAAATCTATTGAATAAATTAAATCGTGTAAACAATTCTAGTTACATTCTTACATGTATTTACAACTATTATCCCCGGAGGGTTAGGCCCAGTTTCCACCAAAGCGGAGAGGAGAGGAGACAAGAGGAGATGTGTTTTGAATAACCAATCAGATTTCGTTATTTCCACATCTCCTCTCCGCTTAGCTTCGGTGAAAAAAATAACGAACACCAGGCATTGAGGGCCGCAAAAGCAGTCCACTGCCACAGATCACAATTCATTATATGATAACTGCACATGTGCTCAGCGTGACAGGTGGTGAGCACATCGCCGCTCTATGCTGTTAGATGTATGTGCAGTCTTTGGTCCGTAAGCCGCCTTATACGACACCCAAGGGAAGTGATAGAGCGGCAGTATTTTATTAATGAATCGCTACCAGCACGATACTAAATTCTAGTTACTTTTCGTTATTTAAATTCGATGACACAGGGTCGTACAAAGAGAGACACGCAAATTCTGTTGAAGTGGTTTGCGTCGGCTCTCGAATGGTACTGCGACATTAAGGCAAGTTGGCAACCAAACAAATTAATTCCTGATACTTCGTGTGTTAATGGGGTTACGTATCATTACAACTAAACTTGTAATAACTATTTTCAAAATAACTACGGTCGGAAGACCTACTGTCTAATATAAGTACCTAAAGACCGTTTCACAAATTTTTGTTATAACTAATTGAAGAAAGCCATAACGGACGGTTCACCTACGGTTAACTCGTCCACGGTTTACTCACCACACCAATCGCTACGCTGCGCTTCGCGATTGTCTTAAATTTCTAACCTATCACGTGACTTACAAGAGTAGGGCAATTTCTAACCTATGACGTGACCTACAGGAGTAGGGCAATTTCTAACCTATCAAGTGATCTACTTACAGGAGTAGGGCAGCTAGTATTTCTGTTGTCTAATAAAAAAATAACCTCGAAATTCAAGACAATCGCGAAGCGCAGCGTAGTGATTGTCTTGAATTAGGCTCGTATTCAGAGAGATTTAGGTGTGAGTTTGGTTTTAGATTACGAGCCTAAAAACTCTACCGTATCACGTGACCTACAGGAGTAGATCAGTTAGTATCCTCAATCAGTAAACACTAAACAGAGGTACAGACCTATTGACCTCACTAACACAGGTATTTCGTACATATTTGAAACATCCAATAGCTTAAACGACCATTAGATTAATCGATCGTTAGTTAGATTTTATTTTAACAGAATTTTGTTAATTAAATAGTAGTTGAGTCGTCCAATAGGCGATATGAACATATGTGAATCGACCGTAGTTATTTTGAAAATAGTTATAACAAGTTTAGTTGTAATGATACGTAACCGTTAATAGTAGGGGTTAGCTGTTATAATTTTCTTAGAGGTGGGTATTGTAAATAGAAAATAATATTTTAATTGGCTGCCATATACATGTACATGTTTAAAGTTTATTGTATTATTTATCTATGTTATATTAGTGTGTTCTGTGTACCTTTTAATAGATAAAAAAAACAAATAGTTGTATTTTGAAAATTATTAATGTATTACACACATTAGTCACTCGGTCTTAATCATTTCGTTTTTTCTGTTGTTATAAAATTGCTGTTTTGATATGCATGTGGGTACGCAATATATTTTAGTGCAGTTATTCAAAATTAATGTCAATATTTAATTCTTTACTACACAATGAACAAACGTCCAATGTTGACCGAATGATGATAAAGTGAACAAATGATGTTGATCAAACATTTCCAGCAATTGTTTAAATGCCAATATAGGATGTGGATCAACAAGTCCTATTATAAACTTACATTGGTTTTCATTTCTTCAGTTTAACTTTGTTATACAGGATTTTTATATCATTAAGTAACGTTAATAGACATCATTTTCATTTTTTTTAAATTTATATATTATTAATTATTTATTTATTTTGTCCGGCACAATAAAAATTAACTCGTTGATACCGTGCCAACAAAAGGTCACGTGTAACGTAAAGGTAACCTAACCTAGGTATCCTGTGGTATCGTCATGTGTCAGAGTTCAATTGCGCGGTCCTGCTACCCTATCGGCTAAAAAATATGAATATAGACATGGGGTTCATTTGACATTTGAAACCCATAATATGCCCATTTAAAGGCCTGTTCAAACCTGAGGGGTATTCGCTGCCGCTGTGGGTAAAGGTATATACCGCGTGGTTGCCGCGCGGGTTTCGCTCAGGTATTTAGTATAAAGTTCCGCGGCTAGAGCGACCTGCGCGGTATTTTTACTGCCGCTACCCACAGCGGTAGCGAATACCGCTCAGGTTTGAACAGACCTTAAGGACAAAATATGGGCTTCAAATGTCAAATGAAGCCCATGTCCATATCCATATTTTTTACCCGATAGACCCTTGGTCGATTAAATCTTTTTAACCGCCTCTGTGGTCTAGTGGCTAAGCCACCGGTTTTAGACCCAGAGGTCCCGGGTTCGATTCCCAGCGGGGGGTACATCTTTGTGTGCTCGGTTTGGTTGGTGGTAGGGCTGTTAAGTCCGCCTGGCTAGCTACCACCATCTTATCTAAGTCTGTCGCCATAACAACGATGTTTATAGCATTGTTGTGTTCCGACAGTTTGAGATAAGATAGCCAGTTCCTCAGTGGTTGAGGATTCCGGGTGAAGCGCGCTTCCACCTTCGGCCTTATCGTCACTTACCATTAGGTGAGATGAAGGCCAAGCGCTTACCCGTTGTAGATAAAAAAAAAAAAAAAAAAAAAAAAAAATCTGTAGCTCTAGATTAAGTTACTCTATAATTTAAAAACTTCTCGGCATTGCAACTTTCGCAATGCCGTAAAAAACATCTCGAGCTTCCTCCGTGCTTCGGAAGGCACGTTAAGCCATTGGTCCCGGTTGTTGGCAGTCGTTAAAACCCACCAACCCGCATTGGGCCAGCGTGGTGGGTTATGGCCCAATATCCCCGTGTGCTATTGTTCACGTGGGAGGCCTGTGCCCAGCAGTGGGACGGTTATTGATGATAATTTAAAAAATTATGTGCACAGATAAAAATAAATCCTATAATAACATTAACAGGAATTACAATCGCTTGCACTCCATTCTGCCCCCTTACTCTCGAAACCGATCGCTATTGGATCGGATTGGTATTGTGAATTTTCGTATTTTTAAGTTACGACACCAGCGCTAATTTGGATTCATATTGGGTGAACTAAATGGCATTGAGTTTTGTATTTTTTTTCAGTCAATATCCACGCAATATGAATCCATATTAGCTCTGGTGTCGTAACTTAGGAGTACGAAAATTCACAATACCAATCCGATCCAATAGCGATCGGTTTCACGAGTGAGGGGGCTGACCGCGCGTACGTACAGTAGTAGCGTGCGTGTAGATCGTGTGCAAGAGAATATCGAAGAAAAGTGTTCGACCGGGAACTTCCTCGATCGTACCTTACTCGAGATCAAATTTACCTTTTATCGAATACTTTGCTCCAAATATTTCCAATTTAAGGTTGGCCTCATACAGCCGGAATGGCTCTCTGGATTCATAATCTAAATTCCGATACCTTGCCTCACACATATCTTAAAAATTCAGATTCATCAGTAGTCTCGTGATTCCCGGCACATGCAAACGTCTTTAAGGAAGAGAAATTAATACTAATCGCATTGCTTTTGGCTCTCCATAATAAAAAAAAAGAAATGCAAACGCAAACACTGTCGCTCTATTAAAATGGGAATACGCGCGTTATGATATTCCGATCCGGAATTCAGAACGCTCGTCAGTATCATTCTTACAGATCGATCTAAGAAATTCATAATGTGATAAAATGTGAATGTTTGTGGAGAAACTGATATAGTAATCCGATCTTTCTGAATTAATAATATGAATTCAGATTATGAATCCAGAGAGCCATTCCGGATGTATGAGGCCAGCCTTAGTGTTAGTATTATTCGCGGTGTTTGGTTATAGGTACATAAACCTGCAACTGGGCCATCCTATTAAAAGATCTCTAAAAAAACACTTAACTCTGTTTTTTTTTAAATTTTGAAGTTACTCATATACAAATAGTTGTTTTTTGCACTTAATTGGATGGCCTAGTCGCTGGATTATACTATCTAATATTAAACACTGTTACTGTAGATGCTGAATCATTAATGAGTAGAATTAGAATCATAAAAAAATATGTTTAATTGCAGATTGAATTGTTGAGCTACCAGAATAAGAAGTTAATGGTGGCACAGGAGTTGTTCATGAAAGAGTATGTGGGCACCAACTGCACCATTGAAGTTGATGACAAGTAAGAAAACTATACGAATCGGAACTTTTTACTTAAACAGGGTGTCCCAGAAATCAAAGTCAAGCCGGAAGTGGGCAATAGGCCAAGTCTTGTTAGCCATTAGAAAAATATTAATAAAATAAATAATAAAAAAAGATAAAAATTAATTTAACCGCTTCGTCTTTTAATGTTACTTGCCAAAACAGTGTAGTACATTTTTTTATAGTACAGGCTGTTAACGTTGGTTAATGTAATTATTTTGCATCAATGTTGGGCACAAATCTAATATTTTATTTAAAAGTGAGGTAGATATGTTTTAACTTTTATTGTAATTTACAGAAGGGTTATTCATGGTTACATCACAGAAAAAAACTGACGAAAAGTTAATATTTGTAGCCACAGGATTTGAAAGATCATCTCAGGGTGTCAATTTGAGAAGTACCTACATGACCAAGATTTTTTTTCATATTTTTCTAATAACCAACACGACTTGGCCTATTGCCCATTTGCGGCTTGACTTTGATTTCTGGGACATCCTGTATATATACATAGATTCATGAGTCACGATTATTATCCTCAAATGGTTAGTCAGAGACTAGGCAATGAGGAACGCAGAAGCAGTCCACTACTATAGTCCACGTCTCACCTAATTACAACTGCACATGTGTTCAGCGTGATAGGTGGTGAGCTCATCCCCGCTTTTGTTGTTGGATGTATGTGCAGTTTTTATTCCGTTAGTCGCCTTTCACGACACTCAAGGGATGATAGGGGTTGGTTGTATTATTTTATTGAGTCTTTTAACGGCTTTTTAATAGTGACATACTTACCTAGTTATTTTGTGCTTTTTATATCTAACCTTATCGTTAAATAAATACTTTATAAAGGATGAGCAACATGGGAAGAATACATAAGAAAAAGTAATGTAAAGTACCATTTCAGTTTTAATGCTAAACTAAAATTAACGTTTTGATTTAAATTTCTAATTGCTCGTTTTTACAGCACTTCGGAATCCCTGGGCGTTTACGTGATACTGCCATCGAAAAGAACATTGAACGACATCCTCGTGCAAGAGGGACTGGCGCTGCCAAGTAAGTTACTTGTATTTATAATTTTCACAATCGACGCTCTAAAAACGTTTGCACAAAAAAAGTACCTATCGAAATGTTTAGGTACGCATTTAATTAAGAATGTATACCGCAAATCCATTTGGAAGCATCTTTCTGGCCCTGAATTCTCTAACTGAGTTACGGTTCTTTTTTCCCATACTTAATCAATTTGTACAAGTTTATGTTAGTTTATAATTGAAAACATCAGATGATAAAGGCACTATGTAACTTATAAAATGTTCTGAGTTATCATGCAATTTGCTAATAATGCTGTATTTTTTTATCATCATCATCATCATCAGCCTATAAACGTCCCACTTCTGGGCACAGGTCTCCCATGTGAACAATAGCACGTGGGGATATTGGGCCATAACCCACCACGCTGGCCCAATGCGGGTTGGTGGGTTTTAACGACTGCCATCTTACGACAGCAACCGGGACCAACGGCTTAACGTGCCTTCCGAAGCACGGAGGAGCTCGAGATGTTATAAATTTGGTCACCCATCCAGCGACCCGGCATTGCGAAAGTTGCTTAGCAAGCAAGATCGCAAGCCGATCGCGCTAGCCGCTGCGCCATCGAGCTCCTCGATGGCGCGATGGCTTTTTTATATATTATATTAATCAAAGAATGAGACTGGTATTGAAAGAAACATTAACACATTTCAATTATTTGCTTTGTATGGTTTAATTCACATAACGCCTTTAACCAGTTAATAAAATGTATTTTTTATTAAATGTTACATAGTGCCTTTATCAACTGATGTCTTAAATTTTATTGTAAATGTTTAGTTATTAGTGTTTAACTGTCTTTATTTATAAGCATGCTGTGTTTACCTGTTATTAGTTGTTACATTTAAATTAGGTAATTTTGTAAGAAACTTAAATTGTATTTATCAATGTAAACAACTGTTGGCAGACCTAATTAAAAAAAATTTAAAAAAAAAGAAGTGTGAGAGCTAAGAGATCAGCCGGCCTAGCATGCGCAACACGAGAACTCTTTTTGACCCGTTTTCTCGTGTTGTATTCATTTATCTCTAATGTCTATCGACTCTAAAAACACATGGATGCGCTTAGAACTATTCATAATATAAAATTTTAAACACTGGAAAAAGACGACAACCTCATGCGGGAATCGAACCACGCACCTTCCGCATTCCGGGCGGCTGCCTTAACCACTTGGCTACCGAGGTCTGGCTTTCAACCGTCGAAATTTGTCAGTGCTTATGTTTTTAGTCAACATTGCTTTATCAAATCTTAGAAGTTTTCACCTCTGAGATCCGAAAGAAATATTTTTACAAATATTTGAACATTCGGTTAAGATGAAGCTGCGTTTATAGATTAATGTTTTATATTTTAGTAAAATAGTAAATTAGTAGTTATATTTTAGTAGTAAAATTTTAAACACTGAAAAAAGACGACAACCTCAGGCAGCTATCTTCATAATATGTCAAAAATAGACTTAAAAGTAATTTTTGCATAAACTGTGGTATTTTTGTCTACAAACCTTGACATGACAACTTAAAATGATTTGTCGTCTCTCGTCCGCGACATATCTCGTGTTGCGCATGCTAGGCCTACAGTAAATCTTTACTTTACTGCGATCTCATTCGGACTTATTGAGAGAGAATTTGATCGCCGTTGCTTCATATTACACATTACATTCACATTCGCGTAGCGATGAAAGAATACTACCACCCCCTCTCTTCCCTTGGGTGTCGTAAAAGGCGACTAACGGACTAAAGACTGCACACACGTCCAACGGCATGAAGCGGCGATGGGCTCACCACCTGTCACGCTAGGCACATGTGCAGTCGCTATTTGGTGAAAATTGGACCATGGTACAGGACTGTTTTAGATGTCCTCAATGTCCTCATTGCCTGGTCTTTGACTAACCCTTCAGGGATAATAGTCGTGATTATATATATGTATGTACATATATGATTGTACTTACTTTATGTTGCTTTGAGTGAGTGGCGCACAGAAATAGATCTAAATAGAAGCAGCATGTTAGCTCAATTATATGAAAAAAACAAAAAAAAACAAAAAAAATTATTTATTTATATTATATTTATAATATAAATAAATTTTATTATATTTATATTCATTATCAAGTTAGTTTTAACAAAATAATTATGTTGAAGACTCTTTTTTAGCATAAAATACTTGTTCCAGGAGAGCTCGCTCTTCCTCGTCGTACAATACGAAATAACATAAATATGAAAACCAAGCATGTCACATTTTTCGGTGACAATTTAATAGCAGAATTACTTACTGATGTATGAAACTTGTTGATTTTCTTGAACAGCCCCCTTACTCTTGAAACCGATCGCTATTGGATCGGATTGGTATTGTGAATTTTCGTACTCCTAAGTTACGACACCAGAGCTAATATGGACTCATATTGCGTGGATATTGACTGAAAAAAAAATACCAAAACTCAATGCCATTTAGTTCACCCAATATGAATCCAAATTAGCGCTGGTGTCGTAACTTAACAATACGAAAATTCACAATACCAATCCGATCCAATAGCGATCGGTTTCGAGAGTAAGGGGGCAGTATTTGCTGTTCGATACAGCGGAAGTAGTATTTTTTTTGAATTCTACTTGTCTCCGGTGCTAACAACGGCTGAATTAAACACGCCTGAAATATGGGATTTTTGGGTCCATTCTTTTTACACTATTTAGGCACACACAGTACGTACCCATGCGGCTTCTATTTAGATATGTTTTTGTGGAGTGGCACCTCATGTTGCTTCTTCTGTAACCAGTAGACAAGCCGAGCGCGGAGCCGTGCCTTGTGCAGGGCCCCCCTGAGATAGCGCGCGGCGACAGTGACCTTGACATCAACGATTGCCCCGAGTACGACGACCCTGTGGAAGCTGTCACGGTAAGTAATACTTGATGTATTTTTTCTTAACCCTTCCCCCGCCTGAGTCGGATTAATACGACAAATTTTATTGTGTCCTTTTTTATATAGGTCGTATATATCCGACTAAATACCTGTGTTCGTTTCATCGATGTTGTCATGAGTAAACTACGTGCAGCCCTCTTTATATTAGGTTTTTTTTATTATTATTACTGAGCTAGTCGCTGGGGCCACGATAACTGATATATAGCCAAACGGTTAAAGGGTTAAATAATGGATTGTTGCGGTCAGCACATTTAGCCAGTCTCAGGTAAAAGAGACAATAGTAAATATTTGCTTTGCATAAAGTAGATGATATGATGAGTGATAATATAAACGTTTAGTGTTAGTCGCGCCGTCTCTGAGGTCCCGGGTTCAATTTAGACAAACGTGTTTTTCTAAATTGATTTCAGGTCTGGGTGTCTTTCTATGTTTTTGTGTATTTATTTTTCCGTTATCTTAACATATTATCGAGTTTCAAAAGTAACTTATCTTGGTGTAGCTAATTGGTGTGAGCGTAAACAAATTTTATTGTATTATTTATTTATAAATATCCCTTATCTCCCTATGTGCCGTTATCCATAGGAATAGGAAATACTATACAATACTTATAGGAAGGACTGTTAATGATGATTACTGATAAAACTTTAAGGTCAGCCAAACGCTTCACTGTCATGTTTCATGACAAAATTTATCATAGTTATATTACATACATACATTATTATCACGACTATTATCCCCGAAGGGTAAGTCAGAGCTAGGCAATGAGGACCGTAAAAGCAATCCTCTGCTATAGTCCACTTTTCACCAACTAGCGACTGCACATGTGCTCAGCGTGACAGGTGGTGAGCCCATCGCAGTTAGTTATCGCCCATAGTTATATTAAAAAGAATATAATTGTTTTTAAAACCCATACTAATGAGTGATATGTCGTATGCAGGGATATTCAAACCGCGATGAGGCCGACATATGCAAGCACTACAAGGGCGGGCCGGATAAGACCTGCTTCAAGGGGAATAGGTGCACCAAGAGACATGTCGTCAAACACCCGGGTAAGTAATTATATACTTCAATATATAACAATGATCAGATCACGAAGGATGTTAAATAACAATCTGTAATGTCATTTCCGTAATAGAAATCAGAGATACATAAGAAAAAAATTCAAAAATATTTTATTTTAGTGAACTCAGAATATATTTTTATGTGTTTTATTCCTTCCGGCGTGTGTATAGAAATGTTAAAAGAGGTAAAGTAGTTATTATTTAATATTAAATGGACATTTTAAAGGCTCTGTCTGTGATATGGTTAACATTCAAGTCAAAATAAAGTTTTCGTCTTAAAAATTGACTTAAATATCTTATTTGATCACCGAGCATCCCGTTGAACTTTTTATAATTTTTTTTTTAAATTGTACAGCAGTGTCAAAGACAACTGAGAGCAATCCAGGGGTGCGGTTAAAGTTACTTGCGTCCGTAGGTTTACCCTTGAGACCCTACACGCAGTGGCGGTACCTTCATACAAGCCGAAAAGCCCGGCTTGCCCTAACAAAAACTCAATATCACTACTGGTAAAACGCAATTATTAAAATCACTTAATATTTTTTACCATTGTTAATTTTCTTTCATCAGCATTCAAATTATCAATTTTATAAGTTTCTCATATTAAAAATCACCAAACAAATCGCATAAAGCTGCTTATAAATCGTGCGACGCTTTACATCTCTCTCGCACAAGTTGGCTTGCAACCGGGCTTCGGATTTAAAGTATATCCGCTCTCTGCTAACTTTAACAAAATTGCTACTCTATAAACATAATACTGCGTAAGTATGTATAGATTCTATTTGAAATTCATACTCTTCGTCAAAGCCAGCTTGCGTTATGAAGTTCGCAAGTAAGGCCTCCAAATCAGGCTTTATTTCTACCGAATCACGTGCAACTTAAACGCGGGCGAACCAATCAGAGGCGACCGACGACAGCTCGAGCTCGGGCGAACCAATCAGAGGCGAGCGTTAATACGCGATTGTGCTGTGCAGCAGCCACAGGCAGCAGCCAGCCATTTTTTATTCTTTGTTATTGTCACACTTCACTTTATTTGAGGGATTGTTTATAAGTAACAAGTGTTTTCGTAATTTGTGTTAAAAAAATGTGTTCCGAGTTCAGTTCGTCGCTTTATTGGTCTCTGTGACGAACTAAAATGTGTTGAGCATGTGATGTGTTGCAAACAAATGTGTACTTAAACGTGTTGATGATTGGCATACGAAAGGCAGAGGTAAATAAATTCTTTGAACATCACACATGATTTATGTATTTCGCAAACTATTAAAAGTCATCTAGGGCATTAATTATAATAGGTCTATGTAAAAAACTCTTTGGATTGTTGGTTGCTTCCATCCTAATAATTAAGTAATAATTAATAAATTAAGTGTAGAGGCCTACATATCGACTGTGACTCCCGCGCAAAATGCCCATTTTCGCATTTTGTAGTAATTTTCCAGTTGTATTTATCGTTTTTATCGAAATAGGATAATAAATGCATGCGTAATATTACGAATCTCCACTCTGCGAGAATAAGCTGAGTTCGGACGGCCGGCGCATCGCATTTTGTTGTAATTTTGTACTTAGTTGTATTTATAGTTTTCATCGAAATAGGATAATAAATTCATTATAACATTTTTATAAGAAGTAACAATTATTCTGGTATAAATTTTACTCAATAATATTATCGTAGATAAGAGAAATTCACAGTTAACTTAACGCGATTTTCGAAGTTTTTTTGGTTTTGTTTCATTTTTTATTTCATTTGTTTAGTTCGATCCAGGAGCTCAATAAAGTGCCCTCGCGCAATTTATTAAAATCTTTCTCTGCAATTTTGAGATAAAAAGTTAAGCGAAATTTACAAAAAGCGAGGCCGCTACGTACTATGCCAATAGCTATTCTACACTATTCAATAAGTAAATACTGTTAATGTATTTTTGTTTCTGAGATAAAGAACGCCTAAATTGGCCAAAATAAAATTCTCAAAAATCACATTCAAAATGTAATAGAAGGTAATAGCCTGTTTTTTTACCAACGACAAGAACGTTTTTAATGCCACGGCCTATGACGATTTGACTAAAAAATGTGGCTAGTGTCACAAATGGGCACCAACATTGTACCTAGGTAGCAAGATTAGGAACTTCAGGTTTCGTGGCTTGCCCCAATCTGAAGCCCTAGGCACGCCACTGCCTACACGTGACCCCTGGGTGGTGCTAAATGAGTGACACTGCCTGAGTGGTAGAGTCACTGCGTTGCAGCACGCATTGGGCCGGCTCGCCCGAGGTAATACCACCCTCTCACGAATATCCGGCGTGAAATAAGAATAAGAATAATTTATTTTTGTATAAAAACTTAGTCTAAATACATCAAAACTTATAAATATCATTCGTCCACATAATAAAAATAATGCATAACAAGAGTGCAGCTATTATTGTATGTAATTTAAAATTAAGGTTAGTATTGCAAAATAATCGAAATGATACCTAAGCTAAGTAAACTAGTTTACCTGTCTTTTAGGCATCCTAATAAGTGAATGTAGGTTAGTGCTTACTTAACATTTTATTAAATAACAATAAATTATAATATCTTATTAACAATGCTATCATGCTATTAAAGTTACAGTACGTATGTTTTGTAAACAATGATTATAATTATGCTTAGATACTACTAGAATTATGTAATTGAAGAACATTTTAAGAAGCTCACTGATTACTGACAAATAATGGCACTTGGTGCTGTTGTGTTTCGTCCGGCCAGTAAGAGTTCCGGAGGCCCCTTCCCCCCATCCCCCTTCACAATTCCTATTCCTTCCTTAATCCTATTCCTTTCTTAAAGGTCGGCAACGCATCTGCGACTCCTCTGGTTTTGCTGGTGCCCATGGGCGGCGGTGATTGCTCTCCATCAGGTGACCCGCCTGCTCGTTTGCTTCCTTCTAATATAAAAAAAAATAATTCAATGTTCACTGATTGAAGCATTACTTTGAGAGCGCTAATTGTGTATGTAGTGTTTAGATGATCGAAGTTCAATCCCCATAGTTCCATTAGACTACTGACGTGAATCCACTCCTACTTTATATTCTCCTCAGTCTTGGAAATTTTTTGACACTTTTTTTGGCGCAACTGTCAACGTCAAATTTGACAGAATCGAGCATAGACTATACGATATTTTGCGATAACAATACATAAGATGAACTACAGAACCGAAATAACCAAACTTGTTCACTAAAGTAGTCTGTAAGTCTATGAAAACACGGTACAAAGTCAAGTGTGTTTTTGTAGGTGCGGTCTCATGCGACCGCTTGGGGCCTGAGCGGTAGTGTTAACCCCGTAACTGGTAATGGCAATACGATGCCACCATAATTTTAACCTTAATCAGTTGTAATTGGATGGAAAACCAATAAAAAACATTTAATACTGTACCAGTTAAAGGGTAGGCGCATTAATAATAATAAAAAAATAAAGTGACAGTAAAACAGTGGTGTGAGAATTGAACATCTGCCATTTGTTCCAGACGGCTGGACCCTAGACCGCGAGGAAGTAGCCGGCAAGATGCTCTCGGTGCCGCTGCCGCCGCCCGGCGAGTGGCTGCGCGTGCTGGTCACGTACGTGTGTCACTACGACCGGATATATGTGCAGTTCGTTAATAGTGAAGAAGGTGGGTAGCATTATACCTGTTTTTTTTTCTTTTTTAACGCAGGGAGTATTTTTATGTTATGAAAAAGCGATCGTGTAAGTGCAATACGTTGTCCCTAGACACACATCGAGTAGAAAGGATCGACACTGTACTCAAGTAGTATAAAAGTTTTATCCGTGCGGTGACGGAGAAAGTCGCCGCCCCTCTCCTCCGTCCGGTGGGTGTCGTAAGAAGCGAATCATAGACTTTTTTGAGCGTTGACCTGCTCTACTGGTGGTAGGGCTTGACCCGTCTGGTTGGTGACCACCGTACGCATAGTGTAAAACCCGTCAAGTGACTGCTTGTCGGTCGCGTTTCGGGATCAGCCAGCGTATAACCAGAGCTCGAGAGGATGATGCTGCGATGTATTTGGTCTGTGGAGGCTTCCGTCAAACCAGTGCCAGGAGGACTTCGTTAACCTGCCGACCAGGGAGACCCGTAGAAACGGTTATCCCGCTGGCCGCCCGTGGCATAGTACAGGGGCCCAAGCGAGCCTAACCAGCTCGCAAGGCTGCCTCACCATGCCACGCATAATCTCGGGGTGGTCCGTCGTGCCGATTGGTGACCGGAAGGTGAGTTTCCCGGCGGCCATTTCTGGGGGGTTCGGGGGCCCCTCTCGTTCGGTTCGATTCTTAATGAAACTCATCTGTAGGCAGATTCCTGGGGAAACAGGCCACCACACTTTGACCATTCGCATCGCGGCATCATTTTGTCGATTCACGCCTCTCTTTCCACTCCTAAAATAACAGCGCCCAACAACAAAGCTGGTACTACAGCGGTGCACACCCTCACCACAACCTTACCGAGGTGGAGTTCGCTAACATCCGCGGACTCCATGCAAACCTCAATGCCGTCCACCACCATCTAGAGACGGCACGACCAGCAATGTTGTTCCTGACAGAGACGCAAATAATCCGCCCAGCTGACACCACCTACCTGAACCATCCCGGCTTTGTGCTTGAAGAATCCTTCAAAGCCAAAGCCGGAGTTTTCTTATTCGTTCTGCATATCAATCACAAGCTTCCCCTTGGAAATTCATTACTATGCATATGATACCACAGTGCATGGGGGATATAACGGTCACCCAACGGCTGTGCAGGCAGATACCGAAATGAAGTGAGCAAATCTTGTCATTGAGCTCGATCGGGTGTTGGACCTCATTTCTAAATGGGGCTCCGATAATCTGGTGGAGTTCAATGCCAAGAAAACACAGGTGTGCGCGTTCACAGTGAAAAAGTCGCCATTCCTTCCCCTTCCGTCTCTTCAGGGTATATATCTAGGCCTACAGAGCAGTATTAACATGCTCGGTATAGATATCCGCTGCGATCTGAACCATAAGGACTACATCGAAATTGATCTAAAATGCCTCACGTAAACTCGGTGTCCTGAACAAAGTGCAGTAGTGTCTATTATACAAGACACAGGTGCGGTCTTGCGTGGAGTATTGCTCTCACCTTTGGGACAGCTCCGCAAAGTACCTTCTCGATGCCTTGGACAGATTGCAGCGATGCGCTGTGCGCATTACCGGCAATGCAGAGGTCACTAACGCTCTCGAGCCTTTGCAATTGCATCACTCAGCGTCTTTTACCGTTTATACCACGGCGAGTGCTCTGAAGAACTCTTTCACCTCATCCCTCCGTCTCCCTTCCTCTAAAGGAGTACGCGTGCTGATCTCCGGAGTCACCAATTTACAGTCTCTAATATTCGATGGAATAAACAAAACGTACAAAGAAATTTGGTGACTCGTTTCTTTGTCGCACCTCCAAAAGATGGAATAGTCTACCAGCACACATATTCCCTCTTACCTATGACATAGGATCCTTCAAACGAAGCGTGAAGAGGCACTTTGTGGGCCGGCAGAGTGAGGGTGACTGATGCTACGTCTCTTACGCTGCACCAGTTGTCCTCGCGCCTGGACTTCACCTTCACTTAACATCAGGTGAAGTGGGGTCAAATGACCCCAGTCAGTGTCAGCCCGGAAAATTCCGGGCTTAATATAAAAAATATATATAGTATAGAGTAAAAAAGTATCGATATCGACTGAAAAAGCACTTGATACCACTCTTAAGTATCGATACTTTTATTTTGTCCATAGCCCTAGTAAGGAACTTACACTGCCCAATGAATGAAGGGCGAAAGGGAAGAGAGAAGCAAACGTAAATTCTAGGCTCTCTAAAACCCTACGGAGGATACGTCTTGTCGGACGAGGGCTCGGAAGTCGCAATGGGAATGAGACATCACTGAAAACATTAGGATGTCAAGCGCCGAGTTGTAAGTTGCGCTCGTTGTCGCTGCCGCCGCGATGGCGAGTGGCTGCGCGTGATGGTCACATACGTATGCCACTGCGACCGGATATTACTACTCTGTCAAGAAAGTACCGAGAAAAGATCAATAATACACAAAATGTTAGTTATTCATCGAAATTTACTTTATCGCCTTCAAAGTATGCTCCTTCGGAAACGATACACTTACGCCAACGAATAATCCAATCATCAAAACATTTTTTAAGCGCTTTTTCTGTAATTGAGTTCAGTTCTCGCCGCGAATTCTCCTTTATGTCTTCCAACGAATGAAAACGGGTGCCACGAAGTGGTAATTTGAGTTTAGGAAAAAGAAAGAAGTCGGCTGGAGCCATATCTGGTGAATAAGATGGTTGCTCGATGGTATTTGTTGAGTTTTTGGTCAAAGTTCGTTCACAATGATGGCCTTGTGCGAAGGCGCATTATCGTGGTGCAAAATCCAAGAATTTTCTTTCCACAAATTTGGCCTTTTTCGTCGAATTTGCTCTCTTAACCGCCGCATAACGCTCAAATAATATTCTTCATTTACCGTTTGACCTTCCGGCAAGAATTCAGAGTGCTCAACACCGCAATAGTCAAAGAAAACAGTCAACATGACTTTGACTTTTGATCGACTTTGGCGTGGTTTTTTCGGTTTCGGTTCAGTCGGAAGGCGCCACTCCGAAGCTTGTTGACTAGTTTGCATGTCAAACTCTACTCAACTAGATATAAACTAACTAAAAACAGCACTGTATTTAATCTAATTACCAGATGCAACTCAAACTCCGCGCCAAAATGGATAACAGTTGTGCCAATCTAACAACAAAAAAAAATAAAAAAATTGAATTTGGAATCATATTACAAATCATCCGTTCCCGAAACTTTTTTGACAGAACGTATCCTGGGAAATGTATACATTTCCTAGGAATTGTATATAATTCCAATATCGTATTAGGAAATGTATAAAAATAATGCTTTCTGTAATAAAACACGTTGTTAAGATGAGAATAATAATTTTATTAAGGCACTCGTTGAGACAATCAGGTAACAATCATACAGTACAAAGTCTTAAATTTCTGTTCTAGTATTTCTGTTGTCTAATAAAAAAAATAACCTCGAGATTGTCTTAAATTTCTAACCTATCACGTGACCCACAGGAATAGAGCAGCTAGTATCCCCCGTTATCCCCGCGTACCCATGGATATCTTAAATGTTATACATTTCCGTTTGTATTTAGGAAATGTATAGATTTCCTAGGAAATGTGTCTTTTATAATTGATTTCACACATTTTCGGGTGATTTTAGGAATTACATACATTTCCGTTAACATATTATACATATCTGCATATCGCATGTCGTTTATTTGATATCTGTATATCGCACATCGTCCGCAGAGGAGTCCTCCCCGCCCAGCTTCGGCGTGATCCTGCCGCCGACCACCCTTCCGGCGCTGGTGCGAGACATGAACAGCCCTGCCGCTCGGTTGGCTTACAAGCCCCTCAAGGTAAGATAAGTCACACTACCTGCTACTTGGCTATTATTACGGTTACCGGCATTCGTAGTAAAGTGTTAAATCATTACATATTATAAAATAAAGTTTTCCTCTGTCTGTGGCACCGCACTATTCTTCTAAACCACGCAATGGATATTTATGATGGTTTTTGTTTATATTTTGTAGATTTTTTTTTTAATGGCTGAAGTATGACGGTGGATGGTTTTTTTATGTTAGCGTGGACGAAGGCGCGGGCGGGCCGCTAGTCTATACTAATATAATAAAAAGGAAACATTTGATTGTTTGTTTGTATTGAATATTCTCCAAAATTACTAGACCGATTTAAAAAATTCTTTCGCCGTTGGGAAGCTACACTATCTCCGGGTGACATAGGCTATATTATATATTTTTTTTAATTAGAGATCCTTACTAAAACTCAAATAAATTCTTTAAATCGCGTGCGCTAAAAAACTGTTGATGCTAGAATAAAATAATGTACTATGGCTTTCCAGAACACACCATTATCTACTAAAAGTGTCGCGATAGCATATGTCTAACTATTTTAGTTACGTCACAATAAGTGTTTTTGGGAGGGGAGTCACTTTGAAAATTCGTTACGGGGTACGGAGTCCACGCGAACGAAGTAGCCGGCGGTCTGCTAGTATATTATAAAATTCGTAATATTTAAAAAAGACGAGTGTTGAAAAAAAATCCACGGGCAGGATTCGAACCCCGTCGGATTCGTAATATTTGTATAATTGCATTAATAACGGCCAAATAAACCGCCACCGAGGTATTGGTTAGACCAACCAGAGTGGTCAACGCAGCCGCCCGGATTGCGGAGGACATGGGTTCGATTCCCAACTGAGGTAGCAATATTTTTAAACGTTTCGTTGTGAAAACAAATCCCACCTACACGCATTGGGCCACTAGAATGAAAGTGCGAGAGAAATAAATGCGTGAACTAGTATGAAAGCGAAATATTGAAAAGATTAGCTCCGATCATGTTGGAGAAAGTGGTCCAAAAGTGGAATAGCTCCGATAATGTTGGAGAAAGCAGTATAAAAATATATTCGGCCACAGTGGTGAGTTCTTGCCCAATCTACCCATGTGTTGTTGTCCATATAGGAAGGCGTGTGCTCAACATACGAACGTTTATAGCCTAAAATGCTACTGCGAGAGGGGACTTCGCAAGCCTAAGTAGATAAGATACGCGGTGTTTTCAGATAAGATAAAATACGCGGTGTTTTCAGATAAGATAAGATACGCTGTGTTTTAAGATGTCTTAACGTTACCGTTTATTAAGAAGTCAACATGTCGCGTAGCGGTGAAAGAAACTACCACCCACTCCCTTCCCTTAGGTGTCGAAAAAGGCGATTAACGGACTAAAGACAAATACATCCAACAGCATAGAACGGCGAAGGGCTCACCACCTGTCACGCTGAGCACATGTGCAGTCGCAATTTGCTGAAAAATGGACTATGGTAGAGAACTGCTTTTGCTGTCCTCGTTGCCTAGTCTCTAACCCTTCGGGGATAATAGTCGTGATTGTATGTATGTTTTAAGATAAGATAAGATACGCGACGTTTTCAGATGCCGCCCGCGCCCGGCGAGCTGGTAGCAGCCTTGTACCCGCTCGACAACCAGTGGTACCGCGCGCGCGTGCTCACCGTCACACGCGCCGACCAGAACGTTGAGGTAACACTGCGCCTTTTATTTTTTAAGTTTTTTCTTAAGAGGCCTATTACATCTCGAATGTGATTTTTGCGTAAAATGCCCATTTTCGCATGTTGTAGTAATTTTGCAGTTGTATTTATCGTTTTTATCGAAATAGGATAAGAAATTCATTATAAAATCTTTATTCCTCATGAAGTAACAATTACTCTGGTATAAATTTTGCTCAATAATAGTAGGTAGGAGAAATTCACAGTTAACTTTTCGCGATTTTCGAAGTTTTCTGGTTTAGAATAAGATTTTTTTCCTATATAAAATCAATGATATCTAAAAATTCCGAGGCCGTTCCGCACTATTCGACTTTAAAAGAGATAACATTATAATATTTTTATTTCACTTGTTTAGAACAGTAGTTCAATCGATGAGCTCAAAAAAGTGCCTTCGCGCACTTTATGAAAATCTTTCTCTGCAATTTTGGGTTTAATTAAAAAGTTAAGCAAAATTTACAAAAAGCGAGGCCGCTACGCACTATTCCAATAGCTATTCTACACTATTCAATAAGTCATAATTGTTAATGTATTTTTGTTTCTGAGATCCATAACGCCAAAATTGGCCATTTTACTTAAAAATCACAGTCGAGATATAATAGGCCTCATAAGTAAAGGTTTGGTGCGGTTAGCACATTCATCCAGTGTCAAGTAAGAGATGTAATAATATTAACAAATACAATGTCAGTCGGAAAGGGGGTACTAAGCCGAAAGGAAGGTTAAGTATACATGATAGTAAATAACTTTTGTCTAAGAACTTTTTCAAAAATTTTAGATTAACAGATGTTTTAAGATTTTATAAGAAATGACGCTGTGGTGGCCCTGGCGGTCAGCTGTTTTGAGAGAGAGACAGATTTGAGTTCATTGAGTTCATTGCCGGGGTTAACAAGTAGCGTTAGCCCCGCCCCTATTCAAGGTTGTACATTTTTTAAATATGAATATGCATAAAATATGAATGTTTTTCGCAAAGTTTATATTTGCAATATAACAGTTGATAGTAGCACTTTCAGTTGTCCGCGCCTTAGTACCCCCTTTCCGACTAACGTTGTATTTTCTTTGCATGTAGTAGATGATAGTGAGCGATAATATGAATGTTTCATGGTAAATGATATTTCCCCCAAGCCCCTTGAGTTTCTGTAAATATGGGGGACTTAACTAAGATCTCACGGACTTCTTGAGAGTTCACGAACATTTAACGGTTAATAATACATCATTACTTCACATTAATATTCGACAAAACACAAATTTTAGAAAATAAAACAAAACTGCAGACGTTGCGCTTTACTTTCCCGTCAAGAAGTTAGATTAGTTTAGAATTAGATTTATCTGCCAAAATACATCAAAATAAGTTAAGCAGTTTAGCGTGAAACCGTAACAAATAAACGAAACATACACATTTATAACATTAGCTAGCACTTAAACGGTTCTACATTTCAGGTGATGATACGTAGATTAGGGCAACGTAGTGTGGCTAAAAGAGGACGATGTATAGTCACGAGCACCAATATGTACGAGGGCCATTCAATAAATATTTAGCCCACAAAAGAAAAACGAAAATTTTGAGAAAGTAGAGATTTATTTTTCAACATAGTCTCCTTTCAATTCAATACACTTGGCCCAGCGACGCTCCAACTTTTTTAACCCGTCCAAAAATACGATTTCCCGAGGTCTTCAAAATAGGTGTCTGTGGCGGCGATGACCTCATCATTCGACCCAAATCTTTTGCCGGCGAGTGACTTTTTCAGATTTGGGAACAAGAAGAAGTCACAGGGAGCCAAATCTGAAGAATACGGTGGACGGGGCAGCAATTTGTAGCGCAATTCGACCAATTTGGCCATGACGACGGCGGAGGTGAGAGCCGGCGCGTTGTCGTGGTGGAACAGCACTTTTTTTTTTGCAAAATGGGGCCGTTTTTTTTCAATTCTGCGTCGAATCGGCCCAATAAGTCGGAATAGTAGAGCCCCGTGATTGTTTTACCCTTCTCGAGGTAATCGATGTTGATCACACCTTGTGAGTCCCAAAAAACACTGGCCATCACCTTTCCGGCCGATTGAACAGTCTTCGCCTTCTTTGGAGCACGTTCGGCGGGTAAAGTCCACTTTTTCGACTGTTCCTTCGTCTCTGGTGTGTACTAGTGAACCTATGTTTCGTCGACGGTCACAAAACGACGCAAGAACTCCGCCGGATTGCGTTGAAACAGCGCCAAACATGTCGCCGATGTGGTCTCACTGTTGCGCTTGTTGTCTGGTGTGAGCAAACGCGGCACCCATCGCGCCGATAACTTTTTCATACCCAGTTCTTCGTGCAGAATATGATGCACTGTCCCTTCTGCGATGCCTACAGTCTCAGCTATCTCGCGAATCTTCAATCGCCGGTCTGCCAACACGAGATCGTAGATCTTTTTTACGTTTTACTCTGTAGTAGCCGTTTTCGGTGCACCTGGGCGTGGCTCATCAAAAACCGACGTGCGGCTACGAGTAAACTCGTTGTACCAATTTTTGACGGTCGCCATCGAAGGAGAAGAGTCACCGTACACAGCATCCAAGCGCTCTTTGATTTCGCTGCGCGTTTTCCCTTCCAAAAACAAGAATCTAATCACTGAACGATATTGTTATTTTTCCATTTTTGTAAAACCGACCGACACGCTCGCTTCCAAAGGCTGTCAAAACAAAACAAATGAAGGGAAAAAATTGAAAACTACTTAGTAGGCTTCAAAAAGTATTTACTGCACGATAGTAAAACTCTTTTGTAACAACAGCGCCATCGGGCGACGAGGCTAAGTAATTATTGAGTGCCCCTCGTTATATACTTTGACTCTTATTCCAACGCCTTAAGAGTTACAATTGTTTACACATTTTTTCCTCGTGACTGTACATCCACCCCGCACGCCACTTACCTCTATCCGCGCAAGCCGCTCGCACCGCACTCGCGGGAGTCCGCGCGCTCTGATTCACAACATTAACTAGCATTTAAATGTACAGAACATAACATTAATTTCAGGGATGGCTGATGATGATGATGCCATTTCAGGTGATGTACGTGGACTACGGCAACGTGGTGTGGGTGAAAGAGGATGACGTTCGCATCCTCCCCGCGCGGCACTTGCCGCTGCCCGCGCAGGCCGCCCGCGCGGCGCTCGCGGGCGTGTGCGCGCGCACCGCCTGCAGCCGCCAGTGGGCCGCCGCCAAGCGCGCGCTGGCCGCCATGACGCAGGAGCGCACGCTAGACGCGCACGTCATGTGAGTATCTTAGGGGCACGCTACACGCGCACGTCATGTATGTTAGGGGCACGCTACACGCGCACGTCATGTGAGTATCTTAGGGGCACGCTACACGCGCACGTCATGTGACTATCTTAGGGGCACGCTACACGCGCACGTCATGTGACTATCTTAGGGGCACGCTACACGCGCACGTCATGTGACTATCTTAGGGGCACGCTACACGCGCACGTCATGTGACTATCTTAGGGGCACGCTACACGCGCACGTCATGTGACTATCTTAGGGGCACGCTACACGCGCACGTCATGTGACTATCTTAGGGGCACGCTACACGCGCACGTCATGTGACTATCTTAGGGGCACGCTACACGCGCACGTCATGTGACTATCTTAGGGGCACGCTACACGCGCACGTCATGTGAGTATCTTAGGGGCACGCTACACGCGCACGTCATGTATGTTAGGGGCACGCTACACGCGCACGTCATGTGAGTATCTTAGGGGCACGCTACACGCGCACGTCATGTGACTATCTTAGGGGCACGCTACACGCGCACGTCATGTGACTATCTTAGGGGCACGCTACACGCGCACGTCATGTGACTATCTTAGGGGCACGCTACACGCGCACGTCATGTGACTATCTTAGGGGCACGCTACACGCGCACGTCATGTGACTATCTTAGGGGCACGCTACACGCGCACGTCATGTGACTATCTTAGGGGCACGCTACACGCGCACGTCATGTGAGTATCTTAGGGGCACGCTACACGGGCACGTCATGTGACTATCTTAGGGGCACGCTACACGCGCACGTCATGTGAGTATCTTAGGGGCACGCTACACGCGCACGTCATGTGACTATCTTAGGGGCACGCTACACGCGCACGTCATGTGAGTATCTTAGGGGCACGCTAGACGCGCACGTCATGTGAGTATCTTAGGGGCACGCTACACGCGCACGTCATGTGAGTATCTTAGGGGCACGCTACACGCGCACGTCATGTGAGTATCTTAGGGGCACGCTACACGCGCACGTCATGTATGTTAGGGGCACGCTACACGCGCACGTCATGTATGTTAGGGGCACGCTACACGCGCACGTCATGTGAGTATCTTAGGGGCACGCTACACGCGCACGTCATGTGAGTATCTTAGGGGCACGCTACACGCGCACGTCATGTGAGTATCTTAGGGGCACGCTACACGCGCACGTCATGTGACTATCTTAGGGGCACGCTACACGCGCACGGCATGTGAGTATCTTAGGGGCACGCTACACGCGCACGTCATGTGAGTATCTTAGGGGCACGCTACACGCGCACGTCATGTGACTATCTTAGGGGCACGCTACACGCGCACGTCATGTGACTATCTTAGGGGCACGCTACACGCGCACGTCATGTGACTATCTTAGGGGCACGCTACACGCGCACGTCATGTGACTATCTTAGGGGCACGCTACACGCGCACGTCATGTGACTATCTTAGGGGCACGCTACACGCGCACGTCATGTGAGTATCTTAGGGGCACGCTACACGCGCACGTCATGTATGTTAGGGGCACGCTACACGCGCACGTCATGTGAGTATCTTAGGGGCACGCTACACGCGCACGTCATGTGACTATCTTAGGGGCACGCTACACGCGCACGTCATGTGACTATCTTAGGGGCACGCTACACGCGCACGTCATGTGACTATCTTAGGGGCACGCTACACGCGCACGTCATGTGACTATCTTAGGGGCACGCTACACGCGCACGTCATGTGACTATCTTAGGGGCACGCTACACGCGCACGTCATGTGACTATCTTAGGGGCACGCTACACGCGCACGTCATGTGAGTATCTTAGGGGCACGCTACACGGGCACGTCATGTGACTATCTTAGGGGCACGCTACACGCGCACGTCATGTGAGTATCTTAGGGGCACGCTACACGCGCACGTCATGTGACTATCTTAGGGGCACGCTACACGCGCACGTCATGTGAGTATCTTAGGGGCACGCTAGACGCGCACGTCATGTGAGTATCTTAGGGGCACGCTACACGCGCACGTCATGTGAGTATCTTAGGGGCACGCTACACGCGCACGTCATGTGAGTATCTTAGGGGCACGCTACACGCGCACGTCATGTATGTTAGGGGCACGCTACACGCGCACGTCATGTATGTTAGGGGCACGCTACACGCGCACGTCATGTGAGTATCTTAGGGGCACGCTACACGCGCACGTCATGTGAGTATCTTAGGGGCACGCTACACGCGCACGTCATGTGAGTATCTTAGGGGCACGCTACACGCGCACGTCATGTGACTATCTTAGGGGCACGCTACACGCGCACGGCATGTGAGTATCTTAGGGGCACGCTACACGCGCACGTCATGTGAGTATCTTAGGGGCACGCTACACGCGCACGTCATGTGACTATCTTAGGGGCACGCTACACGCGCACGTCATGTGACTATCTTAGGGGCACGCTACACGCGCACGTCATGTGACTATCTTAGGGGCACGCTACACGCGCACGTCATGTGACTATCTTAGGGGCACGCTACACGCGCACGTCATGTGACTATCTTAGGGGCACGCTACACGCGCACGTCATGTATGTTAGGGGCACGCTACACGCGCACGTCATGTGAGTATCTTAGGGGCACGCTACACGCGCACGTCATGTGAGTATCTTAGGGGCACGCTACACGCGCACGTCATGTGAGTATCTTAGGGGCACGCTACACGCGCACGTCATGTGAGTATCTTAGGGGCACGCTACACGCGCACGTCATGTGAGTATCTTAGGGGCACGCTACACGCGCACGTCATGTATGTTAGGGGCACGCTACACGCGCACGTCATGTATGTTAGGGGCACGCTACACGCGCACGTCATGTGAGTATCTTAGGGGCACGCTACACGCGCACGTCATGTGAGTATCTTAGGGGCACGCTAGACGCGCACGTCATGTGAGTATCTTAGGGGCACGCTACACGCGCACGTCATGTGAGTATCTTAGGGGCACGCTAGACGCGCACGTCATGTGAGTATCTTAGGGGCACGCTACACGCGCACGTCATGTGAGTATCTTATGCCTTTTTTTTTTTGATAATTTGTTTCTTGACCATGGATACTAGTCCTTCAGTCGAAATAATAGAGTTCATTTATTATGCTTAAAAGATGATAATGATAATTGACGACCTCCTTGGTTGAGTGGTTTGTACACCGGTTTTCATGGTGTCGCCATCTCTGAGGTCCCGGGTTCGATCCCCGGTCGGGTCAATTTAGAAATTATTGTTTTTCTAAATTGTCTCGGGTCTGTGTGTTTTCTATGTAAAATAAGTATGTATTTACGTATTTGAAGTATGTTTATCCGTTGACTAGTAACCATTTAACGATGATTTTATGAAACCATAACGAAGCTTCTCTTGGGCTAGATAATTGGTGTGAGCGTAGGAAAGTTTATTTATTTATTTATTTATTATTTATAATAAAACTAAATGATATTCCCCACAAATCCCTTGAGTTCCAGTAAAGATGTGGGACTTTAGTGAGATCTCACACGGACTTCTTGAGAGAATTTGAAAAGTGATGATGCACTGTTTTGTTTTATTTGCTAACACTCATGCACGTTCACAAACACTTAACGGTTACTAATCCACCATTATTTCACATTAATATTTCACAAAACACCAATTTTAGAAAATAAGACAAAACTACAGACATGACGCTTCACTTTCCCGCCAAGAAGTCCTATCTTATGCCTCCTCTACTAGGGTTACCATGCCTAGAAATAAAAAAGAATCCTGCCATGTGATGTGTATAAAATAAATATCATAGTACTTACTTAATAACATTTAATTACTAAAAAATACATCTGAAAAAGTAGGAGTCTTTTAGTACCTATTTTTATTTGTTCAATATATTTTTGGTTGCTAGCAATCGCATTCAAAAAGTCGGTTTTTCCAGCAATTTCACTATAAAATTGTGCGGATGCATCCGCAGATGAATTTCAACGAGCTGTCCACACGTCTGTAGGTCGATCGGTCTATGTTCATTCTGGACAGACGCAACTTGTATCGGTACTAACTTACGTTGTTTACGCTAAAGTAGGTCTTTGTATAATCCATATTTTAGTTTATCATTATCAATATTCTTTCATTTGTATTCTGGTTTCATTTTATTTACTTAGCGATCCCGCGACGCGACGACGCTCATGTTAAAAATATTAATAGGTTATTTAATAAAGTTAGAAGGCCGAGAGAGATTTTTTTTTTAAACTTTTTTGAGTTTCTTTGTTTTAAAAAATTTAATTTAATTTTTATTTCATTCGTTTTAAATTACTCGCGGACCCTAATTCCGACTTATTTTTTTAAAAATATTATTAAGGAGTTTGGTAGTGCAACGACGCACATTTTGAGTTTTGATCTGAATTCTTTTTTTATAGGACTTCTTGTATTTTGCACTAATTTTAAAGAATATCTATCATTAAACTAAATACACTTACTATAATAACATAAACGTATAGTATTCATTTGATAAAATACTCATGAAACGAATCCAAACACGACATAATCTGCCATTAATTTTTTAAGCACTCTTAAATGCTCTCAACTGCTGGCTGGCGGCATCTGCTCATTATGTTGCAATCATTGAATTGTATGTACGAGGGGCGTTCAAAATATTCTCGGTATGTGGATAAAAACAAACAAGTACGAAAAGTTTGATATTTTTATTTTTCAATATACTCCCCCCCTATGTTCATACACTTATAAGATCGATCAATTATTTTTTTTAATCCCTCATAAAAATATGTTTTATCTTTGGTGTAAAAATGCTCCTCCACGGCCGTCTTCAACGCTTCATCGTCAGAAAATTTATTTCCACGCAGATCCTTTTTAAGATTGGGGAACAAAAAGAAGTCGCTTGGGGCTAAGTCCGGACTATAGGGTGGATGAGTAACAGTTTCAAACCCACATTCAACAATAGCTGCCTTGGCAATATGAGCAGTATGGACAGGGGCGTTGTCATGCAGAAGCAGAACACCTTTGGTTAACTTTCCTCGCCTCTTTTCTTTGATCGCATCTCTTAATTGACGTATAACGTTAGCGTAGTACTGCCCTGTGATATTTACACCTTTTTCTTTATAATCGATAAGCAAAACTCCTTCACAATCCCAAAATATTGTGGCCATGACCTTGCCAGCTGACGGGATTACCTTGAACTTCTTGGGATGAGCTGAACCCTTAATGTGCCACTGCATGGACTCCTGTTTGCTCTCTGGGTCATAATGATGAACCCAGGTTTCATCTCCAGTAACTATTTTTTGCAGCACCTCATCGGGATTTTCACCACACAGGTCGATAAAATCTGAACAGCAAGCCACACGCATATCCTTTTGAAGAAGCGTCAGCATTCGCGGAACCCATCTTGCACTTACTTTTGACATATTAAGATGGTCATGTATAATGTCATGTACGGTACCAATAGAGAGATTGGTTACTTGAGCTATAGATTTTACCTTCACTCGGCCGTCTTCCAATATAAGTTTTTCCACTTTATCAATATTTTCTTGTGAGGTAGCCACTACAGGCCGGCCAGGTCTAGGGTCATCTTCAATACTCTCCCTTCCACGCTTAAATTCGCTTGACCATTTTTGAATAGTAGATAAAGAAGGAGCAGACTCACGGTAAACACAATCCATTTCCTCTTTTATGGTTTTTTGATTTTTACCCTGTTTTGTCAAGAATTTTATGACGGATCGGTGCTCTAATTTCGTTAAAATTGTTAATTCGCTCATGGTGTTCATGTTTGTTCGGCAATTGCAGAAAAACAAAAGAACATCTCGGTTCCAATTTTACTTTTTTTTAATGTCAATGGATGAATCTTAGCGGCCAGTAACAAATATATATATAAAAGAGGTTGTAACGTATCAATACCGAGAATATTTTGAACGCCCCTCGTAGAATCAAATACTAATCAAAACGAACCCAAACACGATATATCTGTTTGTTTTCCGAATGATGCGCCAAGTAGGTACGAGAATTAAACCACAAGAAGCACGCGTGCACTCTAAATCGCAACTCCGATCAAACTGATGCATCGGCAGACGTGTGAACAGACGCCGGACGTTCGCGCCGAAACCCTTTGATTCGTGCCACAAAAACCGACAACAATCGGATGCGAGGCAGACGCATCTGTTGACGTTAAATACCTACCACAGACGTGCAAATCACCCCCTCTACACGTCGGCGGACGCATCTGACGTCTGCGGATGCGTCCGCCGACGTGTAGAGGGGGCATTAGGCGTAATGCGCGAGACCGTTTGTATAATTGAAAAGGAGAAAAACGAGCGGGCAGGTCACCTGATGGAACGTAATGAACGCCGCCCATGGACACCCGCAAAACCAGAGTAATATTATTATTACCTAATGATTATACAGAATCTTTCGGTATTTACAAATAATGTTGGTAGCTAAGCTTAAGTTATGATGGGTGTATTAGTGTAGGTGTGTAGTAGCCCAGACAACTGAGCTCGCTATACCATAACTTAACACTAACTAAAATTATCTTAAATAAAGCCTGAGTGCCTTCGCACACGGCGGCGTATCGTAAGCGTATCGTAATACGCGCGTAGGACGAGAGCAATACGAGCACGTACATTTTTAAACAAGTCCGCACACGAAGCGATGTCGCCTACGACTCGCTGCAGCAACGCTTCGTGTGCGGACTTGTTTGAACATCTACGCGATCGTATTGCTCTCGTCCTACGCGCGTATTACGATACGCTTACGATACGACGCCGTGTACGAAGGCACTTACTGTAATCTTCCAAGAAGAATACCAATCCTTGGCCTAGCGCCGCGCGTCCGGCTGAGGGGGACTGCGGTCAAGGAGCATATCCTGGCCGCTGGTGGTGGATAGAACTGCCCTAAACTAACCACCTATCCCTCAAAACTCTGACCCCAGAAAAAGTGATGTTCAATTCACTAGGTAGAACCGCGTCCACGCGCGTTGCAGCACCTTGGCCCACGGCCCAGAAGTGGGACCACACCGTAACAATTAATACTTAGTAACACAACTAATTAAATTAAACTAAAAATTTTTCTACTTGCAGCGGTCGCGATTACGACGAAATCATCGTGGAGCTATTCGACGAGGACGGCTACAGCATAGCCGAGCAGCTGGCTGCGCAGGATCTCGTCACGCTGAAGGAATACGCGATCACCGACGACACCGCGGTCACGCAGAAGGTGGTCGCCGCGTGACAGACCCCCACAACCCCTATGCGGTGCGCGGAGTTAGTCATACTAAAACCCTTCTATTGTTAGCCCTTTCCCCGCCAGTCGGATTAATCCGACAAATGTTGTCGTGCCCATTTCGCCTAGGTCGTATACACCCTTAATTTTTATTCGGTTTAATGAAATTATGAGTAAGAAACCTATGTACAAATATGACAAAAAAATTTCGACCTCCCATACCAATTGTCGTCAGCTGATCGGACAGTTTTGTATGGGAGGTCGAATTTTTTTTTGTCATTTTTGCACATAGGTTTCTTGGGGAAAGTTGTTCAGTTTCGTGGGTGGAACTCACCCTTAATTTCATTAAAACGAATAAAAATTAAGAGTGTATATCCGACAAAATAGCTGTTTGTTTTATCGATATTGTCGTAAGTAAACTACGTGCATACATCTTTGTATTCCGTTTTTAATTTTTATATTTTTGTATTACTGTACTGAGATAGGCGCTGAGGACTCGGCAACTGATATAGCCAGGCGGTTAAAGGGTTAATACGTGTAAGCGGCAGTGGCGTAGCTTAATTTACACGGGCCCTGTATCAAAATTCACCATTTTTTTGACAGACGTATTTATAAAATCATCTATTGAATTGTGTAATGAAAAATATTTATAGTAGGTGATGATTTTTTGACTATACACAATAATGACAAGTCTGATAGCTGTTCCTGTCCCATGGAGGTCCTAATATATTTATTTATCACACTCGTTCGGGGCCCCTGTATCATTGATACGGCAGATATGGTGGTAGCTACGCCCCTGGTAAGCGGTGTAATCTTAAAGGTCACGCAGAAGATAGTCGCCGCGTGCGAACTCCTACGCAGTGCGCGGACTTACCAAAAACTTTTTTTAGTGATTATTTGTGTAAGCAATGTTATCATAAATTGACGGCTTCGAAGGTGTTGAAGAAACATGTGTACTCGGAGGGTAGATGTGTGTCCTGAAACAACAGTAACAGTGTCTTTAACCTTTAAGGCGAAGGGTAAGTCACAGTGCGGCCTCCAATCAATTTTAATTGCATGACTTCTAAGTCGGATCTATTTTCATAAACTAGCGACATACCGGACCTAGAAAAACACCTATAACATTAATTTGATGATTGTACACCAATTTTTAGTCTGTTTTTATACTCGTAAACCGTTTATTACTAAACTACACAACAAAAAGTAGTGTACAATTATTAAATAAATATTATAGATGTTTCCCTAGGTCCGGTAGGTCGCCAATTTATGAAAATAAAATCGATTGGCGGCAGCACTTAGCATACCCTTAGTCTTAAATGCGGTCGCTCACTAAACAGTGCTCAATTAATAGAATTTGTGTTGTGTCTAGTGTTGCCGCGTACTAAATGTTAAAATTATTCACGCCAGCAGGTCAACCTACCCATAACTGACAAATTATCTAATCAATATTAATCGTTATACCCTTTAGTTAAAAGTTCAAAATTGATCGCTCAAATTCGATAGTTTGTTATAGATTGACCTGCGGTTTTCTGTATAATGCAATATTTGCTATTGCTATTTATTTAATGACAATAAATAAATGAAAAAAAGTCGCAATTATTTTAAAAAGCGGGAAATCAAACAGGAGAACGGCATAATCTGTACCAAAAGATTTTTTTCCATAATATCTTATGTTTTATCTTTAAATCGTCTGTGTCAATTGTTAAAAAAAATCAATCAAATGGGCTAGCTCGCTCCATCGTAGATCCTGTCTTAGCCCCTGGGCTTGATTGGGATCAAGAGCAAACCCATTCAGAGTTTAAAAAAAAAAGTTTTTGCACAAACTAAAAATAGAAAAATCTAGATCAACTATTTCTTGGAAAACGTCGTAAAAATGGGGACGAAACTGATTTAATTAGTAGCATTGGCTATTTTATATTAATATGATTATACATCTCTTAACCCTATAGGGTTTTAACTACATAGTTCACATTTTGCAGTCACAAAAGAGCTTGTTAGGTATAAGTCAGCTGACTAGTTATAATCGTTTCTACATGAAAGAAGTGTAAATTCGGGCTATTAGTATATAATAATTATTGAATACGTTGTATGCTTAACAGTTAGACGACTATACATAGTGTTATTATAATAATAACGCAAAAAAATATATTAGGAAAAAATATTATTTTTAGAATCGAGACTAAAATCGATTACAGTACTCCTTATAAATGCAGATTCGTTTCACCATTTTAAATAAACAGTTTTGTAGCCCACTTATTTAAAACTGTTTAAATCAATATATATCTATGAATCTTATCATAATATTAGTGACACATGACGGCAATGCAAATCTCTTCCATAATACTTTATGAATAAAAATAATAGTTATTATTTTAAAGATCGATATATTATTTAGATGGCCCGCCATTGTTCAGCAGTGGGACATAATAATTATAAAAATAGTATAGTAATAAAAATTCGATTAGGTGCCTAAGGTTTTTCGCTATTTCAATAGAAACCTGAAAATAAGCACAAAGAAAACTATAGACACTGAAAATGAATTTATCCTCAATCGCATTGAATTTGCTTTACATATGTGTTGTTGCATTATTTACTTCATTTAGTACTAGTAGTAGGTACTAGTTATAAGATATTGTGATAGAATTGTGTGTGATTGAAGCTGTGACGATGTACAGGTATTATTTGAAAAGTATTCTATAAGCCGCACTATGCCTGGACATAACATTATTGTTACTAGACACACGCTAAATTGAATTCATGTGTTTACAGTTCATTTCTTAAGAATCTCGTAACATATCAATAACATTGTGCCAACATTTGTTAACATTTTGGTCGATACAATGAAAATATGTTTTATTTAATCATCATTAATACAACCAAAACGCGTTTAAAGTTTTCATGCAATATTTGCAAATGCATTTTTACTATTGTCTAAGTTCCCAGTTATTTTAAAATTCATCAGAGTTAACGAATTTTTTTTATTGTGTCGATTACACTATATCTACCTACTGGTTATATGAAAAATAAGTTTGTAGTGTGGAGGCTGATGGCCTCCACCAGAAGGTAAGGGTGACCCAATGAAATGCGTGTTCACTTATATGTTTGCTTTATTTATTAATGCGACGTACGATACAGTTCGCGGGTGCAGAGCGACTAGCTCTGGAAGCTTCGAGCTTCCACGGGTTACATGAATTTGCTGACACAAAATATATACATGTGTGGAGGTGGTGTACGAACACCTACAATACTCCCCTCTTTAAAAAAATATATTTATATAATTAAGAAAAAATATAACTGAAAGAGAAAACAAAAGTAATAAGAGAAAAAATTAGTGAAAGAAAAAAAATATGTGCTAAGATACAAAGAAAGATAAAAACTAAGTGAAAGTAAAAAGTTATAGGTAGGTATGCTAGGTTACAAAGAAGTTTGCTTATCCTACTTCTTTACGCTAAGTCAACACTGTCAACTAAAAGCTATTGTTACCTTACACTGTATTCTTATCTTACGCTTATGCTAGGTTGCGTACCGGTTACCGTACGCTTAGAATAAACATTGGATCCAATTACATTATAACTACAGTAATCATACGATAGCAAGTACAGTACAATACCGTGTGACTACAACTAAGACTTATTCTAAGAAATGTATGTACCTAGTAGGCATCGAGCATACGGATTGTTTTTTTAAAAAGACCGTTCTATATTCACTGCACTTGTATTCACTCACTTTTCACTGCTTACCCTAAGCATTTACTAAGATTACGAACAGTTACAGAAATATCTTAAAGCTACTTACAATTAACTTATGCGTATCCGTGAACAGGATCAGCAGCGGATGATGCGGACGGGTTAATACCGACGGTTGTAGTTGGTGGACTAAACGCTTTCTGATGCTGAAGCTGTATCGAGGATACTGCTACACCTGTGGCTTGCTTGCGCAACCACCCTTTTAAACCTTGGCAGCTTCGTTTCCATAGATAAAATAGTATAACTATTGATAGCAAACTAGCAATTACGACTAGCCAAATGCTTAGTTGGTTATAGCGCTCCTCAACTTTGGTGGCTACGTCACTTTGCTGGTTGACGATAAGTTCTTTTTCTTGGTAGTTACCCATTGCAAACTAACAAGTACGATCCGTGTTACTAACTTGTGTACGCGTATGAAATAATTAAAAATACGAACTGTTGTTATTTATAAAGCGAGAATTATCTCTCCAAAAATGCTAACATAAACTAAACTAAAATTATTACTCTTAACCTACTTTAATTGTTCTCATTTATAAAACGCAAAGGAGGCTTAATTAAGCGTCCACTTCGTGTTTTATGAATGTGTGTCGCGCTTTGCATGGACGAAGATGATGTCGGTGGGTCGGCTGCTGGCGCGTCTCGAGCTGCGTCAGCAGGCGCCAGGGCATCGTCATCGTCACTACCTATTATTATGTACGCGGGCTTAAGCCTATCTATAGAGATCGACGTTTGGCGATTATTTATTTGTATGGTATAAACCTTTGTGCCTCTTTTGATAACGCGGTAGGGACCGTCGTAAGGGGGTTTCAAGGGCTTACGCACTGTATCGTCTCTTACAAATACATAATCGCATGTTTTTAACTCGGGATGAACAAAGAAAGTCTTTGAGTTGCTATGCGACTTAAAAACTGGCTTAATTTTACTTATAGTGTCGCGAATTTTATGGACTAAATTATAAGTATCGGTGGGTTTACGGATTGAGTCATAGAAATCTCCTGGTAAACGTAAATTGCGACCGTATGTTATATCAGCTGCGCTGTAACCGGTGTCACTGCGATAAGCGGCTCTAAGTCCCAGTAAAACGATTGGTAGTTGTTCTACCCAAGAACTGTCATATGCAATGAGGCGAGCCGAAAGTGCTGCTTTCAAAGAGCGGTGCCATCGTTCGACTACGCCGTTGCTTTGGGGATGGTACGCGGTGGAGCGTATCTTTTGTATCCCCAATAGTTTCATTAATTCTGAAAATAGACTGCTCTCAAACTGACGACCTTGATCGCTAGTTAATTTTATAGGACAACCGTATCGACATATCCATTCATCGAAAATTACCTTATTCGTCGTCTTTCTGTGATTCCGCTAATTCGTTGTAATTGATTGGTGACGGGCAGCATATGGTTTCTACGCGTGACAAGGCGTCGGCGACACTGTTATCGGACCCGCTAATATGTTGTATATTTGTCGTAAATTCACTTATGAATGATAAATGTCTCGAACGGCGCGGAATTTCGTTTTCGCATTTTGTTATTTTTGTAAACGCGAATGTTAAGGGTTTATGGTCGGTGTACACAGTGATTTGGCGACCTTCAAATAATTTTCTAAAATGTTTAATGGCCATAAATATTGCCAAAAGTTCGCGGTCATAAGTTGAATACTTTTGTTGAGCGTTTGTTAGCTTTTTTGACATATAACCTAATGGCTGCCAAATATTATCAATTTTCTGCTGTAAAACTGCGCCTACGCTCGTGTTCGAGGCATCTGTCATTAGAGCGAGTTTTGCGTTCGGATCAGGGTGCGACAATGTAGCGGCCTGTTGAAGACCTACTTTACATTGTGCAAATGCGTCGTTCGCGGATTCCGTCCAAGCGATCGGAGACTTATCGTTCTTTTTTGCGCTTGACAAATACTTATTTAATTCGTTAAGATACCTACTAGCGTGCGGCAAATGAGCGAGATAAAAATTGACCATCCCCAAAAATCGTCTCATGTCCTGTACGGTTTTGGGTTTAGGATAATTAATTATGGCATGAACCTTGTCGTCTAAAGGCCGTATACCATCGGGGCTAACTTCGTATCCTAAGAAATTGAGCTTGTTTTGACCAAATGAGCATTTTGCTAGATTAATAGTTATGCCAAATTTTTGAAATCTTTCAAAAACTATGTCTAAATGTTGTTTATGAGTAACTTCATCGGGACTCCCAATTATTACGTCATCTAAATATGAAAATAGGAAATCTAGGTCACTAAGTACAAAGTTCATGAAACGCTGAAAGGTTTGTGCGGCATTACGCAAACCGAAGCTCATTCGTGGTATAAAACTCACTAGAGTAATACGTAGATGCTTTTAATTAAAACGACGTAGTAGAGTCACTGATATAATATTATAATAATAAGGTACATAATCAAGTTCCCGACAACCACTTCGATCAAAATACGAGCAAGCTCTGCCTCGGCGCTATACTCTCGCGCCGGAGCCCAAACTTAAAAACAAAGTCATTATTCACATTCCATTATTAGACATAGTCATTTCTACGAGTTCGCCAAAACCCTTATCGTACTCCGCACTGAACCTAATGTTGTTAATGTAAACATAAGCCCGGAATGTAACACTTCTGCGCGCCCGGCGCGACGCCGTCCCCTACTCGTCATGCGTTGCTTTATGTTGCCAACAATAATTTGTTTGTAATAAAGCACTGATTTTGATAATATTATTTAACTAGTATTTATAGGATCGCCAACAGTCGGCTATCCTGCGACAGGAATGTCCCTATTCCTGTACTTTCGGCCGTCCTTATACAGGGTATGTCTCTATACCGATGATTTATAGAGAAATATAGGTAACTTATACAACAATAAAAATAACACAAGTAATCCTCATTTAAATACAAACAATAATTTATGAAATAATGTATATATTAATGATTTTAGTAAACTTTTGAGTTATGACGACGATTACAATTTTGCTTACCTACTGATAATCTAATAACTAAAACAATAACTAATATAAACTAATAACAATGACCTTATTTATAAAAACAATAAAAATATGTATAAATTGCCTTATAATTTTATATAATATAAAAGTTTTATGGTCGTTAGAACTATTCATTATTACAGCATTAATCAAAATTCTTAATAGCATTAATAATCAGTTCTTATTGAATTTTCCAGTATTAATTAAAGTTTTCAATCATTTAAAATTTAACTTTTTTCACAGTTCTTAATCTACTTTTCAGTAATAGTAACAACGTCCTTTTTTTTAACGATCATTAGAGATATTTATTATTACAGTATTAATCAGGAAGAAATGCTTCATCTTAATGACATAAGGCTATTGTAATGATTTTGTCAATCTTCGCTCTACTCATTTAACTATAATTAGGTAGTCTACTATGGCACCATTGCAATAGCCAATGTTTAACTTTTGCATTGTTGTAGAGCTGCCGTTTGTCACCGTTGCATTACGATCTGCTGATGTGCTCGATAAAGAAACCGTTTGCCACCATCGGGCCACGGTCTACTGATAAACTATGAAATAAAACTGTCATTTGCCACCATCGGGACACGATCTAATGAAAAATATGTAAGAAAGCTGCCGTTTGCCACCCTCGGGACACGGTCTGCTGTTACATCTGTTATGAAGCTGCCGTTTGCCACCATCGGGACACGGTCTGTTGATAGATTACGTTATATGGCTACCGTTTGCCACCCTCGGGACACGGTCTGCTGTTACATCTGTTATGAAGCTGCCGTTTGCCACCATCGGGACACGGTCTGTTGATAGATTACGTTATATGGCTACCGTTTGCCACCCTCGGGACACGGCCTGCCGACAATATGAAATTCAAAACTTCTCTTTTCCACCTTCAGAGCACTAACAGTCGAATGTTGGTACCGGGAACTATGTTACGCCACCTTCGGGCCGACGTCGTTAGATTATTCGGTGCTATCATCAATCCCGGTCCTTCATCATGCATACCTAAGCTGTAACGTTAGGGATATTACAGATAGGGAAAAAGGTACATGTATGTATATTTGTGGTAACTTTTTACCGCTTTAGTCTGGTCAGTAATTAGTCAGCTTCATTTAAATCATCGCTACTACTACTATCATCACTTGCCGGTGGAGTGACGTGAAACGTGATCCAGGGTTTCAAATGATCTGCCGGGAATATGTTTTGATATTTCTTTTGAGAATGACCTTCGATATTTGTGTCTTGATCTAGAATAGCAGTAATTTTAAAAGGACTGCGAAATTTAGGGGCTAATTTCTTGCTCTTGCCCTTTTCTGGGTTATTATTCGGAATCATGACTAAGTGGCCTTCTTTAAAAAAAACTTTGTAGGAGCTCGCGCTTTGTCAAATATATCCTTCATCTTTTTTTGAGCTTCTTCGATATTATTTTCTACCGTCTTTCTTATTTCCTCTCGATTGATTTCCTCTGGTTCTAGAACTGCCTTTAAAATATTTTCCGATTATCCATCTATTCTTTTTCCAAATACTACTTCCGCCGGCGTTTTCCCAATTCCTTTGTTGAGCGTGTTATTCAGACTCCATTGGAGTTTTTGAACGTTCGAGTCCCAATCTTTCTCATCAAGGCCGTGGTTCATTGCAGACAACGAATTCAAGATCGTGCGATTATAACGCTCAATTTGCCCGTTTGCCTGTGGTGTTGCGACTGCATTCAACACGTGTTTTATGCCCAGAGACCCTAAGAACCCCTTGAACTCACTAGAGGTGAACCCAGTGCCTTGATCAGAAATAATTATTTTAGGACATCCGAAACTCGAGAATATCTCTACAAGAGTTTTTATGGTCGTTTTTGATTTCGTGTTCCTGACTGCTTTAACAAAGATAAACTTGCTGAACCCGTCGATTACTCCTAAAATGTAAGTGTTGCCCTTCTTGCTCTTTATAAAGGGGCCCAAGTGGTCTATGTGGAGCGTGTGAAAGATTGATGGAGTTTTGGGAATTGGGTGTAGGTAGCCCGTTTTCTTTCCACTCATCTCCTTATTGTAGGCGCAATTTATACAAGAGGCTACATACTTTCTGACGAAGCGTTTCATTTTGGGAAACCAATAGTCGGTGCTTATTTTCTCAAGTGTTTTCTCCAACGCAAAATGACCCGCTTTATCGTGATTCATTTGGCATATGCGCCATCGTGCTCCGAGTGGTACAACCCACTTTTGCTTTCGACCGACTTTCCTGTATAACTTATCATCACGTAAGACATAATTATTCGTAATGTCTTTAAGGTCATCTTCACTGGTGCTCAGTATAGACTTGATGTGCTTTAACTGTGGATCAGTCATCTGGACTGTATGCAACCAATCATTAGTCGTGATATGAAGGATTTCCAGCTCTTCTTGTTCTTCCATTGGCATTGGGTTACGACTTAAGACGTCTACATGTTGCATGCTATGTCCGGGTCTATATTCAATTGAAAAATTGTATTCTTGCAACATGAGCCACCATCTCGCAACTTTTGGCAAAAGATCTCTTTTGGTAAGGGTCGCTCGCAATGCAAAACAATCAGTCATTACCTTAAATTCTAACCCAAGTAGATAGACACGAAATTTCTTCAAAGAAAGAACGACTGCCATTGTTTCCAACTCATATGAATGCCAGAATGCTTCCTCCCGTGTTGTTTGTCGGCTGAAATAGGCTACTGGGCGTAATTGACAATCGTTGTCACCTTTTTGTAGCAATATACCACCCACTCCAATTTTACTAGCGTCACAGTGCACCTCAGTTTAATAATCGGAGTTATATAATGCCAATATGGGCCTGCATATTAATTTGGACTTGATATCTTGAAAAGCGCTCTCTTGTCCAGGACCCCAATGCCATGTTGAATCAGCTTTGGTCAATTTCGTTAATGGTTTGGCAAGCGTAGCGAAATTCTGAACAAAACGGCGGAAGAAGCTTGCTAGGCCTACGAATTGGCGAACCTGATGTACGCTTTTCGGAGTCGGAAATTCAGATACTGCCTTTATCTTTCTTGTACCTGGTCTAAGCCCAGTTTCGGAAATTTCGTAGCCTATAAATACTCTAACTCCGATTGAAAGAAGAAACACTTCTTTAAATTGAGAGTAAGATTTGGTTTGGAAAGCAAATTAAGAATATCCTCTAATTTCTGAAAAGATTCTTCATAAGTACTTCCCGTACTCAGCAAGTCATCTAAGTACGGAATCGCCAAATCGAATCGTCTATTGCCAAGAGCCTTGTTTATCATATTTTGGAACACGGCTGGAGCATTCACAAGACCAAACGGCATTCTGGTGTATTCGTAATTACCGTCTGGTGTTACAAATGCAGTAAGATGTCGTGAAGACTCCTCAATGGGTATTTGATAATAGCCCGATGCCAAATCTAGACTGGTAAAAAGGTTCTTACCACTAAGTCTGTCTAGTTGGTCATCAATAACCGGCATCGGGTAACTTTTATCGTTTTCTTGTTAAGTGCTCTATAGTCAACACAAAGCCTATATTCATTGTTCTTTTTGCGAACGAGAACAATGGGGCTAGCACAAGCAGAATGAAATTCTCTAATGATGTTATTTGAGAGCAACTCTCCAACCATTTCTCTTACAACGGCACGTTTTCTAAAAGGGAGCCTATATGGTTTATAAGTAACTGGCGTATCATTGTTCAGGCGGATCGTCATCTGTGCAACTTCTGTAGTACCAAGTTCTTGCATGTTGAATGCGAAACAGCTTCGGTAGCGGTTGAGCAGTTCAAGTAGTTGTTCTTTCTGTGCTTTTGACACTTTCGGGCCTACATTTAACATCTCTGCTGTGATGGGAGGTTTTGCGGCTTTGCATGTTCCTGTTATGTCCTCTGATAAGTTCTCTGATATTCGATTAACAAAAACTTCTAACGACTTATTTTGAAGACGTTCTGTATGGGGTAATATAGTAGTACGTGCAAGAATTTTGTTCTGAGAGAAAGTTATGGGTTTGTTTGACAAGTTGACTAAAATAATACGTCCTTTTCCATTCGTAAATTCATATGCCCCTTGTAAAATACAAAATTCACTGTTGTCCTTCAAACATGCGTAACCGGGTAGAAACAAAAACCCAGTAAAGTGAGTATCAATAACGTGGACTGTAATATCTTTTAAGCCCTCTACCGTAATGTCAGAAGAGTAACTACCTCTAACCGGTTCAGTTTAGTGTCATCGCAATATAGAGTCAACTGTGTACTGGTCTTATACACAGTAACCGATGGTAACTCTGTGAGTGATTGTCCTATCAGAACGTCGGTGTTTAGTAAATCGTCTGGAACCACGTATGCATCTACGTCCGCCTTTACGGCATGTATCTCTATAGTTATCATAACACTTCCTAGAGGTGTCACACTACCAAGTCCAAACCCCGTTATAATTGGAAGTCCTACCTTATCCAAAACTAAATTAGATTCTTTAGCAATCCTACATTTAATGAGCGTGCATTGACTCCCAAAATCTACGTAACTTGACCGCGGTGTGCCGTTTAATATTATGTCTTTAAAATATTTACCATTTTGTGTTTTGTCCTTAGTTATTTGTAAAACTCGTTTGGTATCCAGTTTATTATTTTCATTAATATTATGTCCATCGGATTCCAGTTTCGTAAAATTGGGTGGACGACATTGTCGAGATTCATGACCAAGGCGGTTACATTTGTCGCAACGTAGTATGGGCTTTGAGCACGTATGTACAGCATGACCAACCTCTGAGCAGTTGAAACAACGAATATTTTTAAACCTATTGGTCGCATTATTGGTGGCATTAATATTATGCTTTAGTAAACCACTTGCACGATTAGTATTTGTTTCTCTTGATTCATAATTGTTTCTGGCGTTTTGTATTGGTTTTCTTATAAGGCCAGTTTTCTTTGAAATGCGGCGCAAATACGTTAGAAGCTGTGATGGTCTCTTAATAATCAAACCTTGTGCGTTTAGTCGGATATTGTTATCATAAATTCCGTTAATTACGCAATCAACAGCGTTTCTCCTCGTTATTTCACACATTTTGACAAGGCGTATTTTGTCATGAAAGTACTCCTCCAGTGACTCATCTCTTTTGCTGCGTCTATCAAGCATTTCGTACAAGCGATCTGCGTAATTTCGGTCATCAGGAAATGTCTTTAATTTGGCGCTGCCACTGCCGCCAACTTAAATTCACGGAATTGCGCCCTTGATACCATTTCTTGGCATAGCCAGTCAGTTTGGAGTTGGCATAGTATATAATTTATTTCTCACTCCATCCATAGACCGCTGCAGTGTCATTTACTTTTCAAATCCAGTCAGCTGCTGTTTGAGTGTCCGCATCTGGATCAAAATCAGGGATGACATTATGTGCTCCCTCGAATGTGCCGCTTTTGCTTTTCATCAATTCAGCAAATTTCACGAAAATATCTGTATCATGTTGGATAGCTGACTGCACTCTCGTCTTTTTATTCGGTGGAGTTCCAGAGGTCCTTCTTGGTCTTTTCCGTTTACCGGTGCCTTCCTGCGACCTCTTCCGAGATTGTCTCGTTCTGGTGTCGGAGTTATGGGAGTGTTCATCGCTGTTGGATTCACTGTTCGAACTCGACATATCAGAGCTTGCCGATGTCGCTCAAACTGATTGTCTTGGATAACAACGTTGGTTACGATTATGACGACTATCTTTTCTGTATCGTCGTTTTGAATAGTAGTGATTAGTTTCACAATCGGAAGAACTGCTGTTCGAATTCCTGCGCCGTGACCGATCACGCCATGTATCACGTTTTGACTTAGTATGTATTTTTGTTGTAGACCTTCTCCTCTTTTCAGACATTCCGCGGCGCGTAGGGCTTCTAGCCCTTCTAATACTACTAGCAGTAGCATCATTCAATGGAGGGGTGTATGATTTATCCGACATGACTCAGACAGTTACTAGTATAAGAAGACTGGTGGGTATTTATGGTTGATGAAGGAAGAAGGGAAGAGAATAAAAGAAAATAAATCTTTTGTTATTATTGACATTAAATAAAAGCAACAGTTCTGATTAGGGAACTCACTCAAATTAGTATTAAGTAAATCGTCACCATGTTGTGATTTAGCTCTTAATGCAACACATAGTAATCTACAAAATGTAATAATAAAATGCAGTCGCAGTCCCAATAACTAAACGTAACTCAACTTAAATTGTAAATAAAAAGTACTTTTAGTCGATATAAAAATTATATTAATATAATATTAATATTATCCTACGATTATGATAAACTTATCATAACTAATGTGATGATATACGTTAACATATTTACGGTATAAATAAACAATAAAATAAGATAAAACATTTTTTTTTTTTTTACTATTATTAGGCTGTATGGGTTGCTTCCCGTTGCCTATCAATGGCCATAGAGAATCTAGAGGTCTTCAAGATGCGCAAGCGCAATCAAAACAAACTAAATGAGGACTTCTTGGCGGGAAAGTGAAGGGTCATGTCTGCAGTTTTGTTTTATTTTCTAACATTTGTGTTTTTTCGAATATTAATGTGAAATAATAGTGGATTATTAACCGTTGAGTGTTTGTGAACGTACATGAGTGTTGGCAAATGAAACAAAACAGTGCAACATCACTTTTCAAATTCTCTCAAGTAGTCCGCGTGAGACCTCAGTAAAGTCCCACATCTTTACTGAGGACTCAAGGGGTTTAGGGAACATCATTTATCATTCATCTTAATCACCACTCATTATCATCAAGGGAAAAAAACAAATAAAAAACTAATGACTAGGCAGTATGGCTCAGACCTTAGCCTGTTCCTTCATGGAACTAATATAAATAAAAAAAAAAACAAACTAAATGATGACAATCAAAATCAAAACAATGATAGCGTATGTAAATGACCAATATTCTATTCTAAATCTATCAGCGATATACTTAATGATAACAAAACTCATTATAATTTTCGTCAAAGGTTTAACTTGTTCACACAAAATAAAACAGTTTACTTCTAGAAGTTAGTGACTAATTCTTAACTGAATAACTATTGTGTTGCAGGTTTTCATTTGATAGATAGATAGATAATACTTTTATTGTAACATAATAACACAAACATTTACAATGCATTGCTGTTTAAAGTAGGTATGGTATTCCTAGGGGAACATCTAGGTAGGTACCACCTAGTTGTAAGTAAACATATGGTTCGTAAGGTAGTAACATACCTAATATTTATATGCAAAGGAACCTGCTTATTTACATTACATATTTTAATGTTAAGGTTATCAAATGAGTGCATTGAATCGACGATACCAAGTCGATGTTGATACTTTGATAAAACGCTACAAGCTTACTCATTAATTTACCGTCCAATTAGCAATGCAGCTAAAAAGTAGTAGGTACGTACTGCTACCTGACTGTAAGAAAATTATTTACATACCAATGGGCGTTCTCCAACGTTCTTACCACTTCGGATATAAAACTCACTAGAGTAATACGTAGATGCTTTTAATTAAAACGACGTAGTAGAGTCACTGATATAATATTATAATAATAAGGTACATAATCAAGTTCCCGACAACCACTTCGATCAAAATACGAGCAAGCTCTGCCTCGGCGCTATACTCTCGCGCCGGAGCCCAAACTTAAAAACAAAGTCATTATTCACATTCCATTATTAGACATAGTCATTTCTACGAGTTCGCCAAAACCCTTATCGTACTCCGCACTGAACCTAATGTTGTTAATGTAAACATAAGCCCGGAATGTAACACTTCTGCGCGCCCGGCGCGACGCCGTCCCCTACTCGTCATGCGTTGCTTTATGTTGCCAACAATAATTTGTTTGTAATAAAGCACTGATTTTGATAATATTATTTAACTAGTATTTATAGGATCGCCAACAGTGGGAATTCAAATAAGCCAAAAGGGGTAATTATGGCAGTTTTTTCTATGTCTCCCGGTGCTGTAGGTATACAATGATAAGATCGATTTATGTCTAATTTTGAAAAAACTTGTTTGTTTGTTAAAATATAAGTAAAATCTTGCAAGCGAGGAATTGGGTATCTGTCGGGCTTCGTAATCGAATTAAGTTGGCGATAATCACCGCATGGGCGAATATCGCCATTTTTCTTCGGCACTACGTGCAGTGGGCTAGCCCACGCGCTTTTCGAAGGTCGGCAGATTCCCATTTCCTGCATTAACCGAAATTCTTCTTTGACTTTTATGTACCTATCAGGAGGCAGCGGGCGCGCTCGCGCATGCACGGGCGGCCCTTTGGTTTCAATATAATGCATAATCGAGTGTGGCGGAATTTCCACGAATGACGCTGGCTTAGTTATATTAGGATGCCTAGACAACAAATCATAATAAGGGTGTCGCTCATCGATAGACTTTATAGACGGTTGTGTAATGTTGGCGATGGATGTGACTACATTTAATTCTGTTATTTGGTCGATTAATTTACGCGAGTTAACGTCAACTACTATTTTGTGAAATGCTAAAAAATCTGCCCCTAAAATTGGTTGTTTGACATCTGCCAAAATAAAATGCCATCTATAAGGTCTACGAAGCTTAAAATTTAAGACTAAAGTTTTAGTGCCAAAAGTTTTGATTACTGTGCCATTAGCGGCAAAAAGTTGGTAGTCGCTACTTACATTTTGTCGTTGTTTTCTTGTTGCTGGCAGTACCGAGACATTGGCGCCTGTATCAACAAGAAATTTAAGACCCGTATTAACATCAGTAACGCATAATCGGTGACCGGGTGAAATGGTACAAGTGTCCACCATCTCCTGTACCACTCCACTCAGTTTTCCGAGTTCTTCCACGCACAGGGTTTGGTGCATTTCCGGGCGTTTTCGCGGAAACGGTTGTGGTAAAAACACATCCGGTTTTCTGACCTATCTCTGCTCCAGGATGCGCTGCGACCTGCTGATGTCCTTGGCCTGCTGCGGTTGGGTCCATTTCGCCCAAAACCTCTGCCTCTCATAACGGATCGTGACCGGGATCGGAAAGGATGGAGACTACGTAGCCGGGTATTGATCTTTGCGATCTCCGCCAGTATCGGCGCTGCGTCGAATGAAGGCTGTGGTGGTGGCGTCAGCTCCGCGACATGGGCTGTATGCGTGACCTCAGCAACCTTGTCGGCGATGGTGGCCAAGCTCTCCAAGTCCTTGCCTTCGGAGACGGCAAGCACCACTCGTACTTGCGATGGAAGCCGGTTCTGCCAGAGAACGCGAAGAGTGTCGTCCGGAAATTTGTTGGTAGCAAGCTCTCTCATCCGACGTAGCAGTTGGGAGGGTTTTTGCTCTCCCAACTCCAACTCGCTAATTAATTTTTCGATCTTACGGTTTTGGGATTCTTCGTAAATCGTCAGTAGGCGGTTTTTGAGGAATTCATATTTACCGGAGCTTGGAGGATTAATTAGGATGTCTGTGACCTGCGCGATGACCTCTTTATTGAGTTTGGAGATGACCAGGTCGAATTTGGCTTCGTCGGCGAGGCGTTGCGACGCAATTATGGCCTCGGTCCGGATGAACCAGACACGTGGTTGGTCCGTCCAGAATTCTGCGAGTCGCGACGACAATGCGACCGAGTCGATGGCAGCAGTCGCAGATGGAGAATGATCCGGGCGCTGATGGTTACCTGGCGGTGCAGCTGGCATGGCGAGGTGTCCCCCGGGCAGCGTGGGAACGGCGCCGGGCGGCGGCGTCGGGTTCATGGTTGCGTAACGCGACGCGCTCGCGGCACAAACACGTGGGCGAAAATGTTCGAATTGTGTCCTTTCACATTTTCACGATAACGTCGGGCATTTCCACGATCACGTCGGGGTCACCACTGTGGAGGCTGATGGCCTCCACCAGAAGGTAAGGGTGACCCAATGAAATGCGTGTTCACTTATATGTTTGCTTTATTTATTAATGCGACGTACGATACAGTTCGCGGGTGCAGAGCGACTAGCTCTGGAAGCTTCGAGCTTCCACGGGTTACATGAATTTGCTGACACAAAATATATACATGTGTGGAGGTGGTGTACGAACACCTACAGTAGATTCGAAATTTAAAAAAAAAATCGTATCAATCTCATAAAAAAAAGAAATGAAACTTGACTTTTTAGTCTAGTCAAGCTAGTAGTAGAGTAGTTTTTGCTTATAATTCTGTATATTATATCGATAGAAGACTAATGTATCAAGGCTAATAATTCTAGATAAACCCCTTCGAATTACTTCAATTTTAAAAGATGAATGTTTGCAAGCAAGATCAAATTATATTTGTAAGTAAACTCATATTTTAAGTTATTACAATATGTTGATTGGAATATTCCTCTTATGTTTAAGCTAGTAGTTATTACTGAAATAAATATTTTTCATAAAAATATATTTTTTATTTTTAAGCCACCGATTGAAACAACAATTAAATATAGTTTTTATCTATTTATTCAAACAAAGTTAACACCTGCAGCCCTTATTTAAGGCACTTCCTTTGACCACAAAACTTTTATTGACTTAAAAGCAAAATTGATAATTTTTTCCAGCACACTCTTAACTAAGACAAACTTAAAATACACACATTCAAGCAAGATATAACTTTTAGGTTGTATAATCATCATTACATAAATTATAGTTAATTATTTGTGATGAGAATAATAATATGTTCCTTAAACTATAAGTACAATAACTAATGTCTGAATTAATAACATCAGCAGATACATAGAGATACATAGGGCATGCTAACTGCATAATAATATTTCATTACCTTTATATATCTTCAACATTGAACACTTTGGGCAAATTATGGATAAATGTCGTTGGTATGTGGTGGTTAGTACAAAGATCTCAACCAGTAATATTGAGATATGTTAAATAATATTAACCTCTTGTCTGTCATGAAGACTCCTAGAGGTTGCTGGTTAAACGACAGCTGAGCTCACAAGTATATTCCAGAAAGGTTGTGACTAACAATGTGTTACATTCCATCAACAAATGAATCACACAAATTACAAAGGTTTTATACATGTCCCTCATTCCTTATTTTTATTGATATTTGGCAAAATGACTAACTTTACAAAATATTTATCCTATTGAAGTTTAGTAAAAGTTGTCCTTACAAATGAATGTAAAAAGACACTAGAGATACAATGTCTTAAAATGTTTAAGACTTAATTTATTAAATAGTTTTTGAGATTCAGTAAGAATTAATAAGTTCACTTTTAGTAAACTTTTATTGAACAAATTGTTTTATCATTCTTTCACATACTCATATGATTCTTTTTACAATTATTTCACAACTTTTACTAAATATTCAAAACACTAATTTTGCGACTTTTTGTCGCCGTCAGCCCACTATCCTAACACACATGAATATGTATACTTATATATACTTTAATGAATGAAGTTAAATATATAAATAAAGATTATACAATTGATTAATGACTAGAACTAGCTTTGAAGCTACTTACAGCACATTAGCTTGCATAAATCACAAAACTTGCTTTCAGACCTCATTTAATAAAACATACATGATGAAAAAGTATAGATAACACTAAAAATCTGCAACAAACAGCTTCGGTAATTCTGACTCTAAACGGATTACTCGGACAATAGATGTCAAACGCCAATTGTCATATGGATTTGAATTCTTCGGATTATATGATTCAGGTGCAATGAATGTACTATAATATGAAATCAATTCATGAGACTGGTCCCCATCTAAGTCTGCAATCATTAAAGACTGCTCTTGGTATTCCAAATCTGGTTGACATATAGGTAGTGGTGCATTAGTGTCTATCTGACCAGGGACACATATTTGCACAATGTCTGTTTGACTCACATTGACATTGTGGGTTTGCATTTTGTCGAATGACACCAACACAATCCGCTCTGAGATGTCATGTACAGTAAAATTTGAGTATTTGATAAAAGATGAAATAGACGCTACGTTGATAATAGGCCGGTAGTAAAATAAATCATTTGTATTCTTAGGGCTCTGATTCTGTACATTGTATCGAACCTCATCTATCTTTAGTGCACCCTTTGCATGGTGTGCACTATTCCACTGTCATAATTTCAGAACAAATCCGCGTATTGAATTTACAAAAGCAAATGAACTGGGCCTCATGGCATAAACATGGTTAGCAGAATACTCCCAACTAACATTTGTTGTGCCATTTCTTTCTAGAAGCAGCTTTAAGCTTACCCTACATGAGTTTGGACACTCCCCTGAGTTCTCTACAATTAGTTTACCAGGACCATTTGAGTAAATCTCCCTTGTGTTGCCAATATTCTTTTTTAAACTGAGATTGACCTTCTTTGTCACTGAAGCAGATGCTGTATAATTTGTAGATTTATCAAGCTTTAACAGCTTTCTATACAGATTAGGATAAGAGATAAGCCTCACAGCTTCTGTGGTGCCATTCTTGCAAATGTATGTTATGGTGTCCGTTTCCGGAACTAGCTTCACTGACAAGCAATCATTTATTGTCATAGGTTCACCGATTATACTTCCAGTTGCTCCTGATATTATTAACAATGAGTTGTGATTTATGTTTGGGAACACGGTTGCCACAGTAAGAAGATCGTTAACTTTATCTTTGTCCATATCCTTCATGAGGATAGGAAAGTCTATGGCTGCAATATTGCTGTACACCTTTCCATGTTTATGAATGTACCAGTAATATGTTCCTGACAATGGGTTCAAGGCCGCAAGTAGCCCTTCAGAACCTGAAACTATGCAATCCTTTTGGTTGTCTCGATTCACATCGATTAGATGGCAATTTATTTCTGTTGGTATCCTGTTCTCTCTTGTATACCAACCTACTTTCCCAGAGTTACCAACTATGAGTAGTACACCATTTACATTGTCATTGGTGTTCTTCTCTTGTTTCATATGGTTGCCTCTATAGATAAATATCAAATTCTTAGTCTTTGGTATAGCCCCCTCTACAACTTGGACGGCGCCGGACAGCTCGATCTCATCGTAAGGTAGCTCCCAACTAGTGGTTTTGTCTTGCCATTCATTGGTTGCACAGCTACCGACTTCAGAGCATGGTATACCCCATAAGAATATAACTACGGTGAATATGCAAACTAGGATCGACGTTATGAACGCGCAGCGGCGCGAAAATGACATTTTGTTGGACATGTCCGATTGCAGAAAACTTACGTTGTCCATTGTGCTTTCTACTGTGTTTACGTTAGTATTAAATTCATCCATGTCGCTTAAACTGTAATTCTTAGACGATTGCAAACCACTGTTGAAGTCCAAATTGTTACAACTATCTGTGGCTTTATGGTGAGCAGCATTTTGAACTTTGTTATCGTCTTCGGATTCGGAGTCTGACAGTATCTGTTTCAGCGGCGCGTAATTACCGCCGGTTCCATTCGCTGACATGGCGTATATAGATAGACACTTTGTTTAATATTAATTACATTTTAGGAAAGCATTAAATTATAACAATAACTAGTACAATACAAAAATCAATAAACAAGCAAACCCCTTCTGATCCCCAATCCAATTTATATTTGACATTGACAGCTATTTACGTTTTTACTTTTAAAGAAGTAAGCAAGGGAATCTAGACCATACAGCTTCGTCTTCAAAAAACTCGCTGGATACCTACTAGATTTTCCCCACATTTGGATTTTAAAAATCGCTAGCTTTAGACCATCGAAAACTAGCGTTGAAGAAAGACCCTTTTGCTATTCTTGTATAGTCAACGTACTTGTGACTGAGAAGGCAAGGGTCATCATCGGCATAGGTACTAGATTAATCTCAGATTAAGTAATTAGCTGCGTAAACGTAAGTTTACGCTCAGAAGACAAGGCGTTTTTTATAGGGCTTCGTTTTTGTTATTTTGAAAGGTAATCGTGTCATTGAATCATTGTCTATCAGTGGCCTTATTGAATTTGTACTTTATATAAAATTACATAAAATATTGATTGACTGCCACAAAACCAGACACAATACCTATTATTTAATTATTTTTCGGTCACCAAAAAAATTACAGAATCTAGCTACTGCAACAAGACTGCGGTCTTTTCAAAAATATTACAGTTAGGGTACGATAGTAGGTACTATTAATTAGTCTGTGGTTAGGGCTAGGGGCCTCACTCTTAACGCACCATAATCTTCATTGGCCCTTAATTCATCTTAAGTACCTACAATGCGCACGCGCTGCTGTTTTTTTGACGATAATTCGATTTCTGTTGAAATCAAATCATCATCGCTACAATAGATGGGTGTTGGCATAGTCACCACGCTTGCCAAATGCAGGTTCGCGATCACGAACGGGTCCTTATTCTGTAACGATTCCTTGTTTCAAAACCACGTTAATTCCATAAAAAGTTACGAAATCTTCCCATAAACGTATGCGTTTGACGTTTGTGCGCGGTAAGTTTTAGGTGTGGAATCTATAGATTGCGATACAGAATCAGGACCCTGGGGTTATGCATTGAAAAATCCTAAAACACTGCCCGACCTGGGAATTGAACTCAGACCCTTCGATCAACATACAACTAGATGTCAGGTCGGTGCTAAAAATGTGTCTCGGTAAATAACAGCCGACTTGAAAAGTGAGCTCTTATTTTCTCGCAAGACATAACAGGAAAAAGTAGGTACTTTATTTGTTGCCTGTTAAGGTTGATTTCACCACTAAATGTTATTTGACATCTTTTCTTTTTAAGTGACAGGAGTAATTTATTGCTTTGAAAAAGTATTTATTCACGTATACAGAATTTAGCTTTGATTTTGTACGTGACGCGTAATCTAGTTGGTATTGTTGATCGAAGCCGGGACCTCAGGATATCGAGCCGAGCGCTTCACCACTCAGCCACCGAGGCGTCAATCATAAATTAATAAACAATCTTCTACATTGCTCATGATCAGCCGTCGTTTAAATGCGGGGTTGGATGGGATTTAAAATAATATGCATATTTCTTCTAGGCAGAATGTATATTTTGTTTTGTATATTAGTTATTTGCAGTTCTTTCTATACATTAGCCTACAAACAAAAGTTTCTCCTATTATGTCACACTTATTTAATTGGTGCTTTCCCCCTTACAAATTGGTATAAAAAAACTTGTCCTACAAAGTAAACAATGTTTCACAATGTAAGTAATGTACGTAGAGCTATGTTATTAGAAAATCAGGCACACACACCTATTTTCGAGGCTCATTACAGTTTTTCTCTAATTTAATAAATAACAAATATATTATAACCTGCATTTGCATTTTCAATATTGTAATGATTATTCACCAGCTAACAGGACAGCTGTCAATCTAATTGTGAAACATAAATTTATACTAATTGAGATTATTCAAGATACAATTATTAAGGTTCTTTAAAATTAATGAACATCACTAGCCGAAGCTTCATAATCATACATTTTATTATAATATACTTGCCATGTTTCAGTATACCAAACAACCATTATATGGTTAGCAATCATTCGCGACAGCTATTTACCTAATTATAATTATGGAATAAATAGAAAACAAAACAAGAACTATTTACATATTCAGCCTCAAAAATACTTTTTATTTTGACAATCCCTATGTTGTATCCGTATTAAGGTTGTTATATTATCAATGGCACTTCGATTATGTATCATTAGAATTTACAATTAACACGGTGCCAGAGGACTGCGACGATCTGAAGACTTATCGATTATAGGAACAAAGATAAAAATAGCATGTCACACGCCTGCTGCATAATGCTAGATCTTAAACGAAAAATAAATAATAAAAATATAGCTCTATAAAATAATGTGATGATCGCTTACATAAGTTAATGGACAAGATTAGGCATTAGTGAACATTTTGTTAAATAATATCATTAGAGGCGTTCGTACAATCGACCGCACGCCGCGAGTGGCGCCGCAACCCCATCCCGCGGCGGGCGGGCGACGCCGACGCACCGAACACAGAAGACGTAGTCACAACGGACATTCAAGGAATCAGTCTTGCAGTACTTTCACAAAACAACTTTATATACAGAGAGTAACAAAAATAATCTTCGTTAACATTCCACTAAATACCATAGTTGAGTCCCATATTGAATACTTACGAATAATACAAATTATAAACATTTTTTTTTAAATTAAAAACTATCATAAATATTTGTTAGTCGGTATTATAGGAGCCGGCCCCGTACTAGCAACCCGCGCTAGACTTATTTCAAAAACACAATGCATACTTATTTGTACAAAATCGAACACGGTATTATGATATAACGCACGCGCATCACTTACGTACTGCCTCAACATTAAAAAAAAAAATTCGTCTAAATAAATAATAATACAGATCTGAGGTTACACAGAGTAGGGGTACTCGCCGAGATAGTCTACGAGGGTTGTCGGGAGCGGCAGCAGCCTATGTTTGGGGGCGCACCATAGTTTTGGCCGGAGGGGGTTCGAGTCGAGGGCTCTGTGGACAGCAAGACGGGCTGCGTGGAGCAAGGAAGGCGGTTCTTTGCGTAGAGGCGCTCCTAATAACACAGGTGAGTGGGGGCATCCGTCTCTGTCTACCCAGACGGTGCCGCCGCGCCGCGCCGCACGCCGATAGTGCTGGATCAGCTCGGCGACGCAGCGGAAGCGAGGCATGTATCGAGCTAATAGGCGGTCGCAGTCCAACCTGGAACAACGTAATCACAATTAATATTATGTTCTCTAAGGTTTACGGAAACACTACACTTGAAATGAAACGCTTTTAACGGAAGAGACTCGCGTTTATCGTATAGGACTAAATAAAACTCTAAAATGCAGTTAATCAACGCGAGTATCATCAGTAAAAAGTGTTTCGTTTCAATTAACATAATATTGAACGGAGCTGTGCGGAACTAACCAATATGTTCTCTTTGGGTGTCTAACAACTAATGGACGAAAGACCGCACATCCAACAGCATTAAGCTTCGATGGGCTCACCACCTCGCTGTACACATGTGCAGTTATTTGGTGAAACTGCACTGCGGACAGCGTTGGTTCGTAAGTTGGTTTCTACTAAGACGGGCGTCGTCTTCCGGGACAACAATCGGGACCAATAGCTATGTGCCATACAAAGGACAGAAGTACAGTCAGTGGGGTGTCACTCCGCAGTTTAGGTACGTTCGGCCGGCGGGCCTCCCAGGCATCGCGCGTCGTCGCTTAAATCGTAATTAACTTTATTACTCAGTACAAGAGTACTTAAACCACAAATGCAGTTATCAGTGTATGTAGCTACCTACCTCATATTGTAATTGGATTTTCGTAGAGTAGCATTCCTTCTGCTTGCAACACAAATTGTATTGGCGTCTTGGCGTCATCGTCATTATGGCACAGATAGAAAGCTTGCTGAACTGTCTAGTCTAACCTAAATTACTGTATTTTTACATCATGAACTGTACCTATTCCTCTAATCTGTGCTTTTTATGTTAGCTACTAAAATTGTGTGTTTTAGATGATAATAATTATTGTTGTTTTAATGTTTCAATTATTTTATTTGGTATTGTGTGCTGTATTTTAAATTCAATTCCATATTGTTATGCCCAAATTGGGTCATGTATGTATACTCTATTTTAATATTTGTAACACCCTGTCAAAGAAAGAATAAATTTATGATTCATGATTTAATAGTTTCATGAGTGGAAACTTTATGCTCCTGACATCAAATCGATATCGAGTCAGAGTTGCTTAACGGAATATGAACTCTCGGGTCACACAATAAGTTTCAATTTCGCGTGAAAGTCATTAGAGAGTGAACCTTCTGTACCGTAGTACTATTAGTTATTCTGGGGTACAGTCGAGGAAGTTCCCGGTCGATCACTTTAAGGCGATATTCGCTTGCACACTATCTAAGCGCACGTTAATCTTATACAAAATTTGTATCTGTCTATTTAATAGACCGAACCTTCCAAGGGCTATTGAACCAATCAATAGAAAGTAGTAAAGTCCTTACCTAAAAAAGCCATCCTCAAAGTGTAACCTCACGGATGTGGGCCCTCGATCAGTCTGCACTGACAACGAGAATATGAAGTTGCTGTCCCCAGAGTTTCTTATGAGGAAAGCGCCGACACTCGCGTCTTTCAATAAGCTACGGGCACCCTGGAAACAAACGAGAGGCAACACGTTAATATTGAAGATTTATTTAAGAATTAGGGAAGGTCACCCTCGGAGCATAACTTGTGTACAAACTAGATGCACCATCAACACTCTCTTAGGCTGCATTCAATTTAAGCGTTTATAGCAGGACCAACATGGTTCAAGTTACACTTGAAATAGACTATTTATTAGTAACGACCAGGGTATTCTGGCCTACGTATGACAAACGGACCGCAGCCGTGCGTGTGTCTCAATAGTGTAGACTATACACCCTCAATTTTTATTCATTTTAATGAAATTAAGGGTGAGTTCTACCTATGAAACTGAACAACTTTCCCCAAGAAACCTATGTGCAATAATGACAAAAAAAATTCAGGCTCCCATACTATTCCCATACATTGTCGTCAGCTGATCTGACAGTTTTGTATGGGAGGACGATTTTTTTTTTATTTATTGTCGTCAGCTGATCGGACAGTTTTGTATGGGAGGTCCATTTTTTTTTCACTTTTGCACATAGGTTTCTTGGGAAAAGTTGTTCAGTTTTAGGGGTGGAACTCACCCTAAATTTTATTAAAACAATTAAAAATTAAGGGTGAATATGTGAATATAACATGATACATCCCGGTGCCTAACATCCTGCTAAATTGAAAGCGCCCAAAATGTCTGAACAAAAAGAGTACCAAGTGAGATGTTTATTGCATTTAGCGTGTGCAAGCTACGTGTGTAAATGACAAACTACTCTACTCAAAGCTATTTACAGGTCCTCACAGATAGATGGTACAGGTACTAGTGTTAAGCTACTTCTGTGGCCAACCGTACCTACCTACTGTAAAAATTATCCATAATAAGCTGCAAATACGAATTAATCATAATTATATTAAAAGTTAATTACTGGAAAAAGGAAAATTGATTATGAAACCACTATTTATGGTTATTCTGAGTAGCACAAGTCATTACTGATATGAAGTACTTCCATATTTTCAGAATTTATAATAATGTCTCATTGGTTTTTTATTACAGAATTTAAAATAAACATTTGCCACAATGTATGAGTAGTCTTTCTTATTCACAAACTCAGACTGAGTGAATTTGTGATGTGTTTCAAATTGCAATGTATTTAATATATTATGCAGTCACATAATTGTCTGGATTCAGAAAGAGCGTATTATAATATCTCCTCAATAATACACTAATCTTGTGAAAAGTGCTTGAAATATAAATCAAAGCGCATTAAAAAAAAATAATTATATATCCCTCTCATTGATTGGCTTGTATTCTAAAACCAAACTCTCATTCAAATCTCTGCTTGATAACAGTTAGAAGGGGATGGTGATATTCATCACATATATTGCTATCCCTTTCTAACTGTACTCAACCAGAGATATAAGTTAGAGCTTGGTTTTAGAATACAAGCTGCAGATTGTAACAAGTTAACAACTACTCTTCCCATTAGGCAGACCAAATGCTTGTCTACATAGGTAATTTACAGAATTAATGTATTAGAATTAAAAAACAGTCTATCTAACTAGCCCATACCCAGTTTTATAGTTTAGACAATAAAATATTACAAAAATAAGCGTTTATAAACAATCAAATAAACTCAAAGATAACGGAATGTTGAAAACAATGTCTCCTACATTTTTTTTTCAACATTTTTGTTACCCTTTGGTGACATAACAAAAAAAATAAAGCTCACCTGCCAGTCTAAATATCCATAGTACCACCCAGATAGCCTGAGCGCTCTATACGTCTCTTCTAGCCTCCTCAAACTGTCGTCTATCGGTGGCAGTGCCGTCGTGTACGGCGCAAAGTACGCCGGGGTGAAGGTGAAGGGTGGTGTGTGGGGGGAGTGGGGGGTATGTGGCGAGTGCGCCGGCCGCTTGCCGGAGCACGCCGCCAGCGACACCCGCAGCTCATGCCGGCAGTTTGGGCACGGACCGGACCAGCTACTAATTGGTACATCCACGCATGCATCTGGAAAAGAGGAAACAGAATTTGTTAAAGCCCTTGTTTGGTGAATCTCCATCTTCATTTTTAAACAAATAAGGAATGTTTTTGTTTTACAGATGACTTTAACACATTCATTCCTCCCATTGAAGAATGGGAATGTGAAAATGTGTTAAGATGAATTTATAGTTCATTTAAAGTTTACCATGAACAAAAATATACTTTTATATCTGGTTTTGAGGCAGTCAACACGTTAAAATAGATTACACAACTGTGACTAGTATAGAAGCACAAAAAAGGTTTTAATGCTATCATGAACTATCTACTACTTTTTAGCATGTTGTGATAACTATCTGAAATCAAAAAACTAATATATAACAAGAGTCATTCTGTCATAGCTTATATTTTATTGGCAATAGTGGCAAATAAATATTGTGACCTATAAAATATATTATCATTTATATTAGGAATTTTGTGTATAAGTACTTCTCTATTTCATTCAACAATATCAACGTAACCTACATCTTACACTTAAAAAATCTATTTTCTTAGGAATGTCTAATTTACACAGTATTGAGGTGATGTAAGCTTAAGAAGTCTTTTGTAACAGATTTCGTGACTAGTCATTCAACCAGTAGGTACAGTACTGCACTTTTATAAACATTTAGATTACAAGAATAGTTACTAAAAAGTATCATAGAAATTTAAAAAATAGGTTCTTCAGCCATGAATCTGTGATTCAGACATTGATGATTATGATTCATCAAAATTATAGACCTTATCACTGCTGGTGATAATACTATGATAAGTAATCTCACTCTTTCTTAAAATTGGATTTCCTGAAAATTTGAAAATGGTTGAAACATCTCACCATAACTTAATAACATTATCATCTGCCAGTCTGTTTCACTTTATTAAAAATCTAATAACATAGAATTCTATAACTTTATACTCCTGAGTTTATATCATCCATCACAGTATGCTAAAAGGAATATGCTTTTATTTGATTTGTATTGTTAAGCTTGTGAATAAAGGCAAGGTGTTCAAACAACCTTAATGTGTTTATGCAAAGGTTCTTTATAAACAAATAACCTGCCACAAAACCAGACATTAGTTTTAATGTAAAAAAATTGTTCAATTTTTTTTTGTTACTATTAATGTGCGTTTAACACATTAATAATAGTCCTGTTAACCGATCCTGTTAATATAAATGACTGTGCTGGAAAGAGTTCACGTCAGTAGTCTAATGGAGCTATGGGGATTGGACCACGATTTCTTGCGATCAAATTGAACATATATCTGCTCAGCTACCGACGCAGGCAAATTTAATAAATAAATAATAAATAAACTTTCCTACACTCACACCAATTATCTAGCCCAAGAGAAGCTTCGTTATGAAACTCGTCAAATGGTTACTAGACAACAGATAAACATACATAAAATACTTATATACATACTTATTCGCATGAGACCGCACCTACAAAAACACACTTGACTTTGTACCGTGTTTTCATAGACTTACAGACTACTTTAGTTTGAACAAGTTTGGTTATTTCAGTTCTGTGGTTCATCTTATGTATTGATATCGCAAAATATCGCTCTATGCTCGATTCCATCAAATTTGACGTTGACAGTTAGTGTCAAAAAACTGTCAAAAAAAATCCAAGAGTGAGGGATTAAATAATTATTTTATTTGTTGCAAGAATTACAATCGTCCTTAATTCTGGCCTCTGCACTAAGACAAGCTTGACATGCAGCAGCTAAATTTAAAAAAAAATAATGAGGCTTTAATTATCTAAACTAACTTATCAATAACACAGAGTTTTACATGGAAATTTATCTGCTTCCTATATTCTAATGAGGTCAGTGACCAATTGATTAGGTGAAATATGATGATAATGTTTTTGTGGTTTCAAAAACATTATTAATCATTAAGACTTTCTTGATCTATTTCTTTTAAATAGTTTAAAGATTAAAACTTTAGTGATTAGGCGCAGTAGCAGAAACACAATTAAACTAATTTAAGTAGCACAAAAAACTCTGTTCTCTTACCTTATATCTGGTATGGCTACTATATTTAGAAGCACTAGGTACAGATAACAGAGATTTACATGCAAATTACTGTTGCTCTTTGCACTCTTCGTAGTATCCATCAATTATTGATTTTATTGATGAAATGAAATTCATGATTATAGCAATAACTCATTACATTACGTTTGGGTATTGATTTTATAAACTTTAGGAGATAAGAGTTGTAACAAATAATATAAAAGAAGCATAACTATAAATGGATAATGATTAGTTTATTGCTTTTTACTTTATCATGATCAGCCTATAAACGTCCCACTGTTGGCTCTACCTTCCCCACATGAGCATTAGAACAGGGAGAAAGGGCCATAATTTACCATGCTGACCTACTCATAATAAAAAAACATAACCTATAAAGCTTACTATGTAAATGCAGCCTGGCAGCTAGAGTCATGTTGAGAGGATCGAATTTGGATTCTCTCCTTTCTGTAACACACATTTGTTGTACACGATTCGATGCACTATTGTCGTGTGAACCAGTCTCGTCTCCAAGTAAAGGCTACGATTTTGTTTGTAGCACTCCAATTTCCAATGCTAAGCTTATTTGCTTATCAGGAACACTCACAGTAACATCACTTTAACATTTCGTTAAAAATAATATGAAGATACTTCAATAAATTATAAATAATTAAATCACATTTCAGATTATTGGACGATTTAATTTTGATAGACACTTTACAACCACACACAAAAGACAGCGGCGAACTCGGTGTAATATTTGGTCCGAGGCGGCGAACGTCACGTAACTGAGAGAGGGGCACTGACGACAGACACTGACAATAACTTCGTAACTTGTTTTTTTTAGGTCACTAGATATTTTTGAAGTACGCGATTTTGAATAACACTTGTTTTTTTTACAAATTTATGTAGAGCAAAACGCGCGTGCGCTCACGACCATCGCGATACCACAATAAAATGTTCGCCGTTGTCGCGCCGTTACGCTACGCAGGTCGTGCGTATAGCAAAGGCGAACACACAAATGTGAATAATTAAGATTGTGTGGTGTGTTGAGCCGTTGAGCCACATGAGCGGATCGGTGGGTGGACGGACGGACGGGACGGGGACGGGGACGAACGCGGGTCGCGGGGTACAGCGGCGTGGCGTGGTAGTGGGGGTTCACTCACACTAGTGAGCTAGAGAATACGAGGCTGATGAAGAGCCAGAGATACCAAACTCAAAAATAAATTCTGAGAAATTCATTCACAATAATCACCAGTTATCTAGTTATTTAGGTACTTTCTTCATTGTATTTGCATTCTGCATTAAATTTAGGTACCTATATTATAATAAGTAATATCGCTACAATTGTCTGATATTCATTTAGCATTTTGGTAATTCTCAGAAATAAATATTGCCTATGGATTGAAGTGACGTGTAAATAAAGACAATCGACTGAAGCGTTAAAAAAAAGTTACGATACCTAGTAGCTTTTATCCAAATGGCACGAATCAAAATAATGGAAAGAGAATTAATGTGGTCTGTACTTAGATTAAACCCTTTTTGTTTTAATCTAAGGGTCTGTAGTATGGGTAAAACATAGGCAGCATATTTATACGATGTAAAACTGTATTTCGTGAGCACAGGTGGCCCAACGAACCATTATTTAACAATTACGAATGCAAAAATATAAAATTCAATGAAAGGTTTTTGATTCTTTAACTTTACTGCTCCTAACTCTCCTAAGTTTATATCTATCACAGTATGATAAAACGAAATTATGCTTTTATTTGATATTTAATTGTTAAGCTTGTGAATAATGGCAAGGTGTCCGATTCACATTCGAGTGCGGCGTATGAGAGCGAGTTCTCCGTAGTGCGATTATATTCGGTGTTCTCGGAATCCCTTACCTGCGCCCGCGCAGCTTTCACAGCCATCTGCCGCTTGTCATTGGCGCGTACTTGTGATACGCAGCTGCGTGAACATGATGCTTTGAATTGTGCCCCAATATAACAGGATGACTTAAGAACACACTTAAAATAGATTTTAAAAGCGACGATGATTCCCATCATGACGTGATTTATTCTCCATAACCTTTATAGTATTCCTATCAAAGGACATGAAGTTATGCAAAAACAAAATAGATGGCTTTATACACTTTCCTACAAAATAACGACCGTAGATGTTTTAATTTTTATTTATTAAAAGACTGAACTTCTCTTATTATTATTAATCATCCTGCTATTGATTTTTAATTGTATTATAATGATTAATACTTCTACTTTTATAGTTGGAAAATAATTCGCTTTATACCTAGTTGGCATTTTGACATAGAAAGGAAATGACAATGGTTATACTAAGCGGACGTCATACAATAGCAAAAAAATCTCATTTTTTAATCTACTTAAAATAACCGAGAACTCCATAATGCAGAACATGTCACATGTTGGTAATATCATTGGTCATTTGATAGAGATATGTTTGATAAAAAATAATTTATTACTTACCATTTGGATTCAATGGTTTACAATATTACGAAGTTAATCTTCATGCCAAATCACTAATAAATGCATATCGTTGGATTAGGTAATAAATAATAACTCGCCCTTCACTAAAACGATGAAAACCCGAAAACACAATACAATACAAAGGACTCTTGGCGGGAAAGTGAATGAAGCGTCAATGTCTGCAGTTTTATTTTATTTTGGTTTGTGTTTTGTCGAATATTAATGTGAAATAATGGTGGATTTTTCGAGTCATTTAGTGCCGAGTCATATCATTAACCACCAATGATATTAAAAAAATCTTTTTTTATTTCAAATCACGCTGTCTAACATGTATATAGTCAAAGGCTGTCTATAGGTACCACTATTGTATAAAAATAAAACGTATTTACCCCTAAAGAAAAAAAGAATGGCTACTTAGTTACCGTGATACGGTGATAGTTATTCCCTCACCTTGTCCTTTAGTTCAAAAACATTATTAAAAGGCCTAGGTATTATAGAAATATATACTTATCAATATTCTTAACAATGAAATTATGCTAAATAAAAGGATGTTTCTTATTGTCTATAAAATTTATAAAACGATACCTAATTCGATTTTAAATATGTCCCGCCAAATAAAATCATTGAACGTGCATAAATGTTAGCAAATAAAACAAAACAGTGCAACATCACTTTCTCTCAAGAAGTCCGTGTGAGATCTCAATAAAGTCTCGCAGCTTTATCGAGTCTCGAGGGGTTTGGGGAATATCATTTACCATTAAACGTTCATTGACACTCAATATCAACTAATGCAAAGAAAATAATTTACCTACTATTTTATATTACTTGACTCTGGCTAAATGTGCTGATCGCACGAAGCCACTATATAAGAGAAAAAAACATACAAATAGTTTTTGTACTTTTGAGACTTCTTGGCGGGAAAGTGAAGCGTCATGTCTGCAGTTTTGTTTTATTTTCTAACATTTGTGATTTTTCGAATATTAATGTGAAATAATAGTGGATTATTAACCGTTAAGTGTTTGTGAACGTGCACGAGTGTTGGCAAATGAAACAAAACAGTGCAACATCACTTTTCTAATTCTCTCAAGTAGTCCGCGTGAGACCTCAGTAAAGTCCCACATCTTTACTGAGGACTCAAGGGGTTTGGGGGACATCATTTATCATTCATCCTAATCACCACTCATTATCATCAAGGGAAAAAACAAATAAAAAACTAATGACTAGGCAGTATGGCTCAGACCTTAGCCTGTTCCTTCATGGAACAAATATTTAAAAAAAAAATGTACTTTTGTTTGACACTTCTTGGCGGGAAAGTCCAAAAACTTGTCTGACTGTCTGTTGTCTGCAGTCTAGTCTGCACTCTGCAGTTTTGTTTTATTTTCTTAAAGTTGTGTTTTGTCGAATATTAATGTGAAATAATGGTAGATTATTAACCGCCATGTATGTGTAAACGTGCATATATTTTTTATTATAAAAGAAGGAGGCAAACGTGCAGGCGGGCACCTGATGGAGAGTAATCACCGCCGCCCATGGACACCCGCAAAACCAGAGGAATCGCAGACGCGTTGCCGGCCTTTAAGAAAGGAATATGCTCGTTTCTTGAAGATCCCTAATTCGTAACGGTCCGGAAATACCGCCGCCGAGAGCTGGTTCCACAACACTGTAGTTCGAGGCAAGAAGTTTCGTGAAAAACGCACAGTAGTAGACCGCCATCCATCAAGGTGATGTACGTGGATGGAATGACAGTCGATTGCGTGTAGTGCGGTGATGGAAATTAGCGGTAGGGATCAAGCCGAGCAATTGCTAGAACACTCCCCATGATATATTATATGCGGTAAAATATACTTACAGAGAGACGCAACGTCTCTCCGAATCCGAAGAGCCAGTGGATCAAGCCGACCTGAAATAGCCACGTCGCCGACAATTCGAACAGCTCTACTTTGAATGCGGTCAAATGGAAAGAATTGGTACTGGGGTGCTCCAGCCCAAAGATGGGAGCAGTATTCCATATGCGGCCTGACCTGTGCTTTGTACAGTTAATTGTGAGCGGTGGGCCGGCGTGAAATGCTGACCCGCTCTATTAAGCACACCCAGCTTTTTCGAAGCTAATTTAGCTTCACCTTCCAAATGACCCCGAAACTGAACGTCACTCGAAATATCGACGCCAAGGATTCCAATAGTCGGGTTGGTATCAAGGAAAGCTCCCTCAAAGTTCAGAGGTAAGTACATGAGTGTTTTAAAATAAAACAAAACAGTGCAACATCACTTTTCAAATTCTTAAAAGAAGTCTTTATAGTAAGTTAGGTAGTAATTTTTTAACAATAATTGTATTATTTTTAGTATTGAAATTTGGCATTCACAATGCTAATATAGATATTGGATAAAATGTTTACTAGAAAAAAAATCATCCAGTCTCAGGAAAGCTCGAATGGGATTTGAACCCATGACCTTTGGATTGCCGCCGGTCCAATGCCCTAAGTGGTTAAAGCCATGAAACTGGGTTCCTGATAGACTGGTTGATTTTTTTATAGTAAACATTTTATCCTATATCTATAATATAGATATAGCAAAAAATGTTTACTACTATACTATAGCATTGTGAATGCAAAATTTCAACAATAAAGATATTTATAAGCAATTACTTGCAATAGTATTTCTTTCGAATGTGAGGATAGACTTCACAGTGACGTAATTCCGCTGGCTTGCAGCGTAAATCAAACTACTAGGAAAAATTCAACGAGTCTTCTGGGGTCTCTGTAGCTCAGCGGTTAGAGCAGTGGACCGGCAATCAAAAGGTCGTGGGTTCGAATCCCACTCGAGCTTCCTGAGACTGGTTGATTTTTTTCTAGTAAACATTTTATCCTAAATCTGGTATTGAGAATGCAAAATTTCAACAATAAAGTAATTTAAACTAGTTAGTAAAAGTAGTAAATTTTTTTAACTTTATTTACATTATTTTGATAGTGGCAAAAAAAATAAAAATAAAATTTGTTTACTCTTACACCAATTATTTAGAGCAAGATAAGTATTCTTTTGAAACGTAATATAACGGATACCTAAATATACAAAAACATAGAAAAAACACCCAGACCCGAAATCAATTTTGAAAACAAGTTTTTCTCTTAATTGACCCGACCGGGAATTGAACCCGGGACCTCAGAGATGGCGCGACGCCAAACTCGGCGTGCTAATCACTCGATAAAAACCACACCAAGACATTCAAGAAAAAACATAAAAATACTTTAGACTGCTAGGCGGAAAAGTGAAGTGCGCTGGAATCGTGAAAAGTTATCAGGATAATAATTTAATAACTTTAACATTACAATTGAAAATTATATGTTTTTCGGATTATGCTCAGGTACCTAATACTTACTGCTTTGTACGAAAAAGGTCAAGCTAAATAATAAAGCTTTGTATATTAGCTTTCGTAAAAAATGTCTTCAGTATATTTAGTCAGACAGAAGTAAGTCGCAAGGGGCAATAATAATTATTATTCTGGTAGAACTTGTGGATTTCTTGGCAAGCAATAGAAATATTTAGGCTCCTCTATTTCGCAGTCAATAACCAAATCAATGTTCGCTACCCGCGTCGTCGTCGATTCGCGGAACGCGGCAAACTCCGTTTTCAATTTCGCATCGCATACCGCTTGTTCTCAGTACTCCGTTTGAAGGGGAGCCGTGCCTGAGTAAACATTTACGCAGAATCCATTCCATTCGATGTTTCCGACAAAAAAATTAGGTAGGTACCTAACCTACCTCTTACAGTCTCAAAACGTAGACTGCCTATTAGCTGAGTTACCATAATATATATTATGTATTGCGGTAGCATTTCTATTGTATGGGATGGGATGGGACACATTTTTAGAAATGAGAATACGTGCTTTGAAATTTAAGCTATAAATGGTGCTACATCGATTCATACGTAGTACCTACCCAGCTATTACATAAACTTTGATTCAAAGCTATTATACACCGTCGAAAGCTTTCGACGGTGTCTAATAGCTAGGTATTTTTTGTGATGACTATTAGCCTATGCTAATAGTCACATGTAGTCATGACAGCACACGAGCACCTTGTAGAGAATTGAAACAGTGTCTGTTTCCATGGAATTCATTAATAAAATTTACCACGTTGTGACAGTATTGAAGTGTATGTTGAGGTAATTGTATGTATAGGTAATTAGTATTAGTAATTTCACCTTAACATGAAGGGTTCCGTTGATTACAATGGAAACACGTTAGACCCCTTCTGGACGTCGTGTGCCAAACAGGAGCGAAGATTGAACAGCTTCCTCGTGGAGGGATCGAGTTACAAACGAAAAGGTGCTTAGTGTCGCTCAACTGCCCAGCATAGCTGCAGCTGTAAAGCAGAGGCGGCTCCGTTGGCTTGGGCATGTGCCGCGAATGGAGCCTTTTCAGTTGCCGAGACAAACCCTCCTTGGACAAATCGCAGACGCTAAGCGTCCGGTTGGGCGGCCAATGTTACGTTTTAAAGACAGCTCTAAACTTGACATGCTGTCCTTTAACAACAACCCTAACAACTGGGAAACAGTCGCAGACAACCGTGATCGGTGGAGGAAAACCATAGCCGATGGAGTTGTGGTTCATTTCAACATTAGGTTGGTAAGGAACTGTCTAAAAAGCGTGATAGACGTCACTAACGCGATGCACTTCCTCCAACGTCACCAGGTACTCAATTCGTCTGTCAAGTATCGGCCGTTGCTGTCGCGCCCGTATTGGCCGTTGCTGTCGCGCCCGTATTGGCCTTACAAGCCACTTAGGAAAATGCCAAACGTCACAAATGGACGCTGTTTGAATCATCTTTTATAGATTCAAGAGACGTTTTAGAGTGTGATTGTGTGACAAGTGATGATTTAGATACCAATAAAAAACAATGTTACATACTTACTCGTACGGTTGTCATAACCGAAATCTTCAAGGATAAACTTATATTGATAGGTAATATAATACGTTTATAATTATGTTTTTTTTGCCATGTGTTGTCGTCCATGTAGGAAGGCCTGTGCCTACCCGTGGGTCGTTTTTAAGCTGATGATTATGATAATTATTTATATTTTTCTCCATTTTTAAACACAAAAACTACCTAATGTAGATATGGTTAAAGGGAATAAAAACCAAAGCTACCTACACTGACATAGTAAGTATTAATTCAAGATAAATTAAAAAAGACAAAGTAAAGACGTGCTAAAGACTGCTACACACAGCTCAGCAGTGTAGAACAGGGCAGGAGTTCAGGACATGGTTCAAATCGTTGATTTTGCATTGTTGCATGCTACTCGCGTGTGCCAGCGTTCAATCCGTAATGAATGTGATGATTCAGGCTTGCTTTTGGTATGTTGAAGTCAATTTTGGACTTAAATAACTAGCAGGTATTCCAAGCACTTACGAGTACGTACGTAGTTTCAAATCCCGAATGGCCTAAAAGCGGGCCTTTTTGTGCCAACCTACGACAATAAATTATCCATAAAAACATTCTCAGGATGATTGTTTCATTGTTTAAAAAGAATTGTTAAATGCGTTACCTATATAAACGAAACGTTCGCATCGAACAATATTCGAAGAAACGATCGGTATGTAGGTACACGTAAACAAGGTCATTACGGACATTTTCCCTTTCGAATGCAATAATATCAATAAAATTTATGAACTGAAAGTGTTTTCTTGGAATTTTATAATTAAATTATTTGATTATCATATATTTGTGCTTCGTGCTTCGGAAGGCACGTTAAGCCGTTGGTCCCGGTTGTTGTCGTAAGATGGCAGTCGTTAAAACCCACCAACCCGCACTGGGCCAGCGTGGTGGGTTATGGCCCAATATCCCCACGTGCTATTGTTCACGTGGGAGGCCTGTGCCCAGCAGTGGAACGTTTATAGGCTGATGATGATGATGATATATTTGTATTCGCTCGACATATGTTTACAATAAAAATAAACGAATCATGATGATACCTAACTAGATACTAGAGAGAATGATTGTATCTTTACAAGGTTACATCAGAAATGGATAAGTACAAACACCGTAAAACCGTGGTATGACAAAAAGTAAAGCAACCAAAGAATGACGTTACGGGTGGTTAATGATAATGATGTAGGTACCTACTTACTTAAAAATAATATTTAAACCATGGACATTTATTACTAACTAGCTACCTACACAGCTGGCCACTCAGCTGGTCTATCTAATTGTAGGTTTTTTTCTTGTATTTGCTTCTTGGAACAGAATTCCAACAAGGTTTGTATAAATAATCTATCAAAAAAGAGTAGTGATGGATGGCAATACTGTATGGAGTGTTTCTCAAAAATAATATTAACTCTAATCAGTATTGCCAGTATTTCATTTCTTCTCTTTTTGCCAGACGTAATTGTGGTAAAATGTAAGTGATTAGGTAGGTAACTAACCGTTTGAAAGAGATCGTAATGGAATTCCTTAATCGGCGTTGTCATTGTGTGAATGTAAGGTTCTGCGTACAGCGTAGGTACCTATACCTAATCAAGGCTGTGTTTCAACAGTACCGAGAATACCTGCGCAAGAACGTGGCTGCTTTGTCTCACTTTACCAGGGATGACGACAACTCGGAGCTTTCATATTTAAACTACTTCTTATTTGGTACCTATAAACGTTAAACTAATCGAATATTAACTCTACGCATCAGATGAGAAAAGGAACCCTTAGATGATTACTCGTGTCCTAGGCAATTTCCTTGAAAACTACCTACTTCGATGAGGACTGATCGACGATACTTGGAAGGCACAGATATACAGTTTGATGGCCCAAATACGGAAGGCATAAGTAAGTATTGTAGGGAAGCCGAAGGTGGGTAGGATGGATGCCACATTGAGGAAGGCAAAGGGAAGATCTTCCTCCGAGCTGGGTGGTATAGCTCGGGGACCGAGGTCCAATGGATGTTAGTTGGAGGTGCTATATATAGCGAAGGAGGTGGTGAAACTTCGCTACCGCGATGCAGGCTTCCCATACTATTTTCTGTCGCAGTATGGAGATGTCGTTGAGTTGGTGTTTGTGGCGCCATCTGTTGACACGGTTGAGAAGCTTCGTGTCGAACTATGTGCGGCGTATGCGGTAGTAGCGCCGCCACATCATTATTAACAGTATAATTATGTATATTGGGGGGTTTGTTTTTCGTTTTTCTTTTTTCTCTTCTCTCTTTTCAGTTCTATTACCTATTTTTATGCTACGTGTACGCAAAAGTCTAAGATGTGTATGAAATATAGGTAGGTATCTAGTGCTTTTTCAAATTCTATTTTCTTGCTGACCTTTTCTCGCTCGGTTTCACAAAGCTTAGTACCTAGGTCACAGAATAGGTGAAACTAGGAAGTCTTTTGTGGCAGTATATTTCTACTAGTATCCCACACAATGAGACATATTCTTCGCAGCATATAATTATTTGTGTGCAATCATACAGTGGCTTTATAATAATACGCTTTATGTTCTTTTCTTTAAATTATAATAAGGACTTAGTAATTAAAATGTGTACGAGTGTGAAGAAGTAAATGAAGTGTGTCAGGATTCAGGATCGTAATAGGTCAGGGCATGGATCACAAGACCGCCGGCGGTTGCGAAACAATTGATTTTCAATTGTGTCTGGTTTTACGGTGCTTAAGGGGTTAAAAAGAAAGATGTGTCATGGCCTACAGTAGGCTTACTCTTGAAACACAATTGTATTAATCAATTTCCTATCACAAATCTAAAAAATGTCAAATGGCACTTTTGTAAGCGACAATAGCGCCACATTGGAATCAAATTGCGTGGAAATTGATTGAACAAATTATTATCGAGATGGCGTACCGGAATTATCGTTACTTATCCCAATATCGATACATAATAATCGCATTGGAATTGTATTGAGATTGAGTTTGCGTTCAACAGTAACCCTCCAGAAAACGGGCGCGAACTATACCTACAGTACGTAGGTACTGTAGGTATAGATAGGGTTAAACTTTCTAAAATCAAAATGAACTTTTCTCCAAGAACAAGACCAAATAACTTTGTCTCGCCTTAACTCACGTATAGTATGCATCGACGCGTTTTCTCGAAACTTCGTCCAATGACGGTATCTTTCTAAGAATAACTCTCTATTCGCTATTTCTTAGATACGTTGGCGTGGTATTGTTGTTCTTAGTAGCGCAAATACTTAATTGTGTTTATTATCGCTTACACAGAAATTCATGATTAATAATTTTCGGTATCAAGCAATAATGTGGCGTATTTCAACTCGAATCTAATGAATGAATCATTATTGAATTGCATAAACTTGTTTTCTGAGACCAACTTAGTCATGCATGCATGCGTAAAAGTATCTTTTCGGTTTAAGGCGCTTGATTCGTGAAAGATATTTGCATTTTTATCCAAGTTTTAGGTACAAATATCGGGTTTATTAGGTTTTGTTAAATTTATTAAACCTGGTTGATAATTATCAACCAGGTTTGTTTGTGGTTGTACTCTTAGATTGAATGGAAATATCCAAATAAAAGTAAAATCAAAAATATCGCTGCATAAGTGCCGATCTTAATATATAATTTCCCATACGAATTTTGCATAGTTAGATTAAAGTAGGTGGTGGCAGTATAAAGCACCAAAATCTACATAAGTAAAGGTATATGGTACCTATGTGCATCTATACTTTCCACATTAAATTACTTATTATTTCTATTTGTTTTAGAAAATTTTATTGTTAAGTACCTAATGAGTCATATTACATAGGTGCTGAAGGTATTTTTTTTAACGATTTTGTGCAATCTTATCTAAACGCGCATAGGCGCCGTATCCGGCTGTTACTAATTTTCAAAGAACTGCCATTATGACGATTCCTAGATTTAGAACTCATTACTGGCGCCAACTAATTGTTTTTTTTAGTTTAGCAGTTGACAAACAACTAAATCAAGTTTGCATTATATATATTTTTCAACTTACTTAGGTAGGTACTTACAGAGTTTATTATTTTACTTACAGAGTTTAATTTCGTAACTTAAAATAAACAGCACGTTTTCGTTAAATAAGACTGTATTTACTGATGAGCAGTATAGTAGTTGCTGTATTTAATTTGTGTATTCAAAAAGGAATTAGGTACAGTCACCAGCATTAAGATGTGATGATGCAACAATATCTGATCATTGGTGGAAGGCATATTATAAACATAACAATCAGATATTTTTGCAGGATGTCGAAAGTCACATCTTAATGGTGGTGACTGTACCTACATACATGACGCCTTCTTCCCGGAGGGGTACGCCACAGCTTTCTAAACGATTGCGATCCTCACACACATCCCTAAAAACGTTTCTATTTAGGTGTTCAAGCCGAAAGTGTATCTATGCATGGGGAATAAAAGCGTAGTTTTATTAAAAGTGTCTCTACGGGGAAAGTGTATCTCTGGAGAATAATTCCTTTGCTTCACCTACTCTTATATTAGGTCTCTGCTGCCAAAAAAGCTCATCTTGAATATTGAAGTCAACTCATAAATCATAAAGCTATTTTAGCCATTGTACCCATGTCTAAAAAAATAAGATGTAATGAATACGTTGTACCTGTCTACCAATTTTCTTCTTCGATCTTTCAAATGAATTTAGTTAAAAGATTTCGAATTTTGTATTTATTAAAGTACCTAGATAGGTAAGTATGTACTTACTTATAATCAATTGAACTGGTCTCCTTCACGATATCGAAGATTAATTACTTAAAGAGAATGTCAGTTGAGCGATAGCAGTAAATCAAAGTCTAAAAGGATTAATTTTTCATTGGATACTTAGTTCGCCTTCATAAAAAGTTCATTATATCGAATAGTAGATTATTAACCAAGGGGATAAAGCAGTGTCTTCTGTCGCGGGTGACGATTTAAATCGCGAGCGTAACGAAGGACTCGAGGTTTACTCCCGAGCGTAGCGAGGGTGTTAAAAACTTAAATCACGAGCGAAGCGAGGGATTTAAGACGAGTCCTGAGTGTAGCGAGGGATTTAAGTTCACCCAAGACTAAGACAGCTTTATCACCGAGGAAAATACTCTACTTTTCGTACCATTTGCGAAAAAATTAACACAATAATAATATGAGATAAGCATTTATCAAAAATAATGACAATTAAAAGTAAAAGTTAACATTCGAAACATTGGTCCAATTATTGATAGAGAGAGTTACATTTTTGTTTGGTAAGTACATCTATTGTTGATGAGTTGATTTGTATTTTTTTATTTTTTTTTTATTTTTTTTTTGCTTTATTTCCTTTTTCAAAAAGATGTATAATGCTTTATATACAAACTCAATGGTGTAAACACAGATGTAGTTCAGTATAAATTTCGGAAGTATTCCAAATTTAAATCACATTCTCCCCCTAGAGGATGAATGAAATTCAGTACAATTTTCTTTCCCTGTTTTTAACAGATTAAAAATGACTATTGTTATGTTCGCTTTTTGTGGCATAGAATGTCACTTTTTTGAGCAAGTGGTACGAAAAATACATTATTATACTCAGTTCACTAGACCTTAGCAAAGTTGTCATTGTAAATGTCATTTTTCAGTTAACAAGTTAGGTATACCGACAAACATTAAAAAAAACTTTTCATCCCCCCATCTCGGAAAGAGTATTTTTACTCTTTGATATCTGAGTGCAAAAGCCGTTTTTATCCGCTAGAGAATAAAGTAAATTGAATTTAGAACATCGTGTGCACTAAGTTTGTGAATTCAAAACACCATTAAAACTATTTACTTCTCCCTCCATAGTGCCGAATTTATCATACAACCTTTTTTAATTTGTTAAAAACTCAGACTCGGAACCTTTTTGGTGTACCTACTTTTTTAATTTGTTTGGTAATTTCCTCGTTGAGGTGGGATGAAAAGTTACGTGTTGCACTCGAGTGCAAAGATTTTTCACCTCGTGCTCTTTTGATTCCCTCGGTAACGCTCAGGATTCTAATTTTTGAATCACTCGCTGCGCTCGTGATTCAATTTTAGAATCCTTCGCTTGCTCGGTCATCAAAATTGAGCACGCGGTTAAAAAGCAAGTTTGCACTCTTGTATAACAAATAACTATTATCTTACATCCTATTTATACAATTTTAAATCTATTTGGATATTATATAATGTATGATTTACCGATCCCGATGTACATATTAAAAGGTTGATGATCTTAGAACGTTCTAACTATGTGGGTAATAAACTATCAATATAATAAATATACGATTTAAACTTTTCTACTTAGGTACTGTAGTCGACCGTTATTATTGTCAAATTCGGAAAACCACTTTACTGCTACCTGTTTGGTTCCCAGCTCAAACAGAATTCCATATTAGGTCGCCTGTTAAAATACCAGACACAATATAATTTCTATTGTTATCGAGCTCTAGGAGTCCTTGCCACAGACGAGGGGATATCAAAGTTTTCTCATTAAGCTCCAGGTGTTTGTTTCATCTAGTATGTCGCAAACTCGCAAACCTGGCTGTCTACAAACAGAATAAAACGCAAACCAAAATTGTGCTGTCCGGCATTTGACAGTCTAAATTAAGCGGGGCGTGAAAAAGCATTTATGCAGGCCGCCATAGTGAGAGCGTTCGGCATAGCGTGATAGCGCTGTGATGAACGCTTTCACTTCTTGAGCTTCACTGGCTGCTTTTCATCAAGCAGAGTGAAGCCATTATGGCGTGCCACAATAAAAAAAAAACTCTATATGTACAGTGATAAGGAAAGTGCACGTGTCGAGCTTGCTTTGCACCTAAGCGAATCTAAAATTATAATTTCCCGACGTATTTTCCCGGGGATGTTTCAATAAGTAAGTACTTATAGTATGAAATATTTAAAAATACTCCAGTTTTCTATTTTCCACTTCAGGAATTCGCGATTTATCGTGAAAATTTAGCACGAGCATAGCATATAAATCACTTGCCGTCGTCTAGAGATTCAACAAAGAGTTTAGAAAGTGTGGATGGAGTTTCGAAAGCACTTATTTACAAACGTTGCGAAACATTTTATAAGTTATTCGCTTGACTGATTTATACATCAAGCAGGCAGCCATGATATAGACCTAATTTATCATTTTTGATTTGTAATACCTAATCTTCTAAGGTTTAGAGCAGTCTTTTAGGGTACTTATTTTAAAAAAAATTAGGTACCTACTCTCGGGTCCATTATGATTAAGTCGTCCGTTTCTCGGATTTTTTGTAATTGATATGATGTTCACAACAACAGTATTCGTTTCCTTGAAAACTTTACAACGCATTTTCTTTTCTTTTTATTACACCTATCATTGATTACACCAAAACAATAGTAAAAAGGTCATCGTGTAAAAAGTTCATAGAAGGGTTATATCTGCACATATTATTGTCTGCACATATGTGTCTACCTACTGGATAATTTTGGAAACCTTAACATTAACAGTATTTTAATTACTGTACAATTCAATATACCAAGTATCAGATAGAATTTATAAAATAAATAGAATTGGACCAAAATGCGAACCTAGGGGTAAACCTAATGTTGAATTAAAACCTCATGACAATTTTGTCATGAGGTTTAACAGTAAGTTGCTCTCATACCTAGAAGTTAATGACCTCCTCAGTGACCGTCAATATGGGTTTCGCCGAAGACGATCGACTGGGGATCTTCTAGTTTATCTGAAGAACTACTGGTGATGCACAGCGAAGCACTCGCCGTATCACTTGACATCTCGAAGGCTTTTGACAGGGTCTGGCACGCAAGTCTACTGCACAAGCTTCCTGCGTATGGTATCCCGGCTGACTTTTGTAGTTGGATAGCTGATTTCCTGACGGAATGGTCGATCAGAGTAGTCATCGATGGCTGCTCCTCTGACTCAGTGGCTATTGATGCCGGAGTTCCTCAGGGGTCTGTTCTCTCTGCGACACTTTTCCTGTTGCACATCAATGACCTGTTGATACCGGGAATTGTTGGGTATGCAGATGACAGTACTGTCGTAGAGAGATTCCTTTCGGATGCAAAAAACAGCGGTGATGACGTGATGTTGATGAGAGAGGCGATGGTTGAGCGAACGAACCAGACGTTAATCCACGTTTGCCAGTGGGGTGACAGTAACCTGGTAAATTTCAACGCCACCAAAACGCAAGCGTGTTTATTCACTGCTAAAAGGCGTCCCTTTAACCTGACTCCTACTTTTCAGGGTGTATCTGTGCCTGTTACCCATAGTCTCGTCCTTCTGGGCATGGAGTTGTCTTCAGACCTCAACTTCGGCACCAGCATCGAGTTCAAGGCTCAAACTGCAGCTAAAAAGCTGGGCGTCTTAAATAGGGTCAAGCGATATTTCATGCCGGGACAGCTTTTAACTCTCTATAAAGCTCAAGTCCGATCTTGCATGGAATATTGCAGTCACCTGTGGGACGGCTCAGCGAAATACCAACTAGCTGCACTGGACACGATTCAACGCAGAGCTGAGAGGCTAATTGGCGACAAAGAACTGGTGAAGAGCAAGTTTCACACCCTAGCTCACCGCCGCAAAGTTGCCTGTCTGTCGGTCTTTTACAGACTGTACTTCGGAGAGTGTGCTCTGGAGCTGCATGAGCTCTACCGCCATCCCCCTTCTTCCATCGGACATCCAGACGCACTGCGTGCTACCACCCTTTCTTGGTGGATATTCCTAAATGTCGCACAAAGCGCTACTCGACATCTTTTATGCTGCGTACAGCAAAGGAGGGCAACTCCCTCCCTGCGTCTGTGTTTCCGAGTACATATAACCCGTATCCATCTTCAAAGCAAGAGTAAATAGGCACCTTCTGGGTTAGCTCGCACCATCATGGATCCTGTCTTAGCCCGTGGGCTTGATTGGGATCAAGAGCAAACCCATACCTAGTAAAAAAAAAGGATGAGTTTTAATAAACTCAATAAATCTTCCTAAAGTGTAATACGTGTTCTTACTAACATGCATCTTTACGAGTACTTAAAGGACGCAGCATTTGCAGATACCTACATAATATCTAATAATTACAATGAAATATCATTGAATAAAAGTTCCTACATAATAGGTAGCAGTGCCCTCAGGCGCAGCATAATCCTAACGAGCACGATGTGTTCGATTGTGTTCAATATTAGTTGATTATGAACCTTATACAAAGGAAATAAGATTAACATTAAGGTATCATGAGTGCTGAGTGCGCACTTAGCATTCTTGTCACCGGCTGACTAAAGCAAAATTTATTTTTAATAGAACACAAAAGGTAAAAGGTGTATAAAATTATTATTATGGTATCCCTTATAATGCGGAGTCCTATAAAGGGTTAATAACATCTACGAGTATGTGTGCCGTGTGCGCTATATACGACAAAATGCCCTACCAAAAATAGTCGAATACCTGGAAATGTGTGTCACCAAAGTGAAAAACGTAAGCTTTTTAGAAGACACAGCCTACAACGGTTAAGCCTTAGTCACGCGGGGTGAAGGTTGGCCAATGTGTCGGTTTATTTATAGAGAACCTTGCCCGTTTTGAAACCAATACAACACGTTAGCCTTACTTTGCAACCTCGTGTTCTGTGAAACCAAATCTTAACATATAAGTAACGAAATAGATGGTGGTACCTACTATAGTAGAAGATTTTGATCTGAAGCTTTAACTTTAAGAGGGTTTACACATTTCGGTTTACCATACAAAATTCCAAGTCGAAATTTTTTAAAACCAATAAGCCAATTTTGATGAAACTTTGCATGCTAAAGTAAAACACAGGGATCTAAATAGTTTGTTGAAAACATTTTTAAAAAACGTTTTTTTAGCTGAGTTATTGCTATTTAAAGTCCACTATAGAAAGCTAAAAATCGCAATAACTCAGTTAAATAAACATTTTTTTTTAATGTTTTCAACAAACTATTTAGATCTGTGTGTTTTACTTCAGCATGCAAAAGTTTCATCAAAATTGACTTATTAGTTTTTTAAATTTTGACTTGGAAGTAAAAATGGACCAAGTGGGGTGTACACAAATTTGAACATCTTGAGATAATATGTATAATGATTTTTTATTTCAATAGAAGAGAACTAAACAATTCCGCAAATCTATCTTTTATTTATGAACATGGCTGATTTAGATTAAGTAATAATAATTAATGATAGTGTGTAAAAAAAGAAAATGTGGTTAGTTTAAAGTTACGTTCAATGTTAATGTAAATGTGGGTAGGTTGTAACCATTTAAACTCTGATTTTAATTAGATAGACTAAAGTGACAGCTGCCGAAGAGCGAAGTGTTGTGACGCGAGTAATTTAACCGATCTAAATGAATTATTGAGTCATCGACATGGATGTAAATAAGTATTTAACTAAATATTATTAAAAAGTACGTGTAATTCGCAAGTTTACGTGTTAAATACAATGACCTTTTATAAATAGACTAGTTATACGTGAATGAATTGCATTTTAAATTGGCGAAATTGTTTCTATGACGTAATACACGTCAAAAGGGAAAATCATATCATTAGCCTATTGTTAAAAAGAGATAGATAATATTTTGAGTTTAAAATTACGTTCAATGTTAATGTAAATGTAAATGAATTAGATAGACTAAAGTGACAGCTGCCAGTGCACTTTATTTTTTTTAATGTTGCCAACTGAAGAGCAAAATGTTGTGACGCGAGTGATTTTACCGATTTAATTGAATTATTGAGTCATCGACATGGATGTAAATAAGTATTTAACTAAATATTATTAAAAAGTACGTGTAATTCGCAAGTTTACGTGTTAAATAGATGTTTATTGAATCTCCGTACAAAGAAACCACAGAATACATATACGAGTGACGCGCACTGCACTACGACCCTTGTCGATGACCAAGTGTCGTGCACGACACACGTCATTTGTCCCCCTTTCATTCATCACACGATTGGTTGTAAGTACGTATATCTTTCGCTCCTAAGGTTGGTGCTTTTTGTTGTTTTGTTATTGATTTTTATTAGATTACATACCAATCTGACATTTAATAAGTTACTAACTGTAACTTTTTTGACATTTGAAGTATGGCGACTGTCAAAAACGCTAATGTAAACTACTTTTAGCAATTATGGATCACAACCTAAGGTACAATTTCAAATTGTGTAGTTTGAATTTCTATCTTAGGGTGCGGTACAATGGGTAATATGCTAAATTACCTTTTTCCGAAAGTTTTTAAATTAAATGGGTAGGCAAATGAAAAAATAAATAAAAGTCAAACTTCTTAATCACTATTTATTTCTGTATAATCACGGTTGCTTTCTCTCATCCAATTTGTCTTTGATTGTCAACTTTGGACCAGATCGTTGCGGTGGAGTTAGTGAAACATTACAAACATATTTTGTAAGAAGAACTAAGCTTCTCTTTTATTAAAATAAAAAAATATATTTTAAGTATTCTCTCGTTGTAATCGTCCTTCAGTAAATATTTCAATTTCTTGTTTGTAGAATTGCTCTGTTTCTTTTCTATTGAAATAAAAAATACCTGAAAGCACCAATATAAGAGTATTTTTTTACATGTGATTACTTATGTTCTGATAAAAAATGTATAAAAATAATTCACCATTATGATTTGATAGAAATACCTACGCAATACAATTATTGTTTAAGAAAACAAATATTTGTTTTTAAGAAGAAATAATAGGCTTCTATTTTATTGAAAATAAAATGTTTTAATTAAGTATTCCTCTCGTTGTAATCGTCCTTACAGTAAATATTTCAATTCCTTGTATGTAGAGTTGTTTTGTTTCTCTTCTATTGAAATAAAATATCATTATATCCCAGGATGTTTAAATTTGTGTATTCCCCACTTGGTCTATTTTTACAGAAATAATCAAGCTGTCTTCACGCTATTAATTCCGAATAAGAAATATGTGGAATTTAGTAGAACTTTTTTACAAAATATTGGATGACACGGCATGAATGTAGATATTATTTTTATTGTTTAAAAAATGATAAGATAATTTGAAACGTGTGGACTGAAAGATCACGATTAAATATCAATTGTATGGAATAGGGGCACATTTGTGATGTCCTCTTTATTTTACAAAATTCCTTATAGTTTTTACTAAAATGTGAAATGGAAATAATTTAGATTTATTTATTAAATAAAGTTAACCCGCCATTACTACAAATCTCATTTGTGTGAACTGAGAGATCAATGAAGAAACACCGTATTTTTATACACGACGCTGTTTAGCATGTTTTATAGTGGACTAGCGGCCGCTCGCGGTTTCACCCGCCTGGTTCTCGTTCCCGTGGGAATATCGGTATAAAAAGTATCCTTTGTGCTTAGAATAATAACGCTATAGAAAGATAGTCTTCATACAAGCGCTCTGTCAAAAATGAAGCACTAAACCGATTCACACACGCGTGACGTGCGCGCATGGCTGTGATCTGCTGTCTCTTTCCAATTCTATGAATATGAAAGAGACAGCACTGCGGCAGCCGCTGCTACCGATGCTTTAACTTAGAGAATCACACTGCAGTACGTTTATATTTTGACCTAATTAACTACAAGATACTATGAAATACTGAAAGCTTACCTGTGAAAAGTGATGTTATTACACTTCTTTTGTTTTTCAGATGTGTTGTGACACAATTTAACTGCACAAACCGTCATTTTTTTTTTGTTTTCGCGAGACACGTTCGGCGCGCTGTGACATTGAACACTACGGAGCGGTCCGGCGTTTGGTGCCATTTCTGGCTCCAATTAATGTGCTTCAAAATAGGCGCGCGAACTTGGTTTCTATAGCGTTATTATTCTAAGCCTTTGTGTTAATTCAGGTTATAAACTATCTGTATGCCGAATTTCATTCAAATCCATTCAGTAGTTTTACGTGAAAGAGTAACAAACATACACACTCACAAACTTTCGCCTTTATAATATTAGAGTGATATATATAGTAGGATTCATCATAAATAAAGTTCTACTAAATATCCATAAGCAAAGATCTTGTTTAAATTGAGAGAATCTGAGAGATCACATATTTCAAGCTGTATCTTTTTAATTATTTCTTTACAAATTTCAGGACGCAATTCTACAATTGTTTTACTACTTCTACTAACACCCTACTAGGTACATTGTACTCACGAATTTGAGAGTGATCTCTCAGTGCTCACATACATAGCTTTAAGCTATTTGTTGTGTAGTATTTATTTACAAAACTAAGGTTTGCAATAAAATAAAGTATCAGGTAAGTAGTTAACTAGGTAAATAAATACTAACAAAATTATTACTTAATATTATAATACCTATACTCTCAAGTGTAGTCATAAATTATTTCGCATTATTTAATACCTACATACCAAATAATTTATGATAAACACTTTTGATCATTATACCAGCGAGACACGTGTGTTAGGTAAGTAGGTACTTTACAATTATTTGTTAGATAAAAAGTGATAAAGAGATTTTTATCTGTAGGATAGTGTGGATATATCGCCCAATCGCGAAGTGGACACCTGTTTAGTTCAATGATTAATAATAAAACGATATTTTACGTTTAATATGTGTTAAATACAAAACTGACAACTTTTTTCTAAAAAAAAAATATGTCTTGTTTTTTAGCTATTCTTCCTTTATGGTGACATTTATGTTACCATAAAGGAAGAATAGCGTAACTTATAAGCTCAGAACAATATTTAGTTATTATTCTGAGCTTATAAGTACCTACCTAAATGACATTTTAGTTTTTAAGATTCAAGTTCACAACAATTATGGTAAGTCTATGTAAAGTGATTGTTACGCCTAGTGACTATAATAGGGCATCGACTTTATGCAAAAGTAAGTAAGTAGGTATATTATAGTTGAAAAAAAAACACGCAATAAAGAAAAATTTGAACTACTTACAGCGATACTGGAGTAACAAACAAGGTTTTAATCGAAGACCAAAGTTATGGGATATTATTAAAAAGTACATATTATGCTAGTTTTTTATGCACCTTCATAGGTAATTCCAAATAGCTATCCGAAATCGAATCGCGGAGAAATATTATCCTTCTACGTTGACTTTTTCCTTGGAATTTCCAACCACTTTAACACAGTGTCGCCATTTAAAAAAATCATAGGTAGGTACCTAATCATTAATTTTATCTATTTCATTATCTTTGTACCAAGGAAGAAATTATGAAATTAAAAGGTTGACAACACTGGAATATAGTGGAATATATTTATACCTTGTAAATACCACCGTACGTCGCGTTTGTGTGACTTTAACGACTAAGCGACAACTCGGACACTTTAAATTCGGACACAGTGTCCGAATTGACAATTTTAATTTTTATTATTTTTTCACTGACAATTCGGACACTCTTAAATTATTGGAGCTGTTCAGTACAGTCAGAATCCACAAACCTCTAAAATATTTTGGTAACGTTATTTAAGAGTGTCCGAATTGTCAGTGAAAAAATAATAAAATTAAAAAGTGTCAATTTGGGCACTGTATCCGAATTTAAAATGTCCGAGTTGTCGCTTAGTCACTTTAACAGATGGTTTACGCATTTCGGTTTCCCATACAACCTTCCAAGTCGAAATTTTAAAAAACCAATGAGCCAATTTTAATGAAACTTTGTATACTGAAGTAAAACACAGGGATCTAAATAGTTTGTTGAAAACATTAAAAAAAAAAATGTTTATTTATCTGAGATTATTGCGATTTTTAACTTTCTATAGTAGACTTTAAATCGCAATAACTCTGCTAAAAAAAACGTTGTTTAAAAATGTTTTCAACAAACTATTTAGATCCCTGTGTTTTACTTTAGCATGCAAAGTTTCATCGAAATTGGCTAATTAGTTTTTAAAAATTTCGACTTGGAAGTTTGTATGGAAAACCGAAATGCGTAAACTGTTTATCGTCCGATATCCCTTTGTCGTATTGTGCAAGTGGGATGGCCCAGCATTGGGACGCACCTATGTATATATACGATAATGATGATGATGATGACTAAACACCAATTGCATAAATATCTGCTTCCATCTTTCAAGCCTTTGCATTTAAATTAAAACTCTACCTGCCACGTAAACTAGACTCTTGTATAATAAATATGAACATGCTATTACATAAATGAATAAATTAAGCAGACTATTGAGGAGTGTCATGTTTCATCTCCTGCCAATTATAGAGGTGGGTTGGACCGTTATCCGTAATACCTATTGCATATAAATTATTTGGTTGTAACGTGTTTATGGGCTTGTTTTACATAATAGCATAAATAAAACAGTTTTAACTCCTTAGGACTAACAGTAGTGGATCAAAGATAGTATGAAAATATTTAAAAGCAAAATGTTTAATGAGAAATCTTAAACTGCCATTAGGTTTCACTTTAAAAAAAATCGCGTTTACTTTTAAATTGAATTAATTGCTTGACATCCGTGCAACGAGATAGGGACTTGAATTTATATATCTTATCTTGGACACTGTAGAAACCCGAGGCATTTTCATCGAATCTCGTTACTAACTGTAGTGGATTTAAATCCAGATCTGTAGTGGATTGGAATCCAGTTACGTACAATCAATTAATGTTGGTAAACTGAGCTTTCAGATAACAGCGGCTATGTAGAAACTAATTGCAAGTGTGAATTATCCTTTGATACAATAAAGCGCTTTTCGAAGTATTTCTTTTCATCTTGGTCTACTTTAACACAGTTTTATATTAATACCGCAGAAGAATATACCTACAGTAATACTGTGATTTTAATGTGGAACTTTATTCGCAACATTCTTCTAGCCAGGTAGACTTGAGAATTTTATTACCTATTACTTACTACTTACAAGTATTAAAATCATATAAGTACTGAAATGTTTTCTATAGGTAGATATAACGCTTTGTTCCAGATACTAGACTAGAGCATAGTGCATACAAGAAACACTTTTGATATACTTAGACTAACGGCCCGCCCGCGACTTCTTCTACGTGAACAATTATTAGGTATAAAACTGCATCAATTTTATTAAACTTAAATTGGTGGGATTATATTTTTAATAATTTTAGTAAGTTGTGGTTTTAGCCAGCCAGTGTCTTTTGTTCTGCATTAAAAAGTACATATTTGATTGTAATCAAGTACATTTTAAGGCAAAAACTTTTTAGCAGATGCTATATTGTAAGTCCTAGCTGTGTTCTTTAATCTACATGAAATCTTAACAATTTGGCATCACAACAGGGAATATTCGCTACCGAATAATTCTCGGAAGTTCTGAAAAACTATCAATAGAGCATACTAAGATGATTCTGTTTTAGATATTGCTGTTATAAAAAACATGCAGCCGAGAGCGCTGACGAAAGACACGTGGTCGACCGTTTTAAAATGCTTTACCGTTAAAAACGCTATTCGAATTTGGAAACACACATCCACACAGGTTCATTCATTCCTTCTCGCTCGTGTCCGTCGAATATATGGAAACTCAACATGGAACGCTAAAAGATATGGTCACGTCACGTATCATTATAACGCCTTTCTCCTAGTCTCGGTTAACCTTTGACGTCGCGTCGGTTTGCCCGCGGTCAATGGCGCGCTCTCTGATTTCCATCTTGCTTCATTCCACCCACGACTCGTGGTATTCACTTATGACCCGGGGAAGTCGGAAGATGGCAGATAAACCATTCACGACAAACGTGAGCTTTGTGTATTTTTGTAGGCGATTCTGGAACAGTCCGGTAACGAATAACGATCGGCGCGGCCTCAATCCCGTTGATAGCTCGCAATAAAGCCGGAGTGCCTGCCTACAACGCATAAAGTCTTTCAAGTATTTAGCAATAAACAGTCGTTCCGTTTCAATGTAGGGTTTAGCAGCAACCTTCACGTGTTCCGAGGAAGCCCGCGACCGGTCGCCGTCCGGCACTGTTCCCGGAACAAGAACGCAGCCGTCCCGCGGTCGTTTCGTTTTTAAAATAGAAGCGTTCCGTTATACGAGGGCCAATATAGGGGCTCGATTTATGGCTAGTCAATTAGACGTTGTGTAATCTGTAAATAAGAGCAAGCCACTATTTTTATCCGAAGTCCGACTTGTATTCGAGTGAAAGGGGTTTCCTACAGTGAACTTGTTAAACTGGTTGTTAGAGCTTCACGAACTTTCCTTTGCTTATCAGCAATTTTTTTCAATGGGTTACGTTACGTATGAATTTTTTTTTTTTTGTTACTACGCCTATTTCGTGTTGGCCAGCAGGCGGAAACCAGATGTAACAAACTCCCAAGATTGATTCCCAAAATATATATTACACTCTGTTCTTTTCTTGAGTCTGACTCGTAGAATCTAGTAAATTAGATCGATAGTCAAAGATATTTCTTGGCGGCTCATAAAAAAGAAATCTTTGCTATTCTGTTATAGCATAACCTAGAGAAGACGTACGTCACGAAATAATTGAGCATTCCTGCCAGCTCTCTAGACTGGGTGACCTTGATCATATTTTAATAACGCTAGAATCACTTACGTACGCAAATATCCGCGAAATTACCCACTCATACCCACGTCACAACAAAACAGTAGTGTTTTGATACGTACAAAGTTTTATTACATTTATATTTGTAATGGCATCAGTCAGCAATCTCTTAGCGTATTTGTTATGCTATATTTGCCTTGTTTTGCTATATTTGCCTCTTTCGGCGGTTGTCTGGCAAAGGTAATAATATTTCACTGTAACTCACTCACACTTCGTAGTTCTTTAAAAAGAAATCTTTCGCCATTCCTGCTATATTCTCGAGTTTTTTTCGGTTCGAACATTTTTCAGCGTAAATAAATATCAGCGTCATTTACTGTACTGTGTTATAAGCAATTATCTACTAGAATAAAAGTTTTCGCTTCATGTTTTCTTATTTTCATTATGAAGTTAATCATTATTGTTAATATTGTGCACAACCACTTTGTTACTCTCCCACGAGACGAGTAAGTACTTACTAGGCATGGTATTTAAAAATTATATTCACCAAAACCATGGACCTATAAAATTGTGAAGTGTGTAAGGCAACTATCTTTAAAATGAGAAGCACCATGAAGGTTGGTAACCTCTTTCCAGTAACTTTTCCCATGCGTGGTGAACTCTCCACCATACTATGCTGCTCGTGTAAAACTTTCGGTTCCGTTACTAGTTACTACCATTTTACAATTCATAAATACGGTTATCTACACCCTAAAAGTCATTATTCATTATAATATTCACTAGTAAAATGAAAAATGTCTCGCATGTCGCGTAGCGGTGAAAGAATACTACCGCCCCCTCTCTAGATGTCGTAAAAGGCGACTAACGGATTAAATAATGGACATACATCCAACACCATAGAGCGGCGATGGGCTTACCACCTGTCACGCTTAGCAGATGTGCAGTCGCTATTTGGCGAAAAGTGGACTATGGTAGAGGATTGCTTTTGCTGTCCTCATTGCCTAGTCTCTGACTAACCCTTCAGGGATAATAGTCGTGATTATATGTATGTAAGTATGTCATAAAACGAAAAATTCGTTTGTTTCATTCGTCACACAGTTCAAGCCGTCGTCGTCGTGACAATATAAAGTGATTGTGCCAATTACTGGCGCTATAAGAAAATATTTCAAAATTCCCACAAAAAGTCGTTTTGCAGATAAAAAGTCAGTTTTGTAAGTTCATTAAAAGGTCGGGCTTGTCCGGCCGTCCGAGTGGGTGCAAAAGGAGGAAATCAAAATATTCTCCAAGGTTCGATTGTAAACTTAGTCGCGGATAACATACGGTCCGATTTGGAACGCCTCCGAATCAGATCAATGGTAGGTAGTACATCAATCAGTTCGTTAAGACTGTTTCGCGGAGCGGATTCGCAGTAGTCCGCTATTGAAATTTAAACTAGCCATTCTGGGAAAGCCGAGCAGAGGCTCAGCCTTTTTACTCTCTGTAGCTTAGTCCTAGCTCAGCGAGACATACCCACCAGGCGCATCGAATTGTTAATTTCACTAACAAGCCGTGTCGTTGGCGGTCTTTTTTGCCATCAGCAACTGCCACGATAATTGCGCCTTATAAAGTCCTTTTATGTATAACTATCTTTTTTCATCTTAGGTTTTGTCATTTTTGTTATTCGTCGGTAGCCGAACGCTAAAATGGTCGCGTTTAAAGTAGAAATTGTGCCTGTTAGGATATGAACGCGCTCTTACTGCAACTTTTTAAAGAAGTTAACGACTTATTAAGAATATTCTTTTAAATTTCTACGTTACTATAGTTTATACAATCATTACATTACCTCGATTATTGATTGCATGGTTACGGGATGGTTCTAAGCTATCTATTACTCAATATCTAGTTGTGTACTACTTATACTATATTATATCATTTGTAAGATAATAATGTGTTTTACTCTACTCTACTCTTTGCTATCATTGCCATTTATAGTATCTATTTAATCAGCAACATATTAATGACGGTGACGTAGACTTGCATAAATTATTACTTGTTAGTAGAAAAACAGACGGCTGACAATTCATGGAAACAAAATCAAAAATTAAATGCACATCACAATATGCATCTCACGTACTGTCAATTACTTCTTAAGTGCATGAGGTCACAGTCCAGAGGTGAGGGCGTTAAATATTCAGAATGCACAAGGCATTGTGGTGTTCTCCGAACAATAACCCGTACAATTTACGAAATGAGACAATGCAAAAATAAATAAAAACTTAGTCATAATGCAGGCGATTTCTCATAACAACCCTTGGGTTGGAGGCTTCCAAGGATTAATTATGAGTTCCGAGTAGGCCCGCCGACGGTCCATCGGATTCTCGGTAAGCTCGAATCGAAAAAGGAGCAAAAACGGCCGCAGTGTTCTGAGAACGAGTATACCTGCGCCTGCGCTCGCACAGCCATTCCACCTTTTTCCGTTCAGCCAACGTTTCGAGTAAGAGAACCTTTTTCCTAGTAGAAGGTGCGCTCTTTGCTCCCTGACAGACATTAATTTCAGATTTAAGAAAACCAAATAAGTTCGTAGTTAGATTTCATTGAAAGTTATGCTCTTCCAAAATTGCGTTTAAGTCAAAATTGAAGTCATCCTTTTAGTGAGATTTTGTAATAAATAGGAGTCACTATCGTGATGTGCCTGGAAATATTTCGGATGTGGCTGTTTATTACAAATCTAACTACTTTATTGCTAAAGTTGCATATTCCGTTGCAAAAATAAAAATTTGTAACAAGCAGGAAATCGAATGATCGTCAATATTGCCATGCCACATTAGGTGTCGTTTTTTTTCAAACATAATTTTTTTTCATAATTGTAACTATTTTTACGTTATTTTGTAATTTCGTGTATTGTCCGTCGACTACTGCTTTGAACATCATGATCACTGATTAATATTTTTACGTCAGAAACTCCGAACATCACACCCACCCACAATATAATTGCATGCAATATTTCCTTTACTATGCAAACTGGACTGAAAGATTATGCGTAATCAGATCATTGATACTAATCAGACACGCTAACAATGTTTATAACAAATTAGTTAGGTCTGTACTTACTGAAAAGTTTGTAGTAACTTTTTTCCAATAAGATTAAATTTAGCGTCAACTTTTTGTATAGTTATGCTTAATTGTAAGTTGTGTGTGTGCGAAAAAATACATTTTCAATTTCATTTCAACATGGTAACTGTAACTAATATGAAAAACTAGATCGGTATGATTAGTAAGAGTACTGCCACTCAGCCATTGGAAATTATATTTCGCACAGACACACTCAAGTTCCAAGAAATAAAGCCATCGATCCTGTGACCTAGTCGTAAATGTTATTGGTTTAAAGCATATTTTTAAATATATTTCTAGCTAGCTAGGATAGCTGAAAAGAATTTGAAAGCTCATGCAAACATTTTTAGTATAGGTTTATGCATGCATGAGGTACAATAAACTAGAGAAGACACCACGAAGCAAGTTTGTGCGCACTAAGGCGCAAGCCCATGGGCACAGAATAAATAGTACTACGCCATGGGCTGCAAACGCCTCAGTGATTGCACGTGATTCAAGTGATTGTGGACCTTGCGGCTGCACCTTAGTTGCGCACAAACTTGCTTCGCGGTGTCTTCTCTAGTTTATTGTACCTCAATGGGTTTATGTTAAAAACAACAATACAGGATTGCTACTTTTTTATTAATGAGTTCGTCTTTGCATGTACTTACGTAGATACACCATAGGTTAGTCATGCATGGTTGCTCTATTGTCGTATATTTATACCTAACTACCAGTGATAGGAATAGGCATACTGTATTTACCTAAAATTCTTGACGGGACATAACATGTAGCTGTTAATACCACCACATTTGATACCGGTATTTTTCGAAAACTCCTATTTCTTTTTCTATTCAGTACCAATGCAGTGGTTGGAAGTGTTTAAAACTATACTTCATTTATTTATAATAGTTGAAATTGTTTAAAGTATTGTAAATTGGAAATAGTCGTAAATCTATGTATGTATGTTTCAACACTTCCAACTGCTGGTACTGAGGAGATTATGAAATCAAGGAGTTTTCGGGAAATACCGGTATAATGATACAAAATCCCACGCGCTGGTATCAAATTTCGTGGTATTAACAGCTCCATGTTATGTCCTGTCAAGAAATTTTGGTAAATACAGTCTGCCTGTTCCTATCACTGCTTATTACTGACGTAGCGTCAATTCACAATTTATTATAGCAGTATGCGTACCAAAATATCGTTATTTGATATGAAATTTAACAGTGATTAGCACATAATTATAAGTATCTACCGTAAAACTCATTATTACTGTATCGTAATTGTGTATTATCTCACAGACATAGACAGTTGGTTGTCTGCACCGGTCATTTCCGTTCGCAACTGCTACTTCTCATAACAGTTCATTACGCGTGACCGTAAAGTTAACAGCTGGTTCAAAGCTGCTAATTTATGGAATTGATTTACAGAATTTAATACCATCTTGAATTCTTGACTTCCGTAAAGGTTTACTCGTACAATGACATTCAATTGTATGTCTTCCACGTACTGTGCTAATGCCCCAAATGATATGCACACGTGCTGGACTTTAGGGAAGACCGGCAATTAGGTATATCAAGGTGAGAGTTACAACAGAATAGTGACGTTCTACACTTTTATTTTAGCATTTACGATTATTTAACTAAGAACAAACTCTTCAATATTGTTAATCTAAATAATGATATTACTTATCACGATTTTTAAGAAGTAAAAAGTTATGTGCCAATGTTTTGGTATCAAATACTATGGCTACATTATTATTCCTTTATTACAGTACTTAATAATCAGTATTAAATTTTTTTTAAACAGTTTTGCTAAAATCATATCAAAACCTCATTAAAGACCTCTGGTTGCAAAATACTATGTGCTTCTGACTAAATCCTCTAACAAGAATTACATATTACCCGGGGACAATAAACACGGCTCCTTTTATGTGAATGCCTGCCATGCAGTAAAAAATGTCATTGTCTCCTTTCTTATATAGACAAAGAGGTTCTCCGTACAGAGTTTACCTCTGATGTTCCTGGTAAATAGCGAACAATGTGTAATTGTCAATCAATCACCGTGGCGCGTGGGCTATTGTAATTGGTCGGGTATGACCAGCAACAGTCGGTAGCTAGAATTTACGCACGCGTTTATGGTGGTAGGACGATACCATGGTGCGGCAGATGGCCAATCAATTTTACGTGTTGTGGCTATAAACATCTATATCACTTGATTTTTACTTACCTAGACTACATACATACTAACATTCACAAGGTATGCAAGCTGCATAAATTACTACTTAAAGTAAATAATTAAAGCATTCCCGCAGTTTTAAACGTAAGCTTAACTTGATGTTGTTGTAAGTAAATAGCAACAACTGTTTTTAAATATGTTTCATTGTGGCGAATGATAAATATTTAATGATAATAACCACATAAATCAGCGTCGCTTTTCAAATCTTAAAATAAAATAAATAGGTATAATTATTTAAACATTTTATTTGATGATCAGATCAAAAACAGTAGATTGATATGAAATATAAGGAACCTAGGTGCTCTTAACTCGGAACTTGTTAAAAAAGCTTCCATAACAAGTTCCGAGTTAAGAGCACCTTAAACAGTATTTAAAGAACAGTTGTTGCTATTTACAACAACATCAAGATATGCCTACGTTTAAAATTGCTGGAATGCTTTAATTATTTACTAGAGTAATTAATCACTTTAAACGTTCAACGTTCTGAGGAAACGATCGCATTATCGCGTGATCGAGTGCTAATTGTTTTCAAACGAACTCTGCCAACTCCCCTCTAGTGTCATTAAAACGGTCAACACATTTAAAAAAAATACCATGCCTACTTTTCATGAGCGATCATTACTATTTAGTTTAGTAAAAGTTTTGTGCTTTAGTTGTTCTCTATTAAAGTAAAAGCGTTACTCATAAGTACCTTACCTAAAACGTAAAAAAGTTTATTCTACATGTTAAACATAACACTCGCTTATCACCAGATGATCTTAAGAAAATGAAATAAGATTTTTGTTCTTGAAAGAACTAATTATTCATTTCAATCTTTTGCCAATATGACATTTGGTTTCCCATTCCTACCGTAAATTAAATTGGTATAATTTGAAAATATAACTGCAAAACCAGCAGAATTCATATTTATTTTGGATGACTTCATAGAAATACTTAGCAAATGTTGTTGGGTTTGCTAATTTGCTTACGTCAGAAATTCCTATGCAAACCAGATAAAATACACCGTGACGTCATATTGTCTGGTTTGTTATCTTTTATAGCAATACTTTGACCTGAAGATGTGAACAAAATTGACCTGCGTTACATAGGCGCCACTTGTTGACCATGTTGTTCCGCAGTCATAAATAAGCCAATTTGTTTACTTTACTCGTGCTCTTGGATCTGTTGGATGGATAGCATAACTAACTGTTTTTTTCCTACATTTGCTTTGTAACGTTATTTTTTTATTAAAGTATAGACACAATAATAAATAGGTACACCTTTGAAAGATCTTCAAATATTATTAAGTTTAATGTTAATTTCATTATGTAGGTGTCATTTAAAAAAATGTTTGGAAGATTAGAAGAGCACTGTCATTTATTCCGTGGCAAATCTACTTGTAAAACAGTAATTAGCTTGTGAGAAGTATCGCTTACCTGGTAGTTTAACCACCATTGGAGGTGTGATGGGGTGATTGGGATCCAATGTAAACGCCTTGTCTACAACTGAACACGGAAACACACAAGCTCACTTATAATTACTTATATTTCCTCAAATCCACTTTACGACCGTTTCGCTTCTCGGTAAACTCTTTATAAACAGTTTCGTAGAAACCGAGTACACTGGAGAAATTAATTTGCAGAAATCGACGTCGCCGGTGGGCGGTCGTCCGCGTGCCGTAACAGAAACGCTTTCTAAGAACGCGTACATTCAATTTCACTCAATGTTGGTGTGTTTATCACAGATAACGATATCGCGGCGGAGGTGAAAGTTCGGAGAGGCCGGGCGCCGCGGCGTCAGCACTCCTCTATCGTACACAAAAGTAGACTGGAGACAAAACGAGGCGCACGCATGACGCCGACGGGCGCGAACAAACAGGGGCAGCGCAGCGCGCGGGGGAGGGCGTGTGCGACTGAGAGCGCGCCGCCGTGCCGCTCCGACATCACGGCGCGCGGCCGCCGCTTCCCAGAACCGCCAACCTTGGCACTTCTACGAAATAACTCGAGCCATTGTCACTAATTTATAAAACTTATGTTCTTCCGTCCAAGGCTGGCTACGCTGCCGGCACGCCATGGCCACAACTCGCGTCTCCATCGAAGGTAGGCCGAAGGGTGTTGACTCCTACGGCCTGCTAACGGGCAAGATCCAGTAAGCAAATGTTTGTCTAAAAAGATCTAGAGAATAATGAAGCGACTGCCGAGGGTGGGGCTTGAACCCATGACCTTTCACAACACGGGCGACCGCTTTTCCAATTAAACTACCGGATATTGGTTTTCCTGTCAAATTTTTAAGTGCTTGTTTTTTACGCTACTGGCTACCATTGTTTCTCCAATGTTGCAATTGCAACGCAATGTATAACAAAATACATCTTAAATATCCAAAAGAAACATTTTTACATTACAACTTGTAGTCTATATGTCCATTAATCAAACTCTCGCCCCTTCAACGTGGTGGATAGTAATGATGCCTCGAAAGGTCATTCACATCTTGATCCATTTCACGATGATGACAGATTTACGTAAAACTTCACGTGTTGAAACTTTTCTAGCCAACATGCCAGTAAAATGTAAATGTGAATAGTTCGTAAGGATATTATCGTTATCCGATACTGTAGTAGTAGGTACTTAGTAATGCGGCTTAGGATCATTGAACTTAGAAAATGTACTAGAACTCGAGATAGCTTAAAAGCAGTTCAGTGTAAAATGAACATTCTTGAAAGGTAGGTTGACCATACTATTTGTACTTCTACTGTAAACTTGACATCAAAACGAGTGTCCGTCCAGTTAATTCCGTGAACAATATTCGCTGTGTCATCGATAAATGTTCCTGTGTGACAATATGTAGATAAAGTTTACTCAAATCATTGATATATTTTAGCCAGAGTAGGTCCTACACTTACTCGGTGCTTGCCGTTCGTAGTCTTGAGTTATCACAGTGGCAAAGAAGAGATGGTCCTAGGTGTTTTTGTAGGTTGGTCTTCCCTCCTCGGCCAAGCTTTTCGTACCGTGCAAAGGAGGGGAAGAGTGAGTGATCTACATAACCCGCTCGCCTGTCACCGGAGTAATCGTAAGATAGAATTCCCCCTGGTTAAAAAAAGCTTCTGAAACACTACCCTGCGGAACTCCTTAATTAAACAATAACTACATACATAGCTGATAATAGAGACACTCTGTGTCTGATTTTACTGAGATAGTCTTTGAACATTTTTTCAGTACTATTCTCAGATATTGATGCAATTTAATTTATTCGGAATAGGCTTGAACATATAGTGACTAAAGCTTTTTTTAAATTTCTGCTGCAGGGTCATCCGTCCAACATAATTATGTCTTACATTTATTTATTTTGATTATTAAGTAAGGTAAAAATAAAAAAGTGTTCGGTTATGCTGGAAATATGAAAATCGCAACCTTTATATCATCGTAAAAACAAATACATACTTATCTACTTTAAGATATTATCATGATTATACATAGAGTACGTTATTTTAGTATGCCTTAAGAACAGTTAAGATAAGCGATATTTATAGTGTTTTCCTTAATTATTCTGTCTTGTAATTCGTTTTTCAGGAGATGATATCTAAAATGAAACTTTCAGTGTCAAATAAATCTTTGAGGTTTTGCTAATGTACATATAAAAAAAAAGTACATATACTTTTTATGAAGAGACAATCTATTCACATTTTTTTGCATAGTGGAAGGTTACTCTTATTATTTAAATATTAGATCTAAGTTATCATTTATCAGCCAACAACCTGCTTTGGCAATATTAAATTATGTTCCAAATACTGGTCACAAAATTACTAGGTATTTAATAAAAGCAATGTTTCTGGAGTTGTAAAAGAAACGAAAAATTTAGAAAGATCTACTAATGATCTCCGATTAAAGAAAAAGATTGATAGAACGCAGTATGCTGAAAAGTGACCTGATCCTTTAAACTACTGGGGCCCGTCCACCTCGAACAAGCAATTAGTCACAGTTCTACCATCGTGGTGGCGGCGGCGGGCAATACCTGTACCACCGATCTTGCCAGCCTTATCAGAGGACTTCCCGCCATTCGACTCGAGGTGCTCCCATCCGCTTCATACGCAGGAAAATCAGTTGAATCGGAAGTTCATACTAATACTGGTAACATACATTCATTTTTCAAAAATTGGCTTAAAATATGTACCTACCAATGATATTATTTTAGATTGGGTTAGAAATGGCAATAAAATTCCTAAGTCATTCTATAAATCAGACAAAAGTGCCATATATATAAAGTGCTCTTTTAGTAAATCAGAAAAAGAAACAATTCGGACATGCATAAAGTAACTATTTGACAAAGGAGCTATACAAAAGTGTAAAAATGTAAAATAAAGTACAGCCTGTATACTGTCCTACTGCTGGGCAAAGGCCTCCACCATTGAAATCAAGTCATCGCTACGATGGATGGGTGTTGGCTTTATCACCACGCTTGCCCAATGCGGGTTGGTGATCACAAACCCGGGCGCAGCATTGAACAATTAGAAAACACACTTTGCCCGATCTGGGGATTGAACGGATTCAAACCGGATATCGATCCGAGTGCTTGACAACTCGGCCACCGAGGCGTCATACAAAAGTGTATGCCTTGTAAATATCAATATCTTTCTAAGATCTCGTAAATACTTAAAATTTGATTATGAAAACAACTTGTATGCATTTCAAGTTCTACTGTTTGACTTATCAACGGCACAGTTTGTATTTACGAAATTAATTAAACCGATCGTAACACACCTTAGAAAACTAGGGTTGTCATCGGTAAACTACTTAGACGATTTTCTTTACGATTTTCTTTGTATTGAAAATTCTGAAGGAAAATGTTACGAAAATGTCAGAATCACGCGGAATTTACTAACTTCCCTACGTTTTAATAATATAAATGAAAAGAAAATCGTACTAAAACCTAAGAGGCAATGCAAATTCTTTGGTTATCCTTTGGACTCTGAAAGATATGTCATGGGTTTACTTCAGGAAAAACGGCTTAGCCTATTTAATACATTAGATAAGTTTTGTTTCGATTCGAAACCTTGCACAATAAGGTCTTTTGCATCTTTAATAAGTAGTTTGGTTTCTGTTTGCCCCGCTATACCTCATAGTATGTTGTACACAGAATTATTAGTGTTGCAGGTTTTTGGCTCTCAAAAAGAATAATGACGATTATGACGCCAAAGTTCTGTTAAAAGACAGTGAGAAAGAAGATCTTTTGTGGTGGAAAAATCATATTTTGTCGGGTTTAAATCCCATTAGGCAATCAAACTATAGATACCTCAACACCTGGCTGGGGTGTTGTTTGTGGCAGTTAAAAACTTCATGGATACTGGAATAATACAGATAAAAAACATTATAAATTTGTTACAACTTCAGGCTATTTATTTCACTTTGGAATGCTTCTGAAAAAAATCGGAAAATTGTGAAATTTTGCTAAGGTGCGACAACACTACTGCAATTTCTTATGTAAATCGAATGGATGGAGTTTAGTACACTCACCTTAATGATTTGACACGTAAGATTAGGCAATTCTGTAAGAAACGAAATATTTAAATTTTTCCATCTTTTATTCCTTCAAAAGAAAATATTGCGGACAAAGAGACTCGCATTTCTTCCAATGATACAGAGTGGGAACTGAATATCAAGTCTTATAATAGCGTTAAGAAATTATGTAAGCCAGAAATTGACTTTTTTGCGTCAAGAAGGAATACAACATGTAAACTATTCGTTTCGTGGCATATGGAACCATTGCTGTGGATGCATTCACCCTATCATGGACAAATTTGAAATTTTACGCATTTCCGCCTTTCTCACTAATACTAAAATGTACGAAAAGTGGAAAGTAATTGTTAGAGAGTAGAAAAGAGTGATAGTGGTACCTAACTGGCCATCTCAGCCTCGGTTTCCCCTGTTCAAATCCCTTTGTCAAATCAGACTTTATATTATTAATTCCTAATAAATAAATCATAGTTGTTATCACCTTACAGGAAATGTCACCTACTACACGGGAACCTTACATAAATTGCAGCAATAGTATTAAACAAATGTATTTAAAGAAGGGTTATTCTGAAAACATCATTTCTATCGTCATCAGTTCATTATCTACAAACACATTAAAACAGTACGACTTCTGTTTAAAACAATGGTGGGCGTTTTGTCACGCTAACCAAATAGATCCCTTTGATATGTACCTATCAGTGACGAAGGTTCCATACAACTCGATTCCCACCGGCTTCCCTTCAGAAGTTTAGAACACAACCACTCTCTACTTGAATTGAGAAATGGCACAATCAGTAATTATAAAAGTAAATATATAAAATAAACATTACAAAACACCTACACTATGGACATTAAATCAACAAAATTTGCTTTTCAACAACATATTGCTATAAAAAAAGCCGCAGGCGCGATCGGCTTTTTGGCAGTTAAACTTCTGTACAAAATTTACGTCATGACGTCACATAAAGGTTAATAAACCCACCCGCGTATTAGCAGCCGGTAAGCCGTCTTTATCCGAGTTACTTGATAGAGAAAGTTATACAATTTGCCTGCGCGTGAGCGGGATGGAGGAATATCGTTTTCGGTTTGAGTTCTGTTGACAGATAATTTGACGTAATTGCAATTCATCATTGAATGCATGACTGTGTTTTATTAGTATTTGAATTTATTAGTTAGTTTTACCTAATAGAATGATTAGTATTGTAGTTGGACTTTGTTTATTTGTGTTGTGTGTAGTGATGAAAGTAGTTACGAAGACGTACGTTGTAATTAGGTATTTGCGGTAAGTAGATATTGTAATAAGTTGAAATTACGTATTTAGAATAAGTAGATTTGCAAAGTAATCGGTAGAATTGTAAGATTTCGGCATTAATAGCTTTCGATTCTTCCCGGCTTTTATGATAATGTTTTAGCGCACTTTGTAAGAAAGAATAGACGAATAGCTTTAGAGTATAAGTAGTATTATTAGTACTTAGTCTATTAAGTTTTGTTTAATTTACATCATATCATCATTTCACCACAAACGGCTTTTATCAAAGCCACTTCTATTATGCTTGCAAGACACAGTTTCGATATCTCAGTGCTTACTCATAGTAAAAGAGGACTGAAGAGACATCTGCCTATACAAGACTGAAGCCAGGATGCCAATCACAGATTTTCAAGGACTCAAGACTGCGTGCCCGCGCTCGGAGTAGGTAAGCATTATTTTTTTGTTACGGCTTACCTCTCTCAATATTTCACGCTTCGCCACTGGTACCTATTCCTAAAATGTTGCCATTCCTTACACAAAAATTCAATAGCGGTGGTGCATATGGAACGTTTAATGCATTTCGATTAGCTTTTATTCAATTTTGATCTGGTTTAAACGATTTTTTTGCTGGCATATACAAAATTAGGCCTAATAAACCGAAATAAGAAGAGACCTGGGACCCGTCACAGGTCTTACATTTTCTAGGTCCTTTTTCCGAATACTGGCTTATCTTTAAAAATATTATATAAAAAAACAGTTGTTTATTTATTGTTATTAGCTACAGCTCAAAGAATACAAACAATGACTGTAATAAAATTACAAAATATTCATATCGAAAACAAATGCATTATAATTAAAATCAATGATGCCATTAAAACCACGAGAAGTAATTCTGGTCAACCACTTCTCAACGTCAATGTTGATGTTAGAAAAACAGCTGGTTGGTCTCAGCAGTGTAATACCTTTTAAAAATTTTATAACAGACCAATAAATTGTTTAAATTACTGTGGTAGTAAGTATTCTACATAGTCTATGTGATGTGATAAATAATTTTTTGATTACGTTAACTTGCATTTTGTTTTTATTAGTTTTATTCATAATAAATGTAAATGATCATCATTGCAATAATTTTCTTTAAACATCTACATAGTAAATACAGACGAGGCGTTAACGAATATAATTAGATAATCAAAGTAACTTACCTGTAAGTGAACTTCGATCACAATTATATGAAGGTAACGCCTCGTCTGTGTACAACCTACCCTTATTATCCCTTATTATATTGATTGACTAAAAGCCCATACCCTAAAATTGCAATGATTATACTTTGAACTTCAATGACAAGAGAGGCTGTTTCGCGCCTGGATCAGCAGAATTTTGTTTTTTGGCTCTGAATATCGTGAGTTTGGTACGTCGAAGCGCGACTACATAGTAAATACAGACGAGGCGTTACCTTCATATAATTGTGATCGAAGTTCACTTACAGGCAAGTTACTTTGATCATCTAATTATACAAACTTCTACTTTCTAAAATATATTACAAATACTAAAGTCCCGAATGATGTTACAACTTTGCCCTTCGACAAAATTAAGACACATTATCTTCTTATCACAATATATGACTTCGGTGTTAAATCTACCGGGAATTGTTCAATAAAACCAAAAAAGTTATTTATTCGTCAAAATTTATTTTGTCGCCTTTAAAAGTAAGTCCCTCGCTTGCAATACAGCTACGCCAGCGCTTGACCCAGTCCTCCATACATTTTTTGTAGGTTGATTGAGGTATGTTCTTTAACTCCTTCAGCGAATTTTCTTTTATAGATTCAATCGAATCGAAACGCCTTCCTCGAAGAGGTAATATTAGCCTCGGGAACAGGAAAAGTCAGACGGAGCCATATCAGGAGAGTACGGCGCTTGGTCGATGACATTCGTCGAGTTTTTGGCTAAAAACTCTTGCACAATGATGGCGATGGTGCATTACTCAGATCATAGATTCCCTTCTATGATCTGAGGTGCATTATCATGGTGTAAAAAAAATCCATGAGTTGTCGTTCCATAAATGTGGCCGTTTTCGGCGGATACCTATTCTCTCGCAAACGCCTCTTGACACCTAAATAATATTCTTTATTCACCGTTTGCCCCCCTGGAAGAAATTCGTAGTGCACTACACCGCGGCAATCGAAGAAAACTGTCAGCATAACTTTGATTTTCGAGCGGCTTTGCCGCGGTTTTTTGGGGTTTGACTCGTTTTCGAGGGGCCTTTTCAGTAAAGTCGACAAACAGGGAAAGTTGGCACAAGAGTCCTAAATCTTCTAAAGATTGTTGACTTGTTTGCATATCGTACTCATAAACCATGTCTCGTCGCCAGTTATCATGCGGTTCGTGAAGGTGGAATCCGTAGAAGCTCTGGAAATCATGTCTGCAGCAACCTGCTTTCGATGCTCTTTTTGGACAACATTAAACTAATCGTTTCATGCCCAAAATGCCAGTCAGAATATTATTAACGGATTTTAAAGATACGATTAACTCTCTAAGACTCATACGACGATTTTTAAGTACCTACAGGACTCTTGATTAGATTGATGTTTTCATCATTCGCAGCGGTTGGGGGTTAACTAGAACGAGGCAAATCAACTACCGCTTGTCGGCCTTCTTTAAATACTTTATACCATTCAAATGCCCGTGTTTTTGAGATACACGAATCACCGTAAGTCTTCTGCAACATTTTTAGTGATTCGGCACAGGACATTTCGTTTGATACGCAAAACTTAAGGCAAACTCTTTGTTCAACCAATGCTTCCCTATTAATAGGAATTTAAAATCTCAGAACACATTAACAATGAAATACATAGTGCTCAAATTTCGTGCGGTAACTCTCAGTACCTGCATTGCTACCAACTTTTAGAAAAAAGAAATAGGTCGATATGTTTACCGCGCGTTCTGTAATTTATTAATTCCCGGTAGGTACTTTTTACACAGAAACGTAGTATTACTGCCGATTATGCGATGATTACGTTTATGATATCCTAGATCGTTCAATAAGTCCTGAGACTTACTTGGAGAAAGTACTGGCCATCTTAATGATGTTTTAATTTTTTTTTAATCGAACAATTTAAATATTGATTTACAGCAATGATTTACAGATATTTTAGTGACGCTACTTTTTAATTCCGAAAACAATGGAAAAAAACGAGTTTCGTGTGTTGATAAAACATTGTTTTTGAATGGAAAAAAAACACCGTTCAAGCACAGCAATAGCTTTTAAAGTGTTATCCGGAATCTGCTCTATCTAAACCAACCACATGTGGTATGCCGATTTCAAACGGGGTCTTATGGACACAAAAGACGCTGAACGCTCTGGTCGTCCAAATGAAGCAGTTACTCAACAACACATCAACCAAGTCCTGAAAATCGTGAAAGAAGATCGAAAAGTAAAAGTGCGCGAGATAGCTAAGATAGTGAAGATTTCAACTGGTAGTGTTTTCAATATTTTACATCAAAATTTGGCCATGAAAACCTTTTTTTCCAAATGGGTGCCGCCGCGTCTGCTAACAATTGATCAAAAGCGACAACGTATATTAATGATTCAGAGCGCTGTTTGGCACTATTAAATAGAAATGAAAAGGATTTTTACGTCGGTAGGTATATGACAATGAATAAAACATGGATTCCAGTACACTGGCAGTGGGGATAGCGGCCGGTGAAAGTCACCCGAAGCGGCCTAACAATCTGCCGGGAAGGTTATATGTATAGCCTCTGTATTTTGGGATGTTAATGGAATACTCTTCATCGACTACCTTATTTAATACTTTATTGCACAAGAAATTACACTTAGACACAGGTTACACAGGACATATACAAAGGTGAGCTTATCTCTAGAAGAGATCTCTTCCAGCCAACCCTAGCTGTGGTGGGAAAAAGATGTATGCGGGAATAATGTGCTATCTTATATACTTAAAATACATACTTCAATATGGATACACATATAGGAATATATAAAACAAATAATACATAGTTACTATAGATAAATAACACATTATTATAATAATATATATGTTACTGATAATGATTTAGTGCGATAGATAGTGCTCTTTTAGTTTGTGTTGTGTTGTGTGTAACCTACCTTGATAAAGGGAAACATATATATAGCGAATATTACATAGGATTATTGGAGCGATTAAAGTACGAAACTGCGGAAAAACAGCCTCAAATAAAGAAAAAAAAAGTGATCTTTCACCAAGAGAATGCGCCGTGTCACAAGTCCCTGATAACGATGGCCAAACTAATCGAATTGGGCTTCGAATTACTTCCTCATCCACCGTATTCTCCAGATCTGGTCTCCACTCTAGTGATTACTGGCTGTTTGCAGCCTTAAAAATGCTCCAGGGCAAGAAATTTGATTCAAATGGTGATATAATCGCAACAACGGAGGCTATTTTGAAGCCAAAGGTAAATCTTTCTACACTCACTTAATAGAAAAGTTAGAAAAGCGTTGGAGATACTGTATTGCAGTTGAAACTTGAAGTGAAGGAGACTATGTTAATGCATAAAAAATATTTTATTCAAAAAACTTTGTTTTAGTATTAAGTCTCAGGACTTATTGAACCAAGTGTGCATGAAATGCAAAATCGCAAAATACTTCAATTACTCACGCTGCACAAAGGAGTACGTCCTATACACCGAGATTTTTCATTGGTTTTGGAGCCGAAACCCTGTTCATGTTTATCATCAGTAGAAGCTATTTAGCATGTAAAACTAAAAAAATGAGCGTAAAAATATCATTAAAAAAATATTCATAGAAAATGTAAGAACCCTTAGTACCGGACGATCTTACGAAAGTCAATGACCGAGGCTCTTTAAACGCTCGATCCGCCTACCCCCGGCGCAGGCGGCCGGCCGGGAAAGTTCATGGGGGTCACGGTGTACTCGTAGATAAGGAGTACGTTACTACGTGTTTTCGACAAAAAGTCACTTTTACAACTTTTTTTACTTCTCGTAAAGCGATTATTATTACGTATATAGGTACAACACTTGTTTTGTATTAAAACGTTTTCGACTCCAAAACCAATGAAAAATCTGGCTGAAAAAGCTCAAATTAGGTTAAAGTCTATTAAAAATCGTTTATTCTTGAAGTATACTAACGGTTACACACTGAACGGTCATATTGGTAAGGCCCCCCCCCCTCCCCATACCTTTAACCGTAACTGCAGTCGGAACCCAGTCATTGTGCGATACACTTGTGTTGAATTTTAATAAATCTTGTATTTTGTGTTTGGGTTTGGTGGAGTTTAATAACAACTATTATGGATATTGAAGAGGAAGGTACGTACTTAAATTAGGAACGTTTATTTTTGTTATTGTACACACGGCGTCAGATCAACCTACCCTAAACTGTCAAATTTCTCCAATGAATATTGTTCCTTAGTGCCAAACATTAAAATTCAAAATTGATTGTAGAAATTTGACAGTTTTGGGTAGGTTGATCTGACGCCGTGTCTACGTGATTAAGTAATTTATCTTCGTCTTAAAGTTTTACATAAAATATTACTTTTTTTTAAAGCCACTACGTAAAAATGTGTTTTTGTATATGAGTTAAGCCGGGCTAAGTTACAATTTTGGGCGAAACGTAAACCTTAATTCTGCTGATAATGTTTTCAAAGAGAAATGTTCCGCATGTACCTGCCACTTATTTTAAATAGTTGTAGCGAAATAGACAAAAACTAACTTATTTAAAAAAAATATTTTATATTTTTATTCCAGAATCATCGATGGTGATGAAGACGGATAGAAAATCACTCTACGTGTCTTAAAACAATGTTCGGACAGGAAAATAGATGACAAACTTATAAATTATATTTTTTTTAAACATATATTTTTATTCATGGGTGTTTAAAGTCTAAAATAGAAATTTAAAACCCTTAAGTAATTGTTTTTTATTACATAATAAATTGATAAAAACCATTAAAGAGTTTTGATGCTCCACTTTTGAGGTGAATCACTCCTCTGTCCTCTGTGCGCTGGATAGTTTATGAATGCAGCGCTAATGTTGTAGTTTTAACGAAGGTAATATTAAGTAAAATAACTAATGTTGTAGTTTTAACAGTAAGTACATACTTTTGTTATGGTTTTACTTTCTAAATTTTCATGTATTATCCTACCTATGTACCTATTTCGTTCACATCCAGTGAAAATCGACTAGAAAGGAAAGGTTTAAAAAATCATTTGACTGAATATTTACTCAATAACTTGTACGGCACAGTACAGAAGGGAATGGCACATATAAAAGGAGGCCTATACCCAGTAGGTGGTTGTGGGCTGATATGATGATAATAATTATACATCTAGCAGGTAAATAGTGACGAAATTATAGTTTAATTTAAATGTCACTCTAAAAATATCGAAAATATTAAAAAATGTTACTATACTACAAAATACCTAAGTACACCAGTACCTACCTATAATGTACTATTCAAAAGTAGAGGTTTTAGATACATTGTGTAGCGATAGCACGATCAAAGATTTAATTTATTCAGATGAATCATACCTTTAATGTAATAGAGTAAATATAACCTTCAATCAATTTCATTTGAAAGTGTGATTCCGGTTGAGACTGCTACTTCTGCTAATCTTTCAGCCCACATACATTCAGAATCTAAAGTTATGCCTTTAAGGCTATTGTAGGCATGTAGGCATCCTAATTATGATTAAGATCTTACACAATCATAGGCTGTGGTAGGATTACTTACCACACCTAAATGATCCCTAACATAGAAGATGACGAGGATACACGAGCACAAAATTTTGCCTCAGAATTTTATATTGTGAGTATTGGGACGTAGAGCCTAGTAATATTATTCTGTGGTAGAGCTATTGACAGACTGATGGATTACTTACCAAATTAGAGAGATTTAATAACGTGTTTCATTTATTTTATTCACAGAAAGCATTAGTTTTATTCATTTCCTAGTACCGGATATATCGGAATTTCATACAATTCCTAGGAAATGTATACATTTTCCTTAATAGTCTCGGAGTTGTATACATTTGCGGTAACATAAATAAATACATACATACTACAAATTAAAAACCACAAAACTTCTAGCCATTGCAAAAAGGATAAGGAAATTGTTAGCGACGCGTCATAATAATACGTTTTAAAATAAGATAGATAGATAGATAGATAATACTTTTATTGTAACATAATAACGCAAACATTTACATAAAAGAGCAAACAAAAAAAAGAAAAAAAAAGAAAAGCAATGTTACAATTTGGCGGTCTTAACGCTAAAAACAATTTCAGCCAGACAACCAGTCGGATGGAGAGAACTATAATGCACCCTAAGATCGGAAGTGCAAACATTGAAAACATATTTAGTTACTTACACAACAAAAAGCAAAAAATAAAAAAAATACCCGAAAACACCGATGTCGCCAGGATGAAGAAAGATCGGAACTAATGGTCATGCACGACTTTTTGGAAGTGGTAGCTGACATATGCGGGGACTTCGCTCCACCTGAAGTGTCTTGGGAGTCTCAGAAGACCCGTCAGCAGTATGTTCCACCAAAAGCGTTTTGGTAGCGTAAAAAGAGTACGTGTAAGAACATGTTAACGCCGTGCAATATGTACCTCCTTATAAAGCAGGGTAACATGCCGTGCCCGGAGTGCCAGAAATACCTAGCACTGAATTTTTGAAAGCTGCAAGTATAAAGAAGCGCACTCGGGCACAAAATGGAAACTGGAAAAAAAGGCGCAGCTTTGTTTATACCGACATGTAAAACAAACCTGCAAGGCGCCAACTAGTAAGAAGTGTTCTAAATGGCACCACACACACAAGCCTCTATTCCGAGAGACCTCTACCGATGGTTTATGAAAATAAGAAGCTACGCTGCAATACGCGCTGCACGAATTGAAGCTACGCTGCAATTCGCGCTGCACGAATGGGAAACTAGCTGAAGAAGTTGTGACATCCGTGCATACCAAAAGCGACGAGAAGACCTACCTGAAGATGGTACCAGTAGAGATATATGGTCCGAAGGCTTCCACCTGAGTACTGGCGCTGTGAGATGAAGGGTCAACCATATCGCTTCTAGACTCTTCCATTGCCAAGATGATCTGAGCACAGGAAAAGGCAGAAGCACTCACCATCAAGACAGTTTTTTTTTTTTTCAGTTTATTATTTACTGTGTCCCCCTTCATAGTTCAGGAAGGGGATCTTGTTATTACTTAAGGTAAATCTAATTTTTCTATTACTAAAGTTACTTAAAGTTATACCTAATTATAATATTACTTTCTAATTTTATTATTACTTTAGGTGGACTGAAGGTCCATCTCTACAAAAGAATTGCGGGGCACATTAGGGGGGGAAAGGTGAAGAGAAAAGAAGGGGAAGAGAAAGGGAATAGAGAGAAGAAAGGAATTTAAGATACTACATCTTTATTTTATGGTTTTGTGTTTTTAATTTTCTTTGTTTTATTTATATTTATTTTGTTTACTTTTATTCCAAATTTTAATATGTACATTTTTATTTAGAGTTTTTTATTTTGTTTATTTAGGTTATGTTTAAATTTAGATTAATTTTTAGCTTGTTTTGGTGTTTTGAGATTTGTTTTTAAAATTTTTGTAATGTAGTTTATTGTTTGTAGGCCTTTTGACTTATTAATTTTATGTTGTCTTGTCAGTTGTTGTGGTTAGGTTTTAAGTTACTTTTGTTTGATTAGACATCTACTTTTAGATGTTTGTTATGTTTATCATTTAATTTGTTTAATTTAGTTTGTTTAATTGAGTTTACGTTGTTTTATTCGTGTTAATTTTAGTTAGGTTAGGTTAAGGTTTTGTTATTTTAGTTATAGTTTAGCATTTAAGTTAATTTTAATTATTTATTTAATTTTTGGTGTTTTTGTATATTTTATTTATTTTATTTTGTTAAGATTGGTATTTGAATTTATTTTATGTTGTTTTTTATTTTATGGTTTGATTTAGCCAAATTAGATTAAGGTTTTTTGTTATTATATTTATATTTTTAATATTTAGTTTAGTTTTAATTATTTAAGTAATTTTTTGGTAAATTTGTTTTATATTTTGTTAATTTTTCTATTTATTTAGGTTTAACTGTATTTATAAATAATTTAGTTATTTTGTTGTGTAGATGTTCTAATTTCCGTAGTCGGTCTGGCTCTGCAGACGCAGGATCATCGACCGAATCCGGGGACATCGAGACAGTTGGAGACAGAGGAATATTAAACTACTCGCTGTGGGTGCAGGTCAAGGATCAGAGGTGCTCACTGGCGAGACAAGAGGCCGATTGAATAGAGAACCATTGACGAAACCCAAGATAGAATATCCGGTAGCAGTGCAAGGTACAAGAGAAAATCCTTGTCGGGATCTGCAGAATTTCGCAACGGCAGAAAAAGCCAGAAGAGTAGCGAAGGAGATGCAGGAGACCCTGGGCAAAGGGCGGTTTCCACTTGCCATACTAGGGAAAAATTCGTAAAGGTAAGAACAAAATGTAGAGTACTACAAATTAAAGGTAAGAACAAAATGTAGAGTACTACAAATTCTTCAAAAATGTTTTTCCTTATTTCCAGTTCACTCGAAATTTTTACTGTTTTTTTGAGAGAATGTCCAAAAGACACCATTGTTAGTGGTCAAATGTGGGCGAAACTTCTTATGCATAGCCCAGCTGTCGGTGATGGTTTTTAAGAATTTGATTAAGAGCCCTATTACATCTCGACTGTGACTTTTGCGCAAAATGGCCAACTTTGGCGTTCTTGATCTCAGAAACAAAAATAGATTAAAATTTTGACTAATTGAATAGTGTAGAATATTTGCTTAACTTTGCTTAACTTTTTAATTAAACCCAAAATTGCAGAGAAAGATTTTCATAAAATACGCGAAGGTACTTTTTTGAGCTCCTAGATTGAAGTACTGTTCTAAACAATTAAATAAAAAAAATAGAATGTTATCTCTTAAATAGTCGTATAGTACCTACGTAGCGGCCACGGAATTTTCTAAACCAGAAAACTTCGAAAGTAGCTTTAAGTTAACTGTGAATTTCTCCTATCTACGATAATATTATTAAGCATAATTTATACCAGAATAATTGTTACTTCATGAGAAATAAAGATTATATAATGAATTTATTATCCTATTTCGATAAAAACGATAAATACAGCTGCAAAATTACTACAAAATGCAAAATTGGGCATTTTACTCAAAAATCACAGTCGAGATGTAATAGGCCTCTTAATGCAGATAAAAGAAACAAAAAAGATAGGCTAATACTTTATACACAATTTACCCGACCTTGGAATTGAACCCTGGACTTCTGGTTATCGGTTTGAGTGCTTAACCACTCAGCCACCGAGGTAAGATAAGAAATGAAATCTCATTTTCACCTTACATAACTATAAATTCTTAAATCCCTGGAATACTTAATTACGAGTTTGTATCAACAGTTTTCCTTATAAATAACTTTCTGCCAACATTTCTTTTGCGGACGGCGCGCGGCGGACGTATCTTATGCCTAGGCTTGCTAACCGTCCCGGATTTTCCGGGACGTCCCTCTTCTGGGTCAATTTTGGGCCGACCCGCCGTGACCCCTTGCGGGACGCTTTTTGTCCCGGAAATCAGTGATAATTATGATATAAGTATCTATCTCGTACCAACTACCCTCTGGTTATGAGGCTTATTACATGTCGACTGTGATTTTTGCTTGAAATGCCCATTTTCGCATTTATTAGTAGTAGTTTTGCAGTTGTATTTATCGTTTTTATCGAAATAGGATAATAAATTCATGCTTACATTACAAATCTCTACTCTGTAGTAATTTTGCAGTTGTATTTATCGTTTTTATCGAAATAGGATAATAAATTCATGATAAAATCTTTATTCCTCAAGTCAGCATAAAGTAACAATTCTTCTGGTATAAATTATGCTCAATAATATTATCGTAGATAGGAGAAATTCACAGTTAACTTATGAGGGTTTACGCATTTGGTTTTCCATACAAACTTCCAAGTCGAATTTTTTAAAAACAAATAGGCCAATTTTGTTGAAACTTTGCATGCTAAAGTAAAACACAGGGATCTCAATAGTTTCTTAAAAATATTTTTGTAAAACGTTGTTTTGGCTGAGTTATTGCGATTTAAACTCCACTATAGGAAGGTAAAAATCGCAATAACTCAGTTAAATAAAAAATGTTTTCAATAAACTATTTAGATCTTTGTGTTTTACTTCAGCATGCAAAGTTTCATCAAAATTGGCTTATTGGTTTTTATAAATTTCGACTTGGAAGTTTGTATGGGAAACCGAAATGCGTAAACCATCTTAAAGCGATTTTCGAAGTTGGTTAGATGGTTCGGAATAAGATTTTTTTTTCTCAATAAAATAAATGATACTTACTTATCTAAAAATTCCGAGGCCGCTATGAACTATACGACTATAATATTCTATTTTTTTTATTTCATTTGTTTATAACAGTAGTTAAATCTAGGAGCTCAAAAAAGTGCCTTTGCGCATTATATGAAAATCATTCTCTGCAATTTTGGGTTTAATTAAAAAGTAAAGCAAAATTTACAAAAGGCGAGTCTGCTACGAACTATGCCAATATTAGCTATTCTACACTATTGAATAAGTCAACATTTTTAATGTATTTTTGTTTCTGAGATCAAGAACGCTAAAATTAGCAACTTTACGCAAAAATCACAGTCGAGATTTATTGATTTTTTATTAAATGATTAAAAAAATTATGTATTTTTTTACTAACCATTTTATATGTGCTTATGCTGTGTCCCGCGTAATATACCCAAGTCCCGGATGTCGAGCTGGGTAATCCCGGAAATGCCTTTTTTGGAGTTGGCAAGCCTACTTATGCCCCCTCTAGACATCGGCGGACTCATCTGCAGACGGAATCTGCGAATGCGACGGCCGAAGTGTAGAGGGGACTTGCGCGTCAGTGGTAGGTATTTAGCGTCAGCAGATGCATCTGCCTCGCATCCGACTGTTGTCGGTTTTTGTGGCACGCATCAAAGGGTTTCAGCGTCTGTCCACACGTCTGCCGACGCATCAGTTTGATCGGAGTTGCGAGCTACTTCTTGAATACCAACAACGGATATTTCATTATATTATAGTATACATATACTAAGTACTAAATAAATTAATAGCTGCGGCAGCTACGGCCTCAATATCCATTTTTTAAACGTTGTAAGTTCGAGTTTCGTCTGCCCAGAATAAACATAGACTGATCGACCTACAGACGTGTGAAACTGTGAACAGCTCGTGGAAATTCATCTGCGGATGTATCTGCCAATGTCCGCGGACGCATCTGTAGACGTGTAGAGGAGGCATTACTGCGGCGGCAGCTCTATGACGCTTTCTGTCTATAGTGTAGGAGCCAGACTAAACGACTACCGTCCGTCGGGTAGTTGACTATTTTCACGAGCTGGCTGGGACAAGGATGTTGTGTACTCTACATTTTGGTGTCGCGTAGCGGTGAAAGAATACTACCACCTTTGGGTGGTAGTATTCTTTCACCCACCACCAACACTACAACCACCACACCAATACTACAATCTTCAATTGGGTGCCGTAAAAGGCGACTAACGGACTAAAGACTGCACACACATCCAACAACATAGAGCTACGATGGGCTCACCACCTGTCAGTAGCACATGTGCTGTCGCTATTTGGTGAAAAGTGGACTATGGCAGAGAGGGAAAAAGGGGGTGGTAGTATTCTTTCACCGCTCCGTGACACGGTTCGATTTGATTATTTACGTTAAAAACGCTCAAATAAACTCAATGATATACCTACTTAACGAAACTTTAATAAAAATAAATTATAATTACACCTATTGAAGATAAAAGTATATGACCAAATGGTTGTTGCTTACTGCCATTACATGGCTCATTGTCAACAGATGTTGTTCCCATGTGTGAGCGCGCTCGCGCCACGTGGCCACATTTTCAATGGTGCAGTTAATAAAAGCCGAGGGTTCGTTCGGCACCGTTGCGTAGCTCGTTAAACTTGGCGCCATCATTTACGCTGGGACATATATAAGTGGATGAATGAGCTGTTTCCTTTTACACTAAACTTTTTGCGCTCCACAGCCCCTACAATAAATTAAACTCTCTGCGTGTCAGTAAGTGGACTTTCTACTACCACCTTTGAAACTCAAGAGGATCGGACCGAAACTCATTCACTTGATCAAATTCACACATGAATAATTTCATCACGCGTTAATAGTTTTCGCGGGATAGCGGACATGAGCATAGAATACATAATAATACAAACATGAGGTTATTTTATCTACTTACAAAATCCACAGTAAGTCATTTTTATATCAGAGTAGCTGTAACAACGACATTGTAAATTTACTACTTACGTGGAAACAAAATTATAGAAAACGAAACACCGCACTTCGATTTTTTTAATCCACTACCAGTAAGTGGTTGGACTTCATCTCACCTTAAAACTATTTTAACGGGACCTAACACGATTAATTTTTGTAAGTAAGTACATTCTATCTACAGAGTTCGCTTGTGACCACAGCCGCAGCATCGCGGCCGAAACGTCAAGCAGTAAGTAGATATGTACTTACTTACCAAAATTAATCATGTTAGGTTCCGTTAAAATAGTTTTAATGCAATGCAACGCGATAGTTTGAAGTCTTATCTTCATCTCACCTGATGGTAAGTGACGATAAGGCCGTTCACCCGGAACTGGCTATCTTATCTCTATACTGTCGGAACACAACAATGCTATGCTATTAACATTGTTGTTAAGGCCCTAGCTTTTAGATAAGATGGGTAACATCCAAGCTGACTTAACAGGCCCTACCATCAACCAAACCAGTAGTACACAAAGATGTACTCTCCGCTGGGAATCGAACCCGCGGGTCCTCTGGGTCTTAGCCACTACACCACAGAGGCGGCACACTACTTTGATGAAAATATACATACATACATACATACCTACATATAATCAAGGCTATTATCCTCGAAGGGTTAGTCAAAGACTAGACTAGAGGACAGAAAAAACAAACCTCTACCATAGTCCACTTTTCACCGAATAGCGACTGCACACGCGTGCTGCCACGCAGCGTGGCTCTACCACTCAGTCAGTGTCACTCATTTAGCTCCACCCAGGGGCCACGTATAGGGTCTCAAGGGTAAACCTACGGACGAAACTAAAGCAATATTTTTTTATATATCGTGTGGTGAACAGTGTTCAATTCATTCTTAGCTATTCTTCTCTGGAATAACGAATTTAATTTTGAATATTTGGTTGGGTAAAAAGTGACATTTCCTTCTAAGCATGAGCAGCTGGCTTTAAAGTTTAGGCCAGAGTACACAGAAGCATTATTCAGGATTACAAAGCAAAAGAAAACATTTAAAAAAGTAAACATTTGTAGCAATAGGAGGTAAAAAACCGTCAGGGGATGTAGATTTTTGGATATTTTTTAAAATATCTATAATTTTGAAAATACGTGACTTAATTTTTTTTATATTTTTCTGATAGCTATTATAAGCCAAGTGGCTTATCACCCGGTTTCGGCTTGACGTCGATATCTGGGACACCCGATATATAAATACCGAATCTGAATTTTGGTACATTAATAAAGCATTGTGAATGTAAAATAAAAAATTTAAAATAAACTTTTACCGTTTCAGATTTGCCTGCTATAAAAAGACGAGGTCGGCATTTTTAGGCTACTACTCATAATATATTTTTGCGAGGACGTGTTTTGTTTTATCCGCTCTACGCTCTGTAATCTTTCTGTAATGGACGTGTGTTCCGTGACAATTCTGATTATAATTGAGTAGTTTGTCTGTTTTTTTTTAATAAGCTCTCTTTGTTAATGTTATTAAATTATGACTTCTGATTCACCAACGTACTTTCGGTTTAAAGACTAAATATATTTTTTTTTTACTTAAAACGTAGTTAAGTATGTTTTATTTGAAGGCTCAACGTTAAAAAAGGTTACTAAGCGCTATCTTACTTAAAAAAAAACATAACATCAGGATTATTTTTAGAAATTACATAGGTACATACAAAATATTCACTACTAGGTATGTCCCCGAAGGGTTAGTCAGAGACTAGGCAATGAGGGCCGCAAAAGCAGTCCTCTGCCATAGTCCACTTTTCACCAAATGATTACTGCACATGTGCTCAGCGTGACAGGTGGTGAGCCCATCACCGTTCTATCCTGATGGATGTATGTGCAGTCTTTAGTTCGTTAGTCGCTCTTTTATGACACCCAAGGGTAGAGCTGGGTAGCTACCATACTAGCACAGCGGCTGGACTAAAATAAAACACTGAATAAGCCATTTTGCTATTTTTGACAAATGGATATGTACTGTGCTCGACTGTATCAGAATTGAAGACCCTTTTTTAATATCTTCCTTAATAACTAATATACAGAAGTGTGAAAACACAGAATACACATATACAAATATAAATAAACACTGAAAATCATATGCGCAAAATTAAAACACGGTTTATCCAGCTAGCCAAAATGATAACTTACAAGAAATTAAACTAAAGAATATCGTTGAAGTTACATTTAGAAGAGGATCAAGGAACATGTTTATTAAGAATAATTTCAAAGATAATTTAATAATTTCAAATAAAGAGGGCTAAAAAATCAAAAAAGGACGAGATACTTAATAAGCTCTCTAAGCCCTCTAACAAGGAGAAGTTCTGGAATGATCTGCCAGAAGAAGAAAATCTGGCAGATATAGCATCTGAAAGACAATTTGTTGAGTAAAATTAGTAAGCTGTTGCTGCTTCAGTTTTTTTTTAACGGAACCTTTGTAGTTTTAACCATCTTTGTAATTTTGTAAAATTCTCTAAAAATAAAAAATAATTTATAAACAAATATCTTTTTTTTATATTTTGTTTTATACCCTATTATGAAACTATTATCTTTATTCATCAATAATCAATATTAGTCGCTACAAACATTCAACATACCATTTTATTAATTTAACATAAATTATTATAAATAACCTACGATCAACATTGATCGAAGTAAAAAACGAATGCCTAAAGGGCATTCGTTTTACATTACCTACAGTAATGTAGGTAATGTAAAACGAATAACTACAACAAACTACTACAAACTCGTTAATATGATAAGATAAAAGATTAAAATACATAAACATAGAAAAACACCCATACCCGAAATCAATTTAGAAAAACAGTTTTCTCTAAATTTACCCGACCGGGAATTGAACCCGGGACCTCAAAGATGGCGCGACGCAGACCCGGAGTGCTAACCACTCGACCACGGAGGTCGTCAATAAAAACATGCATAAGACTTATTTAAAATTATATACAAATATCATATCATTATAATACCTACATCAACAGATATGTTATAAGCGCTCGCGATGTGAAGACTCAAATACGTCCTAATTGGGATGTCTTGTGTTTAGTCTGCGTCGAGCACAATCACGGGCGTGTCGCACCGTAGTTCCCGTGTCCTTACCAAAATAAATCAAAAATGCCATCATGTGTGTTTCGGAAGTGCACCAATTATGACTCTAAAGTAAACCAAATACAAGGGTTCTATTAACACATATCAATATGCAAATATACTTGATTATTTAGTATATTTCAATTATTTTTCCGAACAATCTAATAAGTGACGCAAAGACGCCATGTTCAGGTGAAGAAAGAGAGAGCAATCTATTTTTGACGCTAGAGCGACAAGGATGCGCGACCTGCTGACATAGATTAGTTAGTGCAGAATCGAATATTAATATTGACTTAAATGCCTACAATTAAAGACCAGTTGTTCTTTATTTTTACTTCGTTTTGTAAAGCTATCTATTGTATGCAATGGACTAATATAATAAACATAAAAATAGTTTCACTGAATTGGCTATTTGGCTGTTGTAACAATAAAATATGAAATATGTCGATTAAAGCAGTTTAAATTTAACGATAATTATCCAACAGTTTTTTTTAGTAAATATTTAATATTACAAAATAAATTTGCCATTATTTGTCTGTGGATTACAAGACCAGAAACACGGGCCATGATTGAGCTTCGTGTGACGCCACATTTCACAAAATAAACAAAAACTATCTTTTAGGTTTTAAGATAAATGTTTATTGTGGTGTGACGTCACAGACATTTAGCCAAATGCAAAAGCAATTTAAATGAATAAAGAAAAATGTCTTTTTCTATTAAATAAAGCTTTTTGAAAAAAGAAATATTGTACGTGGTATCAATGATATTATTATAATAACTATAATTATCATTGCGTGGTATAAAATAAGCGTTTGTAATTTTCAAAATACTTTTCCGAAAACTGTCAAGTAGCCAATTGTTTTTCTACTATATATCATACATTACTGATAATTAATACAATTACCTACAGTTTTTGGAATAGTCATAAGTTTAATATTCTGTGTTATAATTTGGTAACTAGTTGTCATTTAGAAAGTAAAAACAAATATTTACACGGAATTTCCAAAAAAATTAAATAAATCATGTACCTACTTACAGAAAACAAATTATAAGCATAATTTATTACATTATCACCTTCTAGAAAATAATATTACAAGTCATGAACCAAATAGAACCCTTGTACTACATGTTTCATAAAAGTGTCTCTGGTGTAAAGTTAGTAGTATAGCGCATTCAGTGTTTTATATTGGTCCAGCCTGCACTTAATAATAATGGTATTTTTTATATTTTACACAAATCTAAATTTAATTGAAAAATATACATTCATTAACGCTTAATTACAGGTTTTTTGAAGGTTTTTTGAAGCTCCACAACACGACACTAAATATGTTACCTACTTGTTTTGCAACACTTTTCAATCAAATATTTCGAATGTTAGGGTAAGTACTTGTACAACGCACTCTGGTCAGTGTAGGTATTCAAGGCTTTTAAAAGTGCCTTAAAGGCTTAAGTTGGTACTAACCCGACACTTGGTGGTCACGGTGATCGCAGTAGTGATGGGCGATTGTGAATGACATTATTCGAATTATTCGATTGTAGAAGTCATTCGAATTATTCGAATAACCTTACAAATCATTCGAATTTGAAAAAGCGACAAGCGAACAAGAATGTATAGCGTCATCTCATTCCTTTCGATTCGAATTTCATTAGTAATCATTAGGTACTACTACTTTATTTAGTCGAATATTCAAACAATCGAACTAACTTGTACGAGGGAATAAAAAGATAAACGAAATAAATGCGTGTAAGCGAGAAAGGAAGAAGTATTAACAATCACGGCGTTCGTCCTTTTTCCATTCCCGCCAATCCCGCCATTTGACATTCGAACGTTCCTTCGTATATCAGTTAAAATGAGACTCTATACTACGACAAAAAAGACCAATTTTGTATGGCAAAGTGAATGAATGAACTAGCGGTTTCATTCGAATATGCAAACTAGTGATCGATTGTTTTTGTATTCGATTGTTAATATTAGTAGTATCAAATCATTCGATTGTTCGAATCAGTAACAATCGCCCATCTATGGTGATCACGAGCTTTCATAAACTCACGTTCTCTTTTCTTTTTTAATAAAGGCTATGTTACTCTCGCTTCCAGATATACCTACTTAATATCCATCTTTTGTTTAATTTTATTTTCAAATTAGCGATAGGCCAACTTAGTGAAATATTTCAAACATTGCAATTTTCCCGAATAATTTCAATAGTTTCGTACCTACTAAGAATATTGAAAGTTCGTGAAAAAATACAATTTTTTAAATATTGCACTAAGTTTGTTTTCTGAATAAAAATTTTGTAAATCTTCCCAAGAAAACAGTGACTTGGCTGAAAGAATGAGTTCCTTAAATAAATTAAAATTAGGATAATTTTTAAAACTCAGCTTGGAAACATTACGAGCGGCATACGAGTTGTAACAACAATAAATGCTAATTTCTGTGCAGTTTAATATAATCCTTTTACAACGTATCAATGTTTTTCATAAAAAACTATTAATCTCTCCGTCTTGATTATGAGTTCATAATGATAGATTTGAGAGCAACTCTGGCAGGTGGATTAAAATCGAATTTATGATTACCTAGTAAGTACTTATCGATGTTATGATCTGCATACTAATATGGGGGGAAAGGTTAATCAAATACAACGCCCGTATGTTTCTGTGTAACGATATACCTTAAATAAAGTAACTGAAAAATACAAAAATTTAAATATTTTGTTTGTCTTTGGTCTAATTGTTAAACCATCGGTGTTAGATCCTTATGTCCTAGGTTAAATTCCCAGTATAGGTGGTTGTAAAAACTCTATCTCATGTTCTAAGTTCGCCTGTAACTTTAAAAAACTTAAATTTTGCTAAATAAGTACAGGAAATAAGGAGTTTTTTTTATTTTATTTATTGTGGCACGCCATAATGGCTTCACTCTGCCTGATGAAAAGCAGCCAGTGAAGCCCAAGAAGTGAAAGCGTTCATCACAGCGCTACCACGCTATGCCGAACGCTCTCACCATAGATAAAGTTAATACTGTCGGAAGCTCTCACTATGGCGGCCTGCATAAATGCTTTTTCACGCCCCGCTTAAATAACCCGGGAGAGAAAGAGGGGGGAAACACGTGTGCGGGAAGCGCATTCCACATACGGGCAGTTCGGTTCGGTACTATTTGCAATGCACCCAGTGGCATGTTTTACGAAATTTTTCTTGACCTAATTTTGCTTTGGACGTGATATGAGATCCCCCTACCCCCAGCACCCTTATTTTTATAGTTCCCCCACTTCTGCTGACCCGAAACTTTCTTAGGATGTTTTGCTTCCACACATTTATAGTCGTTATGCTAAATATAACTAAGTTTAATATGAAAAGCAAGGGATCTCGCAGAAACGGCTAAACTGATTTGTACGACATTTTGCACACAGATATACCTACTGAATACCTGTGATCATGGGAAAATACTAGTTTAAGTAAAAATGTGTTTTAACTAAAAAGGGGTAAACATCCTGTTTATAAAAAAATATTAATGACGACCTCCTTGGTCGAGTGGTTTGTACACCGGTTTTCATGGTGTCGCCATCTCAGAGGTCCCGGGTTCGATCCCCGGTCGGGTCAATTTAGAGAAAAACTGTTTTTCTAGATTGATTTCGGGTCTGGGTGTTTTTTCTATGTTTATGTATATTTATCCGTTATCTTACCATATAAACGAGTTTCACAAGAATACTCATCTTGGTCTAGATAATTGGTGTAAGCGTAAACAAAAAAAAAAAAAAAAAAAATTAATTCTTTACCTATTCCGTGTGGAAACAACAGACTGTTGAGAGGTTATGGTTATGTGGTAGCAGTAACAAAAACAAAAATCTAGCAAACATAGCCTTATAAATTAATAATTTAAGTATCTAATCGTATATTAATATAATGTAAAATTCTTTTTGACGATTTGGTATGCTCGTACAACATACCAAATCGTCAAAAATATTTTTTTTACGTAAGTGCCGTGGGCTTATAGGTATAAGGTCCTTCTTAAATAGTACTCGTTTTTTTGAGAAAGTAATCAAAACACCAAAAGAATCAGGCGGCCTTTATTATATGTAGGTATCTAGGTACTTTACTTCCTATGCTAAGTAGCAGTAAACTGGCAGCTGGACTTAAAGGTCATCTTGGGTCAATAGTGCATTCATTCATTGCACGCGGACCGAAAGAGATAGAGCTAGTGTTGTTTCAATTGATAACTATTATGAATGTCATAATGCAAAACTCTCCAAAAGTTGTAATTTGGGCTTATAAAGAAGAAAATTAACTCCACACAGTTGTTTTCTTCACACACGTTTTCTCCATGACCTACTGATTCCCCCTCAAAAAAACATGTAGGTACTTACTATTTAAGAAGGTGCACCGGAAGCAGTACTATTATTCTGTGCCGGAAGCCTGGCACGCTCTCGTACCAGATTAAAAAAACATGTACTTACTATTTAAGAAGGACCCTATACATATAATGTGAACACGACTGTACCTACCTACTTTTTTAACCTGCACAACCGTCCTGCGCTTGTATGACTACACTAATTAGGAGTATTTCAAAATGTTATATCCGTGACAGCGCTACCGAGAACCACAAAAGTGTTTAGTCATTAAGAACAGCACATTATAACACCAGCGCCACATACTTCTACAAAAGTGTTTAAGGTGAGCGGGTATTAATGTCGTCCTACGAGAATCGTTTAGCGGACCATTACCAGATTTCTGAGAAAGATGCAATTTGTCTGTCTCCTTGGCTGCCGTGTCCCCGATGACATTAAATTATTCGCCGATTAAAAGAGCATTTACGAAATGGAGTCACGCGCTACCGATTTTTATTTGAATGTGAAAAAATTGAGGGGATACCTTTGGGATATCTACTATTGTTACTGTTGCATTTGCTTACCTCGTTCATTCACCACCAAGAGACGATTTTTCATCAAGCGGCATGCAAAATTCTCATACAAAACACAGAAAAACGACGTTTCGTAGTCCCCGGTTTCCTCCTTCACAACTGGACCAATTTTTATTACTTTTTCAGCACCGGTTAAAGAAAGAGATTTTCTATGTCTGTATGTTTGATTTTTTTCTAAACGCAGTTACGTAATGTTTCTAAAGACGCATTAAAACGGAGTGATTTCGCTAAATTTTGAAGGCTCCTGGTTATTAAGTAAAATGATTTAATGCAAAAAATCAAACATACAGACATAGAAAATCTCTTTGTATAACCGATGCTGAAAAAATTATTTAAATTGGTCCAGTTCTGAAGGAGGAAACAGGGGACTACAAAACGTCGTTTTTCTGTGTTTTGCATGAGAATTTTGCATGCCACGTCGTCGACGAAGTGTTTCGTCTTATCTGTGTCGCGTAGCGGTGAAAGAATACTACCACTTTCTCTCTTCCCTTGCGTGTCGTAAAAGGCGACTAACGAACTAAAGGCTGCACATACATCCAACAGCGTAGAGCGGCGATGGAATCACCACCTGTCACGCTGAGCAAATGTGCAGCCGCTCTTTGGTGAAAAGTGTAGAGGACTGCTTTTGCTGTCTTCATTGCCTAGTCTTTGACTAACCCTTCGGGGATAAAAATCGTGACTATTATAAGGCGACTGCTAGAGACCGCAAGAAATTTCAAGGGCTGGTCAGGTCAAGTGTTTTAAACATGACAAAAACGACCAAAAGGAAATTAGTGTTTATTTCATTTTTAATTTAATAATTCATTTTGGGATTTTTAACTGGATAGTTCAAGTATCTAATTTATTTTAAAGCTATAACACAAGAAAAATAAGCACATTTCGTAATAGGAAAATAAATGGGGTCTCATTTTAGATTATCGTAGGTACTTATCGCCCGGCTGACGCGAAGCCCGAAGGGGTCAACAGACGGTTGGGTCAACGACCGGCCGCTGCCCGCGCGTTGTAAATAATCGTTATTTTTAATTGTTTTTCATTTTAGTTTTCTTATGTTATTGCTTTAAAAAAAATAAGGTATCCAAAGACTATCTAATTAAAATTCATAAAATGAATTATTTAATTAAAAATTAAAAAAGCTTGAATTTCTGTTTTGTAATTTTTGTCATATTTAAAACACTTGACCTGACCAGCCCTTGAACTTTATTGCGGTTTCTAGCAGTCGCCTTATATATAGGTATATATGTATATATAGGGAGTCCCAAAAGTCGACGTCAAGCCGAAATTGCATGATAGGTAAGGTCATAACAGTCATCAGAAAAATATATAAAAAAAATTATGTCTTGTATTTTTAAAATTATAGCAAAAAAAATTGATTAGGGAAAATGTACCTGTAACAGATTTAACTTTCCTGTTGCTACAAATCTTTACTTTTTGCCATTTTTTTTTACTTATTTCATCCTGAATAGTGTTTCTGTAATTTGTAACCTTAAAATCTGAGCTAACTGCTCCAGCTTGAAAGAAGATGTCATGTTTTGCAGAACCACGTTTTGAAAATCAGTTTTTCGCCCTACTTTAACTGACAGTCCTGAAAAAAAATTATAACACGCAAGTCTGGCAAGTAACTTTAAAAGTTAGCGCATTTAATAAGGATTCTAAAGTGGTATAACACTTATTACATTATTTCTTAGATCGGGTACAAAAAATATTTTTTCAAGGAAAGTCGGTTTTGAATAATTTCTTTGACTTTACTGAAAGTGATTCTAGTGAACTCAAAGCGTTTCTTAAGACCATTGCCTGGTTTGAATGAGACGAAATGAGACATTCCTTAAAATGTAAGCGAGACAGGTAGTGACGCTATCGAAACAGAGACAGGGAATAGTAGATTGTTATACAAGGTTCTAAAATGACCCTATATAATATTATACGAGGTAGTTTTACTCCCGAGCTTTAGCGAGGGATTAAATAGAAACCGAATTTTAATGGGTTTTTAGTGCCGTGTGTTAGTTACACTATGTTTTTCACTACGAATGCGAGAAAATAAAACAATCCAATACAATATGATTTGGTTTATTTTATTAAAAATTAACCCGTTAGTTGCTTTAACGACACCCACGGGAAAAGAAGGGTTGGTAGTATTATTTTAATGAGGCCATCGCCCCTCTTTGCTGTTGGATGTATGTGCAGTCTTTAGTCCATTAGTCGCCTCTTACGACACCCAAGGGAAGGGAAGGGTTGGCAGTATTATTTTAATGAGCCCATCGCCGCACTATGCTGTTGGATTTATTTGCAGTCTTTAATCCATTAGTCGCCTTTTACGACACCCAAGAGAAGGGAGGGGTTGGCAGTATTATTTTGATGAGCCCATCGCTGCTCTTAGCTGTCTTTAGTCCGTTAGTCGCCTTTTACGACACCCAAGGGAAGAAAGGGGTTGGTAGTATTATTTTGATGAGCCCATCGCCGCTCTATGCTGCAGGATGTATGTGCGGTCTTTAGTCCGTTAGTCGCCTTTTAGGACACCCAAGGGAAGAGATGGAAAGACTGCACATACCTACTATCCAATAGCATAGAGCGGCGATGGGCTCATCAAAATAATACTACCAACCCTTCTCTTCCCGTGGGTGTTGTTAAAGCAACTAACGGGTTAATTTTTAATAAAATAAACCAAATCATATTGTATTGGATTGTTTTATTTTCTCGCATTCGTAGTGAAAAACATAGTGTAACACACGGACTAAAAACCCATTAAAACTCGGTTTCTATTTAATCCCTCGCTAAAGCTCGGGAGTAAAACTACCTCGTATAATATTATAATGGGTCATTTTAGCCCCTTGTATAACAATCTACTATTCCCTGTCTCTGTTTCGAAAGCGTCACTACCTGTCTCGCTCACACTTTATGGAATGTCTCATTCCGTCTCATTCAAACCAGGCAATGGTCTTAAGAAACGCTTTGAGTTCACTAGAATCAGTAAAGTCAAAGAAATTATTCAAAACCGACTTTCCTTGAAAAAATATTTTTTGTACCCGATCTAAGAAATAATGTAATAAGTGTTGTACCACTTTAGAATTCTTATTAAATGCGCTAACTTTTAAAGTTACTTGCCAGACTTGCGTGTTATAATTTTTTTTCAGGACCGTCAGTTAAAGTAGGGCGAAAAACTGATTTTCAAAACGTGGTTCTGCAAAACATGACATCTTGTAACTTCTCACCCTAATCTAACCTAATTCTGTAACCTATGTCTACCTTATAATACATACACACATCATCGCCGCCTCCACCTTAACTTAACTTATTAACTAATTCTTAAAACTATTTAACCTAATTTATCTACAATCTAATGGTTGTGTCTGGAGTTTTGTGGAGTGCGTAGAGTTTGTATGATGATGAAACCTTAGCATAGCTTAATTCTATTTGCAGTGAATTTCAGTCAAGCAATGTAATATTATAATAAATACTATTTTGGCCAGATCGTCTAGTGAACCCTCCGTTGTTAACCGCATTTAAGTAACTCAAGTTCTTTTCGTGAAAGTTTAGTAATTGGCTTAACCCTGTGTTAACTTATTTTCTCCTGACCTAATTTCCTACCCGTCAATAACTAATATTATAGATATGTGTAGCCTAGCAATGACTCCGTCTGAACTGTGACCTAAATCCTTCACAGCAGCTGCGGGGAAGATCTGTTAACCACTCAAAGATAATCAGATGATAGCTTAATCTTTCACGAAAAGAACTTGAGTTACTTAAATGCGGTTAACAACGAAGGGTTCACTAGACGATCTGGCCAAAATAGTATTTATTATAATATTACATTGCTTGACTGAAATTCACTGCAAATAGAATTAAGCTATGCTAAGGTTTAATCATCATACAAACTCTACGCACTCCACAAAACTCCAGACACAACCATTAGATTGTAGATAAATTAGGTTAAATAGTTTTAAGAATTAGATAATTTCATCTTACATTATGAACTATGTGTTAGCATTTAAATTCTTATTATTCCACATAAATCAATAGAGTTTATCTCAAGGCTTGCTATCATCCAAATATCCTTTTCACATTAAGAACTTAATTATTCAATGCAATAACTTATGTCTTACGATATCACTTATTGAACAGAGGTAGGAAGCCAACATTCAACAGGACCCACTTATTTCTCTGATTATTGTGTCTAAAGATATTCCAATGTAATATTATTAACTGACTGTCTTTTGTCTTATTAGAAAATTAATATTCAGTTCTATAAAGGGTGGATAACTTTTCAAAACCCACTTTCAGGCAGTGGACTAAAATAGAATGCTATTAATAAAGGTAAAATTACTTTTATTTACTCTTAGTATTTATTATACAGTTCTTTGTTATCAATCAATATAACTACATTGTATGGGCTGCATTGGCAAATTATCACATCTTAAGTTTATTGAAAGATGTTTGATTTATTCAATATCCTTAACTTTTAGATAGTGATGTTAAGTTAATTATTTTCCCATTAACTTCCACCCCTGTCTCTCAGACTGAGTGGTTAATTTGATAGCCTACTAAATCATAGTTAGTATATTTTTAGTAGGTAGTAAATTGGGTAATTATCCCTGTTAATAATTAAATCAATTACACGTAGGAGTTATCCTTTACTCACTTTAATAGGTATAAATTAGACTGTACTAGGTATTAGTCTGATTGATTTAGATTGTTCCCATCAAATATTTCAATGTTTCATATTATTAGAAGTAAGTACTTACATAACTTATAAGGGCTTTAGACCATTAAGGCGAACTCAAATGGTATAAGTAGACTGTATTATCAGGCTAATTAGTGGGTTGTTATCAATCAATTATTTCTATGTTTCATAATAGTAGGAGCTCATAGTTTTTAAAGTCTTTCCCCTTAAGGTGGATTCGCAGCTTCAACGACCCAACCAAGTTCTAAACTGGTTTTAGTTGTTTAGTAAGTATCAGCTTATATTTTACTAATAGGTATTGGATGTATATTGTTTTAATACTTTGAAGAGTGTAGCAATATAAGGCCGTATTGTACCCCAGGGAAAGCTAAAAATGCCTGTTTGGTCATTTCAGTATTAGAAATCAAACATCACAGTACAGCTTTGCTTATTTGCTATAACTTTTAGTATTTTTCTTGTAATAGGAAACCAGTCTAGACTTTTAGGTACTCCAAAATAATGACGGTACGATATCCACACTTCTGCTAATTATTTAAAATGAATAGTTATTTGGTAACAACTTTAGGAAAACAATTAGGAGTTTATTGGCCTACGGTAACAGATTACATGCCTAGATTGGTCCCTACTGCGCTCCCAACCCCCGTCACTTTATAGTAATTTCCATTTAGCACCGTAACTTAATTATCCCTACCTTATTAGTCTGAATTAATCCCGCCTGGCCCTGTGGCCCACGTACCTAGTTTATGTACGCACAGCGTGCTCACACCGTGCTGTCCTCCCCCACTTCCTCGTAACAATTATATAGAAACGCCTACCTATAGATTCCTACAGCCTACCTCACTTGAAATACCTATATTTTGTCGAACTAACAGTCCCTACTTGTATACCTTGCAATCTAGGCCAAGCCACATTTAACTTAATTTCGTGGTGAGTTGTGTGAGTCGCATTGCCCCTGAAAGCAACTGACCCCTAAGCTGACTATCCGTCGGGCCAGGATACCCAGTGTGTCAACCTAACACTACCCTGTGTGTAAGGAGGCGGGACGGTCTTGGACGGGGTTGTACGTTCCCACCTCCAGCTAATTGGTGTCTGACCTATCTTCAATTTTCACTAGGGAGACAACTGTCTCTCCCCCGTTACTCTCTCGAAGATAGTGTATTATTTAGCGTTGTTATAGATAACGCCGGCATTATTAAATACAGTCAAATGCCTCCAGACCGAAGTCCGTTGAAATCATATTAGTTTTGTTGGCACCGTTATTCGTGTCCGCTGAAATGATCCAGAATACTTCATTCTGTTAACAGCTATTCGAGTCGCGAAAACAAGAATTTTACTTTAATAATCACTTCTATTTCACAACCAAAGTTAGTAAAAATCGCCACTCGAATATCACTTAGCGCGCTAAAATGGCTCGGAAGCTTGTTTCCACGTATGAGTTCGTACTGCCACTCGTAAATCGGACCGCGCCTCCGACGTCTGATAATTGAATGCCCCGCTAATTTCCCTCTCTTCCCCAAGCATCTTAACTTTCGCGCCACGCGCGCCTAACATCCCTCCCCATCATTCCGCTTTTCTTCCCTTCAACCAATCGCTAGCTGTTTTCCCGATGCGCCTCGCCTTCGCGTCGCTTATTATTTGTTATACGCGAACTTCGCGTTGCGCCACGTGGAGATAACATCCTCCTTCTCTTTTTATCTTTTTCTCAACCTCTCGCTCGCTCATTGCCGCCGTCCGCCGCGCAATTCTAAAGTTTTTCCATAATCCAACCAAATCTCGCCAAATAGCCAATATTACATGTTTGAATATCTAAATGTAGCCTTCCATTAACAATTCCCTCTCAATAATCATCCACTTAAGCCAATAATTCTGTATTTTGTAAAATTATAAAAAGTTCCGTATTCAGAACATAGGTGGCGCCCGCCTGTATGTGAACCGGCTTGCCAACCTACGCCGTCCGCCGCGTAACCCAAGTAAATAATGCACGCTAGACGGCGCCTATGTCGCAAGACCACACGGAGCAGTTCCCGCGAAATTCAAAATAAAGATAAAGCCCTAGGCCATTGCCAACCTAACAATCCTACGCGAAGCTCAAGTAAAATAACTCACGCTAGACGGCGCCTATGTCGCAAGGGGCACACGGAGTAGTCCCCGCGAAATTCAAACTAAAGATAAGGCTCTAGTCCATTGACCATTATTTTGAACTAGTTTATTTTTCCCTTTTCATGCTTATTATATAGTACCGTTACACGGTACAGAATGAATGGTATCCGTCCGTTAGTAAGGAATGTGTGGGAGTAGCACTAACATAAATATTAATGCGTAGCACCATTAATATAATAAGCATGAAAAAGAGAATAATAAACTAGTTCAGAATAATGGTCCGTGGTCTAACGCTTAAGCTTTAGTTTGAACTTCGCGGGGACTGCTTTGTGTGCTCCTTGCGACATAGGCGCCATCTAGCGTGAGTTATTTACTTGAGCTTCGCATAAGGTTGCTAGTTTGACTTCTTTATTTTGAATTTCGCGGGGACTGCTCTGCGCGTCCCTTGCGACGTAGGCGGCGTCTAGCGGAAGTCATAAGGTTGTGAGCTTGACTAGGACCTTATTTTTATTTTGAATTTCGCGGGGACTGCTCTGGGGTCGGGAAAGTGGTTCACCTACGGGCGGACGCCATCTATGGTCGGAATACGGAACTTTTGATAAATTCCCAAAATATAGGATTATTGGCTTAAGTGGAGGATTATTGAGAGGGAATTGTTAATAGAAGGCTACATTTAGATATTCAAAGATGAAATATTGGCTGTCGGACGAGATTTGGTTAGATTATGGAAAAATTTTAGAATTGCGCGGCGAAGGCGGCAATGAGCGAGCGAGAGGTTGAGAAAAAGATAGAAAGAGAGGTCGGATGATATCTCCACGTGGCACAACGCGAAGTTCGCGTATAACAAATAATGAGCGACGCGAAGGCGAGGCGCGTCGGGAAACAGCTAGCGATTGGTTGAAAAGAAGAAAAGCGGACTCGCGCGGAAAAATGCTGGGGGCGGATGGCGCGAAAGTTAAGATGCTTGGGAAAAGGGCGGAAAATTAGCGGGCATTCAATTTTGGGACGTCGGCGGTGCGGTCCAATTTAAGAGTGCGGTACTACTCATACGGGAAAAATAGTGTCCGAGCTTTGATAGTGCGCTAAGTGATATTCGAGCTGCGATATTAATTAAGATTTGTTAAATTGAACGTGATTAATAAAGTAAAACTATTGCGGTCGCAACTCGAATCCGTTAACGGAATGAAGTATTCCGGGGTACATCGGCGGAAACGCGTAACGGTGGCAACGAAAACCTATGTACCTTTCAACAGACTTCGGTCTGGATGATCTTTGATTGTATTTAATAAGATCGGCGTTTTATATCATTACGCTAAACAATACACTATCTTCGACGGAGTAATGGGGGAGAGACAGTAGTCTCCCTAGTGAAAGTTGAAGATAGGTCAGACACCATTTAGCTGGAGGTAGACCCGTATGACCCAGTCCAATTTCGAGTCTACCTCCGTACATACAGTGTAGTGATAGGAAAATAACACACTGAGTATACTGGCTCGACTGATAGAACATTTAGGAGTTAGTTGCTTTCAGGGGCAATGCGACTCTCACCACACATCACGAATTTAAGTTAAATGTGGCTTGGGCCTAGATTGCAAGGTACACAAAAAGGGACTGTTAGTTCGACAAAATATAGGCATTTTCAAGTGAGGAAAGTTGTAGGAATCTATAGGTAGGCGGATATATATATGGTTAGTTATGGGAGGGCAAGGTATTTGCACGCAGTGCGTACATAGGATGGGTGCTTGAGCCGCGAGGCCAGGCCGGATTAATTCAGACTAATAAGGTAGGGATAATTAAGTTACGGCGCTAAATAAAATTATGATGAAGTGATGTGGGTCCTAGCTAGGCAAGTAATCTGTTACCGCAGGCTGATAAAATTCTAATTGTTTTCCTAAAGTTGTTACCAATTAATTATTCATTTTAAATAATAACCAGAAGTATGATAATATTGTACCATCATTACTTGGAATACCTAAAAGTCTAGACTGGTTTCCTATTACAAGAAAAATACTAAAAAGTTATAGCAAATAAGCATAACTGTACTGTGATGTTTGATTTCTAATACTGAAATGACCAAACAGGCATTTTTAGCTTTCCCTGGGATGCGATACGATCTCATATTGCTACACTCTTCAAGGTTTGGAAAGTTTACATCCGATACCTATTAGTAAAAATAAGCTGATACAAACTAAGCAACTAAAACCAGTTTAGAACCTTGGATAATTCGTTGAAGGAAGACATTGCAAGCTATGAGCTTCTAATAATCTGAAACATAGAAATAATTGATTGATAACAACCTGCTAATTAGCCTGACAATGGTCTACTAATACCATTTGAATTCACCTTAATGGTCAAAGACCTCTTAAGATATGTAAGTACTTACTTCTAATAATATGAAACATAGAAATATTTGATGGGAACAATCTAAATCAATCAGACTAATACCTAGTACAGTCAGCTTTATACTTATTAAAGTGAGTAAAAGATAACTTCTAAATGTAATTGATTCAATTATTAACAGAGATAATTATCTGATTTACTACCTACTAAAAGTATACTAACTAGGATTTAGTAGTCTATCAAATTAACCACTCAGTCTGAGAGACAGGGGGTGGAAGTTAATGGAAAAATAATTAACTTAAGTTCACTTCCTAAAAGTCAAGGATATTGAATAAATTAAACATCTTTCAATAAACTTGAGATGTACTTATACTTTATAAATCTGTGTAATGAACACTAAGAGTAACCCAAAGTAATTTACTTCAAATGATAGTATTCTATTTAAGTTCACTTCCTAAAAGTCAAGGATATGGAATAAATTAAACATCTTTCAATAAACTTGAGATGTACTTATACTTTATAAATCTGTATAATGAACACTAGGAGTGACCCAAAGTAATTTACTTCAAATGATAGTATTCTATTTAAGTTCACTTCCTAAAAGTCAAGGATATTGAATAAATTAAACATCTTTCAATAAACTTGAGATGTACTTATACTTTATAAGATCTGTATAATGAACACTAAGAGTAACCCAAAGTAATTTACTTCAAATGATAGTATTCTATTTAAGTTCACTTCCTAAAAGTCAAGGATATTGAATAAATTAAACATCTTTCAATAAACTTGAGATGTACTTATACTTTATAAGATCTGTATAATGAACACTAAGAGTAACCCAAAGTAATTTACTTCAAATGATAGTATTCTATTTAAGTTCACTACCTAAAAGTCAAGGATATTGAATGAATTAAACATCCTTTAATAAACTTAAGATGTGATAATCTGCCAATGCAGCCAATCCAATGTAGTTATATTGGAACTTTATAAGACCTGTATAATAAATACTAAGAGTAAATAAAAGTAATTTTACCTGTATTAATAGCATTCTACTTTAGCCACCGCCTGAAGTGGCGTTTGATTAAATTATCCACCCTTTATAGAACTGAATATAAGTTATTGCATTGAATAATTAAGTTCTTAATGTGAAAAGGATATTTGGATGATAGCAAGCCTTGACATAAACTCTATTGATTTATGTGGAATAATAAGAATTTAAATTGCTAACACATAGTTCATAATGTAAAATGAAATTAAATTTTGAGGAGAGATGTAAATTCTCAGTTTTAAAGAATTAAAGGCACAAGCTAATAATTAAAGTTAAATTCAATCTGGTCAGGGCTGATATAATACAATGAGCTGGTCGGCATGCTAATAGCGGGGAGGGGCTATTAATTTACCAGAATCCTCTAATATGTCATGTAAATTGCACAAGACTTCTTATGTATCATGCTACTGATAATAAATAATAATACCTGCAAGCTAAGCTATCATCTGATTACCTTTGAGTGGTTACAAATCTTCCCCGCAGCTGCAGTGAAGGAATTAGGTCACAGTTCAGACAGAGTCATTGCTAGGCTACTCATATCTATGTTATGATCTATAGACTGGTAGGTAATTAGGTCAGGAGAAAATAATTTAACACAGGGATAAGCCAATTACTAAACTTTCACGAAAGAACTTGAGTTACTTAAATGCGGTTAACAACGGAGGGTTCACTAGACGATCTGGCCAAAATAGTAGTTATTATAATATTACATTGCTTGACTGAAATTCACTGCAAATAGAATTAAGCTATGCTAAGGTTTCATCATCATACAAACACAACCATTAGATTGTAGATAAATTAGGTTAAATAGTTTTAAGAATTAGATAATAAGTTAAGTTAAGGTAAAAGCGGCGATGATGTGTGTATGTATTATAAGGTAGCTAGGCATATAGGTGTGAAAGGCATTAGGCATTTTAGGTTTAAGAGGGGTGGGGAAGTTACAACCGTTACAATCTTCTTTCAAGCTGGAGCAGTTAGCTCAGATTTTAAGGTTACAAATTACAGAAGCACTATTCAGGATGAAATAAGTAAAAAAAAAATGGCAAAAAGTAAAGGTTTGTAGCAACAGGAAAGTAAAAACTGTTACAGGGTGGTACATTTTCCCTAATAAATTTTTTTTTGCTATAATTTTAAAAATACAAGACATAATTTTTTTTTTATATTTTTCTGATAACTGTTATGACCTTACCTATCATGCAATTTCGGCTTGACGTCGACTTTTGGGACTCCCTATATAAATTAGGTTGAATAAGTAAATAAACAAGAGCTCCTAAAGTAATTCCTTGAGCGGATCCTCATAAAGAGCCTAAAACGTCTCACTGCTATACACAAGCCTTCCTACTCTGGCACAATGCGGGTTTTTTTAAACTAAATTGTTTAATAAACGATTCGTTGTCTAATGATGAAATGACAAATCATGTTTTTGCCAATGGTTGGTTGTAAAACGAAAATTTGTCATGTAATTTTTGGTGAAATGGAGGGAGCCCTTTCCTAACAATAATGTCAAATTACTTACTGTAGTAGGCAAAATCATAGACAGATTGATTATTAATTTTGGACGTTCGTAAGGGTTAGTTCACATCGAGACGCGGCGCGACGACGGACGCGACGATGCTTGAAGAGGCCAATGGTTTCGGGAATGAACGTGTCCGTTTGCCACGCTTCCTTTTCCTCTTATGCAAGAAGTCCCAGTCTATCATTATAATGTTCACTCGAGCACTTGCCTGAACTAAGCAAACGCATCAACTCTACACGGAAATCTGGACGGAAATGGTAGAGTCAAGTCGCCACGGCGGACGGACGGCTTCAGGCTGCTTCTATTTCTTTTATGTTCTTGGCATTTTAATTAAATTGGTCGATAATGCAAAAATTACGTCTTTATCGTATCGCATATTGGCCGTTTGACAGGGTTTCTTGAATCGGGAATTACCAAGAAATAATAATATTAAATTATGATCCGCCAAGTTAACACCGAAACAAAATGCAATCTTATCTTCTCAGGTCATGATTAGCACTAAACTTGGGGATTTCCACGACGCTATTCTAACAGTTGATAAGTATAATTATACTAATAATCTGTACTTTCATCCCAAGCTATAAGTTTGTCTACTAAATTCTCTAAGTTTGAAGTCGTGGGTGGACCGCTAGTATTATCTATTGATAAGAAAGACGTGTATTATCAGACAATTCACATAAAAAAACAATATGAGATAAAACAAACTGTAACTTGTTTGTTGAGAGATTGATGAGAAACTGATACAGACATGACATAATGAAAAAACATAACAATTTTGTGCTGGCGAGCATTTGATTTTAGGTATTACGGTGCCAAGGTTTGGCGAAAGCTTATGATGTTATTTACAAATTTTATAGTCCATTTGTGGGAATAATGAGACGTCGCGTGTCGTCCACAGATTGCCTATTTTTCAAATTGAATTTTAATCACCTACATAAACTTGCTTACAAAAAGTTTTGAAAAAAAATAAAAAGATGTGAGTATTCTTTTATGAACTTTACCCAGTCTATAATGTATTACATTCTGAACAGGCAAATAGACGAACCGGGAAATAGACGAATGAGGAAATGGACGAACGGGGACCGACTAGACGAACGGGGAAATGGACGAAGGGTGCATGCAGAATTGATATACTTTTCTAGTAAACATAATGTCTATGTTAATGTTCTGTAAATAATTCAAAGTATTTTATAGTAATTAGTTGACTAATTACACAATAAAAATAAACATAAAAAAATTACAAATTGAAAAAGACAACAATTTTTCAACACTGTCTCTTTCCATTTGTAATTTGTTCGCAACAAAATTTGCCTTAAAATTATATAAACAAAAACATATAGGTACAAATGTTAAAAAAAGCATAACATAAGGAACTTAATTCAGACTTAATAGGGATAAGTTAAGGGTCCCACTAAATCTGAACACGGCTGGGTACCTTACTACCTCATATCATATCTGACTCCAAGCAGGAGCATCCTGCATTGCTGTGTTCAGGTTTGAAGGATATTCTTATAAAAAAAGCTCCAGAAGAATTATCCTTTTTTTGAAGTAGGTTAATAATAACTAGGCATAAAAGCTAAAGTTTGAGGGTCAGCGACGAGCACAATGCTACAAGCAACAATAGCATAAACAACCATTTACCACCGTAATAACTGCATGCTTGTTGGCCAACTTTGTCAAATAAAAAAAATACCTTAGAGTACCAGGGAATCACAGAGCAAAAGAAAATTATTCTATTCTGTGCATGGATTTGAAAAGATCCAAGATTCCTGGCATGAGGTGGATAGAGATGGATGGAAGGTTTTGGGGGACGACTGTGCCCAGCAATAGGTAGAGAAAATAGAAAGATTTTTTTTGGATTCCTGACATCTCGTGTACCCGGAAATACCCCATGTTAATATGTTCCGCGACTTTTTGTAGTTTTCGAGCGTGATTGTGATTTGTGATTCTTTTAAATTTTAATTAAGATGCATAATTTTCAAAAAAAGATGCACAATTTTCAAATAAAAAAAAAATCAGTGCGATTACTACAAAAAATCGCGGAACATACATGGGGTATTTCCGGGTACATCTGGATGTCAATAAGAATACATAAATTATTTTTTTTATGTCATGGTTTGAGCCCGCATGTATCATCAGCGAACAAAATAATGTTTTTGCACATTTCCGCATTATTTTTATACAAATAAAAATGGAAACACTTTTTTTGGAATAAAATTAATGCTAAGTAAAGGTTCTTATCGAGAAATGAAAGAGTCATGTTTGCTGTTCGTTTTATATAAGGTGCATTCGGGTAATTCTGAATGATTTTTATAAGAGTTGACATCACCTTTGCATTTTAATCAACCAATCAAAATGGGTGGGCTTCATTATACCAGTTAATGTTTTTCTCTGAACTTGAATTTACAGGCAGCACAGCATCGAAAACTTTCGTAAATATCAACTAAGTTTGGAAATATAAGTGGTTAAAAAAAACAAAAAATCCAGACGGCGTAGGTAATTCCGAACTAGTTCGGGTAATTGCGAAATACCCATAAAAGTAGGTTTAAGTGAATTGTGTCTAAAGGTTTTCATTCCATTTCTGTTCAGAATAACCTTACCATAAAAAAAATCTTGAATTTGGTTAAAGAACAGCCGAATCACATTTTGACGAAATTTTATTTCGGAATTACCCGACAAAAAATGTATGATTCTCAAACTTTAGTTTTATGATCACTAAGTGTACCTATCCAACACAAAGTAAAGATTTCGAATTAGAATCGACCTTCAAGCTAAGGACAAACTGAGCCCTTAAAACATTAACAAAGAAAAAAATACAGGTAAATATTAATTTTGTATCACAAAAACTTTGACAGTTTGTCTGGATACAAATCACACTTGAGTGTTGCATATTAAGTCATACTGCGTTGCGTGGTGGGCACATTTTCTCTCTAACTTCTTCCTTTGGTTGAATCTATGAAAAGTATTTTATGTCATAGTTTTTAAAACTTAGTTTATCTCAAGTTGGCTAATAAAATCCTAGCGAGACTAGAATTAATCTTAAAAATTCATTTTAATTTTATTTTAAATAAATTTAAGAATATTTTAAGCAAACCTCGCTTTATATTTTTAACATAGATACTAAATTTTTAATATAAAATAGGTACATACTTTTCGTGCAGTAAACAGATGAGTCGTTTCATAATCAAACAGCAGTACGAACCAAAAACAATCAAAACCCTAAAAAACTTATTTAAAAAAACTGTCTTTCAAATATCATAAGATTAAAAACCACTGACGATTACTATGGAAAAACCTCATGGGGTAATTCCGAGTTTATTTTTAGTTCGGATTTGCCCTCTTCGGTAAATTCCGAAAAAAAACAATAAACATCAGCTCAGTTGTCCTGAATCTATATAATAATGTGTCAAAGACGTAATTTATCTAACAAAGAAACAACGAATTGATTAACTTATCAAATTTTAAAGATATGAATGTTCGGGTAAATCCGAAATTGCAAAAACGCGCGAAAATGCACTCGTTCACAATATTACCACAATGTAGACGCATGCTTACGGGTAGCGACCTGAGTCAACTGTAGAAGGGAAGCAGAGTAAGGGTAGCCAGACCAAAAAATACTGTCGCGTTCGGTAGAAATTCGTAATTATTGGAATTACTTGATTTTCGGGATTAGCCGAGTACACCTTATATAAAAAACTTACAGCAATTGTTTCGTTTCTTGTCGTTTAGTTTCTGCGTCGTTCCTAAATCCTAATTTATTGCTTGACGACGTTTTTACTAGTTTACCAGAATAATGTGCAAAAAAAACTGTATTTTCCTCATTTATTCAGCTGAAATTGTAAACATCACTAGGAACTTCAATGTTTTGTTTATTATTTGTTGGCGAACATTTTGTGTTTCTCATAAAAAGTAATTAACTATTGTCAAATATTGACTGGTGGCATTAGTATTTTTTATCAGTTTGTGACTTACCTTAAGATTATGAGCCTGTTCTTTTATTTACCAATTTTGACGTACCTATTGTTAGTTTTACAATAAACTGTCCATAGCTAGTTACATAGCTAAGCTATATAAGTCCCTCAGCTATAACTAAATCTACCTACGCATATTTGAAAATAAAACTCTTATCGATAAAGGAGACAATAAGCGGCTTTCCTCTAGACTATTAAAAGATCCAGTGTATTTATTGAATAAGGAGCTCGTGCGAGAGCAAAAGGTATTAACCACAACTCTTTCCTCGTGCCGTACAAAACAAAAAAGAACCTTTTCCCAACAAAGGAGGCCCCGGCTTGCGTAAGATCCTGTCCGTGACGTTCCTCTACCGGTGATAGTAAGCAACTTTTTCCACAAATAAGCCCAATAATAGGATTTCAATTAACACAAATTAACCGATTTATATAGTCTTTTATCAAGTAAAATTTTAAGTTTTGTTATAAAAATCCAAACTTCTAAGAAACCGCATATTTTAATCAAACGAAATTCTAGGTTGTTGGTGTCTTTTATGTTTGGGTAAGATAAGGTAATACATAATAATTATGTCAATATCAATTAATTACTCGGTCTGGACAATCAGTGTGACCGCTGTGAAAAAAAACACGCGCCGGCGGCGTTTTCTTTCTACTGACTTTTTTTTAATGACAAAATTAATTCCTGTTACTTACTTAGTTAACTATTATTAACGAAGGTGAATCCCCAGCATATTTGTTGATTACTCGCTAATTCGCCGTAAGACCACACATTTGAAGCGCCGCCCATCGCTCACAATTATTCGATCCGCTTCATAATTAGTCGCCAACGAGTAATTGCGATTTCGAAGGTACCGATATGTATTCGTAGAAGCAAAGCTATGGGTAAGGTAAGTAATTGATACACTACTTACTGGGAATCATGTAACAGTTTTCGATTCGAATAAAAAGGAGTTGTGTCGTATAGTATACATCTCGTACATATGTACATACATAAATATAATCACGACAATTATCCCAGCGACTGCACATGTGCTAAGCGTGACAGGTGGTGAGCCTCTGCTGTTGGAAGTATGTGCAGTCTTTAGTCCGTTAGTCATCTTTCACGACACCCAAGCGAAAAGAGGGGGTGGTGGTATCACGCTGAGCACATGTGCAGTTGTAATATGGTGAATCGAGAACTATAGCAGTGAACAGCTTCTATGGTCTTCATTGCCCAGTCTATGGCTAACCCTTTGAGGATAATAGACATAAATCAAGGTATTCGAATAGAAAAACAGCAGACAGAAGCTGTTCTGATGGTGCCTGTACCATCAACATAATATTTTATTTTATTTTATTTTATTCAGAAAACCAACAGCGTTTACAAACAATTCATCTTAAATAGTATAAACTTATATTAAGGCCAATTACAGGTTTTCCTAATGTATCAAAAAGTAAGTTGTTGAGCATAAACTAATAATAAATTAAATAAAAGTAATCGTTGACTGACTCTTTTTAATTAAACTGCTTATGCGATGAATTGAACTTTTTCTAAATAATTTATAAGTCTTGCAAGAATAAAAAACAATATGCCCATTTAGAAATTACATCATTAGGCAGGTAAGGTAGGTACTTAAGAACATTCAAATTGACAACACAAATGCAGAATCCTCGAGTTTATTTCGCAAAAAAATTATATTACGAATAACTAATGGTATTATTATACATAAGAAGATATTGCATTATGATATTAATAAAATTTCTGTTAAAATAGATAAATAAACAAATAATAACAATAAAAAATAATAAAATATTAAATAAATACAAACAAATACTTACACTCCTTTTTGTATTTTTTTTCCTTGCAATTGTAAATAAGTAATTTTATGTAATTTTATGCATCTTTAGCCTCTGCCAAGGCATTAACTATAGCTTTCTTAAACTGCTGTTTTGTACAGTTAAATATATCCACATCGCTGAAGGTGGTATTGTAGACATGTGCGATTCGTGAAAGAACGGAGTTTTTAGCATAGTTTGTACGATGGTGAGGCACATGCAGCATGCGGTGTGGCGCGTGCGGCGCGTGGGCGTGCGGTACGATACTCTGGACACCAGCTCGGAGCAGTCTATCTGGCTACGCACAATGTCATATAGTAATGACATATCCAACATAATGCGTCTTTGCTCTAGGGTCAAAATACCATGTATAACGCAACTATCTTCATAGGCATTATTGTTAGTTTTAGAACGATAATTAAGGTAGCTTACAAATTTTCTTTGAATGCGTTCTATACATGTTTTATAAATAATGTACTGAGGGGACCATATAGTACTCGCGTATTCTAAAATGCTTCTGACGTAGGCAAAGTAAACGATTTTAATAGCTGTAACATCTGTGAAGGTCTTACATGTACGCAAAACAAAACCTAGATTTTTGTAGGCTTTACTGGTAATTAAATTTATGTGATCGGATAGTAACATTTTATGATCTAAATACACTCCTAAGTCTCTAATTACTTTTGTGCGTTTAATTACGTCTCCATTGAAGTGGTAATCAAATGTCATAGGTTTAGTTTTTCGGGTAAATGTTATACACTCGCATTTGTCTATATTTATTGTAATCATATTTTTGTTATAATATTGGAATAGGTTATCAAGGTCCTTTTGCATTAGAATACTGTCACCTTCACCATTAATTTTGCAATATATTTTTTTATCGTCAGCGTACATAAGGTAGTTCGAGTACTTGAAGCATGATCCTATATCGTGCAGATATGCATTGTAAAATAGCGGACCTAAATGTGAGCCTTGAGGCACACCAGTAGGTATTTCAATAAAATCCGAACGATAACCTCCCACCACAACCGCCTGAGAACGATTCTTAAGATAAGATTCTATCCATCGGAGTAAGTTCCCGTGTATTCCCAGCCCTTGTAGCTTATTTAAAAGTATCAAGTGATCTACACGGTCGAAAGCTTTTTCGAAGTCCGTGTAGACCACGTCGACTTGACCACCTCCATCCATATTTTCCAAAATAAAGCTTGAGAAGCACGTCAGGTTGGTAACGGTAGACCGCCTCTTCAAAAAACCATGCTGTTTCTGAGGTATAGACTGGGAAATTACAGGATAAATTTCTTTGTACACTATGCATTCAAACACCTTAGCAATAGTATTTAGTATGGAGATGCCTCTGTAATTCTCAATCTTTATTCGCGACCCCTTCTTGTGTACAGGAATGATGTGCGCTGCCTTCCAAATATGAGGAAAAATACCTTCTTTTAAAGAGTGATTAAATATAATAGAAATTGGAAGGGCTAGGCTTTCAGCACATCTATACCAAAAAAGAGGAGGGATCCCATCACTACCAGCGCCCTTATTTTTGTCCAATTTCTGAAGCAATATCTTTACCGCCTCGGGGTCAGTATTTACATTAGAAATTACATTCACATCCAATGAGCACTTCCCCGACAATACGCAACTATCACTAGGGACACCAAAGACGCTTTTAAAAAATGTGTTAAACCCTTCACAAATGTCTTTTCCAACCGTATAACTCTTGTCGCCTAAACTTAAGGTTTTGGGATAATTAGAACCGCCGCGCAAAGCTTTTACGTAAGACCAAAATTGCTTAGGATGTGATTTAATATTATTTTCGCAGTTACTAGTAAATTGTTTAAAACAATCCTTTTGGACACGACGTTCTCTAGCCCTAAGCATAGCAAACTCGTCATAATCTAAACGATTGCTATATTTTTTCCACCGCATGTGTGCTTTAGTCTTTTCTTTTATAATATTAATTAAAGCAGGGGAATACCATTTAGGATACGAGCGCTTTGTACATGTTTGGCTCAAAGGAACATACTTATCAATACAATCTAGTATAACCGCATACATTTTGCCCACAGCTTCATCAACAGAATTCGAGCTTAATAGGGCATGCCAATCGACAACACAACACATTTCATTAATATTGTCGTAATCACCCTTTCTAAAATTACGTTTGGGGTTCGGTGATTCCTTCAGAGGCCGAACATCAAGGTCCAAGATATCCAAACTAAAGGGTGGATGTGCGAGGTCTTCTTTGATAAGAGGCGCGTGACATCTATTGATAGTAATAGGCAGATTAGAAAAAGTCAGGTCTAAAGTGTTACCAGCAAAATTTTGTAATAAATTATATTGACTCAGTCCGAAATACCCAAACTCCTCGAGTAAACGCACAGCTGCATTTTGAACCTCGACTGAGCCTTTTCGTAAAAGAATTGGGCCGTTGGTATCCCATGAAATGCAAGATAAATTAAAGTCGCCTGTCAATAAGAAATTATCTTTCGGTCCAACATTTATACAATCTCTAGTACATTGGATAATCACGTCAATATCGGTTGGTATGCGGTGAGAGTCGGGCGGTACATAAACAACACACAAATGCAAATCACTAGTAGACCCGCACGCCCGCGCCGGCACCGTAACCCACAGAACCTCTGTTGAACCATGAGTTCCCAAATCGCGACGCACGGCACCGAGCAAACGGCGCGTCAAAATCATCACGCCACCTCCCGAGGCTTTGCCACTAGCCAGTAAATCGCGATCAAACCTAAAAACATCGTACCTATCATCACATAGCTCCCCGTCAAAAATACCAGTGTGTAACCAAGTCTCGGTTAAAATTACAACATCGTAATCATTACACAGAATGCTCTGACGAAGATCAAGACACTTAGTCCTGAGTCCGCGAACATTCTGGTAGTAAACACTGATATACTTGTTATTCACTTTAAATAAAAATACACTAACAACTTTTTGTTAAAAGTATTCAAATACCTACATAAATACCGAGACCTTAGAAAGGTTATAAATATATTAAAACTAAATAGGTTATCTTATTCACATTTTTTACTATTGTTCACGAGGTTAGTGATTAGTTTTAGGTATAGAAATATTAAAAAAATATCTATGTGATGACGGGCGTAATAAAATATAAAAGTACTGGTTAGCGTTTTGCTTAACGGGAGGTAAGTCAACAAAATGGCATGCATGCACCGAACCAAGTGCGACCACAGTGTTACACGGCATTCATTGAACAATGGTGCGCTTCTAAAGTAGTAAACGATGTGCGAACGCGACTTTTCGAATGTGTAGTTAAAATTTACTAATTGCATAGGACCATTAAAAAGTAGGTGTAAAAAAAATATAACGATTAAATATAAATTACTTATTTTAAAATAAATATTTTTAGTAATCAGATACATATAATAAAAATTATTTCGGTGGCCAAAATAAATTTGAAGTGCAAGATAGTTAGATATACCATTATTACTACCATAAAAAATTGGTTGCCTGTAAAGTCGGTTTTACGGGCGAAGATTTTACGTGACAACGTCTTTTTCTCGGTAGAATATTTATTGATATGAATATAATTAAATTGCACAATAGGAACAAGGAATTGAATGAAAATAAGAATTGCACAAATTTTAACTATAGAAATATTTTTTTTTTTTTTTTTATTTTGTTTACTAAAACATTGTACATGTAAACTTAAACTTAACTATTTAGTGGGAGAGAGACGCAAGGCATTCGGCGGGCCTCTCTCTCGTTCGGTGACTCATCGTTACGTTCCCGACGAGCGTTACACTTTTTCATAAGTGTCTCCCAGCTAACCTAATTTAAGACGTTGTCACGTCAATAAATACATTTAAGTATTATTGAAGGGTAAAATATTTTTGTATAATACCGGAAGTTAGCATTACAATATCTTAAAGGACGCATCTGCATTGTGCGTATCGATATCACTGGAACGTCGTCAACACAAAGGTAAACGAGTGTTGTCATTGTCAAAGAGTATGTAAGCAATAGATGTTTCAAAAATCTGACTACAGTAGTCAGTATAGCGAATTCAACGACTATTCCCAACTTGATTAAGTGTTTTATGCGTAAACAATTAAAAAAGTTATTATGAAGAGTAAAACGTACAATAAATATGAACATCGTAATAGGCGCCATTATAAAGAATAAAAATATGAATATAAATACCTTTACAATATTTATGTAGTTACTTAAAGGAAACTGAACCGGTAAAACACAGCAACATGCAACAAAGAAAAATAAGATCTCGAGTGTCGTTACTTCGAAGCAATTTTGGAAATATCGTTTTCTTCTACTATTTGGATTGCCGGCGACGTGTCGTTTTTTCTTAAGTATATTCTGCCATTTTTTGTCCATACGTATTGGAAATTTTTAAGTTTTGCCGCTTCCCTACATTTCTTTAACAAGAATTTATTAAACTGGGTAAGGTGCTCATTAATATAGATTGGTTTGATGTCACCATGTATATCAAGATCTTTAGTCGTTATACGATTCTTACGTATACCAGAAATAATGTTATCTTTTAAAAGACGAGTTTTCATTTTAACTACTATATTTTTAGGACGTCCATGTTGTTTAATTTTAGGAGTGATGCGATTGATCTCCAGGATGTCATCTGTGGTAATGTTGACGCCTGAATGTTTAGCGACTGTCGTGAAAATGTCTTTTAAATTCTCATTTTTTGTTTCTGTAATCCCGACTATTTCCAAATTTGACAGCCGGTCTCTTTGATTGTTTGCATTTATTTCCAGTTGCAGCCTTCTATTGTTGTCCGTCAATGCTTCAATCCTCGATTCTAGATTATTGACCTTAGTTGTGTCGAGAGCAAGTGATTCCATTTTCTGATTTAAGTTGTCGCATTGGTTGCTAATAAATTGAACAGAAGATTCAATTCCCGTAAACTGTTTTTTCAATTTAGTGTGCTCAGTGTTCAATGATTGAACAGAAGTTTTAACGACTTGATATTCCTTTCTGATGTTATTTATATCTGATTTCAGTTCTAGAAAGGAATCATTTAGTTTGGTAAGATCACTTTTAAACACCGATTCCAAATCAATTTTCATTTTTGTTATGTCATTCTGCATTTCGGTCCTCCAACTTTTCAAAGTTTCTGTTATGTCAGTGCAGAAAGTTTTGAATGCTTCGGAGAAATCGTCATCATGCTTTCGTTTTCTTAAATTAATATTACCTGTTCCTGGCTCAACTGATTTGCTGAGATCGGAATCGGAACTGTATTGTTTACCAGGTGACCGCGACATCTTGATGAACACTCTGCGATATTAATCTTTGACAGATACTTATAAGAAAAAGACAAGCTGATTCAGACCTTACTACACTATTACGAGAACTTCAAATGAAAAGTTTACACTTTAAAAGATTGCAACGGGGACCAACAACACGTCCGCTCACAACCAGCTACCGAGAGCGAGAGGATAAGAAGGAGAGATATTAATTATATATTTTGGAGTCTTCAAATACAAACAGCTCTATGTTTTAATGAGACTTGCAAACCTGTGAAACTAGGACCGTAATAAAAAAAACGTAAACTTACTTACCTAACCTACTTAATTTTTTTTAATGTCTCGATGAGGGTAGCAGGTAGCCAATTTCAATGTTATAAACTAGTTAAGTACATAAGACGAAAATGTGTTATAGAATTATACCATAAACTCAGTACCAGATGTTTAAACTTTACTGAAACCTTACGTTTGACTTCTTCTGAGAATTTGAAAGTGACATTGCATTGTTTAATTTTATTTGCCAACGTTTATGTTCGTTCACAAATACTTAACGGTCAACAATCCACAATTATTTCAAATTAATATTTTCGGCAAAAGAAAAATTATCGATAGCAAACGGCCCGAGCGCAACTTCGGCTGCGTGAACATTGCTTCTCTCAGTGTCTTCTACCGGAATTACTAAGGAGAGTGTTCTGAAGAACTTTTTGATCTAATCCCGCCCTCTCCGTTCCTGTTCCGGACTACACGTGCTGGTTTTAGGAACCACCATCATAGTGTGCAGACTATCAGCACTCGTACCAAAAAATTTGGCAAGTCGTTCCTCTGTAAGATCATTCGGCTTTGGAATTCTTTGCCGGCGCATGTGATTCCCAGCTCCTATAGTCCCGGGTCTTTTAAACGGGTCGTGAAACGGCATTTATGCAGGCCGTCATGAATGGGTGCGATTGTTACCGTGCTGTTCCACGGTGAGGAGCGCTCTCATTATTTATTGGACTGCATCGGCTGCTTACCATCAGGCAGGATGTAGTCACTATGACGAGTCAAATTTTAAAAAAAACACTGTGCCGGTGACGAATTTCCAAAATGTTTTTAAATACGAACCTGGTCCTGACAGTTACAAACACAACAAAAAAAAGAATTACCCAAAGAGATACATCCTGAAGTGATGATCGAACACATTCGTGCCAATTGATTTTCATTTACATAGATAAGTACCGCAAAATGACACTACATAATAATATTGAACTTTATGGTTTAGTTATAAGAAATAATATCGATTGGAGAAATTTGACAGTTTTGGATAGGTAGGTTGATCTTCTGGTGTGTGTACGGTCGGGGTCGCCGTCGCTATACCACTTTGCAGAAATTTTCGTATGAAGCGCGCCGCCCGCCCGGGTGCGTGCCTGTACCAAATAGACGACGTGGTGTGCAAGGGATTTTGACCTTTAGATTGGTAAAGCGACGTGAGTCCGCGATAGTACCTTCCGAAACACGGTGGAGTTAAAGATATATCTTTAAAGGAGAATGGGCAAAATCGTATGGCGCTTGGTCTATCAGCGGCCAGGAACAATTTTAATTTTTTTTGGTGTATTATCACCCTACAATCACCCTCAAGATGTTTTGTATCTGTGGTGTAATTAATAATAGAATTAAATACATTTTTATTTTAGATATGTCAGTCTGTGATTTAGCGTATTATAACTAAGGTTTAGCCTTAAAAATAAGGAAATAAAATAAAATGGCTTGTAGACTTCATTAAAAATACATTTACTACTATGATAAAACATCGCCAATAATAATAATAATGATAACGTCATCAGAACTCAGTGCTATTATTAAACATTAACACATTTCATGTACATGGGCTAGACATCAAGACAAGGATGCCGTTATCAGGACACACTGTACATTAATACATTTAATGTACAATAATAGCACTGAGTTCTGATGCCGGTAATAAAATATCCTCGTCTTGATGTCTAGCCCATGCCAGATACCACACTATACACATAACGTGTGCACAGCAACCGATTGTGCGCCTTCCACTTATACAACTGCAATAATAATGAGCAATTGCTTCTCTATTTTGTCTTTCTCGGTTAATTACAATATAAGAATAATATATTCTGGACCTCACATGTCTAGATTGTATTCGAACACGTAATAACCAAATGTCTTCTTCTTCAATAAAATCTCTGAGCTGACTTATTTGACGCTCTCGGTATACTTCAATATTGTACAAGCCTTCAACTAAGTGTTCAGCGTAGTAGCTGCGAGCCAACTTGATTTGGTATGTGCCAAGTGCAAACAGAATTAGGTCTTCTTCAGAAAAAACCGGGAAGTCTTCAAAAATAGGTTGATCACTGCTGAGTCTTTCAAATGATGCCCTCTGTCTATTTATGTTATGACGGATAACATAATCCGCTAAAAGGTTTGGTATTTCAATGCGTTCATTAATTATATTCACGAACGACGATGCATAAATACTATCTTGTATTGGTGTCTGAAATGCATTGATGAGTGCCGCTGCGTTTTGGAAGTCCTGGAACATGTGACTTAAGGCGCGATTAAAATATTCTTGCCTAAACAGTTTAAAGTCTCGCTTGAACTTGCCATTTATAACTTCCACTACCCAGCGGCATAGAGTGACCAGCCTAGTTCTATTGGCCTGTTCAGTAGTAAGCTGGTCTGCACCGCGGTCTTTGGTTTCGGGCATATAGGCACTGTAGTTGAATCGCTGCAAATCGCCACAGACGTCTCTGAACCCACGATCTAAAATGAATATATTGCCAGCCCGATAAAACCAGTGAAATGTGCCTTCTTCGTCATTTATTATTCTTTCCAAAATACTGGCATCTGAGTCGGTAGCAGCATAGGGCCCACAAACATCAATTATGTGCCCATCGGAACACACCATTAAAAACAGTTTCAATAGATTCTCGTATTTGTGTAGACTGTAGGTCTCTCGCTGGAACGAAAAGTTGGAGCTCTTCTGAATGTAAATATATGTTCCATCCATGATTGTTATTGCCTTCCTATCTTCTGGAGACGACTCGGGATTTCCAAATAACGCGTTTGGTACAATAAGATTGCGGTCAGCGACCGTTCTTCTATTTAAATGGTCAAGTCCAAGGTGTCTTGGCTTAAAATCCAGAGATATAGCATCACGTGCGGTTTTTAAATGCCTTTCTAGAGTCCTTCTACTTATGTTAAAGAGCGTGGCTAATCTCTCGTTGCTATCACCAGTTCGCAACTTCATTAAATAAATGGCTAGTTTCGTTTTGGCGTTTGACTCAGACAAAGAAGGCGTTTGTTCCAAGATTGAATGGAATTGATCTCTGCTAACGCCCAATCGAATATGAATCTCATTAGTATCCATATTTTCGATATCTTCAAAGTCCAGAATATTTTTTTTTTAAAACAGCTGTTTTAAAAAGCTCTAGTATTTGCACAAAATGAGTGCTGTTAAAATCATGTCTGAGATTTGGACTATCAATGAGCTCCTCCCAATCATTCGATGTTAAATGTGCATCGCATATTCTGGCACTGTCTGGTATGAATAAGTTAGAATGTAACAGAAGAGTAATCCTTACATTCTCAGGCATTCGACGACGTGACACACTACGGCATCTGTCAAACACACAATTCGCTGAGGTGCTAGGCACTCGTGAATATTCTTCCACTTGAAGAACACAGTCGTGCGGGGCAGGGTAATTGTTTGGCTGCACAGCCCGTTGAGCTCGTTGCCAACATGGTCGACAAATGTATTCTCGGCCGTTGTATTCAACCTGAAAAGGAAAATAGTTTATAACATAGTAGTTTCGGTCTAATCATGTTTTGTATAGTGAAGAACATGCCGAGCTCTTTTTCCACGTGACAAATGAGTAATAATAATAATAATATTTCAGACATGTCACTCTGGGCCACACAGAGTTATCTAGTCCCAAACTAAGCTCGAAGCTTGTACTATGGGTACTAGACTACCGATAAACATACTTATATACTTTTTTTTTGTAAATAAATACTTATTATACATAGAAAACACCCAGACCAGTACGAATAGACATGTTCATGCACACAAATATTTGTACCGTGCGGGGATCGAGCCCGCGACCTTTTGGTTCAGAAGCGCGTTGCGAACCACTGAACCAAGCGGTCGTCAAGTCATGAGTCATGCTCATACGCATTGTTAGTGAGTTTGGCCTCTATTATGTCTCGAAGCTAGATAACGCTGGCTTTGTTTTCATAAGCGCCATGTGTGAGAAAGAGAGAGAAGATCTGTTTTGATTATGACTTAACTATTCTTAGAAAAGAACCCTCATCTTACATTGCTCATCGTGACAGATGATTAGGCCATCACCCCTATAAGGTGGGCACACATGGGTAAAAACAACCAAAAAATAAAGTCTAAAAATACTTACTTGCTGTGGAGCTATAGCTTCAATAATATATTGAGCATTGGCAGCATTTTCCTCAAAAAGAGAATGGGTTATTTCTAATCTTCTTCTGTTAACCACTGATCGATTGCACAAAACACATATAGGTCGATTTTCTGCCATTTTTCAATCAATGTTCCGTTGGCGTACACCAGTCCAGAGTCCAAGTACACAAGCACAAATGAACAGAAGTTCAGAGTTAATAGCCAGGTTATCAGGTTAAGAAGAAACAGTGTCCATAAGGTAGCCAAGGTCAAAATGTTTGAAAAAGAATCCGTAGATGATCGCACAGTACACAACGTCACAAGGGTAAGCGAAGGACTGCACGGAGTAGCGCAAGCGCACCCCACGCCTCGGCTCTTTTGTTTCCACTCAACACTGATTGGTCCGTTCGAACTCAGGTAGTAAACTCGTTTTTGGGTTGAGTCTTGTAACCGGTATGCTGACGTTTAGAAATACTTTTTAATGTATTTTATAAAAATGAGTTTGCACATTTTCTTACATTTATTATTTAAGTATTTTAACCTATATGTATTTTTTTTCTAAATGAGCTGCAATGTTACGTTCATAGTAAAAGTTAGTACTTAGTAATAGTCATCATCATCACCAGCCTGAAGACGTCCACTGCTGAACATAGGCCTCCCCCTTTGACCTCCATCCTGACCGACAACTCGCCACTCGCATCCACCAGTTGCCTGCGACTCTCACGATGTCGTCGGTCCACCTAGTGGGAGGCCTACCAACACTGCGTCTTCCAGTGCGTGGTCTCCACTCGAGAACCTTTCTTCCCCAACGGTTGTCGGTTCGTCGAGCGATGTGGCCTGCCCATTGCCACTTCAGCTTGCAAATCTTACGAGCTATGTCGGCAACTCCGGTTCTTTGGCGAATATCCTCGTTTCGGATTCTATCGCGCAAAGAAACTCCGAGCATAGCTCTCTCCATTGCTCGCTGTGTGACTCTGAGCTTTTCTAAAAGGCCAACAGTTAAGGACCACGTTTCGGTGCCATATGTCATCACCGGCAACACACATTGGTTAAAGACCTTTGTCTTTAGGCACTGCGGAATCTTCGATGCAAAGATATCTCGTAATTTCCCGAACGCTGCCCATCCGAGTTGGATTCTCCGGGCGACCTCTTTGTCGAGGTTGGACCTACCTAACTGGACAATCTGTCCTAAGTAGGTGTAGTGGTCGACAACTTCGATAGTATCGCTCCCAACAATTACCGGTACGGGTTCAACATGGACATTCGACATGATCTTCGTCTTGTCCATATTCATTTTAAGACCCACCTGTTGGGATACGATATTGAGGTCGCTGAGCATGGTGTTGAGGTTCTCCAGCGACTCCGTGTAACGGTACAGAATGAATGGTATCCGTCCGTTAGTAAGGAATGTGTGGGAGTAGCACTAACATAAATATTAATGCGTAGCACCATTAATATAATAAGCATGAAAAAGGGAATAATAAACTAGTTCAGAATAATGGTCAATGGTCTAGCGCTTTATCTTTAGTTTGAATTTCGCGGGGACTGCTCTGCGCGTCCCTTGCGACATAGGCGGCGTCTAGCGGAAGTTATTTACATAAGCTTCGCATAAGGTTGCTAGTTTGACTTCTTTATTTTGAATTTCGCGGGGACTGCTCTGCGCGTCCCTTGCGACATAGGCGGCGTCTAGCGGAAGTCATTTATTTGGGCTTCGCGTAAGGTTGCTAGGTTGACTAGGACTTTATTTTTATTTTGAATTTCGCGGGGCTTTGGGGGTCGGCAAAGTGGATCACCTACGGGCGGACGCCATCTATGGTCGGAATACGGAACTTTTGATAATTTCCCAAAATATAGGATTATTGGCTTAAGTGGAGGATTATTAAGAGGGAATTGTTAATAGAAGGCTACATTTAGATATTCAACGATGAAATATTGGCTGTCGGACGAGATTTGGTTAGATTATGGAAAAATTTTAGAATTGCGCGGCGAAAGCGGCAATGAGCGAGCGAGAGGTTGAGAAAAAGACAGAAAGAGAGGTCGGATGATAGCTCCACGTGGCGCGACGCGAAGGCGGGGGGCATCGGGGAAACGGCTAGCGATTGGTTGAAGGGAAGAAAAGCGGACTCGCGCGGGCAAATCTTAGGCGCGCGTGGCGGGAAAGTTAAGATGCTTGGGAAAATTAGCGGACATTCAATTTTGGGACATCGGCGGTGCGGTCCAACTTAAGAGTGCGGTACTACTCATACGGGGAAAATAGTGTCCGAGCTTTGATAGTGCGCTAAGTGATATTCGAGCTGCGATATTAATTAAGATTTGTGAAATTGAAAGTGATTAATAAAGTAAAACTATTGCGGTCGCAACTCGAATCCGTTAACGGAATGAAGTATTCCGGGGTACATCGGCGGAAACGAATCACGGTGGCAACAAAAACCTATGTACCTTTCAACAGACTTCGGTCTGGATGATCTTTGATTGTATTTAATAAGATCGGCGTTTTATATCATTACGCTAAACAATACACTATCTTCGACGGAGTAATGGGGGAGAGACAGTTGTCTCCCTAGTGAAAGTTGAAGATAGGTCAGACACCATTTAGCTGGAGGTAGACACGTATGACCCAGTCCAATCTCGAGTCTACCTCCGTACATACAGTGTAGTGATAGGAAAATAACACACTGAGTATACTGGCTCGACTGATAGAACATTTAGGAGTTAGTTGCTTTCAGGGGCAATGCGACTCTCACCACACACCACGAATTTAAATTAAATGAGGCTTGGCCTAGTTTGCAAGGTACACAAAAGGGACTGTTAGTTCGACAAAATATAGGCATTTTCAAGTGAGGAAAGTTGTAGGAATCTATAGGTAGGCGGATATATATATGGTTAGTTATTAATTCAGACTAATAAGGTAGGGATAATTAAGTTACGGCGCTAAATAAAATTATGATGAAGTGATGTGGGTCCTAGCTAGGCAAGTAATCTGTTACCGCAGGCCGATAAAATTCTAATTGTTTTCCTAAAGTTGTTACCAATTAATTATTCATTTTAAATAATTAATAGAAGCATGATAATATCGTACCATCATTACTTTGGAATACCTAAAAGTCTAGACTGGTTTCCTATTACAAGAAAATACTAAAAAGTTATAGCAAATAAGCTTAGTCGTACTGTGATGTTTGATTTCTAACACTGAAATGACCAAACAGGCATTTTTTAGCTTTCCCTGGGATGCAATACGATCTCATATCGCTACACTCTTCAAGGTGTTAAAGTTTTACATCCGATACCTTAGCAAAAATAAGCTGATACAAACTGAACAACTAAAACCAGTTTAGAACCTAGGATAAGTCGTTGAAAGAAGACATTGCAAGCTATGAGCTTCTAATAATCTGAAACATAGAAATAATTGATTGATAACAACCAGCTAATTAGCCTGACAATGGTCTACTAATACCATTTGAATAGACCTCTTAAGATATGTAAGTACTTACTTCTAATAATATGAAACATAGAAATATTTGATGGGAACAATCTAATCAATCAGACTATACCTAGTACAGTCTAATTTATACTTATTAAAGTGAGTAAAAGATAACTTCTAAATGTAATTTATTTAATGATTAACAGTGATAATTAACTACCTAATTTACTACCTACTAAAGGTATACTAACTATGATTTAGTAGTCTATCAAATTAACCACTCAGTCTGAGAGACAGAGGGTGGAAGTTAATGAAAAAATAATTAACTTAAGTTCACTACCCTAAAAGTCAGGGATGTTGAATGAATTAAACATCCTTCAATAAACTTGAGATTTACTTACACTTTATAAGATTGTATAATGAACACTAAGAGTAACCCAAAGTAATTTACTTCAAATGATAGTATTCTATTTCAGTTCACTTCCTAAAGTCAAGGATATTGAATGAATTAAACATCCTTTAATAAACTTAAGATGTGATAATCTGCCAATGCAGCCAATCCAATGTAGTTATATTGGAACTTTACAGGACCTGTATAATAAATACTAAGAGTAAATAAAAGTAGTTTTACCTGTATTAATAGCATTCTACTTTAGCCACCGCCTGAAGTGGCGTTTGATTAAATTATCCACCCTTTACGGAACTGAATATAAGTTATTGCATTGAATAATTAAGTTCTTAATGTGAAAAGGATATTTGGATGATAGCAAGCCTTGAGATAAACTCTATTGATTTATGTGGAATAATAAGAATTTAAATTGCTAACACATAGTTCATAATGTAAAATGAAATTAGATTTTGAGAAGAGATGTAAATTCTCAGTTTGAAAGAATTAAAGCTACAAGCTAATAATTAATGTTAAAGCCAAAGTGGACGGGGCCATAATTAAACAATGAGATGTAATGGCACGCTATGGAGCGGCGGTTGGAGCTCATAAACTTCCACAAGACTTATATTTCCACAAGACTTATATTTCCACAAGACTTTTAAACTTCCACAAGACTCTTATATTTCCACAAGACTTTTATACTTCCACAAGACTTTTATAATCCCACTAAACCTTTATATAAATTGCACCAGGCTTCTTATGTATCATGCTACTGATAATAAATAATAATACCTACAAGCTAAGCTATCATCTGATTACCTTTGAGTGGTTACAAATCTTCCCCGCAGCTGCAGTGAAGGATTTAGGTCACAGTTCAGACGGAGTCATTGCTAGGCTACACATATTTATGTTAGGATTTATAGACTGGTAGGTAATTAGGTCAGGAGAAAATAATTTAACACAGGGATAAGCCAATTACTAAACTTTCACGAAAGAACTTGAGTTACTTAAATGCGGTTAACAACGGAGGGTTCACTAGACGATCTGGCCAAAATAGTAGTTATTATAATATTACATTGCTTGACTGAAATTCACTGCAAATAGAATTAAGCTATGCTAAGGTTCCATCTTCATACAAACGCTACACACTCTACAAAACTCCAGACACAACCATTAGATTGTAGATAAATTAGGTTAATTAGTTTTAAGAATTAGATAATAATTTGTTAAGGTAAAGCGGCGAGGATGTGTGTATGTATTATAAGCTAGCTAGGCATATAGGTGTGAAAGGCATTAGATATAGGTTTAGATTAAGGTATAGCAATTTAATAGAGGGGGGGGAGGTTACAATTTGGTAAGCCATGACCAGGATTAGAAAGTCAAGTTATAAATTATCATTAATATAGTTGTATTAGATTTCAGTCAAGCGGTAATACTTTAATTTAGAAGTGGGATTTTTTCCCACAAATTGTTGTCGTGTTGCGATGCGTGAGTTTAGAATTGGCTTAATAGGGAATAATTCAATGAAGATTAATTAATTCAGAGATATTGAAGAATTATAATTTGACACTTTTCACAATAAACGTTGTTATCTTCTAAAGTTGATTCATACACTTTGTATTACGGGCTCTTGATAGTGGGTGAATTTTAATTTGACACTTTTCACAATAAACGTTGTTATCTTCTAAAGTTGATTCATACACTTTGTATTACGGGCTCTTGATAGTGGGTGAATAATAATTATTATAATTTGACACTTTTCACAATAAACGTTGTTATCTTCTAAAGTTGATTCATACACTTTGTATTACGGGTTCGACCAATATTGTAGACAGTCGCAATGAGAGCTGGAGCTAAATTTTGTTGTACGAAATCTGTAACAAAAAGATTCTCAGGTTAGGTTAAAGGTCAAAGGAGATAAAACTACAAAACAATAATGTAATGAGTATTATTTGAAATACAATACCTTTCAGTCATTATCTTTTTCTTCTTTATTTAATGGCGGAGTTCGCCAGCATCAGGTACCGTGCGGCTGTTAGGCGTTGTTGTTTTTCCAAAGTTTAATGAGTGAACAAAGTACTTAGATATAGTCAATAACCAAACTATTCCGGGAGTATTAATTTTAAAACTGTTGAGTTATCTGTGAATACTGAAACCTTTAGTAATTGTTTTCTATAAATACTGAAACCAGGTATCCAATTTTTGATAGGACGCTAATATAATAATTGTTGACGTTAGGAGCTATGGTAACTGTAGTTTTGTTTCTATTCCTGGTGATAGATTTCATATAGGCATAGGCAACTGGTTCATACAGCCTTGTGTTGAGTTATTTTTAGGATCGTAAAAGGTCGACAGGGTGACATAGTTCAACATTTATTGATTTAGAAAGATTTGTAGAATAGGGGGCGGTTTAATTATTATTGCTGTCGGATGGGAAGGCAAGGGGGCGAGATTGGACAGAATTAACCAACTTAATTATTGCTGGATTCAATTTATATTATAGGATGGCGATATGCTGTACAATATTATAAAGTTATGACGCTAACAGCATAATATAAAACTAATAATAATTATATTTTGACTAATAATCGTTGAGCGATTGCGGTTTTTAGTTGATGTGCTATTCCACGTATTATAATTTATTTTGTTGGTTATGTTAGAGAAAAAAAAATTATAATAGTGTACTTGAGTCTCACATCTGAAATCCATAGAGTAGTTTAGGCTAGTCAAGGACTATAATGTTCTTTGTCTATGGTTGGACCATAGAGACAAATGATTTAGCGAGACCATAAACAATCTAGAATTAGGAATGATTATAAAACATGACGTCATAAAACCAATCGGAGAGGAAACTTCCATAACGCGTAATCATGTGATTTTGTTATAGCAAGTGGAATCACCTGTTATTTTCCATACCTGTTATTTTTAATACCTGCGATTTTTACATTGAAAGAGATTTTCCTAATACTTATCACGTAGTAGATTAGAATGCAATGACATGGGAAATGCCGCTTCATTTTGTTAGTTCGCTAAAATCCTAGGAAAAGTAACATAAAATAGTATTACGGTTCAAAATACACGCGTTGATGAGGAATCGCGATTATAAGTAATAACAAGTAGCAGGGATGTCATGTAGGGGATAGAATCATATGACTATTCATTGCTAGTAGGAATTTTGGTTTAATAGCAACGTAGTTTGGGATGCAAAATGTAAACGGATAAATACGTCTAGTAGGCGATAAAAGTCGTTACCGTCTGGAAACAACTATCTAATATCTACTCTATTGTGGGGAGGTTACCTATTAGCGAGGCTAGATGGCGTTGGGTTACCAATAAAAGATTTTATTTTGGATGATGGTAAAAGGGTGCTGTCTAATAATAATATGTATAATTGTAATACTCTTGCAGCGTTGTAAGTAGTCGTTACCGGTAATCATTGCTTCTTACCGAATAGTTGAAATCGTGATAAATAGTTAATTATGAAGATTTATAAAGGATAATTATTAGCTTAAGATGAGGTTAACGTACGCAGAAGTAAAGCTCGCTGGGCACAGCTTACTATACCTACTTACCTAATATTATCAGTTGTGAGTTACCTAGAGATATCTAAGTCGGGAGAGCGGTGAAAAGAAAAGACCTTACTACATGACTAATAAGTTAGGATAGGTAGAGATAGATAAATCATTAAATTCACTGGGTTGGATTAGCCTATTAAGAAGGGTACCTTGCACAATTGTCTATCTCCGTTGAACGATTAAGATGTTGAAAAAAAATAATAATAATAATAGTAGAAAGAAAATATATATAGTTGACTGGCTTGAAGTCGAGATTTAACTGCAAAATTAACGAGTTATAGCACTGTTATGCTATAGGGATAACAATAGCGTATGTTATCACATCAATTATAAAGGCGAGTTGCGGGCGGATGTCACGTCATAATCAATAGTTAACTCGTTTTATTATTTTAAAAGTTAACGCAAGCTATTTATAAAACAGTGATCGATTTTATATACCACAATTTTAAGTTGTAGGATAATTTTAAACTCATAGTCCGCAGAAACATTCAAGCCGGAAATAAAGCGATGATATTGCGAGCTGAGAATAAATCTCTTAGAGAAAAATTTATTAATAAGTAAATCCCTGATATTGCGTTATCGAGATTACAATACAAAATCAACTATCACAATTCGAATCATACAAGGTAATTATTTAGATGTTATCTCGCGTCGACAGGTACAAAATTTAATTTAGATGGGTAAAGAAATTAGAACTGAAATGGGTTTCGGATGTGTGACGTTCTTAGGATACGTACTGTTTAGTAGCATAATTTAAATTTAATAAAATCGGCCGAATTAGACATAATTCGTTTTGCGGATATATATATTTAATCGAGATTATTGTGGAGGTAGCCATAGTTCAAAGTTTACTAAACCCGACCTAGAGTCATAGCCTATCTTTATATGTCAGAAGAAAATAATAAATTTATAAGTAGTAGATTTTAAAGTCAATAGTAAATTTATTTTCCCGAGGTGCGACCTGAAACCTAGTTCGCACTAGGCCATTCAAATACTTTAACCGGTAATGTTGATTATAATAAATAAAGATGTTCGGGATTTATAATAATATTCTAATACTGCTATATTAAAATTGTTATTATGAAATTAAATACATGCTTAACAATTGGCAAATAATTATTAACTCAAGAATTTGTTTAGTACAAAGTAAATGTCTACAGGTTTAGAAATGATAGGACGAACGAAACGCGTTTGACTTGTGGGAAGGTCAGCGCGGACTGTCACAGCGGGATGATCTTGTTGGTTATTTATTAGAATTGCTAGAATTCTTAAATAATCTAGAGTCTAGATTATTGGCATCTAATATGTACGTGATGTAATTGTAGATGATTAAAATTAGTGCTAAGGTAGGTTATTGTCGAAGTTATGGCACAACCTTAAAATTGTTAGTTAATGTGAACTGCATGTTGCATCTAGATTGTTTTATACAAACTAATTGATTGGGAGTTTTCACATATGTAGGCCGGGACATTGAGTTGATGAAATAGTGTTATCGAAATCATTCATCACGGAAAGATAAAGATATTTTATTTGCAAGTGTGAATACAAAAGTTTACTTCGGTTAGTATTATTCTGTTCTATACTAGTTTTGTGGTAGCGTTTTACCTAGGGTTGTTCTAAATTATAAGTAATTAATTGTTAATTGTCTGTTGTTGTCTTCTACGTTAGAAGAGGAACGGAGAAAGATAAGGGGGACTCATTTTGTTATAGTCAGCTGTATGATAGATAATCCTTCTAGTAAATATTTCTTGTGATTGCGGTAGTAACATAGAATGTTTATAGGATGTTTTGTTCATTAACTAATTATCTTCACCGCAGCTGTGGATAGGGATGGCTAAAGTATGTGAACAGGGGTGGAGAAGATAGGTCATTATAAATTAAAATAAATACTTGAATTGCAATATGCCTGACTAAATAGTGCGAAGAGATGGAGTAACTATGTTAGAGAAATTCTCTATTGCATAATATTCGAACTTTTGACATTTTCAATTGTAACTTTAGAATTTTGATTAGAGTATTTAACTAAGCGGGTCCAACGAAGAAGGCATGCTGAAAGCGAGGTCTTTGGTCGTCTATGCACACAATAAAATTATAGATGACACAAGGGAGCATTCTTAATTGGCACTGTTAAATTAGTAAAAGTAGCTTGTTTAGGGTGTTCGAATATTTTTAGTCGCACTGGGCACAAATAGAACTTAGTTAAGCGTGTAGGGTTTATTTTGATTTACCTGGTGAAGTAATTGAATCGAAGTTTCGGAACTGTGCTGTAGAAGTGGGAATTACTCAGCACACAATAAAATTAAGTGGTTTCCATTTAGCTTCATTTCCTAAACTAGCCTTTCTTAAAGTTGCGGAAATTCTGCTGTAAGGTGGTTCCTTTGGGGGCGTCTTGTGAAGTCTAAATCAGGACAATTATACTTGACTAACCTATAGAGAGATAATGTCTTAGGCTGCAGAAACAGAGGCCATTGATGGCATTTCATTTTGGCGTGGTCAGGGGATCTCGTGTTGCTGGGGAATTTTACCATCTGGACGGAAGGCTGAAAAGTAAAGTAGAATGCATAATGAGTAACCAATTAGAGTTACAAACATTCGGGAGATTACCATCTTAATAATGTGTCTTGTGCGAGTGTAAAATTAAAATCATCTAATAAAAAAAAATAAAAAATAAAAAGAAACTAGCACTATTGAATCACGCAGTTTGGAATTCAGTAAATACGAGAAGGAACTTACGATATTAATTACCATGAATACTAAGACGAAGTGTCACCTTTAATGACTTATTATTTACCGATTTGACCGATTATTAGTAATATAAAAGGTAGGAAGTTAAGTAGAGTTGTGGGGGCGGATAAGATAGTTACCGGTCTGTTTATTTTAATAGGAAAATGATATTTTTCAAAGGTATAGAAAAGTAAGGGGATATTGACGTATTATATATTAGCAAATGAGACTAAATGTTGTCTTTCGTACATAGTAATAACTAGGGATGAGACATAGTTACTAGATAGGTTTTAGCATAAGTATTTGCTTATACACATAAGCTCAGTACTTGTCAATTAGTATACAATGTCCAACGCGTACCGGGGTATTAACAAGTACTTATCGATGACGCATACATTGACAGTTAGATATACATAGCACACAAACTTCTAATAGATCTGAACTACGGGGTAGCTAGTTCAAAACTCAAGGACGTGTTTCGAGATGCGTACCCCCTTAGAGTGAATGAGTTTTTCCTAAGTATTTACGATCGACAACCTTATTGTAAGGCGTTAAGACCTCTATTTGTATGCACGGTGAGTGGGTGTCACTGCGTACCGGACGGAAGCGAGTCTAGTATTCTATCTCGGTTATTTGTAGGATTAGACATTAGATGTATCTCATCTAAAATAAAGTTATAACTCTTGGGCGATGATGGTATGCCTACTGGTTTTGGTTGATATGGGGGTTTGGTTAAGATTTCTTATCCGCGGAGAGGAAAATAGGTTTCCGTTAAAAGAAGTAGCTAATTAGGAATTGTGGAGGATGCGGGTTCGATCCCTGCCTGAGGTAGACAATTGTTCCGACGTTTCGTTATCTTAGGTAATTATATAAGCTAAGATGAGATTGGTAGCGTTGAAGTATGAAGGAAAGTTTTAATTCAAATTATTAATAATTATTCATTAACCTAGTTGGAACTAAAAGACCATGACGGCGAAGTGGTTGATGCTTCACCCACAAAAGATCCCAGGTTCGATCCCTAGGTTGCAACATTTAGATGCGGAACAAGTTGTAAGAAAAGACGTAAGTTAAAAGAAGGCCATGATGACAGATGTACTTGAAATTATTCTAGGAAAATAATTTAAAGAATAGAATAATTGAATGGTTCGGAAGATGTTATAAACTTTACGTCGGAATCGTCATAGAGTTGAAGAGTTTCCGCTAGGGGGCGTTAGTAGACAGAGCAAGAGACTGTTATATTGATTTATATTATATTATGATTTGTTGTTATGATGGTAAACAAAAGGCAAATCATTATTCGGAGGTTGTGTATGATTAAAGAAATGGTAGATGTCTAAGTTATTGGGAAATATTTACCGAGACTAAGTTTACTGGGATTTCGTTTCGAACACGAGAACTGGGTATGCGATTATGATTTTGTGTCAGTTGAATAGAATGAGGGGTGTGGGCTATTTTGCAATAAGAAAGCTTATGGAGGAAGGAGTCATTAGGGATTTGGGGAGGAACTATAAATAGTAGGAATATCTTTGAGGGCTAGGATGACAATGAGGTTGGCAAGGAAGGAGGTGCTATTTTGTACTTAATTAAGTACAGGGTTTAGATATAATTCGCCGCAGATAAGAGTGGTACTTTATCTGCTTAAATTCTATCGGGGGCGGCTGTAACGGTACAGAATGAATGGTATCCGTCCGTTAGTAAGGAATGTGTGGGAGTAGCACTAACATAAATATTAATGCGTAGCACCATTAATATAATAAGCATGAAAAAGGGAATAATAAACTAGTTCAGAATAATGGTCAATGGTCTAGCGCTTTATCTTTAGTTTGAATTTCGCGGGGACTGCTCTGCGCGTCCCTTGCGACATAGGCGGCGTCTAGCGGAAGTTATTTACATAAGCTTCGCATAAGGTTGCTAGTTTGACTTCTTTATTTTGAATTTCGCGGGGACTGCTCTGCGCGTCCCTTGCGACATAGGCGGCGTCTAGCGGAAGTCATTTATTTGGGCTTCGCGTAAGGTTGCTAGGTTGACTAGGACTTTATTTTTATTTTGAATTTCGCGGGGCTTTGGGGGTCGGCAAAGTGGATCACCTACGGGCGGACGCCATCTATGGTCGGAATACGGAACTTTTGATAATTTCCCAAAATATAGGATTATTGGCTTAAGTGGAGGATTATTAAGAGGGAATTGTTAATAGAAGGCTACATTTAGATATTCAACGATGAAATATTGGCTGTCGGACGAGATTTGGTTAGATTATGGAAAAATTTTAGAATTGCGCGGCGAAAGCGGCAATGAGCGAGCGAGAGGTTGAGAAAAAGACAGAAAGAGAGGTCGGATGATAGCTCCACGTGGCGCGACGCGAAGGCGGGGGGCATCGGGGAAACGGCTAGCGATTGGTTGAAGGGAAGAAAAGCGGACTCGCGCGGGCAAATCTTAGGCGCGCGTGGCGGGAAAGTTAAGATGCTTGGGAAAATTAGCGGACATTCAATTTTGGGACATCGGCGGTGCGGTCCAACTTAAGAGTGCGGTACTACTCATACGGGGAAAATAGTGTCCGAGCTTTGATAGTGCGCTAAGTGATATTCGAGCTGCGATATTAATTAAGATTTGTGAAATTGAAAGTGATTAATAAAGTAAAACTATTGCGGTCGCAACTCGAATCCGTTAACGGAATGAAGTATTCCGGGGTACATCGGCGGAAACGAATCACGGTGGCAACAAAAACCTATGTACCTTTCAACAGACTTCGGTCTGGATGATCTTTGATTGTATTTAATAAGATCGGCGTTTTATATCATTACGCTAAACAATACACTATCTTCGACGGAGTAATGGGGGAGAGACAGTTGTCTCCCTAGTGAAAGTTGAAGATAGGTCAGACACCATTTAGCTGGAGGTAGACACGTATGACCCAGTCCAATCTCGAGTCTACCTCCGTACATACAGTGTAGTGATAGGAAAATAACACACTGAGTATACTGGCTCGACTGATAGAACATTTAGGAGTTAGTTGCTTTCAGGGGCAATGCGACTCTCACCACACACCACGAATTTAAATTAAATGAGGCTTGGCCTAGTTTGCAAGGTACACAAAAGGGACTGTTAGTTCGACAAAATATAGGCATTTTCAAGTGAGGAAAGTTGTAGGAATCTATAGGTAGGCGGATATATATATGGTTAGTTATTAATTCAGACTAATAAGGTAGGGATAATTAAGTTACGGCGCTAAATAAAATTATGATGAAGTGATGTGGGTCCTAGCTAGGCAAGTAATCTGTTACCGCAGGCCGATAAAATTCTAATTGTTTTCCTAAAGTTGTTACCAATTAATTATTCATTTTAAATAATTAATAGAAGCATGATAATATCGTACCATCATTACTTTGGAATACCTAAAAGTCTAGACTGGTTTCCTATTACAAGAAAATACTAAAAAGTTATAGCAAATAAGCTTAGTCGTACTGTGATGTTTGATTTCTAACACTGAAATGACCAAACAGGCATTTTTTAGCTTTCCCTGGGATGCAATACGATCTCATATCGCTACACTCTTCAAGGTGTTAAAGTTTTACATCCGATACCTTAGCAAAAATAAGCTGATACAAACTGAACAACTAAAACCAGTTTAGAACCTAGGATAAGTCGTTGAAAGAAGACATTGCAAGCTATGAGCTTCTAATAATCTGAAACATAGAAATAATTGATTGATAACAACCAGCTAATTAGCCTGACAATGGTCTACTAATACCATTTGAATAGACCTCTTAAGATATGTAAGTACTTACTTCTAATAATATGAAACATAGAAATATTTGATGGGAACAATCTAATCAATCAGACTATACCTAGTACAGTCTAATTTATACTTATTAAAGTGAGTAAAAGATAACTTCTAAATGTAATTTATTTAATGATTAACAGTGATAATTAACTACCTAATTTACTACCTACTAAAGGTATACTAACTATGATTTAGTAGTCTATCAAATTAACCACTCAGTCTGAGAGACAGAGGGTGGAAGTTAATGAAAAAATAATTAACTTAAGTTCACTACCCTAAAAGTCAGGGATGTTGAATGAATTAAACATCCTTCAATAAACTTGAGATGTACTTACACTTTATAAGATTGTATAATGAACACTAAGAGTAACCCAAAGTAATTTACTTCAAATGATAGTATTCTATTTCAGTTCACTTCCTAAAGTCAAGGATATTGAATGAATTAAACATCCTTTAATAAACTTAAGATGTGATAATCTGCCAATGCAGCCAATCCAATGTAGTTATATTGGAACTTTACAGGACCTGTATAATAAATACTAAGAGTAAATAAAAGTAGTTTTACCTGTATTAATAGCATTCTACTTTAGCCACCGCCTGAAGTGGCGTTTGATTAAATTATCCACCCTTTACGGAACTGAATATAAGTTATTGCATTGAATAATTAAGTTCTTAATGTGAAAAGGATATTTGGATGATAGCAAGCCTTGAGATAAACTCTATTGATTTATGTGGAATAATAAGAATTTAAATTGCTAACACATAGTTCATAATGTAAAATGAAATTAGATTTTGAGAAGAGATGTAAATTCTCAGTTTGAAAGAATTAAAGCTACAAGCTAATAATTAATGTTAAAGCCAAAGTGGACGGGGCCATAATTAAACAATGAGATGTAATGGCACGCTATGGAGCGGCGGTTGGAGCTCATAAACTTCCACAAGACTTATATTTCCACAAGACTTATATTTCCACAAGACTTTTAAACTTCCACAAGACTCTTATATTTCCACAAGACTTTTATACTTCCACAAGACTTTTATAATCCCACTAAACCTTTATATAAATTGCACCAGGCTTCTTATGTATCATGCTACTGATAATAAATAATAATACCTACAAGCTAAGCTATCATCTGATTACCTTTGAGTGGTTACAAATCTTCCCCGCAGCTGCAGTGAAGGATTTAGGTCACAGTTCAGACGGAGTCATTGCTAGGCTACACATATTTATGTTAGGATTTATAGACTGGTAGGTAATTAGGTCAGGAGAAAATAATTTAACACAGGGATAAGCCAATTACTAAACTTTCACGAAAGAACTTGAGTTACTTAAATGCGGTTAACAACGGAGGGTTCACTAGACGATCTGGCCAAAATAGTAGTTATTATAATATTACATTGCTTGACTGAAATTCACTGCAAATAGAATTAAGCTATGCTAAGGTTCCATCTTCATACAAACGCTACACACTCTACAAAACTCCAGACACAACCATTAGATTGTAGATAAATTAGGTTAATTAGTTTTAAGAATTAGATAATAATTTGTTAAGGTAAAGCGGCGAGGATGTGTGTATGTATTATAAGCTAGCTAGGCATATAGGTGTGAAAGGCATTAGATATAGGTTTAGATTAAGGTATAGCAATTTAATAGAGGGGGGGGAGGTTACATCCGCCATTATGACTATATCATCGGCAAAACGAAGGTGAGTGATGTATTCGCCATTAATGTTGATGCCGAATCCGTTCCAATTCAAGAGCTTGAAAACGTCCTCCAACGCATTTGTGAACAGTTTCGGAGATATGACGTCTCCCTGTCTCACACCTTTCTGCAATTGGATTGGTTTCGTACTCTCGTCTTGTAATCGGATCGACATAGTAGCGTTTCTATACAAACATTTCAACACTTCGATATACCTATAGTCGATATGGCAACGCTGGAGGGACTGCATCACAGCCCAGGTTTCGATAGAATCGAAGGCTTTCTCGTAGTCCACAAACGCTAAACATAAGGGCCGATTATACTCCTCAGTCTTCTGTATAATCTGGCGGAGCGTATGTATGTGGTCTATGGTACTAAAGCCTTTTCGGAAACCGGCTTGTTCGGGAGGCTGGAAGTCGTCAAACCTGCGTTCGAGACGGTTCGTAATGACTCTCGAAAACAGCTTGTACACATGGCTCAGGAGTGAGATGGGTCTATAATTCTTCAATAAGGTGTTATCGCCTTTCTTGAAGAAGAGCACCACCGCACTCCTGTGCCATGCTTCTGGCGTAGTACCTTCGAGCATGACGGAATTAAACAACTTCTGGAGGACTACGAGTATCGGTTTTCCACCCGCTCGCAGAAGTTCAGTGGTAATTCCGTCATCACCCGGCGCCTTGTTGTTTTTAAGCTGTTTAAGAGCCATACTAAGGAAACGGGAAGGAGAACGAAAATCCCAGGGTGGTGTTGGGTTTCTCGTCCACAAGTCCCTTGTTAACAACGTTATCAAGGTCGATAGTGTGTCAGGTAGAGTTGCGTACCTTATACTCAGAATCACCGATCGGTATTCGCTGAAGGTCATACAGGTATATGCACCAACCTCGACACACCCTGACGAAGAAGTAGAGGCTCTGTATGAGGAGATATCTGAAGCCATACATTCCTCCGAAACGTACTTCACCGTTGTTATGGGGGACTTCAATGCAAAGGTAGGCACAAGGAACGGCGATGAGTTGAGAGTGGGGCAATATGGATATGGACAGCGGAACCAAAGGGGCCAACGGTTGGTCGACTTTATGGAGAAGGAGGAACTCTTTTTGATGAACTCTTTCTTCCGGAAGCGACCAACCAGGAAGTGGACGTGGATAAGCCCCGATGGTTCAACCAGAAATGAGATCGACTTCATCATGACGACCAAGAAGCGTATATTCAGTGATGTCTCCGTGATCAGTAGGGTGAAAACCGGTAGCGATCACCGGATTGTTAGAGGCACACTGAATATCAACATCAAGCTCGAGAGGTCACGTCTGGTGAAGTCCACACTCCGTCCTGGCCCTGCCCAGATCCAGAGCCCGGAACACTTTCAACTCGAACTCCAAAATCGCTTCCAGTGCCTAGCCGAGTGCGAAACTGTGGACGAGATCAGCAGCGGGCTTGTGGAAACTGTCCAAGCTGTGGGGTCTAAGTTCTTTAAGACCCCACGCCGGAAAAAGCCTCAAAAGCTCTCAGACGGAACCATTAAGTTAATGGAAGACCGGAAAGAAATGATACTGCAATCTTCAGCTGATATGTCGGAATATGGCAAACTCAATAGACGAATCTCGAAATCTGTGCGACACGACCTGCGCTCCTATAGTGCTAAATGCATTAGGGACGCAATTGCGCGGAACCAAGGCGCCAAAGTGTTCGCAAAGAATTCGTCTATTGGTCAGAGCCAAATGACTAAGCTGAAGATCGAGGACGGCAGTGTCATTTCGTCGAAGCCGGAGATTCTGAGAGAGCTCGAGAGGTTTTATGGACAGTTGTACACCTCAACACAAGAGCCCGCTGTTGGTACAGCTCAGGACACCAGAGCTAAGTTAACCCGACACTATACCGAAGATATCCCTGACATCAGCCTGTATGAGATTAGTATATATATATATAGTAATAGTACTTTCATTTAATACCTATTTCGTTGTTGGCCGCTCATAGACCATTTTGCTCATTCTCCTTTCAATTTGAACACCCATCCAACACATTGGCTTTATATTGACATCGTCGACCATTACTGGACGCGCAAATCGGCTGATGCATTTTGAGATCCATCTAGATTTTTCTTTTAAATAATGAACAACATTTTGTATGGAACTCGTGCCCACCCAAAGACATTAAACATTAAATATCCCTTTGTGCCCACCTCGTAGCATTTTAGACTAGGTGTCTTAAAAGAAGGCAAAAGGAAGGCTGATTGGATGTTTACATATTGTTTGCCATTGTCAGTGTCTCAAGTTCATAAGAAATACGAATAACAAATAAAAAAACTGCGACAACACGATTTAGAATGGCGCGCGCGGTTAATTCGCAAAGCGTTTTCGGCATATAAAGTCGAATAACTTGTATCACATGAACTACAGAGTTGTAGCCATACAAAATCTCTATTATTCTACTATTTAAAAACTCTACTATTCAAAAACTGTTTAGAAATAAATGTAATTTCTAAACGGAAACTCAAATAGTAGAGTCTCAATGGCGCAGATGAGCTCGATGGCGCAGAAGAGCTCGATGGCGCAGAGGAGCTCGATGGCGCAGCGGCTAGCGCGTTCTGCTTGCGGTCTCGCCCGCTAAACAACTTTCGCAATCCCGCCGGGTCGCTGGATGGGTGATCAAATTTAAAACATTTTGAGCACCTCCGTGCTTCGTAAGGCACGTTAAGCCGTTGGTCCCGGTTGCTGTCGTAGGATGGTAGTCGTAAAACCCAACGCGGGTTGCATTGTGCCAGCGTGGTGGGTTATGGCCCAACATCCCCACGTGCTGTTGTCCACGTGGGAGGCCTGTGCCCCGCAGTTGACCGTTTATAGGCTGATCATGATGATGAGTCTCAACATGCTACAAGATATGGGTACAGTCAGTCCCATGTTATTTTATTTTAAAGCCAATTAATTTAGTTTGCCACTTTACGCATATTAGTGCACTCTATAGTTGTACTTAGCAGCAACTATTCCTATCTGGACGGGGAAGCAAAGTGCAATTATGTCCCGGAAGCCTGATATTAAACCAGAGCGACATAAAATGAGAATATTCCTCGCAAGTTTGTTAAAATCAAGCTCGACGCTCAAACAAACCACTTTTTTATATTGTAGGAGTAGATACGTGTTAGTTTTTTCATTCACTAAACCTATAAAACAAATATAGTTGTATGTATTTTTTTTGTATTTTTGTTTTTTGACTCGCAATTGTTTTAAATTCGCCCGGCTAGCTACCACCATCTAGAATACCTATCTGTTGGTCTAACGCAAATGTTATCAATATTATTACTTTACTACGCTTGGCCTCAGAAATGGAGGTCCGGGGTTCAATTCCCAGGGTCGGGCAAAGTGTTTTTCGGATTGTATCGATGCATAGCCCGAGTTTGCGTCTCTCGGGGGAACCTCACCCCTAGAGAGCGCGTCCCCAATGTGGTAGATAGGGAAATGCTCGTCACTAGCCCCCGGCTGGCGAAGGGTAAAGGGGAAATAAAATACCCTCCGCGAAACAACAGGCCGGAGAAACAACTTCGTAACCAAACCCGACACTGGAGCTTCTTCGACGTATTCGGAGCAGAGGTCCAGAGTTGTGATGGGTGCTCAGGTCGGAGTGCTAATAAGAGATGGCGGCGGAAGAACCTGTTAACGGCGGCGCTCAAGTCTTCCAGGAAGACACGACCTTGGTGTCAGGTGGCAACCGACCGCAAAACAAATATGCCAAAAACCATATTTATCATGAAAAGACAACATATAAGAAACACGAGGAGTATTAGGGCGATGGAACTGCGAAGAATACTAGGGCGTCCCCCAAAAGCGACGGCAAAACCAAACATCAGGCCACTGTCATAAATGTCCGAACTACGCATTGCAAGTTGGAACATTGGCACAATGATAGCACGCAGTGCTGAACTTAGCACCATTTTAGAACGACGCCGCATAAATCTCTGTTGCGTGCAGGAAACAAAATGGAAGGGCGCAAAATCGCGACAAATTGGGAAGGGATATAAACTTATGTATTATGGTACGGAGAGTGGAAAGAATGGGGTGCTTTAGATCAACGTGTAAAAGGTGTTTTGAACATGACAAAGATGACAAAAAAGGATTTCGTGTTTTTTTTCATTTTTAATTAAATAATTCTTATTGTGAATTTTAATTGGATAGTCTTTGTATTTATTTGAGTATCTTATTTATTTTAAAGCAATAACATAAGAAAACTAAATGAAAAACAATTATTTACAACGCGCGGGCAACGGCCGGCCGGTCGACCGTCTGTTGACCCGTTCGCGTCAGCTGGGCGATAAGTACCTACGTTAATCTGCAATGATACCATTTTTGTCATGTTTAAGACGCTTGACCTGATCGGCCCTTGAAGTTTCTTGCGGTTTCTGGCAGTCACCTTATATAATATAAACTTTGTTTGCTTTCTTTTCTTAAAATATTCGGCCACTTTAAAAATGACTGTCTTGATTATCTCGTGATAATGCACGACCCATTTTGGATATTTTATCTCATGTGCGTCTGACACACTAGTTGCTGCCGTGAGCGATGACGGCAGAATAACTAAATGGAGCAACTGTTTCGCCCCCCCGCCTCGCCGCTCGCGTGCCCGGGGCGCGGTGCGGCGGCGGCGATCAGACTATAATACATACTTTTTTTTCCAGAATTTAAACCATTATTTTCTATGTCTTAGATGGTTTGAAAAACTCAAAGCGCGACCTATCTAGCCTTAACTCGTAAACCCTACGCGCGCGCGTAAACCCTGCGCTCCTGACGGACGTCAAATCGATATCGAGTCGGCTTTGCTTAACGGAATATGAACGCTGGGGTCACGCGATGGGTTTCGGTTTCGCGTGGGGGTCGTTGGAGGGTGAACCTTCTGTACGGAAGTAATATTAGTTATTCTGTGCTTGTACCAAGACGAAAAACGAAACAATTTTAAAACACACAATTTTATGCTTATTAATTTTTGACGATTTCTATGCTTAAGTTTTTATAAAAAAAGATATTTGAATGATTAAAAATGTCAACCTTATTGGTTAGGTACTAATGTTTTCCAAAACTCATTTCAACCGTTACTTTATTTTACTTTAAAAACTCAGTTATTTCCAATTTCTATTACTTACCACAATATCAATACGATAATTGGAAATCACATTTAATTTTATTCCTTAAAGTAATAACTTAAGTTAACAACTCATTGTGATTTATCATTCTTCACCTTTCATCCTAAAAAAAAACGATAAATTACCTATAAATATTAGCCGTTTGTGTCGCTAGGGGAGAGACACTTGCCCGCTATTTTTGTCTCGTACCAGGATACGTTTGTTTACACAATTCTATGACCACGGCTTAAATTTCGGTTCGACGCGATTCTGTTTCGGCGTGCAGTGGTACTGGGGGTAGCGATGCACATTTTGTCTGGCACAGACTATAGCTCGTTAGATTAGTTGTTAAGTCTTAACTATAAGTTAGTTAACTGTTTTTTTTATTATTATTATTATTGACGTCAATAAGTGCCTGTAAAGGTTTACATTGAATAAATAATTTGACTTTGACTTTGACTTTGACAACACCTGAGTCAAAAAGTAGTAGAGCTAAATAGAACGAGTGACCGTATCATGTATGTAAGACTAGCCTTAGAGAACCAAGCCTGCCTCAATGTTGTATGTGTCTATGCCCAGCGAACAGGATGTCCGGAAACAGATAAGCAAAATTTTTGGGAAGATTTGAAAACACACCTAAATGCGTTACCCGCAAGCGAAGAAAGGCTCATCTGTGGTAATCTTAATGGACATGTGGGTAAGGATGCAGAGGATTTTAAAAATCATCATGGAGGCTTTGGTTATGGAACACAAAATAAAGAGCGAGCCACAATGTTAGAATTTGCAGCAGCATTAAATTTAGTTATAGTTAATACATTTTTCAATAGAAAAAAGAACACCTTATTATTTTTATGAAAAAGAAAAGTAGCCTAATCCATTGGGCTACGCCTGCGGCACCGCAAGATCCTCGTTTTGACGAAAAGGGCTTTGCCAAGGTGGAAAGGAAGAAGAGGAAGCCCGCCTGTCGCAACCTGTGCGGTGTTGCACCGACCGGACCGAACCACCTGCTGCGTCCAGCCATACCGACGACGCTGATGTACGTGTCCCGACTGCATTACTCTACGAAGGCAGAAGAGATCGTAGAGTATATTAAAATCAAGAGCAAATTCACTCTGAGAGTCGAGCGATTGGAGCCCGCCATAACGTGCATTTTAATTCATTTGTGGTGAGAGTACCGACCGACCATCTGTCGACTCTGATGAAAGAGGAATTTTAGCCGAAGGGTGTCATGTTCCGGCGGTTCCGTGGTCGGCTACCGGCTTTACGTGCGAATTGGTTTAATTTGTTATTTCATGTTAATAATGTATGCATGTTAGTCTGTAAGGTATTTATGTTGCTATGGGCCATTGTCGCCTGAAATAAATGAATAAATAAAAAAAAACAAAAAAACATTACTTTTAAGAGCGGAAAATCCAAAACACAAACAGATTATATAATAACAGATAGAAAGAATCTTAGGTAAATCAAAGACTGCAAAATAATACCAGGGGAGCCGGTAACATCACAACATAGATTTCTTTTAGTAGCTTTAAAACTTAAAAGACAAATAAAATATGAAATACCAAGAGTGGAACGAATTAAGCGGCGAGAACTCAACTTAGAAAAAGGAAACAGTCTCAAAGCTAACATCAGCAAGTTTCTAAGTAACAACAACGCATCTGACGACTCGTTTAATACACTGGTCGAAATTCCAAGGTACTTGTATTGCGCAAGCAAGATCCATTTTAGGCATATTCAAAGGCCCTCTACATAACGAGAAAGATGCCAAGAGGTGGAATGATAACACCAAAGACACCGTATCTGAAAAGAAACGATTCTTTAAAATATGGCAAGAAAGTGGTGCAGAAGAAGATCGTGCACAGTACAGAGAGGCAAAAAAGACCGCAATAAGATCTGTTGCGATTCAAAAGGGAAAAAGCAGATTTGGATCTATACCAGCAGCTGGAACAAGCCTCATGTACCTACACAGATATTTATAAAATAGCGAAACAAAGACACGACAACACCAAGGATATTAAGACTACAAAATACATTAAGGACAGCTATGGTATCCTACTTACCTCAGATAAAGATATCTGCAAAAGATGGTACGAGTACTACAATGCGCTGCTAAACGACGAGTTCCCTAGACAGGCCGATCTAGCCTAGGCTCTGATGGTACGGTCACGTGATAAGAAGACCTGACAGTTATGTCGTGAAAAAGTACCTCTCTATGGCTACAAAAAAAAGGAGACGGGGATGACCTCAAACCACCTGGTTGACGAATGTCCAGAGAGACATGAAGTGCCTCGGACTTAAAGAAGAAGCTACCAACAAGCCGACTACATGGCGTCGCATGATAAAGAAAGCCAACTCCGTGTAACGGGAAAAGGCGAGGAGAAAGACGACGAAGATAGCCCGAGTTTGCGTGATCACCAACCCGCATTTTACAAGGGTGGTGATTATTATGCCAATAACCATTAATTGTAACGAAGACTTGATTTCAATGATGGAGGCCTATGTCCAGCCGTAGGGCATTAAGTTTTTGGAGGTTAAATTTACTCGCATCCGTAGGTTTACTCTTGAGACACGTGACCCCTGGGTGGTGCTAAATGACTGACACTGACTGAGTAGTAGAGCCACGCTGCGTTGCAGCACGCATTGGGCCGGCTCGCCCGGGGTAATACCACCCTCTCACGAATATCCGGCGTGAAATAATGGCACTCGGTGCTGTTGTGTTTCGTCCGGCCAGTAAGAGTTCCGGAGGCCCCTCCCCCCCCCTTTCACAATTCCTATTCCTTCTCTAACCCTATTCCTATCTTAAAGGTCGGCAACGCGTCTGCGATTCCTCTGGTTTTGCGGGTGTCCATGGGCGGCGGTGATTGCTCTCGTCTGCTCGTTTGCCTCCTTCTTATATAAAAAAGTAGGCTATACTTTACTTTAGTGCTACATCATGTTGAGTTTTTTTGGTATATTTTTCAACTACCTATGATAATTAAATGCGTATTTTCATTGAGAAAACAACTATGTTAAAATTACTTGTAAGCACAGGTTTTCATTGGTATTATATAAAGAAGTGGACTATGTGAACTTCTTGTGTACCCACACTGGTTTCATTGGTAATTAATAAAAAAGTCGGACTATGAACCTTGAGTATTTTTTCAGTGTAATATGTGAGTACATATTCGGATAATTTATATAAGTACAAAAGCCGTTCCGAGGAAGTAGGTAGGTAGGTATGCGTTATCGGCGTTTACTCATTACGGTATAGTGGTTTCGTGTATAGTGTTGCCATGTACTTACGTAGTACTAGGAACCGCTGTCATATTATAATTGTACTTCTCGCGAGCGATAAGCCGTTATCTATCAGTTTGGATTTGATAAAGTATTTATAGGAATTCCATGATTTCTCTGTAGCGCGCGCTCTGTTTTTTGTTGTTCATTATTTTTATGGTTCTCTGTATACTTCACAATTATTTTAATGAAATTTCGTTTTGCGCATTTTATAACATTAGGTAGTAGTAGTGACACAGCTAATAGGGCAAAGAACCGAATCCTTACATTTCTCCCTTTCTTTTACAGCGTTAAATTTAGGAAAATGTCCTTAAATGAATAATTGGTCTCGCTGCGCTCGATTAGATACCGCCCTATCTAAAAACCACAGCTCCGTAAATGCGGCAACTTATCTATGACAATTTGCAAGCATGCTATCCTTCTTATTTTTTTGTAATAGGTATTATTTTTACACAGTTTTATTACGCAAACTGGCATTTTACTTTGAATTATGCTCAAAATTTAATAAAAATTGTGTGTGACTGGCTCTCGGGTACCTACGCCGATTTTGGCGTAGTATTTGTTGCCGCATTTTACAAGTACGACGGAGGTATCTCGTCAAGCGCAGCGAGACCATACCAATCATTCATCTAAGATAGGATGTCCTTTCTATCATAGAAGAACACTTCCCATGACAAACAAACATACAACTTGATAAAACAAGGAGAAGATCCTTATGGTGTTGTGGTTAATGTGTAATAAATCCAAATCAGTGAGTAATTATTAGTTACCTAGTGCGATTACAGCGGCAATTGTTGATTGTGTAATTGGCTAACTAATAGCCTATTACGTAATATTTAATACATTCATAATATGTCTAGAAAATTGTATCTTTGCATATATTATGTCGATGGCTGTTGTTAGGTATTAATGTGTGTTGATTTACGACCGAAAATAAGAAATCTATCTAATTAAGACACTCAAACAAAAATAAAGTACATACCATAAAAAAAGAGTATTTAATTATTTGTCCTTAAAAACATATTTTTGTTGCTCTTTGCGACATTTAACACATATTTGTCTTTCTTGAAGATATTTACAGCCTTTTATTGTAATTAAAATTTTGTGGCTGTGGAATCTGTGGATACCAGTTTATTTAGTCTCTTAACCACGAGCGAGCTTAAGAGGAAACACTTAGTCGAAGTGGCATGCAAAATTCTGATACAAAACCCAGAAAAAACGACGTTCCGTCGTCCCCTGTTTCCTCCTTCAGAACTGCACCAATTTTTATTACTTTTTCAGCATCGGTTAAAGAAAGAGATTTTCTATCTCTGTATGTTTGATTTTTTTTAAACCAGCCACTTAATCTTTCTAAAGACGCCTTAAAACGGACTGATTTTACTAAACTTAGAAGGCTCCTGGCCATTAAATAAATGACTTAATGCAAAAAAATCAAACATACAGACATAGTAAATCTCTTTCTTTAACCGATGTTGAAAAAGTAATAAAAATTGGTCCAGTTCTGAAGGAGCAAACAGGGGACTACGAAACGTCGTTTTTTCTGTGTTTTGTATGAGAATTTTGCATGCTACGTCGACGTAGTGTTTCCTCTTAACAACAAGCAAGTAACAATCAGTTTTACGTAAATAGAGTATTTTAGCGTACTTTATTAGTGTCGTACATTATAAAGTACGCCTACATGAATAAGAGGACAATACTCTTTTTTAGAGTACGAGTGGCAACCCTACCACGGACCCTGTAAAGGGTTCGATACGTTAGGGCTAAATAAAACTCAAAAATTGAGTAAGTAAATGCAAGATTTATTCGTAAAAAGAGTTTTATTTTAATGTGTAGTGTTCGCGTTAACCTTAGAAAACAATACGAATGATTTAATTTCAGTATTTACTGAATCAAAAGAACGCATTTCGGTTTCCCATACAATTTTTCAAATCGAAATTTTTAAAGATCAATTAGCCAATTTTAATGAAACTTTGCATGCTAAAGTGAAATATAGGGATCTAAATAGTTTATTGAAAACATTTAAAAAAAAGGTTTATTTGGCTGAGTTATTGCGATTTAAAGTCCACTTTAGAAAGTTTAAAATCGCAATAACTCAGTTAACAAAACGTTTTTAGAAATGTTTTCAACAAACTATTTAGATCTCTATATTTTACTTCAGCATGTTGGCTAACTGGCTTTAAAAAACTTCAACTTGGAAATTTGTATGGGAAACCGAAATGCGTAAACCTTCTTAATAATAAAAGTTCTTTTTCAAACTAGGTCATGCAAACACAAAAATAATAGCACCCAGAATATAACACCGCACCCTAAAAAGACGACATAAAAAAACACTTCATAGAATAGTAAAAAAGCAATGAGATGAGAGGTTCCGGGAAACCTGCCGCTGAATGCTTGCGTGATAACTGAATCGATAGAAAAATCAAGCAAGTAAGGAAAATGAAAAAGAGAACACTAAAGCGGTTTTTTATATTATTATATTGTGCGATAGGCTCACCACCTGTCACACTGAGCACATGTGCAGTGGCTTGGTGAAAAGTGGACTATGGTAGAGGACTGCTTTTGCTGTCCTTATTGCCTATAGTCTCTGACTAAACCTTCGGGGATAATAGTCTTGATTATATGTATGTATATTGTGACACAGGATTGCAAGCGTTAATGGGCGTGGTGACCCTTTCTATGCTTTTTATACTGCTACTATACTAGCGTTGCGCGCCCGCTCCTTCATTTACGCTTACTTAGAAACACCGTAATTCTTCGGTAATTTTGAACAAACTATCTGCAAATTATGTAAAAAAAACCATCGTCCTTTACCGATTTTTTTTATCATTGAAAACCGCGTGAAAATACGTTGCGTGGTTTAAATGGATAGAGCGGAGCCACAGACACAGGAAAACCGCGACTTCACTTTATAATTTGTAATGATAATGATGATTTCCATATTATTATGAAGACAGAAGTTCTGGATAAGCTTAACAGGAAATGATGAAATGGGCTGGCTAGTGGTTGTATTTACATTCAATTTAACATGTCATATGTTAGATAACAGTTTATGTGGCAATATGACTTATATCTTGCTAGATAAAAGCAATGAAAATCCAATTAAGTCTTACAATAAACTTGTTTTTATACTAATATCTGATTTAAGCTATCTAATCTGTTTATCTCTCGTAAAACAAAAATTGTGCTACCTAACAGGAAAATTCCTTCGAAAATAATTTTAGTAAATCTCTATAGTACACCGATTCTTTAGTGTATGTAGTAACTTTTGTCAAATGTATAATTATATATTTGTTTAGCTTGATTTAACGATATATACCACCTCAACGCGTAACGTTAACGTTTCTTCTCTAAAATTATGGCTAAGGTCAACCCTCTTTTGTAAGTTTGTATACATTTTCTTGATACAAAAGGATTTGTTGTAGGGTTCGGGCACAACATGGGCAATGACTACGAAAAACTGGATTAGTTATATTGCTAACAATTACTTTAGAATTGTAGATTATTTTCGCGGGTTGCTACTAATAATACTGCATGCGTTCTACTCGAATTTGCAATAGTTAAAGACCGAGAGTCAACAGTACCTGTGTCTGTTTGTGGACGTCAATGACCGTCCATTTTATTTTTATTGCCAGCATAGTATCAGGTGACCCAGGTAACTATACATATCTAAAAAAAATATAGTACAATACTTTCAAATATTTTATAAAACCTTGCATATTTTCGATCGCTTGCGAATTCGATTGATTCGAGATTACCTCTCCACATGTCACATTACACTCAGCTCGCTGGGTTTTATGAATGGACGGATTTACCTCTAGCACTATAATGACGTAATAGGCTATAAAACCCTCGGACGAGATAAAACCCATTCCAGTTTTCTGTCTATTCTCGTTACCTTGTTGTCTGTCGAAAAGATTTGCATAATATTTTTTATTGGTCAGGTCAAGTGGTTAATGTAATTACTTACCCAAAGAAGCACAAGATACCTACCCACTACAGCACTTGTATTATTATGTATTCTATGCTACAGCTGGCTACAGCAAGATAGAATAAATTCCTGGGTAGTGGGTATAATAGTACTCATAATTATATCGTTATGGCTATACGTCACTGCTTTGACTCACATCATATTTTTTTAAATGATTAATTGTGGATTTAGAGGGAGAGAGAAAGCGATTTGGCCTTTACGAAAAAGTTGACTCGCTATATGCTCGATATTCTAAAGCCGCGTCAGCTGCGCCATGTTTTGAACAGAACATTGTTCGAAAACATATATAAAGGGGCGTGGCCTAAATGTTTTGTCGAACAAATACCTACACTTGAACGTGTTTACCGGAGTTTGTGAAAAACCTCGGACCGCGTTCGTCTGCGGGCGGAGTGAAGTTTTGTTAAAAAACTTTGTTTACTGAACATTGCTAAAGTCGCAGCGGACAGGAAATGTTTTGAACAAAAAATGTTCATGAACAATGTTCTGTTCAAAACATGGCGCAGCGGACGCGGCTTAACGGCTTAACACGTAAAATAAAAATGTGTCAAAATATAATATATATATAATATATAAGTTAATGGGTGCATCCATTTGTTCCGTGGTGCATTTAATTCTAAAGACTGAAGACTTGCACATGCTATCAACAGCATAGAGCGGCGATGGGCTCACCACCTGTCACGCTGAGCACGTGTGCAGTCGCTATTTGGTGAAAAGTGAACTATGGTAAAGGACTGCTTTTGCTGTCCTAATTGCCTAAGTGTCTGACTAATCCTTCGGGGATAATAGTCAAAATTCAAAATGATTTATTCAATTTAGGCTACAATAATTGAGCACAAGAATGTTGCTATGCCATCGGTTCGTAATAAGTCTAACTATGGGGCGGGAGCCTTGTACCGAAAGGAACCGGCAAGAAACTCAGCAAGGGCATTTTTTTTATCCCTTTCTTTTACAGCGTCAATACAAATTGGAAAATTCCCTCCCTATCATAGATGGACATTTTCCATTACAACAAAATACATTTAAGCAATATATAATTACAAGACAACACACACATACAAAAGAATATCCAATTAAAAAGGTAGGTACCTTTTGCTCAATTAAAAATAAAATGAACAACGTCTTACAGTATCTTAGAAACAAGAAAAAGAAAGACTATTTCTACTACAAATAATGTCGTGATTATACGTACCTAAGCATTTAATTCAAACAGCAGTTATGCAACGGTTAGTAAAATGACAAAGATTTCATCATCTATCGAAATAAAAATATATACAAATACGGCCCGCTTACAGTTTCCTACCGTGGGTGTACGTTAAGTAGATATTTTCAAGATGTATTCACGGTTTGTCCCACTGTTAGGCAGGTATAATTATTATTACTAAATGATTGCAGAATGTTGCTCAATGTTGCTCTACAAAGAGTATCAGCTTTTATTCTTTTTTTTTGTACTTCATTTTTGCACATAGTTTTTTTGGGGAAAGTTGTTCTGTTTCATGGGTGGAATTCACTCTTAATTAACACGTTCATGCGAACAACGTATACATGCGTCAAATATTGGTAGATGTGTTGTGGAACAACGTATGATTACGTTAAGTAAAAAAATTCTTTATTATAAACAACGTTATTGTACGGCGGCTCGGCATACATTGGATGTTATCCAAGAGATGCGTTGCTGTGCTACAACACATCGAACTCGCAAATTTCTAGTGCTACAGCGCATCAGTTTTTTTATGTCTTTCATGTCTCTTCCTCCAGACAACATGTACCTACTTTGTTTGCTAACAACGTCACTGTCTGTACGTCGCCCCACCAACTAGGTTGCATACATTCAGGGGCCCAAGTCTGCTAATTTACGAATGGCATAATTGAATCGTAATTGTATCGCAATTGTATCGCATTATAATTGTTTGACACATTTGGGATTCTTAGATGAGTAAGAGAATACCAAATGTGTCAAACAATTACAATACGATCCAATTGCGATTCAATTATGCCATTCGTAAATTAGCAGACTTGGGCCCCAGTAGTCCTGTGCTCGTCGCGGGGGGTGCGCTTGACCTGTTTCTGGTGACACGTAATTGCAACGAACATTCAAGCAAAATTGTGAGTGTTTTGACTGGTGAGTCTGAAGCGACCAGATTGTGACTTATAGCACTACCAATATGTCAAATAGACTGAATTGTTGCGTAGAAATTTACTAGATGGTCTTTTGGATGATATATTTCTGCTGAACAATCTTGTCGACATAGAAGATCAGTTGCACAACTCTATAGAGAACCAAGAACCAGCATTGGATTTGCCAGATTCTAGAAATGCAGAAGGTATCCAGACACTTACCCACAATCGCGATAGCCTTCTTTGGATCCTGAGTCTATCACGGAGGCACGTGTACAGCCACCAGACCTAGTAAGTGCGGAAAATAATTTGAGACCAGATGTACCCTCGCCATCCTTACTCTCCATCGCCATCGCCATCCCTGGATCCCACAACTAGCGTGCATCAGCCTTCAGAAGCTTCTCCAGCCTTAAACCCTACACCAGTTCCAGAGCATCGACGTCGACGTTCTATTACGTTCATCGCTATTGTATAGATTTTTATTTATAAGTTATATCAGAGCGCATATGCACGTCGACGTCTTTATACGTCAATGCAACGACGCTAGTACTGATTTCATTAGCTTTATGCACAACGTAATTAGACGCCACTTTCGTTAGTATAGAAAAATGATGTGCGATACCGTATGAATCTATGATATTGACATGTTCGCGTGAACGTGTTTAAGGATGACATACATATACCTACATATGGCAATCCAAGGTAATGTTGCCCGTATTCCTGGGACCGTACCCTGTGCCCATAGTTAGAGGACGTATTTTATTTAAGTACCTAAGTAAGTAAGTTATCTTTAGTATTAAGGTAAATGGCTTTGCTGTTAATTTTCAGTTATGTTTAAATAACACTTTCTCCAGTTTTAATACCGTTGAATAAATATCACACACATGTGTAATAGAAACGTGAATTTTAAAACTTCCGCACAATCGTATGTCAGTGTCATGCAAACTCTAGATCAGAACCAGGGCACTGACACGCGTTTTAAAATAGCAACATCGAGTCCTCGTTTAGTAATAAGTACATTGTGTACTACAATGAGAGCATCGGTACCTACTCTCATAAGGGAAAATCGGTATTAAGGCTTATGAATGGCTTCGTTGGTAGGTATTACCTACACCAGTCAAAGTGACGCAAGCCGCGTGGGCGTACTTCCCTACGTCCCTACCATCCTGTTTTCTGTGAATACTTCTTTGAAGTCAGTGAAGGTTACCCGCGTCACTTTAATGATAATGGTAAATACTATTACCATTCGCGTTTATTTAAAAACAAAAAAAGTTTTTTTTTTATTTAGTTTTAGAAGTTAAGTGAAATACTTACAGCCTGTCCCACTGCTGGGCAAAGGCCTTCATCATTGAAATCAAATCATCGACACAATAGATGGGTATTGGCTTAAGGGGAGGTATTTCGAGCGCTTCTCTCTCGACGGTACGACGGTAAGGGACGGGTATAACAGCGAAGCGACGCGAAGAATCGCGTTTTATATTTTAAAAAATTGATAGATGTAATAAAAAAAAACGATCGGTTATAATCTCTCAAGTTATCTATGAACTTCATTTTGGTAAAGGACTCATAATATCAAATTACTTATTTTAAGAATAAAACCTAGAAAAGAAGATAAAATGACACAAAAATATGTAACTTTGTGAATTAAATTCTATCAAGCCAATTGTATTAAATCGAGTTTCCATCGGGTCTATTCCACAGAATAAAGCCTCAACAATATTTCATAAATTATTGCAGATTTTAATTCTACTGTGTACTACTTCAAAAATTAATTCCAACAACGTGTTATTTTTATTTTTCCCTAACACCTAGTATTAATCGCTATGATTACCAATGCGGGTTACATTAATTTAATTTAAAAAGTTTGCGCTCACACCAATGGGCGATTTTCCGAGATCAAAAAAAAAAAGAAATTGGTTCGTAAATGACTTCATAGATGGCGCTTAGCATAGATTAGTATGGCGCATTGTAAAAGGCGGGTTCATGAAGAGCACGTGTATGGCTGCGTAATATTTATTCTATTCCAAAATAGAAATAGGTTCTGGATGTCCTGAATATAAATAGGTAAGGACTTACTATTTTTTTATTCTTTTGGTAGACAAGTAAAAGTGTAGAATTTATTACAGCCCTTAGGTAGGTACGGCTTTTATAAAACGACATCTATCGGGTGTTTTTGAACTAATTTTTTTTACTTTTTAATTTGGGCTGTCAGAAAATCGCCCATTACCTAGACCAAGATGAGTATTCTTTTAAAACTCGTTAATATGGTAAGATAACGGATAAATATATATAAACATAGAAAAAACACCCAGACCCGAAATCAATTTAGAAAAACAGTTTTTCTCTAAATTGACCCAACCGGGAATTGAACCCAGGACTTCAGAGATTCGACCATTCGACCACAGAGGTTCAAACTAAAACTCAAAATATATTTATTCAATAAACTCTATTAATAAGTAGGTAAGTACTTTGAATCGTCCAAATCTTTTTTAACATACCCACCCATTCAGAACGTAATTTTTAGGGTTCCGTAGCTAAATGGCAAAAAACGGAACCCTTATAGATTCGTCATGTCTGTCTGGCCGTCCGTATGTCACAGCCACTTTTTTCCGAAACTATAAGAACTATATAGGTACTGTTGAAACTTGGTATGTAGATGTATTCTGTGAACCGCATTAAGATTTTCACACAAAAATAGAAAAAAAAAAACAATAAATTTTGGGGGTTCCCCATACTTAGAACTGAACCTCAACATTTTTTTTCATCTAACCCATACGTGTCTATCTATCTATCTATCTTTGGATAGGTCTTCAAAAATGATAATATATTGAGGTTACTAATATTTTTTTTATTTAAACTGAATAGTTTGCGCGAGAGTCACTTCCAAAGTGGTGAAATGTGCCCCCCCCCCCCTGTAACTTCTAAAATAAGAGAATGATAAAACTGAAAAAAATATATGATGTACATTAACCATACAAACTTCCACCGAAAATTCGTTTGAACGACATCTAGTAAGTACTATTTTAATAAGTCATAAATTAATAAATTAAAAAAAATACACTATTATTAAAACATCTAACAAAGTTACAACAAACTACAAGAAATTTTATATGATGTTACTTGCTGCTACGGAACCCTTCATGGGCGTGTCCGACTCGCACTTGGCCGGTTTTTTAACTGTGGTAAAGAAGAAGAAACCACAGCGCATAGAAACAACGACATTATCAAAAAAAATGTCGTTACCAGGTCATAAAACACAAAATATGAATTTAAAAAATAATAATAACTTCGACAAATCCGAAAACATACTTTGCCCGACCCGGGAATTGAAGACGGACCTCCGGATATAGAGCCGACCGCTTGACCACTCGGCCACCAAAGCACAATGACCAAAGTGCATACATATCATCATCAGCCAGAAGACGCCCACTGCTGGACAAAGGCCTCCCCAAGGATCTCCACCACGACCGGTATTGTGCTGCTTGCATCCAGCGACTAATCGCGACCTTCACCAGATCGTCGGACCACCTTGTTGGAGGCCTGCCCACACTGCGTCTTCCGGTGCGCGGTCGCCACTCGAGAACCGTTCTGCCCCAACGGCCATCGGTTCTACGGGCGATGTGTCCTGCCCATTGCCACTTGAGCTTGGCGACTCTTTGGGCTATGTCGGTTACTTTAGTTCGTCTACGAATCTCCTCATTTCTGATTCGATCACGTAGAGAAACCCCGTGCATAGCCCACTCCATTGCTCTTTGCGTGACTTTGAGCCTGCTAATTAGGCCCATAGTGAGCGACCACGTTTCGGTACCGTGTGTCATCACTGGCAACACACACTGTTCGAAGACTTTCGTCTTGAGACACTGCGGTATTTTGGACGAGAATATATTTCGTCGCTTACCGAACGCTGCCCAGCCAAATTGGTTTCGACGATTGACCTCTTTCTTAAAGTTGGACTTACCTAACTGGACTGTTTGTCCCAGGTATACATATTCGTCAACAACTTCAAGAGTAGAGTCTCCAACCTTCAGAGGAGTGGGTACGACACGTGAGTTAGACATGATTTTCGTCTTCTCCATGTTCATTTTAAGGCCCACTTGTTGAGAGACTATATGTTGAGATCACCGAGAATTGTGCCGAGGTCCTCCAGGGTCTCAGCCATGATTACTATATCGTCTCCAAATTGAAGGTGATTGATGTACACGCCGTTAATATTGATACCGAGTCCTCTCCAGTCCAGAAGCTTAAACACGTCCTCCAGTGCAGCAGTGAAGTGTTTCGGAGATATGACGTCTCCTTGTCTCACTCCACACTACAGCTGGACTGGCTTCAGCTTGGACTTGACTGGTATATTATACATACGTATAACCACGACTATTATCCCCGAAGGGTTAGTCAGAGACTATAGGCAATGAGGACCGCAAAAGCAATCCTCTACTATAGTCCACTTTTCTATGTGCTCAGCGTGACAGGTGGTGAGCCCATCGCCGTAGTCGCCATAGTTTTGTATAAATGTTACTTCCGTAAAATTATACTTATGATAGAGAGATAGGTAATGAACATTTTACAACACGAAATATAAAAAAATAAGTACAATACGCAGGTACAACTTGGCGGTCTTATCGCTATAAAGCGATTTCTTCCAGCCAACCAGTCGGATTTAGAGAACTATACACGCTAAAGTCGGAGGTGTAAACAAAAAATAAGGAGGTATAAATTGTAAGAATTTTAATAAATATTAAACATTGTAACGGTACAGAATGAATGGTATCCGTCCGTTAGTAAGGAATGCATGGGAGTAGCACTAAAATAAATATTAATGCGTAGCACCATTAATAATAAGCATGAAAAGGGAATAATAAACTAGTTCAGAATAATGGTCAGTGGTCTAGGGCTTTATCTTTAGTTTGAATTTCGCGGGGACTGCTCTGTGGGTCCCTTGCGACATAGGCGCCGTCTAGCGTGAGTTATTTACTTGAGCTTCGCGTAAGGTTGCTAGTTTGACTTCTTTATTTTGAATTTCGCGGGGACTGCTCTGTACGCCCTTGCGACATAGGCGCCGTCTAGCGTGAGTTATTTACTTGAGCTTCGTGTTAGGTTGGCAATGGGCTTTATCTTTATTTTAAATTTCGCGGGGACTGCTCTGTGTGGCCTTGTGACATAGGCCTAGGTTGGCACGCCAGTAGACATACGGGCGGGCGCCACCTATGGTCGGAATACGGAACTTTTTATAATTTCACAAAATACAGGATTATTGGCTTAAGTGGATGATTATTGAGAGGGAATTGTTAATAGAAGGCTACATTTAGATATTCAAAGATGTAATATTGGCTATCTGACGAGATTTGGTTGGATTATGGAAAAACTTTAGAATTGCGCGGCGGGCGGCGGAAATGAGCTAGCGAGAGGTTGGGAAAAAGATAGAAAGAGAGGTAGGATGTTATCTCCACGTGGCGCAGCGCGAAGTTCGCGTATAACAAATAATAAGCGACGCGAAGGCGAGGCGCATCGAAAAACAGGTAGCGATTGGTTGAAGGGAGGAAAAGCGGAATATTGGAGAGGGATGTTAGGCGCGCAGGGCGCGAAAGTTAAGATGCTTGGGAAAAGGGCGGAAAATTAGCGGGGATTCAATAATTGGACGTCGGAGGCGCGGTCCAATTTAAGAGTGCGGTAAATACTCATACGGGAAAATTAGTGTCAGAGCTTTGATAGTGCGCTAAGTGATATTCGAGCAGCGATATTAATTAAGATTTGTGAAATTGAAAGTGATTAATAAAGTAAAACTATTGCGATCGCAACTTGAATCCGTTAACGAAATGATGTATTTCGGGGTATATTGGCGGAAACGCATAACGGTGGCAACGAAACCAATATAGCTTTCAACAGACTTCGATCTGGATGACCTTTGACTGTATTTAATAAGGTCGGCGTTTTCTATTATTACGCTAAACAATACACTATCTTCGACGGAGTAATGGGGGAGAGACAGTTGTCTCCCTAGTGAAAGTTGAAGATAGGTCAGACACCATTTAGCTGGAGGTAGACCCGTATGACCCAGTCCAATTTCGAGTCTACCTCCGTACACACAGTGTAGTGATAGGAATAACACACTGAGTATACTGGCTCGACTGATAGTACATTTAGAAGTCAGTTGCTTGCAGGGGCGACTCGGCTTACACAACTCACCACGAAATTACGTTAAATGTGGCTTGGGCCTAGATTGCAAGGTACACAAGTAGGGACTGTTAGTTCGACAAAATATAGGCATTTCAAGTGAGGGAAGCTGTAGGAATCTATAGGTAGGCGGTTCTATATAATTGCTGTGAGGAAGTGAGGGGACAGTACGGGGTGAGCGCGCTGTGCATAGGCTGGGTACGCGGGCCGCGGGCCCAGGCTGGATTAATTCAGACTAATAAGGTAGGGATAATTAGGTTACGGTGCCAAATAAAATTTACGATGAAGTGATGTGGGTCCTATCTAGGCATGTAATCTGTTACCGTAGGCCGATAAAATTCTAATTGTTTTCCTAAAGTTGTTACCAATTAATTATTCATTTTAAATAATTAACAGAAGTATGATAATATTGTACCATCCTTGCTTGGGATACCTAAAAGTCTAGACTGGTTTCCTATTACAAGAAAAATACTAAAAGTTATAGCAAATAAGCATAGCTGTACTGTGATGTTTGATTTCTAATACTGAAATGACCAAACAGGCATTTTTAGCTTTCCCTGGGGTACGATACGGCCTTATATAGCTACACTCTTCAAAGTATTAAAAGTATACATCCGATACCTATTAGTAAAATATAAGCTGATACAAACTGAACAACTAAAACCAGTTTAGAACCTAGGATAATTTGTTGAAGGAAGACATTGCAAGCTATGAGCTTCTAATAATCTGAAACATAGAAATAATTGATTGATAACAACCTACTAATTAGCCTGATAATGGTCTACTAATACCATTTGAATTCACCTTAATGGTCAAAGACCTCTTAAGATATGTAAGTACTTACTTCTAATAATGTGAAACATAGAAATATTTGATGGGAACAATCTAAATCAATCAGACTAATACCTAGTACAGTCTAATTTATACCTATTAAAGTGAGTGAAGGATGACTCCTAAGTGTAATTGATTTAATTATTAACAGGGATAATTACCTGATTTACTACCTACTAAAAACACACTAACTATGATTTAGTAGGCTATCAAATTAACCACTCAGTCTGAGAGACAGGGGTGGAAGTTAATGGAAAAATAATTAACTTAAGTTCACTTCCTAAAAGTCAAGGATATTGAATAAATTAAACATCTTTCAATAAACTTGAGATGTACTTATACTTTATAAGATCTGTATAATGAACACTAAGAGTAACCCAAAGTAATTTACTTCAAATGATAGTATTCTATTTAAGTTCACTTCCTAAAAGTCAAGGATATTGAATGAATTAAACATCTTTCAATAAACTTGAGATGTACTTATACTTTATAAGATCTGTATAATGAACACTAAGAGTAAACCAAAGTAATTTACTTCAAATGATAGTATTCTATTTAAGTTCACTTCCTAAAAGTCAAGGATATTGAATGAATTAAACATCTTTCAATAAACTTGAGATGTACTTATACTTTATAAGATCTGTATAATGAACACTAAGAGTAAACCAAAGTAATTTACTTCAAATGATAGTATTCTATTTAAGTTCACTTCCTAAATGAGTAGGATATAGAACAAATCAAACATCCTTTAATAAACTTAAGATGTGATAATCTGCCAATGCAGCCAATCCAATGTAGTTTTATTGGAACTTTATAAGACCTGTATAATAAATACTAAGAGTAAATAAAAGTAATTTTACCTGTATTAATAGCATTCTATTTTAGCCACCTCCTGAAGTGGCGTTTGAATAAATTATCCACCCTTTATAGAACTGAATATTAATTTTCTAATAAGACAATAGGACAGTCAGTTAATATTGTTACATTGTGATCTCTTTATAATAGACACAATAATCAGAGGAATAAGTGTGTCCGGTAGAATGCTGGCTTTCTACCTCTGTTCAATAAGTGAAATCATAAGACATAAGTTATTGCATTGAATAATTAAGTTCTTAATGTGAAAAGGATATTTGGATGATAGCAAGCCTTGAGATAAACTCTATTGATTTATGTGGAATAATAAGAATTTAAATTGCTAACACATAGTTCATAATGTAAAATGAAATTAAATCTTGAGGAGAGATGTAAATTCTCAGTTATAAAGAATTAAAGGCACAAGCTAATAATTAAAGTTAAAGCCAATGTGACGGAGCCATAGTTAAACAATGAGATGAAAGGCACGCTATAGGGCGGCGGTTGGGGCCCGTAAATTGCACAAGACTCTTATATTTCCACCAGACTTTTATATTTCTACAAGACTTTTAAACTTCCACAAGACTCTTATATTTCCACCAGACTTTTATATTTCCACAAGACTTTTATATTTCCACAAGACTCTTATATTTCCACAAGACTCTTATAATTCCACAAGACCTTTATGTAAATTGCACAAGACTTCTTATGTATCATGCTACTTTTAATAAATAATAATACCTGCAAGCTAAGCTATCATCTGATTATCTCTGAGTGGTTACAAATCTTCCCCGCAGCTGCAGTGAAGGATTTAGGTCACAGTTCAGACGGAGTCATTGCTAGGCTACACATATCTATGTTATGATTTATAGACTGGTAGGTAATTAGGTCAGGAGAAAATAATTTAACACAGGGTTAAGCCAATTACTAAACTTTCACGAAAGAACTTGAGTTACTTAAATGCGGTTAACAACGGAGGGTTCACTAGACGATCTGGCCAAAATAGTATTTATTATAATATTACATGCTTGACTGAAATTCACTGCAAATAGAATTAAGCTATGCTAAGGTTTCATCATCATACAAACACTACGCACTCCACAAAAACTACAAACACAACCATTAGATTGTAGATAAATTAGGTTAAATAGTTTTATGAATTAGATAATAAGTTAAGTTAAGGTAAAAGCGGCGATGATGTGTGTATGTATTATAAGGTAGACTAAGGTATAGATTTTAAGAATGGGGGGAGAGGTTACAACATACTTACCTAACTATAATATATAAGATGACTGCTAGAAACCGCAAGAAACTTCAAAGGCTGAAGTGTCCAGCTGACGGGGGCAACGGCCGGCCGGCTGGTCGTCTGTTGCCCCGTCAACGTAGGTACTTATCGCCCAGCTGACGCGAAATGGTCAACAGACGGCCGTATGTTTTAAAATAAATTAGATATTCAAAGACTGTCCAATTAAAATTCACAAAATGAATTATTTCATTAAAAATGAAAAAAACACGAATTCCATTTTTGTCATTTTTGGCATGTTTAAAACACTTTACCTGACCAGTCCTTGAAGTTTCTTGCGGTTTCTAGCAGTCACCTTATATACTTATATATTATTTATTTATATGTATATACGAGTATATATTATAATAAATACATATACCTACTATATTCACAAATATAATAATCTCAGGTAGGAAGTAGCGGACGAAGCAATTTAGCAGCAGGATAAGGTTTAAAGGGAGAGGTAAAAGTTTTTCACGAGCTCCTGAGGCTGGTTTCAGAGTCACGCTGATCGCCCGCGTGGGTGTAAGCGACGCGGGCCACGAGCTAGGTGTTGTCTTGTACTTGTGCCGTTTTATAGTGACGCTTACCACCCGCGCTGATGGTAAGTAAACCAGCCTTAAATGCGTAAATAGATTTCGCAGCCCCTGCCGTGCGATTCTCTAAGCGACACATAGACGCTGCGCGCATGGCTGTAATCTGCTGTCTCTTTCCAATTCTATGAATATGAAAGAGACAGAGTCATTTGTCAGCACTGCGGCAGCTGCAGCTATCAAGGCTTTAGCTTAGAGAATCGCACGGCTTATCGCAACGGAAGCGAGTTCCAGAGGCGGGCAGCTTGAACGGTGAAGGAACCATCGTAAAAGGTGGTGATGTGAGGAGGGATTTTAAGGGTAAGGTTTTCTGATGACCATAACGAGCGCGATTCCGAACAAAAAAGAAAACTGTTAAACGTTCCTTTAGATAGGAAGGATAAGTTGGATTAAACAGTACATTGTATAGGAGGGCGAGTATGTGAGTATTCTGGCGAAGACGAATAGGAAGCCAGTTGAGTTTGGAGCGGTATTCAGAAACATGATGAGACATGATCATGTGACGACCTCCGTGGTCGAGTAGTTAGCGCGCGAGCATAAACAAATTTTATTTATTTTTTTAGAAGGTGTGTTTCCTAACTTAGCATTGATTAAAGAATCATTGTCATCATCATCAGATCAGCTCGCGACCACCCACTGTTGGGATGCCTCATTTAATATATAATGATATTACTCAGCAATTGCGAACTAAAGCTGAATAATTGTGCCCGTTTAAGCAGTGTAGTGGCTGAATAGCATGCTACTCTGCTTTTATTCAGTAATTTCATTCAGCGTTAAGTACACAATAATCCATTATTCATCTAGTATTCAGCCTTTGGGTGTTACTTGGGATGTGCCAGTCCATTTCCCACTGTCCTATGCCGATCATAAATTTACATGGAATCAAATGGCAGCATAAAGAGTGCAGTCGCTTGGTTTGCGATTTGTCGTCTGGTTACGTTGGGTTCCCTACGCCATATCGAAACACTATTTATAGAAGCACGTTACCCAAATGATGTTTTACTTACATATCGTTTTGCGAAATATTTGTTTAATGTAATGTTCATTATACCGAGCGGTTATTATCCCGATGGTTCATTACCTCGAAAATTTATAATCTAGTCAGATTGGTCGATTGGTCGATGTTTTGCTTAGCAATTCTATCATTTATTAAAATTTTCCCATAGATTCTACGACTGGTACAAGTATTTTCTTTTCATTCATCCCGGTCAGTCGCCATCGAGCTATTTATTCGTATTATTCTTCACACAGTATGCAACCGACGGGAAAAACTATTACGAAGTTGATGTATAAAGTGGTCGCATAGGTACAGACCACAGCATGTCAGACGTAACACTTTGGACATTGTACCGCCCTTATGTCGGGGGCATAAGCGCTAATATCGAACTGCAAGTGTTTTTTACCTTGTCGTGCTAATGTGCGTACAATTTAGTCTTTAGTATGCATTATATAAATAAATATATATATTTGCTTTATTATATAATTTAACAAATTAATTCGTTTCTAATTAACTCCTTAAATTTTTTAAATAATCATTTTGCTAAAGACTTTTGGAAGGCGTCGTATTTTCTTAAACATTCCTACAATGTTGGAATTTAAAATTTTGAGGGTAGGCTGCAGAAAATCTCAATCTAAAATAATAACATACAGAACGTTTTACCGTTCAGTACATTGTTAATTACTATTCTACACATAACATGCAATTGAATCATGCAACTTCGTTTCAACGTACGTGAAAATTTCGAAAACTTTTAACAAGTTCTACATTCAGGCAAACTACGACTTTGCGGGAATCACCATAGTAACCAAGTCTAGTTTAGAGTTAACAAACAATGAATGTTCGTGCTTTTAACACCTCATGTGTAAATGTAACGACATGTTTGTAAGAGAAATCCAAACGAACAAGGTAAAATATGTTTTAAACATTCGAGTTAGCGCTGGTTATCGGTTGTAAAAGTTTGAAACTGTGAACCTATTGTTTTTCTACTTGTTTTTGTTTTTGATCGATATTTGATATTTATAAATAACACCTGTCAACATTAACAATAAGAGACAAGTGTACCTTCTGAATTTGGCAATGTAGAACGTTTTAAGAGTAAATAAAGCAACCATGTCGCGTAGCGGCACAGAATAATATAAAAGGTAGCGGTCTTAGATTAAAACAAAAAGGGAAGATACGGCATTAGCGTCTCGTGAGTAAGCCGCTAAAATTAGGCCTAAGGCGAACGCTACACGCAATGCAAGATCCATATTGTGATCCGTCAATATATACTGACGGATCACGATATTTATTGACGTGTAGTGTAGTGTATTGACGGATCACAATATTTATCGTAGGATTTCTGGAAATCCAGTGATCCAATCCCAGATCCTAGATCGTGATATTTATCTTGCGTGTAGTGTCGCGCGTCAATATTTATCGTGTTTAGGGTTGCCACCTTTTTTTAGGATGAATAAAGTATTTTTATTCCTCATCCTCATACACGGAAAGTAGGTTTGAAGTTGCCTGAGGAGCGGGTGAAAAGTAATACTTTTCCGCCCTAGGGAGAATCGTTTTTCTGACAGGTACTGTCATATGTAGATTTTTATTTATTTATTTATTTTTAATGAACTACCAACAAAACATACTCTAATTCGAATGTAACAAAAAAAACAAGTTTAGCTTAATGCTAAGATCATGTGTAGTTGTGACTTACTATTAAAATAATAAGAGCGTCGATGGACTCATCAAAATAATACTACCAACCGTGTCATGTAGCAGTGAAAGAACCACCACCCGCTCCTCTTCCCTTCGGTGTCGTAAAAGGCGACTAACGGACTAAATTCTGCACATACATCTAACAGCATAGAGCGGCGATGGGCTCATTAAAATAGTACTACCAACCTCCCTCTTCCCTTGGGTGTCGTAAAAGGCGACTAACGGACTTGCGTAGATTATAAAGTACGCCTAAATGAAAAAGAGGACAATACTCTATTTTAAAGTGCGAGTGGCAACCCTACACATCTGCGTCGTACAAAGTACGATTTTTGACGCAATCCGTATTGATGGTGTAGGGTGTGCTGTGATCCCGCCCAAGATCCATCAATAAATATCACGATATTTATCACAATATTTATTGACGTGTAGCGTTCGCCTAAAGGCACAATTTCACTTCAGTCGCAATTTGCCGAGCGTACAGGCTACATCGTACTATTGCGGACATTCTGCTGTGATAAAAAGAGAAAGACGCTACGTAGTTACTCATGTGACGCTACTCCGCAGTGGCGTCGGAATCGGTCGTAGTCCGTACTCGTCTGTTGCGAAGCGACCGAGACCTCAACGCGCTACTCGCTGACTCCCTCGCGCTGACGTTGAAACTTACTGCTCTGTCTCGCTCGCTCGATTTACACTTTTATAGGTGTGCGTGTGTGAGTGTTTGCATATGCAGTTGAGTAGGACTATATTTTGATTGACTACAAGCAGGAGCATGCCGTATCTTCCCTTTTTGTTTTAATCTAAGGTAGCGGTGAAAGAATACTACCACCCCCTCCCTTCCCTTGGATGTCGTAAAAGGCGACTAACGGACTAAAAACTGCACATTTATTCAACAGCATAGAGCGGCGATGGGCTCACCACCTCAAACCGCCTCTGTGGTCTAGTGGCTAAGCCACCGGTTTCAGACCCAGAGGTCCCGAGTTCGATTCCCAGCGAGGGTACATCTTTGTGTGCTCGGTTTGGTTGGTGGTAGGGCTGTTAAGTCCGCCTGGCTAGCTACCACCATCATATCTAAGTCTGTCGCCATAACAACGATGTTTATAGCATTGTTGTGTTCCGGCAGTTTGAGATAAAATAGCCAGTTCCTCAGTGGTTGAGGATTCCGGGTGAAGCGCGCTTCCACCTCCGGCCTTATCGTCACTTACCATCAGGTGAGATGAAGGCCAAGCGCTTACCCGTTGCCAAATAAAAAAAAATAAAAAAACCTGTCACGCTGAGCACATGTGCAGTCGCTATTTTGTTAAAAGTGGACTACGGCTGAGGACTGCGGTCTTCATTGCCTAGTCTCTGACTAATCCTTCGGAGATAATAGTCATGATTATAATAATGTGTAATGCATATGTATAAAGCGAAGGAGTAAATGGAACAATAATAATGTGTGTCATGACATGAATGTGATGATCGTAGCAAATGGAAAGCTGTGGTTCCTGCCTACCCCTCCGGGAAACGGCCGTGATGTATATAAGGTGACTGCTAGTTTAGTTAGTTTGACTTACCTAGGTTGCGTTATGTAACAAAGGGTGAATAAAAAAATGAAATGAAATGAATTGAAATAGAAACCGCAAGAAACTTCAAGGGCTGGTCAGGTCAAGTGTTTTAAACATGGCAAAAATGACAGAAAAGAAATTCGTACTTTTTTCATTTTTAATGAAATAATTCATTTTGTGAATTTTAATTGGATAGTCTTTGAGTATCTTATTTATTTTAAAGCATACGGCCGTCTGTTGACCCGTCCGCGTCAACTGGGCGATAATACCTACGTTGAGAGGTCAACAGACGGCCGGCCGGCCGGCCGTTGCCCCCGTCAGCTGGGCGATAAATACCTACTAAAAAATACAAATTCCTTTTTTGTTATTTTTGTCATCTATAAAACACTTGACCTGACCAGCCCTTGAAGTTTCTTGCGGTATCCGCAAGATACTTGAAAAGCTGGTCAGGTTAAGTGTTTTAAACATGACAAAAATGACAAAAAAGAAATTCGTGCTTTTTAAATTTTTAATTAAATACTTAATTCATTTTGTGAATTTTTATTGGATATTCTTTGAATATCTAATTTATTTTAAAGCAATAATATAAGAAATATAAAATGAAAAACAATTTAAAATAACGATTATTTACAACGCGCGGGTAGCGGCCGTTGACCCACCTGTCTGTTGACCCGTCCGCGTCAGCTGGGCGATAAGGACCTACGTTAGTCCGCAATGAGACCTCATTTTTGTCATGTTTTAAACACTTGACCTGACCAGCCCTTGAAGTTCTTGCGGTTTCTAGCAGTCGCCTATGTAGAGGTATGTGGGAAGGTTTATGAAAACCGACGGTCGAAATACAGGTGGCCAGGACATTGACGTCCCAATGAAAAAATGATTTCGGATCGGATCGGCTACAAAGCAAAATACACTGGCCTCCAAAAACAAGTATCACACTTTTAAAATTGTAATAACTTTTAAAGTACACAAGATAAACAAGACACCAAGACTTAAAAATGTTACTATTGTATAATTTACTATAGTTTCAAAAAAAGCTGAAAAAAAATATAAAACGTTTTTTTATTTTAAAATTATTACTATTACTATAGTTTAGAAAAAAAATGAAATTTTGAAAGTACTTATTTTTGCAGGCCAGTGTATTAGGTCCCGCTCGTGTCGAGGGATATCTGAATCACCCCCGTGTATGTTGCGCGACTTTTCGTAGTTTTCGAGTTATGATTTTTTTTTCTGAATTTTTGAGATTGTTCGATATGTCCAACCATAAAAAAAGTAGAAGACTGTCGAGACTTTTTTATTGCACCTATATCTTCATGAGTAGTACTTTTATGGATAAAATAATCAGCTTCGTAATCTGTGACGAAAGTTATTTAGACCAACATTTCATAACTTTTACCAGTTACAAAACTGATTATTTTATCCATTAAAGTACTCCTACTCATGAAGATATAGTTGTAATAAAAAAGTTTCAACAGCGTCTTCTACTTTTTTTGTTTGATTTTTTTTAAAGTTGGATAGGTATGTTAAAAGTTGGACACGAGGGACCAATTTTTTTCTATTTGGACGTCATTGTTCTGGCCACCTGTATACAATGTGATAGGGGTGGTACTTCTAACCCGTTAAGGCTAAATACTACATCTAAATTCATCGACAAAAAAAATAATACGGGGGGTCCAACTTAGTTTTGAATAATCTGTGTTTTGAATAAACTAATAATTTCTTCGGGGGTAGCTGCTAAAATCAACATCAACTTTAAAAGCTCTGTGAAAGTTTATTATTTATCAATTGTAATATTTGTTTTGGGAACCCAATCATTAATGATAAATAATAATTAGCACGCAATACCTGCCGGTGAGTGTTTTCAAGTCAAAAGCACAACCACAACACTTATAAATCACTCATACTCTGCACTGCACTACGGACAACCAACGATGGAGGCTATTCAGGATTCATTGGCTCAACTCCAAGACATCTTCATTCAGCGGATGGATTCCTACCAGGGTGAGCTTCATAATGCGGCTCCTTCATCAAGCATCTCCAACTTAACGGCTGACTTTGCCGCATTCAGGACATTCATTATGTCTGCCCTTCGCACCCTCCAGGACCAAGTGAGTCTTCTTGCCCGTCAGGTGGACGGCATAGAAATGCACAGTCGGCGAAAAATGCTGTTGGTTCATGGTCTGCCAGAGCAGACCAACGAGAATGCGGCCGCAGTTGTTGTCAGTGCCATTGCCGGCCGTATGAAGCTGTCCAGTTTCACAGAAAAAGACATAGGCCGTTGTCATAGAATGGGCCGCACATCTGCAACCGACCGGCCGCGACCGATTTTGCTGAAGCTGCGCGATCTCGAGGTGAGGAACAAGATCTGGCACGCCAAGACCGCGTTGAAAGGCACTGGTGTTACAGTCTCCGAGTTTCTGACGAAACCACGGCACGATACTTTTATGGCGGCGCGTCAGAAATTTGGTATCACCAGATGCTTCACGCGCCAGGGATACGTCTTCGTGGTCAGTTCGGACGGGAAGCGCAGCCGCATTAGCTCGCTTGCTGAGCTTGATAAGATCGCGGCAGTGGATGTACCTAAGCCGCCGGTTGTTGCCAAAATTCCGGAACCTGCAGTGCCGAAAACAAGGCGAGCCGGAGGCACGAGTAAGAAGTAACTTTTTGTTGTCATTCGAACTTCTTTGTGAGTTGTGTTGTTATTGTTCAGCGAACATTTTATGTGGACCCTGTTGCGTCGTTCGTTACAAGGTACATCATTAATATTTACCATTGATTTACCCTCTAGTTCTAGTCGATAATATTTTATTGTTTGTTTTTTTTTTCTGTTTTGCGCACTTTTGTAAATCAACTTTTTATTTTTTCTACGACAGTAACAGTAGTGACAGTGAGTGAAACGCGCATGACAGACGCCTAACGCTGACGTTTTCTTTTTATTTTTTTTTAATGGTACGTTCCGTTTCACTCTCAAATGTTTTTAATTTTTTTATACTTTGTTAGTATAATTAATTACGCCTGTGGTTCACAGCTATTTTTTTTTTATATTGTCTTTTAATTTTCTTGTTATTGTAGATTATTCTATTTAAATCAAGCACAAACCGGCGGGTGGAGTTAGCTTACCTTTTTGAAAAGTAATTGGTTATTTTTGTAATATTAGGTATTTAGTATATTTTTTAATATTTATTTAATTATCTTATATTTATTTGCATGTCAATCTCAGGTGATGACTTAAATTATTTTTCTTTATCTTCGAATAGCAGCGATGAAGACAGTTTTGTTAGCATCCCGTCCCTCTCCGACACACTGGAGTGTCATTTTTCTGATGTACCAAAAAACTTCAACGTCATCCACATCAACGCGCAAAGTATTCCGGCTCATTATTCAGACATGCTGGCGTCACTTAATCACAAAAATATCCACGCTGTTTTAATCTCCGAGTCTTGGCTTAAGCCATGTTTACCCTCTACCTCATATGCTCTGCCTGGCTTCCATCTTATACGAAATGACCGCACTGGCTCCAGGGGTGGCGGGGTTGCTATATACCTACGTCCTCATATTCCTTTCTCTGTAATTAGCACCTCGGCGCAACCACCTCCTGCTAACGCTGGCGAGCATTTGTTAGTTGAAGTTCTCCTTTCGCATAACAAAATCCTTCTCGGAGTTTATTACAGCCCTTCTTTAAATGTAAATTATTTCGCATCATTTGAGAAACTTCTAGATGATATAATTCCTTCCTACAGCCATTCAATTATCATGGGTGACTTTAATACTTGCCTCCTAAAGAATGATTCTCGCACCGTTTCACTTCAATCCGTCATCAATTCTAGTAACTTATATATTCTCCCACTTACTGCCACCCATCATTTTCCAAATTCTACTCCATCTCTTCTTGACTTGTTAATAGTGTCATCTCCCCAGCATGTTGCGAAGCACGGTCAATGCCCGGCCGATGGCTTTTCGTATCATGATCTCATATTTTTGTCCTATAAAGTTCGTCCTCCTAAAGCTAAACCCAAAGTCATTCTTCAGCGCAATTTTAGTGGTATGGATCAACGCGCGTTCCTTGATGACGCAGGTAAGATCGACTGGTCTCCTGTTTTTCTAGCTCTGTCTGTCGATGAACAAGTTAATGTTTTTAATTCCCTTTTAACCACATTATACGACAAGCATGCACCATTTAGAGCTGTTAAAATAAAGCATCACCCGGCGCCATGGCTAACTGACGACTTAAAAATGTTAATGAATAAAAAATCAGCAGCGAAAAGACGATTTAAACTTCGACCTACTGACCACAACAGGGAAAGGTATGTCAAGGTTCGTAATCGCTGCAATAGGGCGTGTAGGGATGCGCTTCGCCGCCACATTCACAATTCAGTTGAAAACGTAGATTTATCCAAAGTTTGGAAGTTCCTTAAGTCGCTAGGAATTGGAAAATTAAAACAAAATTCTATTTCACCCAATATTAATATTGACTCACTAAATCTCCATTTCTCTTCCTCATCATGTATCAATGATGCTGAAAAAGCGACTACATTAGACAAACTGTCTACTGTACCAGTTCCTGATCTTGCTCCCTTTGCATTTGACCAATTATCGGATTGTGATGTTAAAAAGAGCTTGCTGTCAATTACTTCCAATGCGGTAGGCGGTGACGGTATTAGTCGCAATATGTTAGTGCCAATCCTTGATATCGTCCTTCCAGTCCTCACTTTTATTTTTAACAGCTCCATCTCCAATGCTGTATTCCCATCCTCATGGAAAGACGCTCAGATAGTTCCTTTGCCTAAAAAATGTAATCCTAAATCGTTTGCTGAATACCGACCTATTTCCATTCTCCCTTTCCTATCCAAAGTCCTCGAGCGTCTGGTCCACAATCAAATAAGTAAGTTCCTTTCCCATCATAATCTCCTAAACCCACTCCAATCCGGCTTCCGTCCAGGCCACAGCACTGTGACTACTTTAGTCAAGATCACCGACGACATTCGCCTTGGCATGGAAAACGGTCACCTAACTGTGCTTACGTTGCTGGACTTCAGCAATGCCTTTAACACAGTTGACTTTGACATCCTTTTATCTTTGATGCGCTCACTTAACATATCTCCAACGGTAATTGAGTGGTTTCACAGCTACCTGTACGGACGCAGGCAAAGGGTTCGCCTTGAAGAGAAATTCTCTGCGTGGTGTGACTCGACGGCTGGTGTCCCGCAGGGTGGCGTTTTATCTCCTCTCCTCTTTGCTATTTTTATCACTTCTATTTCCGAAAACCTTTCTTCCTCCTACCACCTATATGCAGACGATTTACAAATTTATTGCCAGGCACCACTTGGTAATCTCGCCGAGGCTATATTAACTACCAACGTAAATTTGAAACATATTGTAGATTGGAGCCGAGCCTACGGACTTAAAGTCAATCCAAGCAAAACGCAGGCTATTGTGGTCGGCAGCTCCAGGTTGCTTTCCAAGGTAAACTGGGAAACCCTCCCTAAGGTTACATTTGATGGAGTGGACATCCCTTTTAGTAAATCAGTTGCTGACTTGGGCGTTATTATTGATAGCTGCTTGAGTTGGGGGCCGCAACTACAAGCTGTCAGTCGCAAGCTCTACGCATCTTCGGCTTCTTTAAGAAGACTGCGCAACTTTTTACCCACTGCCACTAAAATTGCGCTAGCACATTCGCTGCTTCTTCCCGTTTTAGACTATGCCGACGCCTGCTATCTTGATCTCTCGGAGGACCAGCTAAATAAACTTGAGCGCCTTCAAAATCTTTGTATTCGATTCATATTTGGCTTACGCAAGTATGATCATGTTTCTGAATACCGCGCTAAACTCAAGTGGCTTCCTATTCGTCTTCGCCGGAATACTCACATCCTCTCCCTTCTATATAACATATTGTTTAATCCCACCTATCCTTCCTATCTAAAGGAACGCTTCAGTTTCCTTTATTGTTCATCCTCGCGCTCCTTACGGTCATCAGAAAATCTATCCCTTAAAACCCCACTTCACAACACTACCTTTTACGATTGTTCATTCACCGTTGAAGCTGTTCGTCTCTGGAACTCGCTTCCAGTTGCGATCAGGCGTGCTAAAACAATTCACGCATTTAAGGTGCACGTGAAGAATTTCTACCTTTCCCTTTAACCCTATCCTGCTGCATAGCTGTCATTGTCCGCTACATCCTACCTGAGACTATTATATTTAAGTATTTATATGTATGTATATATAATTGTTACACCCTATTATTTATTTATTTTATAATATTATGTATTATGTTTTGGTTCTTATTAATTTGCTTTTGTTTTTAATTGTTTTACTGTGGTATGCACCTCCGATCTTTGAGTGTATAAGTTCTCTCCATCCGAATGGTTGTCTGGCAGAGATCGCTTTAAAGCGATAAGACCGCCAAATTGTAACTTTATATTTGTGCTCATTGTTATGTGTTATGTAAATGTTTGTGGTGTTAAGTTACAATAAAAGTATTGTCTATCTATAACATTAAAAAAAGTGATTTTAAATCACCAAATAATTAAGTAATGATTTTTTTCTTACCAAAATAATCTCAAACATACGAAACAAAGTAATTGATTAGCTAACCAGTGTCATTAGCTACTGTTTGCCATTTCTTTCATGTTTTTACGACATACGAAACCTTTGACATCGCATAGCGCCGCAGTACATTGAAAAAAATTTAAAATGGTCATAAATTATAGGGGGAGGGGGTTGGACCCCCTATATTATTTTTTTTTGTCGATGAATTTAAATGTAGATAGCCTTAATGGGTTAAAAGTGCCACCCCTATCACATTGTATAGCTATTAGTGCCTTGTCGACACAACATCACTAGCAACGTAGCAACCCGCCCACTTCATCCGCGTGAACACTCCGTACACCGAGACGAATATACAAAAATAATTCATCCTACATAGCCTATTTGATGTGAAACCGTCACCCCAGGCTCTTGACACTTGTAGGAGTACCTACACTATAGGCACTAATGGGTATATTATTGTGTTATAGTTACCACAGAGGTCGTCAATACCTCTGTGGTCAAACCTTGTCCTAATAGTCTAAGATCCCGAGTATAGAACGACCTTCACCGAGAAGGTTAATGGATGAAAAGTATTTTATATCAAATTTAATATGTTAAATAATATATCGCGAGTGGGTTGGCTGAAAAATTTCAGTCCAGTACCATTAATGATTAATTTAAGATTAAAAAGAATATATTGTTTTCTGAGGTTTAAGCGAGCACTACACATTGAAATAAAACAATTTTACGGATTAACTCGCGTTTAATTTACTATTTACATAGTTTTTATATTATCAGTCTCCCTGTGACCACGGACCCTGTAAAGGTTCGAAACGTCAGGATAATATAAAAACTATGTAAATAGTAAATTAAACGCGAGTTAATCCGTATAAAAGTGTTTTATTAAAAATAATATAATTTTTTGTACATTGCACTGGTTTGGTGTGTGTGTTTGTTATTAGCTTATCTTTACATAAGGCGACTGCTAGAAACCGCAAGAAACTTCAAGGGCTGGTTAGGTCGAGTGTTTTAAACATGACAAAAATGGTCTCATTGCAGACTAACGTAGGTAATCGCCCAGCTGACGCGAACGGGTCCACAGACGGTCGGCCGGCCGGCCGTTGTCCTCGTGTTGTAAATAAGCGTTATGTTTTTCATTTTATTTTTCTTATGTTATTGCTTTAAAATAAATTAGATATTCAAAGACTATCCAATTATGATTCACTAAATGAATTATTTAATTAAAAACGAAAAAACATCAATTCCTTTTTTGTCTTTTTTGTCATGTTTAATACACTTGACCTGACCAGCCCTTGAAGTTTCTTGCGGTTTCTAGCAGTCACCAAACATAAATTTTATTTATTTAACCAGACGGTTACAAATTACTAATATTGACTTGCCTGTTTACACCTGCCTACCCAATGTTATGACAGGAAAAAAGTAGTCAACCTAACATTTGCATATTCTATAGGCTTCATACTTTCGATTGGTACCTATGTAATTTATCTATTATCGAAACAAGTGCAATATATAAAAAAAAAAATTTAAATATTTCTTTAATCATATACTGGACTGAATTTTTTCAGCCAACCCACTCGCAATATATTTTTTAACACATTAAATTTGATATAAAATACTTTTCATCCATTAACCGCTCGGCGAAGGTCGTTGTATACTCGGATCCTCTACTATAACAATTACAAAAACAGCAACAAAAAGAATTAGCCAATTAGGCGTTTGAGGCGAGTCGCGTCGTCGGCGTCGGTAGCCAAGCGGATAGATGCTTGGGTTGAACACGAGAAGTCGATGGTTCAATCCCCCATAGCTCCATTAGACTACTGACGTGAACCCACTCCGACACAGTCAGTTAGATTAACAGGGTGGTTTTTTTTTATTGTTAATGTGTTAAACGCACCTTGACAATTTATTTTTAAAAAAAAACTTTAAAAAAATTAAGTGCAGTGCAGCCGTTACAGAATGGAACATACATTTGTGACAATTGATGTTATATTTATATATAGGTACCTTTTTTAGATTTTATATATTATATTATACAGCGTGTTAGTTAAACCGAGGGACATATTAAGGGAGGACATTAGGAAGCTAATTCCCGATCCGATTCATTAAAAAAAATCTTAATTTTTTGCATAATTATTCTATTAAATAATGTTAGCGTACCTATACACTAAGCGCCGGAAAAGATCAAATATGATCAAGTATCAAGGATAAACGGGTCACACCAACCACGACCACGACAGCTAATACTTATTCAATACCACACGCGAAAATGAATCGAAAGCACTAGGGTGCCCAAACATTACGGAAAATATGAAATTTAAACATCTATTTTCTAATTATTTTATAAGCTTCGAGTAGTATTTTTTTATTTGTTTATGTTTACCCAGGCATAAACTACCATAGGATTAAATATGTCCCTCGTGTCAACTAACACGCTCTGAACACTGCCTGCCCGCGACTTCGTGCCCCGTAAAGACTTTCCAAAATGTTTCTTTCATACAAAAACTCTTCCTGACAATTACAAACACAGTAAAAAAAATGCCAAATAGATAACAGCCGTTATGATTAGTGATGCGTGAACATACATTCGTAGCAATTGATTTTTATCTATGTATAAATACGTAGATAATTACTAGTTTTTAATTGGCATCCTGTCCCACTACTAAACAATTCCGGGCAATACATCGAACAATCCGAAATAACCCAACCTTGTACTTGACCCATGACGTTGATATAACAGGCAGTTTCTACAGCCAACAACGTAAATGTCGTCACACTTTGATTCTTCCTTAATACAATGACTCTGCTGAATGATTTAGTGTGAAGATGATTGATCTAAACGCAGTACTTCCTCCTTGCAAGAATTATAATTGTAAGAGGAAACAAAGTGCTAATTACGAAGCAAGCTATTACAAAATTAACTATTAACTACCGTAACCGTACTAACCGTGTCATGTAGCGGTGAAAGAACCACCACCCCCTAGTCTTCCCTTGGGTGTCGTAAAAGGCGACTAACGGACTAAAGACTGCACATACATCTAACAGCTTAGAGCGGCGATGGGCTCATCAAAATTATACTACCAACCGATCTCTTCTCTTCGATGTCGTAAAAGGTGACTAACGGACTAAAGACTGCACATACATCCAACAGCATAGACCGGCGATGGGCTCATCAAAATAATACTACCAACCCCCTTAACCCCAACTAAATAAAAACTACCTGTCATACTGAGCACATCAGTCGCTATTTGGTGAAAAGTGGATTATGATAGAGGACTGCTTGCTATCGTTTGCCTAGTCGGTAGTCGCTGACTAACCCTTCGGGGGTAATAGTCGTGATTATTATGTATGTATTCCAAAACATATTGTTATGTTGGGTGTCCCTAACCGCCAGGACAATGACACAACAGAATAGTGATGACTCAACGCGGAAGGTGAGACGCTATTTAGGTACGTTCATTGATCTGTGTCAATTCAGAATGAGGAAATTTGGATATACTAGCAACAGTTTTCCCTATTGTCGTAATCAATATCAGTTACGAATTGTCGTTCTCTTTTTTCTTATTGTAAAGAAGAGCCAGAGAGCTAAGTGTAAGTTTGTAAATGTGCAAACGTTACTATCGCGTTTGTGTTAAGAGTTTTGATTCTCGATCTTATTTACTCTGAATTAAGATCTATCTGTCAAAACTTAACTCAGATAGTAACGTTTGCACATTTACAAACTTACACTCAGCTCTCTGAACTAGATTAAAATATGAACTCAGATGCCATAAACTGATTATAAGCTCAACTAGGATGGCTTGGGACCATGACGGCAAGATTCCACCCTCGCAAATTTAGGCACGTAAATCCGTTGGTCTCGGTTGCAATCATTAAAACCCACCAACCCGCATTGGGCCAGCATGGTGGGTGACGCTTAACCTCCCCATGTGATGTTAGATATCTTTATTATTGAAATTTTGCATTCACAATGCTATATAGATATAGGATAAAATGTTTACTAGAAAAAAATCAACCAGTCCCAGGAAGCTCGAATTGGATTCGAACTCACGACCTTTGGATTGCCAGTCCACTGCTCTAACCGGTCGTGGGTTCAAATCCCATTCGAGCTTCCTGAGACTGGTTGATTTTTTCTAGTAAACATGTTATCCTGATGTTAGATAGATAGACAGATAATACTTTTATTGTAACACTAGCGGAAGCTCGCGGTTTCACCCGCGTGGTTCCCGTTCCCGTGGGAATATCGGGATAAAAAGTATCCTATGTGTTAATCCTGGTTATAAACTATCTGTATGCCGAATTTCATCAAATTCATACGGTAGTTTTTACGTGAAAGAGTAACAAACATCCATCCATACTTACAAACTTTCGCGTTTATAATATTAGTAGGATAGTAGGATAGGATAATAACACAAACTTTTAGACATAAAAGAGCAAAAATACAAAGTTACAATTTGGCGGTCTTATCGCTTAAAAGCGATTTTGTTGATGTTGTCCACATGATGTGGGACGTTTGTAGGCTGATGATGATAAAATTTATCTCCCTAGATAAATTTAGTATATATACGAAGGAGAGTACTAGGGTAGATCATCGTTTGTGCATCGAAAGGTAAGATTTGTCCTAATTATGGCTTCCTATCGTCGGGCTATGAATAACCACAGTACCAAAAGTATCGGCCCTGCAGCGAAACTTTTTACAGCATAAATGGTAGACCTAACCAACGTTGTTACTATCGCAATACACACACATGTATATTTTTTTTATAAGCATGTCAATGTATTATTACAATTACATAATGAACTTTTCGTACCACTTGCTCAAAAAAGTGACATTCTATGCCACAAAAAGCGAACATAACAATAGTCATTTTTAATCTGTTAAAAACAGGAAAAGATAATTGTACTGAATTTTATTCGTCCTCTAGGGGGAGAATGTGATTTAAATTTGGAATACTTACCGAAATTTATACTGAACTACATCTGTGTTTACACCATTGAGTTTGTATATAAAGCATTATACATCTTTTTGAAAAAGGAAATAAATAAAAAAAAAAATTACAAATCAACTCATCAACAATAAATGTACCAAACAAAAATGTAACTCTCTCTCTATCAATAATTGGACCAATGTTTCGAATGTTAACTTTTACTTTTAATTGTCATTATTTTTAATAAATGCTTATCTCATATCATTGTTGTGTTAATTTTTTCGCAAATGGTACGAAAAGTAGAGTACTTTCCTCGGTGATAAAGCTGTCTTAGTCTTGGGTAAACTTAAATCCCTCGCTACATTCAGGACTCGTCTTAAATCCCTCGCTTCGCTCGTGATTTAAGTTTTTAACACCCTCGCTACGCTCGGGAGTAAACCTCGAGTCCTTCGTTACGCTCGCGATTTAAATCGTCACCCGCGACAGAAGACACTGCTTTATCCCTTTGGTTAATAATCTACTATTTCGTAGGTAATTCCTAGACACTGACTCATTCGCATGACTCGAACTGGTTCACTTAAGGAAAACGTCGTTAAAAGCTGCACTTAGATATTACCATTGCTTACATAATTTTATGATTACCTCATTAACAAGCGGTTGTTAAAAAAGCAGGATAAATGATAAATATTACCTATTGGTTAAATCTTTTCATTTACATTATTGTATCAGCGACAGCGATAGGAATAGGTGGGTTCTCGGATTTTCCATTCTTCAAAGCTGGGAAAAACGCGACGCCAATGAACAGTCGTTCCTCATTGTTTAACCCACAATCTGTGACGAAGAGCTCCTAAAAATTGCCAAATGTTACAACTCGGTTTAAAGTGATGCTGTCTCGTTTTCGTTAAAGAAGACATAGAGACAGCATCAATTTAATCATGACAATTGAATTTGTATTGTGTCTGGGTTAACGGTAGCTGAGCTCTTTAAAGAGGTTTTAAGCGCTGCGCAAATGTTGCCGACACGTGACACAATCATACAAGAACGCGTTTTCAGTGCGTTCAGTTTCAGCTACTGAACACTGGAGCGCTTTTTGTATGACTACAGTCATCATCATCATCATCAGCCTATAAACGTCCCACTGCTTGGCACAGGCCTCCCACGTGGACAATAGAACGCGGGGATATTGGGCCATAACCCACCACGCGGGCCCAATGCGGGTTAGTGGGTTTTAACGACTGTCATCTTACTTACGACAACAACCGGGACCAACGGCTTAACGTGCCTTCCGAAGCACTGAGGAGTTTTTTAATTTGGTTACCCAACCATTGCGAAAGTTGCATAAGATGATATTATTCCCGTGGTATGACGTAACCGTCAGCAACAAGGTGTCTATGTTCACGCTCCGTTATTTCGAAAGTTTTATGATTAATTTGAAAGTATTTTTTGAATACTTACTAGTAGTTTAGGTTTTAGACCTAACTTTGCAATGTTTTTCTATCGATATATTTAATGGAATCTTGTTTTTTAAACTTAGTAGGCACTTAGTGTCTATTCTCAACTTTATACATTATGTAATTACAAAATAATAGATGATTTTGCAAAGAAATTTGAGGTAAGTATAGGTAGTATAAAAAAAACGCTTTGTTAGAAAGAACTGTTTAATTTAATTATAAAATATGTATCTGTTGGCCGCCTTTGACTTTTACAGCGTAATTGGGTTTATGGACGGCGAGACACGTAATAAGGTTCCTCAAGCCGAAGTGAGCGCAAAATCCCCAGAGGTTATTCAAGAGCTAGTCACATCACGCTACCACCGACCCATGGTTTAATCATACTTAGCTTTTTAAATATTTTTATTATATAAGTAATCATGACTATTATCCCCGACGAAAGGTCTTCGCATACGTAACAGGAAATTTCCCGAACGGAGCGACGACGGGACGGAACGGGACGATTTCTTGACAAATATAGCAATAAAATATACGTGGCGGGAAACACGGGCGGGACGGGGACGGGAGGCCTCGTACCGCACGCCCCGTGCGGCCCCCCCGTGCGGCCTGTGCCCCTTCCCGTCTGGGAAATTTTCCTCTTTAGTCAGAAACTATACTCCAGCCAAATTCGGTGACGATTGTTTGTAAACAGATTGCTGTCATTTCTTTGTGCAAATATCTTTGTTACACACGGATTTTTACTTTTTTTTGAGAGATATTCACAAGAAAACAGTTAACAATTGTGTCTTTCTTCCAAAAAAACAGTAAAAATCCGAGTGTAATTAGATATTTGCACAAAGAAATGACAGTAATCTGTTTACAAACATTCGTCATCGAATTTGGCTGGAGTATAAATAATAGTACAGCAAAAGCAGTTCACGCTTCACCACATCATCATCATCATCAGTCTACAAACGTCCCACTGCTGGGCATAGGCCTCCCACGTGGATAATAGCACGTGGTGGGGATATTGGTCCATAACTCACCACGCTGGCCCAATGCGGGTTGGTGGGTTTTAACGACTGCCATCTTACGACAACATACGGGACCAACGGCTTAACGTGCCTTCCGAAGCACGGAGGAGCTCGAGATGTTTTAATTTTGGTCACCCATCCAGCGACCCGGCATTGCGAAAGTTGCTTAGCGGGCAAGATCGCAAGCTGAACGCAATAACCGCTGCGCCATCGAGCTCCTCACCACATAATAACAAATAACAACTGCACATGTGCTCAGCGTGATAGGTGGTGAGTCCATCGCCACTCTATGCTGTTGGATGTATGTGCAGTCTTTAGTCAATTAGTCGCATTTTACGACACCCAAGGAAAGAGGGGTTGGTCAGTTGAGTGTGGATTAAACGCAGTCTAAAAATGTGTTTGTATCTCTTCTGGATTTTTCTTTGTTCGTAGAATTTAAAGAGTGCAATAAGTTAGTATTCTTATAGGTAGGTACTAGATATAGATAACCATTATCATCAAACTATATAAGTATACTAGCCTTGAAGCACTGTCAAATTAGGCCCTTGATTAGTTTATCAGAAAACAGGCGACACTTGTAGGTACTTACTAAGTATCGCCCGTTTTCTGATAAGCTAATATAGTTAGTTGCTGTAACGAAACTATTTATGATAATTGATAACTATTTATGTGGTAATTACTGTCCGGAGGCCACTTTCTCTTGTTATCTGTTTTAATTTTTCTGTTTTAGTTTTATTTTTAAGTTCAGTGCTAATATATTAGACTTTTTCAAATTTCAAAGCAGTCCATTGCCATACCTACTCCACTTTTCTCCCAATAGCGACTGCACATGTGCTCAGCGTGGTGGTGAGCCCATAGCCGCTGTATGCTGTTTGGATGTATGTGCAGTCTTTAGTCCGATAGTCGGCTTTAACGACACCCAAGAGTAGAGAGGGGGTGGTAGTTTTTTTACACCGCTACGCGACAAGGTAAACTGACTATACAGTTTTCTTAGTTTTTTTAATATAAGTAGTTACCTATTTCGTTTTGGAAAGGTATAGTGTCTGTCTACCCTACCGGAAATCAGGCGTGCTGTATGTATGTTCATATATTTCTTACAAGCGGCCGCTCGCGGTTTCACCCGCGTGGTTCCCGTTCCCGTGGGAATATGTGGATAAAAAGTATCCTATGTGTTAATCCAGGTTATAAACTATCTGTATGCCGAATTTCCTCCAAATCCATTCAGTAGTTTTTACGTGAAAGGGTAACAAACATCCATCCATACGTTCCCGTGGGAATTTAGGGATAAAAAGTATCCTATGTATTAATCCAGGTTATAAACTATCTGTATGCCGAATTTCATCGAAATCCATTCAATAGTTTTTACGTGAAAGAGTAACAAACATCCATCCGTACTTACAAACTTTCGCGTTTATAATATTAGTAGGATTATGAAGACAGTATAAAATTTACCTACTACCTACTAGCCCCTCACCTGCCAGGCACTATTTTGACATAGACTGATACTGCTAGCTCAAAATGGCCGCCAAAAAATTTTGCGCTGGGCGCTGCATACTATAAATTGAACCGTTTTTTGTTCAATATCATGTAAAAACTATATATTTTCGTATTACTTATAAAATAATCTACCCGATGTTATACATTTCGTAAAAGCCACAAGAATCTTAAAAGCCACAAGAACATAAGTCTCAGAATCACCACCTTTTGAATATTTGTTTACAGTTCTAAAACTATCAATTCGTTCACTAAATTGTATTTCTGGCATGATAAATTGATAAAACATGAAGTTTCTGTCATAAAACCTCTTCAAGAGTAGTCCCAAAGATATTTTTTACAAGAAAAGCAAACACTCAGTCAAAAACACTGACTTTGCTGTTGTCAAACAAACAAGGCTCTTTGAATGAACAAATTGAAGTGCTCGAGGCGAAATCAGCTGTCTTTTTTCATCTTCTACCCGTTAGCAGTGAGATGAAAGAGATAGATATAATTTTAAACGTACGTTTCAAGGGAGAGACTCACTGAAGACACACTACCGTTTCTGCCCGCTACGGGCGCGTGGCAATTGGTACCCAATTTTTATGTCGGTAGCGGGTAAGTTGGCAGGTCAAAGGCTAGTAATGGTTTCCATTTACATATAATCCTGTATAAATGTAGCCCTAAGTCACAAAAAGCCCTAATAAGTTTCTAACACAATATTTTTTTATTACCGTGGCGAAATGTAGCCACGCATATATATAATGATATACAATAGCAAAACTAGCAAGTAATGCGACTTCCGAGTAAGATTACAATAATATAGATTATTATAATATGCGCACATCCAGCCAATGACTTTTTATATTTCACGTCATCGTTATTGTTTGTGATTTCCTATGTATTATCTCGTTAATCTTACAACCAGACAAACATAATTATGTAAATATATTACTTACTTATGTTAATTTTCACTTTAAAAATACTTCCAAGTTATGCATGGGTTAATCAGTATCAGATTTTCTGGAGAAAAATGCTGTCAAAGGTGACGTTTTATATAAAAATGGCGTTCTGCGAATTCGTCACAGTGAGAAGTAGGCTCAGAACAATTGCTTTAGTTATTGTTCTGAGGAAGTAGGTACCTAGACTCAATGCAAAATAGGCTGTTTGCTAAGAGGCAAGTTTTTATTTATTGCAAACACAAATTTATACAAGCAATGGTAGAAAATATGGACTTAAAATTAAGAGTCGTCTCAATTAGTGACTGCCACGGGATGCAAGTATTTGCGAAGTAACCATCTCGAGAAATAGACAGGATGAGAAATAGGCTGTTTGCTAAGTACATCGCTTGGCGCCTGAAGGATCTTTACAAAGGCACTTTCTAAGAAGTAGTGATAGTACGCTACATGATAACGCCGCGCCATAATTACAGTTTTCCTCTGATCACCAACACAATTTGTTACTTACATACATACTTACATGACATTTACAGAGACTAGGCAATGAGGACAAAAAGCAGTCCTCTGCCATAGTCCACTTTTCACCAAATAGCGACTACACATGTGCTCGTCATGACAGGTGGTGAGCCCATCGCCGCTCTATGCGGTTGGGTGTATGTGCGGTCTTTAGTCCGTTAGTCGCCTTTTACGACACCCAAGGTGGTAGTATTCCTAGGCGACACGGCCCTGTTACTTATTACGGTTATACCTACTAATATTCTAATGCTTCATTAAATAACCTAAATATTTGAATGTTGAATTGAATATTTAGATTATCACTACATAATAATGTATGTATATTTGAACATAAACATATTGATAAGCCGCTGCCGTTGCTTCCAATAATTGGATTCGAAATGTTAGATCAATTCTCGGAAAGTAATTTCTAAATGCGGCTTAGATTATTAATGTTATTATGTCTAATAACTGTTACTAGCTTCTGCCTCGGGGGTTTGCTCTCGACCTTTCGGGGAGAAATGTAATCTATAGGAACCGTCTTTAGGAACCCATCTATCTCTATACAAACAAACTGCATCAAAATTGACTATTAGTTCCTGATTCGCCGGATTCCTGATTCGCCGGATTCTTGTTTCGCCGGATTCTTGTTTCGCCGGATTCTCGTTTCGTAGGATTCTTATTTCGTCGGAAATATTAACATACGATAATATCACTTAAGTAAAGAAAACATGTAAGTAGTTATATTTATTATTGTATGAATTATTATTTTGTTGCCACTATCGGACATAACTTAAATTACTTACTTAGAAACGGGTTAGATTGATATTTTCAAAGAAATGACGATTTTGCTTTAAACATTTTTTATCTGTTACGTTATCTGTTAACGTAGCAAACGTTATTCAATTAAGAGCAAATAAATATTTTCATTAATGTACCTAAATATCTGCCTTTTATTTCATAGGTAGGTAAAGCCGCGACATTTCTATAGTTTTCCTTCAACAAAAAAATCCGACGAAACGAGAATCCGGCGAAACAAGAATCCGGCGAATCAGGAATCCGGCGAGTCAGGAACTAATCAAATTGACGTATTAAGCGTGAAAGCGTAACAAACAAACTCACTGTCCACTTTCTAATAAGATTAAATTAGTATTACTAACCGCGTCGCGTGGCGGTGAAAGAATACTACCACCCCCCTCTCTTCCCTTGGGTGTCGTAAAAGGCGATTAACGGACTAAAGACTGCACACATATCCAACAGCTTAGAGCGGCGATGGGCTCACCACCTGTCACGCTGAGCACTTGTGCAGTCGCTGTTATGTGAAAAGTTGACTATGGTAGAGGACTACTTTTGCCGTCCTCAATAACTAGTCCCTGACTAAACCTTCGGGAATAATTAGTCTTAATAATATGTATTTATGTATGTTAATATATATGTATTACAATTTGGAAAAGGTTAAAAAAAAGTCTATAAGCACGATTAAAACCTGCACCCGTGTAATTGGTAATTTATTCGCAAAAAAATTGCGTTAAAATTATATAAAACATACCTACTTATTAATATTAGTTAGGCTTGTTGTAATGATAAATTGATAAGTATTATCTTTATTTCTAATAGCGCGTTATTATATAAGTCACGGCCACGTGTACGAAAACGTAATTGGTACAATTTCTCAGAAATCAGAACATATTTATATGTTTATTTTGAACATGCCGTCTGGCGCAGTTAATATTTGCCAACGTCGTTTGCTAAGCGCAATTAAACGAAAACGACGAATGCTAAAACGAATTGTTACTAGTAAAAATAACTTATTTAGATAGAAATCAGCTCAAGAAGCACTTGTACCATATTATGTATGTTGAGGTATTCATTCAAAAATATTTTTTTTCCTAATACTTACCTAAAAGATGGCTATAATGAGACAGATGAAAGTTTCGTTACTTTCTCATATATAGTTATAAAATTAACCATATTATATCCCTTGCCACCTTCTTGCCACTTATAATTTTGTTTTTATTTACGTTTACGTGTACCTAGGTACTTGACCTTCATTATCACCTTATGTTAAGGTGGTGATAAGATAAGACCAGAGATGGAAGCGCATTTCCCCGAAATCCTCAACTACTGGAACTGGCTATCTTATCTCTAACTGTCGAAACACATCAATTATTAATTAATTACTTAAGTAATTAAATGTGTTTACGCTCACACCAATTATCTCGCCCAAGATAAGTATTCTTTTGACTGACTTTTGATTTTATTAGATTTTATTTAGGCATACCTACCTATAGTTAAGTGTTTTTAATGTTCGCACCTAATACGTTAACTAAAAAATAATTTGTAAAATAAAAACCCTATTTTTTGGACCAATAATGGACAGTAAAAATCTAGTGATGGACACCCAATAATGGACAACACCCAGTTACAAATCCTGTAACTTGAAATGATTTTCCGGTAATTGGGACATGTTTCTCGCTCATCATGAGGACCCATTGCTCCAACAAATACTCATCGTCTTCAGACAGTTTGGACCCATAGAACAGATTTTAGGACTTTTTACTGACACTTTATTTTGTAAAGTAATTCTAGGTACACAAAATATTTCAGCGTCTTTTGCTATTTTTTCCCCATTGACAGAAAGATATGGAGAAGTATATTATGCTATGTTAAACCTTAAATAATTAGATTTTCGACAATTGCCCATTAATAGAACATCCTAGAAAAGATATCCAGTTATGGACACGAACAAATAGCATTAATACCATAACCTTAATCATGCTGAAAAAGCGTGAAATATGTTGCAAATTTAAGCAATCTAACATAATAATACGCCATAAATCTTTGAGACTAATTAAATAGTAGGTAGGTAGCTAAGAATACTTGCGTGTACTTACCTTCCTTAAAGATTTTGTTAGTAAAAATGGATTTTCTAACAACGACTCGAAGCGTGCTCAATCAAACCTTTACGCCATTTTAAAATAAAAGGGCTAAATTTAATTAAATGACTTAATTTTGACCGTTTAATAGTGAAACATTCTTTTAAAGTGTTGCTAGGATGCATTTCCCAATTGTTGTAGTTATTTTATTACTTTATTATTTTTTGTCTATAATTGGATACCTGTCCTATATATATTTTACGTTTGAACTTATTTAAATATCATTTAGGTATTTGGCCAAGTTTTGTTTATTTTAGAAGAGTAAAAATAAGAATTAAAGTTTTTTTACCCTTTTGTCCTCCTCCAGTATTGGGCTGCGTCCTCGAGGCCTTATTTCCGGTCTACATTGCCGGTCACGATGAGCTACTCGAGGTTGTCACCGTCTTTCCTTGCAACGTGACCCGAAGCATTCAAGAATTCAAATTTTACCCTTATAAAAAATGTTAAATATACCATAACGATGATAGTCCACCGGATTGAAAGGTTTATTCTAGTACCTAATAAAAGTAAACTATGTTATCTTTATGGCTAATATACCTCAGTGCGATAATTTCTGGTCTGATAATGTCTGGTGGTACATACCAAGACAGCACAATTTGCGGAGGGAGGAACAGACCCCGGGTTATGGAGGACCTTCAGGACCTTCATGACCCTCCCGCTACGAAAGTCTTGACGGGTGGAAGGGTGGACTTCCCTCCCACTAAATCCCCACCATTATCATTAAATAACGGACCTGGGAACGCGAAGGCAAGCACTTAGGGCCCTATTTCATTAGGACACCATGGCGGCGCGGCGCAACCAGTCGCTGTGACTAAAGAAAAGTACGCAGCTCTAGCGCAACCAAGCGATCGCCGGGTGAGATACCGTTTGTATCCGCGGGTCAGAGGACACCGCCAAATACAGCAGATAAGGGACTTACCGGGAGCAGGCTGGACGGGATCGCATGTACCGGGAGACGAACTGGGCAAAGCACGGGAAGGGCGATGAAGTGGACTTCACGATCACGGCACAGCACACAGTCACTTCACCTAATCATAGGCACTATCTTCACAGGCAGTATCATTAAGGGCAGTCCAAAGCGATATCAGGGCGCGTATTTTCTGTGTACAACTCGCGGTCGCTAGCAGACAGAGTGACGCGCCGACACGCTTCGTTCCTTTACCCGACGCGCGCCAACTTCGCGATACAACGCTAGATGGCGCTAGGCGTATCTTAATACGCTTATAACAAGACGTCTCGCCCGTGGCGAGTACATCCTTCGGAGCCCAGGCTGGGCTAATCCAGAGGGAGCCTGGCAATCTTGAACACAGGCCTCCGGAGGTGTCCATTGGCGGTGTCCAGGTCCACCACCCGCACGACGCCATCCTTCCCAGGTAGGGTGCGAGTAATGCGCCCCAGTCTCCATTGAAGGGCAGGCAGGTTGTCCTCCTTGATGAGGACGAGTTTGCCAACTCGGGGAGGGAAGGATGAGGACAACCATTTGGAGCAGGTTTGGAGTGTGTGGAGGTAGGACTGGGTTCACAGCGTCCAGAAGCGCTGGGAAAGGGCCTGTACCATCTGGAATCGCCTACGTGTGTAGATCGGCCTATCTTCCACGGATAGTTCGGGAAGGGCCGTTAGTGGGCGGCCTATAATGAAATGTCCGGCTGTACGCGGCTCAAAGTCTGAAGGATCAGACGAAAGTGGGCAGAGAGGTCTAGAGTTAAGGACAGCTTCGATTCGTGCTAAAAGTGTAGAGAATTCCTCGAATGTGAGGTGCTGTTCGCCAATTACGCGATATAAAAGTTGCTAAGTTGATTTTATGTTGATCTCATGTAACGCACCGAACCATGGTCCCTTAGGGATGTTCAATAACCAAGTAATGTGCTGACCAGCGAGCTTATGCGCAATCGCAAATTATTCGAGGCAAGAAAGTTTTGTAGTTCAATGAGCTGATTTCTAGCGCCTACATAATTTGTACCGCAGTCCGAGCGGATGAGAACCGGGGCACCGCGTCATGCTATAAAACGCTGTAATGCCGCGAGGAACGCTTCCGTGCTGAGGTCCAAGACCGGTTCCAAATGAACCGCCTTAGTGGAGAGGCACACGAATATACAAAAGTACGCTTTTAAGAGTTTAACATTACGTAGGGTACTAGATTTAACGAGGAATGGGCCAGCGAAATCGGTCGTAACTTGACTAAATACTGGCTGAGGCGTAACTCTATCGGCTGGCAGGTCAGCCATGAAGGGCACTTGCGGCTGGGCCCGGCATCGAAAGCATCTAATGCATTTAAAGACTCGGTGTCTAATAATACGGCGCGCGGACAATATCCAAAATTGTTGGCGTAGGATAGCGTGTAAAGTGTCAGCGCAAGGGTGGCAGTGTATTTTGTGGTAGTGGTCAATGATGAGGTCTACAAGTGGGCTAGAGCTGGGAAGTATGAGCGGATGCTGCGCGTCATATCGGATAGACGCATGGGACAGTCGTCCGCTAACTCTAAGGAGCTCATCTTTAATAAGAGGTGACAGTCGCTGGAGTCTGACGGAGCAGATTTTGCCAGTTTGAAGGCGGTGAAAGTCTTCCGCAAACTCATTGTGCTGAACACTGCGCACCCGGTAAAGTAGGGCCTCTCTTCGTTTACTGACGTACAAGGGGCCTGAGCGTCGCGAATCTGGGTGGTGTCTGCAGTTGTGCAGAAAGCGTTTTAGACAAGCTGTCACTCCGACGAGCTTGTCTAGCGAACTGAACCGAGTGAGCAGGTCAAAGTCAAGACCGGGCACTGTGACCAGTGACGGGATGTGTTTGGGCTTAAGGCCGGACAGGGCGTGATGGCCTAGAGCTAAGGGCATTGCAGACCAAGACTCACAAGGCTGTCTAAGCCACGTGGGAGACCACCATAGGTCGTGAGCTGACAGGGATTGCGCAGACATCCCTCTGCTTGCGCAATCTGCTGGGTTGAGCTCGGAAGGTACGTGTCGCCAGGTACATTCTGGTGAGCCTGAGCTGATTTTAACTACCCTGTTGGCTTCAAAGGGTTGAAGACGATGAGGCGGTGTATTGAGCCAGGACAGGACTATCGTACTGTCTGACCAACATATGTGTTGTTGTATACTGATATGGGCGGATAACTGAACTGACACACGGATCATGAGCTGGGAGAGTAGGGTGGCGGCCGACAGCTCTAACTTGGGGATTATGAGGCGATTCTTGATTGGTGCGACTCGCGACTTGGCGACAATCAAGTGTACTAAAGTATCTCCGGAGGCATCGAGCTCATGGAGATAAACAACGGCGGCAAACCCGGCTTCAGAGGCATCTGCAAACCCGTGAAGCGAGTATGCAGCTGAGCCTTTGTTCGCACAAATGTGCCGAGGAAAGCGAATGCTAGACAACAGCGGCAGATCCTCTGAGATGTGGTGCCACTCCGTTTGTACTTCAGAGGGAGTGGGCTCATTCCATTCCAGCTTCAGTAGCCATAATTGCTGAAGCAGCAGCTTTGCGCGGAAGATAACGGGAGAAACCCAGCCGTTTGGGTCATAAAGTGAGGCTACGGTGCTTAAAATAGACCGCTTTGTGACATGTGTGATAGGGGGCAGAGAAATGCGGTAGGTGAACTCGTCTGACTGAGGGCTCCACTGTATACCCAAGACCTTAATGGACGTGGACTCTGGGTTCATGTCGAAGTCCTTGGGCATGTCGCATTGGTTGTCGGGGAATCTCTCGAGCAGCTTAGGCGAGTTAGATGAGACTGAGCTGAAAGCCGCCTAGGTCTAATAGACTTATTAACTCGTCCTGGAGTGCTTGGGCGGATTCAACTGTGTCATGACCATACAAGACGTCATCAACGAAGATAGACTTGCGAAGAACCTGAGCGGCTCCAGGGTAGCGATGACCTTCATCATCAGCTAGCTGAAGCAGAGTGTGGATTGCATGGTATGGGCTTGATCTTAAGCCGTTGGTGACTGTATTGAGGGCGTAGGTGAGCAGAGGGTGATCTGGTGAGGACCGCCACAGTATCAGTTGATACCGTCTCTGGTCTGGGGCAACCAGCACATTTCTGAACATCCTCTGGATGTCAGTGCTGAAAACTGGATGCGTTCTGAAGGACATGATGATGTCCACAATGTCCTGTTGAAGGGCGGGGCCTGTGTGTAGGCATTCATTTATGCTGACACCATTGGAGCTTTTACAGCTACCATCAAAAACAATGCGCAGCTTGTCCGACCCTGACTTAAATACGCTATGGTGAGGGATATAGAAGTGAGGTTTATGGGCGAATGTATTTGGGTGACAGGGAGCCATGTGCCCTAAGTCGATGTATTCGGCCATAAAGTCGACGTATTTAGAACGCAGAGACGGGTTCGCCATAAGCTTCTTCTCAATATTGAGGAATCTGCGTAATGCGATAGGGTGAGTTTTACCTAGATAAGGGGCGTCCTTTAGAAAGGGCAGAGCGACCGTATATCTGCCTGAGGGATCGCGTGTAGTGGTAGAGCGGAAGATTTCCTCGCATTGTTCCTCCAGGGGATCATTATGAGTGTGAGGTTGAGGCAGGGGCTCCTCAGACTCCCAGAACCTTTCCAGACTCTGACGTATGTCCTGGGCTGATTCAGCTGAGTCTGGTTGTGAGCTGAGTTAATCTGCCGCGCCGGCTGCGCATACAAGTCCACAGTAGGTCCTATCAACGCGAAGTCGAAAATCGTGCCGAAGGCTATGAGGCTTGCCCGGGCCCAACGAGACCTTAGTCCTGTCCAACACCTGGCCAAGAACGTCCAACCCCAATAAGAGGTCGATCGGGGCTGGTGTGTGGTAAAGCTGATCAGCCAATGGCACGGGTAGCTGGCCTAGTATGTGGGAAATGTTTGGTACCTTCTCTACAGGGAGGTAGCCAGTGACGTTTTTTAAAATATGAGCTGTGGCAGTGATTGTAGGAGTATCATTGTGAGTGGGTCGGCATACTATTGTTATTGCCGCTTTTGACTCTGTTTGTGCTGATTCCCAACTCCTGTAATTTTTAAAGAAGTGGGTTTTGATGGTAAGTTCAAAAGTCGTGCCATGCGTGACGTTACTAATGTCAGCATACTGCCCCAGTCCAATAAAGCTCTTGCTGTGTGAAGATGGCCATGTACGTCCGCGACTCTTAGTGAGACGGTTAGCAACAGAATGGGTGTGCCAGTGGGCACAGAAGATGAGTGAGCTGATCCAGTAGCAGCCGAGATTGTATGAGCTGAGTACGTATCAGCTGTGTGGGCATGGGTTGACTGGGCATGGGCTAAAGGGACATGGGCTAAATGGGCACGGTTTGAATGGGCATGGGCTGAATCTACCTCTTCGCTAGGGTGCTCCGTGATAGTTGGTAGTCATAATTGCTGGCGGCGTTCGCGGGGCCTACCTGGCGACCCGGACCTGGGCGGGCTGGCTCTGTGAGCAGAGCTGGGTTGCACCAGTTTATCATGTGCGGGTTCGTGCCGCCTGCTGTTTCTGGGGCGCTCCCTCGAGTGCTCCCTCAGCTGTGGGGGTATATGAGCTGACGAATGAACTGGGCGCGTTGAGTCGTCTGGTCGATGAAGGGACGTGTGGTGGTTGGAGCTCCCACAGTCCTTGCATGCTCCCCTTGACCTGCACTCGCCTCTCGTAGTGACGGCCGAGACAACGCTGGCAGCGCTCGCGTCCCTGTACAAAATCCCAACGGCCCTGTGTTGGCTGGGCATTGTACCATCTGCACGTCATGAGCCTATGTCCCCTAGTGGCACAATAGGGACAGTAGGGCGTCGAGCGTGAGGAAGAGGACGAGGACGATGATGAGGAGCAGCTTTGCTGGAAGGCCGAGTAGACGGGGAAGGGCTGACTGCGAGCCGGGGAGGTGGATGGGCGGTGACGCATTTGCTGCGCTGGGCGGAACGGCTGGTGAGTAGGCTGATCATAGGCGCGGTGAGGCGATGGAGCTGAGGAGCGGCCACGGTAATGGTCGGGTTGTTGCTGAGCCATCTGAGCATAAGTGCGATGGGGCAACTGAGGAGGCGCGCGGCTACGAGAAGGGCCGGGCTGGGGCTGAATGGGTTGAGCCATGGCTATGTTGGAGAACTCTGTCTCCACACAGCGCGCGTGCTCCTCGAGGTCGGAGATAAGGTCCCTTAACGTTGGCAGGGTGTTACTAGACCCGTGCCTGCGTTCAGATAGCGTGCGGAGCTCGCCCTTGAGCTTCCGCACCACTATTGACACAAACACGTAGTCGTCTCCTATGGGCAGATCTAAATTGTTGAGGGCACACTGAGCTGATATGAGTGGCGTGAAGAACAGTGTGCGGATGTTCGAGCGCGTGTGGATGCTTGGCAGCCCCAGGATTATGTCGACGAAACTATCGCTGAGAACCCGGCGGTTCTCGTACCGCTTGGTGAGATGTCCATGGCCACGCCAAAATTTTCATTGGTGACCTTTAAGTGGGACACCATACTTAATGCCTCACCGCTGAGACTCGAGAAGAGACAGTGGAGCTTGACTGCGTCCGACAGGGTCACCATGTTGTCAGTCAGACTCCTAAACAGCTCAATGAAGGAAGGCCAGTCCTCCACTTTTGAGCTGAACCTGGGCAGCGCTATCTTGGGGAGGACGGCTGTGGGCGTATTGACGCCGAAACTGGGCTGAGCGTTATGGGTTGGGGATGACGTGGAAGAGGTTGAGATTTCCTCCCTAGCCATAAGTATCCCCAGGTACGCCCCGGAGGCTTTTGTGTGGTTCGCAGTGTATGTCTTCTCAATCCCCTCGTCTAAGTTCTCTACGTCAAGAATGTTACGCCTTGTATTTGTGCGTAACGCATGTTAAATTCCGTTATGGAATGTTTGGTGTTGCCAGCAATGATCCTTGATCCCACCTCTAGGAGCTGGTGTATAGCTTTGGCGGCCTCCCTAAACATCGCGGCTTGTGACTTGGTCGGCATCGCGATGATTAAAAAGAGACAAAAAAAAAATAAAAAAAAAATAAACAAATTTAAAAGCAGTAAAAAGAACAACATCCTGTATATATTCTATAGTTGGGCCGGACGCACCCGTTCACCAAGGTAAGGGCAAATGGGCTAAAATTAATGCAACAATAAACTACGTTGGGACGCCTTGTATATGTCCCACGGGTGGGCAAACGCATGTGTATGTGTATGTCTGTGTTTATTGAACGCGCGTACGTAATATTAGCCGACCGCAAAAGGAAAAAACAACAAAAAAAATCACGTCATCCGTAGCCCACTAGTGGGCAAGTGCATGCGTAGTAGATGGCGGCGCATCCAATCAGCCAAGAAAGCGTTAGGAAATGGAAAATAGTAAAACAATCTAATAAAAAGAAAGTGTGGGATACGTTGTACGTAGCCCACAGTTGGGCAGACCTGTAGCGGAAACTAGCGCGAAGAATGACGGGAAAAAAAACAATTTTGCATACAATCTCTCGTTATAATACACAAGCGCGCTTAGTCAGTGACGTAAGACAAAATTGGTCACAAGCAACACAAAAACAACAATTAAGCAACGTGCAGAAATAATTGCGTTAAAATAATTTGGATGTTGTGTGGTCGCAATCCTAACACAAATGTTTTCAGACTACCAACGATATTTTTATTGTGGCTGGTAGGTTCGCCACGAGATATAACTTTCACTCGTACGAGTAATGTTACGGGAACAACTGAATTCAGAAATGAAATGTAAAATTATTTTTTAGAGGACTGTAATTGAATGAGCTGATGGAACGTGAAACCAAGTTATGGTGAAATGGGAAACAGTTTACTGGTTACGGGAAGGTCGCCGGGTTACGGGAAGGTCGCCGGTTTTTTTTATTTTATCTCAGGCACTCGAGTAGGGATAGAGGCCTATTTAATTATACTTATAGCGCGAATCTGGCAAAAATAATACTGACAGCTACAAAAAATTCAAACTTTGGTTGGTCACAACGGGGTAAAACTATTAACTAAGATTTTCGCCGCCCAACAAGGTTATCTTGCAAAGGCCATGGGCGGACAAAAACATTCTGTGCACCAAAAAACCGGCGCCAATGCTGACGCTATCCATACGTCATTCACTCTCGAAATAAACCGAGCAACGTCGTCGTATTGTCACATGCGACCTGCGAACAATGAGTCACATACTAAAACAGTTAGGCACGTTTCGGATGCGCTTGCGTCGCTTCGGTCACACACAGCCGCATTGGAAACGCGTCATCGTACCTAACAGTGACACCGAGATTCAAGGCGAAGGTCATCTTTAGAGAAAACAGTTTCTACTAGTAGGTACAGTCGAAGAAGTTACCGGTGGTAGACCACTTTTCGGCGATATTCGCTTGCGCTTACCATTTTTGGAATTTGTAAAATCCTGACAAAAAGCCTGACATTTCAATAATAGTCCGGACTTTTTAGTCATAACATGGAAACGTTACTCACTTTTTATATTTTGTTTTTAGATAAATGAGAAGTTAAAAAGATTAAAGACTTATTTGATATTACTTAATATGTAGCTTTCTTAATCATGTTCCAAAATCAGGACAAATTAAAGAGCCGGACAAACTCCGGACTATAGTCAAAGTCCGGACATGTCCGACTTGACGGATGGTAAGGCTACCCTTGTGCTCTATTCCGACCGCGTACGTTAGCACAAAACAGAAAGTAGCGTGTGCATAGATAGTGTGCAAGCAAATATAGCCGAAAAGCAGTCGACCGGGAACTTCCTCGACTGTACGTATATTTTACTTATAGTAAGTACAGTCACAGACAGTATAGGAAAAATATGTAAACAATTGTAACTCTTAATACAATGGAATAAGGGTGTTACCAGACCAATCGATCGATCGTCGATCGACGGCATCGATCAACATCGATCGATGTCGATCGACTGGTCTGGTAGCTTTAATCGATCGACGGATACCGTTTGACTAGCCAATCGATCGACGACGGTCGGTCGACGTTGATCGATAGGTGTGGTAGCTTTAATCGATCGACGGATACCGTTCGTCTAACCCATCGATCGACGTTGATCGATTAACCCCGGCTATATTCCATCAGTTTCTTCCGAAACGCATGCAGAAGAGGACTCGTTGTTCTTGGCCAGTACGATGTTGCTCGTACTATTATTACGGAGACGCAAACGCAGAAGAATCTGATTGCGGCCGTTTTTTTAAAGCCAAAGATCGCTTATTTTATCCAAATGACATTTTACGCAGCGGTTTTTTTTATATTAGAAAACAGAAAACTAGCTCCATTCAAAAATATCTTGGGAGAGGAAGGGACGGGGATGGAGGGGATACGGTAATGGTAACTTAGTAGAATATTTGTTTTTTTTCCTAAAAATAACCTAACATAACCTCAAATAAAAATAACTTGAAACATCCATTTCCGCACTTTGGATCCCCCCTCCTCTCTCGCCCCTCCCCTCACTCTCCCCCTCCCCTACCTCCCCCTCCCTTCCCGCCCCTCCCCCTCATTCTCCCCCTCCCCTCCCGCCCCCTCCCACTTACTCTCTCCCTCCCCCTCCCTCTCCCTCTCCCCCCTCCCCCTCCCACTCTTTTCCCCTTCCCCGCTTTTTCGGTGTTGCTTAATCTTAAATTTATAAAAAAAGTGAAGCGGCCGGCGCGTCTATAGTCGCGTAGCCGGACAAAAATTACTTACGATAATTCTAAAACTTTTCGTTTTTGCTGAGTGGATAGAGTATGTGGATTGTGAGCTATTTTTAAAAAGTTAGAAGTTTTATGACTGTGCTTTAGGTATGGTTTAGGTATTTCATAATATTTCGTGTAACGTAATGTATATAATATTAAAGTTTGATATGTTGAGTGTTTCATAATAAGAACTATCTTATCTTTGTGTTGTAAAAAGTTTAGAAACATAATATATGTGGAACTATGAAAATCACAAAATCACTCTTTTTGTCTTTGAATAAAATTTTAAAATTTATGAAATAATATTTAAGACTTTCAGTGGTTAGTGGTACACATGTTGAACAAAGTTTAGAAAGTTAAGTGGTGTGCTTCTTTGATCATTTCATTTTTCCTTCGTAGCACACGCAATAAAAAATTAAAATTGACAGAATCGCTCATACATGTCCTTTGTAATACTACTTTATACCACACAAAAAATTAGAAACATACATACAGTGCATTTTGTTTAAATCACGAATAAAATATTTCGCTAACGTACGTTTCTTTATGCGGACGCGGGCGGTTGCGGGCCGTGCGGGCGCGGCGCGGCGGTGGCGGCGGGCAGGCGCGGGGGTGGGGGCATACCTACCTACACTCTATATGAATGATAATCCAATCGTCACGTCAGACGAGTGGATACATGGCGAACATAATACAAGAAGACGTAATGCAGAAAAAGTAAACTAAGTACCTTAACCTACTTACTTTACATCTTATGATATCAATAAAAACATTATTAAATGACTAGTTTTCAGTAGTTAGTACTTACAGATCGCGCAATTCTTCTTTCAGATAAGATTATTCTACAATCATCCGAAATTATTCTTTCAGATAAGATTATTCTACAATCATCCGAATTGGATGAATGGGATGAAAACGTAAACACGCAATAATAAATTAAAATTTACAGAATCGCTCATCATGGCCTTTGTAATGCTATTTTATACCACACAAAAAATAGAAACATACATACAGTGCATTTTGTTTTAACACGAATAAAATATTTCACCAAGGGGGGATTCTACCAAACTGGAATAAGGTCTTATACCTAGATTAAACGCCGAATTTGTATTGACTAATCTCGGAGTAAGTCTTATTCCAGTTTGGTCGAATCCACCCTAAATACGCGATTGGGCATGCAGGACGTGGGCAGGTGGATTTGGGCATCAACTCGTTGCACCAAAATTTTGTTCTAACTGGTCACACCGCTAAAAGCAGTATTATTTGTTTCAACCCGTCACAAGTTGATTTATTTCTATTAGGACACATTGTAATTTTTGTAGCTATTGCAGCTACTTACTTTATTACTGCTCTTTAATGATTTCTTGCAGTAAGCCGACGTTATTATCTTATTTGCCCCTGCCCCTTATCTGTGCATAATACCATAGAATACTTACATAATAGTACAAGTACAGAAGATTCACTCCGCAAAGTCATTTAAATAAATAGCGACTCTTGCTAAGACACAATAAAATGCAATTCAGGTCGCACACCGCTCCCTTATCTACAGTTAAATTCACCTAGAAGTTGCCTCTCTTTCTATCGCGTACTCTTATCTCTTCTAATGACTTTTGGGTTGTCTTCTTTTAAGTAATAATTAATCTGAATACTTACTTAATTTACTACAAGTTATGGTGTTTATAATGTGTACTTAAAAGTGAACAAATTACCATTTCAAATAATCCTAGGCTAGGTATGTCAGTACAGTCAACGCCACATCAGACTACCTAAACGGTAATATAATATATATTACTGTGCTACCTATACATGTTTATTTGCACCACCAGTGACACTCCGTGTACGTGAGAGCTCGAGCGCTGGTGACCTTGAGCAGAACGTATAAACACTAGCGTTTAATACCGAAATGGAATTTAGACTTTTGCCAAAGAAGACGTATGTATAATTATGTTACATAGTATGTTATGAAACGTAAAGTAGTATTAGCAGTTACTCCATTAAGTAAGTAACTACTACGGCTTGCAGTCCTGGTACTGTGGAGAAAAAAGGATTCCCGGTACTGCGCTTACTATGGTACCGGGAAAACCGGAAATTTCCGGTACTTTTTGGTACTGAATTTTTAAGCCAGATGTAACTAACGTTTGATTAATGGATCAATGAGCAAATCAAAATATTACACAAAATTTTTATAATAAAAAAATTGTTTTGCTAATTGCTATACTAGCTGTGGCATCACTTTATCGAATGGAATTGGCTAGAGGTCATTCGAGTTGAATGTTTTAAATTTAAAAGAGTCTATATACAATGGATTTTTATCATGAGTGTTTTAAGGTGAGTAAAAAATATAAATTCGTCCAAACCGAGACCGTTCAAACGGCGACAGACCCTTCTCCAACGGATGCCCTCGGCCGAGATTGTGGTATTAGGAGACTGCAATGTCCACCACGTCGAATGGCTTGGTTCACTCAAAACTGACCACGGGTACAGGAACGGGTAGAGTCGTTCATGACTTCGCTTTGGCCTACAGTCTGTCCCAATTGGTAACAGAGCCTACGTGGATTCCAGATGTGGAGGGCCATGCACCTTTCTTATTGGACCTTCTGCTGACCTCTCACCCAGACGGCTATCAAGTTTCTATTGATGCACCACTAGGCTCATCAGACCACTGTCTGATTCGTAGCACTGTGCCTTTCACAGAAATTTTAAAAACGTCGAGTCTGGCATTATAGGTCAGCGGACTGGGATGCGATGGGAGTTTCTTTATAATAATAATAATAATTTAATTTAATTCAGGCAACATACAATGTATAGATGGTATAAAATACAATGAGGCCCATATAATATATACCTTACAGACTAACATACATACAAAATAAACAATTGTTGTTAGTAAATATAACTTATAACTATGTTAGTATTTAGCACTGGCTTGTGCTGCTCCGGTGGTGTTGGTGGGCAATCTCCCGCGGAAACGCCGGTACATCACGCCCTTCGGCCAGAAGTCTTCCTTCATAAAAGTGTCCAGCATGGCTGTCGGGACTCGCACCACAACTGCCTTGAAACTGACATTGTGTTGCGACTCCAGCGGCTCCACCCTCAGAAGGAAGTTGGTCTTCGTCTTGATGTACTCTATCACATCCTGCACGGTGATGGTGTAGTGCAGGCGCGAAAGGTACATCAGCGTGGTCGGCGTCGCAGCGCGCAACAGGAACTGGGGCCCTGTCAGTGCGGTGCCGCAACGGTTCTGATTCGGCCGGTTACGGCGTGCCCTCTTCCTTTGGACCTTAACGAAACCGTCGTCGTCTAGATCCATGGTGTCACGCTCTGACATTCTCTGAGCTGTTAAGTTGGACGCAGCAACAGAGGCGTAGTCACGACGACTGGGCTTCGTTGGTTTGGTGACAGGCTCAGGCACATCTGTCACGTGCGGCACCGCGGGCGAAGGCGCGGGGCAGGACGGCGGTGGCGGCGCGCGGGGCGCGGCGTCAGCATGCTGCACGGCACGGGGGGCCGGCGGCTGCGGGGCGCGGGGAGCCGGCACCGGCGACTGCGGAGCGCACCGAGCCGGCGTCCGCGCGGGGGCCACGACTGCGTCAGCGCTGCACGGCGCGGGCGACGAGGTTGGCGTCGAGAATGCTGACTCAAAACTCAGCCGCGGTGCATTGACGAATGCACCGCGCCGCGTGTTGACGTTTGAGTCATCGACGACTGACCTAGTTACTGCGAGTGATGCGCGCAAACTATCGACCTCCTTGCGCAACTCACTCACAGCGATCTGTGATGCCTCGTATTTCAGCACCACGTCCGCCAAGCCCGCCTTCATGGTCACGATGTCCTTCAGGAGGCTGGTTACGTCGACGTGATCGAACGTGACGGGAGGGAGCTTATTTAGGTCCCTCGCCACAAACGTTGGCACGTCGTCAGGGTCGGTCTCTTTCAGCAGCGTTATAATCTCCTGAAGGCTCTTCGGTGTCCCGTCGCGCCGATGAGACACCATTCGGTCGCTTTTGTTCAGTGACCCAAACAAAAGTTTCTTGGCTGCAGATACGTCTTCCTCGCTGAAGCTGGACTTGCAGATCTGCACCGCACTCACTTCGTCCATCACGTCCAGCTTCTGTTGCAGGAAGGCGAGGAGCTCGTTTACCACGAGTTTGTCGCTCATGGTGACTGTTCGAGCGGCGTCACGCGCCGCGATACGTGTCCGATTTACACTTTTACTAATCGACGCGTCCGCACAGAACGTTGCATACTGCGAGACGCAGTCTTCTTTGCGTCCTACTACGAGTTTGCTTCTCACTGGATGATCTTGATGTCGCCGCCGACTTTATCGTTGATGTGATACTGCAGGGAATGAAACTTTTTAATCCAAACTCTGTAGTTCCCATTGGCGGCAGGTCTCAACCATGGTTTGGTCGTTGCTGCAAAATGGTGTCTCGCCAAAAGTGACAACATTACATGGCCTGGGCTAATGCGGTGTCATCAAAGGATCCAAACACCAGTGCGCTCAGGAAGAGGTACAACTTTGCCGCCAGGTCCTTTAAGAAGGACATTGCCAAGGCGAAGTCATCATTCATAAGTGGAATTGGCGAGAGGCTAGTGCGTCTTCCTTCGGGTACGCGTGCGTTCCGGTCTCTCGCCAAAGCTATCTTAGGGAATTTTTGTCAGCCGTCCCTACCACCATTGCACAAGACCGATGACTGCCTCACCCATATTGCAAAGGAGAAAGCCGATCTCTTGGGCACTCTTTTTGCATCAAACTCGCCTTGGACGATGGGAAAAACTCTCCACCAACCATACCGCATTGCGCTTGTTCAATGCCAAACGTCCGGTTCCTACAAAGGTCAGTTCGTAAGGCTCTTTTTTCCTTGATATCCATAAGTCGAGTGGGCCTGGTGCAGTTCCTCCCATGAGTTGGCGCTGGTTCTAACGCGCGTTTTCCGGCTCTCTTACACTACTGGCGTTGTCCCGAGCTCTTGAAAGACAGCCCTTGTCCACCCGATTCTCGAAAAAAATCGATCGCTCAGATCCGTCCAACTACAGGCCAATAGCCATCACCTCTTTGCTCTCCAAAGTAATCCCAACAAGTCCCACAGGGGTGTGTGTTAGCCCATTCTCTGTTTCTTCTGCATATCAATGACATGTTGCATAACAACAGCATTCATTGCTACGCGATTGTCAGTAAGGGAGTAACGCTCTACACTGGACGAGCTAATATTTCTCGGGAAAGCGTCATCGAGAGCCGGAATAAACTTGTGACTGACACCAAGAACATGTTAAGTCATGTCTTGAATTGGGGCCGACATAACTTAGTCCACTGTAACCCCTCCAAAACACAAGTTTGCGCATTTACCGCGAAAAAACATCCCTTTCTCGTACCTCTGAACTTTTGAGGGAGCTCTCCCTTGATACCAATCCGACTATTGGAATCCTTGTCGTCGATGTTTCGAGTGACGTTCAGTTTCGAGGTCATTTGGAAGGTAAAGCTAAATTAGCAAACAAAAAAGAAATTATTTAAATGGAATTATCAAATCATTGGAGTGCGATGACGATGAAACCGTACGGTGTAGGGTACGGGTACATTAGTTACAATTTTTTCCCCAGAAAAAGTACCGGTGACGTAACGGTTGAGAACTGTGGAGACAAAAATTTGGTAACGCTACGAAATTTGTATGGTTTTCAACTAAGAGCATTAGCCGAGGTTACCGGTAACGACTACCGCAAACGCGGAGCCTAATATTGGCGTAATTTGAAGTTATAACAAAAGTACCAAAAGTACCGAATTTCCCGGGAAACAAATTCTCAGTACCGGTACTGCGTAAAAAGTCAATTTCCCGGGAAATACCAGGAATTCCTGGGAGCAAGCCCTAGTAACTACCAACCTAGATAAGTACTTGTAAATTGTAATAATATCGGTAGGTACTTAATAATTGCAGGTGACTAGTAGAATTGATATTATAATACTTAATTAAGTAAATAGGTACCTACGTACTTATGTAGACATACAGACGCAGGGGGACTGTGTTTTATAATTAGTAGGTACCTAGGTAGTGATGAATGATTTAGTGATAATAAGAGTACCTACTTACCATACTATAATTTAGGAAATAATTTTGCATACTTACCTGAAGCTCTTAATTGATTAATTGTCAAAAAAACACGTAAGGGTTGTGGAAAAAACTTTAATCGTATGATGTGGCCCTAGCTAGATACGCAATTCTATAGCCTATTGTAATCATGCATCTTAAAAATTACTTTCCTATTATTGTGATTTGTGAACATGACAGGATGATAGATTGATTAACCAAAATGAAAAATAAACAGATACGTACTTAATCATTTGCAGTTTTTATTTTTAATTAAGAATATGTTACATACTCATCCGTTTACGTTACGTACGTTTTCATCCCATTCATCCAATTCGGATAATTGTAGAATAATCTTATCTGTAAGAAGAATTGCGCGATCTGTACTTAACTACCTACTCAAAACTTGTCATTTAATAATGTTTTGTTGTCAGCTAAGATGTAAAGTAAGTAGGCAGGTACTTAGTTTACTTTCCTGCATTAAGTCTTCTTGTATTATGTTCGCCTTGTATCCACTATTCAACTCGTCTGACGTGACGAGTGGATTATCAGTCATATAGAGTGTAGGTAGGTATGCCCCCACCCCCGCGCCTGCCCGCCGCCACCGCAGCGCCGCGCCCGCAGCCGCCCGCGTCCGCATAAAGAAACGTACGTTAGCGAAATATTTTATTCGTGATTTAAACAAAATGCACTGTATGTATATTTCTAATTTTTTGTGTGGTATAAAATAGTATTACAAAGGACATGTATGAGCGATTCTGTCAATTTTAATTTATTATTGCGTGTGTTACGAAAGAAAAATGAAATGATCAAAGAAGCACACCACTTAACTTTCTAAACTTTGTTCAACATGTATACCACTAACCACTGAAAGTCTTAAATATTATTTCATAAATTTTAATATTTTATTTAACGACAAAAAGAGTGATTTTGTGATTTTCATAGTTCCACATATATTATGTTTCTAAACTTTTTACAACACAAAGATAAGATAGTTCTTATTATAAAACACTCAACATTTCAAACTTTAATATTATATACATTACTGTACACGAAATATTATGAAATACCTAAACCATACCTAAAGCACAGTCATAAAAGTTCTAACTTTTTAAAAGTAGCTCACAATCCACACACTCTATCCACTCAGCAAAAACGAAAAGTTTTAGAATTATCAAAACTTCTTTATGGAATTTAATGTCCCACGACCGGACTACTAATCAAACAGCTCGATCTGACACCCAATCCATTCTACCGGTCGATTGTCGATCGACATCGATCGATTGGTCTGGTAGAAACTATCGATCGACGTCGACTAATCCATTTTACCATCGATCGATAAACGATCGACGATCGATCGATAGGTCTGGTAGACACTATCAATCGACGTCGACTAATCCATTCTACCATCGATCGATGCCGTCGATCGACGATCAATCGATTGGTCTGGTAACACCCTTAGAGTCAAAATGTATACATATTGGTGCTCGTGTCTGTACTTATGGTTTTATTTATATTTTACCTACAGTTTTAAAATTAATACTGTTCTGGTTTTGGTTTCATTTAGAATGAAGCTCAGTGGCTTCATACTAAATGAAGATGAATCAGTGACTTACATCGTACAGGTACTTACTAAAATCTCATCTACCTACTTACTTTGTCTTTTTGTCTGTCACTTGGAGTTGGTAGAGACGGATTCAACTTTAAGCAGGATTCATATACTTACTTAAATCGATATTATTATTATAAGTATTTAAGATTCCAAGGCAGACCGCCTCTAACAATTTTTATAAGTAAAGGTCAGTATTACAATAATGAAACAAAACAACCAACAAGAAACTCGTCGCGTCTTTAATCTCCAACTACATTGGTGTAGACTTGTAGAGTGTAGGAGCAAAAACTTTATAGCGATGCGTGAAATGGATGACACAAGAAATTAAATGTTAATGGGATGTTAATAGGCTTCACGGTACATACTTATTTACGAAACTAATTTAAAGCTACATAATTAGCAACTCAACTCGAGATAACTTACCGTAAGTCTATAACGAATAGGGACTTATGTCGTAGCACGTAAACTGGGCTGAATAATTGTAATAAGTGTAATAACCAATAAAAAATTGCATAGGCAGCGCTAAGAATTTGCAGCTGAACAGATGCTATCTGAGAAGCTCTATTTAAGCCGGTTACGAGCGTTGCCGTTAGCGTACATTTGACGTACCTTTTTAGCCTCCAATGTGTCAACGGGGACGGCTGACGTACCTTTTGATTTAGTCGACGGGAGTTTCTCGCGTGTTCTTCTCGGAACAACATGTGTTGAGACTCCATTTTATTACATTCTACCGTACAAACTCGAAAATCCTTAGCGGAATACTTGACATTGGCGAAATCTTTAAAGGAAACGCCACAAAACAAAGAATAGTCGACGAGCTGTAATGAAAGAGCAATCAAAGCTTTACGAGTGATTTGAGCGAGAAAAAAGCTTATGTACCTTTTTACCCAAAATGGTAGCTTTTCAGCGCTGGAAATGTACCTTTTGGGAACTCAGTTGCGGCAACCGGACCACAAGATGGGTGCCCAAATTCAAAACATAAAATTCCTCCGTGCTTCGGAAGGCAGACGTTGGTCCCGGTTCACATACTTACGATGTGAATGTGAATGTGAATGCGACGACCTCCTCGGTCGAGTGGTTTGTACACCGGTTTCATGATATCGCCATCTCTGAGGTCCCGGGTTCGATCCCCGATCGGCTCAATTTAGAAATTATTGTTTTTTTAAATTGTCTCAGGTTAGGGTGTATATATAATAGATAGACTATGTATAATAAGTATGTATTTAAGTATGTTTATCCGTTGTCTAGTAACCACTAAACGAGTTTCTTAACGAAGCTTCTCTTGGGCTAGATAATTGGTGTGAGTGTCTGAAAGTTTATTTATTTCATTTATTATTTAACTAGCGACCCGCCCCGGCTTCGCACGGGTTACTACCTGTACCCGTACCTAAACAAATTATAGCGTATAACCTTCCTCGATGAATGGGCTATCTAACACTGAAAGAATTTTACAAACCGGACCAGTAGTTCAGTTTTATAATATTAGTATAGATGTAAGGTAGTCGATAAAACCCACCAACCTGCAATGGTCCAGCGTGGTGGGCTATAGCCCAATCTGCCCCATGTGATGTTGTCCATGTGCGAAGGGCCGTGTCCAGAAGTGGGACGTTCATTAGCTGATGATGATGAGATGCTATCTTTTCGGGTTTTCATCTTGCAATAGGGAAAACACAAAGCATCGATGCGTAATTACTAAAGCATTATGGTTGGCCATCCACTCGTGATATACCTACTCTTGCGATTTGAGCGTCGTCAACTTCCATGGCTTGCTGCGGTGGTCGTTTTCCATAGGGAGTTTAACCAAAAAAATCACACGAGAAAATTTTCTCGACCCGTTTTCTCGTGTTATGTCTATACTCGATATGTCAAAAATAGACATAATAGTAGTTTTTGCTTGTCTATGGTATTTTTGTCTACAAACCCTAACATCAACATGATTTTATCTAGTTTTGACGACTGTAACCAAGAAGTTTGTCGTTCCCGCCATCGAAGGAAGAGCGAATGTCCGCGACATTATACAGAGCGTCCCACGGACATGCCGCATGGAGGGAAAGTACCTTGAATATTGTAGATGGAACATTTTGCTGAAAGAAGACATTATTTGAATTTAAAAAACAATTTAAACTGCATTCATAGATATTTATATAATTACATGGTTGAACCGGGAATCGAACCCGTTACATGAGAAAAATAATCATCCTGTAGCTTTATCCTACCGATCGAAAGGCTTCATTATAAAGATTATTTTTTGTTAAATAACATAGTATCACAAATAAAAGGAAGACCATGAATTTTAACATTTGATGTGAAATTTGTTCAGAAAAATGAAAAGCTGACATTGCCGTGAGGGCATTACAAGTGACATTGAAATAAATACATACATACATAAATTGATTCATTTTGTATTAAAAATGTTAAAATTCATACTTTTCCTTTTATTTGAGACACTATGTTATTTAGCAAAAAATAATCCTTATGATGAAGCCTTTCGATCGGTATAATAAAGCCTTTGATTATTTTTCTCATGTAACGGGTTCGATTCCCGGTTCAACCATGTATTTTTTTTTTAAATATCTATGAATGCAGTTTAAATTGTTTTTTAAATTCAAATAATGTCTTCTTTCAGTAAAATGTTCTATCTACAATATTCAAGGTACTTTCCCTCCATGTGGCATGTCCGTGGGACGCCCTGTATACCTACCTGTGTTGCACATGCCGCTGTTCTGTCACCTCTTAGGGAAATAATACTTTTATCTTACTATGCAAAATTCGTATAGAAATATGCATAGTAAGATTAAAGGTATACTACTCTAAGATATTATTATCAGCTATCATTATCTACTGTTCTAAAAGCCTTTCGAGAGAAAGTTGTCGAAAGCCGCTGCGCTTCGAGTTTCTCTATAATTAACTAGTACGTAACCTAACCTAGAATTCAAGCGAAGCTATAGTTGGATTGTGCAATATTATGACTGTCATATAATATAATGTCCTATTAATTTGTGCTGTAATATTTTTTTTATGATGATGGCCTTTGCCCCCCTAGTGGCGCAGTAGGTATATACTCGTAGACTATACCTAGGTACTTTACTTTAATATTTTTTTATTTGAACGATGCGAAACATCCTGCATCTTTTATTAAGTTTCGATTATATTCTCGATAATGTAAGTTACGAAACCATCTATATATTTTATAAAGAGGATTTAGCTTTATTTAAAACATATTTAATTATGTATTTATCAACTAAAACCATCCTTATCCATCTATGATGGTTTATCTCCTATATTGTGACTGTGAGTAGGGGACTTCCAGTCGGTGAATACGTGTTAGTTATATTACATAGGACAAATTACAACAATCTCATTATAATTATTATCCAAGCACCGTACTGGTCGGCCCGCAAACCTTAATAAGTAGTTACCTACTTACATAATATGTGGTATGTGTGGTCGACCCGATAATGACAATATTACAAGAAAAACATTTGTTTGGTTGAATGAAATAAACTAAAGTACTTAGGTAGGAAGGTGCGTGGTTTGATTCCCGCCTGAGGTTGTCGTCTTTTTCGCGTGTTTAAAATTATACTTAAGTATATTTAAGCGTTAATAAAACGTTAAAATATAAACATTAATCTATAAACGCAGCTTCATCTTAACCGAATGTTCAAATATTTGTAAAAATATTTCTTTCGGATCTCAGAGGTGAAAACTTCTAAGATTTAATAAAGCAATGTTGACTAAAAACATAAGCATCAAGCACTGACAAATTTCGACGGTTGAAAGCCAGACCTCGGTAGCCAAGTGGTTAAGGCAGCCGCCCGGAATGCGGAAGGTGCGTGGTTCGATTCCCGCCTGAGGTTGTTTTTTTTTAGTGTTTAATATTTTACTTAAAGTACTTAATTCACAATTATAATAAAATTAATGTAGTTAGGTACCTACTACCAGGTAAGTATTTACACAGCATTTATTATTAGTCATAGTAAAACATGACTCTGATAAGAGGAAACAGGAAAAGAGGGGATGGGATTGTACAAATAAAAATGCAATGATTTTTTTTGTAATTTGTAATATTTGTGAATTGCGGAGCACAATGAAATACGTCTGTATCGAACAATGGTTTAATGTGGGAAGAAAGTAAGTACCGTACATGAAGTTATAAGAAAGTATGTTCAGATACCCTCGACTTACAATATTTATAATGTCGACTTATAGTCCACTAAATACATCCTTAATCTATTGTGATAAGGTTGAAAATAATATCTAACACATACATTACACCCTACCACTTATTTATTACTTAAATGTAAATATACATCTATCCAATAATATGAAAATGCCAACAACAAATTAACACACTAATTACATTTAAAAAGTTACGGGGTTGCCGAATCTTTCGACGGGTCTACGGACCCGAATAGACCTCTCAGGAACGTTCACTGGTGGTGCAGTGGCCGGTGAAACTACTACCATGCCTGTGCCTTCGCTACTTTCAGCTGACTCCGAACTGGGACACGAAAGAATTGAAATTGGTGATCTTTTTCGTATTTGGTCTATATGCCTCTTAATAAGTTGACCGTTCTCCCGGGATACTGTATAATTACGGGAGCCTAATATTCTCTCAATTTTACCCTTAGCCCACTTATCATTACCCGTGCCAAATTCCCTAATCCATACCTCCTCACCTACCTCAAAGCTACGAGAGACACCCCCAGCCTTTCGTACCTGATTTTCCTGCGCTTCTTGTACGCTAGCTACAGCATTACTGTTTCCAGTACAGATAAGATCCAACCTAGAACGTAAATTCCTATGTTGTAACAACATGGCTGGTGATTGACCAGTCGAACTATGAACAGTGTTACGATATGCAAAAAGATAAGACTGGAGTGCTGCATCCAAATCGATTTTCTCGTGTAAAGCTTTTTTTAAAGCTCTTTTGCAGAGCTTAACTGCGTTTTCGGCCGCACCGTTTGAAGAAGGGTGGTACGCCGGAGCGAAAGTATGACTTATTCCATTATTTTTCATAAAATAACCTAACTCTTTACTAGTAAAGTCGGAAACAATCTCTTTCGGAAGACCAAACCTAGAAAAAATTTCCCTTAAAACTTTAATTACATCCCCGGCCGACGAACGAGTCATCTTATATGCTTCAATCCATTTTGTTGTTGAATCCACTATTACAAAAAATATAAAACCGTTAAAAGGGCCCAAAAAGTCCATGTGTAGTCTACTCCAGGGTTCCGCGTGATAAACCCAAGGTTTCGGCGGCGCGTGTGGCGGAGCCGGAGCGTCCAGCGCGCACACTACGCATTCTCGACAAGTTCGCTCGATATCCGCGTCGATTCCCGGCCACCAAACGTAACTACGAGCTATGCTTTTCATTTTTACTACACCCATGTGTCCCGTATGCAATTCTTTCAAAATACAGTCGCGTAACTCAGACGGTATCACCATTCGATATCCCCACATAATACATCCCGAGTCTAAATATAAATCATTTCGCCTCAAAAAGTACGGTTCTATGTCCGGCGATGGACACTTATTTGGCCACCCTGAACGCAAAAACATATAAATGCCCGTTAAAGTTTTATCCTTTTTAACTTTTTCATTAACTAAGTCTCTTGTTACAGGTAAAAAATCTTGAACAAAATTAACATAAGTTTTAACTTCTTTCTCCATACTACAGCTATCGACGGGTAACCTAGATAATGCATCCGCGCTATTTTTTAATGTCGGTACATACTCAATATCAAATTGATACCCCGATAAAATAACCGCCCACCTTTGTAATCTGCTGGCCGCCATCGTAGGTATACCTGCCTTTTCTCCAAAAATACTAACTAAGGGTTTGTGGTCTGTCTTTAACAAAAAATTTCGGCCGTACAAATATTGATGAAATTTTTTAACGCCATATACGATAGCTAACGCTTCTCTTTGTATTTGCGAATAGTTAGTTTCTGCTGAACTGAGCGTGCGTGATGCAAATGCGATAGGTCGCTCGCGGCCGTCGCGCATCTTGTGAGATATGACGGCTCCTACCCCGCTCGCGCTCGCATCCGTCGTCAAGATGATCGGTAGCTCCGGATCATAATGAGCTAATACCTCACTCGAAACTAATAATTGCTTCACCTTCGTAAAAGCTTCTGTACACTGATCTGTCCAAATAAATTTAGAATCCTTCTGTAATAACTTATACAAAGGCGATAGCAACATGCTGATATTTTTTACGAATTTAGCATAGTACATTACTAAACCTAAAAATGATCTTAACTCAGAAATATTTTTCGGCACGGGCGCTTTATGAATCGCCCTCAACTTTTGTGGACAAGTATGAACACCCTCTTTACTAATTACGTAACCTAAATAAGTTACCGATTCTGCAAAGAAAGTGCATTTCTCTTTTTTTACTTTTAAACCGAAATGCTTTAATCGCTCCAAAACTTTGTACAGTGTCTCTATATGTGACTTATCATCCCTTCCCGTCAAAATCAGGTCATCCAAGAACACCCCGACCCTCGGCATGTCCGCAAACATTTGTTCTAACTTCCTTTATTAATTGAAATTTATAAAAAAATTGTTCCAAACATTGGAAATATTAGCTCTCCTGTTATATTGAGTAGAGGGCCGAAATCAACTTCATCGACTCCGGCACGCTGCCGTATATTTGACCCCCGTAGCGATCTGCATATACCTAAATATAACAACAGTTACTCAGAGCCTTCTATTGATGTAAAGATAAGTAGTGCACAAGGGACGACGACGTCTCAGGAGTTACCTGCTACTCAGTCACAAACCACAAAACCACAAATACACCAAAAAAATCAAACTACATCAATAGATAACATTGCATCAACAAGCACTCATCAGAAGACTGTCACGATTACGTCATCATCGGTAACTACCCCGACCTCACTGACTACGCCAGATGACACGGCTGCGCGGAAGAAAACCTTATTTATTCTAGGCGACCAGCAAATAAGCGGTTTAGCTCAAATCCTAACTAAGACTAGGTCTAATAAGTGGAATGACTACCAAGTTACATCATTTGTAAAACCGAATGCATTGTGCTCAGAAGTCCTATCTTATTGTGACATATTGAAAGAAAAAATATGTAAAGACGACAGAGTTATCCTTGCGGTTGGTGCTAATGAGACAAATCCATTTTTATTAATAAAACATTTAAATATAGCCTTACACAAACTTCAAAATATAAAGGTCTATGTCATTGGAGTTTTAAAAAGTCAATATATTCAGGAATTAAAATTAAATGAGTACATTTCGTCGGTCACAAAAACATATACAAACTGTAAATACTTACAATGTACAAACTATCGATTGCAGTATTATTCTCTTTTAGATATCGCAAAAAAAATTAATTTTACAATTGATGTCGAGGATTATGAAAATACTTTTTTAAACACAAACAAAATCAAACAATTTATAAATAAAATAAATGATACGGGTAAAGAAAAATTAATTAAAGGCACTATTCCATACTATTTTAACAAACAAAAAAATAAACAAAAAGTGACAAAAAATACTAATAACAATATCAATATTATACAATTAAATAACTCACCAAGTCAGCCCAAGAAAGGCACCATTCCATTTTACTTTGTTACAAAAACAAAACCACAAACACATCACTTTTTTCGTCGAAACACCAACTTCTAAGTTAAATGTATTACACCAAAATATCGCAGGACTCCTAAATAAGATTGATTCACTGCACTTAACTTTGTTACTATTACGGCAGCAAAGTAATTTGCAAATTGATATTATTTGTCTATCGGAAACATTTGTCACGTGTGGTTGTGAGAAAAACATTGTTCTGACTAACTACAAGCTAGCAGCCCACTTCTCCAGACAAAAAGAAAAGCGTGGAGGTACCTGCATATTAGTGCAAAAGAAACTTGACTTTAAACTAATAGATCTAACTAAGGAAATCGCATGCAAAAACAATTTCGAATGTTGTGGTATAGAATTGATAACGTATAACATTGTAATTATATGTATCTACAGAATACCAAAAAGTAACACGTCAGTATTTTTCAGTAAATTAGAATGTTTACTACATAAATTAACACAAAATAAATATAAAAAGATTGTTTTAACCGGGGATTGGAATATAGACATATTAAAAAATAATCCACTAAGTCGAGAACTGACAAGCTTACTAAATAATTATAATATAGATATTCATATTACAAAACCAACCAGAAACCAGTCATGTATAGATCAGATAGCAAGCAATATTCCGAAGGTTAATTCTGATGTGCACTATCTATGTCTATCCGATCATGAGACTGGACAAACTTTATCAATTCCAGTAAAGGCTCAAAAATACCATTCTTTTTGGTTTGAGTTTAAACGCGATTTTTGTATGCAGAACATAAATAAGTTTGTCACGTGTATATCCGCTTTGAGTTTTTCTGAAGTTTATAAGCAGGATAAAGTGGAGGCATGTTTTGATACTTTTCATGACACATATAAACTATTCTTTGACTTATGCTTTCCAGTGATAAAGGTAAAAATGACGAACAGTGGACTAAAGGGGAGATGGTTGACTAAGGGAATAAAAAAATCAAGTATTATAAAGAGAAGACTATATATAAAGTATAAATTTACAGGGGGTAATAAAAAGTTAAATAAAACAAAATATAAAAAATACTCCAATATTTTAAAAAAATGTATAAATAAATCCCAAAGAATACAAAACAATAGGTATTTGAAGTCTAACATAAATAAGTGCAAAGCGACATGGAATATAATAAATGATAAAATTAATAATAAACCTGCACCCAATAATATTGACATAATAAATTTTAATAATATGACATATACAGATCCTAAAAATATTGCTGACATTTTTAATGAATTCTATTTAAACGTCACCAAAAGCAAAACATTCAAAAAGTCTGGTGTAAAGCATTTTGTGAAAGAAAATCAGTATTCAATTTTTCTATGTCCTACTGATGAACAGGAAGTATACAAGTTGTTGGTGTCACTTAATAACAAAAAATCGGTGGGATACGACGATATCAATACCGCGTCTTTAAAAGCATGTGCGGCACACATTTGTAAGCCATTAAGCTACATGATAAATTTATCTTTTGCAACGGGAGAGTTTCCAAGTAAACTGAAACTTTCTGTCATCAAACCGCTTTTTAAGAAAGGTGATGCTAAAGATGTCAATAACTTTAGACCGGTTACGCTCATACCCATTCTATCAAAAATTTTCGAAAAAGCCATGTTAAAACGTATTAACGATTTTTTTGAGAAACATCGTATTCTAAATCAGCAACAATTTGGCTTCCGGAAAGGCAGATCAACACAATTAGCTTGCTTTGATTTAGTGAAAGCTATAACAGAAAGCCTTAATGACAAAACTCCGATTGTAGCAATATTTTTAGATATGAGCAAGGCTTTCGATTTTGTGGAGCACACCATTTTGTTAGATAAGCTGAATAAATATGGTATTAGGGGGGTAGCACACGATTGGATCAGCAGCTATCTCAAGGCTAGGAATCAATGTGTAGAAGTGTCAAAAATAACGACTGATAAGAAGATACCAACAAAAACTAACTCTAGATCAGACTATAAAGAAAACTGCTGTGGTGTACCCCAGGGAAGCATCCTGGGACCACTTTTGTTCTTGAGTTACATAAATGACATTCCTGCTGCAACATCTGAAAAAACCATTATATTCGCGGATGATACTACCCTTATCATTAAAGATAAAGACAATGATAAATTAAGAGATAAAATAACTAAATGTATCCATGACATAAATAATTGGTTAAATGATAATAATTTAATTATAAATATACAAAAAACGAAAATGATACAATTTAGGACGTACAAACAAAATGACATCAAATTGGACATAACTTACAACAATGAACGTATTTGTGCAGTAGAAACAACTGATTTTTTAGGCTTTACAATTGACCAACACTGTAACTGGAAGGCGCATATTGACAAAGTGTGTTCTAACTTAAATAGGTTTGTATATGCACTCAGGCGCTTAAGGCAAACAGTGTCTATGGAAGCAGCTATTAGTGCATACTATGGATATGTCTCGTCAGTACTAAGCTACGGATTACTACTATGGGGTAACTCAGTCAACATTTTGCTAGTTTTTAGGCTACAAAAAAAATGTATAAGGGCTATATGTAATGCTTGGAGTACTGAAAGCTGTAAACCTCTATTTCAAGATTTAAAAGTACTCCCACTCGCCTGCATGTATATTAAAGTTATATGCATATTTGTAAGGCAGAACTCAGGTTACTTTCCCAAACACTCTGATGTGCTAATGCGACACACGAGACATAGGGATAGATTATTTCTCCCGAAATGTAAGCTCGAGATGTTTAAACGAAATGCCTATGTTCAGGCGATAATAATATTTAATAAGCTGCCTGATGAGATAAAACAGTTGCCGTATTATATGTTTAAAAATAAGTTAACAGCTTGGCTATTAGAGCATTGTTTCTATACAATTAAAGAATATTTAAATTATAAATAGACTTATTAAACTGGACATAATGTAACACACTATTAATATGTAGTAATTGTATTTTATTTAATGACTTGTTTTTGTATTGATTTGTATTAATTTTCATAGATAATTTTAGACTTTTAGTTAGGATATTTTTTGACATTTTATTTTTATCGTGCTATTTTTGACTTATTAATTAACCTTATTGACATTTTTAACCTCTTTATTAAAGTTTGAATTTTTGCAATTAAGGTATTAAGTTACGTACAGAGTTATATTATCTGTGGTTATGATTGACTTCGACTTTGAAAAATTGACATTTGCATGCTGTTTTATAATGGCTAAACATGTGCACATTGTAAATTTTGTACCAACCGTAAATTACCGTGTTTTTGGCAAATAAATGATTATCTTATCTTATCTTATCTTATCTTTGAAAAATACCAGGACTCGATGAAAGACCATAGATTAATCTGTTATATTTAAAAAGACCTTTGTGTGTATTAATCACAGTAAATAATTTAGAGGGTTCGTCAAGCTCAAATTGTGCATAGGCCTGTGATAAATCGATTTTTGAAAATTTTTCACCCCCATGTAATTTAGTCAACAAGTCCTCCACTTTGGGTAAAGGAAAACGGTCTACTTCAAGGCATTTATTTAAAGTGATTTTATAGTCACCACAGATCCGTATAGATCCGTCCTTTTTAATCACGGGTACGATCGGTGTAGCCCAGTCCGAAGTCTCGACCGGCGTGATGACGCCGTCGCGCTGCAGCTGATCAAGCGCGCGCTCCACCGGCTCGCGCAGCGCATAGGCGAGAGGTCGCGCGCGTCGGAACACCGGCTGCGCGCCCTCCCGCACGCGCAACGTCACTGCACCACCCGTTAACCGACCCAGGCCTTCGTCCAACACATCACTAAATCTGGAAGTTAACGAATCCACATTGAATGCCGAACTGGTATTAAAAAAATTACAATGTAAATCTGAAATGTTTAATCTTAACTCGTATATCCACTGGCGGCCCAACAATGGGTTCTTGCCTTGTTCAACCACAAACAGATCTAAGGGAATGCATTTATCTCTAAACTTAACGTTTGGTCTAATTTTTCCCACAGGAGTTATTTTTAAACCAGTATAGAAACAAAGTACTACATTGGTTTGCAATAACGGTAAATTGCAAAATTGTTTTTTGTAAAAATCGTAACTAACGCAAGAAATAGCACTCCCGGTATCGATTTCCATAAGAATATTTTTATTCTCTATTTCGATATACTTCGTTAGGGGCTTGTAACAATTATAACCATTATTAGGACTATTAAAATTATTTATATGTACCTCTAAAGATTCCAAAGCTTCTTCCGTGTAGCTACCGTTATCTTCCTTTACCTCCATAGTGTGCACTGATGTCTTATTCCCCATGCGAGGACACACTTTTTTCAAGTGCCCTTCCCTATTGCAAACTCTGCACGCATACATCAGAAATTTACATCTATCCGTATCGTGAGCTGCTCCACATGCCTTGCAACGCCCGCGTTGTCTCGTTGAGCCTTTAGATTGTGACGCCGCTCCCGCCGGCGCCACAACTATTTGTCTTCCCCGTACATCGAAGCCTCGCAAGCCCCGTTGGCCCACATTCCACTGCGACCCTGTATCGAAGCCCCGGCCGCGCGGCGCGCGCCCCGGCGTCACGTGCTGAACCGTCGCTAACCGGCCCGCCAGCTCCCCGCTACTGGTGTGCGTAATGCCTCGCAATTGCACTGCTGCCGCGTCCTGCTGAGCCGCCTCCATCGACACAGCGATTTAAAAAGCTTTCGTTAAAGTCACTACTTCTTCCACGAACAACCGTTGTCGAATATTCTCATTATGTAATCCGCACACAAACTGATCTCGTAAATTGTTGTCTATTTCTGCATTGAAGTTGCATACTTGCATAATTTTTTTAAATCGGTCAAATACTCAGCAATCGATTCGTTATCGCGTTGTATCCGTTGGCGAAATTTGAATCTCTCCGCTAGCATACTCGGCTTCGGTTGAAGGTAACTGCGCATCAAAGTTACCAGTTCGGCGAATGACTTTTTTGCAGGTTGACTGGGAGTACATAACGTCACTAATAATTCGTAACTAGTGCTGCCCATCACCGTAATCAACGTTGGCACCTTGTGTTCATCTATGACCTTGTTAACAATAAAATACTGCTCCAATCTTTCTATGTACAAAGTCCAATTATCCACCTGATGGTCGAAAGGTTCTAATCTTCCCACTGACATCTTGAACTTATGCCGTAGCACTTGCACACCCGGTCTTATTTATCTCGTCGCCAATGTAATATTTGTGAATTGCGGAGCACAATGAAATACGTCTGTATCGAACAATGGTTTAATGTGGGAAGAAAGTAAGTACCGTACATGAAGTTATAAGAAAGTATGTTCAGATACCCTCGACTTACAATATTTATAATGTCGACTTATAGTCCACTAAATACATCCTTAATCTATTGTGATAAGGTTGAAAATAATATCTAACACATACATTACAATGCGCACTTAAAAGCAATTTCTGATTAAATAAAAAACATGATTAGCAAGTTCTTAATAATAAATACACAATAGTTACCTATCATTAAAACTATATTATTAACACTAAACTTTCGAAATTCTCATTTCAAAAATGTTTATTCTCACAATACGACAATATTCTTCAAAAGCTTGTTTATATTCCTTTTTACCGTTTCAAAGAATATGCAGGAATAAGTATGTAGGCGCTAGTACCTATTCATATTATTCAATATTACATTTCCACCTTTGCAAAGGTGCACAAATATATTATCTAGCTAAAGGCTATATAATATTGTTATTTAATTTAATACAATTACCACTTAGATAAAATTACATATCAAGTATGTAAGTAGTTCCTAAGCCTCGTTAAGAAATGTGTAGATGTCTTATCAATAATTTGCAGACTAAAATAACTAGCATTTTTTTTGAGTAAACAATTTAGTAGACCGTTTTCCAAAAATCCTTATTTATTTTTAATAGTAGGTACGGCCTGTATTCTCGGTATGGATTCGAATTATTATGATTTTATAATTTGTTATTAAGAGCCGGAATGTAAAATCTATTAAACTGTAAACAAAATTTAAATTGGAACATTTATTTTAAATTAATTTTTGAACGAATAAAACGAAGGTTTTTCTAAAAAAAAAACTTAAAACTCAATTATCACGAAAATGCTTTTGGATAAAATGATATGGGGTCTTAATATAATCTAACCTCTTAAATGGATCCGGTCTAATAACTAATAATCCAATGAATGAATAATTCAAAAGAAGTGTGTCAGGATCTATCGTAGCATTCGTAGCAAATGGAAAGCTGTGGTGTTTGCCTGCCCCTCTGGGAAACGGACGTCATGTATGTATGTATAGGCAGTAGCTTTATAACAGCTTTATAACTGACCGACCAATCCTACGCGTGTGGAGCTAAGTCATTAATATCTATATTAAAGGGGTTTAGGCGGTCAGCGAAATTTCCGCCGTTGCGCGGTGCGGGGTCCGCGGTAATTCGTAAGCGCCATTCACATTTTTATCAAAAAGTTAATAAAAATGTTTAGTTTTTTAGAAATCCAAATCAGTCAAGAAATCGAGAAGGTATTTAAGTGTTTATGATTTTATAGGAATTATTATTGAAAAACACGGTCGTAGTTTATCTGAAATTTTATATTATTTATATAAAATGTTTCAAATCGTGTTTAGGAAACTGTCATACCCTCACACATACGTTCTGTAATACATATTGAAAATTTCAGTGCGATATATCTAAAATATTTTGAATATCAGCTACATAATAGAAAACAGCCAATATTTCCGGTTTCACCGCCTAAGCCTTCTTAATAAAAATCAGTTCCTCAATGGTTGAGGATTCCGGGTGAAGCGCCCTTCCACCTTCCGGCCTTATCGTCACTACCATCAGGTGAGAAGAAGACCAAGCGTTTATCCGTTGGAGAATTAAAAAAAAGTCAATTGCCGAAATGTTTGTACGCGTACCACTTCAGGGGCCCAAGTCTGCTAATTTACGAATGGCATAATTAAATCGTAATTGTATCGCAATTGTATCGCATTGTAATTGTTTGACACATTTGGTATTCTTATATGAGTAAGAGAATACCAAATGTGTCAAACAATTACAATACGATCCAATTGCGATTCAATTATGCCATTCGTAAATTAGCAGACTTGGGCCCCAGAACAGCTGCACCTATTTAGCTTTTTAATTTTTTGTTGTGTTTGTAATTGTCAGGACAAGGTTTGTGTAAATATTTTTTTTGCGTACGGGGTCCGCGGGGTACGGGGTCCGCGGGGTACGGGGTCCGCGGGGTATGGGGTCCGCTGGGTACGGGATCCGCGGGGTACGGGGTCCGCGGGGTACGGGGTCCACGCCGACAAAATCGCGGGCGGGCCGCTGGTTACTTACTTAATCAATATTTTTGTGTCGTAGGTACATAGAGTTGCTATTACCAAAGAAACACTGTTGACACTGTACAAGTGATGTTCCGCTGCAATTATTGTTAATATTAATAGTATACTACTTACTTTTTTATTTTCATGTCTGTGGCATTGAGATAAATTATAACTCAATGGTCTGTGGTGACTTTTATTGATATATTGTTTTCTGAGGTTTAAGCGAGCACTACACATTGAAATGAAACACTTTTTTACGGATTAACTCCCGTTTAATTTACTATTTACATAGTTTTTATATTATCCTGACGTTTCGAACCCTTTACCAGCATTGCCAGACCGTCCTAAAAGGGACGGTTTTCCGTCCTATTTAATGCTTGGCCGTCCTTTAACCGTCCCCTTATCGTCGCCGTCCTTTTTTGCGATTACTTTAAATTATAGGTAGGTATCGATCTTAAAAATAATTTTAATATAAATCGATGAACGCTGTGTATAAATCATACGTATTTGAACGCATCCCAACGTACCTACAGCTCTATCCATTGAGCCTACTCAAAAGCCTACTACTCGGTCGAACTAACATGACACCTGCAGGTTATACCATCCGTCCCTCTCACTCTCCGGGCATGACAGAATCGAATGAAAGAATTAGAGTAGGGCTTCAAGTGTCATGTTAACTGGACCGAGTTATGCTCTATCGGTTGTGGTAGTGGTGTGAAGAAATTCGAGCCCAGTAAAAAAATGTTCAATGCCAAGATTCGTTATTTAAAAATCACATTATATTTTTAATATTCCAAAAGTGTATACTAACATAAAGTTAACTGGATAGTTGTTATGGAGCTAACATTGGTATCTCATTTTGACGTGAAAATACTGCACTCATAGAATATTATGTAATATTCTGAGACTGCACTTTATATTGTCAAGTCAAGTCAAGTCATGTTTATGTTAAAAACTAAAACTAAACTAATTCAAGTGAATATGGTAGATAATTTTGTAATGCATGCACTTTTTTTGGTTTTAAATTGTTTTACAAAACTACACTACTGCAAGTGAATAAGGTAGATGTTTTTTTTATGCATGAATATTTTTGGTTTCAAGCACAGACATTATATGTCTGTGGTTCTAAGTTATTTTTATGAAATAGTATATAAAAAAAATATAATTTACGAAATCGTCCCTTTGCCTTAAAAACCGTCCTTTTTCAGGTTAACCTCCGTCCGAAATTGACGAAGAGAACTGGCAACACTGCCCTTTACAGGGTCCGTGGTCACAGGGAGACAGAGATGTTGGTCGTTTCACTCAGACCAAATAAAAAGTTATTTTTTATTTGGTCTGAGTTGACAGGTCGTAAGAACTGGTTGATCTTCTTTGGCGGCTTAAAGTTTATCCGTTTCTTTTTCTTTTCTACAATAACATTCATTTCACTTAAAAGTAGGTATCCGTAAAAGACGCGTTATTGCCAAGGCTATTAAAAAAATATTTATGAGCGATCTCCATAACGTAAAGGGGACTACGAGCAGAAATGCTATCATCAGATAAGCATAAATGGAATTTTAATTACGAAACGTTAACGGCGTTAATGACTGAATTGTCTTAAATGGAGTACTTCGTAGCAAGAATTTGGAGCAGCTGCTTGTAGAATGTCGGTAATGTAATGCTTGAATAACAACATAGCTAGCTGGCTGTTGACTGCGTGCTGATAAAAAATATTGTATAAAACAATATCTTGGCCTTTTAACTTCAATAAATATTAAATTAAAATTATTAAATATAGACCTTAAAATGCTTGGACACATCTTCATATATTGTAGCTAAGAACCATCTCGAAAACTTCTAAACAAAAAAAACCGCATCACAATGGTCGATTCGTTTATTAGGAGCTACCTACGATGCACAGTCGGGGGTAAAAATTAATTCTAAAGTAGGCTTGTTTTTTTAAAGGTGACACAAAAACTTTAGGATACAAACAGTGTCAGTAAAATAAGGTACCTATTACCGGGTAACAAGGTCCACTTTTTTACAAATTGAAATAAAACCTTTATTTTATCATTTAGAAGAAAAAGAGTGTTTACAATGAAAGCTATGATTATTTCAAAATCCATATAAAAGTAGTTATAGAAGCTACAACGATAATTAGTTAAGTTTTTAAACATTTAAAAAAAAAACCTTATTTTGGGCTTTACTAAACATGGTAGGTATGTCCAATAAGGCCCTTGCCGTTTTTTATGTCTTTTGTAGCAAAATAAGCATTAAAGACCATAAGGATATATACACATCAAAATTGTAACATTCATAAACTTCGATAAAAGCAATCGGATACTAAAATTATCAATATATTGTTAAAAAAAAATACTTTTCCATTGTGTAATAAAACAGCCGAGGTATCGAATTTTTAAGTGTTTATTGTATTAATATTAGATTTTACTTATAAATTATTTTTATTTATGCTAAAATTAAGTAATTATTGTTTTTATTCCTATTAAGGCCCAAGCAACTACTTCGTTGGGCCTTCCTAACCGTTGTGGGCTTTACAACACAAATTGAATATTTACAAAATAAAAAGCTATAAAATCGCACATGTTTATGTAAATATCAAAAGAGTAATGATCCAATAAACACACTAAATAAAAATCTACTGAGAAATCGTAGTATAAACAAGTAAAAACTAACGTTTTTTAGGAGCCAAAATTAGTAATATAAGCGGCCGCGACCGATGTCGGCGAACTACCGGGTGTCACTGACAATGACAACTGACAAGGTGGGGTGGCCGCTCGCTGTTCGCTGCTGCGTTTCGGCGTTCATATTGATGTGTTTCATGCATGCTACGAAGTTGGCACGGATCAAATGCAATAGACATAGGTGATTAAATTCAAATTAAGGCCGTACGGGTGGTACTTTGCCTACCCACATTGACGGATATATAAAAACAAAACTGTCAGTTGACATTAACATTCGTATGTCAGTTCAGTTCGGTATCGGTTCGGTTTTCGGAACAACACGTAATGGCGGAGGTCTGTTAAGTTTCGGTGCTGATTTTTGATTTTCCCACGGTAGGTACGGGACAGCTCAGACCTCATTATCGGGTGTAAAAACAACCGCGGGTTGTACGCATTTATATTTCTGACGGCAGAATTCGCGTCGCGTTGTTGTGACTTCAGTTTCGGTGTGTCGGTACATGCCCACGTGCATTCGTTGTGAATCAACAGATAATCGGATAATATCTCAATAATCTCCTTCTAAACAGCCATCGGAGGCTGCTGTGTGTGATTAATCGGACGAACAAACGCGACGGCAGCGCGTATATTGCGAACATTACCTCGCGTTAGCAGGCACGGTTAGCCTCGCGTGGTGAGCTGGTGGGAACCGGTTCCCGGCGATATCGTGGAGGAGGCGGCTGCTCGGCGAGTGGGACGGGGCCATCTGGACAGCCTCTAGGAGTCGGCCGGCGTGGCAACGCCGCCAGAGGCCAGGAGCCATCACAGCAGCTGATCTGCAACCGTCCTATTTCCTTCCTTACCTCTGTCTTCTCCTCAGGTTGCAAGGCGGGTCAACCTTCATCATTCGGTAAGTTTAATATTAGGTTAGTTAAAACATTGACGCTGCGTAGCGCAGCTAGTTCCAAGCAGGCCATGATCAGTGACCTGGTGGTCCCTGGTCTGTTTGGAACACATAGTTTTCTGCGCTTGGGCCTTGGAAAACTGTGGGCCTTGTCACCCGGTAGTACCTTATTTTTAGATTTAAATAACAAAATAATAATAATAATAACTCTAACGCACTGTATGAAAAACAACGAATTAATTAAATTGCTGAAAAACTTAGACACCCCTACTTATTTTTCTTATGAAAGAATGATCAAATTACACACAAATGATTAAAATATTGTTTTCGTCAATTAATTAATAAGGGTTTTTTTGTTTCCCTTGCATTTCTTGTAAATGCACCTTTGGTGTGGGTGCGGTGCGAGCGATGTTGCCGCCGCAATTGCATTCAAATTGTGAGTGCAAAGTTGCTAAGTAAAAGGTCTAGTTTAGTAATATTTTTTTAATTAAAATGCGACCCAGTTTTTCGTTAGTGGAATCGATTCTACTCTACTCACACGCTTTACCCTGGGTTTGAACCCTGGACCTCTGGAAGTGTTGGAAAAACGAAGCCGCTTCTAATATGTGGTTACTTACACTCAATTAAAAAAAATTAAAACATCTAACTACAAAACCGGGCTAACTACATTTTACACCTGCGTCATTTATTCAAGCATGCCGACCGAATGAATGTACACAATGTAGAGTGCATCGTTACCTACAAAATTCCGCTTAAAATATAGGTTGTATAAGCACAGGCGTGAAATGTTGCATTTATTACAAAAGGTAGGCGGGCGATTCTTTGAAAATGCGCATATTGCCTCATGTTAGGAGATTGCATAAAAGTTGTGACAAAACGCATTCTTTGAGTGAATTTTACATTGCTGCAAACATACCCTTACAGAAACTGTACAAGGGAATTATGTAAGTGTTTTACTTTTTAACTGACAAGCGTTTAAAATTTTTTGTGAATGGTAGTGATATTTACAGTAAATGGCAATTAGATAATGGTACAGGTAATGAGAAATGGTAATTATAAATCAAATAGCAAGAAGACAAAAGTCTAAACTGTTATTTCAAAATATAGTAAACCATTTTTTTAACCAACTAAATGTACTTACTTATCAACAGTCGTAAAAAAAATATTTTTTTTAAATTTTTTTTAAAGAGAATTATCCGAAATAACAAAATTATCAACTAAGACACGGTTTTAATAAACACATGTTTTCTATATATTTTAATCAGCCTTAAACATAATTTCTTACTTGGTAGGTATTAAACAAAGTAATAAAATTTTAAAAAACAAAATTCAATGAGTTTCTTGGTAAGTAAGCGGTAAAATAGCTAAAAATATACACTTCAATATTAATCTGAAGATTTTGTTTTATACGAATGGTTAATTCTGCAAAAAAAATCTTATCTATTATCTATCAATGAAATGAACAAAAATCAATATAAAAGAAACAAAAAACCAAAACGTCTTGGGTAGCAATTGGAAATAAGCATCCAACTCAAAACAAAAATAATGACTTATTAAAAAAACTAATTAAAAAATGGACTTACAGGATTAGGTGAGACCTTGAGACAGACATGATTTAAATAAAAAACTTACAAAAATATTGCAAAACTAGTTTTAATGATTATTATTGATAAAATGTTTATAATTTACTTGAAAATCCGTTTTTAAGTCAGAAAAATATCAAAATCATTATCACAATCATTATTTTTGTAAACAGGAGGCTTTTTGCTATATTAATTCGAGAAGTCGAGGGAGTCTGCGGGTCTAAATAATAAATTATGATCATGTCAATTTAGTGCAGCTTTGATCGTAGCTTCAAATTAATACTAGTTGTCTTTAAGGTTAGTTTAGATGATGGGATTCTCTAGTATCTCTTGTTTTGTTTGCATTGTGAAATTTTATGTCAAAAATACTTAGTTATAGTGTAATAGTAGTGTAGTTTATAATTTTCGCGACTAAAACACATTGAAATAAAAAAATCATACGGATTTAAATCGCGAATTTTACTATCTGTGATTTCCGTATATTTTTTTACGGAACTTTCCAGATAGCTTCCTAATTTGTATTTGTTAGTGCACAGCACAAGAATTACAATTAAAAAAATATTAAAATTACCATTTCTAAAATGTTCTCATTACCATTTACTTTAGAGTAACGGAAAATACGGTAATTATGCAAGTGGTAATTAGGATTTCAAACATTTTGTTGATTAAACAGTTCTTTAGAAGAATTATAAATTTTTTACCTACGTTACTAAAAAATGGAAATTATAACAACTTAAATAAACGTATCAGTTATAAAAAAACAATCGTCTATTTACCATAAAAACGGAAAATGGTGATTAGACGATATTTCGACAAAAGCACTACGACGACGAGAGATTTGAATATGGTGCCAAAAATTCCGGTCTTTGATAGATGTATTATACTTGGGCACCGAGCGCAGACAGGTGCAAACTTGTTAAGACAGTAAAGGGTACGAATTTTCTAATTTGAAGGTAGTAAATTAAGGCGAATATTTTTTAAACGGTAATTATAAAGTTATCCGAGGACATATTTTAAGAGCATTCATTTTATGTTATTTATGTTAAACAACTTGTGTATAGGGCTAAGGAAACTATTCCTATCTAAGAATATTGAACTATTATTACATTCTTCGAAAGGGATTTAGCTATATTGAATAAAAACTCAATGAAAATGTAAAATGGGACATGAATGGTAATTAGAATTTGGATGTTGAAAACCATTTTCTCTAAATTCAATAAACAAATATAGTTTCTAATAGACTACTTTAGATCTGTAATACTTATATGCATAAGGTAGTATTATCAAAAGAAACATATTTGCACTGTAGAAGATTCTTTATCATCCGCCGCGTAATATGCACATTCTTAAAGAATTGCCCAGGCAGGTTTCTTTAGGAACTATGTATCCCAGTGTATCCTAGCGCAGGTTCTGCTCTCTCTTATTAAAATTTAAGTAGGTACTGACCTATTGTATGTGTGTGTGATGCTTGAAGTATTGCGATTATTGTGCCCTTCGATAAAAAAATTATATATAAGGTGACTGCTAGAAACCGCAAGAAACTTCAAGGGCTGGTCAGGTCAAGTGTTTTAGACATGACAAAAATGGTCTCATTGCAGACTAACGTAGGTACTTATCGCCCAGCTGACGCGTTGCCCGCGCGTTGTAAATAATCGTTATTTTTTGTTTTTTTTCATTTTATTCTTCTTATGTTATTGCTTTAAAATAAATTAGATACTCAAAGACTATCCAATAAAATTCACAAAATGAATTAAGTATTTAATTTAAAATTAAAAAAACACAAATTCCATTTTTGTCATGTTTAAAACACTCGACCTGACCAGCCCTTGAAGTTTCTTGCGGTTTCTAGCAGTCACCTTATTTAACCTATCAAAGATTGTGAGTTTTGTCAGAGAAATAAATTGCTTTTTATTATGAAGCAGAAATGGAATTTTGCGCGTTGTGGTTAGGCGTATGTAGGTATGTGTATGTATAGATTGTCCGATTGTGAAGAGGAGGGTTCGCTCGCATGCATGTAGTCTAATTTTGTTATTTTACTCATGTTAGTTTACTTTTGTTTTTTTTTTTGTTATGATAATTAATGGAATCAGGCGTTACTTTGCGGAAATCCATGATATACAAAAATGGAATAAAAATATCTAGTGTTAATTCCGCTAACTCACTAATTTATCAAGCTTGGATGCTGCATGCAAGCACCGCCCTCCCGCCCGCAATGTATGCACATGCAAAAGGAGCGATGGATGCTAAATAAGGCATGCAAACCGAAACCCGACACGTGTTTCGCCCCTCCACGGGGCATCCTCAGGAGCTGTTGACTGGTCGAGAGCTGCGCGCCGACTGAAACGGCTGCGAAGATCTCGGCCCCTTATATAGCGCCACCGTTTGGCATTTGTGACGTACTACCCGCAATAAGACGCAATAATGGGGAGGAAACTAAATTTGTTTGGTCATTCAACAGTGCGTAATTATTATTGTTATGTTTTATAATTTCTAACTGCTCCAACACACACAACCGGAAACTCTTATTACATACATGCAAAATATTATATGTGTGATTGTCGTCCAAGGAATGGCCGGTGTCAATTAAATGTTTTGCGAAATGTGACTTGTCTGGATGGCCATTCCTATGTGCGGCCACATGTTCCTTATATCTAATTTCAAAATTACGGCCTGTCTGACCTACATAGACCCCATTGCATTCATTACAAACTAACTTATAAACACCGGATTTTTTGGAATTTTCTAAGCGATCCTTACTGTTACTTAAATGACGCAAGTTTTGATTTGTCCTAAAAGTAGTAAAAATGTTGTTTTTTCTAAGAATATTCGCGATTTTATCTGAGATAGGGCCTAAATAGGTCAGACTACCCACATATTTGTTAATACGTTCGGGGGGACACGCATAAAGTAGTGAACGGACCCTTTTATTCTGTTTATTTAAAATTAAACTGTCAATAGTTTGTTTAGAATAACCGTTAGAAACCGCGACTTGATAAGGAATATTAAGTTCTTTGACATAACTATCTGCGGACAACGGCACCGTCATTAATCTATGGACGTAGCTGCGGAAGGCAGCTAACTTCTGTTGTAATGGGTGACAAGAGGAGGCTGGAATAATAGTGTCAGTATGAGTGGGTTTGCGAAAAATTTGGAAATCTAGTTTATTGTTAACTCTAGTTATGGTTAAATCTAAAAAGTTGAGGGATTTGTTGGACTCTAACTCTAATTTGAATTTTATTTTAGGGTGGACAGTGTTAAGTTTATTAACAAAAGTGTCAATTTGACGATTAGTACCGGTCCAGCAGATAATTAGGTCATCAACATATCTATAATAAAACTGAATATTGGGTTCGTTCACCACGTTATTACGTTCAAAGTGATCCATGAAGATGTCCGCCATTAGTGGACTTAAAGGTGAACCCATTGCCAAACCTTCCTTTTGACGGTAATATTGGTTATTAAACCTAAAATAATTTTGTTCCATGCATACTCTAGTAAGGTTAAGTAGATCATTTATCTCTCCAGGGTGTAACCGCTGTCTCTCAAAATGGTCCCCCAACACACTAAGACACTCCTCATAGGGGACATTAGTAAATAAACTATCAACATCTAGAGATAACAATTTAGAATAAGGGGAGATGTTGATATGTTGAACTTTCTCAATTAACTGTAAGCTATTTTTTAAACTGTACTGTGGTTTAAAAGAAGACTTTGATCTTAGAAGGTTGTTTAGGTATTTAGCCAAATCGTATGTTGGGGCACCAATATAAGAGACAACGGGCCGTATAGGGATATTATCTTTATGTGTTTTAGGTAAACCGTATAAAAAAGGTGAACGCGGGTTCATAGGGACTTTGTATTTTAATCGTTCTGGAGAGACATATGATGAACTTTTAATCGCGTCCTTCACCTGTATTATGTAATTTTTTGTTGGGTCGGAACTAAGACATTCAAACTCCTCCCCCTGGATGACGTCGTTAACCTTTTGGTTGTAAGCAGCTCTATCCAAAATTACTACTGAATTACCCTTGTCAGCCTTTGTGATAATTAAATTATTTTGATTAATTTTGTCTTGTAAAGAACGAAAAATATGAATTTCAGAAGAATTTTGACTAATTGAGGAATTAAAAGCTTTTTTAATATGAGCTGCTACCTGATGCTTAACGGCGCCATCCTGTTTACTCTTAAAACAAGCAATTTCCGAATCCACCACCAAAGTTTCGAGAGACTTCTGGGACAGCCGTGTATTTATATTATATTGAAGTCCTTTCTCTAATAATGAACTTTCAGATGATGAAAACTGGACATTGGAGTAATTTTTTACACGAGGGTAAAAAGAATGATCTGAAATTGAGTTGTTTTCAGTATGTTTTAGACTCTCACTACGGCTATCCCTAGATAATCGCTCTAACTTCCTACACTGTGTTATGTATTTATCGTGCGCTAACCTAGAAGCCAACTCCCGAGCCTTGTTATCTAAAATATCAAACTCCACATTATGTAAATTAAAACTCAACTCTGAGTACAATACCTTAAGGTGGAGCTTGATGTTATCCCGTACCGAAAACCAATGTCTACATTCCTCATTCAACCATATCTGTTTAGCCTTCACCAACGCTATACTACTAGATCGGCTGTGTGTGTTGGAACGAATGTTAATATAGTTTGGAATAAGATTTGACTGTTTACACTGTTGATTGAACCACACGTTTTGAGCTGCCAAACGATGGAGCTTCGTCAACTTGATGTAAAGTTTTGCCTGCTCAGCTATACCGGCTGACTTAAGATAATTAATGGAATCAGGCGTTACTTTGCGGAAATCCATGATATACAAAAACGGAATAAAAATATCTAGTGTTAATTCCGCTAACTCACTAATTTATCAAGCTTGGATGCTGCATGCAAGCACCGCCCTCCCGCCCGCAATGTATGCACATGCAAAAGGAGCGATGGATGCTAAATAAGGCATGCAAACCGAAACCCGACACGTGTTTCGCCCCTCCACGGGGCATCCTCAGGAGCTGTTGACTGGTCGAGAGCTGCGCGCCGACTGAAACGGCTGCGAAGATCTCGGCCCCTTATATAGCGCCACCGTTTGGCATTTGTGACGTACTACCCGCAATAAGACGCAATAATGGGGAGGAAACTAAATTTGTTTGGTCATTCAACAGTGCGTAATTATTATTGTTATGTTTTATAATTTCTAACTGCTCCAACACACACAACCGGAAACTCTTATTACATACATGCAAAATATTATATGTGTGATTGTCGTCCAAGGAATGGCCGGTGTCAATTAAATGTTTTGCGAAATGTGACTTGTCTGGATGGCCATTCCTATGTGCGGCCACATGTTCCTTATATCTAATTTCAAAATTACGGCCTGTCTGACCTACATAGACCCCATTGCATTCATTACAAACTAACTTATAAACACCGGATTTTTTGGAATTTTCTAAGCGATCCTTACTGTTACTTAAATGACGCAAGTTTTGATTTGTCCTAAAAGTAGTAAAAATGTTGTTTTTTCTAAGAATATTCGCGATTTTATCTGAGATAGGGCCTAAATAGGTCAGACTACCCACATATTTGTTAATACGTTCGGGGGGACACGCATAAAGTAGTGAACGGACCCTTTTATTCTGTTTATTTAAAATTAAACTGTCAATAGTTTGTTTAGAATAACCGTTAGAAACCGCGACTTGATAAAGAATATTAAGTTCTTTGACATAACTATCTGCGGACAACGGCACCGTCATTAATCTATGGACGTAGCTGCGGAAGGCAGCTAACTTCTGTTGTAATGGGTGACAAGAGGAGGCTGGAATAATAGTGTCAGTATGAGTGGGTTTGCGAAAAATTTGGAAATCTAGTTTATTGTTAACTCTAGTTATGGTTAAATCTAAAAAGTTGAGGGATTTGTTGGACTCTAACTCTAATTTGAATTTTATTTTAGGGTGAACAGTGTTAAGTTTATTAACAAAAGTGTCAATTTGACGATTAGTACCGGTCCAGCAGATAATTAGGTCATCAACATATCTATAATAAAACTGAATATTGGGTTCGTTCACCACGTTATTACGTTCAAAGTGATCCATGAAGATGTCCGCCATTAGTGGACTTAAAGGTGAACCCATTGCCAAACCTTCCTTTTGACGGTAATATTGGTTATTAAACCTAAAATAATTTTGTTCCATGCATACTCTAGTAAGGTTAAGTAGATCATTTATCTCTCCAGGGTGTAACCGCTGTCTCTCAAAATGGTCCCCCAACACACTAAGACACTCCTCATAGGGGACATTAGTAAATAAACTATCAACATCTAGAGATAACAATTTAGAATAAGGGGAGATGTTGATATGTTGAACTTTCTCAATTAACTGTAAGCTATTTTTTAAACTGTACTGTGGTTTAAAAGAAGACTTTGATCTTAGAAGGTTGTTTAGGTATTTAGCCAAATCGTATGTTGGGGCACCAATATAAGAGACAACGGGCCGTATAGGGATATTATCTTTATGTGTTTTAGGTAAACCGTATAAAAAAGGTGAACGCGGGTTCATAGGGACTTTGTATTTTAATCGTTCTGGAGAGACATATGATGAACTTTTAATCGCGTCCTTCACCTGTATTATGTAATTTTTTGTTGGGTCGGAACTAAGACATTCAAACTCCTCCCCCTGGATGACGTCGTTAACCTTTTGGTTGTAAGCAGCTCTATCCAAAATTACTACTGAATTACCCTTGTCAGCCTTTGTGATAATTAAATTATTTTGATTAATTTTGTCTTGTAAAGAACGAAAAATATGAATTTCAGAAGAATTTTGACTAATTGAGGAATTAAAAGCTTTTTTAATATGAGCTGCTACCTGATGCTTAACGGCGCCATCCTGTTTACTCTTAAAACAAGCAATTTCCGAATCCACCACCAAAGTTTCGAGAGACTTCTGGGACAGCCGTGTATTTATATTATATTGAAGTCCTTTCTCTAATAATGAACTTTCAGATGATGAAAACTGGACATTGGAGTAATTTTTTACACGAGGGTAAAAAGAATGATCTGAAATTGAGTTGTTTTCAGTATGTTTTAGACTCTCACCACGGCTATCCCTAGATAATCGCTCTAACTTCCTACACTGTGTTATGTATTTATCGTGCGCTAACCTAGAAGCCAACTCCCGAGCCTTGTTATCTAAAATATCAAACTCCACATTATGTAAATTAAAACTCAACTCTGAGTACAATACCTTAAGGTGGAGCTTGATGTTATCCCGTACCGAAAACCAATGTCTACATTCCTCATTCAACCATATCTGTTTAGCCTTCACCAACGCTATACTACTAGATCGGCTGTGTGTGTTGGAACGAATGTTAATATAGTTTGGAATAAGATTTGACTGTTTACACTGTTGATTGAACCACACGTTTTGAGCTGCCAAACGATGGAGCTTCGTCAACTTGATGTAAAGTTTTGCCTGCTCAGCTATACCGGCTGACTTAAGATAATTAATGGAATCAGGCGTTACTTTGCGGAAATCCATGATATACAAAAACGGAATAAAAATATCTAGTGTTAATTCCGCTAACTCACTAATTTATCAAGCTTGGATGCTGCATGCAAGCACCGCCCTCCCGCCCGCAATGTATGCACATGCAAAAGGAGCGATGGATGCTAAATAAGGCATGCAAACCGAAACCCGACACGTGTTTCGCCCCTCCACGGGGCATCCTCAGGAGCTGTTGACTGGTCGAGAGCTGCGCGCCGACTGAAACGGCTGCGAAGATCTCGGCCCCTTATATAGCGCCACCGTTTGGCATTTGTGACGTACTACCCGCAATAAGACGCAATAATGGGGAGGAAACTAAATTTGTTTGGTCATTCAACAGTGCGTAATTATTATTGTTATGTTTTATAATTTCTAACTGCTCCAACACACACAACCGGAAACTCTTATTACATACATGCAAAATATTATATGTGTGATTGTCGTCCAAGGAATGGCCGGTGTCAATTAAATGTTTTGCGAAATGTGACTTGTCTGGATGGCCATTCCTATGTGCGGCCACATGTTCCTTATATCTAATTTCAAAATTACGGCCTGTCTGACCTACATAGACCCCATTGCATTCATTACAAACTAACTTATAAACACCGGATTTTTTGGAATTTTCTAAGCGATCCTTACTGTTACTTAAATGACGCAAGTTTTGATTTGTCCTAAAAGTAGTAAAAATGTTGTTTTTTCTAAGAATATTCGCGATTTTATCTGAGATAGGGCCTAAATAGGTCAGACTACCCACATATTTGTTAATACGTTCGGGGGGACACGCATAAAGTAGTGAACGGACCCTTTTATTCTGTTTATTTAAAATTAAACTGTCAATAGTTTGTTTAGAATAACCGTTAGAAACCGCGACTTGATAAAGAATATTAAGTTCTTTGACATAACTATCTGCGGACAACGGCACCGTCATTAATCTATGGACGTAGCTGCGGAAGGCAGCTAACTTCTGTTGTAATGGGTGACAAGAGGAGGCTGGAATAATAGTGTCAGTATGAGTGGGTTTGCGAAAAATTTGGAAATCTAGTTTATTGTTAACTCTAGTTATGGTTAAATCTAAAAAGTTGAGGGATTTGTTGGACTCTAACTCTAATTTGAATTTTATTTTAGGGTGGACAGTGTTAAGTTTATTAACAAAAGTGTCAATTTGACGATTAGTACCGGTCCAGCAGATAATTAGGTCATCAACATATCTATAATAAAACTGAATATTGGGTTCGTTCACCACGTTATTACGTTCAAAGTGATCCATGAAGATGTCCGCCATTAGTGGACTTAAAGGTGAACCCATTGCCAAACCTTCCTTTTGACGGTAATATTGGTTATTAAACCTAAAATAATTTTGTTCCATGCATACTCTAGTAAGGTTAAGTAGATCATTTATCTCTCCAGGGTGTAACCGCTGTCTCTCAAAATGGTCCCCCAACACACTAAGACACTCCTCATAGGGGACATTAGTAAATAAACTATCAACATCTAGAGATAACAATTTAGAATAAGGGGAGATGTTGATATGTTGAACTTTCTCAATTAACTGTAAGCTATTTTTTAAACTGTACTGTGGTTTAAAAGAAGACTTTGATCTTAGAAGGTTGTTTAGGTATTTAGCCAAATCGTATGTTGGGGCACCAATATAAGAGACAACGGGCCGTATAGGGATATTATCTTTATGTGTTTTAGGTAAACCGTATAAAAAAGGTGAACGCGGGTTCATAGGGACTTTGTATTTTAATCGTTCTGGAGAGACATATGATGAACTTTTAATCGCGTCCTTCACCTGTATTATGTAATTTTTTGTTGGGTCGGAACTAAGACATTCAAACTCCTCCCCCTGGATGACGTCGTTAACCTTTTGGTTGTAAGCAGCTCTATCCAAAATTACTACTGAATTACCCTTGTCAGCCTTTGTGATAATTAAATTATTTTGATTAATTTTGTCTTGTAAAGAACGAAAAATATGAATTTCAGAAGAATTTTGACTAATTGAGGAATTAAAAGCTTTTTTAATATGAGCTGCTACCTGATGCTTAACGGCGCCATCCTGTTTACTCTTAAAACAAGCAATTTCCGAAACCACCACCAAAGTTTCGAGAGACTTCTGGGACAGCCGTGTATTTATATTATATTTAAGTCCTTTCTCTAATAATGAACTTTCAGATGATGAAAACTGGACATTGGAGTACCTCGACTCGACCTGACCAGCCCTTGAAGTTTCTTGCGGTTTCTAGCAGTCACCTTATTTAACCTATCAAAGATTGTGAGTTTTGTCAGAGAAATAAATTGCTTTTTATTATGAAGCAGAAATGGAATTTTGCGCGTTGTGGTTAGGCGTATGTAGGTATGTGTATGTATAGATTGTCCGATTGTGAAGAGGAGGGTTCGCTCGCATGCATGTAGTCTAATTTTGTTATTTTACTCATGTTAGTTTACTTTTGTTTTTTTTTTGTTATGATAATTAATGGAATCAGGCGTTACTTTGCGGAAATCCATGATATACAAAAATGGAATAAAAATATCTAGTGTTAATTCCGCTAACTCACTAATTTATCAAGCTTGGATGCTGCATGCAAGCACCGCCCTCCCGCCCGCAATGTATGCACATGCAAAAGGAGCGATGGATGCTAAATAAGGCATGCAAACCGAAACCCGACACGTGTTTCGCCCCTCCACGGGGCATCCTCAGGAGCTGTTGACTGGTCGAGAGCTGCGCGCCGACTGAAACGGCTGCGAAGATCTCGGCCCCTTATATAGCGCCACCGTTTGGCATTTGTGACGTACTACCCGCAATAAGACGCAATAATGGGGAGGAAACTAAATTTGTTTGGTCATTCAACAGTGCGTAATTATTATTGTTATGTTTTATAATTTCTAACTGCTCCAACACACACAACCGGAAACTCTTATTACATACATGCAAAATATTATATGTGTGATTGTCGTCCAAGAAAAAATGCCAAACGGTGGCGCTATATAAGGGGCCGAGATCTTCGCAGCCGTTTCAGTCGGCGCGCAGCTCTCGACCAGTCAACAGCTCCTGAGGATGCCCCGTGGAGGGGCGAAACACGTGTCGGGTTTCGGTTTGCATGCCTTATTTAGCATCCATCGCTCCTTTTGCATGTGCATACATTGCGGGCGGGAGGGCGGTGCTTGCATGCAGCATCCAAGCTTGATAAATTAGTGAGTTAGCGGAATTAACACTAGATATTTTTATTCCATTTTTGTATATCATGGATTTCCGCAAAGTAACGCCTGATTCCATTAATTATCTTAAGTCAGCCGGTATAGCTGAGCAGGCAAAACTTTACATCAAGTTGACGAAGCTCCATCGTTTGGCAGCTCAAAACGTGTGGTTCAATCAACAGTGTAAACAGTCAAATCTTATTCCAAACTTTATTAACATTCGTTCCAACACACACAGCCGATCTAGTAGTATAGCGTTGGTGAAGGCTAAACAGATATGGTTGAATGAGGAATGTAGACATTGGTTTTCGGTACGGGATAACATCAAGCTCCACCTTAAGGTATTGTACTCAGAGTTGAGTTTTAATTTACATAATGTGGAGTTTGATATTTTAGATAACAAGGCTCGGGAGTTGGCTTCTAGGTTAGCGCACGATAAATACATAACACAGTGTAGGAAGTTAGAGCGATTATCTAGGGATAGCCGTAGTGAGAGTCTAAAACATACTGAAAACAACTCAATTTCAGATCATTCTTTTTACCCTCGTGTAAAAAATTACTCCAATGTCCAGTTTTCATCATCTGAAAGTTCATTATTAGAGAAAGGACTTCAATATAATATAAATACACGGCTGTCCCAGAAGTCTCTCGAAACTTTGGTGGTGGATTCGGAAATTGCTTGTTTTAAGAGTAAACAGGATGGCGCCGTTAAGCATCAGGTAGCAGCTCATATTAAAAAAGCTTTTAATTCCTCAATTAGTCAAAATTCTTCTGAAATTCATATTTTTCGTTCTTTACAAGACAAAATTAATCAAAATAATTTAATTATCACAAAGGCTGACAAGGGTAATTCAGTAGTAATTTTGGATAGAGCTGCTTACAACCAAAAGGTTAACGACGTCATCCAGGGGGAGGAGTTTGAATGTCTTAGTTCCGACCCAACAAAAAATTACATAATACAGGTGAAGGACGCGATTAAAAGTTCATCATATGTCTCTCCAGAACGATTAAAATACAAAGTCCCTATGAACCCGCGTTCACCTTTTTTATACGGTTTACCTAAAACACATAAAGATAATATCCCTATACGGCCCGTTGTCTCTTATATTGGTGCCCCAACATACGATTTGGCTAAATACCTAAACAACCTTCTAAGATCAAAGTCTTCTTTTAAACCACAGTACAGTTTAAAAAATAGCTTACAGTTAATTGAGAAAGTTCAACATATCAACATCTCCCCTTATTCTAAATTGTTATCTCTAGATGTTGATAGTTTATTTACTAATGTCCCCTATGAGGAGTGTCTTAGTGTGTTGGGGGACCATTTTGAGAGACAGCGGTTACCCCCTGGAGAGATAAATGATCTACTTAACCTTACTAGAGTATGCATGGAACAAAATTATTTTAGGTTTAATAACCAATATTACCGTCAAAAGGAAGGTTTGGCAATGGGTTCACCTTTAAGTCCACTAATGGCGGACATCTTCATGGATCACTTTGAACGTAATAACGTGGTGAACGAACCCAATATTCAGTTTTATTATAGATATGTTGATGACCTAATTATCTGCTGGACCGGTACTAATCGTCAAATTGACACTTTTGTTAATAAACTTAACACTGTCCACCCTAAAATAAAATTCAAATTAGAGTTAGAGTCCAACAAATCCCTCAACTTTTTAGATTTAACCATAACTAGAGTTAACAATAAACTAGATTTCCAAATTTTTCGCAAACCCACTCATACTGACACTATTATTCCAGCCTCCTCTTGTCACCCATTACAACAGAAGTTAGCTGCCTTCCGCAGCTACGTCCATAGATTAATGACGGTGCCGTTGTCCGCAGATAGTTATGTCAAAGAACTTAATATTCTTTATCAAGTCGCGGTTTCTAACGGTTATTCTAAACAAACTATTGACAGTTTAATTTTAAATAAACAGAATAAAAGGGTCCGTTCACTACTTTATGCGTGTCCCCCCGAACGTATTAACAAATATGTGGGTAGTCTGACCTATTTAGGCCCTATCTCAGATAAAATCGCGAATATTCTTAGAAAAAACAACATTTTTACTACTTTTAGGACAAATCAAAACTTGCGTCATTTAAGTAACAGTAAGGATCGCTTAGAAAATTCCAAAAAATCCGGTGTTTATAAGTTAGTTTGTAATGAATGCAATGGGGTCTATGTAGGTCAGACAGGCCGTAATTTTGAAATTAGATATAAGGAACATGTGGCCGCACATAGGAATGGCCATCCAGACAAGTCACATTTCGCAAAACATTTAATTGACACCGGCCATTCCTTGGACGACAATCACACATATAATATTTTGCATGTATGTAATAAGAGTTTCCGGTTGTGTGTGTTGGAGCAGTTAGAAATTATAAAACATAACAATAATAATTACGCACTGTTGAATGACCAAACAAATTTAGTTTCCTCCCCATTATTGCGTCTTATTGCGGGTAGTACGTCACAAATGCCAAACGGTGGCGCTATATAAGGGGCCGAGATCTTCGCAGCCGTTTCAGTCGGCGCGCAGCTCTCGACCAGTCAACAGCTCCTGAGGATGCCCCGTGGAGGGGCGAAACACGTGTCGGGTTTCGGTTTGCATGCCTTATTTAGCATCCATCGCTCCTTTTGCATGTGCATACATTGCGGGCGGGAGGGCGGTGCTTGCATGCAGCATCCAAGCTTGATAAATTAGTGAGTTAGCGGAATTAACACTAGATATTTTTATTCCGTTTTTGTATATCATGGATTTCCGCAAAGTAACGCCTGATTCCATTAATTATCTTAAGTCAGCCGGTATAGCTGAGCAGGCAAAACTTTACATCAAGTTGACGAAGCTCCATCGTTTGGCAGCTCAAAACGTGTGGTTCAATCAACAGTGTAAACAGTCAAATCTTATTCCAAACTATATTAACATTCGTTCCAACACACACAGCCGATCTAGTAGTATAGCGTTGGTGAAGGCTAAACAGATATGGTTGAATGAGGAATGTAGACATTGGTTTTCGGTACGGGATAACATCAAGCTCCACCTTAAGGTATTGTACTCAGAGTTGAGTTTTAATTTACATAATGTGGAGTTTGATATTTTAGATAACAAGGCTCGGGAGTTGGCTTCTAGGTTAGCGCACGATAAATACATAACACAGTGTAGGAAGTTAGAGCGATTATCTAGGGATAGCCGTAGTGAGAGTCTAAAACATACTGAAAACAACTCAATTTCAGATCATTCTTTTTACCCTCGTGTAAAAAATTACTCCAATGTCCAGTTTTCATCATCTGAAAGTTCATTATTAGAGAAAGGACTTCAATATAATATAAATACACGGCTGTCCCAGAAGTCTCTCGAAACTTTGGTGGTGGATTCGGAAATTGCTTGTTTTAAGAGTAAACAGGATGGCGCCGTTAAGCATCAGGTAGCAGCTCATATTAAAAAAGCTTTTAATTCCTCAATTAGTCAAAATTCTTCTGAAATTCATATTTTTCGTTCTTTACAAGACAAAATTAATCAAAATAATTTAATTATCACAAAGGCTGACAAGGGTAATTCAGTAGTAATTTTGGATAGAGCTGCTTACAACCAAAAGGTTAACGACGTCATCCAGGGGGAGGAGTTTGAATGTCTTAGTTCCGACCCAACAAAAAATTACATAATACAGGTGAAGGACGCGATTAAAAGTTCATCATATGTCTCTCCAGAACGATTAAAATACAAAGTCCCTATGAACCCGCGTTCACCTTTTTTATACGGTTTACCTAAAACACATAAAGATAATATCCCTATACGGCCCGTTGTCTCTTATATTGGTGCCCCAACATACGATTTGGCTAAATACCTAAACAACCTTCTAAGATCAAAGTCTTCTTTTAAACCACAGTACAGTTTAAAAAATAGCTTACAGTTAATTGAGAAAGTTCAACATATCAACATCTCCCCTTATTCTAAATTGTTATCTCTAGATGTTGATAGTTTATTTACTAATGTCCCCTATGAGGAGTGTCTTAGTGTGTTGGGGGACCATTTTGAGAGACAGCGGTTACCCCCTGGAGAGATAAATGATCTACTTAACCTTACTAGAGTATGCATGGAACAAAATTATTTTAGGTTTAATAACCAATATTACCGTCAAAAGGAAGGTTTGGCAATGGGTTCACCTTTAAGTCCACTAATGGCGGACATCTTCATGGATCACTTTGAACGTAATAACGTGGTGAACGAACCCAATATTCAGTTTTATTATAGATATGTTGATGACCTAATTATCTGCTGGACCGGTACTAATCGTCAAATTGACACTTTTGTTAATAAACTTAACACTGTCCACCCTAAAATAAAATTCAAATTAGAGTTAGAGTCCAACAAATCCCTCAACTTTTTAGATTTAACCATAACTAGAGTTAACAATAAACTAGATTTCCAAATTTTTCGCAAACCCACTCATACTGACACTATTATTCCAGCCTCCTCTTGTCACCCATTACAACAGAAGTTAGCTGCCTTCCGCAGCTACGTCCATAGATTAATGACGGTGCCGTTGTCCGCAGATAGTTATGTCAAAGAACTTAATATTCTTTATCAAGTCGCGGTTTCTAACGGTTATTCTAAACAAACTATTGACAGTTTAATTTTAAATAAACAGAATAAAAGGGTCCGTTCACTACTTTATGCGTGTCCCCCCGAACGTATTAACAAATATGTGGGTAGTCTGACCTATTTAGGCCCTATCTCAGATAAAATCGCGAATATTCTTAGAAAAAACAACATTTTTACTACTTTTAGGACAAATCAAAACTTGCGTCATTTAAGTAACAGTAAGGATCGCTTAGAAAATTCCAAAAAATCCGGTGTTTATAAGTTAGTTTGTAATGAATGCAATGGGGTCTATGTAGGTCAGACAGGCCGTAATTTTGAAATTAGATATAAGGAACATGTGGCCGCACATAGGAATGGCCATCCAGACAAGTCACATTTCGCAAAACATTTAATTGACACCGGCCATTCCTTGGACGACAATCACACATATAATATTTTGCATGTATGTAATAAGAGTTTCCGGTTGTGTGTGTTGGAGCAGTTAGAAATTATAAAACATAACAATAATAATTACTCACTGTTGAATGACCAAACAAATTTAGTTTCCTCCCCATTATTGCGTCTTATTGCGGGTAGTACGTCACAAATGCCAAACGGTGGCGCTATATAAGGGGCCGAGATCTTCGCAGCCGTTTCAGTCGGCGCGCAGCTCTCGACCAGTCAACAGCTCCTGAGGATGCCCCGTGGAGGGGCGAAACACGTGTCGGGTTTCGGTTTGCATGCCTTATTTAGCATCCATCGCTCCTTTTGCATGTGCATACATTGCGGGCGGGAGGGCGGTGCTTGCATGCAGCATCCAAGCTTGATAAATTAGTGAGTTAGCGGAATTAACACTAGATATTTTTATTCCATTTTTGTTTTTTGTTATGGTAAAATGTGGTGAAATATCGCTGGCTAAATGTATTCTTGTGATGTATGGACTTGTGCGTCTCAAATACTGTGTTGGAACTGAATTGATTTACTTATATTATTATTAAAATAAACAAACTTTCTAAAATGTGTGATGTTACAGACTGAGTAACTAATTGGTGAAAGACACTTTATTCTTTCTGTGGGTAAAACAGAAGCTTTAAGAGGGTACCGCGCGGTCGCAAAAACTGACTTTTTAGTCTCGTAATGAACTTCAAAGCAAAATCAATCATATTGATATTAATTTTAGAACAATTCTGCTTTGAAGTTTCAGACCTAGTAATTTAATTAGAGCAATGTTTTTATTCTGCGAAATGTGCAAAACCATCACGCGCTGTTGTATTAAAAATTAAAATTTACTTTTTAAAGAACCCCCTTCTTTAAAAATTAAATTTTAATTTTTAATACAACAGGGGTGCCCTGCGGAATATAAATAAAAATATTTTCATGTAAGAATTTTTAAGTTATCGAAAAAATATAATTTTAGGAGTCATTAGATTTATGTATTGTTTTTGTATGTAATACAAACAATGTCTTTCAAGATAAGACTTTAAACTATCGCGTTGCATTGCATTAAAACTATTTTAACGGGACCTAACACGATTAATTTTGGTAAGTAAGTACATATCTACTTACTCCTTGACGTTTCGGCCGCGATGCTGCGGCCGTGGTCACGGTTAGGTCCCGTTAAAACGGTTTTAATGTCTTTCAAATTTCAACTACGCCATGACCTTGTGCAATGATCATGCTAACTTACATTACCTATAATTTCTTTTAATGCATAGTGACATAAAAATACAAGTGACATAAAAATACGTAAATTTTCACAATTTCGTGCAGAACCCCCTTAATGAAACTTACGAATAATAATTATGTGGTTGTGCATCAAAACGACGTTTGTCGTATGTTACGTATTTGGGATGCGCTTCCTACAATTTGTCGCGGCAAGCTTGTAGCGGATGTCATAGGTATGCACTCACAGTCATGTGTGTGCGCCAGGGGTGCTCAAACTTTCGTAACGAGGCCTCGCGCCCCGCGGCCCGCGCCGTACCACGAATCGAAAGCTTTAGTTAGATCCATAATACCTTGTTCGCATTATGCAAGTAATTGAGTCAAGTACATACAATCCAGTGAAACAAAGGATGTGAAAGTAGTGGTCTCTGCCTACCCCTCCGGGAAGCAGGCGTGATGTATCTATGTACACACGGCGTCAGATCAACCTACCCAAAACCGTTAAATTTCTACAATCAATTTTGAACTTTATTGTTTGGTTCTAAGGATCAATATTCATTGGAGAAATTTGACAGTTTAGGGTAGGTTGATCTGACGCCGTGTGTACGTTGCTCCGCCTGTTTGTTTATTTTAAAATTCGTTTTATTAGCTCATTCTTGGTCTAATAGCGTTGTACTAACTACGTAGGTCTACATTTGAAACGACAATTTTATGTCACAAGAAAAAAAATAGGGCGTCTGCCATTCTGAAGAGGCCTAGAGTCCGTCTGAAGAGAATGTAGCTTCCGAATTCGTAAATTAAAGGCAAACTGCCGATTTATACAGGAAACATTAAGAAATCTTACCATTATGATTTCCACACTGTATTTTCCATAAGCATAAAATGTTTCTTAAGAATTTCTTTTTTGTTTCGAAAATTTGCAAACTCCGAATTCTTGTGGCACGCTAAAATAATTTAAAAGAAAAACGCTTGTACAATACTTCGTAGGAAATCCTCTAAGAGTTACAAAGAAAAGGTTGGCCACCGCCGCCGATGCCGAGTGCGGTGGGTGCGTAATGCGTAACGCGTAAGCGACTCGCGCAACTTCCATGGAAGCGCGCAGGAAGTCGCCAATCTACGCAATCGGTCGCTTTTCCACCGGCTGCGCCGTTACGCAAGCCTCCGCGCGTAACTACGACGAAACATTGAAGTGTTAGAACTAGAGACGACACCGCGAAGCAATCTTTTGCGCACTGATTTTTTTGATATGAGTGAAGTGTGAAATGAATGAAGGTCAAGTGACAAAAATTGATAAAGGCATGCTAAGATGGTTTGGTTATATAGAGAAAATAAATAAAAAAAGAATTACAAAATGGCGCATGACGCGAAAGTGAATGGGATAGTTGGAACGGAAAGACCTCGGCGAACGTACTTAGATCAGATCGGTGAAGTTCTCGTTAAAGGTCAGGTCAAGAGTACCCTAAACTGACGAGTTGTATGAATAACGTTATGAGAGTAAGTGAAGCAAAGGGTGTGTGTCAAGATCGTAGCAGATGGAAAGCTCTGGTTTCTGGCCACTCCTCCGGGAAGCGGGCGTGATGTATGTATGTGTCGCAGTCATATGATAAAAACAGAGATTTGGTCAATTCCCTAAGTGATTTAATCAAATCACGAGGATGTTAAAATAACAACACGATTTTATCATTTCCCTAAACAAATCTAGGGATTTGAACACCACTAGAACATAAATTGCCCTACTCATGTAGGTCACGTGATAGGTTAGTTCGCGATTGTCTTGAATTTCAAGGTTATTTTTTTTTTATTAGACAACAGAAATATTAGCTGCCCTACTCCTGTAGGTCACATGTTTTTGGTAATTTTACGGAACCAGTTCTAGTATTTGTTCAAATCCCTAGATTTGTTTAGGGAAATGATAAAATCGTGTTGTTATTTTAACATCCTCGTTTTTTTATCAAATCACTTAGGGAATTGACCAAATCTCTGTTTTTATCATATCCCTGCGACATATGTATGATTTGTGGCCGCAAGGTCCACAATTGCTTGGCTCACTCACAACCACTGAGGCGTTTGCAGCCCCCCCCAACTCAGTGAGCAAAAACTCGCTTTCCAATGTGTCTTCTCTAGTTATAATACCTGTATGCGTAACTACGGCGAAATCATTATTCGGTCCGCTGGCTATGAGGGCTTGCCGCGTCGTCGCATTACCCATTACTAGGAACACCCTGTAACTGCTACGTTCAAATTGCTATTATCCTCAAATCATTTTGCATTTTGTTCAATTATAGTTGTAGTTTGTTTGCTTTGTAATTTCTTTTCGTTAAGTTTTTATCAAAAATCTTTATCATCATCAGCCTATAAACGTCCCACTGCTGGCCACAGGCCTCTCACGTGAACAATAGCTCGTGGAGATATTGGGCCATCATAACCCACCACGCTGGCCCAATGCGGGCGGGTTTTAACGACTACCATCTTACGACAACAACCCAGACTAACGGATTAACGTGCCTTCCGAAGCATGGAGGAGCTAGAGATGTTTTTTTAATTGGTCACCCATCAGGCGACCCGGCATTGCAAAAGTGCTTAGCGGGCAAGATCGCAAGCTGAGCGCGCTAGCCGCTGCGCCATCGAGAGCTCCTCCAAACTCTTAGCAAAAATGTCAATAAGGTATTTTTTTCTATTATTGTTAGTTCTTTGTAGTTTGCTTACTTTGTAACTTCTTTACGATAGGTTTTTATCAAAAAACTCAAATCAGTATTTTGTTCAATTATTTATAGTTAGTTGTAAAAATCAAGTACCTACTACAGTAGCGTGCGCGTAGATCGTGTGCAGGCAATATCGCCGAAAATTGATCGACCGGGAAGTTTTTACATAGTTTGTTTGCTTTTTAACTTCTTTGCTTATACTTATACGTATAAGTTTTTATTAAAAAATCTGATGCACAAAACTAACCTTAACGTCGTCGCGGCGGTTATCTGCCAATGGTAAATTCCTTGGCAGCCCCCCCACCCTCTAGACTTTCATTAGCCAACCACCCCACCTCTTCCTATGGAAACTGCCCTATCCCTTGTCTTCGACATAATGGTCCGCACTTAGGACATGAATCTGGTTATTAGATACAGTCTCAAGCGAAGCAGAACTTCTACTATAACTTCTTAAAAAACTTTCATTGCTCAAGTCAGGAGCCCGATGCCGCAGCGGCTAGCGCATTCAGGGTGGGTGACCAAATTAAAAACGTCTCGAGCTCCTCCGTGCTTCGGAAGGCACGTTAAGTGGTTGGTCCCGATTGTCGTCGTAAGATGGCGGTCATTAAAACCCAACAATTTGAAATGAGCCAGCGTGGTGGGTTCTTTCCTAATCGCCCCCATGTGCGAAGGCCTGCGCCAGCAATGGAACGTTTATAGGCTGATGATGTTGACGACTCAAGTACCTTTAACTTTAAAATGTATGTTGCTGTAGGATTTTGGACCCGTTATTGCCTCGTTATTTCGTAGCCAAGATTTAAATTCATATGCTGGCGCGTATAAGGATCCTCCTCCTTGCGTCGTGTTCCTCGATGCTGAGGGTCGTGACCTCCCTTCTGCATCACTTTCTCTCTTATGGTTTTCCTCCATCTGTTTCTGTCTCTGGCGGTGTGGAGGGCGTTGTGAACTGAGTTAAGAGTGGTGCGGATCTGGTCAGACCAATGTAGTGGGCTGCGTCCTCGAGGCCGTTTCCCGTCTACTTTGCCGGTCACGATAAGCTTCTCGAGGTTGTCACCGTCTTTCCTTGCTATGTGACCGAAATATTCGAGAATTCTGCGTAGGCAATCGGATGACAGCCGCGAGGAGATTTTGAGTTCTCGCAATGTGGAGATGTTAGCCCGATACGCTGTCCAAGGAATACGGAGCATCTCAAAAACGTCAATGCGGTTGCGGTCTACAGCTTTTAGTGTCCAAGTCTCAGCGCCGTATGAAAAGACCGAGAAGACTATAGTACATACATATACTGGACTCTATAGAGTCCGTACCAGTCTGGTTTTGGTTTTTACGAAAATATTGCGATCTCTCCAGATTTTTGCAAGCTGAGACATGGCGCTCTTAACCATGCCAATTCTCCTGCGCACTTCCTTCTCGCACGAACCATCGTTTCGTTACTGATGTTGGAACCCAGGTAGATAAAGTTATCTACTATTTCTATGTCCAATGCGCCAGTGAGTTCCAACTTCCCCGATCTATCCAACCACTATGACCTTGGTTTTAGACTTGTTTACGGAAAGTCCCATCTCCTCGCTTATTCGCTCCATTCGGTTTAGAAGTGTGTGTCCGACTCATTTGCTGCAAGAAGAGTAGTGTCATCGGCGTGGCACAGGTTGGTAATTTTCACGCCACCAACTGTGATACCTCCCTCCAAATTCTCGCTAGTCCGTCTTATAATATACTTACTCTCCACCGGCGTTAAACAGAATGGGCAAAAAAATGCATCCTTGTACGCCAAGGCGAAGTTTAAAGGGTTTTGAAGTTGCTTTATCGACTCTTTCGACTCCGTCTTTTTTTTAATGTGACACGTCATAGTGATCCTGATCCTGCCTGATGGTAAGCAGCCGATGTAGTCCAAAATAAACTATACAGGGTTCAAAGTATGGCGATAAGATAGTTTGGTACTCCAAATCTTTGTAGGACTTTCCATACGCAACCCCAGTTGACACAGCCGAAAGCTTTACTGTAGTCGACGAAACACATTTTCACTGGCGTATTAAACTCGTAAGCCTTCTCAACGAGCTACCTGACATTGAGTATCTGCTCTTGAGTGCCCTTGCCCTTCACGAAACCCGCTTGCTCCTGCGGAATTTGCCAATCCAGGTAGTAGCGGATGCGATTGTTGAGAATAGGAGCAAGATTTTGCTGGCATGTGAGATGAGGGACAAGATTCGATAATTGCCGCAGCTCTTGGTTGTCCCTTTCTTGTGCAGCGGAAGAATTATAGACTTGGACCAGTCTTGTGGCCAATCACCGTTTTGCCAGATGTGTGAGCAGATATTGCACAGTGTCATTACACCTAAGTCACCCATTGCTCTAACCACCTCTACTGTTATTTAGTGGCTTCCTGGCGCCTTATTCTTCTTAAGAGACTAGAGCAGTAGCTATTTCAGAACGATAGAATCATGAATTCAGTTCTAGATCCTTCCGGTCCGGGACAGCCCCAGGCTTAAGAATACATCGGTGCCAAAATCCAATCTTGACCTGCCGCCGCCGTGCTTGGAGACCTAAGTTGACACTTAATACCGTCCATTAGTGTAAACTTCTCATACAGAAATTTTATAAGTTATTCCAACTGCCTTTGTTGTCCTCATTGACTATTATAGTCTCTGACTAACCCTTCGGGAATAGTAGTCGTGATTAGTGTGTATGTAATTAAATTCTTCAATTAATGTCATGCCCACATTATGTTGTCGAGTGCAACCGCCTGAATTCAGAGAACTATCATGTTCACTCATCTAATCAACAAATGCTCGAGCTCGGTATTCGTCCTTTGTGGTGCTTGGCGGCTTTTCATTCTGCCTACGCAATGCTAAATATTCCAGGAAACAAACGTGGAGAGCTTCTGACTGGCAACATACAATGAGTTTGCCACCGCTTTACTACTTGTAGAAATAAAAGTCTTTTTAAAACACAAATTTAGGGCTGCCAAGTAATTTATCGAGCGCCAGAGCCAAACTTTACTTGTTTTAATTAACTAGTTCAGACTAAAACGGCTTCTGATTTTACTGTAGGTATTATAAAGTATGATAATAGTAAAGGCTTCGCCAAACAGAAGAGCGCCAGGCGCTATAGCGCCGCGTCTTGTAGCGCCGAGGTATGTTGTAGGTACTGTGACGGTATTATGCTGTCAAACAAAGTACGTATATTACTGCTAGCGCTAGCGCTAACGCTCTGTTTTGCTTTACACCATAATACCGTCACATCACAGTACAACACAAGTCGGCGCTATAGCGCGGCGTCAGGACAGGACTGACGCGCCGCGCGCTTAGAACGCGTTCTGTTTGCTGAAGCCTTAATATTGTGAAATCTGAATATTTGTTTGTTCTTCAATCACGCTGAAATGGCTAAGCGGATACGGATTTTTTATACAAGCACAGCACATCATGAATTTATTAAACTATATATTTTTTTTATCCTGTTAAAAAATCTTTTATGGTACAGTCACCAGCATTTGTACGAGATTTGCATTTTGTGATAGCACATATTGATTTGCGTTATAGATTGAATTTCATGCAGTAGAAACCGCGGGTGAATGCTTACTTATACATTTTGAAATTACTTACATACATATTGAGAGAAAACTTAAAAGTGAAGCTGAGCAGTACATAAATATACTGCACATAGACGCTGCGCGCCCGGCTGTGGTCTGCTGTCACTTTCCAATTCACAAAACACGACCTAATTTGATGAAGAGTATCGATGAATGAACAATTCGATTCGATTCTTCAGAGATGGACGCGCTGGGAATAAATGCGACTCGCTTCGATTCGACGCGTTTCTACTTTAGTCGACGCCAGGCTTTAGACGGCATGGCGAACATACCTTTGAAATCGAGTGTAAGAATGCATCTCATATTAAAATTCACGTTTAGTGCCAGATTGAAAATGTATCGTAAGCATAGATATAAGCAAAAGAGCTATATCTTTGATCGATATAAGCAAAAGAGCTATATCTTTGATCGATATAAGCAAAAGAGCTATATCTTTGATCGATATAAGCAAAAGAGCTATATCTTTGATCGATATAAGCAAAAGAGCTATATCTTTGATTGTAAAGCTACTACGCTCGCTGCAGAAGCTTGGAACTGTGTTTTTTTTATTATTTTCCGCATTGTTTTATATTATTAACCGTGTCGCGTAGCGGTGAAAGAATACTACCATCCCCTCTCTTCCCTTGGGTGTCGTAAAAGGTGACTAACGGACTAAAAACTGCACATACATCCAGCAGCATAGAGCGGCGATGGGCTCACCACCTGTCACACAGAGTGTAAGTAGTCGCCATTTGGTGAAAAGTGAACCATGGTAGAGGACTGCTTTTGCTGTCCTTATTGCCTAGTCTTTGACTAACCCTTCGGGGATAATAGTCGTGATTATATGTAAGTATGATTTTTAGTGTTTTTTATACTTATGCATTCTAGCTACATTTTTGGTTGTAGAAATTCTTCTAATATTGTAACGTTAGGTTAAGTTACGCGAAGAGATTTTCGTTTCGTATCATCAATATTTCGTGATATACGATTCGGTGTTTATTAGTGATTAAACGAACTTACCTGAAGTGATGTTCTATCACAATTATACGAGTGGCTTCGTCCGAAAAGATTAGGTAACATTTGTAGTAACACGTATCGTGTCGCCTTTCATCCACTAAGTAAAAAGAAAAAAAAAATTGTAGGGTAGTTGTCACTTTCCTCTGCGTCTCGATTGTACGGCCGCTCATAATATGAGCGGCCGTAGTAACTACATTATAGTTGAAAGACCTGAGCCTAATATTTCACGCAAAGGGGATATCTAGGGAGGGAGGGACCTAATCTCTTCGGACGAAGCAACTCGTATAATCATTGAGATAGATACTATAGAGGTGGGTTCCCTACGTGTGTTCGAAACACCTTCCTTCGAAAATTGATACTTCGACAGCCTTATACCAAAGCTTTCATAGTGCGATGGCTTGTTTTAGAGAAGGTTTTTTTGTTCGACGTATCTGAATATCGAACATCTTACTTCGGTACCTTGTTGCTCCAACTATTGTTTGTCCGATGTAACGTTACTTCGACAATTTTGTCAATACATTTTTTGTTATTATTTTGAGGGTAGTTTTAACTTTTATCTATTATATGTCAGTGCAAGATGCACTAAAATTGATGATAAGTGCTATTGGAGTTGTATTTATAAACAAAGTAAACGTTATGTTATTTTGTCACAGACCAATTGATTAAAAATACATTGATTTACACTAAACAAATGTTTTGTTGAACCCTATCACAGTCTTGAATGTAGGTTTTACCTACCACGTCTCAGTAAAATGTATTGACAAAATTGTCGAAGTAACGTTACATCGGACAAACAATAGTTGGAGCAAACACGTAGGGAACCCATAGAGGTAACTTCGATTTGCAAAATTTTCACACATGCACAAAAAAAGGCGCCTATGTGTGCGTTACTAAAATGTTGCCAGCTCACAGTTGTCACTCCCTAAATATGGGTAAATTTTATACAATGTTAAGAACAAATACCACGTCTCGACCTCTCGACATAACACCTCTCATTTTTGTGTCGGATGTAGAATGGTTAGGATAAAAGAAACGAAAACATAAAATCAACAACAATGTATTGTGGATGAAATATCAATCAATCTTTGAGAAATTTTATACAATATAAAATAAAATAACACGTGAAGCCAAATTATAATAACTATTATTTATGGCCTAAATTGTTTCTTTCTAACATTAATTTCAACGTAAGTTTAACTTTTAATCGCTGTTTTTTAATAAGGATCAATCTGACAAAGTCAAGATTATTTAAGTGAAAAAGATGCATTGCTGCTTTGGTTGTAATGTTTCTTCAGTACCTACTGCAACTACTACACGATTAAACAACCTGTAACATAAATACTTCATCTTAACTTTGTGGAATACCGAAAATACATAATAAAATAAAGGAGAATTTTGCGAAATCCCGGTCACTGATAAAACCAATAGAGAAGTTAGAAACAAACAAAAATTTTGATGTTAAGGGAAAAATATATGAAATAATAAAAGAAATGCAAGTTTTGACACCAAAATCTCAGAAGCGACACACTTTATGATTTGTGATACTTACTTGTAGATTATTTTTATTGTCAGTATTCAAGTCCTCAATAGTGTTCGTGTTATCAAGTTTTGATAAGTGGCTGCGATTTCGCTAAGATTTAATTTTTCTTTATTTTTATGTCTCCATTTTAATTTTTTTGAATATATGGTCCTTTGGAAATCTAAAATAAATAGAAAATAAACGATAATTTACACTAGGCTGGCTTGATTCTCGTGAAGCCCCTAAAACCTTAAAACTAAATTTATTATTTTCTACCACGTTCAGTCTAACGCTCGAATAGATAGGAAAGGTAAAAAGTACAGGTGGATATAATTTAATTACATAATTTATTTTATGCTCTGCGTTCCATACTAAAACCTAAGTATTTTTGGGGTAAACTTTGCCAAGTACCTGACAATACTGATTACAGGTTATGTTGAAATAATTTTATGAAATTTCCGTATTAAACCAAAATCACACATATTTAACCCTAGAAAGATAACCATATTACATATTACGTAAAAGATAACCATACGCTTCAGAGGCGCACACTTTTCTAATGCGTGTATATATTCCAATAATTTATATTTATTATCACTAATTTAAAACTGTAAAAGGTTTGAAAGAGTTTTAAAAATAAAAAAACATTTATTTTAATAAAGTTGATATTAAAGTAATTTTTAACTTATAATTACGAAACCTCTATGGAAAATAACAAAAATTTGCAGTCTTCTGTTTATAGGAACCAATAATTACAAATTATCATAAATCAACATGTTTTTTTTCTTATAAACTAGTAGACTATAGAGTATTCAGTCTAAAAAACAATAAAACCTTAGTATAATTGGCTTTAGAGGCAGTTAGAACAAACGTCATTTTTGTGTTCGCCACAAATAGGTTTTTTACATTCCGCACAGCTCATTTTTGACATTCTCTTCTTTTTCGACGTGTAGTAGCTGCAGTATCGCTTTTTTTACTTTTATAGATGTACTTATCTTCGACGTCACTCTGAACATCATCTTCGCTCTCATGATCTTCTACTTCGTTATCACTTTCTTGAGTATCACCAATCTCATCTTCTCGGTCCGAATAATAGGCATATTTCGTCTTCCGCAAGTGCCCTTCTACTTGCCATGGTCTACGCTAATAATATTTCCTAAAAACAAAACAAAAACATGTTTTTATAACACTTTATATCAATAAATCAAAAGAAACAAGCAACACTAAAAGTTACATAAAAGATAACCATACGCCTCGCGAGCGAATAAAAACTCATAACTTCAAAAATATGGTACTCACCGTTTAGAAACAGCCTTCCCGCGATAGGTCTGGCCGACGACTAAGTTGGCTGAAAAGGACAAGTTAATACACGCGTAGAATAAAAAGAGACAACTATAAGTTTGCTACGCGGGCGCCTCTGCGGCGTAGGTTATCTTTCTAGGGTTAAGACTAGAATTAGAGATTTACAAACATTTATTAGCATTTTGAATACAAACAAATCAAATATTGCATGGTAAATTGCTAATAATCATCACGAAACCAGATTAACAAAACTTACGTAAGAAACGATATTCCAGGCACTTGCCACTCACTTCTATTACTGCAATGTTTGACTGAACAACTCGTTGTGCAATTAAGCCCAACTGAATAATATGTACACCTAAAATATTCACCTAATTAACTAAAAAAACAAATAATTATTTGGTAGGTAAAATAATGCCAGCGATTTGTTTGGGGCCAAGTGTCGCTGGCTCCGTGTAAAACGTTGCACAGTTTCACCGACACGGTCCTTTCATCCCATTGAGATAGATACTATAGAGAGAGCATAAGTTTGCTATCTCTTTCTGCCTTAATCCATTACTATTTTTGTTCCGTTTCGGCACATCATGTTTACCCTAAGTAAAACAAAGACAAAACATAAGATGAAAGGACCGTGTTGGTGAAACTGTGCAACGTTTTACATGGATCCAGCGACACTTGGCCCCAAACAAATCGCTGTCATTATTTTACCTACCAAATAATTATTTGTTTTTTTAGTTAATTAGGTGTTAATCTATCTTAGCGAAATCGCGGCCACTTTTCAAAACTTGATAACACGAACACTATTGAGGACTTGAATACTGACAAAAAATTAATCAAGAAGTAAGTATCACAAATCATTAAGTGTGGCGCTTCTGAGATATTGGTGTCAAAACTTGCATTTTTTTATTATTTTATATACATTTTCCCTTGAGGAGCTCGATGGCGATAGCGCGTTCGGCTTGCGATCTAGCCCGCTAAGCAACATTCGCAATGCCGGGTTGCCTGATGGGTGACCAATTAAAAACATCTCGAGCTCTTCCGTGCTTCGGAAGGCAAGTTAAGCCGTTGGTTCCGGTTGTTGTCGTAAAGATGGCAGTCGTTAAAAACCCACCAACCCGTATTAGGCCAGCGTGATGGGTTATGGCCCAATATCCCCACGTGCTATTGTTCATGTGGGAGGCCTCTGCCCAGCAGTGGGACGTTTATAGGCTGATAATGATGATGATATTTTTCCCTTAACATCAAAATTTTTGATGTTTTTAACTTCTCTATTGGTTTAATCAGTGACCGCGATTTCGCAAAATTCTCCTTTATTTTATTATGAATTTTCGGTATTCCGCAAAGTTAAGATGAAGCATTTTTGTTACAGGTTGTTTTATCATGCAGTAGTTGCAGTACTGAAGAAACATTAGAACAAAAGCAGCAATGCATCTTTTTCAATTAAATAATCTTGACTTTGTTATTCAGATTGATACTTATCAAAAACAGCGATTAAAAGTTAAACTTACGTTGAAATTAATGTTAGAAAGAAACAATTTAGGCCACGGATTGTTTCATAAATAACAGTCATTATAATTTGGCTTCACGTGTTATTTTATTTCATATTGTATAAAATTTCTCAAAGATTGATAGATATTTGATCCACAATACATTGTTGTTGATTTTATATTTTCGTTTCTTTTATCCTAACCGTTCTACATCCGACACAAAAATGAGAGGTGTTATGTCGAGAGGTCGAGACGTGGTATTTGTTCTTACATTGTGTAACATTGACCCATATTTAGGGAGTGACAACTGTGAGCTGGCAACATTTTGGTAACGCACACATAGGCGCCTTATTTGTGCATGTGTGAAAATTTTGCACATCGAAGTTACCTCTATAGTATCTATCTCAATGTTTCATCCTATGTTTTATCTTTGTTTTACATAAGGTAAACATGATGTGCCGAAACGGAACAAAAGTATTAATGGATTAAGGCAGAAAGAGATAGCAAACTTATGCTCTCTCTATAGTTATAGATCTCATCACTTCAGGTAAGTTCGTTTAATAATAGAAGCAGACCAAACATTACAACAAAAAAGCGTGCCCATTACGCCTACAGACAAATTTCATGCACACATTTACAATAAAAGGGGCTCAGGCACGCAAGGGACCTCAAGTACCTATATCTATAATAATGTTATACCTACGTAAAGAGGATAATTTTATATTTTATAGACATTTGAAGATACTCATTAAATTTAGAAAAAATCACCAGTAGAATGCTAAGTTATCTATCATTGAGTGCCAGGCAGGCTATGTCTGTATCTGTATCTGGCTGCAACGCCACCTCATTAACTTAATAGGCCTATTACATCTCGACTGTGATTTTTGCGTAAAATGGCCAATTTTGGCGTTCTTGATCCAAGAAAAAAAATACATCACCAGTTTTGAATTATTGAATAATGTAGAATAGCTATTGGCATAGTTCGTAGCGGTCTCGCTTTATGTAAATTTTGCTTAACTTTTTTATGAAACCCAAAATTGATGAAGGTTTTCATAAAATGCGCGAAGGCACTTTTTTGAACTCCTAGATTGAAATACTGTTCTAAAGAAATGAAAAAAAATTTAATGTTATCTATTATATAGTAAAAAAAAAATCCTATTCGAAACCAAAAAACTTCGAAAATCGGTTTAAGTTAACTGTGAATTTCTCCTATCTACGATATTATTGAGCAAAATTTATACCAGAATAATTGTTACTTCTTGAGAAATAAAGATTGTAAGTATAATGAATTTATTATCCAATTTCGATAAAAACGATAAATATAACTGCAAAATTACTACAAAATACGATGCGCCGGCCGTCCGAACTCAGCTTATTCTCGCAGAGTAGAAATTTGTAATATTAAGCATGATTTTATTTCCTATTTCGATACGTTACTACAAAATGCAAAAATGCGCATTTTACGCAAAAATCACATTTGAGATGTAATAGATCTCTTAATAAAATGCATAAAAAACTCGTAGTAGAATCGTTAGGTAAAATAAAAAAAAATGAAATAAGTAATTAAAAACAACATACATATTATATAGGTACTCTGCTGGTATTTTTTTAATAAAAATAAAAATTACAATAAATAATGTCACAATTTTTAAAACTAGTGATAAGACCGCCGGGTGGTCGAGTAGTCAGCGACTCTGACTGCGGGTTACTGTATATTTTGCAAGACCCGAAAAAATTATATCCGGTATACTTTTTACTGAGTCTGTTCAGGAAGTAATGATGAAGGTTTCTGAAAACAAATAAATTTATCATTTTCTTTATATTTCAAAGTAACAGAGTTGAGATTGAGAGACTGCTCAGACCCATCTTCTTCATGTTATACCCTAGAGTACTGTACAATAATATAATACTTACGATAACTCACTTAATGTAGTTAATACAGCACTTGAGGTACTCGGCTGTAAATTTTGCAAATTCCTCAAAACATGATCTCCACTAGCATTGCTTCTTAGCGGATTTTTTAGTAAAGATTTAGATGATTATTCTGAAAAACAAATGTAAAAAGTTATTATTTTATGCACATTTTCATACAAGAATACATCCCTACGACTACCATAGGGTTAAAGGGATAGGATAGGGTTTAAGTTAACAATATTATAAAAATAATTTACTCATATTTAATTTATCCCTAATGAAAAAATATATTGCATACTTAAATCTAATCAATCTTCAAAAATATACCTATTAAACAAAACTGGAGTCTAAATACGGCCCCGTAAAATTGTACAAGTATATGAAACGTCAAACGAGAGAGAAACAAAGTTACTATATAATTGATTATTGTTACCACAAGAATCTTTCAGAAACTACTTTACGTTAAGATTTTACAAGATTTGCACTTATGACAATTATTCACTACTTCTAGAATGCCGAAAGATTAATAATAATCACACAATGACTAAAAAAAACATTGTGATATGAGATTAGATGGCACAACAAAACTTACCAATGGAACGTAATTTCAGGTGTTTTTCTATATGAGGAGTTGCCGCACAAGGGCGCACTACACTTCACCATTTTATTTAGTACTTTTGGCTCATAAACTTTATTAGATCACAAAAAATAAGCGAAAACAATCTCCTGTACGTCCTTTGTTGACAAGTCTAGGAAGACATTTGTGTAGCTTAATTGTAGCTTGTCAACATGGCGTTTTGCCTCACGGTCCAGTTTGTCTATGTGTGTGGAAGTGTTGCGACATTAAAAAGAAACGAGATAGTCTCATTAATTTGTGGTTGGAGAGAAAGAAGTAGAAATAATGTTTTATTCTCATCTATGTAGTTGTGAAATAATGTTTGGTCTGCTTCTATATGTGTCTGTGGTTTAATCACTAATTATACATTCGTTGTTTCGTCCTTTGAGATTAGGTAACATTCGTATATTTTGAAAGATAGTGAAATATTAAAACGTCTTTTTCCGTGTAAATCAATAAATAGGTATATTAAATAAATATAATCAATAAACAAAACCTAAATAAACCTAGAGGTTTATAATATATTGTAATCAAATCTTATTTAAAAATTATGCATGAATCTCTGAGAATGGACATGGCAAACTATGGTTCAGGTTGGATGTTTCTATGGTAGTGTTTTACAAAAACAGAAGAGTTAGCACTCCACCCAGCAGTTTTGCGAATAGTATCGATACTGACGCCTGCTGTATGTGCAGCTGAGGTAGTAGCATGCCTCATGGTGGAGTGAGCAGAAAATAAAGAAGACGTGTCAACTCCGCTAGCTAATATCGTATCTTTTATCCATCTACTAGTAGTATTAGAAGATACCGCTTTATGAGGTCTTTTGAAACATAAAAGGATTATTTTCGTTGTTTCTTACAGTTTTCGTCCTCTCAATGTATGTCATTAATGCTTCCGCTGGACATACTTCTGAAAGTTCTCTGTAAAAGGGAATATTCAGATGAGGCTGTATTGAACCTGCACAAGATGTCTTAATAATGTCTTGTATCTTAATAAAAATGCTAAGCTGATTATTTATGTGCACCCTGTGTGCTGTTACAAGTATAAGAAATGTTACTTTTTAAGTTAGCTGTTCTAGACTTAAAGAGGTATTGGGATGCAATTTTGATAGGAAATTTAAGACTAGTGATAGGTCTCAAGATATACCATATTTTGGGGCTGAAGGACGAAGTCTGTAGAATCATTTGAATAGTTTTGTGATACGGTCATCAGACCCTACTCTCGATCCTAAGATCAAAGATAGAGCAGAGCGATGGCTGATTAGTGAACCATATTGTAAGCTAGAATAGAAAAGCTTTGTTAAGAAATAAATTACGTGCGGAGTTGACGCCTCGTATAGATCCACACTGTGATCTTTATAAAAGCTTACCTAGCAACGGATTGCAACATCAAAGGTTTTTCTTTCTTTCTCATTTTCTTTCTATACAATAATCACTATCGTCGTCACTATAAACTCGTTTAGGCATCGTAACACTACATGAGTATATTAAAGGGGAAAAATCGTGGTGATTGGCGAAGCACAAAAACGCGAATGAGCGGCCGTACAATCGAGGCGCAGAGGAAAGTGACAACTACCCTACAAAAAATTGTTTTTTTTTTGCTTTTAACTTAGTGGATGAAGGGCGACACGATACGTGTTACTACAAATGTTACTTAATCTCAAAGGATGTTACAACGAATGTATAATTAATATCGCAACATCAATAAGCCGCCTAAGTATAAGTAATCAACAATACGGGTCAGACTGGGAGCAAATGGTAGATTTCAAACAGTGGTTTCATTCCGTTGCTTTCAACGGAACAACGAAAGATACAACAGAGATACAACGAAAGCTGAAAGAATGATACGTCGTAATTTTAAGTTGACGCGTACCTACCCCGGATTTTGACCATTCTGCATATTTTAAACACTGAAGAAAGACGACAACCTCAGGCGGGAATCGAACCACGCACCTTCCGCATTCCGGGCGGCTGCCTTAACCACTTGGCTACCGAGGTCTGGCTTTCAACCGTCGAAATTTGTCAGTGCTTGATGCTTATGTTTTTAGTCAACATTGCTTCATCAAATCTTAGAAGTTTTCACCTCTGAGATCCGAAAGAAATATTTTTACAAATATTTGAACAATCGGTTAAGATGAAGCTGCGTTTATAGATTAATGTCATAGATGAATGATTGGTCGAGCGCAGCGAGAACGCTAAAATATAAAACATTAATTCTGCATATTATTCCATGTTGCAATAATTTCTTAGAGCATTCAAATCACATTCAAATGCTCTAAGAATAAATTTATATCATGTCAAATGGATCACAATCTTTTTCGATTTCTGTCTGGTATGATATGAGCAACCAACAAAAGAAGAAAATATTAATTTAAAATTTTGAAATCTCCATTTTGACAATTGAGCTATCAATTTCTCACAGTTTTCCAAACAATTTTACACGGTACGCATCTATTTTTTAAATACAAAAAAACATCAAAATATTATAACAAGTTAAAAAATCTATTTTAAAAGTTACTTTAATAACTTCGAAAGCCTAAGCTAAATTCACAAGTGACCTATCGTTTTTCATTAAAATTTACGTGGTAAATCTGATTGCTTGAAAAAAATGTCGTGCTGCGGTCCTTGTTTCCCATGCGGCCCTTGCGGGGGTTGCGGACCGTGCTGTGGTCCCTGCGGCGGCTGTGGCCCTTGCGGCCCCTGCGGCCCTCGTTGCAGCCCGTGCGGCCCTTGCGGCCCTTGCGGGCCATGTTGCCCGCCAGCCGGGCGGTGCAGCCCGTGCCCGTCGTTTTGCGGCGGGCCGTGCGGCCCTTGCGGCGGTTGCGGCCCTTGCGGCCCTTGTGGCCCTTGTAGACCGTCGCTGTGCTGCGGACCGCGGCCTTGCTGCGGTGGCTGCCCGAGCGCTTGCTCGCCGTGCGGCCCGCCGTGCAGCGGCCCCCCGCCCTGCCCGCCTTGCGGCCCCGGCCCTTGTCCTCCCTGCGGACCCTGCTCTCCTTGCGGACCCTGCTGTTGACGGTAGCAGTGAGTGACAGATGTCCTGTGTAATGTCTCAAGCCTGTCTTGGCGGGTTGGGGCTTCAGCCTTCATACCCGCACAAGATATCGGTGAACCGCCACGTGATATTTTTTTGATCGTTGATAAGAATAAAATTTTATTACAATTTTAATGTTTTATTATGTTTTTAGATATTTTTATCATTTAGGCACGGAACGTCGTATTACCTGAATGTCCAGTCGGTTCGTAAGGTCTAGTTCCCTGAACGTCCACTTATCTGAACGCCCCTTACCTGAACGTCCAACGGGTCCGGGCCCGTGCTTCACCTAGGTCGACCGGTTCTCGGTGTATTAGCCCTATTCAGAAATCGCACCAATCCGAAATCGCATTCCGAAATCGCATTACTCCGAATGAACAATTTTAACATTTTAGTATCTTTATTCCTTAGATTAAAACAAAAAGAAGCTTTATTCCGATTAAAATAAAATGCTTGTACAGTCAGCGTAAGTAAAACTAAAACATTTGATTTTATTTTTATTCTGTTCTTTAGAAATAAAAAATGCTTTAATTTTAATTTTGTTTGTTTAAAAGGTTGTATGCTTAGATTTTTGTTTTAATCTAAGGTTGCATGGAAAAAGTGGGCGGGATGTTCCGATGAGTATGGAAAAAATCTGAAACTCTGGAAAAACCATTATAGTGTTGTATGCAATTATTTATGTACAATAACTTTGTAAATACTTCTTGTATCGAAGTGAAATAAAAACTATAGGTTTTAGAATAACGACTTCTATAATGGTATAAAGTAAAAATGAACTTTTTTTCCTTTTTCCCAAGTCCATTCGGAATAATGCGATTTCGGAATGGTGCGATTTCGGAATAGGGCTAATAATACACCGAGAACCGGTCGACCTAGGTGAAGCACGGTGACTTATAAGGTCCCGTGCTCCAACTGATGATTAGGTACAGTCAAGTAATTAAGAAAAACACATAATTTAAAGTAGGATTTATTTCTAAGGGTGATTTTACAGACACGCGGTTGGAGCGCGCGGAATTATTTATTTATGGCCTAGTAAAATTCTAAAAAAAAAAATTGAAAAAAAAGTAACTTAATTTAATTTAATAAAAATTTGTAAAATTGGACGTAGATACGCAAACCAGAACCAATCCACAACATGTCACTTTCGAGCTAATTAGACTTTTATGAAAAACGCTTGAAGAAAAGACTGGGTAGTTAAGTCTTCCTAGAATAAAAACTTTACACATTTGTGAGTACCTAATTTTAAGGACGATGCGATATGGGAAAAGAAAATTATTTTCATATTGCATAGTGTAAGTTTTTTTTAAATAAATTATCGGTTGGTTCTTTATTGCAAAAATAAATTTTGTGGGTTGGTTCTAAATAGCAAAATGTAAGGTTTTGTAAACAAGTATATAATAATATAAATACTTACTCCATTTTATCTCAAAAATTAAATAATATTGGTGAAAGCAGAAAATGATAAACACTTTTAAAATATAAAATTACATAATACTTTTTAATAAAACAATTTACAGACAATAGTTAGAGCACATAATGACAGACCCTTTTAAAATATTACAAAATGACATAATACTTTTTAATAAAACCATTTACACACAATGGTTAGAGTACAAAATGACCAACAATTTTAAAACATAAAATTACTAACCACTTTTTATTTCTAACAAATTACACACTTAAATTTTTTTATCAAAATCAGCATTCTACACGTTCATGTCATGTTATTGTCGTCGTGTAACGGTTCAAAAATATCCTGGCTTAAAACAAAAGAAATAATGTAAAAAAATTATGACATGCAACATGGATGAAAACTATATATAAGCAAGCTTAAAAAAAACATGCGAGACAACAATGCTAAAATTGCTAAAGCAATTTTGCGTAAACGCTTGCGTTCGGGGCACATTCATCTGCGAAGTTTGCATATTTAATTAAAAAAGCTAACTGACCTAATTGCAGTTCTTGTAATAAAATTGAAGACGTACAACATATGCTGATGGAAGAACAAAGCCGATAGGGAATCACTGTTTAATGAATTTAAGTTAAATATTAATGACGTTGAATTAATTCTGAATATTTTATCAAAACCTAAATCATCATCATCATCATCAGATCTGGCTAAAAAAATTTGTACGTTGGTAAAGATAACTGGACAATGATTCCTGTAACAAGTAATCATGTATTTTATTATTTTAAGAATAAAATTAGGAAGATTCAATGGGGCTGGCATATCCACGTGGACAAAAGCCCTAAACTTAATAAAGAGAAAAATAAACAATGCTATTCCATTATCCAAAGATATAATGTGTCCTCTTTGACCAATCGGAAAAACTATCCCTGAACAAATTTATATGAGCTGAAAAGTTTATCTGGTATCTTATACCAAAAGATACACAAGATTTTTACAAATATTACAGGTTATAGGAATGTTGTAGACGACATTGGCGGCTTTTCTGATGAACTATAGACTTTATAACAATAACATGGCAGCATAAACATGTAGAATGCTGATTTTGATATGCAGAGTTTTTTATGTTGTGTTGTATTGTTTTATTTATAAAGTGGTTAGTAATTTTACATTATAAAATTTTAGGTCATTTTGTACTCTAACCATTGTGTGTAAATTGTTTTATTAAAAAAAGTGTTTCTTAATTTTATATTTTAAAAGGGTTTATCATTTTGTGCCCTAACCTAACCATTGTTTTTAAATAGTTGAGATTAAACAAGAGTATTTCTATTGTTATTTCCATTTAATTTTATTCTTTTTACGTGTTTCCAAACCCTTGCTCAACCACAAAAATATATTTTTGCAATAAAGAACCACCCGATTATTATTTATAAAAAAAAACTTAAACTATGCAATAATTAATATTAATTAATTATTATAATTTTCTTTCCGAATATTGTCCATAATTATCTAAGTAAGTAATGATATCTTTTCTTCAAAAGTTTTTCAAAAATAGTCTAATTATATCTAAATTGGTTGTTGCAGGTTGTTCTGTTTTGCGTCAGAAGCTTATTTTGCGTAACTTCGACCAATTTTCTTATATATTTTAAATTTTAGAAGATATAATGAAATTAATGTGAAAGGGTTTCGAAAGCAAATTTTTGGTAGCCAATAGATGTCAATGCGACTAAAATGATTAAATTTAGTGAAATGCTAAACAAATCCAAGCTACTCAGTTTATTGTTTAACATCTAACTAACTGTTTATAAATAACTAATCTTTTTAGTTTTTCAGCTCTGTATTAGAAAATAGGCAGCATGGTTCTCGTTTGTTTTTTAAGAACTTAGGATAATGTGGGTTGGTATCCAAGCTGACATCTTTTATTTATGGTAAGGAGTCAATATAATGCCAGGATCTTTTTTGAGCATGGCAATTGTATAATGAGGATTCCAACTGTATAGCTAACTCATTTTCACACAAGTTGTGGGTTGGTTCAGGTTTGCATAACTACGTCCAATTATTCCTGACAACTTTTCGACAACGACAGAAAGAAAAGAGAGCATCGCGTCAAGCAGACGCACAGACCCTCAGAACAATAACTGAGCACAGACCACAGTCACAGTATAAATATGAGCTAAGGTTATACTGTGCCACAGTGGTCTGTCTCAGTTATTGTTCTGAGGGTCTGTGGACTCAGAACAAGTCTGTGAGCAGACGCGATGAATTTCTTTTTAACTAATTTTATCTTAGAGCATTCAACCAACAGGAGACGCCACTGGCACTGGCAGGCGTTCCCCTCTGCCAAAAGGGTATGCCCAATGGTCATACCCGTTTTATAAAACTAGTTTCCGCGTGTCACTGCACCATTTGCAAATCACATTTGACGCGTCACGACGGGAGCAAATAATGCCAAATTGCAGCCTATTTTCGTGCAAAAAGCGTTCAGAAAATTCAAATTTACAAAAGGATAGCGTTACTTTTCATCGGTTAGTATTATTTTGTCTTTATAATAATGAATAATGCACTAAATTTGCAAAAAACTGAATAAATTTGTCAATCAAAAAGTGTTGCCACTAAAACAACAAGCTGCAGCTTTGCGTAACTTTCAAAGAAAATGTGCCAACAAAAAAAACTAACCTATATGGCACATTCGTTATTGTTAAAACTATTTTACACCATGTAGATGCTTATTAATTGAATGATAGATCACTATTTATAAATTGTTACTTATTTTCATTTTCTTGAATATTCTTTTAGTTAATTGCTTTAAAAATTATCAATACTTTATGACTGAATGTTTATGATCGGTCTATTTCATTAATTTATTTATATTTACAGCCCGTTACTTTTCTCGAAATTAGGAAAATTTTATTTCATTACATTGGCACACTGCAACTCAATTCGAGATACGACAGTATAAAATATCGATATCGACTTATCATAATGTTTCAGATTTCCAAAAGATGCAAATATTAGGGATATTTGGATCCGAGCCTGTGGAAAAGATATTTCGTGGGCTCCTAAGCGCACAAGTACAATTTATTCACAGCATTTTCCTAATGCTTCTTTTATATTACAACTCAATAACAAGAGGATTTTGAAACAGGGTGTCGTGCCAACTTTGAAATTATCAAAGATGAATTTTATTGTGTATACCTACTAGATTTTACCTTTGACATTGTTGACGATGAACCAGCCGGCGGCCTTCCAATTTACATACATGCTTTACTAAACGGTGATCAATTGGAAAAATAACTGTAACTTTATAAGTATTTTACTTCAAAAGTTTCACCGTCATATCCTCCATCATTGCGCTTCCGTGCTAACTTTGACCACTGGCCAAAAATACTTTAAATCGAAGTTTTAAAGAAAGCACTATGTCAATAGACTTGTTTACTCATTGCTAGTAATCTACGGTATTTATACTGGCAACGCTCTGGTACCTATGTCAAATGATTCTAACCTATTTCATTAAGTCAACGGCGACATCAAAGTAGGGTGTGTAAAAGTGGTGCAAATTGTACTTTGACGTTGCATCCTCGAGATTTATATTCACAAGGTAGTCCACTCTTCAATGTACCAGGCATCCAACACATATTAAGAGCTATCTAATAGAAATTTTTATTAAAAAAACATAAAACGTTACCCATAGTATAGACACAGGCGCCATCTAGTGAATACCAACCGAGTGAACGAGTTTGTCACCCGCGCTGTAATTGCCCGACTCGCATTCAGTCAGGCGGCCGCCAGGCACGCTCTCGCGTCCCGGCTATACATTGCTACAGCGCGTAAATTTACTAAGTTTTTCGTGGCCATAATGCCTTCCTGTGTTTTTAAGCGGTGCACAAATTACACGGCAACTGTTAGAGACACGAAAAACGTCTCATTTCATTCGTAAGTACTATTTTTTTTAAATTAAACATTAAAATAAATGCCCGTTAAATACTGCTGGGCTGGCCGCTCCTCACGTGGGTAAAGAGCGAGATGTAATCTATGCGTGAGAGTGAAAGAGACAATGTTAGCGCGGTCTATTGGCGGCCGTCGCCATGGAAACTCACATGCGCATAGAGCGAGATGTAGGTAATCTGTTCTATGTGTGAGAGTGAAAGAGACAATGTTAGCGCGGTCTAGTAGCGGCCGTCGGTCGCCAGGGGAAGTTGGCAAAAATTTATTACATTCGGGTGGGTGGATCTCACAAAAATATTTTTTTTTAATGCCATTTTTATCTTCCACGGGAATTTCTCTATAAAATCAATCTTTTCTACCTTACTGACAGCTTTTTACAAGTATTTGGAGCACGTTATCTCTTGTAGATTTTGAGTAGGTAATCAAGAAAATTTTATTTATTTAATGACATTTTCATAATTGCAGTATATGAATGAGGTATTTAGTGGCAATAGGTAAGTAGGTATTATGAATAAATGTAGGTGTTAATTCTTGTAATTATCTTATTTATCTTATAAGGATTATACAATCTTAATAAAAAAGTAACTATCAATAAGAACTATCAATAAGTACTTCGTATTCAATAGAAAAAATAAAAAATAACACAAGTAAGTACCTAAGTACACTTAACGGTCGTACACTTAAAGCTCGCGTGACACTTGTGTATTAACTGCAATATAAAAAGCAAGGAATAATTAGGTACTAATTAAGAACATCAATTACAACTTTGATTTACATTTACCCAATAAAAAAATATTCCAAAATCCGTAGCATCTTCTAGATCAAGTGAATTTTTAATTCGTAAAGTACTTAGTTTCAAAAACACCTAAGTACTATAAGTTCGTAATCTGATTATAAAAAAAAAATCTTTAAACTTAATAGTAGGCTTTTTATTTCTTTGACTTTTGAACGTAATGACTAAGAGCGTAATGACAAGACGAGCAATGATAAATTATAATTTTTGCTAAATAAGAAGTTAATAGGTAAAACACCACACATTTATCGTTGGGCAGCAGGGTCTAATAAATGCATAAATTAGAATTTACTTATGGTACATGAGTTTAAAAAATTTCAAAAGTCGAATATTTATTGTCATCGTGAACTGAATTACTGATGACAAAACTTTGAATTGAGTTATTTTCCAAAATATTAATTATTTTTAATGATTATATCTATTAACTTAGTGGGACATTCATCAAGTCAGTGATTTTTTTATTTTTTGGTCCTAGTAGTAGTTTTATTTTTATAATTATGTTATTCTAAGGAGCCCAGTTGGCTTCAAGCGTCTGAATGACATTTTGCATAGTTTTTTAAGCTTATTTTTTTAAAGAGTGAAAAACACACGTAATTGTTTCTTACCTAGTTAGTATAATCGTGTACTCATTATTTGCAGCTAAAATTAATTTAGAAAAACTGAAATTCTATAAAATAATCAACTGTAGATTGTTGATATCGAATGTTGCAGGATCCACCCATTTATCACATGTATCGATCCAGAACTATATATTAAATGTATTCCGTATTTTGTTTTTTATATCAAGTTATTTGCCTACCTTATTTGCTAATATTATATACACACTAATACAATGCGTTCTAAAAAATAATGAAGCGAATGTAATATTACTCATAATTAATTTTTTTTTATTTTATATTACCAAGAGATGGATTAATGAAAGAAAAATGGTTAAATGTAATTAGGATTCAAAGACGTGAAGATGATTGGATGCCTAGTACTTATTCTACAGTATGCTCAGAGCATTTCCTAACATGTGATGTTTATGTTACAAAAAACAATTTAAGAAGACTTAAAAAAACAGCAGTTCCTTTAATTAAGGTAAATGAATATTACTAAAAATGAATGAATGTTACTTACAACTTAGATTAGATATACCTATATAATATTCCTATGATTTAAATATTTTACTCGATTTTACCTCCTACGTATAACATTAGGTATATGTATCCAGATATATATGTATTAGGGCGAGATTTTATTTAAATTATTTTTATTTCAGAAAGACGAACATGCTATATTATCATCACTATCAAGTTTGCAAAGAGTTAATGAATCCGACGAAGATTCAATTTTTGATACCCCTCGAAAAGCATTTTTGAAAACAAAAGTTAGAAAAATTTCTCTGGATAAACGCCGGCTACAGTTAAACAATTACAATTTAATCAGGAAAAATAAACGACTCAAAGAAAAGTGTAAAAATTTAAAGCAAATTGTGTCACAGCTCAAAAAGAAAAAACATTTCACAATAGATCAGATAAAAGAACTGAGTCTCAAAGCTGAAGCCGTTGATTTTGCTAACAGACTTGTTCAGAAAAGCAAGTCTAAAGTCGTTCGCCAAAAATTTACAAAATCATTACGAAAATTTGCAGTCACCTTACATTATTATTCTGTAGCTGCTTATAAATATGTTAGAAATATATTTAATGGATGCTTGCCACACCCTCGTATCATAGGTAAATGGTATGAGAATACTTCTGGTGATCCTAGTTTTAACAAACAAGCTTTAAACGTTCTAGAGAAAAAACACAAAATTAGTGGGCAAAGGATATTGTGTACGTTAGTTGCTGACGAGATGGCGCTTCAATACCAAACCACGTGGACTGGAAAAAAAACTGCAGGCATTGTAGATTACGGTGCAGGTTCTGCCAAAACATGTGAAATGGCGACACAAGCTTATATGTTTACATTAGTCTGCTTAAACGAAAGCTGGAAACTCCCTGTGGCATATTTTCTGGTGAATGGGTTGTCAGCAGAAACTCGGGCAAATTTATTGAAAACATGTTTGAGTGAATGCTACCAAGTCGGTGTAGATATTGTTGCTATCACGTTCGATGGCTGTTCGTCAAATTTAAACGCTGCCAATTTATTGGGTTGTAACTTAAAACGTCCGGAAAGTCTGAAAACAACTTTTAAGCATCCTGATTGTGATTTGGAGGTAGCGATCATGCTCGATGCTTGCCACATGATTAAATTAGTACGAAATACGTTTGAAGCTAAAAGACTTATATACGACACAAGTGAAAAACAAATACGTTGGCAGTTGCTTATTAATTTAATCAAACTTCAAGAAAACGTCGGACTGAATTTTGCGAACAAAATTACTCCTCGTCACATTCATTTTCGTAATGAGATAATGAAGGTGAAACTGGCCACTCAAAATATGAGCATGAGTGTGGCGAACGCACTGAAGTTATGCAATGAAATGGTGACGTCTTCTCTTTTTAAAAATACTGAAAGCACAACAGAGTTTATAACTATATTTAACAATTTGTTTGATATATTTAATTCAAGATCTTCCGGTTTATATAGGTTGAAAAAACCACTTTCTTTAAAAAACGCTGAAGAAATTTTTTCATACCTAGAAAAGGCCAAACACTACATACTGGGACTAAAAATTTGGATCAAATATAGACGTATTAATCGAAAGCGAATCCATATGAAAATTATAAAAAAAAATCGTCGAGACCAAAAATAAAACAGGATTTTTGGGCTTTCTAGTATGCATAGAAAGTTTAAAACACTTATACTCCACTTTAGTGGAAGGACAACGCTTGGGATATATTGCGACTTACTCAAGACTATCTCAAGACCACATCGAAATGTTGTTCGGTGCAATAAGGCGACATGGCGGGTATTATAATAACCCTAATGCGATGCAATTAAAGGGGATTTTCAAAAAAATCCTACACCACTTGGAAATAAGGTCCTCATTTTCAGGAAATTGCATACCACTAGAGGATATTCCTGAGTTGACGTGTTCATCCGCAATTAAAAAAATTAATTCTACGGTGATAAGATCGAACGACGAGGATATGCACTCACACGTAGAACAAAATCAAAGCGGAAAAGAAACTGATGACACTCAAACAATATACGAAAATGTTAAGGTGCTTTCAACTCTATTAAATCACGAAAGTGGCAACAATACTGTCGACCAGATCATTGGATACATATCAGGTTGGGTGTCCAGAAAGCTTATTAAATCACTTAAATGTGATGAATGTATTTAACAGTTTGCTCTCTGACACAAAACTATGGTTTCACAAATTAATTACCATTAAAAATATGGGCGGACTATGTTTCGCAAGTGAGGATGTATTTAAAATTTGCCAAATGTCAGAAGCGATTATTAAACAACATATTAAAGAAAGGGGGTATATTATACTTCCCGATCCCAAGGAGAAATCAATAATAAAGAACCGAATCCTAAAGTGTTTCATAAACCGTGATGACGTGTTTTCGTCTTTAAATTCTCATTCCCTAGCCCTAGAGCAATATCCAACTTATAATCACAGGCTACACCTTATACGCGCTATTATAGAGAAGTTCACTAACGTACGCATACATTTCGCGCATAAAGTAATCCAAATTTGAAAAGTTACTACAAAAGACAAAAAAGGAATAAGTTAAATTTGTTTGAGGGAATATAATACGTTTCCTCAGTTCACTGACTAACTTGATATTTTTTCTATAATTTGATTATTCACAATTAATATTTTGAGTAAAGATGTTTTGTTCTTAATTGGTTTTATTATTTCGACACTAACTGCTTGTGTGATAACTTTGACGGCCGAAACACTCGCTATTGTCTTGAGTGACTACCAGTGCTGCGACAATAAAAAAACCATCTCTTATTTTTTTGTCGATTGGAAATATTGGGATGGAGCGCAGAAATAGTAGTACTCGTAGTTTTTCTAATTTTTAAACCTAAACAAGCCCGAGTTGTTAGCTTCAGAATGGCTGGTCGCCTGTGGCGTCTGGTACGGTGAATATATTCATGAATTGCTACCAAATTCCTAGTATTTGCTAGCTTTTTTAATTAATTGCTAGCTGTGAGATATTCAGAGAGATTTGAAAATCCATTAGACCAGCCATTCTGATATCAGGATGGCAGGTTGCTTTCTTGTACAGCGTTTATGGACGTAGTTTATCGAAGTGCTTAATACTAATAATTGCTACCTAATAGCTAGTTTAAAAAAATTAAATATTTAACTTCATACATGCAGACGCTAAGAAAATACGACTTTTCAAACATTTGTATGAAGAGAAAGCGCCTGATAAATAGAAATGTATTTTTTGTACAATGTCTTATGCGCAGGCCTTTACTTCGTCAGTAAATTAGTTTGTCATTTACAAAACTACCCACAATAAAATAATAATAAGTAAGTTAGAACGATAATAGTAAGAAAGATAAGTCTGCGTTTTTAATAATTCACATAAATCTAATATTGGATTTTGAAAATGTGCTTATTGTTTATTTATTGTGGTTCAGTTTTCCTGTTTTACGTGTGGTAATAATGAGAAAAGGAAGGAAGTTTGATGTACCACTTGATGAGCAAAAGAATGCGTTTTTGCAATACCTAAGTATAAAACATATTTTTCAAGTAAGTCGGATTTACCATCGCCTAACGATCCATTGTTTAATGAAATTCGTTCCCTTTTGTCAAACAGAATTTCTTCACCTGCACTGTTATCAGTTAAGAAAAATTTTGATTATTTCTTTGATAATCTTGAAGATGACCTCAATGTTTGTCTTTTAAAAAATCAGCAATAAAAAATACAATACAAAGACAAAGAACAAAATGTCATGTTAAGGACAGACTTTTAGAAAAGGGCTATTACACTGTAAGCGATTACATCAATGACAAAAATGCATGGAATTAACATTCCTCTAGTTTCGCATAGGTACATTGTTCTAATGCATTTATAGTGCCCGAGTAAAACTTGTAGATTCACTTTTGTTTTTATCTTTTATTTTATATAATTGTTTTATGACTATTGACTGTATAATTTGGTAACGACATATTGTTTTGTAAATGTCGTTACCTCTATATTATTATAAAGTTGTGGAGTTTGTTGTGCCCGTTCTTCTCCACAGCTAAAAGACTTCCTGAATGGGTGGGGTGGGTGGGTGGGTTCCTGTGCCTATCCATCCATCCATATAAAAAAAAATTTAGACGATTCAAAACGCTTAATTTAAGCTTACTGAATAAAGTTATTTTGATTTTGATTTTGAAAAAGAACACAAAGACCAAGAACAAATAGAGCAAACAAGTAGTAAAACAAAGTATTTTAATTTCATTATTGATACATATCAATGGGAACGAATGCAACCAATAAGTAAAGGCATTAAGTCAAATCGAGGACCAGAGACTGTATTTAGAATGAAAAATAAATTGCCTAAGCATCAATGAGCCCATCTAATGCGTGAAAAAATATGGAAAGTTCATCGTGTTGCACACAGTTGGACATTCAAACAGTATTCCATTTCTATGAATAAACAAATAACGTGCATTGGATCCTGTAAACAGTGTGCTGCTGATGTGAAAATTATAATCCACTGGCCTTCAGATAAAATTGCCCAGTGTCGATGCACTATAACAAACTACGATGAAAATTTCTTTCATGGACCTGCTATAAAAATGAAACTATCGCCCACAAAGCGAATGGAAATATCCGATAAACTGAAACATGTTGCCGCTATTACTTATCGGAACACTATGGCCAACGATGTTACGGATTAAGCAGATCCTGAACCAGCACATCTACCAACAGCTTACGGTAAATTAAATCTGAAGCAAACAAGAGCTTAAATTATAACCAAAACCAAATTCTTTCATTGTGGCTCATGACGCAAATATCTCCATACAAAGAGGCTATTTAACATATTTCGGTTTATCCTTTTTTGTTTATTATTGGGACCCATGCCAAGATCAGTACTGTAAACAATTTAAGAAAAACGGTAAGTTGATTGTCAGTCTAGATGCCACCGGTAGTATATTTAAAACTTTTGGCCCTACAAATAAAATCGCAATAACAAAACACATTTTTCTTTATGTGTGTGTCATGAAGACCATCGAAAATCAAAGTGCCATCCCACTTACACAGATGTTATCAGAATACCAATCTATGGACACTATAAATGGTTAGAAGCTTGGCAAAAATGCAACCCAAAACCCGATGAGGTCACCATTGATGACTCATCAGCACTAATTGGCGCATGTGTGAGAGCTTTCACAAAATATCACTCAACAAAAGATTATGTCGAAGAATCATACAGAAAGTTGGAAGAAGAGGAAAGAAGTAATGACTGTTACCTACATTAGAATTGATACAAGTCACTTTGTTAAAATATTATTTAACCAGCAGTGCGAGCACCACAGACATAATGTCTATGGCGAGCACTGATCTTTTATCGACCGATAAAGTGACATTAGACATCGACAAATTGATTTCGGCAGTACTTGAACTGTCAAATTTTACCATCTAATGTCACTTTATCTGTCGATAAAAGATCCGTGCTCAGGGGGCTGTCATGTTTTAAACACGTCGACAGCAGAGTAAAGTTTTTTTACATAAAATGTTTGTTACAAGGTACAATTTAAATTGTGATAATAAAACCTTGACTTCTGATGCTGATGTTGCTGCAGCATTTGAGAGGTTTTTCACTGACATTCCAGTTTCAACTACAAAAGCCTTGATTTCCTCCCCCACTGTAGCTAAATCTGTTTTGAAGGAGAATGTTAAAGATTGTGAAAGTAATTTCAGTTTTCAAAAAAATTGTGTTATAGATATATTAAAAACATTTAACACTCTCAATAAAAAGAAAACTGCTGATCTGTGGGGTAATTCCGTGGATGTCGCTAAATCAGTAATTATGACAATAGCTCCAGTTTTAGCTTGCATATTTAACGAATGCATTAACTGTGGTGTTTTTCCTGACCTAATGAAACATAGTAATTAATTTCATTGTTTAAATCAGGTAGCACTTCTGACCCCTCTAATTTTAGACCTATTTCTGTGCTACCCACATATAGTAAAATTTTTGAAAAGTTGATGCTAGACCAAATTCAAATTCATTTTCATAGAAATAAACTTTTACATTGTAAACAGTATGGTTTTACTAGAGGTCGCTCAACAACTGACGCCGGTGTTGAGCTTTTAATCCAAATATTTGATACCTGGGAGGAATCACAGGATGCCCTAGGGGTATTTTGTGATTTATCCAAGGCTTTCGATTGTGTTTTACATGAAACTTTGGTCAGGAAGCTTAACCACTATGGAATTAGGGATGCTTCTTTGAGCCTTCTAATCTCATACTTGAGTAACAGGATTCAGAAGGTCGACATTAACGGTAAAAGATCTCCGGGATCAGTGGTTACAATGGGAGTTCCGCAGGGTTCAATACTAGGTCCATTCATGTTTTTGGTTTATATTAATGACTTACCTTATTTTGTAAAATACAGTCATGAGATAGTATTGTTTGCTGATGATACTTCACTTTTATTCAAAGTGAAACGACGACACCCAAATTATGACGATGTGAATAATGCGATCTCAAAGATTGTTCACTGGTTTAGTGTAAATAACTTGCTATTAAACGAGGGAAAAACCAAATGTGTAAGATTTGTATTGCCTAATGTTAAGCAAGTAACAACTAGTGTACAAATTAAAGATAAGAATGTGAATCCTGTGGACACCACTGTTTCTAGGCATCACGTTAGATGCCAAGCTTCAGTGGGGCCCACATATAGCTAAATTGTCGAATAGACTTAGCTCTGCGGCTTATGCAGTAATGAAGATCCGTCAGTTAACTGACGTTGATACATCCAGATTAGTTTATTTCAGTTACTTTCATAGTGTAATGTCGTACGGCATTTTACTGTGGAGAAATGCTGCCGACATTCAAACTATCTTTGTGCTTCAGAAGAGGGCTATTCGAGCAATCTATAACCTAAAGGCTGGCGACTCTCTCAGAGAGAGATTTAAGAATATAAATATAATGACAGTTGCATCACAATACATTTATGAAAATTTGATTTATGTTCATAAAAATACTGGAATGTTTTCAAAAAACAGTGATATTCACAATGTAAACACTAGAAGTAAGAACAAATTAGCAGTACCTTATACTAGGCACTATAAAATAAATAATTCTTTTAGGGGTCTGTGTGTAAGATTTTACAACAAAGTACCAAATGATATTCAGAAATTAGATCTTAATAAATTTAAAATCAAAATCAAAGAAAAGCTTTATAAGAAAGCTTATTATAAAGTGTCAGATTACACAGAAGACAAAACAGCTTGGATCTGAAATGCTCCAAGCACTCCAACGGCTATTTCTAATTGTCTCTATTTAATTGATACTACATTGTATTGTAATTTTGTATTGCATCATTTTTTTTATATTTTTAAATTCATATTTTGTATTGACCTGGTAACGACATACTTTTTTTTTTGTTTGTAAATGTCGTTGCTTTTGTGCGCTGTGGTTTCTTGCGCCCATTCTTTGCCACAGTTAAAAAATTATGTCCTGAATGGGTGGTAGGTTAAAAAAGATTTAGACGATTCAAAGTACTTATTAATTGAGTTTATTGAATAAATATATTTTGACTTGACTTGATACAATATTGACATATATAATTACAGTTTGTTTAAATGACCACGACGGACTAGATAAAAATAATACTCCTTTAAAATACTCCTTATGGTCTAACGTAATGAAAAATGTTTCTGGCTCTCTTATTTTATTTTATTTTTTAAATAAAGGAAATTTTACAGCAATATAACTAGAACTAGAATATGATAATTAATGACTGGGAGCCATTTACAAATTTTCACTAGTAAAATTTATTATTAACAACATCTTCTTCAAATGTTGAGGCATACTTCAAGAACAATAAAAGACTTCTATTTACAAATGACCACAAAATCTAACAGACTACGAACCGACGATTTGATATTAAAACATTAAAAAATTCTAATTACTCACGACGTTAAAGTTGAGACTAACATTTCTAAAAAAGCAAAGAAAAGGGGCACTGAAGTTTCAGCTCAAAAAAGAACAAGACGATTTCACTGATGATTCCATTTTTTATGTGAGTCCGATCCACGTCCGACCTGTGTCGAAAATTGGAGAGGAAAAGGAGAAGACATTAAAAAGAGAAAAAAGATTGTCAAGTCCGTTTTACACCTGTCTAATGGAAGCAGATCACAGATTGAAGATAAAGTAATTATTTTAAGAAATACATGTGTTATTGATTCCTTAACTGAAGCTTTGGCTATAGCATACGTTGACGATTGTCGTGTAAGTCGAACAATACAGAACAGCAACAATTTATTTTGTAAATTAATCAGACATGTAGCTAAAAAGAAATCAGAAGTGTATAAAGTTAGATCGAAAATGGCGGCTCAAGTTGGGCTCAAGCCCATTTTAAGAAAGTTAAACACGATTCTACTGTGGAAATTAGTTGCGAGTGCAATGTTAATAATTTGTTTGAACGCATATTGATTGATCGTATATACTCGTACATACAGTGCAGATCAAAAATAACATTGTTCGGAAACAGATTGCCCAATAAACAAAATTGAACGTAATATACCTGTATTCTATGTAGGGGATGACAAAACTGTTAAAGACTTACAAGCAGTCGGAAATACACTGATTGAAAATGAAGAAATTATACAATGTCGTCGGAGTAACTGCAGTGGTATTAAATCATGTAGGTACTTTGTCCTTGCGAGATCTCATTGCATTTGAATTTCTTCCAACGAATTTATTTCTATACATGATCCGCCGACGCAGCTGGTATTGCAAGATTCTGAATTTGATTTGTCTTTAATAGAATATATTCTTCCATCACCCGGTACACAGATTGGGCACTACAAAGCTTACTGCAGAAGAGCATCGCGGTGGCAATGTTACAATGATTTCTCTACAAAAATAACAAAAAACAAAAAGAAGGTGATCCCTCATTTGAATGCAAAATTTCAACAATAAAGATACTATATCTTTCTTCTGCAGTAAAGGTAAGAACTGCTTTTGAAACCTGAGAAGTGTATCCAAGTGCTACTGAAGGCTTTAGGTTGGCGGTTCAAGGTGACATTGACCATGCAGTTCTAGTCCTTGAAAATTATTCATTGCTATGTAGGACAAGTAAGTAAAACACAACATTCACTTCAAAGTTACTTGTCTGTTTTTTTTTAATTCTCTTCCAATATGTCCGTGTGCTCAACATCTTTTCGTTTTAGATCTGACTCCTGCACCGATGTAAATAGCTGTCGCAAACATCAATTTACTAAAAGGACAGGGACATTGAAAACTTGCCGCTGAATCGAGACGCTTTAACTCAGCATCTATTGGGAGCTGTCTTACCAAGGAAGGCATGTGTGGGGTCAAATCTTATAACCCCATCAAGCCCTGCCATGTCCTTCTAAGTGGGGATGGTAAAAAGAAGACTAAACTTGGAAGCCCGTTTGGACCACATTACCGCTCGCTGATAAAGCATGTTTGGAACTGATAAGATGCAAGTGCAAGGTGACCTGCGGAAATAACAGATGCAACTGTACCAAAGACAATTAAAGTGTACAGATTTGAGCGGGTGCGGCGGTTTATGTATGAGTACAGTACAAGGAGCAATCTTAATAAATTTTGCAAATAAAATATTAATTTACCTGTGTCTGAAAGACATCTAACTATCGAGTTTCTTGCCGATTCTTCTCGGTTTATACATTCCTAACACGGCGGTTGCTTCTGTTTACAAATATAATTTCATATTGACGATTTAGACAATTACGCAAAATTAAATAAAACACATTTGTGCAACAAGAACCCTGTAGTACTAATAGTCTTTATTTTACAGCAAATTCATACACTTACAAAAACAAGATTAAAAAATACATGTTAGTATAATCCTGAGACTTTCTTCATTTGAAACCTTTTTAATAAAATTAGGGAGCCTTTTAATAAAGGTACTTATGTTACATTTTGCTTCGAATCATGACGTAGAGAGTAATATAATGGTAAACGTTAACACGATTCAAACGAAGGCTGTAAGGTGAAAGGTAAATCTGAAGGCAGCATTTAAATTTAACCTACTTGCTGCAAAGAGAAATAAGAAGAGATGTACTTCACGACACGAGTATCTTTAACACATCCTATACTGTGTGCACTGTTTTGTGCTGTTTTCACGACACAGTGCTCTAACAGTCTGAAGTTCAGCAGGACGGAGCGGGACTCGGTGTCGCCGGTAACGAGGTCGCCGATCTCAAACGCACTATCACGGAGCTGAGGGCCACTCTCTAAGCACATCCGAAACTTCGTTAGTCCATAATTCTTCGTACAATGCAAGCGCGCTGTTGTTTGTTTTCAATAGCGATTGGCGCAGTACATGCACACACAGGCGTGTACGACGAACTACGGGTAGACGAAGTCTCAGATGCGCTTAGACAGGGCAGCTGAAACGGAAGCTCGACGACCGCGATGTGTTTTAACCGCAAGCTGGCCCGCAGCAGCAGCCGCACAAACCGCTGGTGCAGCCCCCGATGCAGCCGTGGCCGCAGGTGTAGTAAGAGGCCGCCACACCGCCGCGGGCGCTGCAAACGAAAAACCGTCAAAAACTGAATCATCAATTTACCATTGTTTTTTCTAGGTTGGAGATTTGGCCCTACCCAAGTTTTGAGTTTGATATGACTTGTTAGCGGAAAAGTGAAACGTCATTTATTTATCTAAATTAGGCTCTCACAACAATGAGTACAGGACCCTTACCACCATCTCTTAATGCGATTCATTTTAGGACCTAAACTGAATAGAATCGCTTATTCGTACTACCACGTCCCATAAACGTCTCAGATAGAGTCGTTTTTTGAATGCGGACTTGAAAGCGAGACGCACCTAAGGCAGTCTTTACCCGTGGACCCGGTGGTTCGACCCATTACCGGGTCTACGGGTAATTTTAATTCCCCGTGGTCCCATGGCACTAGGGATTACATTTGGATGAATATTTCGACTTCGATTATATCGATATTAAATTAATTACAACCATGAACTTCAACTTAAGATTACCTATGTATTATTATGTACATACATCCTTACAGCATATAGCGGCGATGGGCTCATCAAAATAATACTACCAACCCCTTTCTTCACTTGCGTGTCGTAAAAGGCGACTAACGGACTAAAGACTGCACATACATCATCACTTCCTTACTTACTTAGTAAGTTTTTTTTTTGTTTATTATACTTAATTACCTATTTTTTATATTTTTCATTTTTGTAATTAATTTAATATCGATATAATCGATATCGAAATATTCATCCAAATGTAATCCCTAGTGCCATGGGACCACGGGTAATTAAAATTACCCGTGGACCCGGTAATGGGTCGACCCACCGGGACCACGGGTAAAGACTCACCTAAGGCAATTCTAGGTAGCGCCATCTCTTTCTTTTCTCAAGATAAGAGACGCAGACCAGCGACAATGGTCATTCATTCGATCGGACCAAATGCGGCTCAGATGATGGTACGGATCTAGGTGATTCAATTTCAGAACCTATACTGAACTGAGTAGAACTTGAGTCGTTTGCTAAAAGATGGCGGTAAGGACCCTGAAGGTTCATAACTAAGTGTCCCATTACTTATAGGAGGTGCCCTCCTTAAGTACATTCATGCTCAATAAGAAAATTGTTTGGTTAAGTAGTAAGGTATCAATAAATATAGAAAAAATAATTGCATTGACTTAAGCTTAATACTGCGTTTCTTTTTTTATAATACGTTATAGCTTGCGATAAGCTGTGCAACTTCAAATTAGTGCGGCATTTAGGTGCTTGGAAAAGCTTACTATTACAATGTCGCGCAGTGTCACTGAATTTTATTTTATTTTCCAAAATTTGTATTTTTGTCTAATATTAATGTGAAATAATGGTGGATTATTAACCGTTAATGGCAAATAAAATATAATAGCGCAACATCACTTATCAAATTCTATCAAGAAGTCCGTGTGAGAGATTTCAGTAAAGTCTCACATCTTTACTGAAACTATAGAAGGGAATACGATTACCATTTAACATTCATATTATCACTCATTTATCTACTTTACGCTGAGAAAATATGTACGTCACGAGCACCAACATGTATACACTTTGTTTGTCTCTTATTCCATTGTTGATACATCTAGATTAGTTTATTTCAGTTACTTTCATAGTGTAATGTCGTACGGCATTTTACTGTGGGGAAATGCTGCCGATATTCAAACTATCTTTGTGCTGCAGAAGAGGGCTATTCGAGCAATCTATAACCTTAAAGGCTGGTAATTAAAATTACCCGTGGACCCGGTAATGGGTCGACCCACCGGGACCACGGGTAAAGACTCACTCTCTCAATGACTGTTGCATCACAATACATATATGAAAATTTGATTTACCTATGTTCATAAAAATATTGAAATATTTTCAAAAAACAGATATTCACAATGTAAACACTAGAAGTAAGAACAAATTAGCAGTACCTTATACTAGGCTCCATAAAATAAATAATTCTTTTAAGGGTCTGTGTGTAAGATTTTACAACAAAGTACCAAATGATATTCAGAAATTAGATATTAATAAATTTAAAATCAAAATCAAAGAAAAGCTTTATAAAAAAGCTTATTATAAAGTGTCAGATTACCTACAAAGAAGACAAAACAGCTTGGATCTGAAATGCTCCAATTACTCCAATCCAACAGCTATTTCTAATTGTCTATTATTAATTGATACTTACATTGTATTGTAGTTTTGTATTGCTTAATTTATTATTTTTTTTAATTCATATTTTGTATTTTATGACCTGGTAACGACATATTCTTTTTTTTGTAAATGTCGTTGCTTCTGTGCGCTGTGGTTTCTTGCGCCGTTCTTTGCCACAGTTAAAAAATGACGTCCGGAATGGGTGGTGGGTTAAAAAGATCTGGACGATTCAAAGTACTTATTAATTGAGTTTATTGAAGAAATATATTTTGAATTTTGAATTATTTGTTTTAATTGTATTAAGAGTAACAATTGTTTACATATTTTTGCTCCTGAATGTTACACAGAAGTGTTTTTTTTTAATAAATTACTTTTAAAAATTGTAGGTAAGTATTTGTAATTTTTTATAATTGTTTCCGATGTTTTCCGTGCCCAAATTATCTTATCGTGCTGTATGTATTGTAGTACAAGTCCTTTTGAAAATTGGCCGTTTTAAGAACTAGTCCTTTTACGAATTGCCTATTTTAAGAATTAGTCCTTTTACGAATTAGCCATTTTAAGATTAAGGCATTTGTTTGTAGAACGCTAGGCATTTTAAGAATTAGGCATTTATCGACTAAACCCTTTCACTTGAGACCGGCTGGTAGCTTGGAGTACCAAGCCATTACCTATTTAAGAAAACAAGTTTGATCCCTAAAAAATACTAAAATAACTTGAAAATAACTACATAATTTGTTTTATAAAAGTTTTTATGTTGGCGATGCGTTCATCGCTATGAATAATTACCGCAGTAATTCTACAAAATGCAACAATAATTAATTATAAACGACGAATACTGCTGTTTACATAGTAGTCATCTAGACTTCTGTTCAGGATTCATAATACCTCCGGCTAAATTAGCGTAGAAACCTACGCAGACCTCTTTCTTCCTTTCTAGGCTTAGATTAAATAAAACAAGAAGGGAAGATACGGCATTAGCGTCTAGTAAGTGAGCCGCTAAAATTAGGCATAAAGGCACAATTTCACTTCAGTCGGAATCGTGAGACGTCAATGCGCGTCAGTTGAGTAGGATTATATTTTGATTGACTACAAGTAGGCGCATGCCGTATCTTCCCTTTTTGTTTTAATCTAATGACTCACCCATGCAACACCCCGAGATCACCGCAAGGCGAGCGGCACTGCACGCCGATGGTATGCACGCAGCAAGGGCCCACGCCGCTGCATTCGGTCCGCCTTGCCCTGGGCCCACACGGCCCACACATTGGGCCTTGGCAGCCGTAACAGCAATTTCTGACTGGCATTTTTATGTCTGGAAGAGGTTTTTTCATAAGTGTTATGGGATAATAAAGTACACAACTTAATATTTAATAATAATTATCGGTTACATACATAATTTTTAAACTTAATAATTTTTTGTTAATGTTTTGATGCTACATTGACAGCTAGTTTCGTTTTTACGTCTTAACCTTCAAATCAAACAAGAATCTTCTCTTCCTCTTTTCCTCTAGGTTTCTAAAATATGGCCAGTATTTCTCAAATATCGTATTCTCTTTGGTAGGTACGTACGTAATCTTTGACTCGACGAGCTCGATGGCGCAGCGGCTAGCGCGTTCGGCTTCCGATCTTGCCCGTTAGGCAACTTTCGCAATGCCGGGTCGCGGGTGACCAAATTAAAAACATCTCAAGCTCCTCCGTGCTTCGGAAGGCACGTTAAACTGTTGGTCCCGGTTGTCGTCGAAAAATGGCAGTTGTTAAAACACACAAACCCGCTTTGGGCCAGCGTGGTGGGTTATGGGCGTTATGGCCCAACCTCCCCATGTGATGTTGTCCACGTGGGAAGGCCTGTGCCCAGCAGTGGGACGTTTAGAGGCTGATGATTTGAATCTTTGACTGCAACCTGCAACTATTTTGTTAGATTCCTTTTTATTAGATTATCTTCTACGTAGCCTTAGCCAAGGTTAAAAACTTATTGACTGCGCGATCTAGTTATCTAAGATGGATGAGGCGAGACGTCCCTGCCAGGGAAATGTTTGGTTAAGTCTTGTTAAGTAGGTATGTATTTTATGTCAACAGAATAGGTAAGTAGACCATATCTCGGCACCAGATCTCAGCCTCATTATAATGATTACACTGTTAGTATATTTTTTGATATTGCGGCACAGGCCACATTATTGTGGCGATGTGTGTTCGCGTTGCACCCTGTAGTTTTATCAATTATTTTGCGAATCTATTAGAAAACTTTTTTCGCATTCTCGAAAATTATCAAGGAACTTTTTACAGAAGTTCTATAATTAAAACTTTTTGAACAATATATTTGACAGATCTGTCATTTTATAATTTTTTTCATATATGATACAAACGAATACAATACGTAAATCTGTTGTAAAATATTAAAAATCCCAAAAAACATATTAAAAAATCCTGAGAGCACCAAAGACATTGGCAAAGCAATAAGTAAATTCTCTCTCTTTATTCTACTCTTCTCTACTCCGTTATTTTCCGAGATGCCTTGCTGTTCGACATGCGGCGTGCCCTGCTGTGGCCAGGTGGCGGGCCTGGCGTACCCGGCGCCCTTCTGCGGGCCCTGCGCCGGCATCTGCTGCGGCCCCTGCGGGCGACCTTTTGGTACCTACAGCTGGAGATTCCGCCCTAGACCGTGCATTTGATCTGATCCTGTTGTTTTGATAATAAACTTGTTACTTGTGTACGCTCTTAGTTTATTTTCTTTTATTGCATACATAAAGGGTTAGTCAGGGATTATGCAATGAGGACAGCAACAGCAGTCCTCTGCTATAGTCCACTTTTCGCCAAATAGCGACTGCACGTGTGCTCAGCGTGAAAGGTGGTGAGCCCATCGCCGCTGTATGCTGTTGGGTGTATGGGCAATCTTAGTCCGTTAGTCTCCTTTTACGACACGAGGGGGTGGTACTATTCTTTCACCACTACGCGATACGGTTCTGTGCCATTGGGTTGGTAATTATACATTATTCATATCAGGTGAGTTGCCTGTATTTTATTGCTCCGTAGCAGAAGGGCCCTTTCCTCGTGGCCAAACTAAAATGCCTAACTAATTTGGCCACGAGGAAACTTAATTCCTCGTAGCCAAACCGTAGTCATAGCTCAAAAATAACACACACTGTACATGTAATAGTCAGATCACGGAGAAATAAGAGTTTTTTTGTCAAATACAAATATATTTTTTTATTTCTGTTGCTCTCTTATTTCTCCGTGATTTGACTATTACATGTACAGTGTGTGTTATTTTTTAGGTATGACTACGGTTTTGCTACGAGGAATTAAGTTTCCTCGTGGCCAAATTAGTTTGGCATTTTAGTTTGGCCACGAGAAAAGGGCCAGCAGAAGATCTATCAAGGAAAATGCCGACGGTTGCAAAACAGCGACATGTTAATAAGTCTACATAGGGACAATGCCTTCATTGTTGCCAGATGGTACCTAAAAAAATCATAATTTAATATTAAGACTTTGAAATTTGAGCCTGCAACAGCTTCTTCAACTGATTTAGGGCTTGAATTATCCGCGATTTTTTTTGTTTTACCGCCGAGGTTTAACTTTGACTCCGAGAGAAAAGTTTATTAATTTAAATTCCGACTTGCTGAACTCGTCAGACTGCATCAAATATCTGGGCAAGTGGCTGGATAAAGCTCTTCTGTGGAAAAAACATATAAATAATAGGTACACGAAAAAGTAACTAAGTTTTTGGATTTACTGAAACACTTATGAGGACAATACTTTAATACGAAGCAGGATGGACTATGGATGTTTCCTTTATGATAACGGTGCAAAATTCCACGCGGGAGGTTTCATCAAAAGCTCGCCAATTCATGTGATGGAGAGTGAATTGAGCATTTACCTCTTGCCCTTAGAAGACAATGTCTCGCCTTCAAGTACTGTTTAAAAGCTCAATCATGGTCTAATAATGAAACTATCAGATTACTCGATTCCATAAGCTCCTTTTGTGAATGTAGATACTGAAATAAGAAAAAGAAACCAATTTTGATAAAAGCTTATAACGACATCAAAGACGTAGATATCGCTCAGTCCCGCATCCTAGAAATGTTCTCATAAGATGTTTGGGTTACTCGGGTTACTCATAATGTAATTTGAGTTGAGTTAGAAACAGTTAACCAGGCCAAATCTAATTACGAAACTCTTCTTCTTCTTCTTCTTCAGCAGCATGTATTTGCCCACTACAGGGCATATGCCTCTCCAATTGTCCGCCACATATTTCGTTCGCTGGTCTTCCAGGACTGAACCCCCGTGGGTTTTTATATCGTCGGACCATCTGGCAGGTGGTCTGCCCAGTTGCCCACACTCCTTCTTCCGAGTCTCAGTCGCCATTCGAGGACAGCCTTGCTCCACCTTCCGTCTCCCCTACGGCACACTATGTCCGGCCCACGCCCATTTCAGTTTTGCAGCGCGGTACCCTACGTCTACCGCTTTGGTGCGTTCGCGGATAATGGTATTCCGTACTTTGTCACGTAGGGATAATATTACGAAACTACTTACATCACTGAAATGTTCTTTTATTGAACAATTGTCTGAGAAGTACATAGGTTGGTATAGATTATACACGGACGGCTCTTAATGCGATGTGGGCAGGGTGCAGCTTTTTATGATCCTAATGTGCCGACTTCCAAATCGCTTAAAGTAGGTAAATAATGGGCTTTCAATAATGATAGTTGAGCTGATTGCTATTTCTGAAACGCTAACATATGCACTGACGATACATGAACGATGCATCGTTATCTTTACAGATAGTAAAAGTGCATATCACTTGGCTCGATGCGCCTCTGGGCTCAGAGGTGTATTGATAGCTATCTTAAAGAAGAAAGATGAATGTAATAGGAAAGGCTTGAATTTAAGTTTGCAACGGATACTATCACATTTTGGAATACATGGTAATGAGCAAGCCGATCGGATAGCTAAGGATCCATTCTTGCATGGTGCACCAATGAACCCACGTCGGAGTGAAAGGGAACGAGAGAGCGGATGAACTAGCGAAGGAAGCCGTCCTCAAACTGAAGACCAGAGCGGACAATGACTGCAGTTAAACGTCATATACGGGCGGAAACGATCGAACAGTGGGACTGCAGGTATAGGACCGAAGCTACAGCCACGACCACCAAAGTCTTTTTCCCGAACGGGGTGGAAGCACACAGTGTGGTGAGAAAGATGTCCATCGATCGCTTGGCCGCGCAGGTCTTGACGGGTCACGGGGTATTCTTTCCTTCCCAACACAGCCTCAGCCTCTCGTGTGCCTTTGACCCGGCGGCGGAAGAGGACATCTTCCACATCTTACTCGAATGTCCAATATACATGCACGATAGGTACACTCTGCAAACCAAAATTGACACCACACTTAGCAAAGACACTTTAAAGGAAATTTTAAGAGACAAGAAGGAGAGAGGAACCTTTTTGGATTTTGCCAGGAAAGTAGTATCAATAGCAAATAAGAGGAATAAGGACACATGGATAAGTAGTATTTAAGAGCAAAGACCACACGTGTAAAATTGTGTCAAAACTTATAAAAAATAATATTGCAAATAATACGAAATGCTAAAGAGGCAAGGGAAATATACTTGTATATAATAATAAGAGAAGGGGAAAAAAAGAGGAAATGTATGCTAATAAGAAGATAGGTAGTAAATTTAAGAAAAATAATGTAAAGCAAAAAGGAAACAATGTAAGTAATAGATAATAAAAAAGACATGTAATTACTTAATAAAGAAAATGTATTAGAATAAGAAAATATTGTAGTAAAGTTAAAAGAATATAAAGATAAAAAAGAGATAGAATAGAAAAAAAGAAAAAGAACAAATAGAGTTGAGCTCATAAAGCTCAAGTTAATTAAAAAAAACCCTTGGAACGAAAAAAAAGAAAGACAAAAACTGAACATAAAATCCTGGTAGAAAGCGGGGAGCAGCTGATAAAAAAAATAAAAAATAATATTGTATGTGGCATGACACATTAGATGATATACAGCATGTAGGTAAGTACTATTGGAATGTATAAAGATACAAACCAAAGATCTGCCTTATTATAATATTGTTAAAACATCTTTGATGTTAGGCATCCCAAGTAACACACATAGGCTGAACACTAGATGAATAATGGATTATTGTGTACTTAGCGCTGAATAAAATTACTGAATAAAAGCAGAGTAGCATGCTATTCAGCCGCTATACTGCCTAAATGGGCACAAATTATTCAGCTTTAGTTCGCAATTGCTGAGTAATATCATTATAGTAACGTTATAATCGCAGTATAAGGTGTAACAGGTGGTAACAAGGCAAAATACTAGCAAATTAAGGAAACACTAGTTACACTTTATTTAGACAATTGTCGTCTATGTACGCTTTTATATTTATAGTAATCAAAGACATTAAATCTCTTTGATAGTAATTAAGTTAAAGGTTCACGATTTGTTCTGTAAGAACGTCTATTAATACTTTTGGTGACAGATGATTCATATTTAAGACAGTGAGAGAAGATAAGTTTTTAAAATGATTGTATGATATCGGTATATGTACCTTTTGTTAATAACTTCATTATTTTACGTGAAAGCTAGTGGGAATTCAAAATTACTGTTAGAGTATACATATATTTCTAAGAAAATTTTCAAGCGCCAGTGCATAAATAAGTTTTTACTACAAATTATACTAAAATAAACAAATTTAATCGAAAACCTTTGTCAAAAAAGTTGTCGAAAAAAAATCTTTTTAGGAGTCATTAGATTTATTATTATTGTTTGTTATTGCATAAAGAATTTGTTCCCAATTTCAACACGGCCACTTGTGCAATGATCAGGCTAACTTACGTAAGTTCTTTTAATGTATTTAACTAATTCAGCGCATAGTACAAGTAACTTAAAAATACGTAAATTATCACAATTTCGTGCAGAATCCCCTTAAATTAAATGTAGAATAAAAAAATAAAATAAAAACTTTTAATCAGCCTTATCTCATCACCAAATCTAACAACTACAAAAAATAACTTTGCAAACTTCTTGCAGATTATTAGATAACATTTTTTGGCACGCCGAGGTACATTAATTTTACACTTTCACATAGAAATATAATCTGTCTCGCCGCTCGCGACGTTTCGGCGGAGGCGGACCGGAAGTAGCCTCCATTTCCCGCGAAGCTGCAGCACATGAATAAATACCTACTCATGTGGCTGCAAAGCGTCGCGACGCGCCGCCATCTAATAAGCGAGACCGGAAGCTCTGGGAAGCGTCCAACCCGCCTTAAAAAAATACTTCTTTACAAATACCCTTTCATCTTTAGTTTTCGTGCAATTTTTTCTAAAAGCTAAAATTGTTTGTTTTTGGCCATCATCGGATGTATTATACCTATACAATGGGTTGTTCCCAACTGTCACAACTGGCTTCGTTCCCACTGGTCACTATGAGACATAGACACTGGTGACAAATGAGATAAAAATCCCATTTATTGCCAGTGGTGACGCATGGACTATTAAAATCCCAGTTGTTGCTACTGGTGAGAGTTGGGTTATTAAAATCCCAAGTGTTGCCACTGGTCACAATTAGGATAAAAAAAATCCCAATTGTTGTCAGTGCTGAAATACCATTGTTTGTTGCAGTACCTACTAGTGGGAATTAGGTAAAACAAAATAATTGTTAAGATATACTCCGATCATTTTTAATCACAGTATTAATCATATCATTTCTACAATAATTAAGTAGTAGCATTAGGGCTGCAAACTGGACTCACTCTTCAAATATTTAATACAAAAACCGGGCGGATTTGGAGAAGCGCTTGTACCGCGATGCTCCGTCTAGACATGTGTAATAGTCAAAGACTCGTGCCCTGCATGAAGCAATACTAAATGAAGGTAACCCAGAAGAAGCTGACGCAGTTGCACTTTGCTCTGCAATTTTTAGGCTCACACTGCTAAGAAAGATCATTGGTTATCATAAAAGATAGTGTTGCCAATTAGCAATAAAATTATCCTTCTGGGCTGTATGGAACTAATTTCGAAATACCCCATTACTCAATACGACCTAAGATCTAAAAGACCTTTTCTCATAAGAATGATCCGTAACTAAGATCTAAAAGACCTTTTCTCATAAGAATGAACCGTAACTAAGATCTAAAAGACCTTTTCTCATAAGAATGATCCGTAACTAAGATCTAAAAGACCTTTTCTCATAAAACCCGAATGGACTTACTACCAAAAAGAGCGGTTCTCAATATATACTATTGTCAATAAGACTCAATTTCAAATGAACCGAGTCTCATTGAAACTTATCCCAAAACGTCTCATTCCCAAAATACACTAAAATATATACCTACACATGGAAATATCAAAACACACGATTCTCATAATGACTAATTTTCAAAACGTTCTAGTCCCAAAATACACTAAATGTTTTGATTTAGCGTGTTTGAGTGTAAATATTGCTTTTAGCACCAGATTAGTTCTCTAAAAGTGTCGGATCATGGATTAAAAAAGGGAAATTGGGTTGGTTTGGTTTGTTTTTGGTTTGGTTTGTTCGACATCATTAAATTTGTACATAATACATATGAGTTCTTATTATTTTGAGTAGATTATAATCCCCTCTCACAAGAGGAAACCTGAGATCAGCAGTGGTAGGGGCTCTCCTAAAATTAGTAGATTTCTTCATTCCCTGTGTAACCCAGAACTTCCAAGTTTTGAAAAAATAACTGCCTTTTTTCGCCATAATGCACGGCACCAGGTCTATTAAGAGGTAAAACTCAAGTTTTTTTTGCTACCTAAAACATAACCTTTATTATCATTTTGATAGTGTTGAAATTTGACTGATGATTTTGTCTGTCTCTAAAGAGAGTTTAATAAATGACGGAATTTAGTGTGTTTATGGACTAGGACGTTTTGAGAATCAGTTTTTATGATAATCAAGTACTTTGATACTAGAATTTAGTGTGTTTTGGGAATGAGACGTTTTGGTAATAAGTTTCAATGAGACTCGGTTTATTTGAAATTGAGTCTTAATGACAATAGTATATATTTGAGAACCGCTCTTTTTGGTAGTAAGTCCATTCGGGTTTCATTCCTTAGGAGAAAAGGTCTTTTAGATCTTAGGTCCTATTGAGTAATGGGTATTTCGAGATTAGTTCCAAACAGCCCGGAAGGAAAATTATGTTCAAAATAAGCTAGACCTTTGTAATCTTTTATCTTTTAAAATACTATATTATTTTTGTGCATAAATTGTTAAATTAAAAAACATGTGTTCCAAGTACATTTAATAAGAATTATATCTGAAAATAATAAAATAATAATAATATTAATTTTTCTCTATTTTATTTTAATCGGAATGAAGATACTAAAAGGTTAAAATTGTTCATTCGGAATAACGCGATTTCGAAATAATGCGATTTCGGAATGGTGCGATTTCGGAATATTGCTACTACACCCTTACGTGTACTCCTGTCCTTTTTTAAAATCTGATGTTTTTTTGAGAATCTGTTCTTATGAGAATCTGTCATTATGAGAATGACCCGACGTGCCCAAGTCTACGGGCATATTATGTATGTAAGTAATAAAAAACCAGCTTAAACATCAGCAATACTTTATAATTTTCAATTTCACAAATTCTTTTACAAAGGAACGGGTGTCGCCTATACCAGCAGGTAACACCGTGACGTCATGGCAGCCACGTTCGAAGTCAGTCGTCGCAGTAGGAGCCCTTTATGCGCTGCAACAAAGTTTTTGTTGTAACGATCAGCTACCGAGTTCTCGTACTGCGACACAGAGCCTACAACAGGGGATTTAACTCCTTTCACCTCACTTACGGCCGAAATTAATAACCGATCCCGAGATAGAGATATGCCTATTTTGGATTTGTTACTAGGCAACTGTTGTTATTTCCCGTCATATAACAGAAATATCTAGGCAACAAATCTAAAGTAGGCCTATCTCTATCTCGGGATCGGTTATTAATTTCGGCCGTAAGAGCAGTATCACTTTAATCTATGCAAAATTTGTATGGTAAATTAAAAAAAAATAGTAAGTCACTCTAAGAGGTGGGAGTTAGGCCACCAGGTGGCTGTAATGGTGCGTCACAAAGCTAGCATAGCGTGACGTAGTGTCGTTGTACAAGTGCGAACAGCAATACACGGCAGCGAGAGTCATCACACTGCCCCGGAGTGGCAGTTGTAGCAAGTCCCCACCGGCGGAAGCAGCAGCCCTGCACGCACGGCGGGCAGCAGCGTGACGTCACGTCATTGTACAAGTGCGAGTAGCACACGGCAGCGAGAGCCATCACACTGCCCCCGAGTGGCAGTTGTAGCAGGGCCCTACCGGGGAGCAGCAGCAGCCCTGCACGCACGGCGGGCAGCCGTGTCCGAGCAGCACACGGCAGCGAGAGCCATCACAATGCCCCCGAGTGGCAGTTGTAGCAGGGCCCCACCGGGGAGCAGCAGCAGCTCTGCACGCACGGCGGGCAGCCGTGTGCGAGCAGCACACGGCAGCGAGAGCCATCACACTGCCCCCGAGTGGCAGTTGTAGCAGGGCCCCACCGGGGAGCAGCAGCAGCCCTGCACACACGGCAGGCAGCAGCGGGCCATCACGGGCGGGTCGCAGCCGCCTGGGCACCGCGCGAACGTCCCGATGTTGAAGTCATGGTAGCATCCATACTGGTAGGGCATTTTGGGCTCTTGTTACTTTGCTCAGGATTTTTTTGATATATTTATATAAGTTTTTTGAGGGAGTTTTTTGTTGTAAAAGTTTATTACGATTTGTTGCTGAATTTTGAAATAATATTGACAGTAAAAAATGAAATGACTTTGTCTTTGTTTTTGTGTACTTTTCTTTTTCAGGCCTTTAAACCTCCGAGTATGTAAACGCTGGAAATAACGAGATTGACGTACTCATTTTAAATTAAGTAATAGTTATGTTTTATTTACCTAATTGAAATATTAAAACCAAAAACTTATTTTACATAATTATTAAAACACTGGCTGCAAACACGACACGAATGAACAGAAAAGAGTTCGACACAAAAAACTGTAAAATCAAAAACGGAACGTTTTTCGCCAGTGAGTTGACAGTTGTCTCTTGCCGAAAATTCTCAGTAACGTTTTTACGTCTCTCAAAATTCCATCTTTAATAAAAAGTAGGTCATGCCTGTTTACTACGGAGGCTTCGTTGGAGGGCCCCACGGCGGCGGCTACTGCATGTACTCGTTCGGCGGCTGCCCGCCCAGCACCGGCGGCTGCGGGCCCTGCTGCCCGCCCCCGGGGCCCTGCTGCCCTCTCTCCTGCTGACTGCTTCCCTGTAATACCACTGATCACTTTCCTTTTTAGTTCTATAGCTAGATGCTTAACCGGTTCACAGTCCTGTAGAGCAAAGTTATGGGCAGTAAATCTGTTGCAATCAAGAGTACTTACTTATACAGCTCAACCGCGAAACCCATTGTTTTTATATTAAGTTACACAGTTTATGTGTTGTTTAACAATTATAATTTCGCCAAACTCAGTTTTATTGCGAAGAATGCACTAATTTTTTCATGTAATTATATAAGGTGACTGCTAGAAACCGCAAGAAACTTCAAGGGCTGGTCAGGTCAAGTGTTTTAGACATGACAATAATGACAAAAAAGGAATTTGTGTTTTTTACATTTTTAATTAAATAATTAATATTGTGTATTTTAATTGGATAGTATTTTAGTATCTAATTTATTTTAAAGCATACGGCCGTCTGTTAGCCCGTCCGCGTCAGCTGGGCGATAAGAACCTACGTTGACGGGCTGATGGGTCAAGAGACGGCCGGCCGGACGGCCGTTGCCTCCGTCAGCTGGGCGATAAGTACCTACGATAAAACACGAAATCCTTTTTTGTCATTTTTGTCATGTATAAAACACTTGACCTGATCAGCCCTTGAAGTTTCTTGCGGTTTCTAGCAGTCATCTTATATAAGCCACCATGCAAAACACCCATCCCATACCTCTTTAATCATATATCAGATTACAAAACGCATAAGTTTAATTAGTTAAGTGTGCTTCCACCACCACCGGCCTTATCTTCCTTATCACCTTATCACTTAACATCAGGTAAGATGAAGGCCTGTAGACTTATCTTATTAGGTTTACCCGTAGAAGAATATAAAATATTGGTAAATATAATTAGAACCTTCCTTTCAGGTACTTCCGTCCATGGATGGTAAAACAGAGGAGAATACGTACTTCGTGGTGTCGTTCACTGTGCTCGTGTTGCTGGCCAGCGCCACTGCCTTTGGCTACTACTCGGAGTTGTGTGCCGTGCACGCTGGTACCAGTAGCGGGTTTTACTCTTAAATAAACGTTTATAACACATTGGCGTTTTGTTATTTTAGTTGTAGAGCGTAGCGTCAGACTTTCAGTCCAGAATGGTATGGCTTATATTGGCATGACCACCATCACCAACTCTAAATCTGACTTTTAGATAGTATGTCGAAGTATGTCGCCAAATATCAGAGTATGTCGGTCTACTGTTCAAAAGTTATAAGGGGCCATAGGGTGGCCATGCCAGGATGAGGCTCATCCTTGCGATTCAGAAAACGTCCGTCAGATTCCACTTTCGTCAGATGCAGTTCTTGGCCACCTTGTATCTCAAAAACTACAAGTCTTAGCGAAAATATTAACCCTTCGGAGCATAATGTACAAAACGCAAAATGTAGGTACACACACTACACGCAAAATTTACAAATCGCAAAATGTACAATACTCAAAATGTGCAACTGTACTAAATCTATGTGCAAAACGTAAAATGTGCACTACACGCAAAATGTACTAATCGCAAAATCAACAAGTAAGCCTAGCCTAGGGCTTTATTCACGCGGCGACGGACGCCCCTGTAAAGGCTTTTTTTACCTACGTATGTCACTAATAAATAAAATCAACTAAGAAGTCAGATATGTTTCTGTTTTTGCCTATGAACGTGCCCTTACTTGATCATTTTGAATTTGTACACGTCGTGCCACCAACTCGTTCCACCAGTGGCACGAAAAGAAATTGTCGTTCCTCGTCGTACCACTGAAGGATTCTTGCTCTAATAGTAATAAAAAAATTGTTTATACGGTTTAATAACCCATTTAACATATACTTTTTATTTTATTTATTTATTAAGGACAGTCAGCGAAAACTTGTTCTAAATAAAAATCTATGTAACATACAATACTATACTATCTTAAATGCTAAGTACAGCTTTCTATTATTGACCGCCACGGCATGCAAATGTGGAGTTTGTATAAATTTAAAAAAAGGAAAACTGCATCACAATTTTCCAAGTACTTACCTAATAACAAAGTTAACAATTTACAATTATAAGAGCAAAAAATATAACTCATTTTAAATTCTAGCAAGAATTACGCAGGGTTTACGTAGCTTTCGGACACTAGTTTTCTAAATTTGTGGACACTTAGATGAAAAATGTCAATGTCAGTGTTGGATCGTGACAAAACATTATAATGTCGCTGCAGCCTATTAAGTGTTGAATGTTGACCCAAGTTGCTCTTAGAGAGCTGCTCCGAAAATAGATTAAATCTACTGATGCGTGGCAATTTTCTTGGTGCGTTAATATTGATTTGTTCTAGGAGATTTAAACAATCGAGGTCACCACGCATTAATTTATACAGAAACATGTCGTCCAGGAGGAGTCTCCTTTCCCTTAGCGGCTTAAGTTTAAAATGTTTAAGGCGACTCATGTAAGAAGTGAGACTTTTGACGAGGAAGAATCGAAACGACAGGTGCCACATAAACCTTCTCTGAACACTTTCGAGACGTTTTATATGAATATCATATTGCGGTGACCAAACAGTACTACAGTACTCTAGTCCGGACCTCACAAGACTATTATATATAGCTAAAATGGCAGTGGGACTACACTTAAATAAACCCACATGACTATAAAAAAAAACAAAAGAACTTGTAATAGGACTTAATTAAAATGATTAAACGCTGACAACATTTTTTAAACGTTAACTTTGGAATCTTTAGAGAACATTAAGAGGCCTATTACCTACATCTCGAGTGTGATTTTTGCGTAAAATGGCCAATTTTGGCGTTATGGTTATATATCTCAGAAACGAAAATACATGAACAATTATGACTTCTTGAATAGTGTAGAATAGCTATTGGAATAGTGCGTAGCGGGTTTTTGTAAATTTTGCTTAACTTTTTAATTAAACCCAAAATTGCAGAGAAAGATTTTCATAAGGTGCGCGAAGGCACTTTTATGAGCTCATTGATTGAACTACTGTTTTAAACAAGTGAAATAAAAAAATTATAATGTTATCTCTTAGGCGACCCCTAGACGCTCAGTAAATACTGTGATCCATCATTATGATAAATACTGATAGAATCCATTTCATTATCAGAGTGAACAACAAAGGCTACACGTTCAGTATTTATCACGTCAGTATTGCAAAGTTTTTCGTACAGCTCGCACGTGTGAAATGAATGCGTCAAAAACCAAAGCATGCTTCTCCCCTTTTAATAGTTTTTGTAGTTGGCTACTTGACAGTTGTAACAATAAAATATGAAATATGTCGGGGTTTATGATTTAACGATAACTATCCAATAGTTTTTTTACTAAATTAATTTGTAAATATTTTAATTTTTACAAAATAAATTTGAGATTTTTTATCTGTGGATTACAAGACCCGAAAAACGGGCGGCCATGGTTGTGCTTCGTGTGACGTCACATTTCACAAAATTTTCAAAAACTTTCTGTCAGGTTTCAAGATAAATTTGTTTCAATAATGAAGTGTGACGTCACAGAGCAAAATGTCACGTGACCAACCGTTTTCCACGAAATTTTAAATTAATGAAGAAAAATATGTTTTTTTCTATTAAATAAAGCTTTTTCGAGAAAAAATAAATAGTGAGAGGTATAAAATAAGCGTTTGTAATTTATAAAATACTTTTTCGAAAACTGTCAAGTAGCCAATTGACGACGAATCCCACAACTCAGGCAGTACTTCCCAATTCAAAATAAATTATTTTAAATAACTCTGATCTCCCGCGACCGTGACTGACTGGGGCGGCGGCTTCAGCAGCGGCGTGTGTTCCTCCGGGTTTTCAAACGTGTCCGTCTGCTGCATCGATGCGCACTGACCAACAACAGTATTTATTGATGGTGTAGTCTAGTATATTGACGGATGTCAGTATTTATCACAATCTGTCAGTATGGAATTAAGAAATCTAGAAATCCGCAATAAATACTGACATCCGTCAATACACTAGACTACACGATCAGTTTATATCACAAAATTAAATAAATACTGATGGATCACATTATTTACTGAGCGTCTAGGGGTCGCCTTATATAGTCGAATAGTGCGTAGCGGCCTAGGAATTTTTAGATATCATTGATTTTATATAGGAAAAAAATCTTATTCTAAACCAAATAAACTTCGAAAATTGCTATTAGTTAACTGTGATATCTCCTATCTACGATAATATTATTGAGCAATATTTATACCAGAGTAATTGTTACTTCATGATTTTGTTTTAATCTAAGCTTCATGATGAATAAAGATTTTATAATAAATTTATTATCCTATTTCGATAAAAATGACAAATACAACTGCAAAATTACCACAAAATGCGAAAATGGGCATTTTACGCAAAAATCACATTCGAGATGTAATAGGCCTCTTATATAAAAGTATAACATAAAAAACTTAGATTAAAACAATAATCTAAGATAAAAAAGCATAAAAACAAAATAGTTATTTGTTATACAAGAGTGCAAACTTGCTTTTTAACCGCGTGCTCAATTTTGATGACCGAGCAAGCGAAGGATTCTAAAATTGAATCACGAGCGCAGCGAGTGATTCAAAAATTAGAATCCTGAGCGTTACCGAGGGAATCAAAAGAGCACGAGGTGAAAAATCTTTGCACTCGAGTGCAACACGTAACTTTTCATCCCACCTCAACGAGGAAATTACCAACCAAATTAAAAAAGTAGGTACACCAAAAAGGTTCCGAGTCTGAGTTTTTAACAATTTAAAAAGGTCGTATGATAAATCGGCACCATGGAGGAAGAAGAAAATAGGTTTAATGATGTTTTGAATACACATACTAAGTGCACACGATGTTATAAATTCAATTTACTTTGTCCTCTAGCGGGTAAAAACGGCTTTTGCACTCAGATATCGAAGAGTAAAAATACTCTTTCCGAGATGGGGGGATGAAAAAATAATTTTTACCATAAGGTTGAAAATCGCGTGCTTCAACCTTTTGTTTTTTGAACGTCGTGTCGTCTATATATATAAAAATGAAACCCGTTTTCCGTTGTCACGACATAACATGAAAACGGCTTGACCGATTTGGCTGATTTTTTTTTGTTGTGTTTGTTATTGTCAGGAGAAGGTTCTTATGAAAGAAAAAATTAAAATAAATTCTTTTTTTTTTTAATATTTTTTGCAATATTCATAATTACGACAGGACAACGTCTGTCGGGTCAGCTAGTGTGTTATTATACATTCGTTGTTTCGTCCTTTGAGATTAGGTAACACTTGTAGTAACACGTATCGTGTCGCCTTTCATCCACTAAGTTAAAAGCAAAAAAAAAACTTTTTGTAGGGTAGTTGTCGTTTTCCTCTGCGGCTCGATTGAACGACCGCTCATTCGCGTTTTTGTGCTTCGCCAATCACCACGATTTTTTCCCCTTTAACATACTCATTGAGTGTTACGATGCCTAAACGAGTTTATAGTGACGACGATAGTGATTATTGTATAGAAAGAAAATAAGAAAGAAAGAAAAACGTTTGCGCATAGAAAGCAGCAGTTTGTCGGCGTGGGACCCGCCGCCGCCGCAGCCTGTATCGTTACGATCTGAAGGTAATTCAGTGTGTTACTTAATCAAAACGATTCAAATATGTTAATTAATTGTGTGCATTATCATGGGAGTGCTACCGTTTTACTTATTTAAGAAAAAATTGTATGTGTTGCTGTAAGGACTAGTACATCTAAAAGAAAGGTGTACAACTATACTTATCTGAAAATAGTGTGTATAGTTTAAAAGGACTATTACCGTATTTTGCCGAAATAAGAATTAAAATTATTTTAATTTGTGTTGTGTACATCTAAAAGGGATGTTGCCTTCACGTTATTTAAAACCGTTACTTTAATTAGTGATGTGCGTGCACATTCAGAAGGAATCTTTACTTATCTGAAAATAGTGTGTATGGTTTATAAGGACTATTACCGTATTTTGAGAAGATAAGAATTAAAATAATTTTAATTTGTGTTGTGTAAATCTAAAAGGGATGTTGCCTTCACGTTATTTAAAACCGTTACTTTAATTAGTAATGTGCACATTCAGAAGGAATGTTTACTTATCTGAAAATAGTGTGTATAGTTTATAAGGACTATTACCGTATTTTGACAAGATAAGAATTAAAATAATTTTAATTTGTGTTGTGTACATCTAAAAGGGATGTTGCCTTCACGTTATTTAAAACCGATACTTTAATTAGTGATGTGCACATTCAGAAGGAATGTTTACTTATCTGAAAATAGTGTGTATAGTTTAAAATGACTATTACCGTATTTTGACAAGATAAGAATTAAAATAATTTAATTAGTGATGATTCAGAAGGAATGTTTTCTTCACTTTTTATACTTTATGTTTAAAAACGATTGTGGATTAAATAAATTTTCAAGTTAGGTGAATAAAATAAAACAATGAACATTCGACCTTGTTCAATAAGGCGAAAACGAAATGCAGCCTGAGGCAGACTGGGGACCGATTCTCTTAAAGGAGCCTGGACCAGGCCCGTCTACTTCAGCTACGCAAGAAGCCGAAGCCACTTCCATTCACTCGATGCAAGTAGAACCGCCTCCAAATGTTGTGACTGTTCGTCCAGAACTTGACTAAGGGATACTGAACCTCTTGGGACAAAGCCCTAAGAGGAAAAGCTAGAGCCAGAGAAAAAGGCAGCTTTATCTGAGCAGCTTTATCTGGCAGCTTAAACGCTGATCAAGAAAGACAAAGCGTTAGAATATAAGTAAGCTCAACTGGCGGCTGCCATTTCCTACATTGGAGGCTCCTTGACCAAGTTGCTTTCATTTTAACATAGAGACCAAGCTGTCATAAAGTTCTTGATTGAAACTAGTCATCAGCTATGCGATACACAGCATAATGAGTCTATGACGAGAAGGAGTTTCATATGTTCAACAATAAAGAAAGATTTTAAAGATCAGCTGTATACCAAACAAACTCCAAACCAGCCTTTAAACCAGAGGCCTCCACTTTCGGTAGCCAGGCAAACGCGACTTGCGAGGCGGTCGGAACTGGCACCTCCAGCTGCACCGGCACCACGCCCGCGGCAGCAGCAGCCGCCGCGATCGCCGCGGCGCTTTCAGAAGCCCGGCCCTCGTCGCTGGATCCGGTACATTCTGCAGGTATGCTGTTCTATTTTTACGATAGTTTGCGAATAATAACTAAATAATTTTTTTGCTGGGTAAAAGGTTATAAAATACCTTTTTGTAAATGTGTTTCTCAGTTACACGAACCACGCTTACTTTCATTATCTTATAATACAGAGTGGCCATATTTTGAATTAACCGATTCAGACGCCACTTCTCCTTGCCAACCTTGTGAAGGTCAGTTTCTGTCTAGTTATTTTCTGATCAAGAAACCCAACGGCACAAATAGGTTTATATTAAATCTAATAAGCATATTACGACTGAACACTTTAAAATTAAACATTTAAGAACAACAATGAAACTAATTTCAAAGGATAGCTTCAGGGCTACCCTGAATTAATAGTATGCTTTTTTTTTTTAGTAGGTATTCACCCTAGTCATAAAAAATATTTGCGAATCCGATTTGAAGAAATTCATTACTTTAATTTGGTCCTAACACAGCACCGTTTGTTTTTACGAAATTGTTATTAAAACCAGTTATGTGTCTTCTTCGGTCGTTGGGCTATTTATCAACGATCTATTAAAAGGATATCTGCGCTCTTGCTAGAGATTATAAAAACTGTCTCTTGGTAACATGAAAATTTTTAGAATCTTTAGGTTTCATTATTAATGACAAAAAGAGCTGTACAGTCCCTAATACAGTCTGCAAAATCTTGGTTTTTTTAATAGATACGACAAAATTTCAAATAAGTTTAACCAATGACAAAAGAAACATAATCAAAAAAGTGTTACAACATTTTAAAATTAAAAAACGATGTAAAATTAGGCACTTCACACGACTAGTAGAACTTCTCACTGCATCTTGCCCCGCCGTCTAATATGGTTGGTTATACACCAAACAAATGGAAACGTGTAAATATCTTGCAATTTATAATACGATTATCTACGATAGTTGCATGTTGTTACCACCGTATTTGAAAGACGATTTTTCTTGGTAGTTAAAATCTATTGGAAGGGTGGATAATCTTATCAGGCAAGATAATTACTGCTTAGAATTTCTTTTTCTGATGGGGGGGGGGAGGGGGCGGCAGGTGCTGTGGGGACTGCTAGTAGTCAGTCGAGTATTGTAGAATCAGTTGAGCACATAAACTATTCAGAACTCTTAGCTTCCAAACAATTGCTAAAAACTTTAAAAATTGATAATTTTGTTACGTATTGATAATATAACTGCTATTTCTTATATAAACCGTATGGGCGGAGTTCGGTTCCCAAACCTTACTGAAATAACTAAGAGGTTGTGGCTTTGGTGTGAAATCCGAAAAATATTCGTTTTCGCTTCGTACTCGTACACCAGCTCAAATGATAATGTTATAGCAAATGCAGAGTCACGAAAATTACATCCTGACACTGAAGGGGAGCTGATAGATAATGCTTTTAATAAAATAGTAAGAGTTCTAGGTAAACCTGATAATGATCTTTTTGCATCCAGAACAAATTATAAATGTAAGAAGTAGGTATGTCTCTTGGAACAGAGATCCTAGAGCTTGCGCTACAAATTGCATTGCATTTAGGTTAAATTGGCATCATCTTTTATTTTACATATTCGCGCCATTTGCTGTTATACTAAAAGTATTAAGAAAAATAATAACGGATCACGCAGAAGGCATTGTTGTTGTTCCAAGTTCTTCTCTGTTGGGAGTTGGTACAATTTGTGCCCAGCGACAACGTGTTAATATCGGTTTCCAACAGCCTACCCAAGCGGACACTGATTGCAGGAAGGTTATTACGAACGGCATTACTGAAGAGGAGTGTACCACCATCATCCTTAAATATCATGATAGCTTCTCTGTCTTATAATTCAATAAAACGATATGATGTTGCAATCCGTTGCTAGGTAAGCTTTTATAAAGATCACAGTGTGGATCTATACGAGGCACCAACTCCGCAAGTAATTTATTTCTTAACAAAGCTTTTCTATTCGAGCTTACAATATGGTTCATTAATCAGCCATCGTTTTGCTCTATCTCTGATCTTAGGATCAAGAGTAGGGTCTGATGACCGTATCACAAAACTATTCAAATGATTCTACAGACTTCGTCCTTCAGCCCCAAAATATGGTATATCTTGAGACCTATCACTAGTCTTAAATTTCCTATCAAAATTGCATCCCAATACCGCTTTAAATCTAGAACAGCTAACTTAAAAAGTTACATTTCTTATACTTGTAACAGCACACAGGGTGCACTTAAGTAATCAGCTTAGCATTTTTATTAAGATACAAGACATTATTAAGACATCTTGTCTAGGTTCAATACAGCCTCATCTGAATATTCCCTTTTACAGAGAACTTTCAGAAGTATGTCCAGCGGAAGCATTAATGACATACATTGAGAGGACGAAAACTGTAAGAAACAACGAAAATAATCCTTTTATGTTTCAAAAGACCTCAAAGCAGTATCTTCTAATACTGTTAGTAGATGGATAAAAGATACTTTATTAGCTAGCGGAGTTGACACGTCTTTATTTTCTACTCACTCCACCATGAGGCATGCTACTACCTCAGCTGCACATAGAGCAGGCGTCAGTATCGATACTATTCGCAAAACTGCTAGGTGGACTGCTAACTCTTCTGTTTTTGCAAAACACTACCATAGAAACATCCAACCTGAACCAGACTTTGCCATGTCCATTGTCAGAGATTGATGTTAATCATAATTTTTAAATAAGATTTGATTACAATATATTATTTATTTAGGTTTTGTTTTTTGATTATATTTATTTAATATACCTAGTTATTGATTTACACGGAAAAAGACGTTTTAATATTTCACTATCTTTCAAAATCTACAAGTGTTACCTAATCTCAAAGGACGAAACAACGAATGTATAATTAGTGATTAAACGAACTTACCTGAAGTGATGTTCTATTACAATTATACGAGTTGCTTCGTCCGAAGAGATTAGGTCCCTCCCTCCCTAGATATCCCCTTTGCGTGAAATATTAGGCTCAGGGCTTTCAACTATATGAGCGGTCGTACAATCGAGGCGCAGAGGAAAACGACAACTACCCTACAAAAAGTTTTTTTTTTGCATTTAACTTAGTGGATGAAAGGCGACACGATACGTGTTACTACAAGTGTTACCTAATCTCTTCGGACGAAGCAACTCGTATAATTGTGATAGAACATCACTTCAGGTAAGTTCGTTTAATCACTAATAAACTGCTACCTTATTTTTTCTAAAAAATGGCCGATGCTTTTGACTACCCACTCCCGGAATGAACAGTATGGTTTATTCATTCCATTTGCGTATGTAAAACAAATTCATCTTTTTTTGATGCAATGCCTGTTGAAATTGAAATCATTAATCGAAACTGAAGTTTGGATAACCATAAAATTGATTTCAAGCACCACGGAGTTTGAATAACATAATACGAGATAGGTACTACTTCAGTTCCCTTCGGAGCATAATGTACAAAACGCAAAATGTACTCTACATTAATGTAGTGTACATTTTGCGTTTGCGTTACAGCCCCAAAATATGGTATATCTTGAGACCTATCACTAGTCTTAAATTTCCTATCAAAATTGCATCCCAATACCGCTTTAAATCTAGAACAGCTAACTTAAAAAGTTACATTTCTTATACTTGTAACAGCACACAGGGTGCACATAAATAATCAGCTTAGCATTTTTATTAAGATACAAGACATTATTAAGACATCTTGTCTAGGTTCAATACAGCCTCATCTGAATATTCCCTTTTACAGAGAACTTTCAGAAGTATGTCCAGCGGAAGCATTAATGACATACATTGAGAGGACGAAAACTGTAAGAAACAACGAAAATAATCCTTTTATGTTTCAAAAGACCTCAAAGCAGTATCTTCTAATACTGTTAGTAGATGGATAAAAGATACTTTATTAGCTAGCGGAGTTGACACTTCTTTATTTTCTACTCACTCCACCATGAGGCATGCTACTACCTCAGCTGCACATAGAGCAGGCGTCAGTATCGATACTATTCGCAAAACTGCTAGGTGGACTGCTAACTCTTCTGTTTTTGCAAAACACTACCATAGAAACATCCAACCTGAACCAGACTTTGCCATGTCCATTGTCAGAGATTGATGTTAATCATAATTTTTAAATAAGATTTGATTACAATATATTATTTATTTAGGTTTTGTTTTTTGATTATATTTATTTAATATACCTAGTTATTGATTTACACGGAAAAAGACGTTTTAATATTTCACTATCTTTCAAAATCTACAAGTGTTACCTAATCTCAAAGGACGAAACAACGAATGTATAATTAGTGATTAAACGAACTTACCTGAAGTGATGTTCTATTACAATTATACGAGTTGCTTCGTCCGAAGAGATTAGGTCCCTCCCTCCCTAGATATCCCCTTTGCGTGAAATATTAGGCTCAGGGCTTTCAACTATATGAGCGGTCGTACAATCGAGGCGCAGAGGAAAACGACAACTACCCTACAAAAAGTTTTTTTTTTGCATTTAACTTAGTGGATGAAAGGCGACACGATACGTGTTACTACAAGTGTTACCTAATCTCTTCGGACGAAGCAACTCGTATAATTGTGATAGAACATCACTTCAGGTAAGTTCGTTTAATCACTAATAAACTGCTACCTTATTTTTTCTAAAAAATGGCCGATGCTTTTGACTACCCACTCCCGGAATGAACAGTATGGTTTATTCATTCCATTTGCGTATGTAAAACAAATTCATCTTTTTTTGATGCAATGCCTGTTGAAATTGAAATCATTAATCGAAACTGAAGTTTGGATAACCATAAAATTGATTTCAAGCACCACGGAGTTTGAATAACATAATACGAGATAGGTACTACTTCAGTTCCCTTCGGAGCATAATGTACAAAACGCAAAATGTACACTACATTAATGTTTTACATTTTAGCGTTTTATTAACGCTTAAATATACTTAAGTAAAATTTTAAACACTGAAAAAAGACGTCAACCTCAGGCGGGAATCGAACCACGCACCTTCCGCATTCCGGGCGGCTGCCTTAACCACTTGGCTACCGAGGTCTGGCTTTCAACCGTCGAAATTTGTCAGTGCTTGATGCTTATGTTTTTAGTCAACATTGCTTCATCAAATCTTAGAAGTTTTCACCTCTGAGGTCCGAAAGAAATATTTTTACAAATATTTGAACATTTGGTTAAGATGAAGCTGCGTTTATAGATTAATGTTTACCTCGGGTGAAAGACTTATTTAGACCCTCGAACCCCGTCTCGGGACTAGAATAAGCTACTTTCACACTTTCACCCCTACCTGGGGTAACAATGCACTATTTTAACTTCAATATAATCATCATTAAACTCAAGATAAATAAGTAAAGACTGACAAATCAATTAATATAGCTAGAATTATAAATACAAAATAAAGTCAATCGATTGGTAATTGAACATCAATTGAACTTAAATTGATTTACTATCCCAACACAAGTATTTTTTTGTATTGGAATGACCTTGTGTAGGGGTACGTTTTTTTATTGTAATGTTTAAAAATTGTGTTCAACTGGCAAGCGTCCCGATTCGGAACGCGTCAAGTAAGTGCGCGTCTGGCACGCGACCCGAATCGGGACGCCAAGCGACCCAAATCGGAATGGTCATTTTAGCGTCAAACGAGCGGTTGCACTCTTTTTTATCCTTGTCGCACCTATGTAATCTTAAAAAAGATAGAGTAGGCTAGCATTCAAGCGTATAATACGACCAAGTTTAGTAACATTTTATCATTCAAACTCGATATTGAAGTCAGTTCGCGTTAGCGTCGCGCCAGTCAGTCAGTAACGACAATTCGTGGGTGTGTTTTGTGTAATTTTGCAGTGATGAAAGTGTTTGAATCTCATAATTCATTAAACTACGATGACTCAGTAAGTAATCTACCTCTCAATACTTTTTGTTTGTTGTTCTGTGTGTGTTTTTTTCAATATTTCATCAATCTAAAATACGTAGTCGAATGGCGTCCCGATTCGCGATCGCGGATTTATTAGCTCTTATCTCGGTAACAATAAGAGCTAAAATTGACATTTGTTATTTTTTTTTCCGTGTGTTATTATTTTAAATACTTAATATTAAATATCGAACGAAATGTGTTTGGAAGCATGTTTTTTTTATAGTTTTAAGTTGTAGATAATACGTCTAAGATTAAAATAGGACAAAAAGTACCTGTTCAAATTGTTCTAGTTAAAAAATATACCGGATATTACCCAACTGCACCTTATTTTTTTACTTTCTTTAAATATACGCTAGAAACTATGCAATGTTTTTACAAATTATGAATATAAACCCAATATGCTATATTATGGGAAATATTATGTAGAATCCAAATATATATAGAAGTTGGTAAATTTTCTAACAAATTATCGAGTAATCTCCAAAAGAATGCATCTGTTCCCAACCCGCGAGAGGCCCAGCGGTGAGGTGGACAGACGTGGGCAAGGGCGCGCGCGAACCCTGCCAGTTGAGAGGTGTGAGTTTATTGGGAAATAAACCTAATCTAACGTATACCATATAATCACAAAAAGTAATTGTAGTATGTTAAAGTGATGGATTATAAAAAATAATATTATTTAAATGTTGTCAAATAAGTTCATACGCTTTTACAAAGTCACGTCGTCGTTTTTGATGACAACTGTCATAAGTATCAAACTATATTGAACAGACTATAGTTGAAAAAATGTATTTAGGCTTTTTTCGACCTTATTGACATTTTTCAGAGAACAATAATTTTGGACTCCACAAAGAGCACTTAATAAATATACCAAAAAACCGGCCATGAAAATAATGTCAATAAGGTCGAAATTAGCATGTACACATTTTATCAACTAGTAGTCATTGACAGATCATTTCCAGACTTTCTTTTGTTTTTCCAGATCGTCTTTTGTTTTACACAATGGCCCGGAGGGGAACTTACCACGGGAACGGAAACGATTCTCGTTAGGTATCATGTCATGGTCATTCCTGCGGCAAGTCAAGTGCGAATCTAGAACTATGCGTCGAAAAGGCTTAGTGGTAAATTCAGAGAATCTGAATCCAACATTCAGAAAACTCAACATAACGAAAGTTTAACTTAAATGGTCCTGAAGGAGAATTCAACATAATGGGAGTCCAACTTAATGGTCCTGAAGGATAAACGGCATTAGCAGGGGCGTTGCCGTGAATAAAGCCTTAGGCTTACTTTGTTCATTTTGCGATTTGTATATTTTGCGTGTAGTGCACATTTTGCGTTTTGCACATTCTGAGTATTGTACATTTTGCGTGTAGTATACATTTTGCGTTTTGTGCATTATGCTCCGAAGGGAAAAAATCTCTCCCGTGGTCCTACCAGTAGGACCACCGGTAGTAGTACCACGGGTAAGTACTGCTGCCGCGGCCTGGCCGCTGCGTCTGTTTAGGCGCTCTGTGACAACTTCTTAAAATGTCCCCTTCTGGATATGACTAATTCTGTATTTGACCACTTCTTGTTACGCCCAGTTCTATTAATGCCTGCTTCTGTTTTTGACCATTTTACGTGTTATGACTAGTATAAGTACAATGAGAGCAAAAATCCTTAATACAAACCATAACGACGACCTCCGTAGCAAAGTGGCTCGCACACCGGTTTCAAGGTGTCGCCATCTCTGAGGTCCTGGGTTCGAATCCCGGTAGGGGGTAAATGTTTGTGTGATGAATACAAGCACATTTGTACCTGACATGGCTGTTTATATATTATGTATTTTTCAATAAAAATATACTTGACGGCGCATCGAGGAAATCGACTCGATAATTAATCGATTACTGTGATTGTCTATGATTTCTGAACGCAACAGAGCTGTGACTCTGACGTAACACCGAACACTGGAAGGGCGGCCATCTTTTAACGGAAGTGGCATTCTAGTTTGGACAGTCAAAGAGCGCGCACGCGTCCACGTGTTCGGTGGACGTCCTAGTTGCAATCTTAAATCATCCGAATAACTCTTCATGATTTTGTAATTATAATTGTGCTAAGTAGAAGTAATACACTGTAGTAATCATCTCTGAGTCGTATTTTTATAAAACTACCTTCTCCTCGCCCGCTAACCTACGCCACCCGCAATAGCGACTAGTCAGTACAACACTATGGAAAGGCAGCACGATAAGGGCCATGTGCCTTTATCAGAAGTGGGATCCGAAGGGCCAAACCGACCTGAGGAGATCGTCAGCGACAATGAGCAACGATCCAACGAAAGTGACGTAACAGGTGCCCAGAATTTGCTAAGTGGAATGGAATCGATTCTTACTCGCTTACTGGCAGCTACGCAAACGACACCTGCGCAACACAGTACTACGCAGCTGATTAAATTCGATCCAGACGAGGCAGAAGCTGATATTGAAGGTTGGTGCCAGATTACTGAAATTATTGTGACTAGCCGAAAATTAAAAGGATCCGATCTACTCTTGGCTCTGATCCATTCCTTGAAGGGCCGTGCCGCTTCATGCCTAACTAAGCTGCACTCACCGGACATAGAATGGCCTCAAGTTAAAGAAATACTTCTGGCTAAATTTGCGAGGCCTATGCTTGTGCAAGATTACTTTGACGATATAATGAGGTTTCAAATTGGAACTCAAGAAACCGCCTCAGAAGCGGCTTTGCGTTTATGGAACCTTGTCGAGCGCATACCGAGAGTTGACATGCCGGAGGGCGTTATTGCCGGTTTTGTCATATCCGTCCTGTGTCAAAAAGATGCCCTAATTAGGAGAGAGTTAAACTCTTACACTATAACAACTCGAGCGCAATTGTGTCGCATTCTCGGGGGAATTTCTATCAAGAGACGTCATGAAGACAGCGTCGGAGGTGACATCACTGCGAAGAAAATCCGCCTAGTACCTGAGGCCAGATTTGGCGGATTTGGTGGATCCTGTCACACAGTAGTGAACCGGGGACACAAGATAGAAGAATGCCGCAAGCGTCGTGAAAATCTAGCGAAGCCTAAAGCCAACGACCGACCTGAGAGGGAGAAAATCGTAACATGCTTCGCGTGCGGAAAATTAGGACATCTGAGCTCCAGCTGCCCTGAAAAAAAGACCGGCAACGAGCAGTCTTTGAAGAAGGAGGTCCACGTGTGTGATCGCAAGTTAATGAGAGGTATATTATCGACTACAACTGGTAAGACAATTTCATTTTTATTTGACAGCGGATCGGCCTGCTCTTTGATCAAAAGTAATCTAGCTGACCAAATTCCTGGCACTGTGCGCAATGATTATGTATGCTTGGCCGGTATAGGGGGGGATAACATTGAATGTCGGACCCAAATTCTTAGCTCTGTTATGATACAAGATATTTCCATACCCATCCTATTTCATGTTGTTTCGGATGATGTTATATCAGAATCTATTATCATTGGTAGAGAGATACTGGAACAAGGCATTCACATAGAGATCAATAGTGACATGCTGAAGTTCTCAATGCGCAAACGTGTTAACACATGTGAAACTAATAATACGTTCGATTTTAGCAACATCGATACTGATTTAGAAGGCGCTGAGAGAGAAGCATTGCTGGAGGTGCTGCGTAAGTACACAGACTACTTCATTGATGGCATTCCTACGCGACGAGTGAAAACGGGTGAGTTGAAAATAGATCTTATTGACTCACACAAGACGGTGCAGCGACGCCCGTATAGGCTCTCACCTGCCGAAAAGGTAATTGTTAGAGAAAAAGTTCAATCATTACTAGATGCTGGAGTTATTCGTGAGAGTTCATCCCCATTCGCGAGCCCTATTCTCCTCTTTAAAAAGAAGGACGGCTCAGATAGAATGTGCGTGGATTATAGGGAGTTGAACTCAAATACTCGACCTGAACACTACCCTCTGCCTCGGATAGACGAACAGGTAGATCGCCTGAACGGTGCCCATTTCTTCTCGTCGCTAGATATGGCCTCGGGCTATCATCAAATAAAGGTAGCACCCGACTCCGTTGAGCGGACAGCCTTCGTTACACCGGAAGGCCAATATGAATATCTAGCCATGCCATTTGGGTTGCGGAATTCTGCGTCTGTCTATCAGCGCTGTATTAACAGAGCACTAAATTCCCTGAAAGACACAGTTACCCTAGCCTACATGGACGATGTGCTATGCTACTCAGAAAATGTATCTGAGGGTCTACAGCGCCTTGATACGGTACTGAAGGCTCTTGTAGACGCTGGATTTTCTTTCAACATTTTTAAATGTAAATTTATGAAAAAGGAAGTTAGCTACTTAGGTTACGTAATAAAGGCTGGTGAAGTAAGACCTAATCCCGGAAAAATTCAGGCTCTTATTGACGCTCCAACACCAACCACTGCGACTCAAGTAAGACAGTTTTTGGGCTTAGCATCGTATTTCCGGCGCTTTATTCCAAATTTTGCTAGTTTAGCAGGTCCCTTATACCCACTAACTAAACTAAAAAGACGCATTACATGGACACCCAAACATGCGGAAGTGCACAATCAAATTGTAAATATTCTCACGTCGAAACCCGTGTTAACGATCTTCAACCCAGAAAAACCCATTGAATTACACACCGATGCTAGCTCCGAGGGTTATGGTGCTATCTTGATCCAAAAAGAAAATGATCTGCCACATGTGGTCGCTTACTTTAGCCGCCGCACCACAGAAGTTGAATCAAGATATCACTCATATGAGTTGGAAACGCTAGCAGTAGTCCGTGCGGTAGAGAACTTTCGTCACTATCTATATGGGCAACATTTTACAGTCTACACCGATTGTAACTCCTTAAAATCTTCGAAATCTAAAACGGATTTAACCCCACGTGTCCACCGCTGGTGGGCATTCTTACAAGCATATGATTTTGAGATCAAATATAAGGAGGGCCGTAGCATGGGACATGCCGATTACCTTTCGAGGAACCATTTTACAACCGTAAAAAGTAGCACCAAGGATGGTGCCTCAGACTCACCACCAAATTCTTTGAAGCAGGTGAACTTTGTAGAACTTCACAGCAACTGGCTGCAAGTTGAGCAGCAACGAGACCCTGAAATCCTTGCCCTTATACAACAGCACGAAAATAACGAACTGCCCGAGACAGTTGCTCACACCTACGACGTTCGGGATAGTGTCCTTTACCGTAAAGTCGAAAGAAACAAAGCAACTAGTTGGCTGCCTATTGTTCCCCGATCACTAATTTGGACACTAATTAATCATGTACACACTGAAATTAAACATCTGGGCCCTGAGAAAACCCGGGATAAAATATACGAACAATACTGGTTCCCTGGGATGTGCAAGTACGTTCGTAAATTTATTGACTCATGCATCATCTGTAAAGCCTCTAAAGGCATCTCGGGAGCTCAGCAAGTTAGATTGCACCCGATTCCAAAGGTCAGCACTCCATGGCACACTATCCATATAGATATTACGGGAAAATTGAGTGTTAAGAGCGACAGAAAGGAATACGCCTCTGTAATCATAGACGCTTTTACAAAATACGTACTACTTGAGTATACGCAATCGTTAGACGCTGCTTCAGCAGTAAAAGCCCTAAAACGAGCCGTATCTCTTTTTGGCTCACCGAAAAGAATTATAGCAGACCAAGGTAGGTGCTACATAAGCGCTGAATTTAAACAGTTTTGCGCTGAACATAATATCGAACTACACTTAATCGCGACTGGTTCTTGTAGAGCCAACGGCCAGGTGGAAAGAGTTATGCGCACACTTAAGGGCTTACTAACAATCATCGAAAATGACAGTAGTAAAGTTTGGCGAGATGAATTAGATGAGGTTCAGCTGGCTCTTAACAGTACTAAGTCCAGAGTTACAGGATTTACACACACTGAATTAATGTTCGGTATACGTGCGCAGTCACTAGGGCTTTCACAAATCTCCCCGTGTTCAGAAGACTCTCCCCGGGCAGACTTAGGTACCATAAGAAACCAGGCGTCTAATAATATCATTCAGGCCGCCAAGTCACAGGTAGAGAAATTTAACAGGGGCAAGGCTACTGTGCATCCATTTGCACAAGGTGATTATGTTTTCATCAAGGCCAGTGAACGCAATCAAACGAAACTCACAAGAAAATTTAAGGGTCCTTTTGTTATAGTTAGAGCTTTAGACAATGATCGGTATGAATTAAAAAACACCAATAAATCAAACCGCATCTACAAGTACTCACATGAACAATTGCGCGCAGTTCCAAGAGGCTTTGAAGGTCTTGTGGACATTGCCACTACCCTGGTTAATGATGAAGAGGATGCCGAAACGGCGGTCGATGAAGATGAAGTTGATTTGTCGGATTCTTCCGATGGTGAAACAGTCTCAATCTCTAGCGATCACACGCTAACCGCTACTTCAGACACTCTCACAGCTTCCGAAAATGATTATTTCGTGGTCTCTCATCAGGCCGATGTACATAGAAGTGAGTACATATTAGATGTCAATCTTCCTAGTAAATCGCTCTAGTTATGGTCATGACAATTTAGTGTGTGGTAAGCATAAGCTTAGTACGCCTATTCTTTTGTGTAGTAGCTGGACAGGTGGGCCCAGTACGCCCCATCCACGTTACAATCGAATCGGTTGAAAGGGCCTAGTATGCCTGGGCCACATTTTGCTTGCTGGATGTAAGGGCCGCGCACGCCCGGTCCACGCTGACTAGTATTGAAGGAGACAGGATGAAGGGGCCACGTATGCCCGATCCTAGTTGTATAGTGTTGAATAGCAGCGGGATGAAGGGGCCCTGTATGCCCGATCCCAGTGGTACATGTGTTGAGTGCTAGCAGGATGAAGGGGCCTAGTACGCCCGGTCCTCGTAGTATCGGAGACCCTCTTTATTGTCAGGAGCTATGACCGAGCGGTTTGTAATACAGGTGTTTTCTTTTCTACAGGGCCTGACGAATAATTACGAGGCACACACCCAAACGCACGAGGACGTGCGACAGTCAGGGTTGGCCGTGACGGCGCATCGAGGAAATCGACTCGATAATTAATCGATTACTGTGATTGTCTATGATTTCTGAACGCAACAGAGCTGTGACTCTGACGTAACACCGAACACTGGAAGGGCGGCCATCTTTTAACGGAAGTGGCATTCTAGTTTGGACAGTCAAAGAGCGCGCACGCGTCCACGTGTTCGGTGGACGTCCTAGTTGCAATCTTAAATCATCCGAATAACTCTTCATGGTTTTGTAATTATAATTGTGCTAAGTAGAAGTAATACACTGTAGTAATCATCTCTGAGTCGTATTTTTATAAAACTACCTTCTCCTCGCCCGCTAACCTACGCCACCCGCAATAGCGACTAGTCAGTACAACACTATGGAAAGGCAGCACGATAAGGGCCATGTGCCTTTATACTTATATATGTATGTTTGACTATGTTTGTTTGTTTGTTTGTTTCTTGTATCCGTAAACAGCTTAGAGCATTAAACCAACTGCTCTAAGGTAAACAAGCCTTACAGTGTTTATTTCGGGCTAGGCTATTATTGGAATTGAAAAATAATTTAGAAAAACTTGAACGGAACGAGATCTCTGATATTGATTTCCTAAAAAAAATAATATATTATAAATTGCATCACACATATTGAACGATTACCTACTACTTAAGCTTCTACGGACATATAGTGCGGTCCTTAAAGCACAGTCTAGAGAACCAAGTTATTTTTGGGCAAATGGATGGCAGACGAGCTCAGGGAAGGGCACCTACAAGATGTCAAGGCGGTGGGCGGCAGCATGCACCGCGCGCTCCACGCAGCATACAACCGCACTGAGTGGGGACTCATCTGTGGTCGCGATCCTCAGCAGTGCGGGAACGACGGAGAAGAAGACCTACTACTTTGTTGTTAAAAAAATGATTTACGTTAAAATTTTCTATTAGTCTGATATCTCTTGGTTTTTTTTGTTTACACTGTTCTTATAGTATTTTGTTGTTATAAAAATGATTTACGTTAAAATTTTCTATTAGTCTGATATCTCTTGGTTTTTTTTGTTTACACTGTTCTTATAGTATTTTGTTGTTATAAAAATGATTTATGTAAAATTTTATGGGTAACTTTACTTCTCCTAGTACAACCAGTTGGACATCGCAGTTGTACCACGGGTCGGGCATCATAAAAATTTGTCTGATATCTCTTGTTATTCTTTGTTCACACTATACTTATAGCCTTTCGGAACGTTCTGTGTTTCCCAAAACACCCGTTCCCGAAACATCCGTTCCAAAATTAAAGTTTCTTAACGAAATGGTCAAAAACAGAAGCGGGCATTACTAGAACTGGGCGTAACAAGAAGTGGTCAAATAAAGAATTAGTCATATCCAGAAGGGGACATTTTAAGAAGTTGTCACAGAGCGCCTAAACTGCTGCGACCTGGCCGCCAGTGCGCGCTTGGACTAACGAAATCAGTGTACTAGAGTGTCTTCAACGTTTGGCAACCCTAACAAAATAAGTGGCTAAGGCGCAGGACAAACACAAGCGGCGTCGGGCGCGGCGCGGGCGAGGCGCGGGCGAGGCGTATGAGCGAGCACCTCGCCCGCGCCACGCCGCATGTATTTATGTCCCGCGCCCCGCCGCTTCTATACGATTCATATGAAATACGAATGACGCCCGCGCCTTGCCCGCGCCGCGCCCGCGCCCGACGCCGCTTGTGTTTGTCCTGCGCTTTAGACTTTCGCCAGTCAGTGTTGTTGTGGGTTTTTAGTTTGATATTGTTTTTTTTTAAATATAGCATAACAAGGTTTTAAGGAGTCTTTACCCGTGGTCCCGGTGGGTCGACCCATTACCGGGTCCACGGGTAACTTTAATTACCCGTGGTCCCATGGCACTAGGGATTACATTTGGATGATTTCAAATATAGCAATACATAAATTGTGTGGTTTTTACTTTTGTTGGCAACTTAGATTAAAACAAAAAGGGAAGATACGGCATTACCTTCTCGTGAGTGAGCCGCCAAAATTAGGCCTAAAGGCACAATTTCACTTCAGTCGCAATTTGCCGAGCGAACAGGCGCCATCGTACTATTGCGGATATTCTGCTGTGTGAAAAAGAGAAAAACGCTACTCCGCAGTTGCATCGGAATCGGTCGTACGTAATCGTCTGTTGCGAAGCGACCGAGAGACGTCAATGCGTGTCAGTTGAGTAAGACTATATTTTGATTGACTACAAGTAGGCGCATGCCGTATCTTCCCTTTTTGATTTAATCTAAGGTTGGCAATGTTACTTCTGCCATAACAAGAATCTGTCGTAACCAGAATCTGTCCAAACCAGAATCTATCCTAAGACGAAAAGGCCCCAAGATGAGCCACACCAACATAAAGGGAGTTCAACTTAATGGACCTGAAGTGTGCCTGAAGGTTCGACCACTTCTTTAAAAGGCTAGTTCTAAGCATTTCGGTGCACGTTTAATAGGGAAAGATCAAAGGCAAACTTAGTGACCCGAACGTATATTATTAAACATTTATACAAAAATACACTTTTTTTATTAACTTGTTTATAATGGCAGACAGTATAGCGACGTTCAGGCCGCACAGCGCCACCGGGACGCGCGCAATAGTGACCACCCATCTTTTTCTCAGCACCAACGCGGGACCTCGAGCTCCAGAGGACCGGCGAAAGCATCCAAGCGACGCAGCAACGACTCGCGGAGCACAGCTAGTACGGAGCCACAGCTCACGATAGAGCTTAGCTCACAAGCATAGCCGTTAGCACAGCCTAGGATCGATCGACGCCCGAGCGTCGCTCTAGGGCGGAACCACCCGCGCAGCTTCGAGAGTCGTCACGCACCGCTTGGTTAGTCATGTCACGTTGCGCGCTGTCCCAGTGCTAGATTCAGCGCCGTCTAGCGGTAGCAGCACCCGTTGCACGGCGAGCAGCATGGCGCGCAGCACGGCGTGCAGCACGAATAGCATGGCGAGCAGCAAGGGCTGCAGCACGGCGTGCAACAAGGGTAGCTAGGCATCTTCGTAGTACTGCGGCAGCTGCGTCTTAAGTCGCGAACGGAATAATAATAAATGCGAGGTTGCGTTGTTTGTCTTGATCAGTTTTTTTGGGTTGGTTTTCTTGATTATTCTTGTGACATCTGCGTGTTGAAGGTTTGAAGATTGATAGTTTACTGACGGTTTTGGGAATTTGCCGTCAAAGAAACGTTTGGAGAATAGTCTGCATTCGAATTTTGTGTTTTTGAATAGTTTGAATTTATTTTCTTCTGTACGTGACTATGAAGGTTTTATCCCTAGAGATACTCAGGTTTTATCAATGAGTTTTAAATAGAAAAATAAATTCGTTTACGTTTGTGGAAATCGTAGTCGGGTCGGGTGACAGACTGACAAAATTCAAGTCTCAGAACAATAATTGTTCTGAGATCCAAGTCTATTTAAAAATCAATTGCCGCGAATGTATGTTTTCGCATCACTTCACAATGGCTGCCCTATCTGCTTATTCTTTTTTGATGAATATAATTTAATATGGTTGCCTTTATTCAAAGAGATTTAAATCTTTCGCATCACTTCACAATGGCTGCCCTATCTGCATATTCTTTTTTGATGAATATAATTTAATATGGTTGCCTTTATTCAAAGAGATAAAGAGATTTAAATAGTAATAGAGCGGCTATTGGACACTATTTCATACAAAAACTTTGAGCTGGTGCTCAAGTTACGCCATCTAACGTTGAAAAGCAAAACCTTATATCAAGAATAATAAAAGTATACTATGAACAATTAGAATAAGTTTCACCTACCCCACGGTAGGTGTCGCCCTGCAGTAGGGATGTTCCGTTAAAAGTTCGACGTACCTATCGATAAGTTTGATGAAGATTAACCAAAATCGGTATATAAAATATATAATAACATTGGAACAAGCGAGTGACAATGAAAATTCGGGTGTTTCAAATGATTATTTATTATGTAATAAAGTGTTACCTTATTAAAAATTCAACATAATTAACTTATTATAAACAAAGAATGAATGAATGAAATAAAATAAGTACGTAGCTAGTACCTACGAACAGCATACTGACAACACTCATTTTTGAAGTTAACCCACCTGCGCGATCACTCGTCATAAGTAAGGATTATTATACACTCCCGTATACCAAAATCAAGTCTACTTCAAAGCAAATGTAACATAATTGTGTGATTGGATTAACGAATCAATTCATAGGAATGATATGGTAAAATGGCTGACTTTAACAGATTAACACGAGTTGATCCATATAGTGATTCATTTTAAAATACCTAAGTATACATAGATATTATAGACCACATTGCGTGTTAATGACAACTTGCAATCGCAATTACAATCACGAGCAAAATTATGTAAACAATTGTAACTCAAGTGTATACATATTGGTGCTCGTGACTGTACCTATCAAATTATTTTTGTCGATCTTAATCTGTTACTTTATATTTCATTCCATAGATTTATTTGATACATTAGCATTAAACACCAATGTCATAACGGATGCGTGTATATGTTTAATTTGGATATCCTATTTTCTTATACATTCAATGATTTTTAAGTTTAACCTTCGATCAACAATACCAACTAGATAACGCGTCACGTACCAAATCAAAGCTAAATTCTGTAAACTTGAATAATACTTATACAGCTACATTTTTCTACTGACGTACTGAGACAAAAGTTATAAAACAGTTTTAAGTTCAACCTTATTACAACCATGGCACCCAGTAATAAAATCACAAATCTTCTAAGTATTATCATATACTGATCCGTTACACAAATGTTGGCGCGTCTATTGGTCAACGTTGGCTAACCATTTGTAGCGTGTGGGTTAAATCGGTAATTTTGTTTAAAATTTTATATTATTTGTTAGTTTACAGCTATTTTTTTATATTAACATTTATATAAGTAGGTACTTATCACGTACCTACTTACTTAATGAGTAACTAAAAACTTAAAAACTAAAAACCTATAAATATCTTATAAATAAAAATATCTCTAACAGAACCGCTGCCGCGCGGCAAGTTCCCCAAATGACTAGCAGCGTTGCCCTTTTGAATGGCGTGTTTAAAGCTTAAAACATATTTTATTCTACATGTAGGTACTTACCGAAACTAAGACACTCCGGCTGTTAAATTGTTTTTTCGGGCATTATTTATGCAACTTTTAAATACACGGCATTGTGAACGTGTTTACATTGGCCGTGTTTCAAGCAAACTAAACAAAATAAGAGCTCGCTTTTTAGTGCGCTGTTATTTAACGAGCCGCGCCGCGCGCCGACCTGACATCTAGTTGGTATTGTTGATCGAAGATTTTAAAATAAGTAAGTAATATTCTAATTAAACGATCATCGCACGATACTGTTACACTGCATAACATTGCGTTAGGGACGCAATGATCATTGAGTCAGAATATTACTACTTATATAAAACTTAAACTTACGATATAAAAATATTATCTACTTATAACATTATTCGATATATAAAACGACATCACTTGAACACCACTAAATCATCTACTTCCGCTTCGACAAGTGTGGTGACATCCTAAAAGTAGATACTTCAGCTTTTCACCACTAGAGGTCAGCATAGGGCAACGGTAAATGTTCTAGAATAATTTATTAGAAACAAAGACATTAAACTATTACTAATATCTCTTTGATTAGAAATTATGATTATAGTCTGATTATTGGGTAAATATACAAAATATTTACGAAAATAAGCTGTAATCACACTCAGTCTTTTTTCCATATCGGGATTTGCAGTATCGCAATACGCAATTTGGTATATTTTCTATTGTTTACGTCAAATTTGTTCACGCACAAACACGACTGCACTAGAGGGCGCATAACATCATACTAAGCGACTTGTTGTAATAAGTTGTGGATTAAAGTATGGCTGATTTACACGTATTAAGTAGTTTAGTAGCAATTTAGTAGCCAACTAAATTTTAAGTGACTTAAAGTTAAGTAGGTGTTCATACGTATTTAAGTAGTTAAGCTCTTTAGTTCACTCAAGATGGACGATCAACAATTTAATGAAGTCGTAAATTCTATACTTAAATAATGGCTTCGTGTGGTCAGCACATTTAGGCAGTGTCAAGTAAGATATTAAAGTGAATATTTTTTTGCATAAAGTAGATGATAATGAAAATGAGTGATAAATGAACGTTTAATTGTAAATTAACCAAACCCCTTCAGACTCAATAAAGCTGTGGGACTTTATTGAGATCTCACACGGACTTCTTGAGAGAATTTGAAAAGTGATGTTGCACTGTTTTGTTTTATTTGCCAACATTCATGCACATTCACGAACACATAACACCAAATAATCCACCATTATTGCATATTAATATTCGAGAAAACATAAATTAAAGAAAATAAAACAAAACTGCAGACATGACCCTTCACTTTCCCGCCAAGAAGTCCGAAATATAACGCATTTAACTAAATTGTGCCTGTCCAAACGTGTCAAGTGACAAGCCCCGCCCACCAACTTAACCGAAAAATAGACAGAATTCTAATTTAGCTCTTTAGTTGTTAACTAAATTTTAACTTGCAACTTGCTACTAAATTATGTGTTTACATGCACTTAATCACTTAAAATTTAGTTAAAATTTAGTTAACTACTAAATTACTTAATACGTGTAAATCGGGCATTAGGTCTAATAAGTAGGCATATTGTTAATGGTGACGTTTGGTGTTACCCAATGATTTTATAAAGTGTATGTAAGTATATAATATCTTTGCTGTTACCTAATAATTTGGTGTAGGTATCAGGCTACTTTCCAATAAATTTACATATCCTCATTACCTATAAAAACATTAAGGATATCATGAGATTTAAAGTACCTAGGTAAGGTTTGCAACTGTCTGTGGATTTTACCAGTAGGTAGGTATCCTATTAACCTTTTCTAAAGTGTAAAACTACGTCTTATAGCGGCCCTTGGAATTATATTACCCTGCCCCGGCACCGGGGGGTATTCCGTAATCCCGATAACGTGTGCACCACAGAAATATATTTTCTGTGGTGTGCACGGACAAACTTGAAGTAGGTATTTTGTTTCATTTTGATTGGTCAGCGCCCGGGTGGTTCGCGCTCGGCTCGATATCCGGAGGTCCCGGGTTCAATTCCTAGGTCGGGCAAAGTGTGTATTCGGATTATTCAATGCATACCCGGGTTTGTGATCGATCACTAACCCGCATTTGGGAAGCACCCATTAATTGTAGCGATGGCTTTATTTCAATGATGAAGCCCTTATTTGCCCAACAGTGGGACAGTACAGGCTCTACTTTATTTTTTAGTTGTTTTTTTTTATTCAGCAACGGGTAAGCGCTTGGCCTTTATCTCACCTGATGGTAAGTGACGATAAGGCCGAAGGTGGAAGCGCGCTTCACCCGGAATCCTCAACCAGTGAGGAACTGGCTGTCTCATCTCAAACTGTCGGAACACAACAATGCTATAAACATCGTTGTTATGGCGACAGACTTAGATAAGATGGTGGTAGCTAGCCAGGCGGACTTAACAGCCCTACCACCTACCAAACCGAGCATACAAAGATGTGCCCCCCGCTGGGAATCGAACCCGGGACCTCTGGGTCTGAAACCGGTGGCTTAGCCACACAACTAGACTACAGCACAAGGCGGTTAAAATTGTTATTATAAGTATATTGTTGTTAATCCGAAGAGTCGCTGAGGCAAAATTTTTTTATACCCCTACTATTTAAGAGAACATGTACTATCGCAGACTCCGTCGCTTTACCAGTCTAAAGTTCAAAATCCTTTGCACACCGCGTCGTCTATTTGGTACGGGCAAGTAAGTACCCGGGCGGGCGGTGCGCTTCATACGAAAATCGCTGCAAAGTGGTAAAGCGACGGTGACCCCGACCGTACCTACTAAATTATTTCTCTACTGCGCCCGGAGAGACGCAGATGGTTATGTGGAAGTCTTCCCCCAAGAGGGTATATTAATTCAAAGTTCCAGTACGTGCATCCAGTGTCTGGGACCGCTATATACTGATGCTCGGATCTGAGTGTCTATGGTATCTTATCTAGTGGGACCTGCAGGGGTCTCCCTCTAGGTATGTCTATATAGGTATGAAGTAGGCTCAGAACAATACTGAGGATGTAGGTAAGTTTTCACAATCCAACATTGCCGCTACTCGCATGTGACACATTAAGTAACTACCTACTTAGTATAGGTATCAGCTATATTATTATTAAAATCTACACTTATAAACAAAAATCAATTGCCCAGAATTTTTGTACATTAAGGCTAATTCTTTTTAAGTAGGTATGTACTTACCCTATGTTGTTTTTAATTGGCTCTTGACAGATCTCGGAAAAGTATTTAAAAAATTACAAGCGCTTATTTTATACGTCTTATATTATTATTTTTCTCGGAAAAGCTTTATTTAATAGAAAAATAACATAGGTATTATTAGTCTTCATTAATTTCAAATTACTTGCGAAAACGGTAGGTCACGTGACATTTTGCTCTGTGACGTCACACCTCAATAAATCTTGAAACCTGACAGATAGTTTTTGTTTATTTTGTGACATGTGACGTAACACGAAGCTCAATCATGGCCGCCCGTGTTTCGGGTCTTGTGTAATCCATTTTGTAAAAATAAAATATTTTCAATTAAAACAAAATTGGATATTATTATCGTTAAATTATAAATCACCTTATACCTATTTCATATTTTATTGTTACAACTGTCAAATAGCTAATAATAAAATGTCAAATCAAAGTTTGTACCTACTTTGACTCTAAACATTATATTATAGGGTGGAGTCTCCTAGTATCGGCCGCCTCCTAATATCGGCCTTTTTTAGAAAATGAAACATAACTATGAAAATAGCCCTAAAATCATAATAGTTTTTATGCAAAAAGTAACTCTATATCCTTACGCATATCCTCCCATATTTTGGTGCGGGTGCCTCAACATTTGAACGTTTAATTGGCAATAGAGCACGTGCAGGTACAGACGTGCGTCGTTTGGTGGCATTGCTTAGTCAAATCCCTGAGTCGACGCATTGCGTTGGTAAGTATTTGAATGGAATTAAACATACATATGGTATTTTATTTGATCTTGAAGAAAAACAGTCAAAATACCGTTTAGATAGTATGTTTTCACATTTATTTGTCTTTTTTATAAAATAATCGTGGGGTCGAGATTAGGAATCTGTATTATTGATAAATCTCAATATTCGCGTGGCCGATATTGGGGTAATGCATGAAAACGTTAAACAACATGTTTAGCTATTTTATATGTTAGCAGTAACATTAATAAGGTTAAAAATTAAACAACAGCTCAGTTTAATCACTAGATCCTAACGTCGGCCGCCTAAAAATGATTTTTATCAGCTACGGCCGATATAAAGGGAATCGATGCGTAATAACGGCCACCAAGTATTGCGTACCTACTTTCCTACTACCCTCGAACTTTACAATAAAAAGGAAAATATTGTCAAACAACGCGAGGAAAGAAAAAAAAGAATTGAAGAGAATAAAGCAGAGAGAGAAAAAAAAATGAAAAAAAGAATAAAAAAAGAAACCAGCCAAAGAAAACAAAAGTAGTAAAAAAGAGATTATTATAGGACAGCAATCGCGAAACTGACCTCACTGATTTACCTTCTCAAGACATAATGGAAAAGGAGAAAATTCTTTGTGTTGGCTGTGAAGAAGAACTAATTAGTGATGTCGAAGAAGATATGAAGACAAAAATATTGGATGCGACATATGCCCCCAATGGTTCCACTAAAAATGTACAGTTCATCGTAGGCGAAATTATATTGATGTTGCTAAAGAAGATTTTACTTGGCATCACTGTTTAGAGCATTTATATTCAAGATACTTTAAGTAAAGTAAATTTTTTTGTTGACTTTATTTGGTAATTATTTTTATTTATAATAATTTGTTTTTGGAGTTCCTTTCTTCTTCTTAATTTTTCTTAATAATGTTGAATCATTGTGATCTTTAGTTTGTAATAACATAATATATTTTAATTTTTAAGACTGAGATCTAATTAAAAGACTAATTAATGATATATAAGAGTTAAAAAAAGTGATTTGTACTTGAGTTGAAATATAAGGTGACCGCTAGAAACCGCAAGAAACTTCAAGGGCTGGTCAGGTCAAGTGTTTTAAACATGACAAAAATGACATAAAAGGAATTCGAGTTTTATTTTCATTTTTAAGGAAATAATTCATTTTGTTAATTTTAATTAGATAGTCTTTGGCGTATCTAATTTATTTTAAAGCATACGGCCGTCTGTTGACTCGTCCGCGTCAGCTGGGCGATAAGTACCTACCTACGTCGACGGGTCAACAGACGGCCAGCCGGCCGGCCGTTGCCCCCGTCAGCTGGGCGATAAGTACCTACGAAAAAACAAGAATTCCTTTTTTGTCATTTTTGTCATGTATAAAACACTTGACCTGACCAGCCCTTGAAGTTTCTAGCAGTCATCTTATATAAAACGATATCATTTTTTACTTTGGTTAGTAGTTTTATTGACCTAACTTCACCTAGAAAAGGTATGCCGATATTAGGGTCACATGCGGCGGATATTAGGGTGTTAGAGGCCGATATTAAGGGAAATCAGCATACTCGGAAAAAAGCATCTATCAAAAATAACAAAGGATTCGTATTTTTGCGAATGCAGTAATGGAATTACAGTATTCCTCTTCCCAAAAAATGCATTGCAAGAAAGCAAAAGCTATTAACATAATAATTACAAGCAGTCAAAGTTCAAAAAAAGTTGACATGGCCGATAATTGGTGCCTCCACCCTAATCAAAGGGTTTGTATTACTTAAAGATTTTTTTTAGAAATTCGTCATGTGTTAACCTACGCGGTGTTCACTCGGACGAAGTCGCGGGCGCGGGCCGATGGCATAATTTATAAATAACACGTAGGATATTCATCATTTCAATCATAAATTACCCATTTCTCGGAAGCCAGCCGCGGCAGCTGACAGCTGTCATGGCCATGGGTCACATTGAGACCCTCATCACTGACACAAAAACCTGCTCCCCAAAAAAATGAGGTTCACTAGCTACCGTGTTTTCGCAGAAATTGTGTGGTTTGTTGTGTATTGTATGATAAGCAGCTACGTTGGAAACGATAATTATGTCGCTCTTTTTTCCTACTTTAACCACAGAATGCATACCTACCTAATAAGTACCAACTCTACATAGAAATAACTAAAAATACCTGGTCATTGGTTTACAAAAGTTGTAGTCACTACCCAGTTAGCAAAATACCCTTAGAAACGAAAGCTTTTAAGAGCTATGTCCTTAAATAATATACGTTCTGATTAAGATAGAGACTCTAATAATGGCATATCATAAGTCTATTTAAGCTATAAGAGCATATATACACGTATATAAGCAAACTTTATATAATGTTTATTAGAGCAATAGTACTATACACCCACTTTTTAACATTGCTTTTTAAGCCTAATTGCCCTTGAGTCTTAATTAACACTTATAAATGCACTTTGTAAGACCACTCAATCTTAGAAGTGACTTTACTAAGTGTTTTGTTAGATATAGTCTGTTACTTATAACTTATTCTTAAAGATGTATATAAGCTTACTTTATAAAACATTTGTAAGAACAGTAGTATTATATACGCACTTTATAAGCTTAATTACCCTAGATTCTTAATAAACTCTTATGAATGCATTTTGTAAGATCACTCGATCTTAGAAGTGACTATTGTAAAAGATAGTAAAGAGTACTAGCACGTCAAATGTCTTAGAAACTAGATAATTGCAATTAGAATTCTAATGCATTGCAAAAAAGTCAAAAGGTGGTCGACCAGGAACTTCCCTGTTTGTCTTTTAGCCTACTTTTACTTTAATAAGGAACCCTAAAGGTTATGAGCAATGGCCGCGTGGATAAAAAATGTGGTTGAATTTGATTTTAGAAGTGCGGTGTAAACCTTAAACAATGGTAATGCACTTATATTGGTTCTGTTAAAGCCACTATAAGGCATGATTGGTGATAATGGCGACAATTCCATATTTTTCATTTTTAATATACTTAATATTTTTTATTATTAAAGATACATTGTTGAAATGGCCCGTAAAAATATTGTGATTGTTATTTCAAAATACTCGATAAAATCGACTTTGCAATTAAATAACAGTTAGCAATGCGTAATAAACATGAAATTATACTTACACATTTTGTAAGAAAGTAAATTAAACATGACAGTACATAATACTTACGTTTTTAATACTCTTCTTATTATTCAGAAAAGTTTCAAGAGCACTTAGCAATCCTTTCGGCGGACTGTGATTACATCTGATTACATGTCTTACTAAAAGCTCGCAAAGAGCACTACAAGTAATATCACACTTAGAACAGCATTAGTAAGTGCATTATAAGGGTAAATGCCCATAAAGAATGCCTTTGTAAATCATTTGTAAGTCTGTTTGGTATTATTAAAGCATCAACAAGAATTTTGTAAGATTGGAAATACACTTCTCGAGACCATTTTAAGATATATTTAAGGGTAAATAGACTTATTAAGTGCGCCCAAATCCACACTTATAGCAGTCTATCGGAGTACCATAAGACTAGTAAAATTATACTCTTGGGATGTGTGTAAGAGGAAATTTTGCTAGTTGGGTAGGTAATACCTTAATGCAATGTGGCATATCTTTTAGTTTTGTCATTTGTACTTTATTTTCTGAATGTCAATCGATGTGTTAAAATAAAATAAAATAAATAAGTAAATGTATGTTGTTCACATTACCTAGGTATACATTCTGTCAAAAAAGTTTCGGGAACGGATGATTTGTATAAGATTCCAAATTATTATTATTTTTTTTGTTGTTGTTAGATTGGCACAACTGTTAACCATTTTGGCGCGGAGTTTGAGTTGCATCTGCTAATTAGATTAAAATTAAATACAGTAATGTAAATTTTGTGTGTATTGCGAATTTCATAATGGGTAAAAACATCGAACAAAGAGTTTGTCTTAAATTTTGCGTCGCCAATGGAATTTCGTGTTCGGAGTCACTGAAAATGTTACAGAAGGCTTACGGTGAATCGACTTATCAAAAACACATGCTTAAAGTGATACAAAGCGTTCAAAAACGGCCGAGATGTGATGGAAGATTTGCTTTGCTCTGATAGGCCATCAAAGTCTTCAACTGAAGTTAACATCGCAAAAGTGAAGGAAATGGTAACTGAAAATCCTCATTCAAGTTTGAGAGAGAGCCGCTGAACTTTCTGTGTCTCACGAATCGATTCGTACCATTTTAAATAATCACTTGGGTATGAATCATGTTGCCGCTCGGCTATTCCCAAAAGACCTGAATTTTCTCAAAAAACTCAATCGCTTAAGAGTCGCCGTGGACATGCTAGAATTTAGAGCATTGTTACGGTGACGAGACGTGGGTTTACGAGTTTGACATGCAAACTAGTCAACAAGCTTCCAAGCTTCGGACCACGCCAAAGTCGATCAAAAGTCAAAGTCATGTTGACTGTTTTCTTTGACTATCGCGGTGTTGTGCACTCGGAATTCTTGCCGGAAGGTCAAACGGTAAAAAAAGAACATTATTTGAGCGTTAAAGGGCTACCACACTGTTGTAAACCGACGTTTACAACAGCCGTTTACAACAGTGTGGTAGGTTGTTTTCAACGACATTTCGGTCAACCTTTCCACGACCTTTGATGGCGGGCGCGCGTTGAAAACCGCTGTGTTGCCACTGCCTTAAACACCATTACACACAAACCGCTATCTTCAACCTACAACCTACATACAACGTGGTTACTGGAAAAAGCCAAGTTCGTATATTTTAATGTAAAGCACGATCCTGCTAAAAATGGCAACACTGTGGACTGTGGCAAACCAAGTGGAAGCTCGTTCACAACAAGTTGTAAACGAGCCTCCCGCCAAGGTGCTTGTTTACAACAGTGTGGTAACCCCTTTATGTTGACATATTTTGTTTTATTTGCGAATTTAAATAGCGCTATTGGCATCCCTTCCTTGATATACCTAAGTAGTAAGGCAATTTTAAAAAAAAATGATTAATTTACTGGAGAAAAACGCGATTAAATTTGGATTAGTAACTAACATTTTGTGTATTATTGATCTTTTCCCGGTACTTTCTTGACAGAGTAGTATATCCGCTTATGTTGTTCGAAATAAACAATTTTGATTTTCTTAGGTGGGTAGGTACTTTCTATGTTGTCACACCATCACACCGCTCGGCAAATGCATCCATCTATATTATCAAAGGCCTCCTTGAGTAATCAAGACATTCTACAATTGATGGGTATTGGTTATGCTTTGCTTGCATAGTACCAGAAACGCAAGTTACCATGCACGCTTATGACCATATTCTAAATTCGCAACTTGCCAGACTTGCAATCGACCATGTACGCATAAGACCTGAAATAAATTTGCAATCGACCATGTACGCATAAGACCTGAAATGAATTTGCAATCGACCATGTACGCATAAGACCTGAAATGAATTTGCAATCGACCATGTACGCATACCACCTGAAATGAATTTGCAATCGACCATGTACGCATACGACCTGAAATGAATTTGCAATCGACCATGTACGCATACGACCTGAAATGAATTTGCAATCGACCATGTACGCATACGACCTGAAATGAATTTGCAATCGACAATGTACGCATACGACCTGAAATGAATTTGCAATCGACCATGTACGCATACGACCTGAAACGAATTTGCAATCGACCATGTACGCATACGACCTGAAATGAATTTGCAATCGACCATGTACGCATACGACCTGAAATGAATTTGCAATCGACCATGTACGCATACGACCTGAAATGAATTTGCAATCGACCATGTACGCATACGACCTGAAATGAATTTGCAATCGACCATGTACGCATATACGACCTCCCAAAGGGCGACAAGACCATTGCCTATTAGTCTACCTTTGGGGATAATAGGACCGCAGTGGCAGTCTACTGCGATGTTTTCTATGTATAATAAGTATGTATTTAAGTATTTTAAGTAGGTTTATCCGTTATTTAGTAACCATTTAACGAGTTTCATAACGTAGATTCTCTTGGGCTAGATAATTGGTGTGAGTAAAGTGAGTATCAAATATTTGAATGTATGTGCAGTCTTTAATCCGTTAGTTTTTTTTTATCGGCAACGGGTAAGCGCTTGGCCTTCATCTCACCTGATGGTAAGTGACGATAAGGTCGAAGGTAGAAGCGCGCTTCACCTGGAATCCTCAACCACTGAGGAACTGGCTATCTTCTCTCAAACTGTCGGAACACAACAATGCCATAAACATCGTTCTTATGGCGACAGACTTAGATAAGATGGTGGAAGCTAGCCAGGCGGACTTAAGAGCCCTACCACCAACCAAAGCGAGCACACAAAGATGTACCCCCCGCTGGGAATAAAACCCGGGACCTCTGGGTCCGAAACCGGTTTCTTAGCCACTAGACCACAGAGGCGAAAGTTAGTCACCTTTTACGACACCCAAGGGAGGAGAGGGGTGGATTCTTTCACCGCTACTCGACACGGTTATATTAGGTATAATGGTAATGTTAGGTATAATGATATCATCATTTTAATATGACGTGCACTCATATCCTTATACCTACTTAAACCACATTGTTCGCATGCCGATGTCGGGTTGTCGGGACCCTTCGTGGAAGTGGTCGGACAGTGCCACACTACAACGAAACCAAGTTTCTGGGAAGCGAGGAATTAAGCGTTACCAGATACCGGGGTAGATCCATTAATAAGTATTATTCGCAAATTGCAGGGACGCGATGGAAATTCGTGTTGGTACGTAATGTTTAAAATAGTTTGTCCTGAAATGTATCTCTATTTAATTTCCAAAATGATCTGCTAACTAAACGCTTTGTGAATATTACATCGGTGTAATGTGGAGTGCCGGGAATCCTCAATAACTTTAGCTCTTTGCATTAACCGAATTACCTACTTCGGCTTATAATCCCGTGTATTAATAAAATAACCGCGTCGCGTAGCACATCCTCTCTTCCCTTGGGTGTCGAAAAAGGCGACTACCAGACTAAAGACTGCTCATACATCCAACAGCATAGAGTGGCGACGGGCTCACGCTGAGCACATGTGCAGTCGCTATTTGGTGAAAAGTGGACTATGGTAGAGGACTCTGTCCTCATTGCCTAGTCTCCGACTAACCCTTTGGGATAGTAGTTTATATTATATAGGTATGTATGTATTAATTACATTCCTGTAGCCGTGTGGTATTGGTTCCCTGCTTGTTTGCGAAAGTTGATGATTCGGTTTTTATTATATCGAACACGGTGTGTCGATAATTCAGTTGTACGATGTTTCATTTCAATGATGCATTATTGGTGCGATGTAACAACGATTGTGCGAAAAATCTTGTTGCGAAAAACCCTACAGCGATCGCTCATTGGTTCGGTAATTTATTCGTTCGAAACGTCATGTTGGTTCGAAACGTCTATACCTACTGTAGTCCTGGCATTTAATTAGAAACTATAATTTGTATTAGAGACAGGCAAAAACTTAACAACACATTAAATTGTTATTTATATAGACTCACTAATAAATACTTATAATATTACCAACCCCTCTCTTTCCTTGGGTGTCGTGAAAGGCGACGAACAAAAGATTGCACATACATCCAACAGCACAAAGCGTCGATGGGTCACCACATATCACGCTAAGCACAGTGCAGTTATTTGGTAAAACGTGGTCTATTGCAGTCTCAGATCATAGAAGGGAATAGATATCTATTCCCTTCTACGCACGAGTTCATATGAACTCGTGCGTAACTTCAACGAGTACCAGTGCAGCCACATTTTGCCCAATTTAGAAAAACAATAATTTCTAAATTGACCCGACCGGGGATTGAACCCGGGACCTCAGAGATGGCGACAACATGAAAACCGGTGTACAAACCACTCGACCAAGGAGGTCGTCAAATAATAATACATAATCATAAGCAAAGCACTTAGGTAGGTATGCCAAGAGCTACAACCGTCCATCCTACATAGCATCAAAAAAGATCCAACACGACGTACTGCATGTCAGACATTAGACAAATTAAGGCTTAAGTGGGGGCTTATTGTATGATCATTGATCATATTAAAATAGGCAAAGAAACAACTCAAAGAAAATTCTTTAGATCTCGCTTTTTACGACACCCAAGGGAAAGAGGCGGTGGTAGTATTTTTAATGATCCGCTACATGACACGGCTCCGGTAGGTAGGTAAGTTCCTTTCTTTTAAAAAGGCTTATATTTCCATTGTGAACCCTATCATATTTCCCTTGAAAATTGTTAGTAATAAGTTCGTGATAAATAGCGAATAGGGTTAAAATACGTAGGAAATATACAATCCTCGCCATAATTCCATACGGCTGGCCCGGCGCTGTAAAATCAGAGTGCGCGTTGCTACCCACGATATTTCCTCGAAATTGTGTTGACTCATCAAAATGCTGGTATTAACAAAATTACATTGCAACCATAGTCATAGGTTTCTACCAGTTACTTTATTACATTATGTGTTTTCTTTATTATACGGTTTCATTTCGGTTTTACACACCGATGCGATAGGCGAATTTTAATGAAACTCGCTTAGTTATTAACATTTTAAAGAAACATTTATTTAGCTGTTATTGCGATTTATTATTTCAAGGCGTCAGTAGCCGAGCGGATAGATGCTCGGGTTAAACGCGAGAAATCGTGGTTCAATCTAGGGTTGTTGAGGATGTGGTTATGAGGAAGAGGAAGGGGAAGAGGAATAGGCTTGTGTCCACTAAGAATAAATCGGATGGTTTGGCGTTTCTAATGATTAATTATGTTTTATAGAAACAAAATATCTAAAATATTCATTAAAAAAAATTGGGATTATTAATATTTTTAAAGAAAAAAAATCGACAATAATACGCATTCAGTCATATGACATTAAACGGAAATCAGACGCCGTGACGTCACGCCATGCCAAATGTCATTTTATTGTTGTGACATTTCTATAGAACAAGCCTCGAACGAAACGGATGTTTTGCACGGCGTGACGTCATTTACTCAACATGGCGGTCTTAAGCGTTTATGCGGTAAATTTAAATTGGAATATAAAAACGCAAAATAAATATTGTAAATGATCGATTTTTTGAAAAATAATGTATTCTTATGATAAAATAGGTAAACAGGTATCGTTTTAATATGACTTTGAAATTTAGTCAACTAGCCTATTGTACAGCACAAAGAAAGAAAATGCGGAAATGTTATATTCGAGGAAAAGGATGCGGGTGAGGAAGAGGAATAAAAAGAAAGTGTGATGAAACATTATTAAGTGTATTTCATCACACTCTCCGTTTTTCTTTTAGTCTTAATATGTATAAAAATGAATCCCTATTTCCCTTGGTCACGCCATCACGCGTGAACGGCTGGACCGATTTCGCTAATTCTTTTTTTGTTGTGTTTGTTATTGTCAGGAGAAGGTTCTTATGAAAGAAAAAAATTAACACTTTTTTAAATATTTTTTTCAATATTCATAATTAAGACAGGACAACGTCTGTCGGGTCAGCTAGTTATTAATAAGAACAAAGTACTTAAGTACCTACGTAGTATTTTATTTATTTGTTGCGGGCCGGAGACTTCGCGCGCAATAACAATTCCTCCTAATTCCTCTTAATTTATGAGGAAGCGATAGCGGAAAAGGAAATTAAAGAACTGTAATAATTGCGAAACTTTCGCAACATATGGAAGCGGAAGAGGAATCCTCATCAACCTTAGTTCAAGCTCCATAGCTCCGTTAGACTACTGACGTGAACCCACTCCGACACAGTCATTTAGATTAACAGAATGGGTTAACAGGACTATTATTGTGTTAAACGCACATATAAAAAAAATATATAAGTAGTTCACTATTTATTAAAACTTGCGCACTTCCTCTATCTTCTTTCTAGGTTCCATTAACCAAAGGTTGTCTGGAAGAAATCGCTTTCAGCGATAAGACCGCCTTCGTACATAGTAGTTTAAAGTATGTCATGTGTAACAGTTTCTTGTGTATGTGCAATAGTGTTTATCTATCTATCTATCTATAATTGAAATCACGATAACTCAGCAGAAGAAACGTTTTTTAAAATGTTTAACAAACTATTTAGATCTCTGTATTTTATTTATGAAGACTCTTCTAAAAATTGGCTAATTAGTTTGTTTGTTTTTATTTTGTAAATTCGTTACGGGACACAAACGGTCAGGGACGGGCCGCAAGTTTTCAATAAATATTGAGTAGTACCAGCGAAACGTTGACTTCTATTCATTATGTTCAGAGTAAATTACATAATTTACTATTAAAAGGTAGCTATTATTATTAGTGGTTAATTATTCGAAGATATATTTTAAATACCTACTTATATTATTATTACATTAATATTTTGAGGGTTAAGATTTTTTTTTATATAAGAAGGAGGCAAACGAGCAGGCGGGTCCACCTTATGGAGATCAATCACCATGAGGTGAGTAAAAGTACCGGATAAAATAAGATAAGAAGTCATTTATTTCTCTTTCACATAAAGGTAGTACAATATTTGACAAAATTGACATGTAACAACATGATTAGGTACCGTTATCTGAGAGACTGGAGCCTGAGAAAGGTTTTAAGACGGAGACACCCTCCCCCCTTAAAAATTTCTAATCCATCCTCAAAAGGACTACACCTTCGTCAAGGCTGGCAACGAATCTGCGACGGATCTTGTTTGGCGAGTGTCCATTTACGGCGGTAATTTCTTCCCATCAGGCGTCCCGACAGCTCGTTTGCCTCATTTTCACATTAAAAAACAAAAACAAACTTGATGTCATAGTGGCAAAGCGCTTGGCCCGATTAACGGAGTCAGGGTTCAATTTCCAGCAGTGCGATTTTCCAAGTTAAAGCCTTGGTAGCAGCGGCTGCCGCAGCGCTGAGAATTGACTCTGTCTCTTTCATATTCATAGATTTGGAAAGAGACAGCGGATCACAGCCATGCGCGCAGCGTCTATGTGTCGCTTAGAGATTCGCATAGCTGCTCAGATTTTTTGATGTGTAGCGCGGGATCGTGATCACCTACCGGCATTTGGCAAGCGCACACTGCGTCGTATCGTAATCGTATCGTAATACGCGCGTAGGACGAGAGCAATACGAGCACGTACATTTTCAAACAAGTCCGCACACGAAGCGATGTCGCCTACGACTCGCTCCAGCAACGCTTCGTGTGCGGAGTTGCTCGAACATGTAAGTGCTCGTATTGCTCTCGTCTAGGCGCGTATTACGATACGCTTACGATACGCCGCCGTGTGCGAAGGCACTTGGCTGCTTTCAGTTTAAGCGTTTAGAGCTGGACCAACATGGTTCAAGTTACACTTGAAACAGACTATTTATAGTAACGATCAGGGTATTCTGGCCTACGCACTAGAAACGGACCGCAGCCGTGCGTGTCTCAATAGAGTAGACACTATATAAAATGTGAATCAAGGGACAGCAAATATAACATGATCCATCCCGGTGCCCCAACGTCCTGCTAAATTGAAAGCGCCAGTCAATACCCATCGATTGTAGCGATGACTTTATTTTAACAGTACCTATATAGGCTATACTTAACTAAACGGGGTCCGAAATTGTAAAATTTTACGTATTTTTAAGTCACTTGTACTGTACTATGAGCTGAATTAGTAAAATACATTAAAAGAACTTTTGTAAGTAAGCCTGATCATTATACAAGGTCATGGCCTTGTTGAAATTTGAAACAAATTCTTTAACACGTTAACAGTACGGTGTACCGTATGTGGTACACGGGGAGCGGTGTCGCCGAGTTCGTGTACCCTATGAGGTACACGAGCCCTGTGTTACGGGCTCTAGATCCATTTATCCATATTTTGTTATTTTTATGCACAATTCGCTAAGTGGACATCAAATAATATATAAAAATATATGGACATATGACGTATTTCGGAATGCTTGTATGGGGACTGATGACGTATTTCGGAACGCTTGTATGGGGACTGTTAACGTGTTAAACAATAACAAACTATATATAAATGTAAAAACATATTTCTTAGACAACTTTCTTAATTTTAAGCATGAAACAATAATTCTTACATGAAAATATTTGTACTGATATTCCCTTCTTTAAAAAGTAAATTTTTATTTTTAACACAATCGCGTGATGGTTTTGCACATTTTGCAGAATTAAAACATTGCTCTAATTAAATTACTAGGTCTGAAACTTCAAAGCAGAATTGTTCTAATTATAAATATCAATATAATTGATTTTGCTTTGAAGTTCATTAAGAGACTTATGTCAGTTTTTGCGATCGCGCGGCACCCCCTTAAGTTTATTATTATTTACACGGTACGGGCAAAAGCACGTCATACTCCCCGAAACCGTCAAATTTCTTGAGAGATTTAAAGTTTTGTATAACTATGTGCTGTAAGTTGTGTACATGCATTTAAAAAAAAACAGATCGAAGTAACAAAAACGAATGTAGTTAGAAAACATATTTATTTACATTAAACATTTAACATGAAAGTTTACGACACCCTCCTTCGTTTCCTCGTGGGAGTTCCCCTGTCGCTCGCTTCGTCATCGCTGGCAACAAGCGACAGGATCTCCGTTGCAGCATCGTTTATGTCAGCTTCAGTTTCTGTAAATGACAAGACAGTGGTGAAGTGGGTCGCATCTTTATGGATACAGGTTCACAAAATGTACGTGACAGGAGGACTTCTTGGCGGGAAAGTGAAGCGTCATATCTGTAGTTTTGTCTTATTTCTATAATTTGTGTTTTGTCGAATATTAAAGTGAAATAATGGTGGATTATTAACCGTTAAGTGTTTGTACACGTGCATGAGTGTTGGCAAATTAAACAAAACAGTGCAACATTACTTTTCAAATTCTCTCAAGAAGTCCGTGTGAGATTCAGTAAAGTCCCACATCTTTACTGGAACTCAAGGGATTTGGGGGGAATATCATTTAGCTTATTATCATCACTCATTATCATCTTATAAGCATAATAAATGAACTCTATTATTTCGACTGAAGGTCTAGTCCATGGTCACGAAACAAATTATCAAAAACAAAAAAAAAAATTACGTAACAGCTTACGGTCGTATAAAATAGCAGTCATATAGTATCGAAACGTTGAAAATAACGTTGAAATAAAAACGTATAACAGAATAGCAGTCACGAGTTAGCTCTACGACCTTTTGACGGTGAGCTCCAGCAGCCTCTAGGGCTTAACATGCCTCGGAGCCCGAAGCTCCAAATCTTGCTACCTACGCCATTTTATGCCTTTTCTTAACTGTGTGGTGTAATCTTCTGTGTGGTCTAGTGGCTAAGCCACCGGTTTCAGACCCAGAGGTCCCGGGTTCGATTCCCAGCGGGGGGTACATCTTTGTGTGCTCGGTTTGGTTGGTGGCAGGGCTGTTAAATCCGCCTGGCTAGCTACCACCATCTTATCTAAGTCGGTCGCCATAACAACGATGTTTATAGCATTGTTGTGTTACGACAGTTTGAGATAAGATAACCAGTTCCTCAGTGGTTGAGGATTCCGGATGAAGCGCGCTTCCACCTTCGGCCTTATCGTCACTTACCATCAGGTGAGATGAAGGCCAAGCGCTTACCCGTTGTAGAATAAATAAATAAAAAACTCACCATCGTCATTCTCAGCGTCGGCGGCGCCCGCGTCGGCCCTTTGCAGCGCCTCCTGCAGCAATGGCGCCCGGATGCGGAAGTCGCGCGCCGTGCCCAGTGACAAGTAGTGCTGGAGGTTAAGCTGCAACGCCAATCATCATCATCATCATCATCAGCCTATAAACGTCACACTGCTGGGCACAGGCCTCACACGTTGACAATAGCACGTGGGGATATTGGGCCCTAACCCACCAAGCTGGCCCAATGCGGGTTGGTGGGTTTTAAAGACTGCCATCTTACGACAACAACCGGGACCAACGGCTTAACGTGCCTTCCGAAGCACGGAGGAGCTCGAGATGTTTTTAATTTGGTCACCCATCCAGCGACCCGGCATTGCGAAAGTTGCTTTTTCTATTATGACTCGTCATAGTGACTGCATCCTGCCTGTAAGCAGCCGATGCAGTCCAGAATAATGAGAGCGCTCCCCACAGTGGAATAAGCACGATAACGAGCGCACTCATTCATGACGGCCTGCATAAATGCCGTTTCACGCTTAACGGGCAAGATCGCAAACCGAACGCGCTAACCGCTGCGCCATCGAGCTCCTCGACACCAATAAAACCACTTAATATGTACCATCGGGGTCAAAGTCGCTTCATCCGTTTGCAGTAATTTTCGTATGAAAGTACTTGCCCCTGCCGACGATGCGGTGTGCAAGAGAAGTTGGCCTTGAGACTGGTAAAGCGACGGAGTCCGCGGTAGTACATATGCCAGCAGATCAGCCTACCCAAAACTGTCAATATATCTTTAAAGGATTTCAGCACACCAAACGCGGGACAGAAGCAGCGCAGGTCAGTAGTAGCGCGGGAGTTGGCAGTAGTTGGCACACTGAATTGTAGTCTAAAAGTATTAGTAATAATAATAAGGATGCAAGATGTCGTTGTTGTAAAAAAATACAACAGTCGTCAACCGCTTTCGATGCGCTGCGCAGCACTGCGAACGCCCTGCCCCCGGTGAGTCATGCTAACATGGCCGCCATAGTTATACAACAGCGCGGGCCCGCGCTCGAGCTGCTCTGCGCCGCGCATGCGCTGCTTCTGGGCTGCGTTCCGTCGCTTCGCTCGAGTACACTCGAGCGCACTCCGGCACGCGCTCTAACCGTTCCGTGGCTTGGTGAAATTTTACTCTGGTGGCTGTCAGAGCGTAGTTTCACCCGTTCCGTGGCTCAGAGCGCAGCAACCGAACAACCATCAAATCGGATGGTTGTTTTTCACTCTGACAGCTATTTGACGTTCAAACTCTCAGAACAATAACTAAAGCATAGAAACCACGCTAAAAGACGAGCTAGACAACAGCTATCTTACTCATATGACTTCATTTCATTCTGTAACGAGAGTGAATGAAACCTCTAATCCACATTCGTTTCTATTTTTTCAAGGTTGTCACAAGGTAAATGTCAAATGGATGTAATTGGATGTCTTTATAACACCATCAGATTAAATGTGTCGTTATTTTCTTTTTGTTGCTTTGTAAATAAGGTGGCAACCAAACTTGGTTACATTATAATGACGGATTATTTTCACGCTAAGTTGTAGCTCCCCTCAGATAAATTTAATTATTTGCAAGGTATTCTTCCGAAGAAACTTATAAATTAGCCATAGCATTGTTAGTGATATATATGCGTTACGTGTGACAAAATGTTTTGTGTGATTGAGGGTTGTAAATCCCTTATAATAAGAAAAGAAAATAATCAAGAGACAATAACCTTTTATCGGTGAGCTCAGACTGTTTTCGTTTTATCTAAACATAATTAATGGTATTAATCTATTAAAACACACTAATAGTTTGTCTAAATAGTCATCGTGTCCAATTCTGTGCTGATATAAGGCATTTATCAATGAAATTTTGTTCAAATGTTGAAGGTTATGTTTTTTCGCCTAGTGACGTGCATTTCTATATCGATAAATCAGTATTTTGTGTAAGTGGTTGGCACATCTATCTTTAAATTATGATATTTGTATACGCCTCATTTACAACTTGTTTTACTTTTAACATGATATTAATAATTTATAACATTAAAAGTTACCTATTGACAATTTAAAAAATATACATAATAGAATGATCTTCTTGATTACTACTACTACCATTTATCTGCATTTTCACTAATTTTAAACATTCTACATTTTGGTTACAGGTTTCCAATAAATGATGATATAAATAAAGAATGGCTACGGCCGGCGTGTAAGAAGACTAAATTGGATATGGAATAAACGCAGTCATATATGTTCCAAACATTTTACGATCAATCAATCATGAACAAGTCTGCGGTACATTTGTACCAACAAGCATTTTGAGGCAATCTTGTTAATCATTCTCTAAAACAAAGTTTCGATGACAATCACAGGATCCTACTGATAAAAGCCGTACCTAAGTTATATTTCACAATACGAATACCAAACTGGAATTACAGGAATGTGCGCCTCGTGACAAATTATAAAGCTTTTTAACCAAAACCTTCTTATTTAAGAGGCAGTGATTTAATAAAAATGTTTGAAATGTTCATTTATAAGTTTTTTATTTCCTTAGTAATCCTTCATATTTATATTTTCCTGGTATCAATTTTCAGATTTACTTTCAAAGCATAAAGTTCAATATCCATCTAGTTAATTTGACAGATAAAGGTAGGCCGATGTGACACTGACTGTGCACTGCTTCTCGTTATTAACTCGCAAAACTTGCTGAAGGCAAGAGTGACTGACCACTTTTACCGTTAACAATTTTTTGGCCTAGCAATAGAACGTAAAGTAGTGTGTGTACACACGGCCACTGATCGACCTACCCAAATCTGTCAAAATATTCCAATTGATATTGAACTCTACATGATGAAATTTGGTTGCGAGAATTTTACATATATAAGAATAGATATATGTGACGCTGACTGTACAGGCAGCATCATATCGCCCTACCCTACCTACTCTGCGACCTACTAATCTGTGAAATACCTGCAACCGAATCTCAACCTAATGTTGAAGCCATAGAGTTCAATATCGATTAGGATATTTTTACAGATTTGGGTAGGTCGATCTGACGCTGCTGTACCTACAGTGATTCAATATAATATTGTAGGTGTTTTTCTTGTGCACCATAACGTAGTTTTTTGAAAATTTGTCCAATTTAGTTTATATCGTTTCCAAGGCAAGCGAAAAAGCCGACAATGACCGAATTATTATGTTAGCGTCGAGAAGACATTCTGTCTTCTCGATGCAAGCATAATACTTCGGTCATTGACGGCGCGCTTATCCTTCGCCTTCATATTTATTTACATGTTCAATATTTAGTTTTATTTTTGTCGATATAAAATGCCGAGAATTGACGTCCCTAGCAGGCATCTTGCACTCCGTCATACCTACCGCGAAATGCACCTACAGCGCGCGATAACGCGGCGTTGTAAATCGGCCAGGGACTCAGGGCCCCAGCGCGCTTTCGAGAGCACACGCACAGCCCACAGGCATAGTTTGAAGTGGTCTCGGATCGCAATTTCGATTTGTTTAAAAATAACTACCTCTCCGATATCATTTAATCCACAAGTTCCGTAATAATGGTGTAATGCAACAATAATTATTATTGTTGTGTGAAAGGCTGTCGAAATAAACAGAAAGATTCGAAGTTATCTTTTTTTACGTTACCGTAAGATTCTATAAGGTACCTATAATTATATTTTATTTCTTTTAAACTTAAGTTTGTTTACAGAACAAATAGGTAATACGAAAGTAAAGGTAGGTAGGTATGTCATTACTTATTTATGTAAATTATTTTGCCATGCGATCGTGAGTCTGTGACCTGTGCTGTGACAGTTGTGATGTAGAAGGTACCTAACCTACCTGCGTAACTTATATTTATAGTGAGTTCGTAAGAATTAAAATCGCCAGTACTTATTATGGTGTAGGTAATAGAATATATATAACGTAATAAAATGTGGTTTCCGTTTTGTTTTCGTTATATCTTCAACTCGTCATATCGTGCAGTGTTTGCTTGTTTCTAAGACTTTAAGTACATGTTTGTTAAATAGGTGAATAGGTAAGTACTCACAGAACTACATTTTACTTGGTGTGCAGAATAAATTACTTACTAAGGTTGCGTAGACATGTTTATTTAGTCTATTTGCTGTCATCCCTAATACACGAGTCGGCGGCGTAGGTACGTTCGGTACAAAACGCACCACAAAGTATTAACTACTCTCCGCGTAGAGCGATAAAGTGCTATTTCGAATGCACACGGTGCCTATCTAATATTGTAGGTTATTAAAACGGCGGCTTTCATCAACATCAAAGGAGTGCAACTTCTGTACGTAGTACTATTATTTATTCTGTGTCCCTAGTGCGGAATAAACTAATGACCACCTACACAAATTAGGACAAGTTAAACATTCTCCATCTCTTTCTAACTCATTAGCATGACTCGTAAGAAGAAGCAGGATAAATATATATCTTTGCTTGCTATTTTAGCGTGGTTTCTATGCTTGTTATTGTTCTGAGTTCAAACTATTGTTCTAAAGTGTCAAAGTTTGCAATTTATGTCAAAACGTCTTGAAAAATTCCACCTGTTGTTTCGTATTGTTTTACCTTTTAATAATTTTGTTAAATATGGCTTAAAAGTGGAAAAAATGGAGACAAAAGAAGAATTTTCTCTCGTTTTGGACAGGAATACTTCAGAAGAGGTTATAAAACAACTCGATCGTTCCGTGGCTCGGTTGCAACTCAAACGAGGTAAACTTTAACCAAACAACTACACCCAAAACGACGGAACGCACCCCTGCCTCGCTCACGCGCCGCCGCCGCGCCGCCTGGTTTGTCGTCCGGCAGTTGCAGTGCGGAGCAGTTCGAGTAATGTATAAATACAACAATGAAAGAATAATAAAAGCCTAAGTTATTTGTGAAGACTTTATAAAGCAATCTATATTTTTATATTTACATTTTCAATCTCTTGTGCGGTGAGCTACGGTTCTTGACTGCTTTAGTTTTCAGTTGCTTCAACGAGGACTACTGTCGTTGCTGATCGTATACATATACATTCTCCAATCAAAGTCTGTTCTACTGAACGATTCAGAAGATCAAACACGCACAGATTCTTTTGTCACCTGAGTAGTTTTCAACAACAGAATAAACATGTCTTTATGGATTTACCCCATAAACAAAGGACAATGTAAAAAAAATCGAACAAGACTGGCTAAAAGGGAAAACATAATATGATGATGACACAGATAATTTACTACTAGTAATTTTTTTTATATAAAAGCTTCGATCAACAATACCAACTAGATAACGCGTCCCGTACAAAATCAAAGCTCAATTCTGTCCACGTGAATATATACTTATACAGCTACATTTCTTTACTAACGAACTGAGACAAAAGTTATCAAACAGTTTTAAGTTCAACCAAATTACAACCATGGCACCCAGTAATAAAGTCACAAATCTCTCTCGCTCACTCCATGCGTCCACTGCTCTGTTACAGAATGTTGACGCGCGCGTCTATTGGTCAACGTTGGCCAAACATTTGTAGCGTGGGTTGAAATCGGTAATTGTGTTCAAAATTTTATGTTATTTGTTAGTTTAAAGCTTATAATATAATTTATTCTACACGTACTTACCGAAAGTAAGACACTCCGGCCGTTTAATTGCTTTCTCGGGCATTATTTATGTATCTTTTAAATACACATTGCGGCGTTGTGAACGTGTTTACATTGGCCGTGTTTAAAGCAAACTAAACAAAATAAGAGCTCACTTCTCAAGTGAGCTGTTATTTACCGAGACACATTTTTAGCGCCGACCTGATATCTAGTTGGTATTGTTGATCGAAGGCGGTGAGCAACGGTTCTTGACCGCTTTAGTTTTCAGTTGCTTCAACGAGGACTACTGTCGTTGCTGACCGTATACATATACATTCTCCAACCAAAGTCTGTTCTACTGAACGATTCAGAAGATCAAACACGCACAGATTATTTTGTCACCTGAGTAGTTTTCTATACAACAGAATAAACATACATTGTATTTATGGATTTACCCCATAAACAAGACTGGGTAAAAGGGAAAACATAATATGATGATGACACAGATAATTTACTACTAATATTTTTTTTATATAATATAAAAAAAAATTACCTTGGCCTTGTTAGCGAGCAATATAACATGCTTGCTGAGATGCTCCTGCTCCAACACCAGCTTCGGTATGAGCTTGGTGTCGCGCAGCACGCGGCCCGCCGCCGCCCCCCGCGCTGCCCTGCCCGCGCCCCCCGCCGCCCCCGCACCCCCCGCGCCCTCCACGTACGTCACTAAAGTGTCCGTGCGCGACGACAGTTTCTTGCCGCACACTTTGAGTAGGCGCTCTAGCCTGAAACAAATGAACCACACTCAATTTGTCGTAAGTAATCAAATACTGACATATTAGTTTTTTTTTATCAAAATTATCAATGATTATAAAGAGACCCCCAAATGGGATTCCCCACTTTCGGTTGCAATATTGTAACATTGAAAAACCACGCTTGTAGGCGTAGTAAATGTTTTAATAAGTACATGAAAAGTTCAACAATGTGCCGTTACAACATTTACTTGTAAATGTCTTAACTAGCGAGCTGCTGACAAAGTAAAAATAATCTAAAGATCTAAAGGCTAGATGGCGGCAATTAGGCTGAATAGCTTGCAATTTATATCGATAACGCTTTGCGCGCACGCGCAGCAAATTTTGGCTGTTGCGCCGTATTATTTGGACAAGGGGCGCTGCTAGGGTAGTCTCTTAGAAAACAGTAAGTGCGCATATTTTTCTGTGCAATAGACATCTCAGATATATTAAAAATATAGAATAAAATGTTTACTAGAAAAAAATCAACCAGTCTCAGGAAAGCTAAAATGGACCGACAATCCTAAGGTCATAGGTTCGAATCCCATTCGAGCTTTCTTTCATGTTTAAATTTTAATACAAAACCGCATATAGCATCATTCGCGACGACAACAATAACGCCCAACAGCGACATACTGTTCTAATGTTACGTGTCGTAATAAAGCTCTGCCAACTTCTTTCTAGTGGAATTTGATACTGACAGACTGGTGTTTTAGTGGGGTTTGATACACATGACACTTTTCCTAATGGCCTTTAAGAGCGTTTACGCCGAGCGCGAGACCTCAAGTTTAGGTTTTTAAGTCCAAATATCACGCACACAGAAGCGAGCTGTGAGCGCGCGCGACTGTGTGTGTAGAATAGGCTAGTTCTGCTCACTGTAGTCAAACTCACTCACTTTGATCCGTTAGATCGAATTTGCTTTTTCGTAATAGGTACTTCGATTATTTTTTTATTATGGGCGTAAGTAATGCATGAAATATGTAAGTATAATATTATATTGCATGTATTTTTATTAAACTTGCAATGTATGTTTCTTGTTCGGGTGGAATTTTGCAACTAAATTTTGACCCACTTCCCGTTTACTGATTGAGCTGAAAATTTGCATACATGTGTAAATCGCGTGACAATGCAAATTTATGATTGACATGGTGCTGATGATGGAGATGGAAGGTGGCCATTGAAACTTTGCAATAAAATAGCACAACCTAATCGAGTTTGGGCTCGTTTGAATTGTCTTGACGAGTAGTTTGTCTTTCAATGGTAACCAGGGTCTGATGATGGAGTTGGATGGTGGTCATAGGAACTCTGTAATAAAACGACGCAACCCCATCGAGTTTCGGCTTGTCTCATTCGTCTTGACGAGTCCTTTGTTTTTAAATGGTTACCAAGGTCTGATCTGATGATGGAGCTGAAAGGTGGTCATAGGAACTCATTGAAGAAATGACGCAACCCCATCGAGTCGCGGCTCGTTTGATTCATCTTGACGAGTACTTTGGTGCTAGATGGTAACCAGAATCTGATGATGGAGCTGGAAGATGGCCATAGGAACTGAGTAATTAAACAACATAATAACCCCATCGAGTAAGGGCTCGTTTAATTCGTCTAGACAAGTACTTTGCTGCTAGATGGTAACCAGGGCCTGATGATGGAGTTGGAAGGTGGCCATAGGAACTCCGTAATAAAACGACGCAACCCCATCGAGTTTCGGCTCGTCTCATTCGTCTTGACGAGTACTTTGGTTTTAGATGGTTACCAGGGTCTGATCTTGCAATGTTAGGTTCGGCGCAACGTAAATAATAAGACTGACTGCGATCTTAATCCTCTTTAATATGAGTAATTGTTATATAAATAGCGGTAGGAGATGTGTGCGTGTCTGCTATACTGTACACACACTACACCTCCCCCGTAAATATTAAAAAAAATATAAACATAAGTACATATTTTTTTATAATATGATTTTTTAAAGTAAGTAAGATTAAAATATTTAAAATTAAAAATTCTAAAACATTAAAATTTAAATTTCAGCGTGTTGTTGACGACTTTCACATTTAGGGTATGTAAACACACTTTCAAATGTCACAATTAGGTACTCCAATTCTCTTATCCTTATTTTACCTCATATAAAACAGTCATAATATAGTAACATATTTGTCTCTCATAGAACATTTTGAGTCTTAATAAAATACAAGTACAACTTACATTCCTAATCCTTAGTCAATGTACAGTCACATTCATAATAGTGTGGATGGCCAGTCCACAATACTTGTCACAAAAAAAGTAAGTAGTTAACTACTAACATAATTCTCATTATATCTTTAAATTCTTTTCATATTTATAGACGTCTCATTTTTATTATTTATAGTCGACCTATTTTTCTATACTTATTTATAATGGTACTTTTATTTATATTTATTTGTGTACTACACACATTTATTTATTTATAATTCTGTCGACTTTATTATTTAAATAGGGACTTTATTTTAAGGTCTACTCAGACGCTGCGTACTCGCGCACCTTCGTCGTGAGCTGCCTCCAACTATTCTCACGGAGGAAGCTCGTTCCTGCCATGATCGAATGAAGGATCAGTTCTCCTATTTGGTACCATTTTCTCTTATATTATTTTATTTATTTTATTGTATTGTCTTTTCCTTCATTTCGAACCATGCCTACTCAAAACAAACAAAACAATCTAAACTTTAACTAAACAGAAAGTCAGTACTTAGTTGATCAGACCAGCATGAGATTCCGAATAACTAAATTTTATTCCTACTTTTAACATACCTAAACAATCAAAAGCCAAACTAAAAAAAAACCTTTTCCTATCAGTCCTATCACACAATAATTTATACTCATTCCTTAAAACCATAAACTGTACAATTCACAGCACCTTCCTAATTCCATATTTCATTACGTTCATAATACTCGTATTATCATTTATTTATAGTCATATCCAGTAAGTAGTCCTAAGTCTGAGCTTTATCATTACTCTCATCTGTATCTAATAAAACATCAAAATACAATCTCAATAGTCTAAAAAAAACTTATGTAGGTAAGGTAAGTAGTCTATGCATGTTCCCGAAGTAACCAAATTAATTTATCCCAAGTGTTATAACACTTAGATTTCTAAATCGAATTAACAAGACTAGAGTGTGGCATAATTCCAATTAATTTCATTTGGAACTTTTAAAACATACTTGCCGCATGCACTCCTTATTTGCGGCAGTCATGCGCCTGCGCATTAGTTAACGCTGACACAATGAAAACTGAAACTAACGTGTGGAATGTTCGGCGGTCTTCGTGCGATCTAAATTTAGAATGTAACTCGGCTATGAAACATTTTATCACATCAATCTAAAGTTTTTGTAAAAAAAAACCAACATTACAAAATCTTTTACATGATTATAACCACTAACGTAAATCTTTGGAACAATATTTGTTTTACAACAATTTGAAAATTAATGTAACAGTTTTTAACCTTCTAATACTTAAATACCGTTACCAATAACAAACTACTTTTAGGAACACACTAAAATACACAACAAAACTTTTAAAAAAACCCTTAGCAACAATAAAAAAATTGTTTCTCTCAATGTTTTCTACAATTTCTAAAATAATAACTCAATTTCATAATAATCACGTGTCGTCAACAACCGTTTAGCTAAATTATCTTTAATCCTAATTAAATTTACTCTTACACATTGTACTTATGTATAGCGATTAACGTACATTAATTAGGTAAGAAAAAATATTCTTAAATAAACTCTATAAAATGCTTAACATTTTTACAGCCATTCAAAAACCATAAATTTTTTTTCTCTGCATAATTCACACAATTTTTTCAAAACAATAGAAACTTTAACCAATTGAAGCTTTAAATAATTTTACACAATATTAAACCAACAAATATATAAAAATCCGTATTCTGAATTAAATGTTACTTGTAACCACTTTCTGAAGATTTCACTTTAAATTTTGACTGGAACATCTGGTGACTGCTTTATTTCGTACTCCTACTCTCCCGGCACCCAGCTTTTTACCATCACCACCATCAGCAACCAACTTGCACTTGCAGCAACCATCAGTATAAATGTATTTTTGCCCAAATTTTGTTATTTTCTCCATCATTGGGTACTAAACCTTCTTCGCCAACAATTTCGAAGAATAACCACGCAACTAGCACCAATTTTCGTACATTTTTCACGAGTTTATTTTATTAATTATAATTTATCATTATCTTAGCATTAATTTAAAAGTTATTTGTTAGTCCACCATTGCACCATTGTTTTTTTTTTGTATCACTTTTTTATAAATTATTATTAACAGTCACATAATCACTTTATTTTTATAGGTCTTACATTAGTCTTTATTTATCACTTTCCTAACCATCTGCCCAGCGCCGCCGATGGGCAGCACTGGCAGGGTCGCCATGCAATGTTAGGTTCGGCGCAACGTAAATAATAAGACTGACTGCGATCTTAATCCTCTTTAATATGAGTAATTGTTATATAAATAGCGGTAGGAGATGTGTGCGTGTCTGCTATACTGTACACACACTACAATCTGATGATGGAGCTGAAAGGTGGTCATAGAAACTCAGTAAAGAAACGACGCAACCACATCGAGTCTCGGCTCGTTTGATTCGTCTTGACGAGTACTTTGGTGCTAGATAGCAACCTGGGTCTGATGATGGAGCTGGAAGATGGCCATAGGAACTGAGTAATTAAACAACATAACCCCATCGAGTAAGGGCTCGTTTAAATCGTCTAGACGAGTACTTTGCTGTTAGATGGTAACCAGGGTCTGATGATGGAGCTGGAATGTGGCCATTGGAACTTCGCAATGAAATAACACAACCTAATCGAGTTTGGGCTCGTTTAAATCGTCTTGACGAGTAGTTTGTCTTTCAATAGTAACCAGGGTCTGATGATGGAGCTGGATGGTGGTCATAGGAACTCTGTAATAAAACGACGCAACCCCATCGAGTTTCGGCTCGTCTCATTTGTCTTGACGAGTACTTTGTTTTTAGATGGTTACCAGGGCCTAGTCTGTTGATGCAGCTGAAAGGTGGTCATAGGAACTCATTGAAGAAACGACGCAACCCCATTGAGTCGCGGCTTGTTTGATTCATCTTGACGAGTACTTTGGTGCTAGATGGTAACCAGAATCTGATAATGGAGCTGGAAGATGGCCATAGGAACTGAGTAATTAAACAACATAATAACCCTATCAAGTAAGGGCTCGTTTAATTCGTCTAGACAAGTACTTTGCTGCTAGATGGTAACCAGGGCCTGATGATGGAGTTGGAAGGTGGCCATAGGAACTCCGTAATAAAACGACGCAACCCCATCGAGTTTCGGCTCGTCTCATTCGTCTTGACGAGTACTTTGGTTTTAGATGGTTACCAGGGTCTGATCTGATGATGGAGCTGAAAGGTGGTCATAGAAACTCAGTAAAGAAACGACGCAACCACATCGAGTCTCGGCTCGTTTGATTCGTCTTGACGAGTACTTTGGTGCTAGATAGCAACCTGGGTCTGATGATGGAGCTGGAAGATGGCCATAGGAACTGAGTAATTAAACAACATAACCCCATCGAGTAAGGGCTCGTTTAAATCGTCTAGACGAGTACTTTGCTGTTAGATGGTAACCAGGGTCTGATGATGGAGCTGGAATGTGGCCATTGGAACTTCGCAATGAAATAACACAACCTAATCGAGTTTGGGCTCGTTTAAATCGTCTTGACGAGTAGTTTGGTTTTAGATGGTTACCAGGATCTGATCTGATGATGGAGCTGAAAGGTGGTCATAGAAACTCAGTAAAGAAACGACGCAACCCCATCGAGTCTCGGCTCGTTTGATTCGTCTTGACGAGTACTTTGGTGTTAGAAAGAAAGAAATTAAAATGTATTTTCATTTCAGGTTATCGAAGATGAGGTTCCACAAACAACAAATAAGGTTGAAGGTCGAAGACTAGTAGATTTTCAATACTTTTTGGACCAAATTAAAATACTTAGTCACCACAATAGAGCCACAGGATGTACAATTGATAATTTACAAGTGATAAAAGAGCATAAAGTAAGCTTATTATCTACATTTTTAATGAAGTATAACATTTACCTTTAGATAAGTTTAAGAATCATGTAAAATCTTGTTTACATAAGAAAGGTCAAAGTGTTTTTAGTTGACAATACAGCCTGGTCATAATTATATTTTCACATTATAGTTTCTTAGTCAATTATTTTTATAACTAATTAATTTTACGCTGGTATGATAGCCTTTAACAGCAGTGTCTTACAGACAAAGGTACCTACTCAAAATTTATGTTGCGTTTAAAGTAAGTATTGCTCGATGTAAAATAAAATAAACAACGTCTTACAGTATCTCTGAAACAAGAAAAAGTAAGACTATTCAATACTACCAGTAAAAAATAAGATTGCAAGAGCAGACCAGCCTCCACAGGCGGCACCCGTTCACGAGTATGACATGTGAATCAGCCATCGCTTCGTTTAACCATGTTTGAGGGAACGTAACGACCCGACGCACATGCCACACCGCAGAGACACTTTGAGAGAGCATGACACACTCGAGCAACTCCAACGAAAGTAAGAGAATATTACTTTAAACGCAACATAAATTTTGAGTAGGTACCTTTGTCTGTAAGACACTGCTGTTAAAGGCTATCATACCAGCGTAAAATTAATTAGTTTTAAAAATAATTGACTAAGAAACTATAATGTGAAAATATAATTATGACCAGGCTGTATTGTCAACTAAATACACTTAGACCTTTCTTATGTAAACAAGATTTTACATGATTCTTAGACTTATCTAAAGGTAAATGTTATTCTTCATTAAAAATGTAGATAATAAGCCTACTTAATGCTCTTTTATCACTTGTAAATTATCAATTGTACATCCTGTGGCTCTATTGTGGTTACTATTTTAATTTGGTCCAAAAAGTATTGAAAATCTAATAGTCTTCGACCTTCAACCTTATTTGTTGTTTGTGGAACCTCATCTTCGATAACCTGAAATGAAAAAACATTTTAATTTCTTTCTTTCTAGCACCAAAGTACTCGTCAAGACGAATCAAACAAGCCGAGACTCGATGGGGTTGCGTCGTTTCTTTACTGAGTTCCTATGACCACCTTTTAGCTCCATCATCAGATCAGACCCTGGTAACCATCTAAATACAAAGTACTTGTCAAGACGAATAAGACGAGCCAAAACTCAATGGGGTTATTATGTTGTTTAATGACTCAGTTGCTATGGCCATCTTCCAGCTTCATCATCAGACCCTGGTTACCATCTAGCACCATAGTACTCGTCAAGATGAATCAAACCAGCCGAGACTCGATGGGGTTCCCTCGTTTCTTTAATGAGTTCCTATGACCACCTTTCAGCTCCATCATCAGATCAGACCCTGGTAACCATCTAAAAACAAAGTACTCGTCAAGACGAATGAGGCGGGCCGAAACTCGATGGTGTTGCGTCGTTTTATTACAGAGTTCCTATGACCACGATCCAGCTCCATCATCAGACCCTGGTCACTATTGAAAGACAAACTACTCGTCAAGACGATTTAAACGAGCCCAAACTCGATTAGGTTGTGTTATTTCATTGCGAAGTTTCAATGGCCACATTCCAGCTCCATCATCAGACCCTGGTTACCATCTAACAGCAAAGTACTCGTCTAGACGATTTAAACGAGCCCTTACTCGATGGGGTTATGTTGTTTAATTACTCAGTTCCTATGGCCATCTTCCAGCTCCATCATCAGACCCAGGTTACTATCTAGCACCAAAGTACTCGTCAAGACGAATCAAACGAGCCGAGACTCGATGGGGTTGCGTCGTTTCTTTACTGAGTTTCTATGACCACCTTTCAGCTCCATCATCAGATCAGACCTTGGTAACCATCTAAAACCAAAATACTCGTCAAGACGAATGAGACGAGCCGAAACTCGATGGGGTTGCGTCGTTTTATTACGGAGTTCCTATGGCCACCTTCCAGCTCCATCATCAGACTCTGGTTACCATCTAGCAGCAAAGTACTTGTCTAGACGAATTAAACGAGCCCTTACTCGATGGGGTTATTATGTTGTTTAATTACTCAGTTTCTATGGCCATCTTCCAGCTCCATTATCAGACTCTGGTTACCATCTAGCACCAAAGTACTCGTCAAGATGAATCAAACGAGCCGCGACTCGATGGGGTTGCGTCATTTCTTCAATGAGTTCCTATGACCACCTTTCAGCTCCATCATCAGATCAGACCTTGGTAACCATTTAAAAAAAAGGACTCGGCAAGACGAATGAGACGAGCCCAAAACTCGATGGTGTTGCGTCGTTTTATTACAGAGTTCCTATGACCACCATCCAGCTCCATCATCAGACCCTGGTTACCATTGAAAGACAAACTACTCGTCAAGACAATTCAAACGAGCCCAAACTCGATTAGGTTGTGCTATTTTATTGCAAAGTTTCAATGGCCACCTTCCATCTCCATCATCAGATCAGCACCATGTCAATCATAAAATTGCATTGTCACGCGATTTACACATGTATGCAAATTTTCAGCTCAATCAATAAACGGGAAGTGGGTCAAAATTGAGTTGCAAAATTCCACCCGAACAAGACATACATACATTGCAAGTTAAATAAAAGCTTGTAATAATTTACTCACCAAAGTACTAAGATTTGCAAATCAAGCTATAAATTTGCACTATCTTCGAACTTACGGAAAGGTCGACAACCGCGCCGGGCAGAGCGTTGAGCGACGTGACCACTCTCTCAGAGGCCTCGCGGCGGACTGATTTGAAGCGAGTGGAGCGCAGGGTTTTGTAGTAGTTTTAGAGTAGTTTTAAAATATTTGTAGAAAAATTATAGAGCTTATTTAGTAAAAACAATTTTGTAAAAATTTTAAATAACACTTTTTTCTATAGTATAAAGCTTTTATCTTCTAAAATATATTTAGTACATTAGAGAAAACAATCACTTTATCACCTATAATTTCTTTAAAAATTCACAATGTTTGGAATTTTATAGTTTTTGTTAGGAACCAAAATCAAAAAATGTTTTCAACAAACTATTTTGCTGAGGATCTTTCAAATTGAAAAAAAAATGTTGTTATTAGATTTGTTAGTAATTTCAACACATTTTTAAGCTTCGAAGTTGACGCGGAAAGTCAAATTATGAAAACCTCTGTTCAGTTATCGTGTTATAAATTCCAAAATATCCATAAATTTAAAAATGTTTTCAACAAACTATTTCGACTACAAGATCGCCTAATGATATAAGTATTTAACATATTTGTAAAGTAAGTATTAACAGATATTAAGAGGTTTAAAAAGTACAGTTTTTGAGCAAAACGGCGCAAAAGGACGTAAACGCTCTTAAACGTGTTTTAGTGGGATTTGTCACGGAATCATTAGTGGATCATGGAAGGAATTCATTGTATTTTGTTTTTCTGTTTTAGGGGGTTTATGAAAGTAGACCCCTCATAATTGGCTATATGACAGTTGTAACAATAAAATATGAAATATGTCGCTTATGGTAGTTTATAATTTAACGATAATTATCCAATAGTTTTTTTATTAAATTTGCAGATTTTTATCTGTGGATCAAAAGACCCGAAACACGGGCGGCCATGATTGAGCTTCGTATGACGTCACATTTCACAAAATATACTAAAACCATCTGTCAGGTTTCAAGTTAAATTTCTTTGTACAATGTGGTGTAACGTCATAGGGCTAAATGTCACGTGACCAACTGCTATCGCACGTAATTTGAAATCATCATCATCATCATCATCAGCCTATAAACGTCCCACTGCTGGGCACAGGCCTCGCACACGGGGATATTGGGCCATAACCCACCACGCTGGCCCAATGCGGGTTGGTGGGTTTTTTTAAATTTGAAATGAATGAAGAAAAATATGTTTTACTCTATTAAATAAAGCTATCGAGAAAAAAATTATGGTACGGGGTAAAAAAATAAGCGTTCGTAATTTTTAAAATACTTTTCCTAAAACTGTCAAGTAGCCAATGAGCTTGGGAAAAGTATTTTTATTTCGTTTTAGTAATAACGTAGTACTAAAGTATTTTTATTTATTTATTTTTTCAATATTTACATTTTAAGTTAAAATATGACATTAAAAAAATTTCTGTAGCCCTTCAAAATACTTCACAATAATTTTTTTAAGATTCATTAAAATGACCACGCGCTAAGGTTTTTGTGACAATCAAAATACAAATAGTTAAGGAGTAATCGGACGCCCGCCGGGTGCGGGCAGCGAGAGCGGCGGCGGGGGCTATCGTCACGTCACGTCAGTCGAGTGCCACCGAACTAAGCGAGGTAGTAGTGTTTTACTCAATTATTTATGTACAATAACTTTGTAAATACTTCTCGTATCGAAGTGAAATAAAAACTATTGGTTTTAGAACAACGACTTCTATAATGGTATAAAGTAAAAATTTACTTTTTTTTGTTTTTCTCCCAAGTCCATTACGTGACAGCGACTCTAACTCACTTGAGCCCCGGCGCCAGCGCCGCGGGCAGCTGCCGGAACAAGGCCGCCAGCAGCGCGTACAGACGCACGGCGGCTTGTAGCGCGCGCTCGCTGCCCGCGCCCACGCCGCACCGCAGCGAGCACGCGCGCGCGCACCACGCGCATAACTGGCACAGCTGCACCACCAGCGAGCGGTACAACTCGCGCAGCTCTGCCAAAAAACGGGTTTCTATTGCCAATTGGCTATTTGACAGTTGTAACAATAAAATATGAAATATGTCGGAAATGGTAGATTATGATTAAACGATAATTATCCAATAGTTTTTTTTTATTGAGATAATTTGTAAATATTTTATTTTTACAAAATAAGTTTGCGTTTTTTTATCTGTGGATTACAAGAGCCGAAACACGGGCGGCCATGATTGAGCTTCATGTGACGGATTGTGACGTCATATTTCACAAAGTATTTCAAGATAAGTTTCTATATTTATTGAAATGTGACGTCACCGAGCAAAATGTCACGTGACCAACCGTTTTCGCACGAAGTTTGAAATCAATAAAGAAAAGTATGTTTTTTTCTGTTAAATAAAGGTTTTTCGAGAAAGAAAATATCGTACGGGATATAAAATAAGCGTTTGTAACTTTTAAAATACTTTTTCGAAAACTGTCAAGTAGCCAATTTATCATCATCATCATCATCAATCAAAAACGGCACAAGCCAATCATGTACGAAGGGCTGAGATACTCTAAATTAGTCGGGTAATAAAGTTGTACCACACAAAAGAACAATGAACGTAGGTCAGGTATTGTTATTGAATGATAAGCTTGAGAATGGATAGACCAGCATTATAGTCTTTAATCATCATCATCATCAGCCTATAAACGTCCCACTGCTGGGCACAAGCCTCACACGTGGACAATAGCACGTGGGAATATTGGGCCATAACCCACCACGCTGGCCCAATGCGGGTTGGTGGGTTTTAACGACTGCCATCTTACGACAACAACCGGAACCAACGGCTTAACGTGTCTTCCGAAGCATGGAGGAGCTCGAGATGTTTTTAATTTGGTCACCCATTCAGTGACCCGTCATTGCGAAAGTTGCTTAGCGTGCAAGATCGCAAGCCGAACGCGCTAGCCGCTGCGCCATCGAGCTCCTAGCTATTTATATTCATAGGTACATATTTTGTAAAAAAAAATATTTATCTGCTATGGGCAGGGGGGTGTCACTCCGCAGTTTAGGTACAGTCACGAGCAAAAATATGTAAACAATTGTAACTCTTAATACGATGGAATAAGAGTCAAAGTGTATACATATTGGTGCTCGTGACTGTACGTTCGGCCAGAGCGCCTCCCGGGCTGGCGTATGACAGTAGTATAGCATACGTATATAATATAAAGTACTCTATGAGCAGTAGGCTGTCGCTCAGCTCGCAACGCTCCACGTCGCGTGTCTTCGCGCGTAAAGCCAGGGAGGTGACACTCCGTAATTCGGTCGACTTATTTACCTACACGCTTGTTCCCCCGGGTGGACGTTTCACAGGGCGCACGCAGTACGCAGGACGCGACCGATTATTTTATTTTCGCATGTGGAAAGTTCACAGGATGGTGATAACAAAGCGTTACTGTTCTGCATTCGGATTCACCAACACGAAATTTAAAGCTAATGATTTAACCTTTCACAGACTTCCCAAGAATCCTGTAAGGTAAGTAAACAAGTAGGTAATTGTAGTATTTATAGACAATTAATAATAATATGACAATGATTTAACTAGTTTGATGAGAGAAGTAGACAAATTCAATGCAGTTATCGTTGTTGTTAGGTATATAAGGTACCTACCAACTGCGTATAAAAAGTCAATTTACCCAATTTGTCAGCGATCACGCATGAAAAGATTTTATGTTCGTAAATAGTTTATTGAGTACTGATTGCGGTCGACCTTAACACAAAACGCGATTCAAACTTAGACTAGGTTTAGCAGACAAGTACTGTGGTTAAGCATTAATAACGCCCCTCTACGAAACCAAACCTAGCGGTAGTCCTTGGTAAAATTACACCATGAATTATCATAGGAATAGCGCTAAATTTGGCTTCGCAAAAACGTTTATTTTAATACTTTACTGGAGTACCAAACCTGGTCCAACCCCAGATCGCGACCCGTGGCAAGGCCGTAAAATTTCATAAATCCTAGGCTAGGAGCTGGACCAATATTTTGAGAGTTTTGATTAACATTTGAATTTAGCTGAAGTACATTTACACATACTAGTGTAAGTTTCATTTACATACATCATAGACAAGGAGCTGAGAGCAAAAGTTACTTTTCAGTAAGGCTAAATTTAATAATGGATTGATGGATTCAGGCATTTCAAAAATTTTATCTATAGGTACGGTTTTTGTAGGTATTTATATGAAAAGCAAATGATCTTGTATTTGATACTAGTGGCCCGGGGACGACTTCGTCCGCGTGAATGTCGATTAGGTATCGCGCAATGCGAACGTAATTTAAAAGTAGCTTTTGTCCGTCGATTTTGTACCTACTTACTTTAGTAGGCATGTCCTCAGTAGACGTGTCCCATCATCTTTAAGATGGCAGAATATGTTAGTCAAGTTGGTCAAGTGTAATATTAGTTAGTTTGTAATCGGCATCACGGCTTCTGGTCTATAAGTAAGTGTGCGAGATCGAAAAATGGATTGTACGCTAGTTGGTCTACGTGAGTTCTTCTGACCGCCCAAGTCAATTATTATCTGAGTATTTATGTTCTGTTATTCTGTTTATATAGCGCTTAAAATTGATGGTTAAACAAACTTACCTGAAGTGAAGTTTGACCGTAATTGTACGAGACGTTGCATCCGAAGAGATTTATATTCACAAGGTAGTCCACTTTTCAATGTACCAGGCATCCAACACATATTAAGAGCTATCTAAAAGAAATTTTATTTAAAAAAAACATAAATCGTTACCCATAGTATAGACACAGGCGCCATCTAGTGAATACCAACCGAGTGCACGAGTTTGTCACCCGCGCTGTCAACGTCATTCACTTTTAGAGCTTTTTTGCAAAATTAATTTATATGGGGCCAGCATGTAAGGGAAGGGAGGGATCTTTATATAAATCTCTTCGGATGCAACGTCTCGTACAATTACGGTCAAACTTTACTTCAGGTAAGTTTGTTTAACCATCAATTGTACTTCGACGTTGCATCCTCGAGATTTATATTCACAAGGTAGATGTTTAGAACACAAATTTTGCGAAATAATTTAAGTACCTATATGATTTAATTCAACTATTATAATTGAGGATTTACGAGTATAACCGATTAAATATAATTAGGTACCATATTAGGACAAACCAGTATGATATATTATAATATTATAATGAATGATAAGCTAGAAATTAATCAATGTAAATAGCCGCTGCAAAGCATTATCGTCATTCTCAATGGTAAGGGGTCGATTGTAAAACAGTGCAAACACCAGAGAATTACCAGTCCATCCTGCAGTTATTGAAAGGCCTTTTCGCTGTTAAATAGGGTGTTTTTAAACTAACGACTTAATGTAGAACTAGTTACATTATGAATAGGCTTCAGGTGAGCAATAACCTTTCCGTTCTAGGTTTATCTCTTTAAACTTTAGTCATATCTAAGTAGAACAGTAATGTTTTTGCAGGGCAGATCTCAATCTTATTTAGAAAAAATGGTATAAATAAACAAGGCGGTCGTCGCCCTGGAGCAGATGTTTTAATTAAATCATCCACAATGGTTTCGACATAGTTATTATTTATTTTTAAATTAGAAATTCGAAGATAACGTCTGTACTCGTTGTGCGGTTGACAATGCGAGCAGAGTTACTAATTTTTTAGTAATAAACTCCAGAGCAAGTTCCTCATTTGGATATAAATTACTAAGGTGATCGATTACAATCTTTGGATCTCACGTCTCCGAATATTTCGGATGTCTAGGTTTAGTCCTGTAAATACCTTTAAAAAATCATACAACTAAATCAGCTTCACTATAACGTTTGCCCTAAATAGCTAGAGCAGAGCGATGCATATTTAATGAACTACAACAAATTTTTGCTGTTAACAGTTAACCGTAAGGAATTTTGATAGAATTGGAAGTGGGGAGTTATAGAAATCAACTTTATAAATATCACAATAACTCCACCATTTCGTAAAAGCGACATTGTATTGTTTTAGTGAGGATGTAGACAATGAGGAAATCATCACCTCGATGGTTTCATTACATAACGGTTGTCTTTGAAATGCTTTTCTAATAATTTGTATGCTACCAGGACAAGTTTCTTGCAAAGGGGGTGCTGGGTCCTGAAAGGTGATAATAACATATCGTCACTTGGGCCGAAGTATATTGGTGGTAAGCTACTGAGGTAAGTAGGGGATACCAGGGTTGACTCGGCCAATACGATACGACTAGTACACCAGTGGCTTCGTCGTTATTTATTTTCCTGAAGCATTTTAATATGAGCGAGAAAGGGGGAAAAGCATAAAAATAAAATATATTCCAATTTAAGGTGAACCTCGTCTCGTTGCCATAAGACGTATTTATTGCATTTATAATTTTGGTAAGTAGCAAAGAAATCTTTAAGAGGTGTCCCAAACGATTGAACAATTTTTTCGAACACAGGGGCCGACATTTGCCATTCTGTATCGATATTCATACGCCGTGACTCCTTATCCGCCTCGAAGTTATCTTTAGATTTTATGTAGGATGCAAAGACAAATATTTTGCGTTTCTCGCACCATTGCCATAGACGACAAGTGATATTATTTAAAGGAACTTATTGTATTCTATTGATATTTATTTGTTCAAGAATGCGTTTTCGTTTTCGTTTCGTTTTAATTCAAAACCGAGAAATTTTCTAGTCTTTTGTGGTTCCAAGTTACTCTTTTTGAAGTTTTTATCAAAGCCTAGATTTTGTAAGGTTCCAAGTTACTCTTTTTGAAGTTTTTATCAAAGCCTAGATTTTGTAATAAACAAACAGTTTCGAGAACAAAACTTTTACATTCTTCATAAGAATGGCCAAGGCACAAGATCTAAATATATTAGAATTAAAAAACCTCTGTTTCTAAGATAAATCCGGTAGATATACCGGTTTCATGAGTTTCGTAAAAACATAATAAGGTGCTGAACTAAGTCCAAAAGGTAGGCACTAAAATTCATACGTATTACTTTTGTGTCCCAAAAATTTGAACCTTAAATACGTTTTGTAGTTTTCATCAATAGGAACTAAAGAAAAAATACGCGTCTTTGATATCAACATTGGCCATATAACTGTCTTGGAACAATAATTTGCTTGCTGTCCGTATGTCCTCCATTTTAAAGTGGTATGAGACGACAGCTTTATTCTATGATTTTAGGTTCAAGATAAATCTGGACGATCCATCACTTTAAGGTGTTAAGAATATGGGAGAAATAAATTGGTCTTTGACATCCTCTCATATGCATATTACTCCTGACTGGCACAAGTCAGATATGGCTGTGATTAACTTACTTATTTCAGCCGAAGAAAAGTTAGGAGTGATAGGTTCAGTAGCTTGCTTTACAGTATTATTAAATGGTATTTTGTAACCCGTAACGTACTGTCAGACTACCGGGTCATTTGCGATTGAACACCACGTGTCAACAAAAAAAAAATTTATACGTACAGCGTGTAAGGTTACCTTGGTTGTTATTAACGCAACATCGGTCTGTATGACGGTCTCACTGCTGTCGTGGTGTGATAGCAGGCGGACGTCGGTGCTTGCGCTGATCGCCTCCGAGGTGGATACGGGAATCTTTGCTTGCTCCCACCCGGCCTGGCAACCCATGACCTTGTTGCTTGGATGGGTCTTGCCACTTTCCCTGCTGGGCGACGTAGTTCTTAGTGAAGTTGACGGTCCAATGTTGTTAGTATTCCGTATTTGCAAACCAGATTTTTCAGCGGCCTTAGCAGCTTCTATCTTTTCTCCCAAATTTTCTCCAAAAGAGTGTGCGTCTCTTTTAACATCTTGTGTCATTGACAAGAATTTTTTATCAAGAGTAGGCAGGTAGTGTAAGCATTTTCCTATTCATGGTATTTTCATAATGTAAATGCAGTATAATTTGGCCAACTTCAAACAGGTATCAAAGTTGTTGCTAACAGTTCTTTTTTATTATCTTTGTTCATACCATCTATGAGGATTTCCCTAGCGTTTAGAGACCTCTTCTGGTATTTTGGGTCCCAATGGTACCTCCTTCACTTTAGAAACTCCAAGAACGTCAAGAAAATCCGACGATATTGGATTTACAACTGGTGTTTGCGCCAGCGCAAACAACTGGCAACTCCTCTGCTGCGCTTGGATTATTACGACTAGGTATCCCTAGCGTCCTGGATGGTCTGGGTAAGATCCGGACTGTGTACTTGTGCTACGGTCATGACAGATCGTAAGTCTTTTTCAATATTAGATTTATATACGTCCGTTATTTACGGTTCTTTATTGAAATCGGAGTCACTAAGCCTTGTGGTAGGCGAGAGGCCTCGCGCAAACGAAGTCATTTGAAAGGAATGATCAAAGAATAGAATTGCCGTGATCGCGTCACAGCATAGGGTAGGTACCCGTAATATCGATCGTAATCGCGTCACGATACTAGATTTCATATTAGCACTGACCGTAATCACGTCACGGTACTACATAAGGGTAGGTACCCGTAATATCGATCGTAATCGCGTCTCGATACTAGATTTCATATTAGCACTGACCGTAATCACGTTACGGTACTAGATAAGGGTAGGTACCCATAATATCGATCGTAATCGCGTCACGATACTAGATTTCATATTAGCACTGACCGTTATCACGTCACGGTACTACATAAGTGTACAGTATGTAAGGCGGAACTGTAAGATTTTGTAGAAATCACTTGCACACAAAAAAACACTCCAATAAAAAGATTAGTAAAAAATAAAATAGAATGTAGGTACTGCCTCGCGCAAACGAAGCGTCATTTGGAAGGAATGACCGAGGAATATAATTGCCGTAATCGCGTCACAGCATAGGGTAGGTACCCGTAATATCGATCGTAATCTCGTCACGATACTATATTTCATATTAGCACTGACCGTAATCACATCACGGTAATACATAAATGTGCAGTATGTAAGGCGGCACTGTAGGATTTTGTAGAAAACACTTGCATACGAAAAAACGCTCCAATAAAAAGATTAGTAAAAAAATAAAATAGAATGTAGGTAACTACTGCCTCGCGCAAACAAAGAGTCATTTGGAAGGAATGACCGAAGAATAGAATTACCGTAATCGCGTCACAGCATAGGGTATGTATCCCTAATTTCGATCGTAATCTCGTCACGATACTAGATTTCATACTAGCACTGACCGTAATCACTTCACGGTACTACTTATGTGTTTTTACTTTTTATTATTATTTAAAAAAGCTAAACGTCTTATGTATTTTTGTAAATCGATAAATAGTGAAAAAGTCAAAAAATGTGGGTAACCACAAAGGCACTAGCGAAAGTATTAATCGAAATTAAGAAGGAAACGTACTATGAAATATATTTCAATAACGTTTCTACTTTGAATGTCTCACTAAGAGGTTCCGAGTCGTATATTCGCTAACGAATCACATAGTTTTTAAAAAATCGTTTGTCTTTGTAATTTAATTTAAAACACTGACTGACCTGATTTACTTGGCGATCGTCGTTTACGCAGTTTTTCCACATGCGTATTTAATGATTATCCATGCTTCCTTTTGCACATAGTTTTTTGCTACACAAAACACTTTAAGGGTAACGATGTGCGGATGCCCGAACACGAAAAGCGAATGACGTTGACAGCGCGGGTGACAAACTCGTGCACTCGGTTGGTATTCACTAGATGGCGTCTGTGTCTATACTATGGGTAACGATTTATGTTTTTTTTAATAAAATTTCTTTTAGATAGCTCTTAATATGTGTTGGATGCCTGGTACATTGAAGAGTGGACTACCTTGTGAATATAAATCTCGAGGATGCAACGTCGAAGTACAATACCCACCTACCTACATAAATATATTTCAAGACTGTAGGTTATGTAGGTTTATCTGTTGCCGCCTGTACTTACTTTACATAAGAACATAGTAAGACATAGTCATAAGTAGATACACAGAGTATTAATATGTAGGTACGCATAACCACCTACTTCAATGTTTGGTGGTTAAGTATTACTTACTTAATAATATTGTATTTAATTGATCATTAACAAAAAAAACACGAAAAAGCGTATGTATCTTTTATTATAGGTAGGTACGTGGCGCAAGCGCTTTATATTTGCAGTATTTGCATTCTACCAACCCTATGAGCAACACGCGGCCGGGTTACGTCAAGCTTGCCAAGCAGGATTTTGTGAATGCAACGGCTCGCGCTCGTACCGCCTTAGATATAAGATTTACTTTCGATTGTCCCGGCCGTTGAAAGAGTTAGGTATGAGTACAAGTGCAAAGTTATTTTGAAGCGTATCAGCGTGCACTGTAGATTGATATTGTACTGCAATTGTGTCAATAGTGTCGTTTCTGCTAGTAATATTATTCTGTGGTAAAGCGAACGATCTTTTTTGTGATTTTTGTGCACCGAACAATGACTAATAAACGATCTTATAATTCGTATAAAAGAAACTGTAGTGTTTACGGGTGTCTAAATAAAAGAAAGTTAATAATAATTTTACGCATGAAACAATAATTCTTATATGAAAATATTTGTATTAATATTTCGCAGGTCACCCCCATCTTAAAAAAAATAATTTTAATTTTTAACACAAGCGCGTGATGGTTTTGTACATTTCGCAAAATAAAAACATTGCTCTAATTAAATTACTAGGTCGGAAACTTCAAAGCAGAATTGTTCTAATTTTAAATATCAATATGATTGATTTTGCTTTGAAGTTATGACTTATGTCAGATTTTGCGATCGCGCGGCACCCCCTTAAATGATGACAAAGCCGATGTTGGCAGCACACTTCAGCCGGATTCACTGCCTTTGCGGTGTTCATTGCCTAGTCACTGACTAACCATTTTTAGTTAATGATAATTTGATCGAAGCTCAACTGACCTCTATCAACTCTCTGCTGGTGACTGTGCACCGCTGTGGTCTGCGCCAGCGCCAAGTCCCTCGCTCTGGCTAGCAGATGCTCCGTGTGCTTGTAGCGGCTGCCCAAGTGCTCGCACACGTAGTTCAGGACCTGGTGGCCGCTGCGGGCGTCGATCGAGGGGAACGCGGCGGTGTCCTCCGCAGCTGATGTGTCATCTTCCTGCAGTAAAATTATTGATATGCAATAAAAAGTTGATTTAAAATTTTTTAAGTTAAGGCAGCCGCCCGGAATGCGGAAGGTGCGTGGTTCGATTCCCGCCTGAGGTTGTCGTCTTTTTTCAGTGTTTAAAATTTTACTTAAGTATATTTAAGCGTTAATAAAACGCTAAAACATAAAACATTAAAAGTTGATTTGTTAGTCAGAATCGCCTTGGTACAAAAATCTAACCCAAAACTATAACTATAGTATAGGCTCTCTAATTCCAGTGGCGTGCCCAGGGACTGAGATTAGGGCAAGCCCCGGCTCCGGCCCAAAGCTCCAAATCTTGCATAGTTACCTACTATTTTGAAGCATTTTTGTGAGACCAGCCAGAATATTTTAAATCGTAGTATTCCAAACGTTCGAAAAAATTTTGCAACACAAACAGTATAATTTAAAAGCATTATGGGATTAACCAACAATCTAGCTAGTTTTGTATGCAGATCTATTTAAATAACTTTTAAAACTTTTACTAGCTTGCGAAATACACAAATCTGAAGTAGGTCTGTTGTTTGTGTGATGTTATGAGTTGTTATAATACTGAAAAGTTTAAAAAAATTATTTTTCCAACGCCAATTAAAACATTAAGGTCCTTCACAGGGCACAACGTCAAGCTTCGAATTGAATTTAGAATGCATTTTGTATTACTAAACATATTTTTTGAAAAACACCTCAGTAATAAAAACATTCGCCTAAGCAAAGTGAAGTTATATCAATAGTAAAGTTTTTGGGAGTCAACAATGCTCACACCCTCGTGACCCTACATGTGACCCCTGGGTGGTGCTAATTGAGCATTTGGTGGTAGAGCCCAGCTTGCCCGGTTATCGACCACCGTGCGGCAGTGTACGCCCGCCAAGTGATCTGTGCTCGTCGCAGGTCGCGTTTTGGGAACAGCGCCGCACTACCGGAGCCAGGGGAGCGGCTATTGTTGCAAACAGTGGACCAGAGAGTTCTGCCGTGGAACCATGGAGCGGGAGACGAGACGAGACGAGCCAAGGAAACGGTGGAGCCGCTGGCCGCCCGCGGCATAGTACAGGAGCCCGACCGGGGCTAACCACCTCGGGAAGCTGCCTCACCAGGTCGTGCATAATCTCTAAGTGGATCGTCGTGCCGGTTGGTGACCGGAAATGGTGGGACCCGGCGACCACTTCCGGGAGGGTATGCGGGCCCTTCCGTCCGGCGTGTCGGCTGTGGTTGTAACACTCTTCCAATGCTGAAGCGGAAGACTCTCGCTTTGTTCATTTCTTTGCAACAGTAGTGGCACCTTGTTCACGTCCCTTCCTTCCCCTTTTCCAATGACGGTGCCTAAAAAGAATGCAGTTAATACAGCGGCTTCGTCCTCCCCCACCGCCAATTCGCTGTTTGACGCACTAATATCCGTGGGCTCCATTCTAACCTCAACGCCGTCCACCAACACCTCGAGACGGCGCAGCCTGCATTGCTTTTTCTGATGGAGACTCAAATTCGTCACCCTGCTGACACGTCTTAAGGTACCCCGGCTATCAGCTTGAGGAGCAATTCCTCGCGGAAGCAGGAGTGTGTCTGTACGTGAGGGCTGACATTTGTTGTTGTCGTCTGCACTGCTTGGAAGACCCTTCCTTTCCCATCCTTTAGGTGCGCATTGAATTCGGATCCCGTTGCCGTGTCTATGAGTGCCTATATCGATCCCACACGGGAGATGCTAACACAAGCAGCCCTTTTGACCACCTTGGCCGAGTGACAGACGTCGCGCAGGAGCGATTCCCAAACGAAGAGGTGGTGGTTTTGGGGGACTTCAACGCCCACAATGAAACATGGTTGGGCTCCTCCAAAACTGATCACGCTGGTAGAGCTGCTCATACCTTCGCTCTGACGCAAGACCTAACACAGCTGGTTGACCAGCCCACCAGGATACCAGAATATCGTAGGCCACGCGCCCTCCTTGTTGGACTTAATACTGACGAGTCGCCCTGCAGTGTATAGAGTGTCGGTGCCTGCACCTCTAGGCTCGTCAGACCATTGCCACAACACGTGCGTTGGTCCACCGAAAACGGTGGAGACCAAGCGTCGTCTGTGGCACTACTCGTCGGCAGATTGGGACGGATTGCATGATTACTTTGCATCCGTCTCATGGGGCCAGAGCTGCTTTCTTGGAAAGAACCCGTCGGGATGCGCTTCTACCAGCGCCGATGAGATCTTGTTGATTATGGAATATTATATTACGTTCACAGATCTTGCTAGCGTTAATAGAAAACGGAGTTGGTTCAACCTGCTTGCATTCAGCAGCTTTGGCGCATTCCTATCGTGCTTGGGCGAGGGCTTGCGCACTCAATGACCATAGTACCGGCTCCTTGAAGTCGGCTTGCAACAAGGCCTTGCAGGCCAACTTCTGCTCTCCCTCGCTGCCTCCGTTGAAACATCCAGATGGCTTGTTAGCCTACCAGCCGCTTGAGAAGGCGAACTTGTTGCCTGAAATGTTTGCGGTTAATTCGCGCATCGACGATTGTGACGCCGCTCCACCTATCATAGCACATTGAGGGATCGCCATGCCTGATATTCGTATCAGGCCGTGTGATGTACGTGCCGTGCTGCGGTCGCTCGACGTGCGGAAAGCTAGCGGGCCGGATGGTGTTCCGGCGATTGTGCTGCTCAGATGCGCGGCTGAGTTGTCTCCTGTGTTGACACGATTGTTTAGGATGTCTTACGATACCGGTATTGTGCCGGTGTCTTGGAAGGAAGCGAACAAACAACCCGTCCCCAAAAAAGAGGATCGCTCGGAGCCAACCATCGACCCATCGCTGTAACTTCTGTGCTGTGCAAAGTGTTTGAGCGGATAATTAACACTCAGCTCATTTACTACCTAGACTAGAGGATCACTCGCTACTCCATGATCGCCAGTATGGGTTCAGACCCAAGCGATCAACGGGTGATCTTCTAGCGTACGTTACTCACGCGTGGGGTGAAGCGATGGACAAGCATGGCGAATCTCTGGCAGTTAGCCTTGATGTCGCCAAAGCTTTCGATAGAGTATGGCATCGCTCCCTTCTTTCCAAGTTGTCGGCCTTCGGTGTGCCGCCCCGTTTGTGCGCCTAGGTTGCAGACTTTTAAAAAGAACGGAGGAATCGTGTCCTTTGTGAGGGTACTTCCTCCGAGTTCAATGCCGGAGTGCCGCAGGATTCTGTGCTCTCACCTACTCTTATTTCTTCTGCATATCAATGACATGTTATTCTTGGGCAATATTCATTGTTATGCGGGTGACAGTACAACAAATCAAGCTGATATCGTAGTAAAAAGGCAAGAACTGGTTGCCAAACTGAACCTGACTCTCGATCGTGTCTCTAAGTGGGGATCTGAAAACCTGGTCGAGTTTAATGCCAGAAAAACCCAGGACCTCAGCATTCTTGGCATGTATATCGGCCAGGAACTGAATCTAAAATGCTACATTGAGAGTGTCATTTTAACTGCTTCCCGTAAGTTGGGTATTCTCAATAAGGTTAGACGGTTTTTCACACCGAAGCAGCGCTGTTTGCTGTACAAGACTCAGGTGCGATCGAGTATGGAGTATTGTTGCCATCTATGGGCGGCATGCTGAGGTTACAGCCTCTCTTGAAGACCTCCAGCTGCGTAGAGACATTGCCTCTCTGTGTCTTCTACCGAAATTACTACGGCGAGTGTTCTGAAGAACTTTTTTTATCTGATGCCGCCCTCTCCTTTCCTGTCCCGACTACACGTGCTGGTCTTAGGAACCACCATCATACTGTGCAGACTATCAGCACTCGTACCAAAAAATTTGGCAAGTCGTTCCTGTGTAAGACCATTCCGCTTTGGAATTCTCTGCCGGCGCATGTGTTTCCCAGCTCCTATAGTCCCGGGTCTTTTAAGCGGGGCGTGAAACGGCATTTATGTAGGCCGTCATATGATAGGGTGCTCTTGTCACCGTGGTTCACGGTGAGGAGCGCTCTCGTTATTTTGGACTGCATCGGCTGCTTACCATCAGGCAGGATGTAGTCACTATAACGTGTCACAAAAAATAGTGGCTACCGCGCATGCGCGCTAGAGATGTGCCGACTATCAATTAGCACGACCGATCGTTCAGTCAAAATGGGCAGCTGGGGCAGCAGCGTCGCCTCGGCGTGGTCGCGGCATTTACGTTAAGCTGTCAAATGTATTATTGAAGGTAACCATGGTATCGTATACATCTACGTAGCCCAGCGCTGCAGCCAGTTTGCCCAGCAACTGGGCAAGCAGCGTCGCCTCAGCGTGGTTGATTGAAAACTCCGCACACGCGCCTTTGAGACATGCTGTCAAATGAATGTGTTGGTGGTAACTATAGACATAAGTCACGAGTACACCAAAACGGTAATATTTTCATTGTAGAAAATATTTATTGACATTTTTGAGTGACCATTGTAACCATGGTAACGTTGAGGAGCTCCGTGGCACAGCGGTAAAGGAGTTCGGTTTACGATCGTCGTTAAATGACTTTCGCAATGCCGGGTCACTGGATGGGTGACCAAATTAAAAACATCTCGAGCTTCTCCGTGCTTCGGAAGGCACGTTAAGCCTTTGGTCCCGGTTGTTGTCGTAAGATAGCAGTTGTTAAAACCCACCAACCAGCATTGGGCCAGCGTGGTGGGTTATGGCCCAATATCCCCACGTGCTCTTGTGCATGTGGGAGGCCTGTGCCCAGCAGTGGGACGTTTATAGGCTGATGATGATGGTAACCATGGTAACGCATGTATATGTAGCCCAGTGCTGCACTCAGTTTCAGTTTGCCCAGCAGTTGTGGCATCAGCGTGGTCAAAAACTCCACACTACTATCAAGCGGCTTTGTGACACGGTAAGCTGTAAACGAAAATAATGGCAACCATGGTGACGTACGTCTATGTAGCCCAGCGCTGCGGCCAGTTTGCTCAGCAGCTGCGGCATCAGGGTAGCCTCGGCTTGGTCACGGCATTCCGCCGTTAGTACTCCTGGCACGAGCGACAGGCACGGGTTCTTGCTGGTGCGGAGGTACTCTTCCAGCTGGATTATTACCTGGCGAAGATAAAAGGTGGTAGAAAGGCTGGTGTTAACCACGCATTGTCGACCTCTTGTCTTAGTACTATTTTAAAATATACAGGGTGGAATTTTATAATGCCACCTGAAGGTAAGAGAGAGTATGCGTTTCTGTGTGTGTGTCACTCGTATTTTTACCTTTTTCTTCAAATAGATTCACGATGGTGCCTTCTTTAACAATCCCAGTGCCGCTTTTCATCCTTATAATTGACCCTTACGATCGATGCAATACAAGTACAAAGTGAAATTTTTACAGATTTTAGTTGGTTCGATTCCCGGGTGTGGCAAGCGAATTTTCGAAAATCTTTAAATGCAGTTTTCTTTCTTTTCCAAAATCAAGGAATGTTGTCTTTAAGTAAAATGTTCTATCTACATATAGTAAAGAGTACTTTCCCTTTCAGGTGGCATTACAAAATTGCACCATATACATGTATAAATAAAAAAATTATGAGCCTGTCCCTGAAATCAAACTATTTACACGACTACATACATACAATATCACGCCCGCTATTCACACGACGACGTATTGGGTAAATTGGCTATGGCTGGTGGAGATAATTGTAAAAGGTTTCCAATAGTTTATAATTAGTTCTTTCACTAATTTATCAACACTATCATTTACTTTGAAAGCCAAGGGCGTCTTTATTCAGTGTCAACAACTACATCATGTCACTCTATGTTGCATCTACAAACACATGTTATTCTATGTTGCGAACTTCAGAATTCATTACAACCAAATGTGCAAAAACCTAAGACTCAAACCAGAGCGCCAAGAATGACGATCCAAGAACGACGGACAGAGGCAAATTTTTTAAATTCTTATATTCAGTATGTGGATTTGTAGCAAATTTTTATTTGTTTAAGTCCATACATATAATCACTACTATTATCCACGAAGGGTTAGTCAGAGACTAGGCAATGAGGACAGGAAAAGCAGTCCTCTACCATAGTCCACTTTTCACCAAATAGCGACTGCACATGTACTCAAGCGTGACAGGTGATGAGCCCATCGCCGCTCTATGCTGTTGGATATATGTGAAGTATTTAGTCCGTTAGTCGCCTTTTACGACACCCAAAGAAAGAAAGGGGGTGGTAGTATTCTTTTACCGCTACGCGACACGGTTATTTTTTTTAATTGAAAGAAATATTTATTTACATTGAATCTATTGAACAAAAGATCTCCAATGGGTCGACGTGCTATACGAGAGGGGGACCTCTGCGTGCCCCACTAACATAAGATACATTAAATCTTTAAAAAACTCTTTTGTCTACCGTTCCACCAACATTCACAATAAAGAATTTTATAAAATTGACATCTTCTATTTATCGCTTTCATCACTGAAACAGGAATTGATTGAAAAACTAAAATAATTGTAATCCAGCCACAAAAATTTTTTTGATATATTTATGTTTGCTTGTGTTTAAGAAATTTATTTCTTTTTAATTTGTGTTAACTTTATAACTTCTCTGTCTGAGAACTTAAGTCTAACCATACTCATAATGTTATGTTACTTGTTTAAAACGTTTAGGCACTGTAGGTCTGTATTGTAATGATTGTTTTTGATTTTATTATTTTGTTTGTATTAATCAAAATAAAAGAAAAAAAAAACATACTGCACTATATTTTGGGCACCCAAGGACGGGCGTGTCCAGCAGTAAGGCCGCGGTCTGCATGAGCGCGGCGAGTAGCTTGCTCAGCATCGCGTCGCGCTCCTCTCCGCCGTCCGCTTCCACTGCGGCCAGAGCTTTATGCAGCTGCTCCAGTATGGCTGCGATGCCCGACGATGCAGTGGCGTCTTCGATACCAGCTTTGGGGAATTTATCAGAAAACATTCAGCGTTAGTGTACAATGATGTAAATCCTTTCTAATACAAGTATAACTCTTAGAACTGTGCTCAACAGGCAAATTGTTATAAAACGGCATGTAGGCCTACTGTCATCTCTTAGAGCAGTATTACTATAATCTTACTTGCATACGAATTTGGCATAATCTGAACAGCTGGATTGTTAAATTTTACTTTATTTTAAATATACATAATAATAACTATAATTTTAAATTTCACTTATAAATGTGTCCAGGCTTAGATTCTTCGCCATTTATTTTTTGTTTTTGCACTTAATTTTTTACAATACTTTTTTTTTATCTGCCCCGAGCTTCGTTTTGCCCTAGTTCTTTAATATTATAGACAGCGCCTACAATTGATTTAAATAATAATAAATGTACTTGTACAACAGTTGATTTAAAAAAATAACGCTTACTTATAACTGGCAAGAAGCTCTCGAGTTTGAGCGAATAGCTGGGTGTCAGAAGCAGCGCGAGGCACGCCCGGAACACCTCGACGCAGCTCAGCGTCGTCTGGTCGTCGAACTCGCACATCTCTTCAAACCTGCACCGGTATTAACATAAACACATAGAATCACGATTATTATCCTCAAACGGACAGTTAGAGACTAGGCAACGAGGACAGCAAAAACTGTCCTCTACCATAGTCCACTTTTCACGAAATAGCGACTGCACAAGTGCTCAGCGTGACAGGTGGTGAGCCCATCGCCGCTCTATGCTGTTGGATGAATGTGCAGTCTTTAGTCCGTTAGTCGCCTTTTACGACACCCAAGGGAAGAGAGGGGGTGGAAGTATTCTTTCACCAATACGCGACACTGTCATTATTATATTTATTTTTATTAAAGCTATCAACCAGTACTTTGTTAAAACCAACTTTGCTCGTGAATTCGTGCGCAGTATGTGTACATTATCGTGTACTTGATAATTTATACACTGTATTGCAACCTCAAAAAGTGCAAGCGGCGTCGCGTCTGGTACCATAGTTTACATAAATTTTTGTTTAAACAATTGGCTACTTGACAGTTTTCGGAAAAGTATTTTAGAAATTGCAAACGCTTATTTTATACCCCGTACAATAATTTTTTTCTCGAAAAAGATTTATTTAATTAGAAAACAAAAATACTTTTCTTCATCCATTTCGAATATCGTGCGAAAACGGTTGGCCACGTGACATTTAGCCCTGACGTCACACCACAATCAACACTTTATTCGCGGGGTATATGTTCCAAAAATATGCCGCGAATACAGAAACCGTGAATACGGAATGGTAATTTATATGGGATTATATGGGATACGTTCCAAGGTGACAAAATAAAAAAAAAGAAATATATAAAAAAATCAATTTAATTCATGTTTTTGAACATTTTGATTAAATTATCTTAAGGCTTGCAATGGTTTGAAGAATTTTGTAATTTTCTCTTGCTTGGCAGTTTTTAAAAGCTCCTTCAATTCAGGCTGATATGCAGCAGTCGCATTAGCAATTTGCCTCTTAAAAATGAGACTTCGTTCCATCGACGGATCAATGTTCATAAAGAAATCGCAGAGCTCATTTGCCATTCTTAAAGCTTCACTAAGATTTTTCAAATTAAATGTCACGTTTCCACGGCGATATCATTTAACAACATACTTTAGGCAAAGTTGTAATAAGATCTATTTTACTTTTTTTATTAATCCATTTGACGGCATTTACAAAGAATATTTGGGTAGTCAAAGTCAAAGTCAAATTATTTTTTCAATGTAAACCTTTACAGGCACTTATTGACGTCAATACTAATAATAATAAAAACAGTTAACTAACTTGTAGTTAAGACTTAACAACTAATCTAACGAGCTAAAGTTTGTGCCAGACAAATGCGCATCGCTACCCCCAGTACCACTGCACGCCGAAACAGAATCGCGTCGAACCGAAATGTCTCTCCCCTAGCGACACAAACGGCTAAAATTTATAGGTAATTTATCGTTTTTTTGGGATGAAGTGGTAGTGTCGGTAGCGGGGTGCGGCATCCTTTGACAAGAGGTGGCAGTGCTAAGGCGGCGCGATCAATTAGATCCGCGAATAATGAAATTTTTAGCCGCGAATATAGGAATTGGGTCGCATTTTTTTAATCCGCGAATAGTGAAAACGCAAATGTAAGAAACGCGAATAAGGAGCTTTTACTGTAATTACATCTTTTTTATTTATTTTGTGAAATGTGACTTCACACGAAGCTCAATCATGGCCGCCCGTAAAGTTTTTGTAAAAAAAATATTTATTTAGAAATTAATAAAAAAAACTATTGGATAAATATCGTTAAATTTTAATACAAACTACCATATCAGCCATATTTTATATTTTATTGTTACAAACTGTCAAATAGCCAATTATGGACAATTTTTTCTAAACTAAACATTTTTTAATAAGTATGTAGTAGCATAGACAAATAAGATAATAAAGACTGACAATCTCCATACAAAAGAGCGTAGCGCGGAAATAGGTCAAAAAAGTACGAGTTTTGTAGATGGCGTTAATAAATTTAGACACTTCCGCTGGAGGCGCCACCACTACTACTTAAAAGTACTAAAAAAGCCCGCTAGAGACAGAGCGCTTGCTTTGGTTGCTTTTACTTTTTTTATTCATGTATAGATGGCGTTGATGTAAGTTAGTATTTTAGGCATCTTTGTGAGTCCACGCGCGTTTGAATTTGAATACCTACTTTACATTGATCTAATACTACACCTATCGACCGCGGCTCATTTTGCTACCCCCTTTACTGCACCCGCCGTTCGTCCTCGTCGTCGTCGTTGTCGGCAAAATATTTTATATCACAGATTTTTCATATTAGAAATTCCTAATTAAAATTAAAATTTAAAATTTATTTACGCTCACACCAATTATCTACACCAAGATGAGTATTCCTTTGAAACTCGTTAATATGGTAAGATAACGGATCAATTTAGAAAAACAGTTTCCCAAAATTGACCCGACCGGGATTTGAACCCGGGACCTCAGAGATGGCGCGACGACGACGACGGCGACCCGGCGGGCGTGCTCACCACACTCGACCACGGAGGTTGTCAAAAATCGGCAATTATGTACATATTATGTAGGTAAATGTAAAATTACATGTCATACTATATTAACTATAAATTAATATTAAATGATATTAGGTAGGTACTCGAACCGCGGTGGTTGGCTTGTTTTCTATCCCGTCGCCGCCACGGTAGTTTTATACGTAGGTATTGTAGTTTTTTGCAATAATAACAAACGATTGTTACATTACAGCTACATTACCTATGTGTTTTTGTTTATTTTTTGTGCTGCCTTCTAATAAATAGTTAAATCAACCTGGGATAATTCATTTGAATGCAATCGAATGCGTAAATATACGTAATTAGTAGGTTTTTAATGATTGTTATTTTTTTCGTATGGCGATCTTTACCTTCAAATATCTCGGGGACGTGACACTTTAGGATACCATATTACTTGACATTTTTTGTTTATTAAAGTATCCTCTATCCATATACTCGTACATATACCTTTCTTATCGTGCGCGGAAACTTTTTTATCTGTCTGAAACCTTATTATCTGTTTATACAAATAAACAGATAATAAGGTCGGAATAGTTATTCCGTGTTTACTCGAATTTGAAAATATGTTTACATGACAGGAACAAAATACGGAATAACTATTCGTAGCTTATTCTTTGTTTATTTGTAAGGTACTTAGTATATAAAATTTAATAATAAAGCTTTTCGAACGTGTCGTAGAAGGCGAAAGTATTTTTCAGTGAATAGTTTATAATAATTAACGAAAAATAAAGACTTTTTGTTTGTAAACTAGTCAATTCATTCGATTATTTGATCATTAGAGAACCCAAATAAACGTTTTGATAATTAATAAAATAATACCTTTTAATTTTATAAAAAGTAAAGTGACAAACCTAATGCTTTGCTAGTTATCTCAAAAAGCGATAGCTGAGCTGAGATACAGCACTAACTAAACATAAACTTTTTAAAACAAAAATAAGAGGACAACCCTAACGCTCAATTGGCGCGTAGGTATATAAAACAACAAAAAGGCCTAGTTTCCGTACTGCTTTAGCTTAAATTTATACTGTGTCCGCTGCCTAACTTACGTAAATTCTTTTAATGTATTTAACTAATTCAGCGCATAGTACAAGTGACTTAAAAATACGTAAATTTGCACAATTTCGTGCAGGATCCCCTTAAATAAGTACCTACTTATTTACAGACATGTCGATGACTCAATATTCCAATTTAATTGGTAAAAGCATTTGCGTTCGCGTCACAACACATTGCACATTAAAAAAAATAAAAAGCGCCGGCAGCTATCACTTTAGTTCATCTAATTAAAAAAAAAGTATACTGTCTACTTTTTTAGGTAGCAATACCTTACGAAATTATTGTTAATTGCGCGCTACGTGAAATGACCACTAAGTGCTCGGCCAGACTGCACGCGCGGGCGCGGGCGCGGCGCGACGTACAAACATGTACCGCGCCTCGTGCCCCCTATTATGCTGGATTTACACGAAGCCAATACTTGAGACAATCCACTAAGCCAGTCCAATAAGCCAATGCTAAGCAAAAATGCCTTGAGGACAATCCAATGTAGTGGACTGTCTCTATTTACACGATGCCAATATTGGACTGGCTTATTGGATTGTCTCAAGTTTTGGCTCCGTGTAAATCCAGTATTATGGACACTCAAATAAGAATACCTATGTCTGAGTACGCCGCGCCGCGCCCGCCCTGCGCCCGCGCGTGCAGTCTGCAAGCACTAAATATTGTCAGAATGTGTGTATTATTAACGCCCCATAATTATAGCACGAAGATATCAAAATCAATAAAATTGTTTTGGTCACCCATCCGACGTCTAACCGTTAAATATTGCTTAACATCAACCATTTTATCGCGCGTGTGCTAATGCTAACCACCCCGCCCGCCGCCGCGCGCCGCGGCCGCGGCCGCTCATTCATAAATCATAATGATGCGAGCCATTTCATTTATGAATCAATTATTTATCATGAAAGCACATAACTTAAACTACCTAGGTACAATTAAAAAAAAACAAGTTTTAGTTATTTGTAAAATAAAGTTCGTAAAGAAACGGACTGCATTTTAAACGATTAACTTGAATTATTTACAGAGCGCCATCTAACGTTATTTTTGTAGTATTACTAAGTTCGTTTGATGTAGTGACAAATGGCTGCTGCAAGAGGATTACATAATTGGCACGATATTACAATTTGAAACTACCGGAGACATCTAGCGTGGTAATTTATAACTATATTAAAAGTTACGCTCGTTTGTATGGAGAATGACAGTCCTTATTATATATCGTCCTTGGTAGTAGTAACAAACTTCTGAATTAAAGAAATATTTTTTTACACTTAATAAGTATGTAGTAACAAACTCACCGGCACAAACACCTCTTGTACAATATCGCGGCTATTACGGGCGCGTACGCAGCCACGGCGCGGCGGCTGGAGTGTGCGTGCGCGTTCGCGTGCGCTGATAACTGTGAAGCTACACCGCGCAACGCCCACACGTGGAAGTCGCGGCGCGCGCGCAAGGCGTTGCGTTCCTCCGTAGAGCACCACGACACGTTCTCACTGAAAGATTTTTTCATGTGAAAAGGAGGCAAACGAGCAGGCGGGTCGCTTGATTGGAAGTAATCACCGTCTCCATATGAAAATCCGCAAAAGGAAAGAGTAGGAATTCCATCAATTCCAAGTCCACAACACGGTCCTTCGAGCCGGATTGAACCAGCGACCTATATGCCCCCTCTTCACGTCGGCAGACGCATCTGCAGACGTCTTTGACACGACGGATGCGGATGCGTCGGCCGACGTGTAGAGGGGGTGATTTGCGCGTCTGTGTTAGGTATTTAACGTCTGCAGATGCATCTGCCTCGCATCCGACTGTTGTCGGTTTTTGTGGCACGCATCAAAGGGATTCGGCGCCAACGTCCGGCGCGTCTGTCCACACGTCAAGTCAAGTCAAGTCAAGTCAAGTCAAAATATATTTATTCAATAAACTCAATTAATAAGTACTTTGAATCGTCCAAATCTTTTTTAACCTACCACCCATTCAGGACATAATTTTTTAACTGTGGCAAAGAATGGGCGCAAGAAACCACAGCGCACAAAAGCAACGACAGTTACAAACAAAAAAAAGAGTATGTCGTTACCAGGTCAATACAAAATATGAATTTAAAAATATAAAAAAAATGATGCAATACAAAATTACAATACAATGTAGTATCAATTAAATAGAGACAATTAGAAATAGCTGTTGGAGTGCTTGGAGCATTTCAGATCCAAGCTGTTTTGTCTTCTGTGTAATCTGACACTTTATAATAAGCTTTTTTATAAAGCTTTTCTTTGATTTTGATTTTAAATTTATTAAGATCTAATTTCTGAATATCATTTGGTACTTTGTTGTAAAATCTTACACACAGACCCCTAAAAGAATTATTTATTTTATGGAGCCTAGTATAAGGTACTGCTAATTTGTTCTTACTTCTAGTGTTTACATTGTGAATATCACTGTTTTTTGAAAACATTCCAGTATTTTTATGAACATAAATCAAATTTTCATAAATGTATTGTGATGCAACTGTCATTATATTTATATTCTTAAATCTATCTCTGAGAGAGTCGCCAGCCTTTAGGTTATAGATTGCTCGAATAGCCCTCTTCTGAAGCACAAAGATAGTTTGAATGTCGGCAGCATTTCCCCACAGTAAAATGCCGTACGACATTACACTATGAAAGTAACTGAAATAAACTAATCTGGATGTATCAACGTCAGTTAACTGACGGATCTTCATTACTGCATAAGCCGCAGAGCTAAGTCTATTCGACAATTTAGCTATATGTGGGCCCCACTGAAGCTTGGCATCTAACGTGATGCCTAGAAACACAGTGGTGTCCACAGGATTCACATTCTTATCTTTAATTTGTACACTAGTTGTTACTTGCTTAACATTAGGCAATACAAATCTTACACATTTGGTTTTTCCCTCGTTTAATAGCAAGTTATTTACACTAAACCAGTGAACAATCTTTGAGATCGCATTATTCACATCGTCATAATTTGGGTGTCGTCGTTTCACTTTGAATAAAAGTGAAGTATCATCAGCAAACAATACTATCTCATGACTGTCTTTTACAAAATAAGGTAAGTCATTAATATAAACCAAAAACAAGAATGGACCTAGTATTGAACCTTGCGGAACTCCCATTGTAACCACTGATCCCGGAGATCTTTTACCGTTAATGTCGACCTTCTGAATCCTGTTACTCAAGTATGAGATTAGAAGGCTCAAAGAAGCATCCCTAATTCCATAGTTGTTAAGCTTCCTGACCAAATCACAAAATACCCCTAGGGCATCCTGTGATTCCTCCCAGGTATCAAATATTTGGATTAAAAGCTCAACACCGGCGTCAGTTGTTGAGCGACCCCTAGTAAAACCATACTGTTTACAATGTAAAAGTTTATTTCTATGAAAATCAATTTGAATTTGGTCTAGCATCAACTTTTCAAAAATTTTACTAAATGTGGGTAGCACAGAAATAGGTCTAAAATTAGAGGGGTCAGAATTGCTACCTGATTTAAACAATGGAATTAATTTACTATGTTTCATTAGGTCAGGAAAAACACCACAGTCAATGCATTCGTTAAATATGCAAGCTAAAACTGGAGCTATTGTCATAATTACTGATTTAGCGACATCCACGGAATTACCCCACAGATCAGCAGTTTTCTTTTTATTGAGAGTGTTAAATGTTTTTAATATATCTATAACACAAATTTTTTGAAAACTGAAATTACTTTCACAATCTTTAACATTCTCCTTCAAAACAGATTCAGCTTCAGTGGGGGAGGAAATCAAGGCTTTTGTAGTTGAAACTGGAATGTCAGTAAAAAACCTCTCAAATGCTGCAGCAACATCAGCATCAGAAGTCAAGGTTTTATTATCACAATTTAAATTGTACTCATTATTACGACTTCTGACCTTTCCTGTTTCACTATTTATAATAGTGAAACAGGAAATACGTCTGCCGACGCATCAGTTTGATCGGACTCTTTAAGGTTTATTGAGCTATATCAAGCTGAAAACTGTCTGTGGAATCCTAAAAATAAATATCACAAGAATAAAAATGTTGTAAGTAGGTATACTACAAATCAATATAGTAGTTAATTAACTAGGTACCTATTTCAATTAATTTGTAATTTGTGTAAATCGCGTGACAATGCAATATTATGATGACATGGTGCTGATCTGATGATCGAACTGGAAGGTGGCCAAAGGAACTAGAATGTGCGAGTGCGAGTTGCGTCTGCCCAGAATGAACATACTGATCGACCTACAGACGTGTGGACAGCTCGTGGAAATTTATCTGCGTATGCATCTGCCAATGTCCGCGGACCCATCTGTAGACGTGTAGAGGAGACTATAGATAGTCCACAACACGATGAGACGGGACGGTACACAATGCAACCCTGCGTGGTTTGAAAGGAGACAGCTGAGCCACAGACACAGAAAAACGGTGACTTACTTTACTTTATAACATGTAACATGATGTAATGAAGAGAGTGCGCTTACGAGCCAATATTAAAAAACCGTTCATTGAATTACCTGTACAGCAGTTCCACGAGCCTCACGCAGAATCTAAGATCCCACACGCAGGGCGGCGGCTTGAACGCCCCGCCCCTGTCTTTGACAAGCGCGGAGAGCTTGATAGCAGGCTTCGCTTTGTCTTTCTGAGACTTCTGCGACTTCTGAGATTTCACTGTGTCCTTCGTTTCGTTCAAACTCTTGTTGACTTTTTTGGTCGCTTTAGGAAGTGTCTAAAACAAGTTTCAAATGTATATATGTGTTTATGTTAAGATTTTTAAAAATTAATGAGTAATTAATTGCAACAGCTCGATGGTACAGTGGCTAAACGCTCGGTCCGATAACCGTTGGTCCGGAGTTCAATTTCCAAGTCGGGCGAAGTTTTTCGGATTTTTTCGATGCGTAGCTCGGTTTGTGATCCTGATCACTAACCTGCATTTGGCAAGCGTGGTGTTTAGGGGGGGGGGGGGGGGGGGGCTAGGCGGTGAGAACGGAAAAATTGGCTATTTTCTATCAGCTGTTATTCAAAATATTTTAAATATTTTGCACTGAAATTTCCAATATGTATTACAGAACGTATGTGTGAGGGGATGACTGTTTTCAAAACACGATTGGAAACATTTTGCTCAATAGAAAAAAAATCTAAAGTTACCTCTAAAATTTTATATAAATGCACATTACGGCCGTGTTTTACAATAATAATTCCTATAAAATCATAAACACATACGTAGGTATTTATTTACCTTTTCGATATCTTAATTGATTTGGATTTCCAAAAAATTGTTACTAACTTTTTGATAAAAATGTGAATGGCGCTTACGAATTACCGCGTTCCCCGCACCGCGCAACACCCGCGACCGCCCTGAATTTTCGCTGACCGCCCCCCCCCCCCCCCCCCCCCCCTTAAGCCATCGTTACTTGTCTTGGCTTGACTTGACTGACGACTTACTTAATGTATAAATGAGTAATTAATGTAAATGATATTTACTTTAGTCTGCTCCAACAGTAAAGCGCTCGCCTTGTACAGGTCATAGACGGAGTCGGCGACGCCACTGTTGTCGGGTTTCCACTGCAGTATGCGGTGCGCGATCAACGCTTCGTAGCATTGCAGTATTTGCTGCACTTTAAGGCACTTGGCCTTAGCCGCGGGGCTTAGCTCTGTGAGGCTGGTATCATCCTACAAATAAAACGTTAGAATTACTACAGAACACTGCATGACCATATAATGAAAAAAATTTTAACGTAGCGCTTGTTAAATCCGCCTGGCTAGCTACCACTCTTTATTATTACTACATACACGCTTTATTTATTTAGAAATTCAACAGTTTTTTTATGAATTGGAATTTCACATACTCAAGTAACAAATTATCGTTGCATAATAGTTGAGAAAACGTTTTACATTTCCTTTTGGTTCTATAAAGTGGGTCATATAAACGTGTCGTCGACGTTTATACAACGCGAAATAGGCCCATATTAAACGACATTATTGTTATTTACAAGTTAAATAAACTGTTACATAAAAGTTTTCGACCGACTGTTATCGAACCACTGAAGTCCTATAACAACTGCATAGACATTAGAAGATGACTGTAATGTCGGTTAAGTGTTTAACATCGACTTTTATTGTACACAATGGAATGACCTGAAGTTCATTCCATTCATTCGTTCCTGTGATGTTTGCTGGAAAAGTGCGTGTTATCAAATACAAAATTGAAACGGATAAGTTATAATTTACTTAACTAGTTTTAAATTTACTTTAACAATATTATACACGAACAGTGTAAGGATAAATGTGTGCAGTGCACCTAGTTCTTATGGGACGTTTAGTTTTGTGGTGAAATATAGGTGTGTTGTTGTGAAATTTTTTACGCCCCCTTCGAATTTCTTGAAATTAAATTATTGTAGACTATTGCTTAAAATTTGTTTACATACTAAAATAGCAGCCATCTTGTCTAAGTTAAGTAACGACTTCTATACATCAAATTATAGAATGAAAAGGTCGCATAATGCGGTTTCTTGCGACCAAGATGGTCGGCCATGATAAATTATTTTAGAGTTCCGTGAGATAATAAACATGAACAGATAACCTTTAATTTAAATAAAACCTTTATACATGGTGTCATATTTTTTTATTTATCCGAACTACAACCTGGCTTCGTAATACGACGATATAATAAAGCAGTCGTAAAAACGTTCAGGTAACCTGTACTCTAACACCACTATTCGACGTTGTATGCATCAGTCGTAAAAACGTCTACCTAACCTATACACAGGCACCACTATACGACGTTGTAGGAATCAGTCGAAAAAACGTCTACCTAATCTATACACAGGCACCACTATTCGACGTTGTATAAATCAGTCGTAAAAACGTCTACCAAACCTATACACAGGCACTACTATACGACGATGTATAAATCAGTCGTATAAACGTCTACCTAACCTATACACAGACACCACTATACGACGTTGTGTAATACAGTCGTAAAAACGTTTACTTAACCTATATTTTTGTACCATTATACGACGTTGTATAAAGTAGTCGTAAAAACGTTTACTCAACTTATTTAGTGGACCATTTAGTTACGGGACTAAATCGTTGTAGCAATAACGGTTACACAACGTTGTAGTTGTCTAATAACATCAATTCAACAGTTATATAACCGAAAGTCGCATAGCACAGCTTCTATATGACCAATTTGCTAGTTGGGTAATAACTAATGATACATAAGAACAAAATACACTTGAAAAATATAAGAACAGTAGATAGACCGTGGTAATCAGTTATTACAATAATATTTCAATCTATGTCTCAGAGTCAGAATACAACCTATATTTATTTTAAAATTAAGGGTAAAAATAACAAAAATAAAAATATAAACCCACACACTACACATAAACATGCAAGAAAATACTCAAAGGAATAACCTATTATAATTATGTTAGATACATACATTAGACAAGTACCTATATATGCCAAAAATACCAATAATACCAACAACGATAATAGCATCATAGAAATAAGATAGCCAGCTTCTTAGTGGTTGAGGATTTCGGGTTAGGTGCGCTCCCGCCTTTGGCCTTATCGTCACTTACCATCAGGTGAGACGAAAGCTAAGTACCCGTATCGGATGAATCAAAACTATGTTTAAAAAAAGCTATATTAAGAAACAACAAAACTATAGCTTTGTGTGTGCTTGTGCGTGCGTGCGTGCGTGGGTGCGTACGTGCGTGCGTGCGTACGAGCGTGCGTGCGTGTTCATTTGTTTTTTTTTTTGTGTTCGATATTCTCTGCTTTTCATTGTAAACACTGACCATATCAATGTTTCCGAAGCTGCTGCTTCGGCACAGATTCTCTACAATGTTTGTGAGCTTGCTTCTTAGGTAGGCGCTGCCGGTGTCAGCGTTCTGACTAGACAGAATATCCTCCAAGTCCTCTTCCTCACTCAACTGGAGAAACTGCACTATTACGTACAGCAGATGGGATATCGGCTCCTGAAAGTTATACGTTGTATTGAGACGATAAAAAGGTAAAAGTCGATCATATTGGCAGATTTTAAAAAGGGAGTCTCTCTATAAGTGCGCGTTGTTGGCAGAATATCAAGCTATAAATATAGAGCTTGATATTTTGCATCTAGTGTGATAGGCTTGCATTTTGCCACTATCTCACTTGATGGTAAGAGATGTGGCCTATGGTGGAACATGCTTGCTTAGAAGTAACATGTTTAATCGTGATTTGAAGACCCCAATACTGTACTTGATAAGAAACAGACTCTGGAAGGGAATTTACAGTTCTGTTAATAAAAAGTGAGTTTAGTTGATTTTTAGTGTGCATGGCATGCATTGGACGTACACACAGGCATGCTCAGCGTGGTAGTTGGTGAGCCTATCGCCGCTCTATGCTGCTGGCTGTATGTGCAGTCTTTAGTCCGTTAGTCGCCTTTTACGACACCAAAGGGAAGAGAGGGGGTAGTAGTATTCTTTCACCGCTACGCGACACGGTTTAAAAGTTTAATTCTTTATCAAGAATAAGTCCACAACACGGTCCTTCGAACCGGATTGAACCAGCGACCTACTAATTGTTACGTTAGCCGCCTTTTACGACACCCAAGGGAAAATGAGAAGGAAAGATAGTATTCTTTTAATTCATTATTAACACAGCTGCGTCTACCAAATACAACAAATAATTTACCGTCAGAACAGCCACCGCGCCATTGATCTGTACGCATTTGTCGAAAAGCAGCGGTGCTCCATCGCCGTCTGCCTCGGGCAAGTACTTGGTCAAGTGTTCGTACAGCAGCTCCAGAATAGACTCGTGTAGAGCCGCTTTGTCTTTGGCACAATCGTACAGCTCTACAACGAAACAATTTTAAATCAAGATCAAAAAAAGGAATCAGAACTTAGCTATAGAGAAGAAGACTATATAAAAAGTAAAATTATCCCAACAGAGGGACAGTATAGGATAGAAAAAAAATCATCATCATCACCCAACTGTGTCGCGTAGCGGTGAAAGAATACTACCACCCTCTATCACCCTCTCTTCCCTTGGGTGTCGTAACAGTCGACTAACTGACTAAAGAGTGCATATTTTGGGGGTTAACGTTACTCGCGTCCGTAGGTTTACCCTTGAGACCCTACACGTGACCCCTGGTGGTGCTAAATGAGTGACACTGACTGAGTGGTAGAGCCACGCTGCCTTGCAGCACGCATTGGGCCGGCTTGCTCGGCGTAATACCACCCTCTCACTAATATCCGGCGTGAAATAACGGCACTTGGTTCTGTTGTATTTCGTCCGGCCAGTGATAGTTCCGGAGGCCCATCCCCCCCACCCCCTTCCTATTGCCTCCTTAACCCTATTCCTTCCTTAAAGGCCGGCAACGCGCCTGCGATTCCTCTGGTTTTGCCGGCGGTACTACACTCCATCAGGTGACCCGCCTGCTCGTTTGCCTCCTTCTACTATAAAAAAAAACATACATCCAACAGCATAGAGGGGCGATGGGCTCACCACCTGTCACACTAAGCACATGTGCAATCGCTATTTGGTGAAAAGTTGACTAAGGTAGAGGACTGCTTTTGCTGTCCTCATTGCCTAGTCTCTTACTAACCCTTCGGGGATAATAGTCGTGATTATATGTATGTCATCAGCCTACAAAAGTGACCTTCGAACATGGACAACAGCACACAGGTAGATTGGGGCCATGACAAACCAAGACGAAAAACAAAACAATTTTAAAACACACAAATTTATGCTTATTAATTTTTGACGTTTTTTATGCTTAAGTTTTTATAAAAAAAGATATTTGAATGATTAAAAATGTCAACCTTATTAGTTAGGTACTAATGTTTACTAAAACTCATTTCAGCCGTTACTTTATTTTACTTCAAAAACTCAGTTATTTCCAATTTCTATTACTTACCACAATATCAATACGATAATTGGAAATCACATTTAATTTTATTCCTTAAAGTAATAACTTAAGTTAACAATTCATTATGATTTATCATTCTTCAAATTTCATCCCAAAAAAAAGATAAATTACCTATACGTTTTAGCCGTTTGTGTCGCTAGGGGAGAGACACTTGCCCGCTATTTTCGTCTCGTACCAGGATACGTTTGTTTACACAATTCTATGACCACGGCTTATATTTCGGTTCGACGCAATTCTGTTTCGGCGTGCAGTGGTACTGGGGGTAGCGATGCGCATTTGTCTAGCACAGACTATAGCTCGTTAGATTAGTTGTTAAGTCTTAACTACAAGTTAGTTAACTGTTTTTTTTATTATTATTAGTATTGACGTCAATAAGTGCCTGTAAAGGTTTACATTGAATAAATAATTTGACTTTGACTTTACCAAGCCGGACCAGTGCGGGTCAGTGGGTTTTCAACGATTGTCAAGCTTTCACGGAATCTAATCCGTATGAACCATAAAGTCACTATACCTAGCGGAATAGAGCAACAAACATGAGCTGTCAAACGAAACTGAAATATGATGGCATTTGTGTGTGTAAAGAATGCGTTCAGTGATTTTACGTCATGTCGCTTTTCACATTAACATCGATATCGACTATATGAATTACTAACAGTAACAGTATTGATAGAACTAAAATAGGATGGAATGGGAAAATATTCACGATTTCACGTAAAATCCGAAAAATTCACAAACCCCAATTTCTCAGCGTGCTGATAAGTGCTGACAAACAGTAGCCAAAAACAGTTCTGTGACGTCGCATTACGCATCTCTTTTTATCCCACTGTGTTGTTGCTAGTGACATCCTGCTCGCTCAGCCCTTTGTTTCTCTATTCCGCTAGGTATAGTAACTTTATGGTATGAACGTAAACTACTTACGCGTGTACAGTAGCTGCTTGACGGCGGCATCCTGCACGAGGCAGCGGCGCAGTATCGACACTACCTCCATGCACATCGCTTCGTTGCGCACTCGCGAAGTCACCCTGTATGTTAATATGGTAATATAGTAATTGTTACTGCAGCACTTTAAGGTAACATCTGTGTGTGATGAACTATATGAAAGTCGGGAATAAAAGTTCATTCAACGTATATTGTCACTTCGTAATACATAGTTAAATTTTAGCCATTTATATTGCACAATTGGCTACTTGACAGTTTTCGGAAAAGTATTTTAAAAATTACAAACGCATATTTTATACCTCTTACAAAGTTTTTTTCTCGAAAAACCTTTATTAAACACTTGACCGTCATTAGAAGCTTATAATATTGAGATAGGCATATCCGTTTCCCGTCGTATTTTCCTTCTCTTTCTTCCGGTATATCGCTGTCTCTCTCGCTCATCCCACTCAATGGCGTCACCAGGTGGCGCGGTGGGGGAACCAGGAGATTTCACCCCCGTGCCCATTTGTTCATCATTGGCGTGAAATTTCCCGTCGGCGTAACTTGTGCACTACATAGTGATCAAGTGACAAAGAAATAGAATTAATTTTATTTAAACTGCAATACAGTTCTCGTGAGTTTCTACAATACACGTGAGTACTTAGAATGGTTTTATAACTTAACGGTGTTACCGTTCGCTGAATTTATAATTTAAACTTATCTGGTATATCAAACTTTTAATTTTACCCGCAAGAGATGTAGATACACCTTTTCTTTTAAGATAAGAAAGCATTCAAGCACAGTAAAGATAGTATTTTTAAAAGTGTTTTTTGTGTTTAATACGTGGTATCTACCCTCCAGGCACTTTTTCTTTTTATTTTAGATAAGAAACCGATAATTAGTGCTTACATTAGATAATGAGAAAAATGAATTGTAGCTAAGCGGCTATAGCTGGTCCTTCTAACAATCCCGATCGCATCGGCGAAGATTGAGTTCGAGTTAGTCGTCATCGTTCAAAGAAGCATGGTCATCGTACCCGCCTTTCATGACGATAACGACAATGTGTCTGCTTTATCGGACGTTAGAGGAAATCTTACAACGATTGTTGCACCTCGCAGGTGTTACCAATACTGACTAAAACAGTTAACAATTTAAATATTCCGTGTAGTGATCTAGATTTGATTTTTGATTTTAAAAGTAAACTAAAAGAGCCAGCTAGGCCTTAAGCACCAATATTCTGATAAATCTTGTGCTCCAATTACTTTTGGTATTTTAAAACTAAAAAGATATTTTTAATACTTGTCTGAACAGTTTACTAGTTGGTCGCAAACATCTGATGCCTCTCTTAAAGGTCTTATTTTCAGTGGTGATTAGGTTGTAGACTGAAACTATAAATATACGAAAAGAGGATAGGTACTCATAAAAATGTAAAAGACCCTCTAATGCTTGCTACTTTGAATAAGATTCTACCTTCAAACACACATTTGTTTAATTCTGAACAGATTACAGTTGAATTAGAAAAAAAAAATTGTCCTGTTAGAAAACTTTTTGGCCAGTTATTAAATCTGGTACTGGGAATGCCTCGCAAGCAAAACCTGTACTAACAATAAACGGTTACCTTTCGCAAGGGCAAACTTCTTATAGTGTACCATCGCGTTGTTCTTCTGGTTCATGGGACAGACACACGCACAGCATGCTGTGAACCGCCCTCGCAGGGCGCTTACCAAAATCAATGTCCTCCGCAAGGACATACTTATGGCAGCCACGAACCATATCGTGGCTATAATCTGCCCGCCCTCGCAGGGCGCTTACCAAAATCAATGGTTATTGCATGAGTGTTCGCGGTTTTGCGAGAAGATGCATATATGTTAATATAATGCTAAATTTACCTTATTTAATTTAAGTAATTTGATTTTGAATAATATGTTTAATTAATGTAATTGGTATTTAACCGTTTTAATAAAATTAAATAAATAAATGGCCTCCGCAAGGGCATGCTTATGCCAGCACGAACCATATTGTAGCTATAAACCGCCCTCACAGGGCGCTTACCAAAATCAATGGTAATATTACTCGAGTGGTTGCGGTTGTTGCGAGAAGATGCATGTATGTTAATGTAATGCTAAATGTCCCTTATTTTATTTGAATTTGAATAATATGTTTAATTGTTGTAAATGGTTATGTAACCGTTTTTAATAAAATAAAATAAATAAATGCCCTCCGCAAGGACAGGCTTATGCCAGCCACAAACCACATTGTGGCTATGAACCGCTCTCGCAGGGCGCTTACCAAAAACAATGTCCTCCGTAAGGACATGCTTATGCCAGCCACGAACCACATTGTGGCTATGGACCGCCCTCGCAGGGCGCTTACCAAAAACAATGTATTCCGCAAGGACATGCTTATGCCAGCCACGAACCAAATTGTGGCTATAAACCGCCCTCGCACGGCGCTTACCAAAATCAATGTCCTCCGTAAGGACATGCTTATGCCAGTGGCGGTACCTTCATACAAGCCGAAAAGCCCGGCTTGCCCTAACAAAAACTCAATATCACTACTGGTAAAACGCAATTATTAAAATCACTTAATATTTTTTACCATTGTTAATTTTCTTTCATCAGCATTCAAATTATCAATTTTATAAGTTTCTCATAAAACAAATCGCATAAAGCTGCTTATAAATCGTGCGACGCTTTACATCTCTCTCGCACAAGTTGGCTTGCAACCGGGCTTCGGATTTAAAGTATATCCGCTCTCTTCTAACTTTAACAAAATTGCTACTCTATAAACATAATACTGCGTAAGTATGTATAGATTCTATGAGAAATTCATACTCTTCGTCAAAGCCAGCTTGCGTTATGAAGTTCGCAAGTAAGGCCTTCTCCAAATAAGGATTTATTTCTACCGAATCATGTGCAACTTAAACGCGGGCGAACCAATCAGAGGCGACCGACGACAGCTCGAGCTCGGGCGAACCAATCAGAGGCGAGCGTTAATACGCGATTGTGCTGTGCAGCAGCCACAGGCAGCAGCCAGCCATTTTTTATTCTTTGTTATTGTCACACTTCACTTTGTTTGAGGGATTGTTTAAAAGTAACAAGTGTTTTCGTATTTTGTGATAAAAAAAATGTGTTCCGAGTTCAGTTCGTCGTTTTATTGGTCTCTGTGACGAACTTAGATGTGTTGAGCATGTGATGTGTTGCAAACAAATGTGTACTTAAGCGTGTTGATGATTGGCATACCGAAAGGCAGAGGTAAATAAATTCTTTGAACATCACACATGATTTATGTATTTCGCAAACTATTAAAAGTCATCTAGGGCATTAATTATAATAGGTCTATGTAAAAAACTCTTTGGATTGTTGGTTGCTTCCATTCAAATAATTAAGTAATAATCAATAAATTAAGTGTAGAGGCCTACATATCGACTGTGATTCCCGCGCAAAATGCCCATTTTCGCATTTTGTAGTAATTTTCCAGTTGTATTTATGGTTTTTATCGAAATAGAATAATAAATGCATGCTTAATATTACGAATCTCCACTCTGCGAGAATAAGCTGAGTTCGGACGGCCGGCGCATCGCATTTTGTTGTAATTTTGTACTTAGTTGTATTTATAGTTTTCATCGAAATAGGATAATAAATTCATCATAACATTTTTATTCCTCATGAAGTAACAATTATTCTGGTATAAATTTTACTCAATAATATTATCGTAGATAAGAGAAATTCACAGTTAACTTAACGCGATTTTCGAAGTTTTTTTGGTTTTGTTTCATTTTTTTATTTCATTTGTTTAGAACAGTAGTTCAATCCAGGAGCTCAAAAAAGTGCCCTCGCGCAATTTATGAAAATCTTTCTCTGCAATTTTGAGTTTAAATAAAAATTAAGCGAAATTTACAAAAAGCGAGGCCGCTACGAGCTATGCCAATAGCTATTCTACACTATTCAATAAGTAAATACTGTTAATGTATTTTTGTTTCTGAGATAAAGAACGCCAAATTTGCCAAAATAAAATTCTCAAAAATCACATACAAGATGTAATAGAAGGTAATAGCCTGTTTTTTTACCAACGACAAGAGCGTTTGGAATGCCACGGCCTATGACGATTTGAGTAAAAAATGTGGCTAGTGTCACAAATGGGCACCAACATCGTACCTAGGTAGCAAGATTAGGAACTTCAGGTTTCGTGGCTTGCCCCAATCTGAAGCCCTAGACACGCCACTGGCTTATGCCAGCCACGAACCACATCATGGCTATGAACCGCCCTCGCAGGGCGCTTAACAAAAACAATGTCTTCCGCAAGGACATACTTATGCCAGCCACGAACCACATTGTAGCTATAATATAAACAGCGGAGGCTGTTCTTACTTTCGATCCTCGGCTTGGCAGCTCTTTTAATCAGGACAAAAACGTCCATCTTCTCTGCTAACAGAGGTAACAAAAGACGTAGACAATGACGCTCCGAAATTTCGAGCCGGTCAATATGCACTTTATCGACACCGTTGGGACTAAATAGGTGCTCCAAGTTTTCTATCATAACACAAAGGTATCGAATACCGTTTAATCTGAAGCCATCGCTCAAGGTTCCAAACGTTACAATCGACAGTTGTTACACGCTTGTATCGGACAAAATGTCTGCAATGCTAACACAGATGAAGGAACAGGTTTCTAGAAACAGTAAGTTTTTTTTTTCCAAACTTCGTTTTAACCCAGTTCTTAGTACCAAAGAGCACGCAAGAAAGGTCACTCCGTCCAATTTTTAACCTGAAGTCGTTAAATTATTATATGAATTCCGGACTGTGTACGGCCAAGAGACGGGATGTACAAATTACTTTTCTCAGACCTAGGTACTACCATCTGACTATAGCCAAATCCCACAATGGTTTCTTCGTCTGTTCTACAAAGGCGAATTACTAAAAATTATATGCCTTCCATTTGAGATGAGCACGGCAATGTTTTCTTAGACTATTATCTTATAGACATAAAGACCAGATGGTTCTGTCCAGACATGCCAACATTGTAATAGAAACACTTACTTATTTTGGTGTCCACATAAACTATAAAAAGTCTGTTTGACCGCCCTCGCAGGGCGCTTACCAAAATCAATATCTTCCGCAAGGACATACTAGGATACATGGAGTAATCACAAGCGTCCATACATACCTACATATACTCATGACCAGTGGTCGGAGTAGGTATATTGAATTAAGGTCACTGACATCAAACGTATATGTTAATATGGATACTCCTCCGAGTTTCCGGATTATTATGATAAAAATACCGAAACATCGAAATTATTACATGAAACTAGTTAAAAATGTATCAATACTCTCAACGCTATGCTGCTAGTGGCGTAGATGACCAGAATTTAATAGTAAAAAATGACTGGTGTGTAAAAACCTTGTTGTAGTAAAAGTGTTGGAGTAAAAGCCTAAGCATGTATAAAATGATATAATAATAATATTCATTTCAACACACGACATCCGGCAAACAGGGTCTTTTGTCCTCTTATCTCTATGCTCAACGCATCTGACCAATTAGAATCAAGTATCCAGGATGACTCATTGACTGTTTGTTCGAAAACAATGCGCTCGCACCGACATCCAGACCAAGTGGCTCACTCACTTATTTCGGTTCGTGGAGTGCGCTTATTTTATGTGTTGTGAATATCTTGACTTGACCCTGGCTTGTTTACTGTCTTCTGAAATCTACTTAAAACGACGAATTTGGCTTATAACTACGGACATCGATTTATTACTCTTGGATTGGGCCCATTTGAAGTTGTTTTTGTACGGGTAAGTTTTAATTATTTTCACTATTTAAGAAGGTTTTAGAACTTGGAAACAGTTAAAAAAATCACTTTATAGCAATCATCACAGCGCATGAGAGTCCGGTACGCACACCGCAGGGCTATCACCGCTTCAGTTAAAAAAAACACTTTATATGAAACAGAATTTCATTATCGACTTTACAGTTGTGTATGTATATATTGTAAATTTAAATCATTGTTTTAGGTGAGATATAAATAAATATGGCAAAGGTCAAGGCTGAAACAGTGCAAAAGTGGTTATTGCACTATCCTGAGCTACTTTACGATAACGCTAGTGGCACTATATACTGTACAAAGTGTGAAAGTCATTTGAAAGCTGTGAATAGAGGCAACATTACCAAACACATTGAAGGCGCTGTACATCAAGGAAAATTTAAGAGACCGCAAGAGGAATTTTACTTCGACCTCATTAAGTTCCTGATTCTATGCAATATTCCTTGGTCGCAAATGAAAAATCCAGCGTTCAAAGAGTTTTTTCAGAAATATATGTGCAGTACTTGTTGTTGCGTTTGTACCAATCGTAAAGTGGTTGACGAATCACAGTTACGAAAAGTTTATTTGGAGAAGTTTTATAGGAATAAAATCAATTCGATTTATGAAACTAATAAAAATGAGAAACTATGGATATCGCTGGATGAGACAACAGACATTTTTGGTCGATACATAGTCAATTTCCTAATAAAACCATTGCATCCTAGTAATAGTGCAGGCCGGCCTTATTTGATTGCTTGTAAAATGCTAACAGCAGTAAATGGACAAACAATAACACAATTTGTACTGCAATGTCTAGAAAATTTATGGCAAAACACTTTTGAAGCGAAAGTTGACAATATTTTAATGCTTTGCACTGACAGTGTAGCGTACATGCTATCTGCAGGGCGAAATTTAAAACATTACTTACCTGAAATGAAGCATGTGACATGTTTGGCGCACGCTCTTCATCGTGTAAGTGAGCAGATAAGGTCAGAATACAACGATGTTGATATTCTTATATCAAATGTTAAAAAAGTATTTTTAAAGGCTCCTAGTAGGGTAAACATTTTAAAAGAAAAATATCCTGACTTACCGTTGCCTCCGCAACCAGTCATTACCAGATGGGGTACTTGGTTACAGGCAGCATCTTACTACGCTCAACATTTAGATAAAATAAAAGAAGTTTTATCCTGCTTGAGCAGTTCTGATGCTATAGCCATACGAAACGCAAAAAACATTTTGGAAAAACAAAATTTAGAAAATGATTTAAAATATATTGAAGAAAATTACTCTATTATACTACTAGCCCTAAAAGAGTTACAAAAACAAAATTTATCTCTAGCTGATTCACTTTTAGTATTTGATCAAGTAAGGGCTACGCTTAACGAGTGCAATAATGAGAATATAAAAAATAAAATAGAATCAGTTATGGAACGAAATCCAGATTTAGATACAATTAGAGAATACAGCGAGAGTATTGAAAAAAGCGTAGCAAATAATCAGAAACTTTATTTGAAATTCGCTCCATTGACATCTACAGATGTTGAACGATCATTTTCCACTTACAAATGGATCTTAGATGTTAAAAGAAATAGCTTAAAATTAGAAAATATTGAAAAAATTATAGTTATTTATTTTAATTGTATAGAGACAGAAAATCAAAATGTAGAACTTGTAACCGATGAGGATTAAAAATAATTATTTTTAATAAAACTGTAATAATGATTATTTGTATTAACAATAAACAATTTTGTTTGCTTACATATGGTTTTTTATTTTATTACTCTATTTACCAAATTTTTGGAAACTCCGGTACATTCCGGAAGAAATGCATGTCCATGTTATGATATCATGACGCAAGTATCTAAAATCAATATACCTACTCCGACCACTGCTCATGACTGTTATCCTCGAAGGGTTAGTCAGAGACCAGGTAATGAGGACCGCAAAAGCAGTCCTCTGCCATAGTCTACGTTTCACCAAATGATAACTGCACATGCACGTGACAAGTGATGAGCCTATCGCCGCTCTATACACTATATACTGGATGCAATCTATGGTCCGTTAGTCGCATTTTACGATACCTAAGAGAAGAAATTGTGCGGTAAAATAGACTAGACCTTACGATGTAGTTAAATGTATTGGTAGCTAAAAATTATCAGAAACACCAATACATATACCTCCACCAACTTTCTTTTTGACAACCGTTGCTTCAGGATTGGGGGGGTCAAAACTCAACAATTCTGCCCTATCGGGAAGGTGGAGTGCATCCGAACAAAAGCTGCACTGCAATCAAAAAGAAAAGCGGGCTGTTCTAAGTCTTAGAATTACGAGCATCGAACACGAAGCCTGCGACAATTTTATTTTTATCCTCCAAATTGCCAACCAACAAATGACCACCAATCAAATTGTGGTCAAAATTCATTACATTCCAGGGAAATTGAACAGCTATGCAGATCAACTGTCTCGACATAGCCAAGCTCTAGAGTGGCATCTACTGCCAGAATTCACACAAACGATATTCGCGAAGTGGGCACGGCCAGTAATTGACCTGTTTGTATCCAAGAACGCTCGAGTAGTGGGTAAACTATGCAGATTTATCTCAATGATTACGAAGCGATGTTTCACAATGCTTTCAGCCTGAAGTAGAACGCTTCCCTCTGGCTTGGAAATTCGCACCACCTTCCCTCATCCCCCGGGTGCTAGCACACCTCAACAGGAATTTATCTGATTGTGGTACCCCTTGCTGCCTCATTCACAGTATGGAATTCGAAACGTAGACGCCTGGTAGACGTAACCACAGGCCTGCCAACCCCCAAGGTTCAAGACATGACGTTGAAATTTGGTGTGCTTAAATGATATATCGTTATGGAACCACTAGCAAATTTCCCTACTCAAGCGTCCGGTTATTATAAAAACATATGAGCACTTGTGCTTGGTCCAGTAGTACAGGAAGGGCGTAAGCAGCAGCAGCGGTGCCATCCACACGCGGAACGCGTACCAAATGGGTTCAGTCAGTCCAGTTTTTGGCAGATTTACACTTAATATTTTAAATCTTTCTTACAATACTACTACTATAAATTGTCGTTTCTACTTTATGCAGGCACAATTGTATGGAAATCTTAGTGACGAAGTAATAGTTAAACATGTTTAAAAATCAATCTTAATTAAACATTTAAAAACAACAAAACCTCCTTTTTCAAGGTTTTAGTAATATTAGTCTGTATACCTTTGTAATGTATTTCAAACCTAGGATCAACTAGATTTTAAACAGTTCGTAACACTGCAATATTATTGTCGCATTGCTCCTTTGTTACCTTGCTGTGGACACCAAACATTATTTTGTTCAGGACAATGCAGTAATATTAAGGCGACAGTTTGGGTCAAAAACTGACTGTAGGGACTACAGACAAACAAGCTGGAAATTGCTACTGGTTAAAAGGATCAATAAATATTGTACAAAATGGCTAAACTAATTTATTTAAAACTTCGAGTGGTTCACCTACACCTGTTTCAAGCACTGTGGTAGCTATAGATGGATATTACAGCCACACCTGGTTGTGTTTTGCTCCGCTGTAGCATCTACAAACTAGATTGATATGATTTACCCATTGAGGATATACTAACTATTGGTAATTGGAGATTAGTTAATACTTTTCACAAGGTTTATTGTCGTGAAATATTGATTCAGGCGTCACGAAGTTTTTCATTTTTTATTTTTACCCTGTAAAGTGATTGAAATCAAATAGTAAACAATATTTATTTCCTAATAATAATGTTGGTTTACATGGTTTACAAGCTAAATTATTTGATTTTTCATCAATGACTGGCCAATTATTTTCTAACATGACTTAAATTGTAAATAATGAGTACTTAATTAAATCTCTTATTATAACTTTATGTTTAAACCATAATCATATGATTAACTCTCTCGCACTTATTGTTTAATTTATTTCTCACATTGGCGTTTTCACCAGGCGATAACAAACAGGTCTCAATATTATAAGCTTCTAATGACGGTCAAGTGTTTAATAGACGCGTTTTACCTGAAATAAAACGCATATTAAATACTTACCTCATTAGAAGCTTAGTTTTTATTTCCGCCTGGTGCTTAATGCATATTTCGACGCAATGATGAACAAATGGGCACGGGGGTGAAATCTCCTGGTTCCCCCACCGCGCCACCTGGTGACGCCACTGAGTGGGATGAGCGAGAGAGACAGCGATATACCGGAAGAAAGAGAAGGAAAATACGACGGGAAACGGATATGCCTATCTCAATATTATAAGCTTCTAATGAGGTAAGTATTTAATATGCGTTTTATTTCAGGTAAAACGCGTCTATTTAATAGAAAAAAAGACATATTTTCTTCATTAATTTCAAATTTCGCGCAAAAACGGTTTGTCACGTGACATTTTGCCCTGTGACGTCACACTTCAATAAACAAACAAATTTTATCTTGAAACTTGACAGATAGTTTTTGTTTATTTTGTGAAATGTGACGTCACACAAAGCTCAATCATGGCCGCCTCAGTTTCGGGTCTTTTAACCCACAAATAAAAAATTGCTTTATTTTGTAAAAATAAAATATTTAGAAATTATCATTATAAAAAAAACTATTGGATAATTATTGTTAAATTATGAACTACCATATCCGACATATTTCATATTTTATTGTTACAACTGTCAAATAGCCAATTTGTATATCTGACTCTAAGTATTACAAATTACTACTATGTGAACCTGACAAGAACCGGTATAAAATGCGACTGGGTGCTGACTCATTAGAATACTACCATCCCATCGATTAGGTGTCGTTAAAGTCGTCTAACGGTTAACTAACTGCACATACACCCAACAGCGTTAAGCGGCGTTGGGCTTACCAACTATCACTGCACTGCATTTGCGGTCCCGAGTGCGTGTGCGTGCGTGTGTGCGTGCGTGTGCGAGCGCTTGCGTGTGCGTGCGTGTGCGTGCGTGTGCTTGCGTGTGCGTGTGGGTGTGACTCACACGGCGCCCTGCTGCGTCGCGTGCAGCTCCACGGCCATCTGCGTGAGGTAGGAGTGCGCGCTGAACTGATCGCTGCACGCGCTCTGACTGCTGCCTATAGCACTGCGGGAGATCTTCACGTGACGTAGTACGGTGAGAAAGCCGGATAGGGCCAGGCAACGGTGGCTCGAGTCCCTGTAGATATTGATCAAATAGTTTGGACAATATTTCTGAAGATACAACAGCTACTTTAACAACCCATAATGCATCTCTAAAATAACTAAAGATATTTCTTGGGGGCACTACAGAGCGCTTATTGTGAATTTGGTCCTAAATACATTATAAATGAGGAAAAACTCAATGAGGCCAGCAACTTGCTGGCCCATTGCGGGATGGTGACCACTTTATTACGACTGACCACCAAGACTGCCAATTTATTACGACAACCACCGGGACAAACGGCTTTACGTGCCTTCCGAAGCAGCTCAGGTATTCAGCCACCAGTGACCCGGCTTTAAAAAAGTTACTTAACAGGCTAGATCGCAAACCTTAACCGCTGCGCCATCGAGCTCCTATTACAAATTATAAAAAACATCTCATACTTTATAAAAAGACTATTAGCAAATTGTTAACACAATAAACCGACTTACCTCGAATACAGTCCCTTCCTGCACACCATAACCAGCGTATCTCTAGTTCTTGTGCTAAAATTTATAAGCGGATACACCGCGTCCAGCACCGCGGCGGCCGCGCGGTAGTCGGCCGGCGACGGCTGGCAGCTCTCGAGGATGGTGCCGAGCTGGGTGCAGCGCTCCAGCGATACCGGCGTCAACTTGCATAGGACGAACAGACAATCTGTGGAGGACGACATACATACATACATACATGCATAGACGACTCACGAATATTATCCCCGAAGGGTTAGTCAGAGACTAGGGACTATTATCACCAAAGAATTAGAGAACAGCTAATGAGGACCGCAAAAGCAGTCCACTGCTACAGTCCACGTTTCACCAAATGATTATTGCACATGTGCTGAGCGTGACAGACGGTGAGTGCATCACCGCTCTATGCTTTTGGATAAATGTGCAGTCTTTAGTCCGTTAGTCGCCTTTTTCGTCGCCCAAGGGAAGAGATAGGACGGTAGTATTCTATTAAAGAGCCGCTACGCGACAAGCTCTTTCATCCACCATTACATATTATTATAAAGTGGCTGGCAGCTCTGGAGGATCGTGCCGAGTTAGGCGCAGCGCTCCATCGATACCGGCGTTAACTTGCATAGGACGAACAGACAATCTGTGCGGGACGGCCACACTCATTAAGTCTATTTAAATAAATATCAATTGCCGAGTGTTTGTAAGCGCATTACATGAGAAGGAAAGGAGAACCGGCACTTTCCATAGAAAAAATGCTAAACTTGTACACAATAGAATTAGGCCATAAAGTAGAGCTAATATTATTTGCTACCTAAACCAAGTTTTGTCTTATTTTTATCGAGTGGCGGATAAGAGTTATTTAATTACTAATAGTTTTTAATATGGAAACACTGAGTTTTCAAAAGGCAGACATGTTACTTTAAAAAACCGGTCAAGTGCGAGTCGGACTCGCGCACGAAAGGTTCCGTACCATTATCTATAAAACTTTGATCGATGTTTTAATAATAGTGTATTTTTTTTGATCAATTAATTGATGACGTATTAAAAAAAACTACTTACTAGGTCTCGTTCAAACCAATTTTCGGTGGAAGTTTTTATGGTAATGTACATTACATATTTTTTTTAGTTTTATCATTATCTTATTTTAGAAGTTACAGGGGGACACACACACATTTTACCACTTTGGAAGTGTCACTCGCGCAAACTATTCAGTTTAGAAAAAAATGATATTAGAAAACTCAATATCATTTTTGAAGACCTATCCATAGATACCCCACACGTATGGAACTGATGAAAAAAGAGTTTCAGTTCTAAGTATGGGGAACCCCCCAAAATTTTTTTTTTTTCATTTTTGTGTGAAAATCTTAATGCGGTTCACAGAATACATCTACTTATCAAGTTTCAATAGTATAGTTCTTATAGTTTCAAAAAAAAGTGGCTGTCACATACGGACGGACAGACAGACAGACAGACAGACATGACGAATCCATAAGGGTTCCGTTTTTTGCCATTTGGCTACGGAACCCTAATAATAAAAAGGCTAAATTTGGCTGCATAAACCATAATTCTTTTGCTTTTAAAAAAGTGAAATGTCAACAATGCCGCCACGTCATGTTTGATTTGACAGCTAGCGGCTGAACAACTGTCATTTGTTGACAGATATTGCAAGATAATTAATTACAGATTAAAAAATTATACAACTTAAGCATAAAACGCCGGGTCTTCTTTGTGAGTGGTATGTACGTATGAATGAACGGCTTCTAAACTCAACCTGCATATTGCCGCTGCGCGTTCCCGCCCGCCAGCCTGTCAGCAAGCTGCCCCAGTATATGCGGTGCTACTTCAGGCTGCGATCTGCACAGCCGCGCTAGCAACAGCTTGGCGTGCGACCAGCAGGCGGGCGCCGAAGCGCGGGCGAAAGGCACCGCAAGCAACGCGAACGCTAAGTTTATAAGTCCCATCACGGTGAGTTGGCGGTGATTGGCACTGGGAAAAACATACATAGTTACATACACATTCATAACTCACATTCACATTTTGTATTTTATGACCTGGTAACGACATTTTTTTTTCTTTTGTAAATGTCGTTGCTTTTGTGCGCTGTTGTTTCTTGGCCCGTTCTTTGCCACAGTTAAAAAATGACGTTCTGAATGGGTGGTAGGTTAAAAATTTGGACGATTCAAAGTAGGTACTTATTAATTGAGTTTATTGAATAAATATATTTTGAGTTTGAGTTTATTCACGACTATTATCCATAAAGGGTTAGTACTAGGCAATGAGGACCAAATTACATTTTAAACTTTCATACTCACTACAATAACTTTTAGGATTTAACGCAAAACTACTTAGTAAAGGCATTCTACGCATACCTTTTTATACCCGACGTTTCGACCGAATTGCACCGGCCGTGGTCACGGGTGGACTGCTGTCGCGGTGTATCGCCTCCGTTTGCGTCGCTGAGTCTTCATCCACCGTCACATTATTTATCCAACTACCGTCACACACAACACTAACGGTGTCCCTATTCCGTATACAAGCCTTATTCTGGTAGTTAGCCGATTGCAGACTAAAACGAAGTGGCGTTTTTGCAAACACTGGATTCCACGCTGATGATAGTTTGTGACCATCTTCCCGATTGAAATTGTTCGGATGTTTCTTAATTTCAATCGCTTCACGCACTACTCTTGAATAAAAGTGGCGATCTGTGGAGAGGACTTGCGTACGATGAAATTCGATCCAATGATTTGCGCCTCTTTCAAGTAAATGCTCCGCAATGGCTGATTTGTTAGACTGGCGGTTTTTCACAGCTGCAATATGTTCCTTGACCCTCTCATGGATAGTCCGTTTTGTCTGGCCTATGTAGGAACTACCGCAGCTGCAGTCTATCTTGTATACGCCTGGTGTTTGAAGTGGCAAAACATCCTTTGGGGAGCCCACAATGTTGTTGACCTTTATGCCTGGAGTGTATATTGTCGGTATCGAGTACTCGCGTAATATGTGGCCGATCTTGTCCGTAACTCCTTTAACATAAGGCATATAGGCTGGTTGTCTTCTAACTTCGGGATGTTTGTCACTCTTAGTCGGCTGCTTCCGTAGTCGATTCACTCGATGTCCGTTTTTATTGAGTACCTCCTGAACATGATCCAGCTCACGCTTTAAATGCTCAGGGTCACAGAAGTCAAATGCTCTGTTCTTTAGTGACGTTATCACAGATTGCAAGTGTCGAGGGTGGTGATGTGAGGTAGCGTGTAGGTATCTGTCCGTGTGCGTGGGTTTTCGGTAAACACAGTGTGTTACGGACCCATTTGGTCTCACGGTCATCTTGACATCTAGAAAGGCCAACGACCTATTCGCCTCCATCTCATACGTAAACCTCATCTTCGGGTGAAGGGAGTTGAGATGTTGCATCCACTGATCCACTTCCTGCTTGCTTCCTTTAACGACGCTGAAGATGTCATCTACGTATCTTTTCCAAAGTCGGATGGTCTTCGGACCGAGGCTCAGTGCCTTCTCTTCAAAATGTTCCATCCAGATGTTGGCAAGTACCGGGGCGACTGGGCTTCCCATTGCGACACCATCAATCTGTAGGTAATATTGACTTTGGAAAAGAAAATAGTTGCCGTCCAAACAGTGTTTAAGCAGATCAATGTAATTTCGCGGCATTTCGTTGACCTTCAGTTTTTCCCGGACTACGTCCAAACACTCCTTGATTGGAACATTGGTGAACAACGATTCCACATCAAAACTCACCATAATGTCGTCCGGTTCCAATATTAGGCTTTTTATAGTTTGGACAAAGTGGCGTGAGTCCTTGACGAAAGACGGTGTTTTACCCACAAGTGGCCGCAATACTGACGCAACGTGCTTTGCAAGGTCGTAAGTAGGAGAAGCAATTTGACTTACGATAGGCCGCAACGGCACGTTGGATTTATGTATTTTGGGCAGGCCATATAATTTCGGTGGTTGATGTGATTTTGGTCTGTACAGTGACTCATACTCGTCTTCGGTAAATAGGTCTTGGTTGTCATTAATAAGAGATCGTATCTTACGCGTTACTCTGGCCGTGGGGTTGTAATTTACCGGTTTATATACCTTTTCGTCACATAGCAAGGCCTGTATCTTGTGTTGGTAATCGATAGTATTCATCACTACAGTGGCGTTTCCCTTATCGGCCTTAAGCACTAACACATCTTTGTTTTCTCGAATGTTTTTTAGTGCTTGACGCTCTTCCGTAGTGACATTACCGGCCGGCAGTTTCGATTTTCGTAAAACGACTGCGACGTCCTGCCTTAGGGTATCGGCATCGTTAGGTGGTACTCTATTACGAATAATCGTTTCTTCAACGCTGCTGATCACGACTTCGTATGGTATTCGCTTTGGCGTTGGAGCAAAATTCAAACCTTTGGCCAAGATGGTTACGGTAGTGTCATCTAGACTCACGCTTGATAGATTTATAACCGTGTCACTTAGTTCACTTGATACAAACGACCTTTTCTTCTCGACGAACCGGTTAACCAGCTTAGAAAACTTTCGCTCATGATTCGCACTACACAGTTCGAAGGTACGACTCGCTTGTAAAAATGTCACCCGATCACACAAATCATAATCCACCCGCGAAAGACTAACACTACAACTTAAATGTAACGCATATAACTCCTTATTTATTGTGTCCAATTCACTGTACTTGTTCCGAATTAACTGTCTCAGGAGACGTACACTCGCGTTTGTTAGAATCCTTCGCGAAAATGCGATATCGTTACGTGGTGTAATGCGCACACATGTAGGTAATAAGTCTCGATCGCGACACCTAACTAAAAATGCCAACGATGTTTCCAAACGCACCCGCCTTTTCCGAAGGACTTCTAGATGACGCACTTGTTTTGCAATATCCGACCCGTAGCGGTTTGCTATATACACTTTTAAACTTTCGCGTTTCATTATGCACACATATTTAGACGGGATTTAACGCAAAACTACTTAGTAAAGGCATTCTACGCATACCTTTTTATACCCGACGTTTCGACCGAATTGCACCGGCCGTGGTCACGGGTGGACTGCTGTCGCGGTGTATCGCCTCCGTTTGCGTCGCTGAGTCTTCATCCACCGTCACATTATTTATCCAACTACCGTCACACACAACACTAACGGTGTCCCTATTCCGTATACAAGCCTTATTCTGGTAGTTAGCCGATTGCAGACTAAAACGAAGTGGCGTTTTTGCAAACACTGGATTCCACGCTGATGATAGTTTGTGACCATCTTCCCGATTGAAATTGTTCGGATGTTTCTTAATTTCAATCGCTTCACGCACTACTCTTGAATAAAAGTGGCGATCTGTGGAGAGGACTTGCGTACGATGAAATTCGATCCAATGATTTGCGCCTCTTTCAAGTAAATGCTCCGCAATGGCTGATTTGTTAGACTGGCGGTTTTTCACAGCTGCAATATGTTCCTTGACCCTCTCATGGATAGTCCGTTTTGTCTGGCCTATGTAGGAACTACCGCAGCTGCAGTCTATCTTGTATACGCCTGGTGTTTGAAGTGGCAAAACATCCTTTGGGGAGCCCACAATGTTGTTGACCTTTATGCCTGGAGTGTATATTGTCGGTATCGAGTACTCGCGTAATATGTGGCCGATCTTGTCCGTAACTCCTTTAACATAAGGCATATAGGCTGGTTGTCTTCTAACTTCGGGATGTTTGTCACTCTTAGTCGGCTGCTTCCGTAGTCGATTCACTCGATGTCCGTTTTTATTGAGTACCTCCTGAACATGATCCAGCTCACGCTTTAAATGCTCAGGGTCACAGAGGTCAAATGCTCTGTTCTTTAGTGACGTTATCACAGATTGCAAGTGTCGAGGGTGGTGATGTGAGGTAGCGTGTAGGTATCTGTCCGTGTGCGTGGGTTTTCGGTAAACACAGTGTGTTACGGACCCATTTGGTCTCACGGTCATCTTGACATCTAGAAAGGCCAACGACCTATTCGCCTCCATCTCATACGTAAACCTCATCTTCGGGTGAAGGGAGTTGAGATGTTGCATCCACTGATCCACTTCCTGCTTGCTTCCTTTAACGACGCTGAAGATGTCATCTACGTATCTTTTCCAAAGTCGGATGGTCTTCGGACCGAGGCTCAGTGCCTTCTCTTCAAAATGTTCCATCCAGATGTTGGCAAGTACCGGGGCGACTGGGCTTCCCATTGCGACACCATCAATCTGTAGGTAATATTGACTTTGGAAAAGAAAATAGTTGCCGTCCAAACAGTGTTTAAGCAGATCAATGTAATTTCGCGGCATTTCGTTGACCTTCAGTTTTTCCCGGACTACGTCCAAACACTCCTTGATTGGAACATTGGTGAACAACGATTCCACATCAAAACTCACCATAATGTCGTCCGGTTCCAATATTAGGCTTTTTATAGTTTGGACAAAGTGGCGTGAGTCCTTGACGAAAGACGGTGTTTTACCCACAAGTGGCCGCAATACTGACGCAACGTGCTTTGCAAGGTCGTAAGTAGGAGAAGCAATTTGACTTACGATAGGCCGCAACGGCACGTTGGATTTATGTATTTTGGGCAGGCCATATAATTTCGGTGGTTGATGTGATTTTGGTCTGTACAGTGACTCATACTCGTCTTCGGTAAATAGGTCTTGGTTGTCATTAATAAGAGATCGTATCTTACGCGTTACTCTGGCCGTGGGGTTGTAATTTACCGGTTTATATACCTTTTCGTCACATAGCAAGGCCTGTATCTTGTGTTGGTAATCGATAGTATTCATCACTACAGTGGCGTTTCCCTTATCGGCCTTAAGCACTAACACATCTTTGTTTTCTCGAATGTTTTTTAGTGCTTGACGCTCTTCCGTAGTGACATTACCGGCCGGCAGTTTCGATTTTCGTAAAACGACTGCGACGTCCTGCCTTAGGGTATCGGCATCGTTAGGTGGTACTCTATTACGAATAATCGTTTCTTCAACGCTGCTGATCACGACTTCGTATGGTATTCGCTTTGGCGTTGGAGCAAAATTCAAACCTTTGGCCAAGATGGTTACGGTAGTGTCATCTAGACTCACGCTTGATAGATTTATAACCGTGTCACTTAGTTCACTTGATACAAACGACCTTTTCTTCTCGACGAACCGGTTAACCAGCTTAGAAAACTTTCGCTCATGATTCGCACTACACAGTTCGAAGGTACGACTCGCTTGTAAAAATGTCACCCGATCACACAAATCATAATCCACCCGCGAAAGACTAACACTACAACTTAAATGTAACGCATATAACTCCTTATTTATTGTGTCCAATTCACTGTACTTGTTCCGAATTAACTGTCTCAGGAGACGTACACTCGCGTTTGTTAGAATCCTTCGCGAAAATGCGATATCGTTACGTGGTGTAATGCGCACACATGTAGGTAATAAGTCTCGATCGCGACACCTAACTAAAAATGCCAACGATGTTTCCAAACGCACCCGCCTTTTCCGAAGGACTTCTAGATGACGCACTTGTTTTGCAATATCCGACCCGTAGCGGTTTGCTATATACACTTTTAAACTTTCGCGTTTCATTATGCACACATATTTAGACGGGATTTAACGCAAAACTACTTAGTAAAGGCATTCTACGCATACCTTTTTATACCCGACGTTTCGACCGAATTGCACCGGCCGTGGTCACGGGTGGACTGCTGTCGCGGTGTATCGCCTCCGTTTGCGTCGCTGAGTCTTCATCCACCGTCACATTATTTATCCAACTACCGTCACACACAACACTAACGGTGTCCCTATTCCGTATACAAGCCTTATTCTGGTAGTTAGCCGATTGCAGACTAAAACGAAGTGGCGTTTTTGCAAACACTGGATTCCACGCTGATGATAGTTTGTGACCATCTTCCCGATTGAAATTGTTCGGATGTTTCTTAATTTCAATCGCTTCACGCACTACTCTTGAATAAAAGTGGCGATCTGTGGAGAGGACTTGCGTACGATGAAATTCGATCCAATGATTTGCGCCTCTTTCAAGTAAATGCTCCGCAATGGCTGATTTGTTAGACTGGCGGTTTTTCACAGCTGCAATATGTTCCTTGACCCTCTCATGGATAGTCCGTTTTGTCTGGCCTATGTAGGAACTACCGCAGCTGCAGTCTATCTTGTATACGCCTGGTGTTTGAAGTGGCAAAACATCCTTTGGGGAGCCCACAATGTTGTTGACCTTTATGCCTGGAGTGTATATTGTCGGTATCGAGTACTCGCGTAATATGTGGCCGATCTTGTCCGTAACTCCTTTAACATAAGGCATATAGGCTGGTTGTCTTCTAACTTCGGGATGTTTGTCACTCTTAGTCGGCTGCTTCCGTAGTCGATTCACTCGATGTCCGTTTTTATTGAGTACCTCCTGAACATGATCCAGCTCACGCTTTAAATGCTCAGGGTCACAGAAGTCAAATGCTCTGTTCTTTAGTGACGTTATCACAGATTGCAAGTGTCGAGGGTGGTGATGTGAGGTAGCGTGTAGGTATCTGTCCGTGTGCGTGGGTTTTCGGTAAACACAGTGTGTTACGGACCCATTTGGTCTCACGGTCATCTTGACATCTAGAAAGGCCAACGACCTATTCGCCTCCATCTCATACGTAAACCTCATCTTCGGGTGAAGGGAGTTGAGATGTTGCATCCACTGATCCACTTCCTGCTTGCTTCCTTTAACGACGCTGAAGATGTCATCTACGTATCTTTTCCAAAGTCGGATGGTCTTCGGACCGAGGCTCAGTGCCTTCTCTTCAAAATGTTCCATCCAGATGTTGGCAAGTACCGGGGCGACTGGGCTTCCCATTGCGACACCATCAATCTGTAGGTAATATTGACTTTGGAAAAGAAAATAGTTGCCGTCCAAACAGTGTTTAAGCAGATCAATGTAATTTCGCGGCATTTCGTTGACCTTCAGTTTTTCCCGGACTACGTCCAAACACTCCTTGATTGGAACATTGGTGAACAACGATTCCACATCAAAACTCACCATAATGTCGTCCGGTTCCAATATTAGGCTTTTTATAGTTTGGACAAAGTGGCGTGAGTCCTTGACGAAAGACGGTGTTTTACCCACAAGTGGCCGCAATACTGACGCAACGTGCTTTGCAAGGTCGTAAGTAGGAGAAGCAATTTGACTTACGATAGGCCGCAACGGCACGTTGGATTTATGTATTTTGGGCAGGCCATATAATTTCGGTGGTTGATGTGATTTTGGTCTGTACAGTGACTCATACTCGTCTTCGGTAAATAGGTCTTGGTTGTCATTAATAAGAGATCGTATCTTACGCGTTACTCTGGCCGTGGGGTTGTAATTTACCGGTTTATATACCTTTTCGTCACATAGCAAGGCCTGTATCTTGTGTTGGTAATCGATAGTATTCATCACTACAGTGGCGTTTCCCTTATCGGCCTTAAGCACTAACACATCTTTGTTTTCTCGAATGTTTTTTAGTGCTTGACGCTCTTCCGTAGTGACATTACCGGCCGGCAGTTTCGATTTTCGTAAAACGACTGCGACGTCCTGCCTTAGGGTATCGGCATCGTTAGGTGGTACTCTATTACGAATAATCGTTTCTTCAACGCTGCTGATCACGACTTCGTATGGTATTCGCTTTGGCGTTGGAGCAAAATTCAAACCTTTGGCCAAGATGGTTACGGTAGTGTCATCTAGACTCACGCTTGATAGATTTATAACCGTGTCACTTAGTTCACTTGATACAAACGACCTTTTCTTCTCGACGAACCGGTTAACCAGCTTAGAAAACTTTCGCTCATGATTCGCACTACACAGTTCGAAGGTACGACTCGCTTGTAAAAATGTCACCCGATCACACAAATCATAATCCACCCGCGAAAGACTAACACTACAACTTAAATGTAACGCATATAACTCCTTATTTATTGTGTCCAATTCACTGTACTTGTTCCGAATTAACTGTCTCAGGAGACGTACACTCGCGTTTGTTAGAATCCTTCGCGAAAATGCGATATCGTTACGTGGTGTAATGCGCACACATGTAGGTAATAAGTCTCGATCGCGACACCTAACTAAAAATGCCAACGATGTTTCCAAACGCACCCGCCTTTTCCGAAGGACTTCTAGATGACGCACTTGTTTTGCAATATCCGACCCGTAGCGGTTTGCTATATACACTTTTAAACTTTCGCGTTTCATTATGCACACATATTTATACACCGATACACCGCGACAGCAGTCCACCCGTGACCACGGCCGGTGCAATTCGGTCGAAACGTCGGGTATAAAAAGGTATGCGTAGAATGCCTTTACTAAGTAGTTTTGCGTTAAATCCCGTCTAAATATGTGTGCATAATGAAACGCGAAAGTTTAAAAGTGTATAATAACTTTTAGGATAAAAGGATCTTCAACTCAAAACAAACAACAAAAACATGTTAAAAATCACATGTTTTTGTTGTTTGTTTTGAGTTGAATATCAGGGACTTTTTACCTAAAAGATAATGAGGACCGATACCTCTCGTTACGTCACTCAGTTTATTTGTGCTAACACCCAAGACCAACCGTCAGGTTATGCAAGTAAGAGTGCCAGACGTCGCTACGCCAGTTAAACCAAACTCGCGCAGGAGACCAATTGCGTTAGGTCTTGACGCCGAATAAGAACCCGCCGAAGCGCGTTCTTCATTGAGTACTCATAAGATCACTGTCTATTTTTATGATAGGTAACCGGAGCTGGCAAGCTCACTCACTTCTCGTTGCACGAAGAGTACAACTCAATACAAGAAATATAATAAGCAGCAGTGGGACGTTTATAGGCTGATGACCATAACAATAAATATAGTATCACATTCCTAATAACTAACCTCTCCGTGGTGAGCACTTTGAGCACGCTCGCCACGTCGACGTCGGGCGGCAGCACCGCGCGCACCCACGCCGAATCTTTACTCCGCAGCCCGTCGACCACACGCTGCTCTATTGCCGCCTTTATGACCTACGAGATAAGATCGCTTTCACATATAAACGTTTTAGTTGCGCGACTAAGTGCTTGTTCACGAAGGAACGCGCGGGCGCGGAGACGTTGCGAGCTCGTGTTCACATTAGCAGCCAGTTAGCGCGTGTGTGACTTGTTGTCAGAGGTTTGAAACAATTCAGCAATTTCCTTCCATAGCTTATTAAGGACGTTTCTGTTCATATGGTGACGTGTTTACTTTGCCAAATCGGAGTTCTAGCCTGAACAGCACTAAAAACCTCTTCTTTCTTCTGTAATGAACGACATGATAAAAACGTGCTATCGTTTCTAGCGACAACTTCAAACTGGTTGAACTTACCTGACGTCGCGAGTGAATCGCGCGCTCTGCCGCTGTTCGACGTGAACACACATCGTCTCACTCGTTGATACTGCCGCGAGAGCGGCGCGCGCGCCTGTCGCTAGTTTGCCCGCTACTTACACCGCACGTACGTTACGTACGTGAACACTTGCATATCACGTCATATGTTTGATATTTCGTGACCGCGCCCGCCACCGCGCCCGCGAGTCAACGTGATCAAGCACAGAAGCACTGGGCAACCATTCATATTTAAATAGCACGGCTGCAGCGCGGTTACAAAGCTGCAAGATAGTAGTGGCGGATATGGATAAGACAGCTGAAATAACTAATTTAAAAAAATCATCTGAGTTATTGCGATTTGAAGTACACTATACTATAGTTCTTTCGTTGAGTACAAAAATTAAATGTTAAGTATCAGTAGTTTAGTCATAATATTGAAAAACATTACAAAAAGGGGTAATTTTGGGATTTTTTTTTTCTATAGAGTGAAGTTCATTGAATCTTGTAACTGAATGAGACTTTGAATAGATTAGATCCTTAACTATGGCCTGGCCGCAGCCGCTGTGCCGCGCCTTGGGTATGCGCGGATGGTGGGGGGAGTGGGAAGTAAAGAGCATGAACTCACATGAGATTCGTAGTGTCAGACAGTTCTTACGATATCGAAGTTACAGTTTATTGAAGCTTTATATTTACGAGTATAATTACATCCAATCCGTTTTTGAATTAAAGAACCAATATAAATGAAATAAATCTTTAATTCTTGGAAATATATGGGGTGACTGCTAGGGGCCGCGGGGGGCTTCGGGGGCTGGTCGGGTCGGGTGTTTTGAATATGACAAAGATGACAAAAAAGGAATTCGTGTTTTTTTTTCATTTTTAATTAAATAATTCTTTTTGTGAATTTTAATTGGATAGTCTTTGTATTTATTTGAGTATCTAATTTATTTTAAAGCAATAACATAAGAAAAGTAAATGGAAAACAATTATTTACAACGCGCGGGCAACGGCCGGCCGGTCGACCGTCTGTGGACCCGTTCGCGTCAGCTGGACGATAAGTACCTACGTTAATCTGCAATGATACCATTTTTGTCATGTTTAAGACGCTTGACCTGATCGGCCCTTGAGGTTTCTTGCGGTTTCTGGCAGTCACCTTACAGTCACCTTATATAATATAAACTTTGTTTGCTTTTCTTTTCTTAAAATATTCGGCCACTTTAAAAATGACTGTCTTGATTATCTCGTGATAATGCACGACCCATTTTGGATATTTTATCTCATGTGCGTCTGACACACTAGTTGCCGCCGTGAGCGATGACGGCAGAATAACTAAATGGAGCAACTGTTTCGCCCCCCCCCCCCCCCCCCTCGCCGCTCGCGTGCCCGGGGCGCGGTGCGGCGGTGGCGGTCAGACTATAATACATACTTTTTTTTCCAGGATTTAAACCATTATTTTCTATGTCTTAAATGGTTTGAAAAACTCAAAGCGCGACCTACGAGTATCTAGCCTTAACTCGTAAACCCTACGCGCGCGCGTAAACCCTGCGCTCCTGACGGACGTCAAATCGATATCGAGTCGGCTTTGCTTAACGGAATATGAACGCTCGGGTCACGCGATGGGTTTCGGTTTCGCGTGGAGGTCGTTGGAGGGTGAACCTTCTGTACGGAAGTAATATTAGTTATTCTGTGCTTGTACCAAGACGTAAAACGAAACAATTTTAAAACACACAAATTTATGCTTATTAATTTTTGACGTTTTCTATGCTTAAGTTTTTATAAAAAAAGATATTTGAATGATTAAAAATGTCAACCTCATTGGTTAGGTACTAATGTTTTCCAAAACTCATTTCAACCGTTACTTTATTTTACTTTAAAAACTCAGTTATTTCCAATTTCTATTACTTACCACAATATCAATACGATAATTGGAAATCACATTTAATTTTATTCCTTAAAGTAATACCTTAAGTTAACAATTCATTGTGATTTATCATTCTTCACCTTTCATCCTAAAAAATTACCTACTACTATTACCTATAAATATTAGCCGTTTGTGTCGCTAGGGGAGAGACACTTGCCCGCTATTTTTGTCTCGTACCAGGATACGTTTGTTTACACAATTCTATGACCACGGCTTATATTTCGGTTCGACGCGATTCTGTTTCGGCGTGCAGTGGTACTGGGGGTAGCGATGCGCATTTTGTCTGGCACAGACTATAGCTCGTTAGATTAGTTGTTAAGTCTGAACTATAAGTTAGTTAACTGTTTTTTTTATTATTATTATTATTGACGTCAATAAGTGCCTGTAAAGGTTTACATTGAATAAATAATTTGACTTTGACTTTGACTTTGACTATAGAAAGTTTAAATTCGCAATAACTCAGCTAATCAAACATTTCTTTTGTTGTTAAATGTATCCTACAAAGCGTTTACATTGTATGTATTTTACTTGAGCATGCCAAGTTTCATTGAAGTTAGCAAAATTTTATATATGGTATGGGAAACCGAAATGCGTAAACCTTAATAACTACTTACCATATATACCAGTATATACCAGTCCATACTAAATAAATGTCAGTTACTCACATCCAAGCAGGGAGACTTGAAATCTGCTCCTTTGTCGGATATAGCCAAGGCGAGGTCTATCAAGAACGGCTGCCTCAGTAACTGCGTCTTCGGCCACGCCTTGAGGTGTTTGCGGATCACTTCCGGATCCGCCGCGCCTTCCGTGATGTGGTAGATACAGGTGGATAGGCACCGGGAGAGCTCTGCCGAACTGTGGGGGACTGGCAAGATGACAAATGAATAATTCACTGATAAACAGGGTTAATTTTGAACAAGTAATTTTTTACGTGATCCTATAGCAAGCAGCAGGGTACGATGCACGTACATGTTAACATTTTTTTTATATAATTAATTTCAACACTTACAATATGACTAAACAGCAATAACGGTGACACGGTGACTGATTTTAATGCGACTACCCGGCGCCCGATCACTGCACTTTGACTTGTACAGAATTTTTACTTTTAGTGTTTTATTAGATGCCAATACGACAACTCTCTTGCATTTTACCTCATTCAACCTCGCCTGCATTTTACATAACATTAATTTACATTTTCTCTGCATTCTGCATCTTGCATTTACATTTTTTTTGGTCCTTCGAGCCGGATTTGAACCAGCGACCTTTGGATACAACCAAATAATGAAAAAATAAATATTTTTTTACATATTGTCTCCACTTTTCTTTAAGAAAATTAAATTTATTGTCACCTAGCGCGCGGCCTATCGCGGTTATCAAAGTGCACGCGCGTGACCGCTATTATTCACCCCTTGCACCAATGACGGCGCGCCGTTGCTTTGACCGCGAGGGTGAGCGCACGCACTTAGAAATAGGATTTAAAAAGCAGCCAAAAAATTGTATTTAAAAATAGAAAACATTTATTATTTTTACGTCAAATATTTTATTATTACTTTTTTTACCCCATATTTACTTTTGGCGGGGGGTCCAAAATTAACTCTGTATAAAGGTTGTAATGTACAATCACGAGCAAAAATATGTAAACAATTGTAACTCTTAATACAATGGAATAAGAGTCAAAGTGTATACATATTGGTGCTTGTGACAAACGCCTGCAAATCAATCTACCACAAAAAATTAACTGTCTCCATTCAATATTTATGCTTATATGCTATAGTGACAAAGTTATAAATTTATTGAATAAATTGGACATTTTGTGGTAGGAAGTGCTGGCATCTGTTCTACCATTGGCACAATTGACACTTTATGGCTGAAAGTATCTTGCTCAGTCTTTGACTACCCTTTTATACAAATACAACCTTTTAATGAAATAGTGCAAAACCTTACACACCACAACTCATAACAAAAGAATTATATAAATTATTAAATTAAATTTTCGTAGATTATTTAAGAGGATGACTTGCTTTTATTTTGTATCCTTGCTTTTCTTGCAAATTAGAAGTTAATTACAGGATTTGCGCAATTTTTTTTTCCTTTTCAACACATTCTCTATAAGTTTGCCTGTCCACTTACCAATATCGTCAATGTCCATGGTAGTGGACTCAGAGTCTTGTGGCGGCGGCTCAAGCTTGTTGTACAGTCGCACACTGAAGTAGTGACTCAAGTGGGCTAGCACTGTCTCCGTATGGTATAATTTGCAGAACCTAACAAAATAACGAAGATTCAGTTATGTGACAATGATTTAACTACTATTTTTCAAATTAATATTCATAAATGGTTCAAAATAGTTATTTCATATGTTTGTCTAATCTCTTACTAACACTTTTGAGTTTATTATACTTATGGTTAATCAGTATTTATATTAATATCCCATCCCATATTTTAATTAATATCCCAATGTAAAATATAATTTTTAGTAGAGTTTTAACTATGTGGAACACTAGAAATTGTTTTTCTATACTTTAATACTTCACTTACTTTAATAATTGATGCACTAGTGGTGGCAACACATCCGGCGGAATATCAATTATGTATGAACATATCTTGTTCACAACTTGTTTGTGCTCAGCTCGCTGCATCTGCATGTCCCTATAAAAAATAATTAAAATCTAGTTACAAGACATTCAGGAAATATTGACAGTAGTTTCACAGGCCAGAAAACCAGTGTTGATGAGATACTCCTAGTTCGCAGCACACTGATGGTTCCACAAACCCCACCAGAAAATTGATTGATTTGATGAGAGGATATGATACTCCTCATTCACAAAAAGCTGAGGAGGAGTCCTGGTTGACCAAACTGTTATTTTTATTTGTGTGTCATTAAATTTCTCTCTCAGTATCTCTATTAACAGGCGAGCAGTTGTTACAACTGATAGTGCCGGTGTCCTGATTATCGGAATAATATACTGTATTATAATTTTATGTATTTTAAATATACACCCTTAATTTTTCTTTATAAAAAAATTCGACCTCCCATACAATTCTGTCCGATCAGCTGACGACAATAGTATGGGAGTCAATTTTTTTTTTGTAATTTTTGCACATAGGTTTCTTGGGGAAAGTTGTTCAGTTTCATGGGTGGAACTCACCCTTAATTGGTTTTGTATAAAGAAAAATTAAGGTTGTTTATCTAGTCTATTTTTAAATTGGTTGATGTTGGAGGCCAAGACAACATCATAATTATGGCTTTATCATTTAAATTACTTACTTGAACATAGCTACTAATTGCACAAGCTGCCTCTCAGTCCACTGACACTGGCAGAGTGTGTGAATACACTGCTGCTTGTACTCGTCGCTAGTCATTGTCGTGTCACAATGTTTGATCTCGCTGTATGCAGACAGCGCACTCAAACACTCTGGAAGTACATCACGCCAGCTGCAAAATAATTGTTCCTATATATCACATGGAGACATATCCTGCTAAGAGAGTTCGGGCATGTAAAGAGAATTGATGAAAGAAGAATTACAAAGTAAAAATTATAAAAAATATGTAAAATCTTAAGTAAAATTTTTAAACACTGAAATAAGACGACAACCTCAGGCGTGAATCGAAACAAAAAAATCTTACTTAAGTATATTTAAGTGTTAATAAAACGCTAAAGTATATAAGAAAAAACATTACTATGTAAAATCTATTAGTGGCTAAATGACCTAGAGGCGGTGCTCTGTAGACGCCTGCCGGGCTCAACCGCTACGCCGCCGATCGTGTTGCAGATTGCTGATCTGACATAATGCAACATTGTAAGCCGCTACATGTGCATGAGTACATGAGGATGACCTGAGATTTAAACAAAGGATGTGTGTCAGAATCATAGCAAATGAAGGATGTGGTTATGTGACTCGTCATAGTGACTACATCCTGCCTGATGGTAAGCAGCCGATGCAGTCCAAAATAACGATAGCGCTCCTCACCGTGAACCACGGTGACAAGAGCACCCTATCATATGACGGCCTACATAAATGCCGTTTCACGCCCCGCTTAAAAGACCTGGGACTATAGGAGCTGGGAAACACATGCGCCGGCAAAGAATTCCAGAGCCGAATGGTCTTACATAGGAACGACTTGCCTAATTTTTTGGTACGAGTGCTGATAGTCTGCACAGTATGATGGTGGTTCCTAAGACCAGCACGTGTAGTCTGGGAGAAGAAAGGAGAGGGCAGGATTAGTTCAAAAAGTTCTTCAAAACACTGTCCGTAGTAGTTCCGGTAGAAGACATTGAGAGAAGCAATAACTCTACGCAGCTGGAGGTCCCCAAGAGAGGCTGTAACCTCAGCATCTCCAATAATGCGTACCGCTCGCCTTTGCAGTCTATCGTGTGCATCGAGGAGGTATTTTATATTTGTTGTTTATTAAAATGTTTATAAACAAATGTAAAATCCATCATTTGCTGTATGTTTAGAACTTAAACTGTGTTCTATATTTTTTATATCAAGTATGGGGGCGATCATAGCTCGCGCCCGCAGGAGTTACCCACCACAACCCTGCACGTGTCCCCTTGGTGGTGTTAAACGAGCTCAAAACTGCCGATAGAAAAAGGCATAACAATAAAAAAAAATACCACAAGATTACCACAAAATTCCCACAAAGTCACACAAACGGCCCTTTTCAGGGCTCGAAGACTAAAGATATCGGACCTTCAGTCCGAATCTTACAACTCAACGTTGAAGGCATCAGTAAAGCCAAAAGCGACATACCTGCTCAAACTATCGCAGTCAAACAAAATCGATGTCATCAATGTCCAGGAAACGCATACCAAAGATGATAACGACCTCCACCGAAGAGGCACATTGCCTGGCTATGGCTACACTCTCATAAAAGCAGTTCATCATCCGAAATACCGCATCGCAACTTATACGTAAGGTCGGCGTGCGGTTTCTTGATTGGAGCGATGTCCAGGAAACGCATACCAAAGATGATAACGACCTCCACCGAAGAGGCACATTGCCTGGCTATGGCTACACTCTCATAAAAGCAGTTCATCATCCGAAATACCGCATCGCAACTTATACGTAAGGTCGGCGTGCGGTTTCTTGATTGGAGCGATCGGGACCAGATCTATACGATAACTATACAAGTAAATGATACTATCATCTTGAGCATTTACAAACCCTCAAATGTCCAGTGGCCTCAAAGTGTCCTGCCATAACACGCCCACCCCAGCATTAATACAGGCGATTTCAACAGCCACCACACTTTATGGCGTTATCGCAGTACCGACAACAACGGAAGTGCCCTAGTACAGTGGATGAAAATTTGCAATTTATATCTGGTTTTCGATGCAAGGACAGGGGGTTTTTTCGTTCGGCAAGATGGTGCGGGGATTATAACCCTGACCTTACGTACTTAATGAAATGAAATGAAATATTTAATTTGCGTTTGAGAAAGGTACATTTTTGGTCTTATTCTACTTTTCTTCTCTTTCTCAGCTGACAATGTAGCATGCAAATAACTTTAACATTTTTATTTTCTAGGTAACAATGACTATTCTAATTACATACAAAATACAAAATTAATAGGTACTCCAAATTGTCAAAAACCAATTATGTTAGTATTACAATAAAAATACAAAATTAATATACTATAAATTAACCATAATCAATAAAATGTCAAAAATATGTCAAATCAATTTAGCAACTTAAAGTCTGTGGAGCTTATAAAAGCTCCACAGACTTTAAGTTGCTAAATTGAGTTGCGAAGTTAAGTTGCTAAATCGCTAATTGATTGATTGCTCAAAATAAGTTTTCTAATTGTTTCAGGCAATTTATTAAAAATACTTATGCACATGCAGAAACAATTCTTTTGCATACGAGTGCTTTTTGGAACAAAGGCCGACACCAACCTATTCTCATTTCTAGTGTTTCGGGGATACATATCCTTTGCTGTTTCAAAATAATGTTGGTTGAGTTTGACAAATTTGGCTATTTCAAAAATGTATAGACATGGCAGAGGTAAGACTTTTAACCTTTTAAATAACCTTAGCCTATTGCCTTTTAGAAAGACTGTTCTATCAGACTTTCGGAACAGTCAGCATCGCCCTATCCTCCTGTAGAGGATCCGAGTATACAACGACCTTCACCGGGCCGGTTAATGGTTTTATATCTAACATGTTAAAAAATATGTTGCGAGTGGGTTGGCTGAAATTTCAGTCCAGTATATGATTAATTAAATATTTAAAAATATATTTTTTTAAACATTGCACTGGTTTGGATAATAGATAAATTACATAGGTACCAATCGACAGTATGAAGCCTATAAAATATGCAAAAATTAGGTTGACTATTTATTTCCCGTCATATCTATTGGGTAGGCAGGTGTAATTTGCAACCGTTTGGTTAATAAATAAAATGTATGTATAAATAAAGATAATCTCATTACAAACACACACACACCAAACCAGTGCAATGATAAAGAAAAATTAATATTAATTTAATCATTATAGGTACTGTACTATAATTTGGCTGAAAAAACCCACTCGCGATATACTTTTTAACATATTAAATTTGATGTAAAATACTTTTCATCCCTTAACCGGCCCGGTGAAGGTCATCATCACACTTTTGAGCTGTAGCTTTAAGTTACTTGAACGAATGCTACTTACCCGAATAGAGCCACTCATAGATTCAGCGACTCCTGCCGAGCAGGCGGGCTTTCGACAAAGCAGAAACTGTACCGATCAAGTGCTAGCCCTTACCACCTACATCGAAACCGGATACCAGAGAAACCTAAAATCGACAGCGGTTTTCATAGATCTGACTGCGGCGTACGACACTGTGTGGAAGCACGGCCTTGTCAAAAAATTGCTGACCATAATCCCCAGCAAGGAAATCGTCGATCTCATATTAGTGTACTGAGCGATTGGGTATTCGAGGTATACTCGGCAACGCTAAAAGTCGCAGACGTAAACTGAACAACGGGCTACCTTAAGGGTCTGTGCTAGCTCCAAAACAACCTTTACATTTACGACTTACCTGAAACCTCAGCTACTAAATTCATATACGGATGACATCGCACTCGTTTCTCAAAGCAGATCTATAAAAAATGGCGAGGAGATACTTATCACTGACCTTGCTGAGCTCTCCGAGTACATCGATTCCTGCCCTCTTATCCCCAAGGCTAGCATGACCGAGGTATCATGCTTTCACCTCCACCAATAACGGCCTCCAACCCGCAATACATTTCAACGGTGAAAAACTGCAGTTCAACCCATTTCCTAAGACATACAGTGTGTAATCCGCAACAACATACTCCACAAACTATGCGGCACAACTTGGGGAGCCTTTGCCGACTGTCTCTGTACGACCGGCTTGGCCCTAGTGTACTCGTCTGCGGAGTACTGCTGTCCAGTCTGGCTTGAAAGCGCGCACACAAAAAAGTGGACACCAGGTTGAACGAGACGATGCGTTGTGTTTCTGGAACCGTAAAATCTACACTGCATTGGCTCCCAGCCCTCAGCCACACAGCCCCACCGCATTTGCGACAAACGCATGCTCTAAAGAAGGAATTCGATAAGATTGAATACCAGACTGCACTACCGGCCAATAAGGAATTTGTCTGCCCACCGCCGCACAGACTAAAATCAAGGCACCCCCCATATGCAATTGCCAAATCGCTTAGACACTTCAAAACTAACGACATCTGGAAAAGAGAGTGGAGCGAAGCAGTAACGGAATTAAAAACAGGCACGGTCGTTGCAACGCCTGTCGGCACAAATGGGGATGGTCAGATAGCCCAATCTGCTACTGCGATGAGGAGGCCCAGACTATGGTACACAACGTTGCCCTATTCGCGCGTATCCGGAGGGTAGACTTCACAGTGACGTAATTTACCGCTGGCTTGCAACGTAAATCAAACTACTAGGAAAAATTCAGCGAGTCTTCTGGGGTCTCGGTAGCTCAGCGTTTAGAGCAGTGGACCGGCAATCCAAAGGACGTGGGTTCGATTCCCATTCGAGCTTCCTCAGACTGGTTGATTTTTTCTAGTAAACATTTTATCCAATTAATTTATAATCAGAATTTAAACTTTACGACATTTAGAAGCAATTATGACATGTAATATTTCTCCTTCGCCTATTTCATACTATCATACAATTAAATAAACAAATATATCAAGTGCTTTGACTAAATCGTAAAATATAAAAAAAAATATGAAATAAAATTGCAAAGTGCAGTGTTGGCATAAAGTTTAGAATAAATATTTGAAAATATATATAAGGTGACTGCTAGAAACCGCAAGAAACTTCAAGGGCTGGTCAGGTTAAGTGTTTTAAACATGACAAAAATAACAAAAAAGAAATTCGTGTTTTTTCCACATCAGCTGGGGGATAAGTACCTACGTTGACGGGTCAACAAACGGCCGGCCGGCCGGTCGTTGCCCTCGCGTTGTAAATAATCGTTATTTTTAATTGTTTTCATTTTATTTTCTTATGTTATTGCTTTAAAATAAATTAGATAAGTATTCAAAAACTATTCAATAAAAATTCACAAAATTAATTATTTAATTAAAAATGAAAAAACCGCGAATTCTTTTTTTGTCATGTTTAAAAGTCTTGACCTTGACCAGCCCTTGAAGTTTCTAGCAGTCGCCTTATATTTACATTTTAATAACATATAACAATAACACAATAATTCATGATCTAACAAACCAAATTAATGCCAAAAGCGTAAATGAATATGAAACATACTTACATCATGTTCACATCATTATCATGAATGATGGACTGTATACTGTCATTACACCATCGCACTAAATCATCGGCTGGCTGTCTTGAAAGTTCCAAACACAGTCTGCTAATGACATCACCACAATGTGTCAGGGACATAGACTCCTTTCTCATGCATTGTAATACAATATCGATTAACTGTGAATTAAAAGTACTCTTATTTATAACAGTATCTTGACAACTATAGCATAACATATCATTTAAGAGGCCTATTACATTTCGACTGTGATTTTTGCATAAAATGGCCAACTTTGGCATTATGGATCTCCGAAACGAAAATACATTAAGAATTATGACTTATTGAATAGTGTAGAATAACTATTGGAATAGTGCTTAGCGGCCTCGCTTTTTGTAAACTTTGCTTAACTTTTTAATTAAACCCAAAACGGCAGAGAAAGATTTTCATAAAGTGCGCGAAGGCACTTTTTTGATCTCATCGATTGAACTACTCGTCTAAACAAGTGAAATAAAAAAAATATAATGTTATCTCTTATATAGTCGAATAATGCGTAGCGGCCTCGGAATTTTTAGATATCATTGATTTTATATAGGAAAAAAATCTTATTCTAAAACAAAACACTTAGAAAATTGCTATAAATTAACTGTGAATATCTCCTATCTGCGATAATATTATTTAGCAAAATTTATACCAGAGTAACTGTTACTTCATGAGGAATTAAGATTTTATAATAAATTTATTATCCTATTTCGATAAAAACGATAAATACAACTGCAAAATTACTACAAAATGCGATGCGCCGGCCGTCCGAATTCAACTTATGCTCACAGAATGGATATTTGTAATATTATGCACAAATTTATTATCCTATTTCGATAAAAACAATAAATACAACTGCAAAATTACTACAAAATGCGAAAATAGGCATTTTACGCAAAAATCACATTCAAGATGTAATAGGCCTCTTAAGTACGTTGGAAAAGCAATCTTGCAAATATGCTGTTAATTTTATTGTATGCAATATTATCTATTTCACATTTTATCAAAGCTCGACTTTAACTTAAAAGTTTACCCTGTGTAACAGGTAGTGGGGTTGGAGTATAGCAAAGGGTGTGCAAGGCGACAACATTTTTCACAAAAATGGAAAAATGTATAACATAGAAATTAATCTATTCTATTTTTTAAAACTAACAAAAATAAAGACTTTTTAATCTTGTGATTTTTTTTTCTAGGTTTAGTGAGAAATGAGATGTAAAGATTAAAGATAGATAACTCTTTAATTGCAACACCACAAAGATTTACATAGAACTTAAAAACAAACTTAAAAATAGAACACAATTATTTTTACAATAAGACAATAAAATAAAAATAAAATAGAGTCACAATTTGGCGGTCTTATCGCTTTAAGCAATCTCTACCAGACAACCTTAGGAGAGAACTTATAAACATTAAAATTGGAGGTGCAAATGATAAGAGGTCGTAATTTTTTCACGAGTTTCTTAAATGCGTGAATCGATTTCGCACGCCTGATCGCAATTGGGAGCGAGTTCCAAAGACGAACAGCTTCAACAGTGAAGAAACAATCGTAGAAGGTGGTGTTGTGCTGGGGAGTATTAAGGGATAGGTTTTCTGATAACCGTAACGAGCGCGAGGAAGATTAATAAAGGAAACTGAAACGTTCCTTTAGATAGCAAGGAGAGGTAGAATTAAATAATATGTTATACATATAGAAGGGAGAGGATGTGAGTATTCCGGTGAAGACGAATAGGAAGCCACTTGAGTTTAGCATGATATTCAGAAACATGATCATACTTGCGCAAGCCAAATATGAATCGAATACAAAGACTTTGAAGGTGCTCAAGTTTATTTAGCTGGTCTTCCGGGTGATCAAGATAGCAGGCATCAGCATAGTCTAGCACGGGAAGTAGCAGGGATTGTGATTGAAATATAAGTCTCTAAAGTTTTAATATTTTTTGCAATGTTTACATAGCATTTGACATTTTGTGATTGAGAAATAGACAACTTTTCGATCAAAAACTTTGTTCAAAATTACAAGACTGTGTTTTAATTTTAAATTGAAATCATGTTTTTTGATTGTTTAATTAGAATTAATTTAATAAATAACAAAATTGTTCTTCATTCGTCAGTCCAACATCTCATTTCCTACTAAACCTAGATTAGGAAAAAGAAATTACAAGAATAAAAAGTGTTTATTTTAGTACAATTCTTTTGTACAAGCAATAGAATAGATCTATTTCATACATTTTTCATTTCTGTGAAAAATTTAAAATTTTTAAGTCCTAAACGCCTGGCACACGCATTTGCTATACTCCAACCGGTAGTGGGCTTATTGCCATATTGTGATAAGTATATTTTCCCCTTTTGGTTTTTGTAAATAACATGTGTAAAGACCTAGTAAGCAGTTCTAAGTTATTATTATTGACGACCTCCTTGGTCGAGTGGTTTGTACACCGGTTTTCATGGTGTCGCCATCTCTGAGGTCCCGGGTTCGACCCCGGTCGGGTCAATTTAGAAATTATGGTTTTCTGAATTGTCTCGGGTCTGGGTGTTTTCTATGTATAATAAGTATGTATTTAAAAGTATTTTAAGTACCTATGTTTATCCGTTGTCTAGTAACCATTTAACGAGTTTCTTCGAAGCTTCTCTTGGGCTAGATAATTGGTGTGATTGTAGGAAAGATTTATTTTATTTATTTATTATTACTGACCTTTGTGGCTTGTTTACATGATGAAGTAGGGTTATCAGGTAATCCATTTAAAATGCAATCCAGCAAATCACCACCGTCACTGTCCAAAATACGACGCGGCAAGTATTTCAAGATCTGGTAACATAGGAAGATCATACAGTGGTTAGAGTAATAAAATTTATCAAGTACCTAGGCAAAACTTTAAGAAGAACCTGACAGCACCTGATCAAGTTTTAGACGACATAGTAATTGCAGCTCTTCCCGTTTGCTGTTTACATGTCCTAGCTCTTTTAATTTAGAAAATAGGTTTATTGCATCCATAACACTCTCAAAAACTTTGAGTTATGTTAACTAGCTCAGCTCAAACCAAAACAAAATAGAAATCTCTCCAAGTCCAACCAAACCAAAATAAAACAAACAAAACAATGATCAACGACAGTTGCCTTGCCTTGCCGTTGCCCGCCAAAGTTGAAGTTTCATTTGAACCACAGACTACTACACGTAGCGGTTTGAACAAGAAGTAGCGCTTTATGGCATGAACAAGCTGAATATAGCTACGCTTTGTACTCTTATAGGAAAATTGTTAATGTTAGAACAAGATAGATATACTTTGGACAGGACGGCGAATTATAAGGTTGTACCAGTTTCCTGATTTACTAGGCATGGAGGAGATATAATATCTATCGATATCGATTATATCAAACGAGTCGGATTGGGCGGGAACTTTGATTTTTTCTTGTTTTTGTTATTAATTATTCCCTTAGTAGAATAATGTTTATAATTTTTTAACTGTTTCGATAGGCCAGGGGCTCAATTGATAGACTGAACTCTATGTAATCGAAATTAGGTAAAAAAATCAGGATAAGTCGATGTGATGCTGTCTGTAAAGTCAAAACAGTGAGACTATACAGTTTGAACTTTGTACCGCCTATGACGGAGGTCAAGTGCTATTATCGAATTGCAAGTGTTTACCGTATTGTACTGTTGAACGTACAATGGTAGTGCAAATTTAAATTTAATCAAGGACAGAGCGACATATAACATCGGTACTTTATAAGTGATGCTCCGGGGCGAGACCAACTTAAGCTAGGTAAAAAGCATGAAAAAAATGTAGATATTATGTATATATTTGTAAACCCAATTTTAAAAAATGTACATCAATAGTTTCGTTGTAATATTTAAAACAAAGTGGGCGTTGGAGAGCATATTATTAGATAATTCCGTTACTTAAGGCTTTTCAAATGCGTTTATGACACCATTAAAATGTATATTAAATGTATACCAATCTACTATCATAAATTCGATATTTAATTTACTCTATACAAATTCACGGCCATTTTTTAATTTCCTTACGGAACATTAGAGAAGCACCTGGTAAAATGGCTATAACGAAGTTGTCTTTAGGAGAGTATTCTATCGAGCGTAGTCTATCAGAGCGTTGGCTTGATATGTTACAATTTATTAAGTTAATGAGAATATTCAACTGGACTATTTATTTTCTCGCTGACGAGGATGCTCTCCAGAGCCCACTTTGTTTTAAATATTATAACGAAACTATTGATGTACATTTTTTTGAATTGGGTTATAACTTAATAACTCACTTTCACTCAATAATTCATCATCTCTCAGTTTACGTCATTTGTCGTCACTGGTAAAACACCCGACAGTAAAATGTTTTGAACAAACTCGATGGCGTTTTTTTGGTGTCCAACCATCTTCAGGAGATACTGCAGCAGTCCACTGTGCACGTCGAATTTCATCCAGAGGAAATCTAAAACATTTAAGTGAACATTAAGATTATTTTTTAATTTATCGATACTTACATTTTTCACAACACTTTCATAACATCTACGACGAAATGGGCGATTTTCCGAGATCAAAAAAAAAAAGAAATTGGTTCGTAAATGACTTCATAGATGGCGCTTAGCATAGATTAGTATGGCGCTTAGTAAAAGGCGGGTTCATGAAGAGCACGTGTATGGCTGCGTAATATTTATTCTATTCCAAAATAGAAATAGGTTCTGGATGTCCTGAATATAAATAGGTAAGTAAATACTATTTTTTTATTCTTTTGGTAGACAAGTAAAATGTAGAATTTATTTCAGCCCATAAGTAGGTACGGCTTTCATAAAACGACATCTATCGAGTGTTTTTGAACTAATTTTTACTTTTTAATTTGGGCTGTCAGAAAATCGCCCATTGTAAAATGGATTTTAAGTCTTAGTAAAGTAATTTAACTATTTATTTCAATATAATATAATAAATGGTAACTGGTAATACTTAGTCGAACGAAGATATAACTATAAAACCAAAACAACGGTAAATAAACATAAAAATATCACTTACCAGTGGAAGCCGACTATTTCACTGTTATTTTCTTTATTTCCTATGCGAGATTAACACATCTAAACGACGCGCGCCATAGTTCATTGCTTTATCACTCACTTATAACAGTATTTTGCAACAAAATTTCAGTATTCACACAATTATCACTTTTCCAATCTAAATAGAAACGCACGCCAATGATCTATGTATTATACGACAAAATTATATGTGTCATTGTTGGCTGACAAAGGTGATGGTTAGAGCGAGTAACTTAATTTGGTAGTATTAAAAGGCTCCACTGACTCCACTTTTGACAGATGATGACAGATTGCCTGGTACGCTTTTTTTCTACTCAGACGGTTTCTATCTCTGAAAAAGGAATCCTATGTAAATGTAACAACAACATGTAGATACTTAGATAAGTTATAGTTTAGAAGACGAAATAATAAACATGATGGAGTCTTTGTCTAACGTATGCAATAAAAACAAGCCAACTCTATACAGAACAATTTCGCTTTAATGACAACATTTTGTCGTGACGTTAGGCCTGTGCCGTGTCCGCCATATTGTGTCGCGCTGTACTTACCTCAGAACAATAGCTTTAGTTATTGTAAGTAGTGTTGCCGACCGAACTATCGATAGTAATTTACTTACATTGCCCAGTTACTATGGGGCCTAAGTCACGGGCGGGCCTTTATTCTATAGTGAGTGACCATATTTTATAATAAGTTGCCCGTAACATTGAAAAGCAAATCAATGTAAATAAATACAGGATGTACCGAATTATCTTTTTATTTTTGCAGTACTATCCCAAACGATATCCTTCTCAATCCCCATTGCACGGGTACCGGTGTACCATACTATATATACAGAATAGCAGAAAATGATGGGCCCTGGAGGAAAACTACCTCAAAATCCTTTAGCTAGATCATTTTACTCAACGGAAACATTATTTTATTTTAAAAAGATATCAGTAAAAAAAAAAATCTTTTCAAAATAAAATAATGTTCCGCCGTAATCTGCAATCAAAGATTTCTTAAAATTTTCTTTCTTGTTAACATATACTTCGTATGGAATTGAAGATAAAATAAATGTTAGCTTTCACGTTTATTTTATTTGAAAGACTAAATGTTCAATAAAGATCGAGACCTATCGAGATCGATACCTGGTCGAGTTTAATGCCAGAAATACCCAGGTTTCTTGAAAATAATGCTATCGGTTAGTACAATAAATAGCGAGTTATTATTTTATTGTAGAATTAGTATTATTGATTCCAGGGTGGGGTGAATCAAGAAAAATTTTAAAAATCTTTGAAAGTAGTTTGGTTTCTTGTTAAAAATGAAGAAATGTTTCCTCTTTAAGGTAATTTCCCTCCAGGGTCCATCATTTCTTTCCACCATGTATATATCTCCAATAATATTTAGATAAATAATTAAAACATTTAAAACCCACTATGATTAAGTTAACGTCAAAATAGACTTCAGTATGAAATCGATAGTTTCATCGACAGATAAATGACAAAATCTACAAGTATACAACACTAAGCCGCCATGTTTAGTTGCGGTAATACCTAATAGGTATACACGTATTTTCGTAGGTATGGCATATCCATTTGTTTAACTAATCCAAGGTTTCTATCTCGGACCAAAACGAACTTACTTATATGTGAAGTTCGATCATAATTATACGAAGTGCTTCGTCCGAAAAGATTAGTATACTTACCTGTTTTACCTATTCTACTAATTAACTATGTAGTAACACTTAAGTGTTGCCACAATCAGCACTATTTTATAAAGAAGATACCTCATTTCCGGTCTAAGTACAATAATTAGACCGAAAATGACAAATTTTTTACACATTTCCGGTTAAAATTGCCAGATTTCCATTTCCCGCCAACATCCACCCCACCTCCGAGTTCACAGTGGCGCTCTCGTCATTATGTTTATAGTAGTAAATAAATATTTCCACTTAAAGGGTTACTATTTTAAACAGTTTGTTGGGCGGGAGGGAATGCATACTAATCTTTTCGGACGAAGCACTTCGTATAATTATGATCGAACTTCACTTAGGTAAGTTCGTTTAATCATTAATTATACTCGTGCTTCGTCCTCAAGATTAGTATACTTACCTGTTTTACCTATTCTACTAATTAACTATGTAGATGTTGAGAGCAGGGAAATATTTATTTTGATGAATTAGACATAATAGACAACAATTTAATACAATCAATTGTATGTTTTGATTGATTGAATGCAAGTTAATAATATAACAAAACAAAAGATAACTACATAACACAAAATAATGTCTGTATTACAGTGTATTTAACGTTTTAGCTAGCAAGGTAAAATCATCGTTACTTACAATAGGGCGATTATAATGTTTTTCTAAAGACAGTAGAATTGTCACTAGCCAGCAGAATTTCTTATTAAATCAACATTGACTCCATTACTGTATGCAGACGATGGATGTAGCTGCATGACGGGTACTGTTAGCAGAAAAAATGGATATTATATCAATTCCCTGTCTTTCAATGTAGAGTTAATCCATCTGCTAATCGTTTGAGCACAAACTGGTTTATCAGGTTTTCGAAAACTAATTATTAAGTTATCAGTGTTTGATGTTCTTAGTGCTATCAATATACGAAGTTAAAGTTACTGCAGGACAAATAGCTACTCTACTTTCAAATAAGGCAAATGTAAGGCTGGTTGGTGAGATCCAGCTCTAGAAGTTTTATTAGTTTTGGAGTTTTTATAATTATTTAATTATTTTGTAAATAAATTAGTTTTTGATCTTAATTTTAGATAGGGTTTGCACTTATTGTGCAGTAACAAGAGCCAAAAGTGTAAGACACTTCTTTGTGATTGTGAGTTGTTCTAGAGTAATTTTACTGCGTTAATTTAAGGAAGATAAATAATTTAATAGGATATTTGTATCCCACGTTATATTGTATGTTATATTGACGTACAGGGGGTTTGAGTTTGTATACGCCCTTACAGAACCTTGTAATTAAGTCGTCATCTAAGGGTCCTGATAATAATGATATTGCAGATCTAAAAACAATTGATTGTTCGGTATTGACCACCACTGTTCAAATATAAGTAAGAAATTCGATTATTTTTGGTATTGAAGGTTTGTTTTAATCAATTTTATTTTCAGTGAAATAATGAAACCATTTTAGTAAGCATGAATCGTACTGCTTTATAAGATTGACTGATAGGGATAACAACATTATATCCATGTCAGTCTTTGGAATGTTCCTTTGCCAAAGGTCTTTGCGGATAAGACTGCGGTCTCCATGGTAAGGTTGTGGTGAATATTTCTCCTGGAATAAGCAATGGCAAAGTGTTGTGAGTAAAGTTCTACTACTTTCGATATACCTAATGAGGAGATGAAACAGCGGATACCAGGGTTGTGTCGGCCACGTTGGTACAACTATGACACCTTCACCTTAATCGGAGATAATCTTTCTTAGTGTTTTAAGAATAATAGCTACAGCAAGAAAGGCATAAAAGAAGCAATTTGTGAAAGAAAACGTGAAGGCAGCAATGGCGTAAGCATCTGGGTCACGGTTCCAGGAAGCATACAATTCACATTTATTGTTAAGCCGGTTTACAATAAACCGATTTGAGGGTATCCAAAGTTTTTCATTATTAAATCAAAACCTGAAAACGACAATTCCCATTTAACATCGGGATGTGAACGTCTCGATTCGTAGTCAGCAACAACATTAAATTGTCAGATGCTTTTATATTAAAAGCAGCGTTATGGCGTGATTCACACCACTGTCAAATGCTTTTTGTGATATCGTGGAGATGAGGATATTGTACTCCACCTATACGGTTCATATCTAACGGCAGAAGTGTTATCAACGCGTAAAAGTATTTGACAATTTCTACAGTTTTTTCGAATATTTTTAAGGCAAAAAAAAATTCAGCTAAAAGTTATAAACTGTTAATGTGCAAGGTGCGTTCTGAATTTAACAATTGGTCACTAGCTGTCTGACCGTTACACAAGCTGCTCCCCACCCCGTTGTCGGTGCGTCAGAATATATCTCCAATGCATATTTACAAAGTTTTAGTTTTTTATATTCTAGAATTTTGTTTACTATTTTATTTCGTTTTTCTTGTGGTAGGGATTTCATTTACTTTTTTCTTCATTTGTAAAGAACCCTAGTTATTGTAACAATTTTATTGTTGCATTAACATTTTCCTCACACTCTGAAAAAGTGGATTCTATTAAATAAAAGTAAATTTGGTAAATATGTAAGGAGCTGTACTGATACCAAAGGGTAGAACGTTGAATTCATACATATTTTAGTATTTGGATCGATTTTATTCATGATAATGATATACTTTTTTAAACTAGGATGTATTTTAATTAAAAAATATGCATCTTTATGATCTATAGTTGCCATAAAACAATTTTTTGAAATTAATTTCAAACCTGTACCCAAATCCTCTAACATAAAGTGGTTGGTATAAACAAGTATAATTAAGTTTTTGAAATTCAAAATGAATTGAGATCTTTTCATTGGATTTAGAAACCAGAAAAACACAGGAGACATGTCGTTTATCACAAGGTGTACAAGGGGAAATGGCTCCTATTTCAAGGAAATCTTCTATGGATTCCAGATAGTGTAATTTTTCTAAATTTGAACTGATCTCTGTGATAGGAGGGTTAAACTGATTTATAAGCGCACGCGCCACAAACATATTCATTAACCCATGAGAGTACCGATTAGTCCCAGTAATTAGCGACCACTGTTTGTAAAAATAGTGTAGGTAACCTGCCTGCGTAGCCTACCATATTTGCACTTAGTGCTTCCTTGTTTGTCTGGGCCGATAGGCAAACGTTGTCGAGGAGCGACCGCGCAGACTCGACGTTGTCGGTTGTGGCGGTAGCGGTGGTGGTGGCGCCTAATAGTTCAACATTGCTTCGGCTGATCAGGCCGGTTGATGACGACGAGGGCGCGGCACCGCCCGTCGGTTCCCTGGAACCAGCTTCCGGTTTAAATTCCTGCTTTGTTTAGATTTCCTGATAACATCTGCCTTAAGGTCAGAAGACCATTTAGAACTGATTTAGCCGTTTTTAAGGTTTCTGTTAATTTTTTTCCGATAAATCTTTTTATGAAGAGCATAGTTTCGTCGAGCATTTGATTGAAGATACTGTACGTCACAACATACGACTGACATCCATAAAGCTTTTTAATAAATCGTTTACTCTGTCAGCGTTCTTAATTTGATCACTCATAGGCGACCAACGCATGTAATAGCTGCAGAAATCTGTTTTTGGTTGACTTCAATTGGCTTATCACGCTTATGGACATGCTTTGAAGTTGCAGACTTGATGTTAGGGTTCATTTGGGGCGCTAATATGTTTTTACAATTGGACGGTTTAAGGAACCTTTTTAATAAATCTTTGCGATTTTCTTTATCAAGGCCATGAGTGGCAAGGAAGTAAGTTGACTTGCCAGTTCATCGTTATTGGGACCAAATTCCTCAATCTGTGAGGGGTCCATTGGTTATCGCAGCATCCTGACCTTCGTTGGCCAGGCCCACTTATTAGTAATCATTTAAATCTATGGGCAACACAGACCACGCCCACGCAGTCCACGCTTCAGCAAGAAACAACTGCACAGTCTGCACATGTGCTTAGGTGGTCAGCCATTATTAGCACGTAACTCGCTTTTATGACACCGAAGGGAAGAGAGGGGTTGGTAGTATTATTTTGAGGAGTCCATCGCCGCTCTATGCTGTTGGATGTATGTGCAGTCTTTAGTCCGTTAATAGCCTTTTACGACACCGAAGAGAAGAGGGGGTTGGTAGTATTATTTTGAGGAGCCCATCGCCGCTCTATGCTGTTGGATGTATGTGCAGTCTTCAGTCCGTTAGTCGCCTTTTACTATACCGGGGGGAAGAGAGGGGTTGGTAGTATTATTTTAATGAGCCCATCGCCGCTCTATGCTGTTGGATGTATGTGTAGTCTTTAGTCCGTTAGTCGCCTTTTATGACACCCAAGGGAACAGAAGGGTTGGTAGTATTATTTTGAGGAGCCCATCGCCGCTCTATGCTGTTGGATGTATGTGCAGTCTTTAGTCCGTTAGTCGCCTTTTACGATACCGGGGGGAAGAGAGGGGTTGGTAGTATTATTTTAATGAGCCCATCGCCGCTCTATGCTGTTGGATGTATGTGCAGTCTTCAGTCCGTTAGTCGCATTTTATGACACCGAAGAAAAGAGGGGTTAGTTGTATTATTTTTATGAGCCCATCGCCGCTCTATGCTGTTGTTGTATGTACATGCTTTAGTCCGTTAGTTGCCTTTTACGGCACCGACGAGAAAAGAGGGGTTGGTAGTATTATTTTGATGAGCCCATCGCCGCTTTTGTACTCAATTGTATTCCTGTCTTAAAACGAATCTGTCCTAAACAGAATCCGACGTAAACCTAATCTGTCCCAAACAGAATCTGTCTTTAACCGAGCGATCGTTGGATATTTGTGCAGTCTTTAGTCCGTTAGTCGCCTATTACGACACCCAAGGGAAGAAAGGGGTTGGTAGTACTATTTTAATAATCTTATCAATTGTTAAATAAAACATATAAGTACCTTCCTATTCTAAAATAATTACTTAGTACGGTTTTTATGAATTTTTAACATCCACCATATTTTTTGCCATATTATGCCACCAACATAAAAATAAGTAACGCCAAATGTCATGGCCGACACAACAACATCCATGTCCGTCATGCTTGCCTCTTCAGAACCAACTAACGCACTCGCTCGCAAGCGTGTGGATGGCGACGTTTGTTTTCCCAAATCAATCCAAACGTTTGTCGAGGTTTGGAGTTTGCGGCAAGTGGCAAGCGTGCGGACGAGGCTTGGATTTGTGATTGTCTTGCAAACCAAGCCAAACGCTCTATCTACACGTTTGAATTTGTGACGGCTTGCCGAGGTTTGGCAAGCGTGCGGTCGCGGCATACGTTTTGGGAACCTTACCAAGCTCAACCAGTTATTTGGTTTGGTTTCCAAAACATGATCGACACAAAAATAAGCAAAAAATTATTTATTAATAATCATTGACACGCGGATGCTGCTAAAACGTAGACGTCGTCCATTCTTGCAAGCTGAAGTAGAAAAGAATACACGCGAATGTGTAAACAGTCACTCGTCTCAGTTTAAAGAAGGCGAATGTTTCGTCGAACATATCGTCGAATGGCGAAGCGAGTAGCGAACACGCATGTGGAACTGTAGTATTAAACATGGAAACCAACCAATTATACTCGTGCTTCGTCCTCAAGATTAGTATAGGTACTTACCTGTTTTACCTATTCTACTAATTAACTATGTAGTAACGCGTAAGTGTTGCCACAATCAGCACTATTTTATAAAGAAGATACCTCATTTCCGGTCTAAGTACAATAATTAGACCGAAAATGACAAACTTTTTACACATTTCCGGTTAAAATTGACAGATATCCATTTCCCGCCAACATCCACCCCACCTCCGAGTTCACAGTGGCGCTCTCGTCATTCGCTTTTTAGTGCTTAGCCACATCGCACGTTCGCCATCAAAATGCTCAAAAGAAAGCATGATGATGATTTCAAGTATTTAGTTAGTAAAATAAAAAACTAGGAAAAGAAGTTAAAAGAAGTTTAAAAATAAACGTCAATGATCAGCGTCGGAATCTTCAAGTAGTGTAAAAAGTACGTCAAGCTCAAGAGAATCTTCACCAGCTGCGTCACCTTATTCGCTTCATCTGAAAGAGGTAAGTTCACTGCAATTTTTTTTTTTTTTGTACTCCCACGGTGTAAAATAAAAATTTCTGCCTGTCCTTTTTAAAGAAAGACTGATGCGAAGTCATTTTAACCTCAAGGAATGCATCGAAACATATTATGTGTCTGCATTCGGCATCCATGATGCCTTATACCGGTTCCCTAATAAGGGCGAATGTCATAACCGTTGAAGAATGCACTTAGTAACATATGTTCTAGATACTCACTGCATTCGGCATCCATGTGCCAAATTAATCATTCTACACCCACGGTGTAAAATAAAAATTTCCGCCAGTCCTTTTTAAAAAAAAGACTGATGCGAGGTCATTTTAACCTCAAGGAATGCATTGAAACCTATTATGTGTCTGCATTCGGCATCCATGATGCCTTATACCGGGTCCTTAATAAGGGCGAAGGTTATTTATAACCGTTGAAGAATGCACTCGGGAATAATGTTCTAGATATTCACTGCATTCGGCATCCATGGTGCCAAACTAATAATTCTAAACGCGGCACTAACCCGCCACTTTTGAACACCCATGGTGTGACTTTTTAAACCCAATATTTAACCATCACTTCTGTGGTTATTTTATTCGAGATATCTCGATGACAACCAGTTCCTTTGTCTTATAGACAGAGATGAACTTCGCCGATTTGAGTGACGACGGAACAAACACCTGTCTTACCGTTAACTTCGTTAGAGGCGTTGAATCCTGAGCCGTCGACGTCGTCGGTGGGCCTGGCCAACGAAGGTCAGGATGCTGCGAAAACCAATGGACCCCTCACAGATTGAGGAATTTGGTCCCAATAACGATGAACTGGCAAGTCAACTTACTTCCTTGCCACTCATGGCCTTGATAAAGAAAATCGCAAAGATTTATTAAAAAGGTTCCTTAAACCGTCCAATTGTAAAAACGTATTAGCGCCCCAAATGAACCCTAACATCAAGTCTGCAACTTCAAAGCATGTCCATAAGCGTGATAAGTCAATTGAAGTCAACCAAAAACAGATTTCTGCAGCTATTACATGCGTTGGTCGCCTATAAGTGATCAAATTAAGAACGCTGACAGAGTTAACGATTTATTAGAAAGCTTTATGGATGTCAGTCGTATGTTGTGACGTACAGTATCTTCAATCAAATGCTCGATCAGAATCAGTTTGTTATTATAAACAAACTAACTGCCGTTGAGTTTTTTAATTCCATAAAATGAGCGATTAACAAAAATACTTGGTCAAAATTATTCGGCAAGTTTGAATTTAACTGAATGGGTTGGGTTTTTTTTTACCACAGACGTATAATAAGTATACGTCTGTGGTTTTTACCATTTTTATGCAATGAATTATAGATTGTGGTATATAATTTGAAAGGTAATTATAAAAGCTTTCAAATTGTATCAAAAAAATTTAAACTTTAACAATATTTCCTACCTACATATAGGGAATTGTTGCAAAAGGTTGAAGTTGTGGATGTGGCAAGTTTGAATTTAACTGAATGGGTTGGGTTTTTACCATTTTTATGCAATGAATTATAGATTGTGGTATATCATTTGAAAGGTAATTATAAAGGTGTCTCTATCCCTATAGTTAACATTTTTTTCTTTCCGTGCACCAGCTTTTTAAAGCTGTACTATTATTGTATATTGTTATATTTGTTTTATTTTTTGGAAATGTTTTAAATTGTATTGTTTTATTTTAATTTTTGGAAGAGGGGGAATAGTGTAGGGAGGGACACATACATACTCAAAAATAGGTTAAGTTAAATCGTAATCTGTACCGCGTCGTAGCATTGAGTTGTCGTAGCATCTTGCATTGAGCGCGTAGTCTTAGCTATAACTAAGGAAGCATTTTGTAAAGGAGTTCTTGCGTCCCCCCCCCCCTCACGGGGCGATCGCATCATATGAAGCCTATATAAATCTCTCCAGGTTCATGGCAAGTTCATGGGGGTGTTTAGTCAGTAGGAGTCTGACATAACTTCGCCAGCCGCCTGGTGTCGTACTCATGTAGAGTTCACCTCCTCCCTCCTCTCGGTGTTCGGGAGGGTGTCTGCTTCACAGGCGAAAAACAAAAAAAAAGTAAAGGATTTCAGTCGCGAGTATACGGAGTTACGTGGTAAACGTGTGTTTTATTTATCCTTCAGATTTCGTATCCTAAGGGCATTGACTAACCCTTACATTATTTATAACTTCATAGAATTTTCTTTGTGTAGAGTTGACCAACAGTTGCAGGTAATGAATGATGTAATACAAGTAGGTATACCTTATATACATTAGCTATAGCTAATAAAAATTACGATAGTTACTATATTGTTCAGGTCAAGCGGCTCGAAATAACACCCAGCTGCCTTTTAAAGCAAATAAAATGCTAACATTACTAAATGATGTATGTGAACATGTTACCCCGTGGTTTATAATAAAGAACTAAAAGGTGATTTTGAGCATGTAGTAAAATTTGACAAGGAATGTTCTAGTGACTCAAGTAATTACTGTGATGATTTAGGTTGCACACCAATACATTATTAAGAATTTGTTCATTATTTCACATTCAAAATTTATTCACGTATTTTTATTTACGTAATAATTATGTATTTCTATAAATTAAGTGATCTAAATAGCATCCAAAATGATAATTTGAAGACTGATAATGATATTCAATCGATTACTTCAATTATCATTTGATTCAATTTCGTCTGTTATGTCTCAACCCTAGGCATGACCATTTGACACCTGTCACAAGAAACAAGCTTTATTGAACAGACTCGTATAGTTAATTTACTTTTTGCTCGGAACACAACAATGCTATCTACAAACATTGACGACATATTATTATTTTGATTAGATGATAGAACAACAACATTTTTTTTATTTTTTCACGTAATTTAAACTAAATTAGAAATAAATAACGTATAAATAAATTATGTTCCCGGTTTTAAACTGTTAAAGTGACTAAAAAAAGTTTGAAAATGAATTTATCGAAAAAAATAATAGTTTAGTTCCAATTTCTTAAAAGGCTACCTAATCCTAAGCTTCAAAGCACAAATCAAATTGTACTTTAGGTTTTAGGCTCGTATTATAAAACCAAATTTAAACTCAAATCTCTGCTTGAGTACAGTTAGAAAGGAATGGTGCTTTTATTCATCGCAAATATCGCCATCCCTTTCTAACTGTATTCAAGCACGGATTTTAATTTAGAATTTGACTTTAGAAAACGAGAATTAGAATAGTGATACTAATGATCAAGTATCTGTCGGGTTCATCGCGAGGAATTTAAAATTGATTTTTTAAATTGATTTGTTACATCACTAGTGAATGTCAATTTGACATTGTTTTTCTTTTCCAGTTTGAGGAAAATAAAAGGATTTAGCGTACAGCCATGTGTTGTATTTGTGAGCATCTATAGAATAAATAAAATTATGATAATGAATACATATAATGACACAGACGTATAATAAGTATACGTCTGTGGGTATACCTAATATATAAAACGCTTTTTTGTTGCACAGACGTTTATAAGAAGTAGGTAGGTAGGTACGTCTGTGTTTTTTTTGTGATTAATTACACGTCGCAATGACTAGACATTTTACTTGTGTATGAGAACTTGGTCTAAACTGAACCTATTGGGCTTTATTGACAAAGCATAATGCATTTACGATTTTGCATTTTTTACATGACATGGCAACCCTAACGTCTAATTTGAATGGTGGGTGACGTCATCCATCTGACAGCTTGTTTAGCTACCGAAAGTTACGAAATCTACGAATTTCATGGTAACGCGTTTGTTTGGTGTACAACGTTTTGTACGGTCATTTATTATTGTTTTTAGTGGCGTGAATGTGATCGTACTTGTGTACTTCATTTACTAAATACCTTTGTTTTCAAGAGTATTGTGGAACGAAACATTATCATAATTTAGTACTTTTGGCGGCAGCACATGAAGCCACAGAAATAGATTTTCTTGTGCAATCTTTGAATTAGAAGTGTTTGACTTATTATAGTTTGGTGTTGTTCGGTTAAAATAGGTCACGGCCTAACTTTAAAAATTTAGTGAAAGATGGTTTAGGAATACGCAGCTGTAATATAGAAAGCTATGGAAAACCCAACGGTTTCTGGATTGAGGTCAAGGTCGCGTTCGAAAACACCCTTCCTGAGGTCAAGTTGCGACCGGGAGCTGTGCGCCGAGGGCGAAGACCACTCACATCATAAATCCGGAAGGAAAACCCCTGTAAAGAGAAGCACTCCCATAAAGTAAGTACAGAATCTTTTTTCTGTCTGATTCTTACATTTCAACAATAGTTTACAATGAATAATTTGGTCAGACTGTAATTAGTTTTCATATAAACATATGTTAACAATTATTATTATCATAATAACATTAAGGTACAATAAAGTAGAGAAGACACAAAGACGCGATGCAAGTTTGTGCACACTAAGGTGCAGTTCATGGGCTACAAACGCTCCAGAGATGCACGTGATTCAAGCGATTGTGAACCTTGCGGCTGCACCTTAGTTGCGCACAAACTTGCTTTGCGGTGTCTTGTCTAGTTTATTATACCTCAATGCAAAATAACAATAAAAGAAGTTCTTTTTTGAAAGCATTAAGTATTAAGCAAAAAGTCAAAACACCATAGACTAGAACAAATAACACATATTATTATGTATAATCTAGCATAAAATAATGCTGTAGTGTATAACTATAAAAATCTAAATACTTTTACCTTTGGAACATGATTTATAAACAATGATCTACTCTTCAATTCATTTCACAGTAGAAACCTGTACTTAGGTAAGTACCTACTTGGGCCAAAATCACTGTATAATGTATAATAACAAATTTTTCACAATTTATTCTTTGTGCACCATGTCAAGTATCCTTTGGATTTTTTGGGTCTTTATAGAGCTTGTTATATTTATATTGATATTCGTATATAAACATTCTTTTTAAATTAATTTGGCCCAAGTATACAAGAAGTTGTTTTCCCCTTTTCTGTCATAAAGATTCCTAGAGGTTACTAACAATTAAAATATGTCATAAAGATATTAAAAGAGCTCATAGTCTGCAAATTTAAAAATATCCATTCTAGAAATTTATGTAACGTTTCCTCCCTTTATTGATGTATTTTTCTTTTTTGTTTCTGTTTGTCATCAAGCTAGCAATTCATGAATTTATTAATGTAAATATGCTATCTGATTTGTTATCAGCACCTAGCGGTTGCTAACATAATCTGATAATAATTAAAAAGAAAAATCCTTACTCATTCAGTGACTGATGCATTCCTTTAGACCTTACAAGTAATTGGGATGTAGACAAGGCGTAAAGCCACATTTTTCGATACTGCTGATTACTGCTACATAATCTCTTTATTAGATGTTTTGTTGTATATAATTATTAAAATTTAACTTATTAGTGATATACAAATGTTTAATATCTCTATTATATTATGTAAACAAAATCATAAAGGAATATATACAACTAAGTAAATACTCAGCATTTATTAGGAAGTAATAGTTGCAAGGTTATTTATTTATCATGATATCTCTTACAAACTTTTGTTGACTTAAAAAGTGGTTAATTGAAATAGTGAAATGTTTGGATTTATCATGAAGATACAACAGTATGTACCTACAAAATGTTAAGCATATAAGTGCTCTGCACACTTGATTTCTTCATTCATACACTGATAAGCTGATATTAATAATACATGTCTTATGGCGTCTTACAAATTTATCCAAATTTTTTATGTAGGTAAATGTTGACAAAAATTACACAAGGTTGTTTATACAAAAGCTATAGGACAAGTTAGAGACTTCAGTGACATCACAAACAGTTATTGCGTCACTTGTTATTATGGTGCTCATGGCCAAAGTTCTATGGTGACCTCATTATGTCAGTGCTTTGACAGAATGTTTCCACAATATTTCCATAAAATAATTTACCTTAAAAACTACAAAATTTACTGTAAAAGGCAATAAAAAAAAAATAACAAGTATTTAAATTTTTTTTTCACAGACGATAGTAATGCTTGTCTTGCATTTTAATAGGGTGTGTTTACATGATAAAGTGCAAAGAAACTTACATACACACAGACAAACAAATGTAAATCCTTAGGGTCTGTTGTTTCAAGAGTCGATTGATGACTTACCATGGGCTTAGTAGTTTTGCTGTCGAACCAAATAAAGAAACATAAATGTCAAGTAGAGTACAGCCTGTGTATTGTCTGTCCCACTGCAGGGCAGAGCTCTCCATCATTGGACTCAAGTTGTTGCTACAATTATCTTATCTTAGTGGGGCCTGCAGAGGTCTCCCTCTCGCAGCAGCATGTCGACCTATTGGGATCTTTTGTGCGTCCCCGTCCTATCACTCTGTTTCCTCAGTGAAAATTACTGCCATAAGTTTGGCAATGTCTCTAAGGGCGAAGAGCCTTAAATCTTCTGGTTTCGGGTAGACCAATCCCATGAGACTCAATCTTTTTCCAGCAAGGGAGTCACAGTCACACAGTAAGTGTTGCATGGACTCCGTTTTTTTCCCACATGCCCTGCACACGCTGTCTGTTGCTAGTTGCATTCTATGGAGCATTTGTTTTGTAGCAGGTCAGGGCTCCGTTGATTGTTCGTGCCTGCCATTTGCTACCTCCGCATTTGATTTTACTCCGTCCTAGGGTGTCTCTGTCGCTACAATTAATGGGTATGTCTTAGGCACGAATTATACAGAAAAGGCGTAAGGTGAAGGCGCGGCGCAGGCACAGAACAATTGTAAAAATGCAGGGAATGCATTGTAAAAATCCAAAACACATTTGCCCGACCTGGGAATTGAACCCTGGTCCTCCAGCTATCGGGCTGAGCGTTTAGCCACTCTGCCACCTAGGAGGCCTAGGCTCGTATTCTAAAACCAAACTCACACTCAAATCGCTGCTTGAGTACAGTTAAAAAGGGATGGCGATCTATGCGATGAATAGCACCATCCCTTTCTAACTGTACTTAAGCAGAGATTTGAGTGTGAGTTTGGTTTTAGAATACGAACCTTGTTAGAAACATAAATTCGATTGAAATACCTGTGCACGTGCAAATATTATGATAGATAGGATGCATTAATGTGTTTGATAGGCATGTACAATGTAGATAATGTCTTTATCTTCTATCAAGAAGTAATGATTAATGGGTGACTTTGAAATATCAAATTATTTGCCTGCCTTATGGTTGTGACCTTTATTTTATTTAGTAGATTATTTTCACACATCAACGTTGCTGATCAATGTTCAACCATCTTTCTTTTAGGCAGCTGCATCAGCCTACCACCAAGTCGACTAAAGAGACTATAACGGAAACTGAGGAAGAGCACAATGCGCCCGCGCACCGTACGCGCCACTCCACGCGCGTCGTCGAGAACACCAGCGACTATTCTTCGGGTGAGAGCCAGGACCGGCTGAGGGGGCATCGCAAGGAGATCTTTCAGGTAATCTCAATGTGGCATATCGTGTTATCCCCTCGACCCCTCATCTGTGGCAAGGACTCCTAGAGCTCGATAACAATATAAATTCTATTGTGTCTGGTATTTCAACAGGTGACCTATTATAGTCCAGAAAACTACCGGCACTCCCTACTATATCGTCGTAAACTCTGAGATCTTCCTTGTATGTAATAATATAGGTCATTGTTGTGTTTGATCGAGATCTACGTCACGATACACTTGGCTAGACGATTGTATTTTAAGCGCTTCATCTAGAAGGCTACTACTCCAGTGAGAGATAGGACAGGCTGAAGGGGCATCAGAAGGAGATCTTTCAGGTACTCTCATTGTGGCATATTGTGCTTTACATACCGGCCGGCACCGGCAATTTGCATCCAACGTGCATCGTCGTACGTAAAGTCTGGGATCTTCCTGGTAAGTAATTAAAAGTCATTATGATGTTATTGTTCCATTTAACTTTTGAATGCTCTTTCGGCGAGAGCTAGAACATTCAAAGGGAAATTCAGAATGGTTCCTAAAACTTTTTTTTAATTGTGGGTCGGCTTGCTGCGGTGTTTCTGCAATGTATAAAATCTACTAAGTATACATACGTATTACCGTAGTCCACTTTTCACCAAATAGCGACTGCATATGTGCAGTCAGCGTGACAGGTGGTGAGCCCATCGTCGCTCTTGTTGGATGTATGTGCAGTCTTTCTTTAGTCCGTTAGTCGCCTTTTACGACACCCAAGGGAAGAGGTGGTAGTATTCTTTCACCGAAACGCAACACGGTTAGGATAAGATACTAAGTATATCAAAAATAGAAAACCAAACCTAACCAAGTTATCTATTGTATCAGATTTTGTGTCTCTCCATTAAAACTTCTGCTGCAAGTAGAAGTAAAAACCTTGTCTTAAGTATAATATAAATAGCTATGGTAGGTACTTAAAGAACGTAAGTGGAAGTTTCGATTTAAAGTTCAAATAGTCCCTTTTAACATTTATTAGATAGATACCATTGAAGCTTTCGCCCCCTTGATCCCATCCGTCTTAATTGAAATATAATTATAACGCGAGCATAAATAACAATCAGGTAATTGAGTTTAACAGACGCCCACAGTCCCTGCGCGGAAGCAGGCTCATCCATTAGTTTTATGTAGGTACACATGTGACGTGAAAAGAAATGCAGTAAAATGTTTACTTCTTTTAAATATTATGGTTTGAAAGATATACGGACATAATTAAATAGTTTGAAAGTTATACGGACTTATTAAACTGAGGTTGAATTTTTCACATTTATCAGCGATAAGCTAAATTCATAAAAGCGCAATACTTACTTAAATCTTTTTGTTTCCAAAACCAAAGATCAAGTTTTTAGAATAGCTGTGTCATTTATGTACATCGTTTACTCAGAAAACTACAAATTTAATTCATCCGCGAAATTACTTTCGTGAAGAACGGCGCGCAAAAGAGTTTGCCAAATACCTAGTACGTGGAAAATATATTATGTGTTTACATTGTAAAGTGCTTCATTAATATAAAAATAGCCAAGTTAGCATTCCTTCTCACGTTCATCAATGCGTTTTTGTTTCAAAACACATACATACATTCTGAGAAGAATTTCTTGCCTAACCGAATTGTCGCGGACTGGAACAAACTACCAGCTACCCTATCGGCTAAAAAATATAAATATGGGCATGGGCTTCACTTGACATTTGAAGCCCGTAATATGCCCACATAAGGACAAAATATGGGCAAATGTCAAATGAAGCCCATGTCCATATCCATATTTTTTAGCCAATAGACCCGCTGATGAAGTCATAAACGCATAGACTATCAATTCACTCAAGAACAAGCTGGATAAATTCCCCAAACGATTAGACACATACGCATCACCTCATTGAGCTTTTTATTGTGTTTTACCCCAAGTAATAATAAATAATAATACATAAACTTACGACTATTATCCCCGAAGGGTTAGTCAGAGACTAGGCAATGAGGGCCGCAAAAGCAGTCTACTGCCACAGTCACCAAATAACAACTGTAACTGTACAAGTGCTCAGCGTATATGTGGTTAACATTAATAAGTCATTAGTCCGTTAGTCGCTTTTTTCGATACCCATGGAAAGAGATAGGTTGGTAGTATTCTATTGATGAGCTGCCACCACACAGTTGCATGAACCCTTTTTTTTTATTGCTAAAAATATTATGTCTGTCTCAATGTTCATTGAGACGATCCAAATTTTCCTTACACGAGCTAAAAACCATTAAAAGAAGCCGTATCAAAAACAGGAAAAACATAATACGACCAAATATAACTTTGAAATCAAACTTCCCCCGCTAAGGTTTATTTTCGTTACCCGCGGTACGATATGGCTATTATTATTACCAACCATCTGTGGGCTTTCAGTCTCGACTCGAGGATAGCATAAGCAATAGCATAGTGTTTTTTGTCTGCACATTTTGAGTGAACTAGAGTGCCTAATTGCTCATTTGTGGCGTTGATTCTTGACCTAGTTATCTCGTGCTTTATTTAGACCATTCCAAGGAGACACCGCCGGAAGGTACGTGACATGTTGCTATGGGGATGACTGGAAACTTGCGTCTTGCAAGTGAAACAGAGAATCGATATACGTAGTAGTACTAAGTGTGCGTACGTTGGAGATGTATTCTCGGTCGGCCAAGGTCAGTTTTGTAACTAGACGAAGTTGTAATCAGCGCAGTATATGCAGGGCCTATTAAAACCGGCGTAGTCTTTAAAGCAAGTGCTATCTGTTTGATTGATGTAGATAATATTAGTCGGGTACATAGGCAGGTATGAGTAAAGTACCATGCACAGATAAATTCAAAGCGGGAGAGCATGACAATGGGTCTTATAATTTATTTTTTAAATATACAAAAAAATGTACTTATTTAGTTACTTATCCTTGTTATTTGTTATTAAGATCAATGCAAAATCGTATGGTTGTAAATCAAATATTAATCTATTAAAAAATATGTTTTTGGGTGTACTTAAACATTTTAAATGAGAGTATCACAAAAAAATTCAAGCCTAGATCATGGGATACCGATATTAATGCGGATGCGGACGTAGTCACAAGCTGTCGCTGGTATAGAAATTAATAATTTCAACAGTAAGTAAAGTAGAGTAGTAAATCCTGAATTGAATAAGCATTGTATATTTTCGGTGATCCGCACCACAAGCTACATAATATTAATAATATGCCTACGGTACATAGCAACTGCAGTACATTTAATTCATAATATCAACTTCCGCTTCCACTTTAAAACGATTCTCGTTGTTGAATTTAGCCACGAAACCATTGATTTTTCGTGACTCGCATTACCTCGCATTACTTCGCAAGTTGCCGTACAAATAACTTTTACTCATATACGGATTACGGATATATTACATGTTAGATAGGTATACTGGTATCAACTAATAATTTGAAAACATATGTTAACCTTTTTTTGCAAAATTTTATAATATACTTACAAACTCGGATACGGAAACACTCTTAGAATGAGGGTTCTATCAGACAGAGCGGTCACGCGTTCAAGCGTTCCGCGTTCCTATGTAAACGAAGAACGCAAAACTGACTTCTTCAAGGAACGCGGAACGCTTGAACGCTCTCTGTCTGATAGAACCCTTATGAGTTTACACCACACATTTTATTACATAATTAATTATGCCTACTCTCACAGTAAGTAAATAAACACAGACATCCTTGACATAGTCCTTGTCAACCATTGTATTCACACAGGTTGGATTGTATTGTATTTAAATACCTGAATGGCAAACTTTCTTACGACTAAATATTATTTTACAATTGTTTTATTTATAAGCATTTTTCAATTATTTCTTTATCAAGTTTGTCAAATACATGTCCTGCAAATAATTTATTGGGCAAAGCTTACTTAAATATTAAAGAAGCATTAATTAATTGTCTAGGTAAGAAATAACTGAGACTGAATAAAAAAAAATAGGAGAAAAAAGTTTTGTGCTTGGTTTTTGAATATTACAAATACAATAATCATTGTGTAAAATCTTTACAGATGAAATAAAATAATATGTAAGTACCTAAATGTTTTTTGGTAAATCAATAGTAAATCATTTCAATATACGTTACGCAGGTAACTTAACTTTTGTAATTAATTTTTCTATTGTATTTTAATACTTCCGGTTTCGGGTCAAGTTTGTTTGGCTGCTTTCTTTACTTACTGCTGCGCTAAAACAAAAGTTTGCATTGATTTCGTAAAATATATAATTATTGTTTGTAGATAAAAGTTTTACTTAAGCTAGTAAAAGCCAACGAAACCGCTCCCGCGTTTGCTATATTCGTGTCGTCATATTCAATGTCAAAGTCCTCGCTCCAAATCCATGAATCATAGATGCATTACTAGTTGGTACAGCGTATACAGCGTAAGACCGCTTCACGGTTCGATTAGCACTCCCAGTGAATTTCATCACTAAGGCTTTTTGTTATCATAGCTGTTACTGATGATATCATCGCTGAGTACCGGCCGCTGAAGTGGTTTTTGGCTGTATACAAACTCTTTAGTAAAGTTTTATGTGTATCCATAGGTTTGAATGATCCTCATGTGCTTACAATTGTGATTAATTAGGGACTGTTCGTTAATAACGTTAAACGATTTGGGGGAGGGGATCCGTACAAATTTTATTTTTGAATAATTTAATGCAAAAAGCTACCTTACGAATCTTATGTATTATGATAGACTAGCGGCCGCTCGCGGTTTCACCCGCGTGGTTCCCGTTCCCGTGGGAATATCGGGATAAAAAGTATTCTATGTGTTAATCCAGGTTATAAACTATCTGTATGGCGAATTTCATCCAAATCCATTCAGTAGTTTTTACGTGAAAGATCAACAAACATCCATCCATACTTACAAACTTTCGCGTTTATAATATTAGCAGGATAATTGTATACATATATTCGCGATTAGTAATAATGAATCTGTGTCATGTAACTTTCACTATACATTATAATAATATGTAACTGCTGAGATTGAAATAATTGTTTTCAAACTTATTTCAAAACGCGGTATGATTATCTAATCTGGTTTAGAACAGAGAGCTGATTCTAAGTTTGTAAATGTGAAAACGTTTCTATCGCATTTGAGTTAAGTTTTGACAGATAGATAGATCTTAATGCTAAGTAAATGAGATCGAGAATCTAACTCTTAACTTAAACGCGATAGTAACGTTTGCACATTTACAAACTTACACTCAGCTCTCTGGAGCCTCTCTCTATAATCGTATCCAAAACTTCGTTGGCCCGTATATTGTCGTACAATCAAAGACATATAAAAGATAGACAGGTTACACGCTAACATTATTGCATTTTAAAGTGCTGCAAGTAGTACTATATCTACGTATACAGTAATTTATTATGACACGTTGCGCTAACAAGAGATGTGTCTCTTAATAATGTGTTATGTGGTTAGAAAGAGATAAATATACATCTCGCTCTATACGCATGTGAGTTTCCATGGCAACGGCCGCCAGTAGACCACGCTAACATAGCCTGTTTCACTCTCACGCATAGAACAGATTACATCTCACTCTTTACCCACGTGAGGAGCAGCCAGCAGTTTATTTATCGGGCATTTAATGTTTAATTTTAAAAAATCAGTATTTACGAATGAAATGTCACGTTTTTCTCGTCTCTAAAAGTTGCCGTGTAATTTGTGGACCGCCTAAAAACACAGGAAGGCATTTTGGCCACGAAAAACTTGATAAATTCACGCGCTGTAGCGATGTATAGCCGGGACGCGAGAGCGTGCCTGACTGAATGCGAGTCGGGCAATTACCTTACATTCGTATTGCCATTCTAGAGCGTGTACAACGCATCTATAACTTTATACATCATTGCGTACAATGCGGTTTTTTTACAAGCGATTAGCACAGTACACACCCCTGCAGATCGACCTATTCAGGACTGTCAAATTTTATCAATCGATATTCATCTTTATGCCCCAGTGACAATGTCCAAATTATAAGTCGAAGAAATTTGGCCTTCACGCTAATATTCCGTGAGAGGGTGATATTATTATGCCAGGCGAGCCAGCCCAATTCGTGCCGCAACGCAGCGTGGCTCTACCACTCAGACAGTGTCACTCATTTAAGCACCATTCTCCCACGTGTATGATACCGAAGGGTAAACCTAAGGACGCGAGTTACTTTAACCCCCAATACTTTGACTAACATACTTAATACGTAGACTGAAGTCTAAACTTGCCTTTTTTGTCACCAGAACGAGATCAACAACCAGTATGAGCGGGTGTCGACCAGCACGCGCGGGTACAGCACGCTCGCGGACGTCACCCTCAGCCCCATCACGACGCAGAACGTGACGCGCGACCGGTGAGTGGCACACGCTAAGCCATAGATATAAGCAAAAGAGCTTTTTCCATTTGTTCCGGCTTCGTCGTATTCCTGGTTCGACGTATTCCAGATTCGTCGTAATACAGTCCACCTTAGTACCTATCATATTTGTTATTAAATAAAAAACCGAATACAAATTGTTACTTATTTAAGTAAACAAATATGAACAAAAAACTCTCCTCGATAGAACAAAAAACAGTTTGTTACTAATTTAATAAATTCATAAAATGAAACAATTAAACTCATAATTCACTCATAAGTCTAGAAAGGCATTCAATATAATTTTTAAGAGTTATTTTCTTAAGATTGTACAGTCAAGGTGTAAAAATATGTACCTAATAATTACTAAACCTAACCAAAATATATTTATGTATATTTTTAAACGTTTTTAAGAACTTAAAGATTCGTTGGATATACAGGGCGTCCTACGGATATGCCACATGGAGGGAAAGTACCTTTAATATTGTAGATGGAACATTTTACTGAAAGAAGACATTATTTGAATATAAAAAACAATTTAAACTGCTTTCATAGATATTTAAATAATTACATGGTTTAACCGGGAATCGAACCCGTTACATGAGAAAAATAATCATTCTGTTGCTTTATCACACCGATCGAAAAGCTTCATCTTAAGGATTATTTTTTGCTAAGTAACATAGTGTCACAAATAAAAGGAAGACTATGAATTTTAACATTTTTAATACAAAATTAATCAATTTATGTATGTATTTATTTCAATGTCAGTTGTATGTCCTTACGGCAATGTCAGCTTTTCATTTTTCGGAACAAAATTTCACATCAAATGTTAAAATTCATGGTCTTCCTTTTATTTGTGACACTATGTTACTTAGCAAAAAACAATCCTTATGATGAAGCCTTTCTATCGGTATGATAAAGCTACAGAATGATTATTTTTCTCATGTAATTGTAATTATTTAAGTACCATAATATTGAAATAATTACCATGTAATTATTTAAATATCTATGAATGCAGTTTAAAATGTTTTTTAAATTTAAATAATGTCTTCTTTCAGTAAAATGTTCCATCTACAATATTAAAGGTACTTTCCCTCCATGTGGCATATCCGTGGGACGCCCTGTATATTAATGTGCCTACTCGACTGTACGTATTACGACGAATCTGGAATACGTTGAATCTGGAATACGACGAATCAGAAATACGACGAATCCGGAACATATCACTTTTTCCATTCTCCTCTATCAGCCGTCACCTGTAGGCCTAGCATGCGCAACACGAGATATGTCGCGGAAGATATTCTCTCTTCCTTCAATGGTGGGAACGACAAACTATCTCGGTTAGAGTTGTCAAAATTCGATAAAATTATGCTGCATGTTATGGTTTGTAGACAAAAATACCACAGACAAGTAAAAACCGCTATTATGTCTATTTTTGACATATCGTGTATAGACATAACACGAGAAAACAGTTCGAGAAAATTTTCTCGTGTTGCGTACATGCTAGGCCTAGATGCAGTCACTCCTTTCCCATTCATATAATTTATGCAGTTCATTCTTTTCCTCCATCCATCAACACTTAAGAAAATGGTTGATGATCCTTAGCTATGATCAAACTGAGTCTCTAATATATAACTAAATACACACACACAATCACTCACACGCGCACATACACCCACACACACACACTCATACACATATACACAAAAACACACACACACGCATACTTCTTTCTGGTAATTAGTTTGTATACTTTAATTATTCTAAAGTCGGATTTCAATATGCTTATTTGTTAATTTAATTTGTCATTTGAAGTACCTTTGTTAACGAAGAGGGCACTGGCCTCTGTCACTCAGGTGATAAACCTAAAATAGAGGTCAGGGACTTCACCACAAATATGTAACAATTATGTGACAATAAATATTTCTTATTTCTTATTTCTTTCTTTCTTACTTTAAATCTCTGGAAACCGTATGGCACATTTTCTATTATGTGGCTACGAACGTCTGAATTCAACATTGCGTGTAAGGCCACCAAACTTTGTAAACGCGTCGTGTTTCGTTATAAAATAGCTCAGTAATACGACAGTTTCAACATATTACATCCGTTTGGATGACACGACACGCGAACTTTCATGAGGGAAATCGTTCCTGGCGGTGCCTGTGTAAAGGAAGCTAACAATAACACCGCTAACCACCTTATACATTGTAAGTTAAGTTCAGTAATAAACTTATTGTTCACTGTTCAGTGAACACTAAAGTCTTAACTAAAAAGATTTAGGTTCTTGGAGGTTTATTGCTAATACATTTAAAGATGAACGATAATGTTAATGCATTCTAATTAATGATGTAATTGACATGTATTCAGGTCACCTGCGGAATATTATCAAATGAACTATAAAAACACAAAATTATAAATTTTAATTAAGCTGTCTGTTGATTATTCATTACACAACACAACATTGATTATACAACTTTTTCACATCAATATAAACAACATAGTGATACATTTGGACTGCTTCCAATTATTTTGTTACGCATTCAAAACGACACAAATCGCTTGCTTACGCAAGTTTAATACAGTAAGCTCTAAACATACCTAGATGCATATAATCACGACTTTTATCACCGAATGGTTAGTCAGAGACCCTGGCAATGAGGACTGCAAAAGCAGTCCTCTACCATAGTCCAATTTTCACCAAATAGCGACTGCACTGCATGTGCTTAGCGTGACAGGTGGTAATTCCATCGCTGATGGATGGTACAGTCTTTAGTCCGTTAGTCGTCTTTTATGACACCCAAGGGAAGAGAGGGGGTGGTAGTATTCTTCCACTGCTACATGACACTGTATTTATTATTTACGGCTCTATTCACTGACAGAAAAGGGAGTTTAATGGCGCGGTAGTATGTGCAGTGCAAGGTGGTCTCTTTAACCTTGATCCCCACTCGAAGTATTGTCATGAAATGGCTTTGCAACGCACAATGCAATGACAAATTTGAATGCTAATTAGTTCATTATTTCGCGACAGACAGTTGCCGGCAGGTGAAGCGACTTGTATTTCCTGCTAGTAAGTTAATTAAACAGACCGTGTCTGATACTTTTACTTGATAGTTCTTGAGACGTCTCTGGTTTATTATAAGTATTACTTTTTTATTGTATTTATCAAACTAAAGTTCAAAATTGTGCTGAACAAAATAAATAAGTGTTGTAAGTAAACAACAAATAATTTCTTGAAATATGATTTTACTGTAAAATATGTAAGGTTCAGTGAAGTAACGTCTTGTTTCATGGAACATGATAACGAAGGCTAAAACAAATCCAATCGAAATAGCTACTACCAAGCCCTACCAAGCCAGGTACATCCAGGAAGATGTATAGCTAATTCTAATTATTCTGTTTGCTTTTGGAAGACCACCTTCTCCCCATCATTGCGCCAGCCTGTCCCCACCACACATACATACATACACACACATATACATACTTACACACATACATTCATACACATTAAGGTTGCCAGCTTTTTTAGGACAAATAAAGTTTTTTTTTCATTTTGTAAGAACAAAAACAAAGTACGCAGCATAAAAAAGAGTATTTATTTATTTGTCTTTATAAACGTATTTTTTGTTGCTCTTTGCGACATTTAACAAATAGGATGAAATGTTTACTAGAAAAAAATCAACCAGTCTCAGGAAGCCCGAATCGGATTCGAACCCATGACCTTTGGATTGCCGGTCCACTGCTCTAACCACTAAGCTACCGAGACCTCAGAAGACTGGTTGATTTTTTTTTCTTGTAAACATTTTATTCTAAATCTATTTAGCATTGTAAATGCAAAATTTCAATAATAAATATTTAACAAATATGACAAATATTTGTCGTTGTTTGAACGTAATTAGAGTATTTTATTGTAGGTACTTTATTGGTGTCGTAGATTATAAAGTACGCCTACATGAAAAGAGGACAATACTCTATTTTAGAGTACGGGTGGCAACCCTAATACACACATACATAACATACATACACACATCCTACTAATATTAAAAACGCGAAAGTTTGTAAGTATGGATGGATGTTTGTTACTCTTTCACGTAAAAACTACCAAATGGATTTAGATGAAATTCGGCATACAGATAGTTTATAACCTGGATTAACACATAGGATACTTTTTATCCCAATATTCCCACGGGAACGGGAACCACGCGGGTGAAACCGGTGGCCCCTAGTACATACATACATTACGCCCGTTTCCCAGAAAGGTAGGCAGAGACAACGGTCAGCAGAGACGCTTTCCATTTTCTACGATCCTGACACGTCTTTTGCTTCATCTATACACTCTCTTAAGAGGGTTTACGCATTTCCGCTTCCCATACAAACTTCTAAGTCGAGATTTCTAAAAACGATTAAGACAATTTCAATGAAACTTTACATGCTAAAGTAACATACTGAGATCTAAATAGTACAGTGATCTAAATAGTTTGTTGAAAACATTAAAAAAAACGCTTAAATAACTGAGTTAATGCGATTTTAAACTTTCTATAGTGGACTTTAAATCGCAATAACTCAGCTAAATAAACCTTTTTTTAAAATGTTTTCAACAAACTATTTAGGTCCTTGTATTTGGCTTTAGCATGCAAAGTTTCATTAAAATTGTCTTATAGGTTTTAAAAATTTTTGACTTAGTAGTTTGTATGGGAAACCGTAATGCGTAAACCCTCTTAACGTAAGCTGATGTTATGATTTTGGTTTGATCACACTGATGTGTGTGTGATGTGCGTGCAGTTCGTTCAGGTTCGGCAGCCCGGCCCACAGCGCGTGCTCCACGGACAGCTCGTTCGCGGAGCAAGCGCTGGCCGACACCAGCCTACTGCTCGACCGTGACCCAGCAGTGGAACACCTCCCGTACCGGCTGTACAAAATGGCCGGCGAGTACTGGAAGTGAGTATATAATTGTTTATAATCATAATCATTTATTTATTTGTTATCACAGGTAAGTAGTACAGGGTGTTTTAGTTACAGGTTGAATAGTCCCTCCATGATATAGTTTACGACATACGAAAAACATTAATCTTTTATTTAACCTAAATCAAAATTAACCAAACCCAAATTAAAACAAGTATCAAATTAACAATTGAAATAATGTCGACATTTAAGAAATAGACGACCTCCGTGGTCGAGTGCACGCCGGGTCTGGCGTCGCGTTTTCTCTGAGGTCCCGGGTTCAATTCCCGGTCGGGACAATTAGAGAAAACTGTTTTTCTAAATTGATTTCGGGTTTGGGTGTTTTTTCTATGTTTATGTAAGTATATTTATCCGTTACCTTACCATATTAACGAGTTTCAAAAGAATACTCATCTTGGTCTAGATAACTGGTGTGAGCGTTAACAAATTTAATAATTAATTTTAATAATTAAATTAAGAAATACAAAATTAAATCATACAATACAAAAAACAAACTAAAATCAAAATAAAATGTCAAAATAGGAATTTACAAACAAATGCAAATAAAACACTAGAATGAATCATTAAAGATTAACAAAATGTTCAAAACTATTCTAATTTTAAGCGCTATTGCAACATTTATTATTTAATTCATCACTACTTTTAATTATCTATATGTTGTTTTAAATTTATTTTAATTCTGCGCCGGTTCTGGCTGTTGGGGATCAATTTCCGGTCGGGTTATTTTAGAAATAACAGTTTTTAATATAATTTCGGGTCTGGGTGTTTTTTATGTTTAATTAGTATTTTTATCCGTTATCTAGTTTAACCATTCTAAACGGTGCGCTAAGGCCTCGCATCATTAAAATCAAATATCGCTACAATTAATAGGTAAAAATAGCTTAAATTGGCTGTTTTCTATTAGCTGTTATTCAAAATATTTTAGATATTTCGCACTGAAATTTTCAATATGTATTACAGAACGTATGTGTGAGGGGATGACTGTTTCCAAAACACGATTGGAAACACCTTAAATTACCTCTAAAATTTCATATAAATGCACATTACGACCGTGTTTTACAATAATAATTCCTATAAAATCATAAACACAAAGGTATTTACCGTTTCGATTTCTTGCCTGATTTGGATTTTCAAAAAACAATTTTTATTAATTTTTAATAAAAATGTGAATAGCGCTTACGAATTACCGCAGACCCCGCACCGCACAACACCCGCGAGGGCCCGGAATAACGGGGGACTTTCAGCTGACCGCCTAACCCCCCTTAATTACCACCCTTGCCAGATGCGGGCTGGCGATCACAAACCTGGGTCACATTGAAAAATATGAAACTAACTTTACCCGCCCAGGGAACTGAACCCTCTCCAGATATCGGGCCAAGCGGTTTACTATACTTGTTCACAGAGGTGTTTTCGTATTATGCGATAAACAGAACCCTGTGTCTGTCACATAAGACAATGTTTTCGAAATCGGGATCAGTATGAATGTAGATAAGTACATAATATCGCAATCAAAATAAAAATGAACGGCTGCATCTGTATGGCTAATTGTTTTTTTTTTGTTGTATTTGTCATTGTCAGAGCAAGGGTTGTCTTTTTTGACCAGTTTTGGAAACTCGTCACGGGATACATAGTTCACGCGAACGAAGTCGCGGGCGGGCCGCTAGTTTTCTATACTTATATACTAATATTATAAAGAGGAAACATTTGATTGTTTGTTTGTATTGAATAGGCTCCGAAACTACTAGACCAATTCAAAAAATTCTTTCACCGTTAGGAAGCTACACTATCTCCGGGTGACATATTATATTTTCTTAAAAATCAGGGATCCTTACTAAAACTCAAAGAAATTACTTAAATGGCGTGCACTTAGAAAACTAAACTATTGATGATACAATAAAATAATGTACTATGGCTTTGCAGAACACACCATTATCTACAAAAAGTGTCGCGATAGCATATGTCTAACTATTTTAGTTACGTCACAATGAGTGTTTTTGGGAGGGGAGTCATTTTGAAAATTCGTCACGGGGTACGGGGTCCACGCGAACGAAGCCGCCGGGGCGGTCTGCTAGTGTTATATAAAATTATAAATAACATTCTAAGTAGGTTTCTGTAGATTGGTATGTCGAATTCCTTTAACGCTTAGCCCTGTCGCGTGTCCAATATATGACTAAGTGTTTTGAATTTCTAACAAATGTTTTATGTCTGCACTTCGCCTTGAGATCTTGTTTAACATTCACGTTATTCAGTCTGTAGTATTAGAACCAGTTAGTATTAACCATTAAACGGTTTATGACTAAATACATGCTCAACAACCGTATTTTCATTTCAACTTATTGAATTCTATTATTTTAAAGTTTTTTTTCCAATAAGCGTCAGGTTTTTGTATGCCCAATATATTTGTTCAAAAATATTCAAATGTGGGTAATACCTAAAAAAATACGTTTCGTAGTTATAAATGTGCCTCAGTTGCCAGCTGGCTGGACATGCATTGACATAGTTTTAATATTTTTAGTTTTAGTATAATTTTATTTTGATTAAATTATCTTCTGATTTATTAATTCGACAATATGACTAATTTATTAACTGTTACGGATGTGGAAACGATTGAAGAAGTGTTTACTGTAAGGTTAGTATGCTAACGTTTACGTTTTAAATGATAACTACAATAGTACGAATGGTTTGTTATTGTTCAAGTTTGAAGTCTTAATAAGAAGAGTATTTAAACACACTGTAATTAAAACTCATTTTTACCAGATTTTGGCTGTTAAGAAATGTGCTGTTGATAGTTTAACATAACTCCTAATTATGAAGGTGTTCATACTGTATTCATGAAAATATTAGTATAATTATAAATTTGGTACTTATTATTTTACAAAATTCGCAAGCATGCAATATTCGTACTTCCTGTCCGATCACACTTTAAAATATTTTTCCTTATCCACTAAACATAGTTATATTTAAAACGGAGTCCACGGAGTATTCGCACTTTCCAAAACGCTACGACTCGCGACAGTGCTAGTAGTGTAACAACAAATATAAATTGTGCTATATTTGAAACACAGGCTGCACTCAAATGTCAAACCCACCAAACGGTGCGGCTGTACTGCATTATACCGTTTTACGAAAGTGAAATATTCTATTTTTTTTACTTACAGACTTTGTAACGACATAGTTATTGTAATGAGTGATCGTTATTTACTAGTGAAGTGTTGTGTCTACTTGTTTGAATTGACTGTGGCCAATCATGTATGAAGGGCTGAGATACTCTGAATTAGTCAGGTAATAAAGTTGTACCATACAAAAGAACAATGCACATAGGTCAGGTATTGTTATTGAATGATAAGCTTGAGAATGGATAGACCAGCATAGTCTTTAATACTATGCAGTTTCTAATATAGTCTGTGTTTTGTGTAAACCGCGTGGAAACCGATCGTAAACCAGCTTCTTCATCATTAATAATTTTTTATTATTCTTGATTGAAATATCAAATAGAAAACGTAAAAAAGTAGTAGAAATCTATATCTGAAGAAGAGATGCTTTAATCAAATATGTATAACTTATTGACAGTACTAAAAGTGATCTTTATTCTTTCAATATATCATTCCTTTTCTCTGATATATTCATCATATATTATTATTATTCAAAGAATGTTTATGGTGATAAATAGTTGTGGGTAAATTTTAAACAAGTACTTAGAGTGCTAAATTTGACTTGACTGAATTAACTAAATTGTACTGATTTACCAAGTTGAGTATTTCTCTCTTACGAGATAGCGCATATGCGCAGGTTACCCTTTATTATTATTCTCTTTATTAAATATACATCTTAAGATAATTCTTTTACAATATTTTATATAAAAACATATTTTCAATATAAATATTATAAAAAACTTAACCTAGGTTGCCACTGGCAGCGGGGATAGACCCAAGCTATCGGTGGTTAGGGCTGCACAGTGAGGAACATCCTGACAATACATGCCGTGTCAAGGAGTTCTGCCTTTTGCATCTGACTCTTGACTCAACCTTTCAGCGAGAGCCTCTCTAGGTGTTATCTCTCTATTTTGGGGGGTTAAAGTTACTCGCGTCTGTAGGTTTATCCTAGAGACCCCACACGTGACCCTTGGGTGGTGCTAAATGAGTGACACTGACTAAGTGGTAGAGCCACGCTGCGTTGCAGCACGCATTGGGCCGGCTCGCCCGGCGTAATACCACCCTCTCACGAATATCCGGCGTAAAATAATGGCACTCGGTGCTGTTGTGTTTCGTCCGGCCAGTGAGGGTTCCGGAGGCCCATCTAATGCCACCCCTCTCACAATTCCTATTCCTTCCTTAAAGGACGGCAACGCGCCTGCGATTCTTTTGGTATTGCGGGTGTCCATGGGCGGCGGTGATTGCTCTCCATCAGGTCACCCGCCTGCTCGTTTGCCTCCTTCTTTTATAAATAAAAAAAAATATTATTTTTATTTAGCCCGGCTTGTCCCACTGCTGGGCAAAGGCCTCATTAGTAATGTTAATTATGGCCATTTCGTTTCCAGCAAATACCCAAAGACGGATTACACGTACTCCCCGCTGTCCAAGGACCGCGTGGAGCTGGCCCCGGGTCAGGTGGCTGTCCCCAACATGTCGCGGCGCTCATTGTCGCAGTTCCGAGTGCAGGGGCCCGTCACGTCGGCAGACGAGGTGGATCGCTTGGCTGCCACTTGGACGACTAACGCTATACGAAAGAGATACACTGTGAGTAGCATATTAACTTAGTTTTTTTTAAATTTATTTTCCACTACAACAAATCTGCATATAATAGAATTGCATACACAAAAACCTCACTGGGTTTATCCCTGTTTCTCTCGCACTAGCACCTTTACTCAACAGGAGAAAATGCATTATGTGCAATGCAATACATATATACCCTTATTTAAGTACCTACTTATTCATATTTTTTTTCAAGTGCTTTTGAACTGAAACCCAAAAATGGTGTTGTAAAAGGCGACTAACGGACTAAAGACTGCACATACATCCAACAGCATAGAGCGGCGATGGTCTCACAACCTGTCACGCTGAGCAAATGTGCAGTGGTAAGGTAATTTGGTGAAACATATACTATTGCAGTGGACTGCTTCTGTAGTCCTCATTACATATTCTTTGATTAACCCTTTGGGGATAATAGTCGAATCTATGTATGTATGTTTCACTACATAAATGATGTGAGATCGCCCAAAACCTTGATATTATTTTGGTACCGTCTGCTAAATTATGTGAACAGACGTGGTGGACTTCCTTTAGACGCATAAAACCATAAACGTGAAACACCAACACTCTTGCTATGTATTATTTTTTATTTAAGTATCTTAAAGATAAAAAAGAGTTTTTCTCAGACAACTTTAAGGGTGGATTCGACCAAACTGGAATAAGACTTACTCCGAGATTAGTCCATACAAATTAGGCGTTTAATCTAGGTATAAGACCTTATTCCAGTTTGGTCGAATCCACCCTAAGTCCATTAAGTGTTAGTAACAAAGAAGACTTATCTTGAAGTGATATCGCCCAAAAGCTCCATATTATTTGTGGTGCCATCTTCTCTATATAAGGCGACTGCTAGAAACCGCAAGAAACTGCAAGGGCTGGTCAGCCGGCCTAGCATGCGCGACACGAGAACTCTTCTCGACCCGTTTTCTCGTGTTTTATTCATTTATCTCTAATGTCTATCGACACTAAAGACCCATGGATGCGCTTAGATCTCTACATAATATGTCAAAAATAGACTTAATAGTAGTTTTTGCATAAACTGTGGTGTTTTTGGCTACAAACCATAACATGACAACATAAAATGGTTTGTCGTCTCTCGTCCGCGACATATCTCGTGTTGCGCATGCTAGGCCTACAGGTCAAGTGTTTTAAACATGACAAAAATGACAAAAAAGGAATTCGTGTTTTTTCATTTTTAAATTAAATAATAACATTTTGTGAATTTGATTTGGATATTTTTTAGTATCTAATATATTTTAAAGCAATAACATAAGAAAAATAACATGAAAACAACTAAAAATAACGATTATTTACAACGCGAGTGCAACGGCTGCGCCGGCTGGCCGTCTGTTGACCCGTCAACGTTATCGCCCAGCTGACACGGAAAAAAAACGAATTCCTTTTTTGTCGTTTTTGTCATGTTTAAAACACTTGACCTGACCAGCCCTTGAAGTTTCTTGCGGTTACTAGCAGTCACCTTATATTATATGTAGTACTATTATTTATTCTGTGATTATGTGAACTGACGTGGTTGACTCTTAATGTTTTTTTTTATTATCTCCATAGACATAAAAAAATAAAACTTTATTTCTCAGATAAAGTCCATTAAATGTTAGTAAAAAAGAAGACCTTTTATATTGATATGTGAGGTCACCCAAAACTGTACTACCGTCTTCGATATGTGAGCAGACATGGTCGACTCTTTCAGAACGTGGAGTGCTCCGACGACGAAGGCGTATGCCTCCAAGGCAACGGCGGCTACCGGCGTGCCGAGCAGCATTGGTTACTTACGCGACTATTGATGGCTATTGTCACCACTGTTACCACCACCGTCAGCAGCGCCGCCTCAGCTGTCAGCGGCGGGTACAGGAAACTTGTTGGGCCATCCCACCGGTATCCTTATACAGAACGGAGACCGGCAAATGGTAAGATGTATTGTATGATTCGTTTATTTAGAACAGCGCCGCTACAGTCAGCAGCGGATGCTGCCGGCCCTAGCATGCGCAACACGAGAACTATTCTCGACCCGTTTTCTCGGTTTAATCCATCATGGTGTTTTATTCATTTATCTTTAATTTCTATCGACACTAGAGACACATAGATGCACTTAAAACTCAACAGAATATGTCAAAAATAGACTTAAGAATGGAATTGATTAAGAAAAATAGATTTTTGCCTACAAACCTTAAGAGGGTTTACGCATTTCGGTTTCCCATACAAATTTCAAAGTCGAAATTTTTAAAAACCACTAAGCCAATATTACTAAAACTTTGCATGCTATATTTAGAACACCACTGTTATCCACCACCCGTCATAAGGGCGCTTTAAATTTAGCAGGACGTTGGGGCACCGGGATACATCATGTTATATTTGTTATCCCTTGATTCACATATAGAGGTCTACACTATTGAGACACACGTAGGACTGCTGTCCGTTTGTTGTACGTAGGCCAGAACACCCTGGTATATATAGACAATAAATAGTCTGTTTCAAGTGTAACTTGAACCATGTTTTATCCTGCTCTAAATGTTTAAATTGAAAGCAGCCTTATGCCGGTTTCACACGAGGGCAGAACAGTGAGGCAGAGCAGTGGGCAGCACAGTACTGCTACTGTTTGAACGCACAGAAAAGTACTGTCTTGACAGTAACCAAGGCAGAATAGTACTGTTCGCCCTCGTGTGAAACTGGCATTAGCGCAGCCACAGCTGTCTGCAGCCCACCGGTACCCCTGGTTAGAAAGGAAGCCGGCCAATGGTAAAATTTATTCTAGATCTGTGAACTACGTTAGGCAGATTATAATAAACTAGCTTCACGCCCGTGCCTCTGCCGATTACTTAGAAACATTGTCATGACCCGGAATGTCAGAAAAGAGCCGGTTCGAATCCGGCTTGTCGAAATTATTTTTTATCGTTTTTACTTTTATCTATTTCTTAATCAATTTTTATATAAAATCTTTAATTAATTAATCAATTCCATTGCAGCTGGTGTATTTTCGCAAGCGGCGTCCGCTTCGGTGGCCCCCTTCTACTGGATCTATACTTTAATTACGAAGATCGTTACCAATACCGTCACCACCGTCACTGAAACGGTAAGTAATGTGCTTAGCACCAGTTTTTATTAAATCTTTATTTGAAAATCAATTGAGATAATAGATGAGAAAGGAGAATGACCATTTTACTATGGGAGTTAGGCTAGTTTTTTAGCTAGCTAGTGTAACACAGCGCTAATGAAATAAATAGTAATCAATAGCAGCAATGCTCTGAATTATGATGAAAACATTACATTACAATATCATGTGGGAGTTTGAAGCTATCTTCATTTTTAGCTTAAGCCTTTTTGGTATTTTGAGGTTATGACAATTGTTATCGTATGACTATCAGTTCAGTACAGCATTTATTTATCACTTGACTCTTGACGAAAACCTTTTTTAGATAGAATAAAATAATGTACTATGGCTTTGCAGAACACACCATTATCTACAGAAAGTGTCACGATAGCATATGTCTAACTATTTCAGTTACGTCACAATAAGTGTTCTTGGGAGGGGAGTCACTTTGAAAATTCGTCACGGGGTACAGGGTCCACGCGGACGAAGTCGCGAGCGGTCCGCTTGTTATTAATATAGATAATGTTTCGGCGCAGATAACATCCAACCATGTGGATCAAGTAGGGGCCTACAAGTCTGGTGCCGCGGTCGCCCAGCGCCGCCGCTGGCCGTGGCTGCTGCTGTTCCTGCTACCGGCCGTCGCATATGGATGTAAGTTACAATATATCATCATGAAAGATAACGAAACGTTGAAAAAACAATTACTTACCTTAGATGGGAATCGAACCCACGTCCACCGCTACCGGGCGACTGCGTAGACCACTGCGCCGTAATAAGAGGAAACACAGGAAAACGACGTTTCGTAGTCCCCTGTTTCCTCCTTCAGAGCTGGACCAATTTTGATTACTTTTTCAGCATCGGTTAAAAAAAGCTTTTCTATGTCAGTATGTTTGATTTTTTTGCATTAAATCATTTATTTAATAACCCGGAGCCTTTAAAATTTAGCAAAATCACTCCGTTTTAAGGCGTCTTCAGAAACATAAAGTGGCTGGTTTCAAAAAAAAATCAAACATACAGACATAGAAAATCTCTTTCTTTAACCGATTCTGAAAAAGTAATAAAAATTGGTCCAGTTCTGAAGGTGTTTCCTCCTTCGGGGACTACGAAACGTCGTTTTCCTGTGTTTTGTATGAGAATTCTGCATGCCACATCGACGTAGTGTTTCCTCTTAATACGTCGCAGTGGTCTACGCAGCCGCCCGGTAGCGGCGGACGTGGGTTCGATTGAGGAAACAGGGGATTACGAATTTTGCATGCCACGTCGACGTAGTGTTTCCTCTTAAAGCAAAAAAATCAAATATCATGAAGGCATAAATGTCCCACTGTTGGCCACGGGCTTTCCCACATACACTACAGCACAGCGACTGCCATCGTACGGCAACAGCCAGGACCAACTGCTTTACGTGCCTTATGCTGGTTTCACACGAGGGCAGAACAGTGGGCAGCACAGTACTGCTACTGTTTGAACGCAAAGAACAGTAGCCTAATTCACGTAACAAAACTTCAACGACATGCAAGCGATTTGATCGCTGAAGTCACTTTTCGTATTCACGTATCAATCGCACGATTTTGTTAAAGTCGGTTTTGTCTAAGCGTATTCACATGCATTCGAATTTCGATCGTTGCCTCCACGGTATTCACCTATTATTTTGACGTTTAGTTTGATCGGATGTCAGCGATTACACGTCAAATTAGACAATCTCCAAGTCGTTGGAATAAAATAAAAACATTTCTGCATGTTTTGTTAACAAAAAGTATATGAATTTATTTGGTACAATTGTATGGCAACATTAAGTTTAAATAGTTGACAAATCGCTGAACTGCGATCCTATCGAGTAATCGTTCTATCGAAATGACAGCTGAATACGGATTTATGACTGTTTTTCAATAGGACGACTTCTAAGCGTCAGCGACATTTGGACTATTACAAAATACGTGAATCAGGCCACAGTACTGTCTTCAACTGTCTTGGCAGTAACCAAGGCAGAACAGTTAACAGCCCGCCGGTCTATTTTTTCGGGGCAGTTTGCTACCCCCACCACGCACGCAACACCACGTCAGTCTTGTTGCGTGCGTGTTGCTTAAAATTTGTTTGTTTTGATATTAAAATGGCACCTCCTTAATTACCAATGGACGACACTATAAAACTTATATGATTTTACAAAGAAAAAGAGTGTTTATGGCAAAGTGGCTATAATTATTTCATTCGCAACAATTTCAATTAGCTCATCTAGAGAACTATTTGTACTGCAATTTTGAATAAATGTTGCCGTTGTCGTCGTCGACGCTCCATCGCTACGCGAACTGACTGTCCTAAACGCCACTGTCCTTCCAAACTGTTTTGTCCCACTGTTCTGCTCTCCTGTGAAACCCGGCATTAGTTAAGGAATGTTTGCATTGAATATAATAATTGTGGTGATAAAGGCACTATGTAACATTTAATAAAAATACATTTTATTAACTGGTTAAAGGCGTTATGTAAACTAAACCATGCAAAACAAATAATTGCAATGTTTTTATGTTTCTTTCAATACCAGTCTCATTCTTTGATTAATATAATATATAAAAAAAAATACAGCATTTTATGCGAATTGCATGATAACTCAGAACATATCATAAGTTACATAGTGCCTTTATCATCTGATGTCTTCAATTATGATATGGTTCTGATAATATTACAATTTGCAATGCAACTGGCAGCCGTTTTCTCCGATACAGCTACACTGCTTGATCCGAGTCGGGGTCTTGGGAAGGCGCCCTCGATTTTTCCGATCATGATATTCCTCAATAGTTTAATATTAGGAAGACATGATTACATGTTCTCGTGAATCCGATCTTTAGAAACACACATAATTTCGTAATGTTCGATACATCAATTCGCACAGTAAATAATCTATAAATACGGCAAATTGGCAGAAATATCATAGAATGGGCAGAATAATCTATAAATACGGCAAATTCAATCTATAATAAACTATAACAATGGTGTTAATTTATATTTATGTTCTTTTAACGAATGTATCGTAAATGTAACAATTCCTTTCAGCTCACTATACGTACGAAAACTGGGAGCACCTTGCTTTACCGAACTTTACCGATTTCCAACTAGATCTGCCGGAGTTTTCGGCGATACCGTTCCCTAAGATATCATTACCAAGTCTGCCGAACATTACACTGCCCACCATCAACTTGACCATGCCGGATATTAATATAACACTACCAGCTATAACAGACAACCTTCCAGACTTGCCGGAAGTGACGAAAGCCTACAGAGAGTACAAAGACATTGTACAGAACAGAGTAGCGGACGCGTCTGATTACTTGAAAGTGGTGGGGGAGAGTTGTTTCGAAGAGATGCGACGCTTTTGGAATGGCATCATTGGATGATCGCGGGCGTACCTTTATAATTTATCACTGTTTGTGTTTAGCAAATTAAAACTGCGAAGAGAACCAGCGAAGTTTTTAAGCTTTAATTTTATCTTCCTTTAGTTTAACATTTTTAATGCAGAAATGATATTTTGTAATACGAGAGTAGTGTTAGTTTCAGTGCGCAATACCTCTGTGATCGATAGAGACATCTTGAATGTTTCATTTAGTTAAACTTTAATATCCATAATAAATGACATAGATTTTTATATTTATATATTTTCTTGTAAAATTTTCTCAACGCGAATATTTTATAGAAGTTATTTATTCAATACGAATTACATAATTTGTACTTAATATAGTAAACGATTGGTTCTCCAGTTTTTTTTACATTATTTTCTTATAAGTTATTGTCTACGAATTTTAATAGTAATTAACTTGTAACAATTTCTAATCATGTAATAAGAAACATTTATCATAATTATTAATTCAGTTGTGTCTGCAATGTTCTGTGTTTAAATGTGTTTTATATGTGTGCAATTCATCACTAATTATTTATTTTATATATTTAAATACTTTCATTCCATGATTTACGCATATAATATAATTCATAGTAATCATTACATCACATCGTGAATATAATTGAATACAGCTAATACAATTTTAAAATGTTAGATTATACTCCAAAAGGTGTAGCTGAAACATGACGTCGAGTTTTATTAGGCAATAAGAACAGATGATTTAACATAGGTACAAATAATTTTCTAATCATAGCATATTATTCGATTTATTTGAAAATAAGTATAAAATTATTTAAAAGAAGACTAACACCTAGTCATAATTTAACGCAACGCAAGTATGTTTAGGCTAAAGGCCTTCACACACGGCAGCTATAATGTATATTTATTTACATTACATCTCGGAATATCACACGACAGCTATAATATACATTGTATCGTTAGTCGTTAGTATTAGCTGTCGTGTGTGGTCTCCTGACGGTGTCTATAAAAAGATTAGTGAGATATATCGTGCTATATACATTACATTATGGCTGCCGTGTGTGAAGGCCTTGACGCGGCAAATAAAGCTGCAATACGATTGAATTTGATATCTACGCCGGAGTGTTAAAGAATCACTTCATACTGTAGACTGTCTTATGCCCACAATGCATGGCGCCATAGACAAATATTATATATCGTCCTTGATGGCGCCAATAAATAGTCGCACTAAGAGATTCGACTAGAAAGTGGTGGTTTATCCCCAAAGCCACGTTGCGCTAACCGCTCTTAGCACTACGAGCTAGTGCTAACTTACAAAGGATTAATTCTTTTAATTATTATTGTGTTAACAGCATTACAATAAGCTTTAATAAATCTTGTATTGTGAATCAATTCGTTCGTGTATACATACCTTACCATTATTTTCATATTGAAAAATTTGTTTTGAATTTTTTTATTGTATTTAGTTAAGTGAAGACTGAAATTGTTTTAAAATAAAGGAGAATTTGCATTGTTCTGAAATTGAGTTTATTTAGCACTAGTAAATGTAGTTTTTTTAAATTTTATTACAAAAACTTATCCTATTCTCAAAATTAGTATCGCTATACCGCGTAACAAATGAACAAAGTAAAATAAATACTTTTCATGTATTACATAAAAATAATAATATCACCGAGACATTTTAGTGGTTGTTTTCCCGCGGCAGAACGATTTACCTTTAGTAGTACTATCGAATCATGAGAGTTATTTTTTGAAAATGAAAATATTTTTGTAATCAACAAAATAATCATCAACTCGAAAGCGTGAGAAACGATAGTTTCTCTTACGAGATGTGACGTATTTGGGTTACTGCCTGCCGCACGAAATCAATTTTTAAAGTAAAAGAAGCTCCCTCACTAAGTAATATTCTCACGCTTTCGAGTTGATTGACATGCAACAATCATAATTACCATAATCTGTTTTTAATTTATATTATTGTATTATCTATGCGCTAATTGAATTCTATTTTTCTATTTTAATTTAAATAAGTATAATCTCCAATTAATATAATGATCATGTCCTGTTTTAATTTAATTTTTAAGTTTTTGCATGCTGAGGAATCGGCAGAGCACGCCTGCACTATTAAAAAATGTCTGAATACCAATATTGTAAACCGTGTCTCTATAGCAAATAAATATTTCATAAAAATATTTCATTTCATTGATGATTATTTTTTTGATTAGTTGAGAACAGAAATATTTTTATTTTCAATAAATAACTCATGATTCGGTAGTACTACTAAAGGTAAATCGTCCTGCCGCGGGATAACAACCACTAAAATGTCTCGGTGTAGTTTCATACAGTAATTAATGATATATATTGCAATGTTGTTACAACAGTGAATATTTGAATTGTGTTTAGAGTAAGATAATTGAGTAAACTTAAATTTAAAAATGTAAGAGGAGTTATCCGCCTTTAGAGAAAATAATTTTTTATATCAATAAAAGTTCTAATGAAAAATATTTATTTTCACCTTTATTTTAAAAAATTGTCTGTAGTTATAAGTTTGTAAGTAATGATTATGTTTTCAAACAAATAACGTTGTCACATGTATACACGTCATAATTGTGTGTGATTTCTTAATTTTTAATTGTGGGGTTTATAATGTGAAGTGAAAAATTAATATTATTATTTTCTTTCCTAAATGGAATAAGTATATATATAAATTTAATTTTTGTCCTGTGCTTATATTCTGGGTTATTTTGACAATAATTATATATTTTTATAAATAATAAATTCTGTCTTTCCTTTCCATTTAAACATTCTCCCGCATAATTCTTCCCTGTAGACTACGTTATGATAAATTTCAAAGGCGGGGAAGGATAGAGGTCTAAACATCACCTATAAGAAAGTGGACGTACTCAGTGGCACGCTACACTTTTAGGTGAGTTAATAAGTTTACATATTACTTTGCTAATACCACTCTGTCCTTCCCTGCTCAATTCCAAAAAAACTAGCTATTCAAAATAATATGATGGGAAGGACAGAGAATCAATAAAACGATTGTGTAAACCATTTTACTCTGTTTTCAGGTTACAACTACGCCGATCGAATTGTACCTCAAGATAAACCAGTCACAATGGACACTTATAAATCACCGCAAATCCAGCAAGATGTGGACTTGTCGAAACGGATGGCCGCTCTCGAGAACTGGGCGGGCAGCGTCGACACAAAATTGAAGAGTTTCGATAGAAAACTGGCGCAATTCGATAATTTAGAAGCGCAGATAGAGCAGTACTCGTTGAAGCATTTGCAACAGAACTTTATACAGATACTTAGTGCGGGAAACAACGATGACGCTCTAGTTGATAAGTTGAAAGTCCACTTCGATAAGCGCTACGTCAGCAATGAGCAAATGCAAACGATGAGTCGCGAAATACACGAGCGGCTGATTAATGCGTGGCAGCCGGGCGCCGACGATGACAAAATCCGGAGGATAGTGCAGGTTAGATTTTGGATCTTGTCTTTTTTTTATTATTATTCTACAACGGGTAAGCGCTTGGCCTCTCACCTGATGGTAAGTGAAGATAAGGCCGAAGGTGGAATCGCGCTTCACCCGGAATCCTCAACCACTGAGGAACTGGCTATCTTATCTCAAACTGTCGGAACACAATGCTATAAACATCGTTGTTATGGCGACAGACTTAGATGAGATGGTGGTAGCTAGCCAGGCGGACTCAAGTACTCAACAGCCCTACCACCACCAAACCGAGCACACAAAGATTTACCCACCGCTGGGAATCGAACCCGGGACCTCTGGGTCTGAAACTGGTGGCTTAGCCACTAGACCAAAGAGGCGATTAAGTCTAGTATATTCGTAATATTTAATGTTTTTTTTCCGATAATAATGCTCAAATATACTTATAGGTAGTAGTAGTAGTAAGTAGTAGTAAGTACAGCCTTTATGCTGTCCCGCTGCAGGGCCTAATGCTTTTGCCTATTGCTTAAAAAATTACAAACGCTTATTTTATACCCTGTACAATATTTTTTTTTCTCGAAAAAGCTTTATTTAATAGAAAAAAAACATATTTTTCTACATTCATTTCAAATTTTGTGCGAAAACGGGTCACGTGACATTTTACCCCCGTGACGTCACACCACTTAAACAAACAAATTGATCTTGAAACCTGACAGATAGTTTTGCTTATTTTGTGAAATGTGACGTCACACGAAGCTCAATCATGGGCGCGCCTGTGTTTCTGGCAGATACCTAAATCCACAGATAAAAAAATGGCAAAATTGTTTTGTAAAAATAAAATATCTACAAATAAGAAAATAATAATATGCGCTCACCGCGCATAAAGGCCAACTCACCGCGCAAACGCTAGTCTTCACGCCCACCGCGCCGGTAACACCGCCCCACCCCACGATACATCATAATATACTTAGAACTGACTATTGGCTGACAAATTTATAATGTGATAATCCCATGCTCTGCGGGCGACGGGAGAAAGGGTAGTCCTACGTGACCGCGCCGCTCACACTTTTCCGCCCCGAAACCTTTCGTCCCCTGTCCCGCAGACCATGACACAAGTTATTATTAATCCTTTATTGCACATAGAAAACACACATTGAAAACACATTAAATAAGACATATACAAAGGTGAGCTTATCTCTAGAAGAGATCTCTTCCAGCCAACCCCAGCTGTGGTTCGGAGAGAAAGTCTGCGGGACTAATAAAGACGAAATACAATATTATATCTATCTATACCTACATCAAATATATATATTATATCATACATATAATACATATTTTCTCTAATTATATTGTATATACATATACATACACATACTTTACATATAATAATTTATAATATGAACGAATAATTGGTTAAAAAATTTCTAATTGTTGTTGTTGGATAGGTAGTGCTCTTTTAGCCTAAGTTTGAATGATGCCACCGATGGTCTCTCACGCACGTCAGCAGGCAGCTTATTCCACAATCTGGTTGCATGGACGGTAAATGAGCTATGGAAGTATTTGGAGTTGGATTGAGGAAATACAAGGGTTCTTGTGTCACATGAGCGCTTAGGGCGGGAAGTGACTGGTAGGAGAGTAAAACGGGAACGAAGGTAATGAGGGAGTTGAGGGTAGTGAAGGATTTTGTAAAGGAGACAAAGGATGTGCATATCTCGGCGACGTCGGATTGGGAGCCATTTTAATTTAGCCCGAAACTCAGAAATATGGTCATATTTGCGAAGATTAAATATGAACCGAATAGCTAGATTTTGCAGGCGCTCTAGTTTGTTCAACAGCTCTTCAGTAGCATCCAAGTAACACACATCGGCATAGTCGAGAAGAGGGAGAAGAAGCGACTGAGCAAGCATAATTTTGGTATTGTACGGTAAGAAGAACTGAAGTCGCTTGAGAGAATGATAAGAGTAGTGCATGCGCCGACTCACTTCGTTGACCTGTGACGTCCAAGACAAAGTACGGTCAATAATAAGGCCAAGATTTTTTGTCTTCTCCGCATATGCAAGATGCACTCCATCATAAGTAACTTTGGGGAGGGCATTTAGATCCAGTTTATCGCATAGTCTGCCGCTACCAACGATCATTGCTTGTGATTTAGTTATTGTTCTGAGATCTGATGGCAGTTGTACAGCCGCTAGCTGTCAAGTCAAACATGACGTGACGGCATTGTTGACATTTCACTTTTTTAAAAGCAAAAGAATTATAGTTTATGCAGCCACGTTAGACATTTTTAAAGTAACATGTCTTCCTTTTGATGACTCGGTGTTTCCATATTAAAAAATATTAATAATAAATAACTTATCCGCGATGCGTTAAAAATAAGACAAAACTTGGTTTAGGTAGCAAATAATAATAGCTTTACTTTATGACCAAATTCTATTGTATACAAGTTAAGCATTTTTTTCTATTGAAAGTGCCGGTTCTCCATTTGCGTACTTCATGAACGAACGAATCATACATTATCTATTCTGTCTATGGAACAGTTGATGACCGCATGATTCTTTTTCACTGTCACAAATCGTTTTCATTAAAGCACATCACTGAACTGTAATAATTTCTATTTTACAGGAGTACTTAGCGGTATTCGAGAAGCGACAGACCACCCTGATTCTAGAGACAGTGCGAGAGCATGTGAAAACCGTAGAGGTGCGGGAATGCGCGCGTTTCGACGCAGACGCAGTAAAGCGAATCGTGGCCGGAATGCTGGATGTCTACGACGCGGATAAGACGGGGCTAGTCGACTACGCGCTTGAGTCTGCGGGTAAGCGACCAATACGACCTCCGATCAACAATACCAACTAGATAAAGCGTCACGTATAAAATCAAAGCTAAAATTCTGTCCACGTGAATAAATACTTTTTCTTTACTAACGAACTGAGACAAAAGTTATAAAACAGTTTTAAGTTCAACCTAATTACAACCATGGCACCCTGTTATAAAGTCACAAATCTTCTAAGTATTATCTTATACTTATTATCATTCATCACAAACAACGAGCAAAGCAATGATTAATCCTGTCACTTAAAAAAATTAAAAGACGTCAATAATATTTAGTGGTGAAATCAATATTGGGCAACAAATAAAGTACTTTTCCTGTTATTGCCTTGCGAGAAAATAAGAGCTCACTTCTCAAGTGGGCTGTTATTTACCGAGACATATTTATAGCGCCGACCTGACATCTAGTTTATTGTTGATCAAAGAATACGACTAACAAAAGTGAACTAGGTTATATAAGGTGACTGCTAGAAACCGCAAGAAACTTCAAGGGCAGGTCAGGTCAAGTGTTTAAGACATGACAAAAATGGTCTCATTGCAGACTAACGTAGGTACTTATCGCCCAGCTGACGCGAACGGGTCAACAGACGGTCGGCCGGCCGGCCGTTGCCCGCGCTTTGTAAATAATCGTTATTTTTAATTGTTTTTCAATTAAATTTTCTTATGTTATTGCTTTAAAATAAATAAGATACTCAAAGACTATCCAATAAAAATTCACAAAATGAATTATTTAATTAAAAATGAAAAAAACGAATTCTTTGTTTGTAATATTTGTCATGTTTAAAACACTTGACCTGACCAGCCCTTGAAGTTTCTTGCGGTTTCTAGCAGTCGCCTTATATATTAAAGATAACGAAACTTTGAAAAAATTACTGCCTTGGATGGGAATCGAACCCCTTTCGTCGTTACTTCGAGTTTATTTGAGCGTTATTAACGCTAAAAATCAAATATGATGAATAGTAGGTTATTATAATTTGGGAGTTTGTAACGCTCACTTACCTTTTGTCTTTCCTAAATTGATTTCGGGTCTGGGTGTTTTTCTATGTTTAAGTATATTTATGCGTTATCTTACCATATTAACGAGTTTCAAAAGAATACTCATCTTGGTCTAGATAGGTGTGAGCGTAAAACGTTTCTACTTAGTCTCAGGAACGAGACAAAAGTTAGTTTTTTTGCCAAAATTAATGGTTGTAATATTTGATACTAGCGGCCGCTCGCGGTTTCACCCGCGTGGTTCCCGTTCCTGTGGGAATATTAGGATAAAAAGTATCCTATGTGTTAATCCAGGTTATAAACTATCTCTATGCCGAATTTCATCCAAATCCATTCAGTAGTTTTTACGTGAAGAAGTAACAAACATTCACACTCACAAACTTTCGCCTTTATAATATGAGTGTGAAGTTACGAGCCTCAAATAAACACGAAGATAATGATTTTTTTTCCTACGTTTGTACTTTCGAGATTATTTTTACGTATTGTTACTACCTCACGAGTCGAGACTTCAAAGTGAATCCTACAACACTCACAATCCGCAGGGGGTCAGGTGGTGTCAACGAAATGCACGGAGCTGTACCAGATCAAGACTAAGCAGTACTCGGTGCTGGGGCTGCCGGTGTGGTGGGCCTACACGTCACCACGAGCTGCTTTGGCCCCGGGCGCCATGCCGGCTGAGTGCTGGGCTTTCCAGGGCTTCCCGGGGTATCTGGGTTAGTAGTACATCATCAGCCTATAAACGTCCCACTGCTGGGCACAGGCCTCCTACGTGAACAATAGCACGTGGGGATATTGGGCCACCACGCTGGCCCAATGCAGGTTGGTGGGTTTTAACGACTGCCATCTTACGATAACAACCGGGACCAACCGCTTAACGTGCCTTCCGAAGCAAGGAGGAGCTCGAGATGTTTTTAATTTGGTTACCCATCCAGCGACCTGCTATTGCGAAAGTTACTTAGCGGGCAAGATCGCAAGCAGAACGCGCTAGCCGCTGCGCCATCGAGCTCCTCGAGCTCTGGGTTAGTACATCATCATCATCAGCCCATAAACGTCCCACTGCTGGACACAGGCCTCCCACGTGGACAATAGCACGTGGGGATATTGGGCCATAACCCACCACGCTGGCCCAATGCGGGTTGGTGGGTTTACGACTGTCATCTTACGACAACAACCGGGACCAACGGCTTAACGTGCCTTCCGAAGCACGAAGGACACGTAATAATTCAAACGTATTATTACGTTAACGTAACGTACGTACGTATGGGTTAGTACACGTCAGATTTAAAAAGAAACTAACGCAGCATACACACGAAAATACATATTTGCACTACCAAGATTTTTCATTGGTTTTGGAGCCGAAGACGTTATAATACAATAAAAGTGTTTTACCTATTTATGAAATAATAATTGCTTTACGAGCAAAGAAAAAAAGTTGTAAAAGTGACTTTTTGTCGAAAACACGTAACGTATCAAGTCGTACACCGTGACCCCTATGAACTTTCCCGGCCGGCCGAACTTTCCCGGGGGGTAGACGAAGCGTTTAAAGCTCATCGGTCATTGACTTTCATAAGATCGTCCGGTACTAAGAGTTCGTACACTTTTTATTGATATTTTTTTATGATTTTTTTATGCTCATATTTTAAGTTTTACAAGCTAAATAGCTTCTACTGTTGATAAACATGAACAGGGTTTCGGCTCCAAAACCAATGAAAAATCTCGGTGTATAAATGTGTATCGAGTTTGAATTATTTTTACTTAATTAATTTTTACTAAAATTAAAAGTAATACTACCAACCCATCTCTACTCTAGGGTGTCGTAAAATGCGACTAACGGACTAAAGACTGCATATACATCCAACAGCATACAGCGGCGATGGACTCACCAATATCACGTTGAGCACAGGTTGTAATTTAGTGAAACGTATGGCAGTGGCTTCATGTGTGCTTCTGCGGTCCTCATTGCCTGGTCTCTTACTAACCTTCCTTAGTCCCGGCAGTCATTAAAAGCAACCAACCTGCATTCAGCCAACCTGGTGGATTATGGCATAATCTCTCCATGTGGGAAGCTGTGGCTGTGGGACGTTAATAGGCTGATGATGATGATGATGACAAGACATTGATTACATTGATTATTTTATATTGATGAATATCTGAACTTCTTTTTAATTTTTATTTTTATACATGCCGTAATCTGGGGTGAACAGCAACTGCGGGGGTGTATTATAATATTTTTATGGAAAAAAAATAAAAATCTAAAACAACCTTTTTTATCAGGCTTATTCGTAAAACGTGCCTTTGCATTTTTAAACGAACTTCATTTTTTGTAACTTGGCAATGCTTTCATTTGACAATAAAAATGTTGCTTTTCACCCCAGATTACAGTATTATATTATTTATTTTTTGTCTTCGTTATATTATGTTTTTATGATTGTAATGAAAAGTGCCCTTCTATGATAAGAAGGGCATTTTTCAATTCTAATTGACGCTGTAAAAGAAAGGGAGAAAAGAAATGCCCTTGCTCAGTTTCTTGCCGGTTCTTCATAGTACAAGGCTCCCTTCCCTTAGATAGACCTACGAACCGTTGGCATAATGACTTTCATAAGTGCTGTGACCTAAACATGGCCTTACCTGAATAAATGATATTGATTCTTGATTCATGATTCTTGATGATGATGTATTATTCTAACGGCGTGTTGTGACTCCAGTGGTGCGCACGTACGCGGTGATCGAGGTGACTGGCTTCTCCGTGGAGCACATGTCGCGGCTGCTGGCCGTCGACGGCAAGATCGAGTCCGCGCCCAAGAACTTCACAGTCTACGTGAGTACACATTTTATTCTCGACATACACCTATCAACGACCTTATTTTTTTTTTAATATTTAATGTTGAAACAAATTTTTTTATTTTTGACTAACTATTTGTTTAAAATTTTAAATGGGTTTTTTTTATTTTTGGTTACTAGATAATCTAACCTAGACCAAAGTACCAAATACTAAAAATTCTATACAGGTGGCCCAAACGGTGACGGTAAAAAAAATTTTTGGATTCCTGACATCCAGGTGTACCCGGAAATACCCCATGTATGTTCCGCGATTCTTTTGTAGTTTTCGAGATATGATTTTTTTTATTTTGAGAATTTTCGACTTGACCGAGTTTATTTTTTTTTGGAAATTTTGCACCTTTTCCAAAAAAATGCATAATTTTCAAAAAATTATGCATAATTTCCAAACAAATATATTTTAAACATACTTGGGGTATTTCCCGGTTACAGCTAGAGATGTCAGGAATCCAAACAAAAATTTTAGTGACTGTTTGGGCCCACCTGTATGTAAAGCATTCCTACCAGGCCCCCTAAGCATGTATGTCCATGTATGTACTTGATGGAAAAGTGAAGAAACCTCTCACAAGGCGCTCTGAACAGTTTTATGTTTGCAAAGCATGTGTGCATATCAAAATTGGGTATCTCGATACGTTTAAAAACTATATTTGCACTACATTTACGAAGTATTTCATCACATCGTATCACTAGTATTATTTTTATGTCACACGAACATTGTGTTTGCCGTTTACTGTGTTGGGTGCGTTATCTATTCCTATTTTACTAATGCTTGTGGTGTATGCTATCTTTCTTGTATGTGCAATTTGTTTTAACAGACAAACATTTATTTTCCACCATTACGTAAGTATTGTTATGTCACAAATAGCAAATGTCTTAAATATTTTTGCATGTTTAACAAAATCTATTATGTTGCTTAAAGATTGCATGCTCTGTTATAATCATTAGCACTTATGTTCAATACTATACACACCGTCATAATCTAGAAAAGCCCACGAAAAAAGCTGAAATTTTTAAAAATCTTATTTCATAATGTTATATTACTTTTGTAACATGTTCATGGTTTTAAATGGGACGTTATATCTAAAAAAATAAACAATAATAATAACAATTTAATGAAAAACTAGCTGTGACCACCATTTATATTTATAAAACCTAATTAACTATTCGTGTTATTTGAATATTGTTTTCAGGGTTTGCATGGCGAAATGGACCCCGAGCCCCATTTGTTCGGTGACTACATGTACGACGCTAACGGGACCTCCATACAGTATTTCCCAGTGAAGTATCCAAAGACGACCAACATAGGAGGCGTAGAGTATCCCGTGGCTTACGACATTATCGAGCTCAGGGTCGAGAGCAACCACGGCAACCCGACCTACACCTGCGTATACAGGTTCAGAGTGCATGGGAACCCGCTTTCAGACATTCGAAGGGCCACAGAAGACAGTATTACAGACAGTGACGCGTAGTATACTGCGCGAGAATAGTGTTAATTACGGAATTGATGTACCGATGAACTTATGACAAACTGTCAAGTTTCTTCAATCCATATTGTTTCATAAACACTAGTTTTTTTATTATTTATTTGGTACACAAATAAAACAACATAGCATGTATAAAAAAAAATGTAACAAGATATGTATCAAGGACAGATTGTAGTTCCTATGACGTGTGTACACCACATGAGTAATCTTTGACAAGGCAAATAATTTCATCTAAATTTGATCCAATACTAATAAAATAAATAAAATATGCATGCAATAATTATTGGAATATTAAAATACTGGTGACAAAGTTCAAAATGTATTGAAGATATTTACATTTTATGGTAGGTGAAGTTCATCTGGCGTCTGTACCCACAGTGGCGGATTGATTCATGTTTTGTGAGTGTATTGTGTAAATTGTGATGTGTGCGTAAATTATTCTCAGAAAACGTCCAGTTAAGCGAAATTGTGTTCAATAAGGTACGATTGGATAGTCATCATTCCTAGTGTTTATATAAGAGTGTGGCCTTAAATCATGTAAATTTTATTATAATAACATAGATTAAGGTGTCTGAAGTACAAAATGGTGACTTACGTACGTTTATGTGCTTACAAATCATGAAAACATATTAATTTATATTATAATATTACGAATAATCTCTCCCAGACCATCGCACAATGCCGTTTCAATACGCTTAGTTATTCTGAATCCTTTTACCAATATTTATACATAAGTTTTTATTATATGATAAGTTTGTAATATAAGTTTTTATTGTAACAATATGTGGATCTAAAATTACTATTATAAATGAATGGAGTACATTTTTTTTGCGAAGGCAGCTGATTTGAAACTTGTTCTATATTCTAGATAAACTTTAGAAGAGAAAATCGATTGCTCTAAGCGACACATATTTAGGTTTAGATGAGTACAGCATCAGATCCACGTTTTAGGCTACTCAACTTCGAAATAGGCTTAGTGAAGGAGCTAGTCCAGTTATGTGTTAATAAATTTTATGCCAACTTAAATAAGTGTTTTCAGTTTTAAGTTTGTGTCTCAAAGAACTAATTTAGTGAGTAGAGGTAGCCCAACGTTCTTACTAACGTTTGAGGATCTTATAGCTGTTAGATTATTAATAGTTATATTGCTTAACGTACAAACGCTTAATGCATTACATGACCATTACACATTAAGAAAGAGAAAAATACTAATAAATATGTGCAGGCTGAAGAAAAAAATAATATTAACTAACATAGGTTAAGTTACAACTGACTAAATTACTAAACCGCCACATATTATTAATTTTGTTTCGGTCATCCAAAGTGTTTTTATTTAGTTTCAATATTGATGTGTTAAAAATTAAGTTATTGACTATAATTTTTTTTGTAAGTTACCACAACGCTAACTCCACACACCGGTCGTAACTATGTAACACCTAGATATAAAAAAATGTGAAATAATGTTTCCCAATCAATCTTTTAAATAAAAAATACGAAAATTTACAAATTTAAAAGTACCAAATACCTATGTCTCAAAGTTGAAAGTATTTATTGTATGTTTTATAAATAATTGTGAATAAAGTTTTATCTGTCCTAAATGGTTTTATGAATACAAAACACCCCGCTATTAACAATTTGTTTTGTAAATTTAACTGCGTGTATTATTTTAGGGATTAATAATCACTGATATTCAACTGAACTGAACTGGTAGGTTACTCTTGAAACAGAATTGCATTAATCAATTTCCAATCACAAATCAAAAAAATGTCAAATGGCACAAAGAACAAATTACTATCGAGATGGCGTTCCGGAATTATCTTTACTTATCCCAATATCGATACATATTAATCGCATTGGAATTGTATTTAGATTGAGTTTGTAACCCCCCTGGGGGGTTACTCTAATATGTATCGATATTGGGATAAGTAAAGATAATTCCGGAACGCCATCTCGATAATAATTTGTTCAATCAATTTCCACGCAGTTTTATTCCAATGTGGCGCTATTGTCGCGTACAAAAGTGCCATTTGACATTTTTTAGATTTGTGATTGGAAATTGATTAATGCAATTCTGTTTCAAGAGTAGCCTACCTGCACCGTGTCGCGTAGCGGTGAAAAAGTACTATCACCCCGCTCTTTCCGGACTTTTTAACGGACTAATGACTGCACCTACATCCAACAGCTTAGAGCGGCGATGGGCTTACCACCTGTCACGCTTACATGTGCGTGCAGTAGACTATGGCAGAGGACTGCTTGTGCGGTCCTGATTGAATAGACTCTGACTAACCCTTTGGGGATAATAGTCGTGATTATATGTATGTTTGTATGTATGATATTCAATAGAAGCGGGAGTTATTGATCATTCCACAAAAAATGTGGTTTAGGGTAAATCCTGCTTAATTTAATATAAAACGTAAATTATTGTCATAAAATGTCCCCCTGACAATGACCCTTCCTTTGACACAAGCGTTTAATCATGGGCTTGTTGGTGGCTCATGCCTTAAAAAATGAGTTTATCCCTGACCCTAAACTAAAGGAATTTACCTATAGGTAAATAATCCTTTAAATTGCAGTTTCGGCCCCCTGTGCGGCGTGTATTTCCGTGGTGCAGTGGCGTAGCTGTTACTTCACCCTATCTACCCAACGCTTATGACATTTTCTGCAGAGTCTGAACTAGTACAAATGCGCACGCTGCTGTAAGTCGCAGTGTGTAAAGCAAGCATGACATGAAATAAATAAAAACGTTTAAATAATATTTAATTTACAACTAGCGGCCCGCCCGCGACTCCGTCTGGGTAAACACCCCCGTATCCAGTGACGAATTTCCAAAAGCTTTTTCATTCGAACCTCATCCTGATATATTATTGCAAACACAACAAAAAAAGAATTAGCCAAATAGGAGCAGCCGTTCTGAAGCGAACATACATTTTTGAGAATTGATTTTATATAAATTAGCCGGGTTGTGTATTTTCAAACTACTCAATTGGTATTAATTATTTTTGCAAAATAATCAACAAAATAGATGTTAGGTTATTCATACGCCCGTCCGCCCAATAATAGTGCACATATGCAGTCGCTATTTGGTGAAAAATGGACTATGGTAGAGAACTGCTTTTGCTCCTTCAGGTTCATAATTTCCCTCGGTTTTAAAACGGCCCTTTCCCTAAATGTCCCTTTTGAGAAATGTCCCTTTCTCAAAATATCCCTTCCATAAAATGACTCTTTCCCAAAATGTCCCTTTCTTTAGATTGCCAAAATTATATTTTGGTACAACAGATAGATCCTCTCGACGCATGCTGTCTAATACACATCTGGTCCAATACGCGTTTTGTCAAATCTTCGCAAATGGTCGTGTGTCTCATTTTGGCATGGCCACCATCACCAACTCTAAATCTGACTTTATAGATAATTTGTCAAGAGTATGTCGAAGTATGTCGCCAAATATCAGAGTTTGTCGGTTTACCGTTCAAAAGTTATAAGGGGCATTGGTGGCCATGCCAGGATGAGCGCTCATCCTGGCATGGCCTGACCACCTTGTATCTCGAAAACTACTAGTCGTAGCAAAGGTCTGTTTTCACCAATAGTATGTCGACAAAACTAGAAGTTTGTCGGTCTACCGTTTAAAAGTTATAAGAGGTCATTGGTCGCCATGCCAGGATGAGCGCTTATCCTGGCATGGCCACCTTGTATCTTGAAAACTACTGGTCGTAGCTAGATCTGATTTCACCTATTGTATGTCGAGAGTATGTCGAAAAAACTTCAGAGTTAGTCGGTCCTTCTATAAAGAGAAAAATCATTTTTTTATTTTCCTATAGTATAGATGTACAATCGCGTGCATAAAGTTTATTGAAAAAGTAATACTTTAATTTAGTAGTAATATTAATATTTTATTTTTTCTGAAAGGTTCCTGGATATATAGAGTGCAACTTGATTAATTATGTGTATATGAGTGATATGTGGGTACTTAATCGGATGCTTGGTTATAGACAAATAGTTCATTCAATATAAACCTTCACAGGTTTATATTGAATGAAATAAGTGCCTACTTATTGACGTCGGAAACTAATAAAATAACAGTTAGTATCATTTAGTTAAGGGGATCCTGCACGACATTGTCAAAATTTACGTATTTTTAAGTTACTTGTACTATGCGCTGAATAAGTTTAAATACATTAAAAGAACTTACGTAAGTTAGCCTGATCTTTGCACAAGGTCGTGGCCTTGTTAAAATTCAAAACAAATTCTTTAAACATTAACAAACAAAACATAAATCTGACTCCTAAAAACATTTTTCTTCGACAACTTTCTTAATTTTACGCATGAAACAATAATTCTTACATGAAAATATTTGTATTGATATTTCGCAGGTCGCCCTCATCTTAAAAAAGTAAATTTTAATTTCTAACACAAGCGCGTGATGGTTTTGTAAATTTTGCAGAATAAAAACATTGCTCTAATCAAATTACTAGGTCTGAAACTTCAAAGCAGAATAGTTCTAATTTTAAATATCAATATGATTGGTTTTGCTTTGAGGTTCATTATGACACTTATGTCAGGTTTTGCGATCGCGCGGCACCCTCTTAAATCTTAAATCACGCATGAAATTTCGAAAAATGTACAATAGTGTCTACAATCATAATAATACAACAAATCTCATGAACCTTGAGAAACCAAACTAACTTATGTAAATAAGTAATACATACAGATGGAAGTGCGCTTCACCCGGAATCCTCAACTACTGACGAACTGGCTGTTTCTTGCATCTTATCTTCAACTGCAGGAATATAACAATGCTACACGAACATTGATGTTATGGTGACATAATTACATAAGATGGAGGTAACTAGCCAGGCGGACTTAAGTAGCCCTACCACCAACCAAACCAAATACACAAAGGTGTGGGGGGTACACCTGGGTATCGAACCCGAGACCTCTTGGTCTAAGAACGGTGGTGGCCTTAGCCACTAGACCACAGAGGCGTTGTGATTTATTGTAATAAATAAATAAGTGTATTTAAATTGTTTTGTTTATAATACATAAAAATGATAATTAAGAGTTTACTAATATATGAAGTGACCACGGCCACCCGTGACCACGGCCGGTGCAACTCGGTCGAAACGTCGGGTATAAAAGGTATGCGTAGAATACCTGTACTAAGTAGTTTTGCGTTAAATCCCGTCTAATAAAAGTGTATAATTTATGAAAAGTTTCTTTTCTGTGATATTTTCAAATAAAGCATATTACACTTACATATTTTTTAATTAGTATCCCCTTTTTTTATATAACCTCTTGTAATGTTCGTAACTCTCCACACTCGACTATCACAAACAATGGTCTGTTTTTAGTTTTTAGTCTATAAAACAGATAACAAAATGTACAGTTCTTAATTGCGCCTATTCGCTAAAAGCCCATAGAAAGAAATGCAATGATAAAATATAATAGGTAGTCTAATTTATGACACCAAAAGGCCATATCAGGTACCGCTTAATTTTTTCGGTAAACTAATGTTTTGCATGATTATAAGCATCACACATCAAAGTTCCTTTCTTCGTTTACCACTTTATTCGTTAATTAAGGGATGAATTATATGAGAGCGGGCAGAGCACGGGGCGTGCCCCGTCCGGCGCACTGATTTGAGACGTTGCATACATTTTGTATGAAGCAGTTCATATTACACAATGCACCTCGTCCGGGCCCGGACGGGACACGGCCCGCTTTAATATAAATACAAACGTATGCAACGTCTCAAACCAGTGCCCCGGACGGGGCACGCCCTGTGCACGGCCCGCTCTAATATAATTCATCCCTTAAGGGGCTACCAGACCGCCGTTTACAACAGTGTGGTAGGTTGTTTTCAACGAAATTTCGGTTGAATTTTCCTTCCACTTCCCGACCTTTGTTTGCGGGCGCGCGTTGAAAACCGCTGTGTTGCCACTGCCTTAAACACCATTACACGACACAAACCGCTATCTTCAACCTACAACCTACATACAACGTAGTTACTGGAAAAAGCCAAGTTCGCATATTAATGTACGTACAGCGCGGTATTTTTTTACATCTTTAAAAGCTAATAATGATATTTTAATCGCGTTTTTTTCCAGCAAATTCATATATTTTTTTAATTGCTTTCACTATTTAGGTATATCAAGGAAGGGATGCCAATAGCGCTACTTAAATTCGCAAATAAAACAAAATATGTCAAATGTACTAAATTTTACGATAATGCTTAACATCCTGCTGTAGCCTAAATTTTACTCTTAATAAAAATACTAATGAAGCAGGATCATGATGCTAAAAATGGCAACACTGTGGACTGTGGCAAACCCAGTGGAAGCTCGTTTACAACAAGTTGTAAACGAGCCTCCTGCCAAGGTGACCTGGTGGGAAAGGCTAGTTTGTTTACAACAGTCTGGTAGCCCCTTTAACTCCGAATAAAATTATTAAATGCTTGAGTACGCGATTATACTATGTGGCGGACGGCGGGTGTATCTTACGGCGGCGGCAGCTCTATGACGCGTTCTGTCTATAGAGACGTGCAGAAGCCAGGCTAAACGACTACCGTCCGTCGGGTAGTGGACTGTATTTGTTGACTGTTTTCTTACGAGCTGGCTGGGACAAGGATGCCGAGAGAAGTCTTGTAGATCTTGGGTCCGCTTGTACCTGTTCTTCTGTCAATAAAAGCCTCGAAATACTTATTCTTCCTTTATTTTTCCTCAGATTTACAGAGTAGTATCACAGTATAGTAGCGCACTGGATTCTTGCGACTTACACACTTGTTGACTCAACAACGTTTGATGTGAGACTGAATACCGGTCATAGAATGCTACGCGTATTTATAGGTGTTCCCGTTTTCTAGATAGTTCCATAACATTCCAATTTTCTACATATTTCTATAATTTCTAGAAAGTTCTATCAGAACGTGCCTATACTTTTCTAGAAAGTTCCACAGCTTTCTAGAAAGTTCTACAACCTTCTAGATGTTTCTATAGCATTCTAAACACATACCTATCCTTTTCTAGAAAGTTCCACAGCCTTCCAGAATGTTCTACAACTTTCTAGATGTTTTTTTTTAGCATTCTAAACACATACTTGTACTTTTCTAGAAAGTTCCACTGCCTTCCAGAAAGTTCTAAAACTTTCTATGTGTTCCTAAACCTTCTCTGAGCTAACTGGAGCTTTCTATGACCGGTTTTGTTTGCTTTAATCTTATAAACGAATGACTTTACACATAAATACTAACTTAATTAGTTAAATTATTTTAAATTATGACTATGAATGGGACGCGTCGCCAACAGTCTCCCCCGCAGTGCGAAGCTCTCCATCTTGAGGTGGCGACGTCGTCGTTGCTGGAACCAATATGATGACCCTTCGTGTTGGCCTTCGTAGTATGCCCCACGTCGTCCATCATCCTACTTGTGGATCTTCAGTGTCCCTTCCAGTAATTTTTCTTGGCATTAGAGTTGGTAGGTATTCTTTTATCCACCTCTTCCAGAAATGATCTATCAACCTTTGTGCTGTCCTCCAGCTGACCTTGCCGATAAGCTCGTGGTCTTGAAACACTCCAGGCGCTGATGCTCCACTGGATCTTCCAAGTAGAAAGTGATTCGGTGTGAGGCTCTCTTTATCATTTGGGTCCATGCTTATATGGGTAAGTGGACGTGAGTTCACAATGTGCTCCACTTCAGAAAGGAGAGTGTGAAGAACTTCTTCTGGCGGTGTTCTTGTCTGCAGCACGGCCATCAATGCTGTCTTTACTGACCGTACAAGTCTTTCCCATGCACCGCCCATGCTCGGACATCCGGGCGGTATGAACTTCCACTTGATGCCTTCTTTACTGGCTGCTTCTTCTAATTCTTTGCTCGCTCCAACAAAATTCGTTCCGTTGTCGCTGAATATGATCTTTGGAGATCCTCGTGGTGCAGCCATTCTTCTCAATGCCATGATCATAGAACTGGTGCTGAGTGAGTTGGCCAGCTCCAGATGTACTGCCCTTGTAGTCAGGCACGTAAAAAGGGCTCCCCAACGCTTCTCTGTTCTCCTTCCGACAGTGACTTGCATCGGTCCGAAATAATCTACAGCTGAACTGGTGAAGGGGTGCTGATGATGGTGCAATCGCTCAATGGGCAGGTCGCCAGTAGGCGGGATTTGTGGCGTGCCTTTGTGGACTTTACACCATTGACACCGGTGAATCAGACTCCTTGCAGTTGTTCTCAGACTCAAAATCCAATATTTCTGTCTGATCTCGTTGATTACTGTTGCGGTATTGCCGTGCAGGAATTTTCGGTGGTAGTGTTCAATAATGAGGCGACTAATTCTATGTTTCCCATCCAATACAATAGGGTTCATTTCCCGATTTTCAACATATATCTTTCTTGTCCGACTTCTTAGTTTAATGATGCCGTGGCGGTTGAGATATACATCCACATTTCGGAGTCGACTCGAGTTCTCAATTTGTTTGCCCTCTTTCATACAAAATAATTCCTTAGCAAAGCTTTCTCGTTGACTTTGCTTGATTAATTCCTCTTCCGCCTTTATCAAGTGCACATCTTCCAAAGGAATAAAGGCTATATCTAGTTTTCCTTTTGATGATGATGGACGGATGATGAACTCCTTCTTTCGAGCGGGCTTCTGTGGCTTCCAACAATCATTTTTAGTAGTAGCGCTAACAACATGTTTAGCTCTGCATTTCATTTTTAAATTATCAATGAACTGAAACACGCGGGCTGTGGTCCTCACTAAGCGTGTCCAGCTGGAAAATCTTCCAGGATCCGGTGTGTACGGTTCGATAATCTTTACTGTAGCGACTTTATAATAATTCTTCTCTTCCTCTGTACTCGTATTTGTGGCTCCAAAATGTCTGATGGGCCACGTCCCTTCAGCTTCGTGCAGAAAACCAGGACCCTTAAACCATCTCGCTGTGTGGTCAAATTCAATAGGCGTTCCTCTCGTAGCGTCATCGGCAGGGTTTTCTTTCGTCGGTACCCATCGCCAGTCTTGTGGTCGGGTCAGTTCTTCGATCTCAGCGAGACGATGAGCTACAAAGGTTTTAAATTTTCTGGGGTCCGACTTCATCCACTGAAGTACTGTGCTTGAGTCAGTCCAAAACGTCTTCTTCGTGATTTTAAGCGTTAGTTCTTTTTCGATAGTCGACGCTAATCTGCTTCCTAAAAGCGCAGCTTGTAATTCTAGTCGAGGGATTGAGACCGGTTTCGTCGGAGTAACTCTTGCTTTGCCGGCAATTAATGATATGCGTATTCTTCCGTCTGGCTCTTCTGTTCTCCAGTAAACTGCTGCAGCGTACGCTTCTTCGCTAGCGTCACAGAACGTATGAAGCTGACCTTCATTTTTCGAAGGTGATAGACACCTAGGGATTTTTAAGTCCTTTAAAATGGACACCTCTTTCAGGTATCTGACCCAGGCGATTATTTGTTCTTTCTGGATTTCATCATCCCAGCCGATCTTAGTGCGCCATATGTCCTGGATCAGTTTCTTTCCTTGGATGAGGACTGCAATGGCAAATCCCATGGGGTCGAAAGTCGACACAACCGCACTAGTAACTTCTCTTTTAGTGGGCGTCTTCTTCCCACTAATTACCTCAGACGGAGTATTGCGTAGCCCAACGTTAAACGCCATTGTGTCTTCTGTCATCAGCCATCTAAGCCCAAGGGTCTTTTCTTCTTTTGCTAATTCTAGAATATCTACCTTTCGCTGTTCTTGAATCCCTTCAAGTATTTCTGGCTTGTTGCTACACCACCCTCTTAAGTGAAAACCGGCCTTCGCGTGGATTTCACGAACCTCTTTTGCTACTTTTCTGGCTTCTTCTGCCGTTGCGAAGCTTTGCAGGTAATCGTCCATGTAATGATTTACTCGTATAGCTCCCACTGCTGCCGGGAACTCTTCCTTGAAATCTTCAGCGTTCTTATTCATCACGTAGATTGCTGTTGATGGTGATGATGTTGCTCCAAATACGACCGAGGCCATACGGTACTCTTCTGGTTTTCCGCTTCTATTGCCACCGCGCCACAAAAACCTTAGACTATCTCGATCTGCTTCTCTCATCTGGATTCTGAGAAACATATCTTTGATATCGGCGACGATGGCGAATGGCCTCTCACGGAATCGTATTAACACCCCAAAGAGAGATTGAAGAAAATCGGGTCCCGGCAACAGAGCATCATTCAGGCTCTTTCCTTCAAATTTTGCAGCGGCATCGAGGACTATTCGTGGCTTCTTCTTGATAGGATGTATTACAGCGAAATGTGGAAGATAGAAAGTTCTACCCGTGGTAGTTCTAGAGGGCGCCTTTTCAGCATATTTATTTTCTATCAAACTTTTCATCTGATATTCATAGAATTTCCTTAGCTCTTTGTCTTTATCCAATTTCTTTTCGATGTTGATTAGACGGCGGTATGCTTGGTTGTAGTTATTGGGCAACGTTTCGTTATCATTTTTCCACAGCAGTCCAGACTCGAATTTTCCGGTTGGTAACCTTTTGGTGGTTTGTTCTAAAACGTCTACCGCTCTCTGGTCGGCGTCATTGCTTGGACGACGTGGCTGTACGCCAATGGACTCGATTTCGAAATGGCGTTTAACTAAGGCTTCTGTTTCGTCTTCTATCAATCTGCTGTGGTTAACAAATTTCACTGGCACAATGTCTCTAGCGTCACACCCATGGAGAACCCAGCCCAGTCCAGTGAGCGAGGCGACTGGCTCGGAGACTTTACCCTTCTTTAGTTTCCTTGTAACTATAAGTCCCCAGTTGTCTTGCCCAATCAGTAGTTGTGGCTCTTCTTTTTCATAGACTAGCTGGTTCTCGATCTTTTGCAGATGTTTGCATCTTCTTACTATTTCGCTGTGTACCCCTTGTTTGGAAAGCTTTAGGTGGTCAATAGTTCTTACTTTAATCGGCTTTTTGTCGCGTCGGTGAGCGCCTCTAATTTTAATCTGCACCCTTTGAGAGTCGTTCGTTTGTATACCTTTGCCTCCAACTGTCTCGATGGTAAGTTTTTCTGTTTCTCCCTGCGCTCCGATCTTCTTCACGACGGAAGAGTCTAGAAGCGATATGGTCGACCCTTCGTCTAACAAGGCCAGTACTCGGATGGAGGCTTTTGGACCATATATCACTACTGGAACCATTTTCAGGTAGGCCTTCCCGTCGCTGTTGGTGTGCACAGAGGTAACCACTTTTTCTGTTATTTCTTTATCCGTGCTGAGAGCGATGTTGCAGTGAGGCTTATTAGGTTGGTAAGCCGTCGGTGGAGGACTATCGGAGTGAAGGCTTGTGTGGTGCCATCTTGAACATTTCTTACAGGTTGACGCCTTGCAAGTTGGTCTTGCATGTCGGTATCGAAGACATTTGAAACAAACTTTTGCTTTCTTTGCCAGTTCCCATTTCGTATCCGAGTCCGCTTCTTTAAACTTGCGACATTCAAAAATAAAATGTTCTTCCTGGCATTCGTGGCACGCTGGGCCATCTGGTTTTCTAGATGCCTCTTTATTTTGCATGGCGTGGACTGTCTTTTTAAATGTACTTCTTTTCGGTTCCCAAAACGCAACTGGAGGAGCATATTGCTGACGGGTTTTCTTCGACTCCCAAGATATTTCAGATGGAGCAAAGTCCCCACACATGTCAGCCTCTACTTCCAAGAAGTCATTCATAACCATTAGTTCCGGTCTTTCTTCATCCCGGCGACTTCGGTGATAGATGAACCATCTATACTTCATTGAAGATGGCATTTTCTCAATAAGCGTCTTTGTTGTTTCAGGTGAACACAAATATTGTTCCTTTCCGAGTGCCTTGATAGTTGCGACGGAGTTACGAACATGGCTGGCGAACGTACATACATCGTTAGGATTTTCAGTGACTCTAGAAAGATCTTTTAGCTTCTCCAATTCAGACAACGCCAGTGCTCCGGGTCTACCAAAGCGCGCCGCTAACCCCTTCATAACTTCCGTTGGATTCTCGGCAGTAAATAGAAGGCTTTTTACCGCTTCCCTGGCTCTCCCTTGAAGCGTTCTTCTTAGGCGAGCCAGATTTTGTGCAGCAGTAAAAGCGTGCGCCGTGTCTTCATACGATCTCCGAAATGCTAACCATTCTTCGCTGGCACCGTTAAAATATGGGAGTTCGATTATATGTTTCGAAATCGTATTTTCTGATGTCTTTAAGGAAAGCTTTGTTATTGCTTCGGCGAGTTCTTTCATGTCACTCTTTTCATTCTGAGGTGGCATTCTGTCTATGGGATTTGACTGGTCTAGCCAATTTTCGACCTGTTTTTGGCGGATATTTTCTTCCCCATCATCTTCCGTATCCGAATCCACCTGCAGTAGTTCAAGTTCTACTTTAGCCATTCTGGCTTTTGCTTCGGCAACTTCTACTTCCCTTTTTGCGAGTTGCATCTTTGCTTCGACCTCAGCTCGCCTTCTTGAAGAATGAACAGAGCGCGTATCGTTTCTTCTCAGATGTACTTCTTCATTTCGCAGCACTTTGTTTGCCTCAGCAAGGGCGGAAGACGCGTTATGTGCATCTTCGACCATACGAGCAATGCGTTTTTTCTCTATTTCGGCGATACGTGCCATTAGGTCTTCGTGTTGCTGTATATGGTCTGTTAGGACAGTGACTGGGCGGGGCGTAAGGTGATCCCCTTCCAGTACGACTACGTTAGAGCTCGCTATTTCCCCTTTTCCAGCTTGCACAGTAGTAAGAGCAGGGTAATTTCCCATTCGGCGTGCTGGTGAAACTCCTTTCCTGGTGCGAGTGGCTGGTACGGTGTGGTCCCCTTCAAGGCGAGAAGAGGATACTCCTCCACTGGGGCGCGGCGGTGTCCTCGTTGTCATCGTAGACTGGCTTGCAGATGATCCCGTTGTCTCGGTGGGCGTATTCATGCACCACTCAGTCGAGGTGGATGGTTCTGCAGCGGTTTTAGATCTTGACTTCTCCGATCTAGTGACAGGCATTCCTGTTTTCCAAAATCCGGCTCGAAGGACCAAAAATTGTGGCGGACGGCGGGTGTATCTTACGGCGGCGGCAGCTCTATGACGCGTTCTGTCTATAGAGACGTGCAGAAGCCAGGCTAAACGACTACCGTCCGTCGGGTAGTGGACTGTATTTGTTGACTGTTTTCTTACGAGCTGGCTGGGACAAGGATGCCGAGAGAAGTCTTGTAGATCTTGGGTCCGCTTGTACCTGTTCTTCTGTCAATAAAAGCCTCGAAATACTTATTCTTCCCTTATTTTTCCTCAGATTTACAGAGTAGTATCACAGTATAGTAGCGCACTGGATTCTTGCGACTTACACACTTGTTAACTCAACAACGTTTGATGTGAGACTGAATACCGGTCATAGAATGCTACGCGTATTTATAGGTGTTCCCGTTTTCTAGATAGTTCCATAACATTCCAATTTTCTACATATTTCTATAATTTCTAGAAAGTTCTATCAGAACGTGCCTATACTTTTCTAGAAAGTTCCACAGCTTTCTAGAAAGTTCTACAACCTTCTAGATGTTTCTATAGCATTCTAAACACATACCTATCCTTTTCTAGAAAGTTCCACTGCCTTCCAGAAAGTTCTAAAACTTTCTATGTGTTCCTAAACCTTCTCTGAGCTAACTGGAGCTTTCTATGACCGGTTTTGTTTGCTTTAATCTTATAAACGAATGACTTTACACATAAATACTAACTTAATTAGTTAAATTATTTTAAATTATGACTATGAATGGGACGCGTCGCCAACAACTATGTTGCTGTTGTATGGAAAAAAGAAGTTGATATAACTTTTCATAGAAGCACCGACAAACTCTGGAGTTTTTTCGACATACTGTTGGTGAAATCAGATCTTCGCTACGACCAGTACCTAGTTTTCGAGATACAAGGTGGTCATGCCAGGATGAGCGCTCATCCTGGCATGGCCACCAATGACCCCTTATAGCTTTTGAACGGTAGACCGACATACCTATGGAGTTTTGTCGTCACACTTCGACATACTATTGGTGAAATCAGATCTTCGCTACGACCAGTAGTTTTCGAGATACAAGGTGGCCATGCCAGGATGACCGCTCATCCTGGCATGGCCACCAATGACCCCTTACTTTTGAACGGTACACCGATAAACTCTGATATTTAGCGACATACTTCGACATACTCTCGAAATATTATCATTAAAGTCAGATTTAGAGTTGGTGATGGTGGCCATGCCAAAATGAGCCACACCATGGTCCAATACTAAAAATATTTAAATCGCTATTTGCCCTTTACGTAGAATATCCAATACATTACACGCTTGGTGTCTAACATGCTAAAAGTCCAACTCGCAGAACTGCATTAATTACACTTGAAATATGGATAAAATAAAATAAAACCATAATGGTCCATCATATTTTAATAAATAAAACAAAACAGCTGTATAAAATTAGTATCAATTTTTAAGACTTTCTTTATTTAAATAACTTGATTTAAAAGATTTAAGTTTTTTGCCGTGTTTTTGTTTTGAAATTAAAATTATGATACTAATCCACTATATGTCTGTGTACTAATCAATATCACACGTCATTGTTTCTGTTATATTGGAAGGTTCTATAGCTTTTTTGTTTTATTTATTAAAATTTGGTTGACCATTATGGTTTTATTTTATTTTATCCTAATGTGCTTACGTGTACTCTTGTTCTTTTGAGAATGACCCCATATTTCAAGTGTAATCAATGCAATATAGCTGTTGTACCTACGAAAATGAAAACGGGGAAAGCGACATTTTGGGGTAGGGACATTTTAAACTTTAAGGCTGAGAACGTCAACTTCCTTAAATTACAAGTTCCGAAAACGACAACTTCCTATAACGTCTCCAAAATAGACAAATTCCGAAAATGACAACTTACTGATAAGGGGGGTACTTATTATGGGGTGTGAATTTCGACCCCGTTTGTGAAATGTCAAATTTATACACGGCTTATTCTCATAATATTACATTAGCAAAATATTATATTCGAAAATAATTACATTCGCAAATGATTATATTCTCAAAATTCAAAAAATCGTAACGCACAATCACAGACAAAGTGGTTTCTGATGTATGCGTTACCCCAGCAGGAAAGTAGCTCCTAGAGTATTATGAGTGGAACATATAATTAGTGCTCAATCTGCTGTGCATGTGCGCCGAAAATAAAATTTGTGCTTCTTTAGGTTTTTGAGATATTGATTTCCTGCTGGAATAACGTTTTGCAGAATCGTGTATCTCTAAAGCCATTATATGTGCGCCTGTACAATAAACATACACGAGTAGCTTTTAATTTGTACTAGTTTGTGACAGAATTAGATTTAAGTACGAAAATATTCATAAATTTCAAGTAATCGCGCTTTTTTTTAAATCCGAAAAAAATTCGCAGCGCCTAAACAAGAAAACTTATAAGCTCACTGAAAACTGTATTCGATCCTTCTTGACACATATAATAACCATTAAAAGCTTCAAGAGTGTACATATATGCGATAATGAATAATATTACTAAAAGTCAAAACGACGGTGTCATAACTTTGACGTCAACATACAAGAAACCAGCTCAACCCAAGAGGAGTGGGATTAAACCAAAAATTAGTGCGTTTAGTCAAATAACATAGTGAAAATTTTCAGCCTGGAATGGTTTGCATTTAAATAGATATAAACAAAAACCAAAACGTGTAAACAACGGCTGGTTATCCAACCAAATTCGAATGACTACAAAGAAGCGACGGATTCATAAATATCAATGACCTTCTTAACTTTACTCATGAACCGGTTGAAACGTGTTGTGCTTAAGTACACTGAAGTAGAAAACAACAAGTAAAAAAAAACTTGTTATTGGATTATATTTTAGTAGCTGTTTCCGTGACCTTGCAGATGATTAAGTAGGTTATTTTTTAAATAGGTATAAACCATTTTCAGGTTAAATTTTTTTAATTTACGCAACAAATCAAACCACGTGTAACACAGGCACAGGCAGCTAAAGCCTTGTTAGTTTTTCTGACATCCTTTCCGATTAACATTCTATTGTAAGTAAATTTAAATTTAAAATTCTAATATTACTTACATTCTCTTTCTAGCCTCTGTTTTCATGTAAATTCAGTTCAGATTCATCCGCGGAGCTAGAAAGAGCTCCTTCTTTTTATAGTTATCCTTACAAAATGCTATTATTAGTGAATAGTGCATTATTATTATAAATAGACAGTTACTGTTTCGGACATAGGTACGTCCTGATAATAATAAATAACCTAAACCTACATATACCTAGTCTCAGTGTATAGTTATTAACGCTTAAATTGTGCTTCATAAATAACCTTTAAAGTCAAAGTCTAAATATATTTATTCAATAAACTCAATTAATAAGTACTTTGAATCGTCCAAATATTTTTTAACCTACCACCCATTCAGGACGTCATTTTTCAACGGTGGCAAAGAAGAACGGGCGCAAGAAACCACAGCGCACAGAAGCAACGACATTTACAAAAAAAAAGTATATGTCGTTACCAGGTCATAAAATACAAAATATGAATTTAAAATATAATAAGGGATGCAATACAAAATTACAATACAATGTTAGTATCAATTAATTAGAGACAATTAGAAATAGCTGTTGGAGTACTTAGAGCATTTCAGATCCAAGCTGTTTTGCCTTCTGTGTTATCTGACACTCTTGCTGACACTTTATAATAAGCTTTTTTATAAAGCTTTTCTTTGATTTGTGTGTGCGAGCTGGAGACACGGGTCTCTGGCTTGCACAGCTGTATCTTCGTAATTGTTTAAGCTACGGTTATGAATTATACCTCAAAATTTTGTGCCTAATTTGTGCACAAAAATTTTCAAAACTTTAACTGAAAAGGTTTTTGAGCTACGAACCGATAAGTATGTGTAAGCTGGTGACACGTAAACGGGCTAACACATGGTGAATTACTGTAACTGTATAAGATAGCGTTTCGTTTTAAAGATCAACTAATACGTTATAATTTGCGCAAACACGAGGCAAAATTTCAAATCGTTGTCCTCTTAGTTTAAAAAATATAAGCCAAAAACTGTTTTCCCGCCAAAAAATTCAAAATAATGGCTCGGAAGTGGCTAAGCGCGCCGTTGCCGTTCCTCGCGCTACACGATTGCAATCGAGTTTGAACTTAAGAGCTAGCAACATTTAGAGTAATTTTAATTTGCGCTTTTGATTGTTTTAATTTATGTACTTACCGAGAATTTTAGATCAGGAGCCGTCTGTTAAAGCGATGCGCGACGCGACTAATTTAGTTTCACTTTAGGTACCTAACTATAACTAAAGGCCTTATCAAACGTGTCCATGTCTACAGCTTCCTCATTCGACGTAGAGACATTCTAAGTATGCCATATTTTTGTGCATATTATGTGCAATCAAACGTTTCAGTCCTAATTTTTGTGCCACCACAACTTCGTTACTATGAGTTGTTTTATGTGTGTAAGCTGGAGACACGTGTCACCAGCTCGCACACGCCCGTTACGACAAACCAGTAAGGATAGGGTTTTAGACTATAGCCAGAAATTTTGTGCATAATTTGTGCACTAGGAACAAAAAAAAACTAACCATCACACTCAAATACTGTTGAAACTACGATCATAAAACTGTGTGCGAGCTGGAGACACGGGTCTCTGGCTTGCACAGCTGTATCTTCGTAATTGTTTAAGCTACGGTTATGAATTATACCTCAAAATTTTGTGCGTAATTTGTGCATAAGGCAAAAAATTTTCAAAACTTTAACTCAAAAGGTTTTTGAGCTACGAACCGATAAGTATGTGTAAGCTGATGCCACGGGCTAACACATGGTGAATTACTGTTACTGTATAAGATGATAGCGTTTCGTTTTAAAGATCAACTAATACGTTATAAGTTGTGCAAACAAGAGGCAAAATTTCAAATCGCTGGGACTCTTAGTTTAAAAATTATAAGCCAAAAACTGTTTTCCCGCCAAAAAATTCAAAATAATGACTCGGAAGTGGCTAAGCGCGCCGTTGCCGTTCCGTGCGCTACACGATTGCAATCGAGTTTGAACTTAAGAGCTAGCAATATTATGAGTCATTTTAATTTGCGCTTTCGATTGTTTTAATTTATGTACCGAGAATTTTAGACTAGGAGCCGTCTGTTAAAGCAATGCGCGACGCGACTAATTTAGTTTCATCATAGGTAAGTACCTAACTAACCTACCCTACTTTTTATTTTAAGCCCAGTACTAGTGTTGTTGCAATAGCGATAGTTTCACTATCGATAGTTGACCTTGAAAAATAGTCGATAGCGCGAATAGTTCTATAGAAAATATCGAAATGCTGCGATACTATTGATCGTATCGATAGTGAAAACTAGGTAATACTATTGAACTTGGTCGATACTATCGATTCTATCGTGATACGATACTATCGATAGTATCGATACTATCTATAAACTATTGACGGGTTTCAATAGTATCGATAGTTTTGCTTTAGTAACTATCGACGAATTTTTGATACTATCGAGTGAGTATTGTACGTACATCTAATGATATGATGTGATAGATAACCTATGTAATTACCAGCTATATCACCTTTTATGAGCAAGCAATAGTACCGAAAAACGTTCGACTATCAATATTGAACAACAAGCGATCCATTGGTTCTTTGCTGATACTATCGATAGTATCATAGACAAATAATAGTATCAATACTATTGATCTTTAGCAATAGTATTATTTATTTTTATCGATCGATACTATTGATAAAATCGTCAATGGTTGATAGTATCGATAGGACTATCGATAGTATGACTGATTTTCGAGGTTTGTATCGTGATACTATCGTGTCCTCGAAAATCAGTCATACTATCGATAGTCCTATCGATACTATCAACCCTTGACGATACTATCAATAGTATCGATCGATAAAAATAAGTAATACTATTGCTAAAGATCAATAGTATCGATACTATCGATAGTATCAGCTAAAAACCAATAGATCGATAGTTACACAAAATCGATAGTCGAACGTTTTTCTATACTATTGCTTGCTCAGAAAAGGTAATATTGCTGGTAATTACATAGGTCATTTAGCACATATAGTATCGTATCTCGATAGTATGGATAGAATCGATAGTATCGACCAAGTTCAATAGTATTACCTAGTTTCCACTATCGATAGTATCGGTAGTATCGCAGCATTTAGTTATTTTCGATAGGACTATTCACGCTATCGACTATTTTTCAAGGTCAACTATCGATAGTGAAAATATCGCTATTGCAACAACACTAGTACGGGAGCCTTAAAATAAAAAGTAGGGTAGGTTAGACCTGTTCAAACCTGAGCGGTATTCGCTACCGCTGTGGGTAAAGCGGCAGCGAATACCGCTCAGGTCAATCTAGCCGCGGAACTTGATACTAAATACCTGAGCGAAAACCGCGCGGTATATTTACCCACAGCGGCAGCGAATATCGCTCAGGTTTGATAAGTGTCCATGTCTACAGCTTCCTCATTCGACATGGAGAATTTCTAAGCATGCCATATTTTTGTGCATATTATGTGCAATCAAACGTGTCAGTCCTAATTTTTGTGCCACCACAACTTCGTTACTATGAGTTTTATGTGTGTAAGCTGGAGACACGTGTCACCAGCTCGCACACGCCCATTAAGACAAACCAGTGAGGATAGGGTTTTAGACTATAGCCAGAAATTTTGTGCATAATTTGTGCACTAGGAACAAAAAAATCTAACCATCATACTCAAATACTGTTGAAACTACGATCATAAAACTGTGTGCGAGCTGGAGACACGGGTCTCTGGCTTGCACAGCTGTATCTGCGTAATTGTTTAAGCTACGGTTATAAATTATACCTCAAAATTTTGTGCCTAATTTGTGCATAAGGCACAAAAATTTTCAAAACTTTATCTCAAAAGGTTTTTGAGCTACGAACCGATAAGTATGTGTAAGCTGGTGACACGTAACACGGGCTAACACATGGTGAATTATTGTTACTGTATAAGATAGCGTTTCGTTTTAAAGATCAACTAATACGTTATAATTAGAGTCATTTTAATTTGCGCTCTCGTTTGTTTTAATTTATGTACCGAGAATTTTAGACTAGGAGCCGTTTGTTAAAGCGATGCGCGTAGCGACTAATTTAGTTTCACTATAGGTACCTAACTAACCTACCCTACTTTTTATTTTAAGGCCCCAGTACTGTGTGTTGTTGCAATACTGATAGTTTCACTATCGATAGTTGATCTTGAAAAATAGTCGATAGCGCGAATAGTCCTATCGAAAATATCGAAATGCTTCGATACTATCGATACCATCGATAGTATCGATGGTGAAAATTGGGTAATACTATTGAACTTGGTCGATACTATCGATTCAATCGATACTATCGACATACGATACTATCAATAGTATCGATACTATCTATAAATTAAATTAAATGTTTATTTATCGGACAACAATGATCCATATTGTGGTTAGTATAACAAAAGCTTAACTCCTATGTTAGTACTTAATAACTAGAACAGACCGGGTAATATGGGACATGTGCGCGATCAGTGGACAGTCCCCACTGTCGACTAAGCCTTTCAAAACACTGTTGCGGCTGCCACGGATTCGACGCAATAGGGATCCAGCTTTTTTGCGCAAAATAGCCGGGAAACTGTCGACCTGCGCATCCGCAAACATCCCGGACGCACTGCAAAAACGAGGCAGCCGGAAGAGTGCCCTGAACGCATTATTAAATTGAATACGAAGGGCGTCGTACGACTTCTTGGTATATTTGACCCACAAGCTACTCGAGTAGAAAGAAGTGCAGTATGCTTTGAAGAGCGTGATTTTGACTGCGTCCGAACAACGATAAAACCTGCGGGCCAACATATTCGCCCTTATCGACAACGCCCTACGCTCTCTTTCCATATCTAATTCATCTTTTAAATCATCTCTAACAATGTGCCCAAGACATTTGAAATTAGTAACCCTGCATAGTGGTGAACCATACAACCGTATGAGTGGTACTGTAGTAGGACACTTGCTACCAGCCTTGAACACCATATACTCACTCTTTTTGGAATTGTACAGTAATCCATGAGTTTTGGCATACATTTCGCACACACCTAGCAGTTTTCTCAACGCACCGACCGAGGGGGCCAGCAACACCATGTCGTCCGCGTAGCTTATGTTGTTGACGCATATATTTCCGATATGACAACCAACATGTGCGCCACTAAGCTCCCCGATCAGTGCGTCGATGTACAGGTTAAAAAGCTTCGGCGAAGTTAACCCGCCCTGTCTAACACCACATTCCATTTTGTACTGCTCAGAATACATATTCGCCCACCTAACACAGTTAGTTTGGTTCGCATACCAAAACTTAAATAGGTTTAATATGTCAGACGGCAAACCCACACGCCTAAACTTTTCCCACAAAACATCGTACGCCACTAAGTCGAACGCTTTAGACAGGTCAAGGAAACAGGCATAAACGGGCGTATGCCTGTCCGTGTAGTGCCTGACGGTGTGCTTCAGGCACAGTATAGCACTTTCGGTTGAAAGTTCTCTTTTGAAACCGAACTGAAGGTCGTGAATTTTTATTTTACTATCCAGTTGAGAGTTCAGCACACCGTCAAACACTTTAGCTACGACCGTCGACAACGAAATAGGCCTGTTTTGTTTTTAACAATAGGAACGACTACCGTCCTCATTAGTTCCCGAGGCAAGTATGAATGCACCAGACATAAATTAAAGAGCATACATAGAACTCTGGGAAGGTGCGGACCCGCATTCTGAAGATGCTCAATGCTGAGACTGTCGTGACCGGGTGATTTTCCTCTCGTCATGGAGTTAATAATGTCAGAGAATATTTTAACTGGTATTACAGTTATATTATCAAAACGATCACGACATGTCTCACCATTGTCCACCTTTGATGGCCCCAGTGGAGATTTTACTGTAAAGTGCTCCCTGAATTGCTCTGCTATCACTAGAGGGTCACTTGCACCGTCGACACTCGCAGGCAGACCAGACACAGGGTTTACTTTGTTTGTTGATTTCCAAAACTTTTTAAAGTCACCTTTAGCATGATGGGACGCAAGAATGTCCATACGGATTTGATCTTGGTGGTTTTGACACCACCTTAACCTGCCTTTAAATTTTTTATGACTATTGACCATCTCATCAAACACAGGGCCGCACTTAGGCTTTCCGTAAGATAACCATGCAATAAACCTTGATCTAGCCTCCCCATGAGCATCTTTCACATGTTTATTCCAACCTAGAACACTCTTAGACTCAGGTCTACGCTTACCACCACAGTCGAATGTTTTTACCGCTGCTAATGACAATGCAGATATTATTTGTTGATATATGTTATCTATAACAATATTATGTTTGTTGTTGTCACAGGACTTATAACAACACTTTTGAAAATCAATAGGAAAATCAATACATTTCAGTTTTTTGTGACATAAGCTTTTATAATTCTTTATTTGACTAGATGTACGCACCCCCCATCTTACTCTGTTTATAATAATATCACTTGTAAAAGCTTTTGGTATAACAGCATTAAAGTTACAATAAGTGAACAACGGAAAGTGATCGGACCAGTACACATCGTACTTTACTTTAGCATTAATAACACACTGCCAAGCCGCTTCAGTTACAACACAATGGTCCAACCAACTTCTGCTGCCATGAGCCTCACTAATACACTATAAACTATCGACGCGGTTCGATAGTATCGATTGTTTTGCTTTAGAAACTATCTACAAATTTTCGATACTATCGAGTGAGTACTTTTTATTTTAAGCCCAGTACTAGTGTTGTTGCAATAGCGATAGTTTCACTATCGATAGTTGACCTTGAAAAATAGTCGATAGCGCGAATAGTTCTATAGAAAATATCGAAATGCTGCGATACTATTGATCGTATCGATAGTGAAAACTAGGTAATACTATTGAACTTGGTCGATACTATCGATTCTATCGTGATACGATACTATCGATAGTATCGATACTATCTATAAACTATTGACGCGTTTCAATAGTATCGATAGTTTTGCTTTAGTAACTATCGACGAATTTTTGATACTATCGAGTGAGTATTGTACGTACATCTAATGATATGATGTGATAGATAACCTACGTAATTACCAGCTATATTACCTTTTATGAGCAAGCAATGGTATCGAAAAATGTTCGACTATCGATGTTGAACAACTGTTACTATCGATCGATTGGTTTTTTGCTGATACTATCGATAGTATCGAAACTATTGATCTTTAGCAATAGTTTTACTTATTAATGTTTTATATTTTAGCGTTTTATTAACGCTTAAATATACTTAAGTAAGATTTTAAACACTGAAAAAAGACGACAACCTCAGGCGGGAATCGAACCACGCACCTTCCGCATTCCGGGCGGCTGCCTTAACCACTTGGCTACCGAGGTCTGGCTTTCAACCGTCGAAATTTGTCAGTGCTTGATGCTTATGTTTTTAGTCAACATTGCTTCATCAAATCTTAGAAGTTTCCACCTCTGAGATCCGAAAGAAAAATTTTTACAAATATTTAACATTCGGTTAAGATGAAGCTGCGTTTATAGATTAATGTTTTATATTTTAGCGTTTTATTAACGCTTAAATATACTTAAGTAAAATTTTAAACACTGAAAAAAAAAAATGCCTGAGTTTGTCGTCTTTTTTCAGTGTTTAAAATTTTACTTAAGTATTACTTATTTTTATCAATCGATACTATCGATAGTATTGTCAAGCGTCGATAGTTTCGATAGGACTATCGATAGTATGACTGATTTTCGAAGTCACGATAGTATCACGAATATCACGATCCTACGCAACAACACTACCCAGTACACATTGGCGTATGTTGGCCCACTGCCGGCCATAGCCATTGTGTAGACGGGGTAATGGTGTACAGTCGCGGGAAATTTATCGACAGTGGCGCGCAATTTACCCCCTCTAAACAATGGCGATTGCCGACAATGGGCCAACTTACGCCAAGTCGCCAATGTGTACTGGGTAGTGTTGTTGCGATAGCGATAGTCAATCAATAGTATCGTGATTCTATCGAGACCTCGAAAATCAGTCATACTATCGATAGTCCTATCGAAGGTCCTACATAGGTCATCTATCACATCATATCATTAGATTTACAATACTCACTTGATAGTATCGAAAATTCGTCGCTAGTTACTAAAGCAAAACTATCGATACTATCGAAACGCGTCGATAGTTTATAAAAAGTATCGATACTATTGATAGTAACGTATGTCGATAATATCGACCAAAATTAATAGTATTACCTAATTTTCACTATCGATAATATCGATAGTATCGCAGCATTTCGATATTTTCGTTAGGACTATTCGCGCTATCGACTATTTTTCAAGATCAACTATGGATAGTGAAACTATCAGTATTGCAACAACACTAGTACTGGGGCCTTAAAATAAAAAGTAGGGTAGGGCAGTTAGGTACCTATAGTGAAACTAAATTAGTCGCGTCGCGCATCGCTTTAACAAACGGCTCCTAGTCTAAAATTCTCGGTACATAAATTAAAACAATCGAAAGCGCAAATAAAAATAACTCTATGCTAGCTCTTAAGTTCAAACTTGATTGCAATCGTGTAGCGCGAGGAACGGCAACGGCGCGCTTAGCCACTTCCGAGCCATTATTTTGAATTTTTTGGCGGGAAAACAGTTTTTGGCTTATAATTTTTAAACTAAGAGGCTCAGAGATTTTAAATTTTGCCTCGTGTTTGCACAAATTATAACGTATTAGTTGATCTTTAAAACGAAACGCTATCTTATACAGTTACAGTAATTCACCATGTGTTAGCCCGTGTTACGTGTCACCAGCTTACACATACTTATCGGTTCGTAGCTCAAAAACCTTTTCAATTAAAGTTTTGAAAAATTTTTGTGCACAAATTCAGCACAAAATTTTGAGGTATAATTCATAACCGTAGCTTAAACAATTACGAAGATACAGCTGTGCAAGCCAGAGACCCGTGTCTCCAGCTCGCACACAGTTTTATGATCGTAGTTTCAACAGTATTTGAGTATGATGGTTAGTTTTTTTTGTTCCTAGTGCACAAATTATGCACAAAATTTCTGGCTATAGTCTAAAACCCTATCCTTACTGGTTTGTCTTAACGGGCGTGTGCGAGCTGGTGACACGTGTCTCCAGCTTACACACATAAAACAACTCATAGTAACGAAGTTGTGGTGGCACAAAAATTAGGACTGACACGTTTGATTGCACATAATATGCACAAAAATATGGCATGCTTAGAATTTCTCTATGTCGAATGAGGAAGCTGTAGACATGGACACAGATGATCGTGTAAAACAAATGAACGTCAATATGCGCCACGCGACTCATCTTTAAAAACTTGTGTACCTACGCCTGGCGTACTCACCATGGAATTCTGTTATTTCAAGAATGCCAAAAAATTGTGCCCAAATAGTACTAGGAGGAAATAAATAGTACCCTTATGGTTCAAAAGTTATAGACATTGTTTGGTGAGTAAGCTAGGCGTAGGTTACGCCTAGCGTACTCACCTCAGTTTGGGAAATCTGAGCAAGCTACAACTTTAATTAGTATGTCGAAAAACTGTACCCAAATAGTACCAAATAGTACCCAAAGGAAATAAATAGTACCTTTATAGTTAAAAAGTTATTCAATTCAAATTCAATTCAAAATATATTTATTCAATAAACTCAATTAATAAGTACTTTGAATCGTCCAAATCTTTTTAACCTACCACCCATTCAGGACGTCATTTTTTAACTGTGGCAAAGAACGGGCGCAAGAAACCACAGCGCACAGAAGCAACGACATTTACAAAAAAAAAAAAAGAATATGTCGTTACCAGGTCATAAAATACAAAATATGAATTTAAAAAATAATAAATTAAGCAATACAAAACTACAATACAATGTTAGTATCAATTAATATTAGACGCGTTTTACCTGATATAAAACGCATATTAAATACTTACCTCATTAGAAGCTTATAATATTGAGATAGGCATATCCGTTTCCCGTCGTATTTTCCTTCTCTTTCTTCCGGTATATCGCTATCTCTCTCGCTCATCCCACTCAGTGGCGTCACCAGGTGGCGCGGTGGGGGAACCAGGAGATTTCACACCTGTGCCCATTTGTTCATCATTGCGTCGAAATATTCAATAAGCACCAGGCGGAAATAAAAACTAAACTTCTAATGAGGTAAGTATTTAATATGCGTTTTATTTCAGGTAAAACGCGTCTATTAAACACTTGACCGTCATTAGAAGCTTATAATATTGAGACCTGTTTGTTATCGCCTGGTGAAAACGCCAATGTGAGAAATAAATTAAACTATAAGTGCGAGAGAGTTAATCATATGATTATGGTTTAAACAAAAAGTTATAAATTAAGTACTAATTATTTACAATTTAAGTCATGTAAGAAAATAATTGGCCAGTCATTGATGAAAAATCAAATAATTTAGCTTGTAAACCATGTAAACGAACATTATTATTAGGAAATAAATATTGTTTACTATTTGATTTCAATCACTTTACAGGGTAAAAATAAAAAATGAAAAACTTCGTGACGCCTGAATCAATATTTCACGACAATAAACCTTGTGAAAAGTTTAAGTAACTAATCTCCAATTACCAATAGTTAGTATATCCTCAATGGGTAAATCTTATCAATCTAGTTTGTAGATGCTACAGCGGAGCAAAACACAACCAGGTGTGGCTGTAATATACATCTAGCTACCACAGTGCATGAAACAGGTGACAGGTGAACCACTCGAAGTTTTAAATAAATTAGTTTAGCCATTTTGTACAATATTTATTGATCCTTTTAACCAGTAGCAATTTCTAGCTTGTTTGTCTGTAGACCCTACAGTCAGTTTTTGACCCAAACTGTCGCCATAATATTACTGCATTGTCCTGAACAAAATAATGTTTGGTGTCCACAGCAAGGTAACAAAGGAGCAATGCGACTAATGATATTGCAGTGTTACGAACTGTTTGAAATCTAGTTGATTCTAGGTTTGAAATACATTACAAAGGTCTACAGACTAATATTACTAAAACCTGGAAAAAGGAGGTTTTGTTGTTTTTAAATATTTAATTGAGATTGATTTTAAAACATGTTTAACTATTACCTCGTCACTAAGATTTCCATACAATTGTGCGCTGCATAAAGTAGAAACGACAATTTATGGTAGTGTATAGTATTGTAAGAAAGATTTAAAATATTAAGTGTAAATCGGCCAAAAACTGGACTGACTAGACCCATTTGGTACGCGTTCCGCGTGTGGATGGCGCCGCTGCTGCTGCTAACGCCCTTCCTGTACTACTGGACCAAGCACAAGTGCTCATATGGTTTTATAATAACCGGACGCTTGAGTAGGGAAATTTGCTTGTGGTTCCATAACGATATATCATTTAAGCACACCAAATTTCAACGTCATGTCAAGACATCCAGCCAGCCAGCCAGCCAACCAACCCCCAAGGTTCAAGAACCTTGGGGGTTGGCAGGCCTGTGGTTATGTCTACCAGGCGTCTACGTTTCGAATTCCATACTGTGAATGAGGCAGCAATGGGTACCACAATCAGATAAATTCCTGTTGAGGTGTGCTAGCACCCGGGGGATGAGGGAAGGTGGTGCGAATTTCCAAGGCAGAGGGAAGCGTTCTACTTCAGGCTGAAAGCATTGTGAAACATCGCTTCGTAATCATTGAGATAAATCTGCATAGTTTACCCACTACTCGAGCGTTCTTGGATACAAACAGGTGAATTACTGGCCAGGCCCACTTCGCGAATATCGTTTGTGTGAATTCTGGCAGTAGATGCCACTCTAGAGCTTGGCTATGTCGAGACAGTTCATCTGCATGGCTGTTCAATTTCCCTGGAATGTAATGAATTTTGACCACAATTTGGTTGGTGGTCATTTGTTGGTTGGCAATTTGGAGGATTAAAATAAAATTGTCGCAGGCTTCGTGTTCGATGCTTGTAATTCTAAGACTTAGAACAGCCCGCTTTTCTTTTTGATTGCAGTGCAGCTTTTGTTCGGATGCACTCCACCTTCCTGATAGGGCAGAATTGTTGAGTTGTGACCCCCCAATCCTGAAGCAACGGTTGTCAAAAAGAATGTTGGTGGAGGTATATGTATTGGTGTTTCTGATAATTTTTATCTACCAATACATTTAACTACATCGTAAGGTAGAGTCTATTTTACCGAACAAATTTCTTCTCTTAGGTATCGTAAAAGGCGACTAACAGACCATAGATTGCACATACATCCAACAGTATAGAGCGGCGATAGGCTCATCACTTGTCACGTACATGTGCAGTTATCATTTGGTGAAACGTAGACTATGGCAGAGGACTGCTTTTGCGGTCCTCATTGTTTGGTCTCTGACTAACCCTTCGGGGATAACAGTCGTGAGTATATGTAGGTATGTATGGACGCTTGTGATTCCTCCATGTATCCTAGTATGTCCTTGCGGAAGACATTGATTTTGGTAAGCGCCCTGCGAGGGCGGTCAAACAGACTTTTTGAAGTTTATGTGGACACCAAAATAAGTAAGTGTTTCTATTACAATGTTGGCATGTCTGGACAGAACCATCTGGTCTTTATGTCTATAAAATAATAGTCTAAGAAAACATTGCCGTGCTCACCTCAAATGGAAGGCATATAATTTTTAGTAATTCGCCTTTAGAACAGACGAAGAAACCATTGTGGGATTTGGCTATAGTCAGATGGTAGTACCTAGGTCTGAGAAAAGTAATTTGTACATCTCGTCTCTTGGCCGTACACAGTCCGGAATTCATATAATAATTTAACGACTTCAGGTTAAAAATTTGGACGGAGTGACCTTTCTTGAGTGCTCTTTGGTACTAAGAACTGGGTTAAAACGAAGTTTGGAAAATAAAACTTACTGTTTCTAGAAACCTGTTCCTTCATCTGTGTCCTGTTATGATAGAAAACTTGGAGCACCTATTTAGTTCCAACGGTGTCGATAAAGTGCAAATTGACCGGCTCGAAATTTCGGAGCGTCATTGTCTACGTCTTTTGTTACCTCTGTTAGCAGAGAAGATAGACGTTTTTGTCTTGATTGATAGAGCTGCCAAGCCTATGATCCTGGGGATCGAAAGTAAGAACAGCCTCCGTTGTTTATATTATAGCTACGATGTGGTTCGTGGCTGGCATAAGTATGTCCTTGCTGAGGACATTGTTTTTGTTAAGCGCCCTGCGAGGGCGGTTCATAGCCATGATGTGGTTCGTGGCTGGCATAAGCATGTCCTTACGGAGGACATTGATTTTGGTAAGCGCCCTGCGAGGGCGGTTCATAGCCACGATGTGGTTTGTGGCTGGCATAAGCATGTCCTTGCGGAATACATTGTTTTTGGTAAGCGCCCTGCGAGGGCGGTCCATAGCCACAATGTGGTTCGTGGCTGGCATAAGCATGTCCTTACGGAGGACATTGTTTTTGGTAAGCGCCTGCGAGAGCGGTTCATAGCCACAATGTGGTTTGTGGCTGGCATAAGCCTGTCCTTGCGGAGGACATTTATTATTTAATTTAATTAAAAACGGTTACATAACCATTTACAACAATTAAACGTATTATTCAAATTCAAATAAAATAAGGGACATTTAGCATAACATTAACATACATGCATCATCTCGCAAAAACCGCAAACACTCAAGTAATATTACCATTGATTTTGGTAAGCGCCCTGCGAGGGCGGTTTATAGCTACGATATGGTTCGTGCTGGCATAACCGCATAAGCATGCCCTTGCGGAGGACATTTATTTATTAAATTTCATTAAAACTGTTAAATACCAATTACAATAATTAAAAATATTATTCAAAATCAAATTTAATTAAATAAGGTACATTTAGCATTATATTAACATATATGCATCTTCTCGCAAAACCGCGAACACTCATGTAATAACCATTGATTTTGGTAAGCGCCCTGCGAGGGCGGGCAGATTATTGCCACGATATGGTTCGTGGCTGCCATAAGTATGTCCTTGCGAAGGACATTGATTTTGGTAAGCGCCCTGCGAGGGCGGGCATATATAGCCACGATATGGTTCGTGGCTGCCATAAGTATGTCCTTGCGGAGGACATTAATTTTGGTAAGCGCCCTGCGAGGGCGGTTCACAGCATGCTGTGCGTGTGTCTGTCCCATGAACCAGAAGAACAACGCGATGGTACACTATAAGAAGTTTGCCCTTGCGAAAGGTAACCGTTTGTTGTTAGTACAGGTTTTACTTGCGAGGCATTCCCAGTACTAGTATTTAATAACTGGCCAAAAAGTTTTCTAACAGGACAATTTTTTTTTATATTTTTTTTTAATGCAGCTGTTCAGAATTAAACAAATGTGTGTTTGAAGGTAGAATCTTATTCAAAGTAGCAATCATTAGAGGGTCTTTTACATTTTTATGAGTACCTATCCTCTTTTCGTATATTTATAGTTTCAGTCTACAACCTAATCACCACTGAAAATAAGACCTTTATGAGAGGCATCAGATGTTTGCGACCAACTAGTAAACTGCGCAGACAATTATTAAAAATATCTTTTTAGTTTTAAAATACCAAAAGTTATTGGTTGTGCACCAATTTATCAATATTGGTGCTTAAGGCCTAGCTGGCTCTTTTAGTTTACTTTTAAAATCAAAAATCAAATCTAGATCACTACACAGAATATTTAAATTGTTAACTGTTTTAGTCAGTATTGGTAACACCTGCGAGGTGCAACAATCGTTGTAAGATTTCCTCTAACGCCCGATAAAGCAGACACATTGTCGTTATCGTCATGAAAGGCGGGTAGGTACGTACGATGACCATGCTTCTTTGAACGATGACGACTAACTCGAACTCAACCTTCGCCGATGCGATCGGGATTGTTAGAAGGACTAGCTTTAGCCGCTTAGCTACAATTCATTTTTCTCATTATCTAATGTAAGCACTAATTATCGGTTTCTTATCTAAAATAAAAAGAAAAAGTGCCTGGAGGGTAGATACCACGTATTAAACACAAAAAACACTTTTAAAAATACTATCTTTACTCGAATGCTTTCTTATCTTAAAAGAAAAGGTGTATCTACATCTCTGGCGGGTAAAATAAAAAGTTTGACATACCAGATAAGTTTAAATTATAAATTCAGCGAACGGTAACACCGTTAAGTTAAGAAACTATTCTAAGTACTCACGTGTAATAGTAGAAACTCACGAGAACTGTGTTGCAGTTTAAATAAAAATAATTCTATTTCTTTGTCACTTGATCACTATGTAGTGCACAAGTTACGCTGACGGGAAATTTCACGCCAATGATGAACAAATGGGCACGGGTGTGAAATCTCCTGGATCCCCCACCGCGCCACCTGGTGACGCCACTGAGTGGGATGAGCGAGAGAGACAGCGATATACCGGAAGAAAGAGAAGGAAAATACGACGGGAAACGGATATGCCTATCTCAATATTATAAGCTTCTAATGACGGTCAAGTGTTTAATAGACAATTAGAAATAGCTGTCGGAGTAATTGGAGCATTTTAGATCCAAGCTGCTTTGTCTTCTGGGTAATCTGACACTTTATAATAAGCTTTTTTATAAAGCTTTTCTTTGATTTTGATTTTAAATTTATTAAGATCTAATTTCTGAATATCATTTGGTACTTTGTTGTAAAATCTTACACACAGACCCTTAAAAGAATTATTTATTTTATGGAGCCTAGTATAAGGTACTGCTAATTTGTTCTTACTTCTAGTGTTCACATTGTGAATATCACTGTTTTTTGAAAATTTTTCAATATTTTTATGAACATAAATCAAATTTTTATATATGTATTGTGATGCAACAGTCATTATATTTATATCCTTAAATCTCTCTCTGAGAGAGTCACCAGCCTGTAGGTTATAGATTGCTCGAATAGCCCTCTTCTGTAGCACAAAGATAGTTTGAATGTCGGCAGCATTTCCCCACAGTAAAATGCCGTACGACATTGCACTATGAAAGTAACTGAAATAAACTAATCTAGATGTATCAACGTCAGTTAACTGACGGATCTTCATTACTGCATAAGCCGCAGAGCTAAGTCTATTCGATAATTTAGCTATATGTGGGCCCCACTGAAGCTTGGCATCTAACGTTAAGCCTAGAAACACAGTGGTGTCCACAGGATTCACACTGTTATCTTTAATTTGTACACTAGTTGTTACTTGCTTAACATTAGGCAATACAAATCTTACACATTTGGTTTTTCCCTCGTTTAATAGCAAGTTATTTACACTAAACCAGTGAACAATCTTTGAGATCGCATTATTCACATCGTCATAATTTGTGTGTCGTCGTTTCACTTTGAATAAAAGTGAAGTATCATCAGCAAATAATACTATCTCATGACTGTCTTTTACAAAATAAGGTAAGTCATTAATATAAACCAAAAACAAGAATGGACCAAGTATTGAACCCTGCGGAACTCCCATTGTAACCACTGATCCCGGAGATCTTTTACCGTTAATGTCGACCTTCTGAATCCTGATACTCAAGTATGAGATTAGAAGGCTCAAAGAAGCATCCCTAATTCCATAGTGGTTAAGCTTCCTGACCAAAGTTTCATGTAAAACACAATCGAAAGCCTTGGATAAATCACAAAATACCCCTAGGGCATCCTGTGATTCCTCCCAGGTATCAAATATTTGGATTAAAAGCTCAACACCGGCGTCAGTTGTTGAGCGACCCCTAGTAAAACTATACTGTTTACAATGTAAAAGTTTATTTCTATGAAAATGAATTTGAATTTGGTCTAGCATCAACTTTTCAAAAATTTTACTAAATGTAGGTAGCACAGAAATAGATCTAAAATTAGAGGGGTCAGAAGTGCTACCTGATTTAAACAATAGAATTATTTTACTATGTTTCATTAGGTCAGGAAAAACACCACAGTCAATGCATTCGTTAAATATGCAAGCTAAAACTGGAGCTATTGTCATAATTACTGATTTAGCGACATCCACGGAATTACCCCACAGATCAGCAGTTTTCTTTTTATTGAGAGTGTTAAATGTTTTTAATATATCTATAACACAAATTTTTTGAAAACTAAAATTACTTTCACAATCTTTAACATTCTCCTTCAAAACAGATTCAGCTACAGTGGGGGAGGAAATCAAGGCTTTTGTAGTTGAAACTGGAATGTCAGTAAAAAACCTCTCAAATGCTGCAGCAACATCAGCATCAGAAGTCAAGGTTTTATTATCACAATTTAAATTGTACTCATTATTACGACTTCTGACCTTTCCTGTTTCACTATTTATAATATTCCATGTCATTTTTATTTTGTCATTACTATTCTTAATCTTAGAACTCAGATAGTTTGCCTTGGCTAATCGGCATACTCTTTTAAATAACTTAGAATAATTTTTAACATATAATTTGAAGTCGTTGCTGGTGTTATAGTTGCGTTCACCATAAAGTTCATAAAGGCGTTTCCTACTTTTGTGAATACCAATTGTAGCCCATTCATTAAAAGATACAGTAGCACTAACCGAGATCTTTTTTGGAACCAAAGATTTATTAAATTCTGAACAATACATGTTAAAAAAATCATTATAAAAGACATCAGGGTTGTCATTGTATTCTAAATAATTTAATTTTGTATCTAGATTGCTTTTAAAGCGCTCCAGCCGACCTGCAGTTTTTGGCACAACAATGATATTCTTTTTCATCACTTGCTTACGCTGGTGTGGAAAACTGACCAACTGGCCACAATGATCAGAGTCCAGGTTATTAATAATTTGCTTAGCCAGTGGTTTTACATTTGTATATATGTTATCAATACAGGTGGCCGAAGTGGCAGTTATTCTTGTCGGCTCCAAAAATATAGCATAGTTTGGTGAGTACGCTAGGCGTAGGTTCTACGCCTAGCGTACTCACCTTGTTGCGCGAAAACAGAACCAGCAATGACTCTCATTTCTATCTCAATAAATAGTACCCTCTAAGAGTGTAATTGTTATTTGACTTTTACACTAGAAAGTCAATAAATTTGATAGCAAACTTCTACATACATTGACATGAGGTACAGGCGAACTCATAATAATTTTAATATTATTAAATTTCGTATTATGTACCTACTACAAATTACTTTTAGTTTTGTTGAAATTAATAGGTGTATATACGTAACTAGGAAGTTTAATATCAGTTATATAATTGATTATAATTATTTTTCTTATAAATGAGATCCATGTTTTCCAAAATACCATAGGATCACTTTCTGACACTAATTTCATCGCAATCATAGACATCATATAGACACATGTTTATTTTTATTTATATTATTTATGTAAGTATTATTATATTATTTACTTCTTACTTTAGTTACTTACAAACTGACCTGTATTATGAAAGTGCTAAAGATCAATATTGCAATTCACAACAATTTGCTTGACGCCGCGGTGGGAACGCATAGTTTTCTGGAACCGATTTTTTTAGTCGTTTACTTTGCCTTGCCACCGCAACCGCAAAGGTTTGCGAATAGTTAATTTGTGAAACAATTAATGAAAAAACTTGTGAATTTTGTTTCATTGTGATGTGAGTGATCTTTAAATGAGTAAGTACCTATGTATATTTCATCTGTTATAGCATTTTATGTTCATGTCGATTTGCAGTTGATCTTCCATTAGCTAGGTAGGTACCTACTCAGTATGAATATATTATATATACTTACCTACAAAAATACGTTATTATTTTTTATTAATCGTAGAATAACAAATTAAATCATATCTTTAGTTTTCTGGACTGTATAAAGTGTTTAACTGTGTCGCGTACTTACCACCACCCACCACCCCCTCTTCCCTTGGGTGTCGTTATAGGCGACTAACGGACTAAAGACTGCACATACATCCAACAGCTTACAACGGCGACGGGCTCACCACCTGTCACGCATGTGCAGTCGCTATTTATGTAGGTATGTATCTATATTAATAAAAATCAATTGCCAAAATGTTTGTACGCGCATCACTTCAGAACGGCTGCACCAATTTGGGTAATTCTTTTTTGTTGTATTTGTAATTGTCGGGACAAGGTTTGTATAAAAATGAACATTTTTGGAAATTCGTCAGAGGTTCACGCGAACAAAGTCGCGGGCGGGCGGTCATTCACGATCAACAAATCATAAATAAGCAATGCTTGATACATAGATATAAGTTGGAGTGGGTCTCATTCACCCTCGACTACAAATTTTGTGATTTATAACAGTTATCACTAGATTTATAGTCGAAGTAAGAATCACCGCTAAGAACCAGCCTTATAAAATATATAAAAAATCCGCATCCAAATCTAGGATATTTAGGAGCTACAGTGCCAAAGACAGACACACCAACCTCAGGACCCCCTTTTTTGGCCACCCTTGGTTTACTGTTATTAAATATGTACCTATTTTATTTTAGGTCGTCGTCTATTAATGAACTCCATAGTTATTCCAATCTCAATTCCTTTGGTAATAAAAATAATATTTTACCATTCACTGTGCTCGACTGTACCACACGTAATTTTTGTATATAGAAGTTTGCTATCAAATTTAATGACTTTCTAGTGTAAAAGTCAAATAATAATTACACTCATAAAGGGTACTATTTCCGGTACTATTTATTGAGATAGAAATGAGAGCCATTGCTGGTTCTGTTTTCGCGCAACGAGGTGAGTACGCTAGGCGTAGAACCTACGCCTAGCGTACTCACCAAACTATGTCTATAACTTTTTAACTATAAAGGTACTATTTATTTCCTTTGGGCACTATTTGGGTATTGATTTGGGTACAGTTTTTTGACATACTAATTAAAGTTGTAGCTTGCTCAGATTTCCCAAACTGAGGTGAGTACGCTAGGCGTAACCTACGCCTAGCGTACTCACCAAACTATGTCTATAACTTTTGAACCATAAGGGTACTATTTATTTCCTTTGGGCACTATTTGGTACTATTAGGGCACAGTTTTTGTGTGCTTCAAGCTGTAATCCTCATATTTGAAATCTCAATGAAAACGAATTTTGACAACGCTAAAAAATAGTCATGAAATAGTCATAAATAGTCATACATGTAAAAAAAATAGTCGCATTATAGTTTCGGCGATAAAGCTATAGGTTAGTGAGGATTATGGCTTGAACGTCAAGCTGTAATCCTCATGTCTGGTGCAAGCAAACGGTAAAATCTTTCGAATTGGTTTAGGTTCCAAAAAATAGTCATGAAATAGTCATAACGACATGCCAAATTTCAGAAATAGTCCTTATAAGACTCCAGAGATATAAAGGTACCCTGGTGAGGATTATGGCTTGAATATTTGAAAACTTCAAATATCTCCGCAACGCTTACGATTTTCGGTTTAAAGTTTATGGCAAAAAATAGTCATGAAATAGTCGTATTAAGCGAAAATAAGTTTGAGCTGATTTAATTTGAAAATAAAAAGCTTTTATTTTCCCTACATTTCTATGGATGTACAGTCGTGTACAAAATTTGTAACTACATTTGATATTATTGTGAAATATTCCGCTTAATACATATTATTACTTCCAATTAGGCGTTTTCCATGGCAGCTGTTATAATTAAACAAAAAAACAAACATTTATAATTTGTATCCTTATTTATTACAATCGAAAGCTTGCTTAAATACATAACTTGTTTAAATCTCAGTACATATAATTATGTCTATACCACAGCAATTAGTTTTGATCACAATTATCATAGTTAGTTCAGAGGTGTGTAGAATCAAAGGCAGCTAAATCCAAAATGTCAAAATATAGAAAAATCGAAAAAAACTCCTAAAAACTACTCTTGTTACAATAACCCATAAACGTTTTCGTAATTAGGAAGATAAACCTCAATAGCTATTGGAAATATAATAACGACATGAATTACATTCAACAGTAAGTCACAAACTTCAAATTAATGGCGCACTAAGCTAACTTTGATACTGACCCATGACTCTTAGCTGTATTTGATCCTCACATGCTGGCACCTAGCTGGATTTGATACTGACATTTTTGATTTGACAAGTAAACCCTAGTGATGTGCAATCTTGATAATCTAAGTAATAATAAAAAGGGTAACTTAAATGAAACATTGGTAAAATTTCATGTAATTAGTTTTAATCTTCTTAACAATCAACTAGTTAGTAGGTCTTAACAAAAATAATGTATTAAAAAAACGAAAATTCTAGGGATCAAATCACTTATTTCATCTTAATACCTGTATCGTTAGCGTATAGCGGCTTCTTCGCGAGGTTCGCAAACCCAACAGTAACGTAATTAACACAGTACTACGTAGTACTTAAGAAAATATTATACTAATGACTAGATGAAGTAGGGTAGGTAGGTACAGTGTCACTTCACTAACTAAGCTTTTTGTTTGAACTTCCTCTTTCACTTGCGCAGTGTTCTACCTTTTTTACGTGCGGATTTGACGAAAATGGATTTACGTTAACATCCATGAATGTACCGGCAATCCTTTTTTCACCTGATTATATCTCGGAATCTTCTTATATTATTTTAAAACGGAAAATACTTCGACACTCTTGTTAACTAGTTAGTACTAAACGCCATATTGTCAGTTGAGCGAATGGGGCTCTGTGTTTGGTCGGCTCGGTATTAAGCTGTCTTTGAAAATGGTTATGAGGAATCTAGCTGAGTTTGATGCTGATAGCTAGTTTAAAAGTCAAATTTATATGGGATTTAGATGGTTTTGATGATATTTCTTTAACGCAAGCCATAGACAATCCTAAGATGAATCAAATGGCAATCAAAGATAGATTTTGAAAAAAGTGGCGCTAAGCTGCATTTGATTCTATACCCCTATTCTGTTGGTGTTGGATTAGTTCATTCAGTTTATGTTTCTAGAAAATTTCAATAGATGGCGCTGGTAGGTTGAGTGCATTTTCTAAAATCACAAATTCAATAAACGAATCAGACACCAACAATATCAAAAACTTTTAATTACTTACATCGAATACAAGTATAATACTAATTAAAATAAGTACCTATTAAAGTGTAAACAATCATAATATCTTGTCATTGTCTTAAAAACTTACAACTACTAAAACCAGTTTTATTAGAACCCCAGACGGTCGCATGAGACCGCGCTCTCCCACTGGACTTTGTACCGTGTTTTCATAGACTTACAGACTACTTTAGTATGAACAAGGTCGATTATGTCAGTTCTGTGGTACATTTTATGCATCGTGATCGCAAATTATCGCATAGTCTGTGCTTCATTCTGTCATTTTCGACGTTGACAGTTGCGCCAATTTCTGTGTCGGAGTGAATTAGTCGCTGTGTTTTGTTTGCTGTTTTTATTGGATTTATCTAATGTAAGTACTGTTTCTTATTAGAAAATGATTGTATGATCGTATTTAGATAAAAAGTTGTAAGAAATACGTCGTTATTACTACTAGATAAAGCGTGTAAAGTCCGTTAGTATGTTTCCGATTTCTGAATGATTTTTAGAGAAATACTATAAGACGAATAAACTGTTAAATTATCACTTTATTTTGATACCTGATGGGTAGGAAACATATCAGTTAGTATATTGTTGTTTACAGAACGACAAAATATGTTTTTATTATTGAAATTTTGCAATCACAATGCTATATAAATATAGGTTAAAATGTTTACTAGAAAAAAATCGATTGTTAAATACTTGCAATAGTATTTCTTTCGACTGTGAGGGTAGACTTCACAGTGACGTAATATCGCTGCCTTGCATCGTAAATCAAACTACTAGGAAAAATCGAGTCTTTTGGGGTCTCGGTAGCTCAGCGGTTAGAGCAGTGAACCGGCAATCCAAAGGTCGTGGGTTCGAATCCTATTCGAGCTTTTTGTAGTAAACATTTTGTCCTATATTTATATAGCATTGTGAATGCAAAATTTCAATAATAAATATATTTATAAGCAATTACGTCTTTATCGATTGTTAAATACTTGCAATAGTATTTCTTTCGACTGTGAGGGTAGACTTCACAGTGACGTAATATCGCTGCCTTGCATCGTAAATCAAACTACTAGGAAAAATCGAGTCTTCTGGGGTCTCGGTAGCTCAGCGGTTAGAGCAGTGAACCGGCAATCCAAAGGTCGTGGGTTAGAATCCTATTCGAGCGTTTTGAGATTGGTTGATTTTTTTGTAGTAAACATTTTGTCCTATATTTATATAGCATTGTGAATGCAAAATTTCAATAATAAATATATTTATAAGCAATTACGTCTTTATCGATTGTTAAATACTTGCAATAGTATTTCTTACGACTGTGAGGGTAGACTTCACAGTGACGTAATATCGCTGGCTTGCAGCGTAAATCAAACTACTAGGAAAAATTCAGCGAATCTTCTGGGGTCTCGGTAGCTCAGCGGTTAGAGCAGTGGACCGGCAATCCAAAGGTCGTGGGTTCGAATCCCATTGGAGCTTCCTGAGACTGATTGATTTCTTTCTAGTAAACATTTTATCCTATAAAATATGTTTTGATTTTAGAGTAATATTTTTTTGCTAAAGGCGACATTTGTGACGTCATCCGCAATTTCAAAAAAAAATATTGCGCACCTGCTGTCATTATTTTTTACATTTAAATTCCAAGACTGAGTGGTATAACTATGTTAACATATATAATTCCAACAAAAACCAGTAAGTACCTATAAATACAAAAATGCTTGGTCCAGTGCGCCATTTTGAGTAGCGCGCTTTTGTTTCTCGGTGTTGGTCAAATAGCGCTATCCTTGTCTCCACTCAAACGCATCGATCGCAGTACGATGGGCCAGAGTTTGTTTTGCTTGTTAAGGCCCCAGTACACATTGGCGTATGTTGACCCACTGCCGGCCATCGCCAATGTGTAGACGGGGTAATGGTGTACATTATCGGGCAATTTGTCGATAGTGGCGCGCAATTTACCCCGTCTACACAATGGCGATGGCCGGCAGTGGGCCAACATACGCCGATGTGTACTGGGGCCTTTATGTTCTTATCAAGTTCAGTTGAATGTAGTCAAGGTCACAGATCACGTGTGTCGTCGGTTGTTGTATTCGCAAATTTTTGAGAAAATGGCTATTTGGTCCAGTGATATTGAAATCATGAAATAATTTGTGATGTGTACTCTGGTGAAGGATTTTAAGTGCTAAAGAGATCGTATGAATGAAATTATGAAACTTTTACGAAGACGGGGTGTCGTTTTGGAAGTTATTGTGAGTATGGAACGTACTTTCGACATAGATTACAATAACAAGCCGCCCGTCCGGTTTCGTCCGTTAACGGAGCATATAGACAAGGATATATCGCTATTTGGTCTCGATGCCGGGTTGATACAATACAACAGACGCTACTCTTGGAGTGGAAGGTTTCTGTTACTTTTTAACATAAGTGATACCTTAAACATTGCGTGCAAAAGCTTTCTCGTACGGAAACGTTTACGTTGCGGTTATTACAAGAAATTTCAAATAAAATATATGCTAGTTAAATTTCTAGTAAGCAGATAATATCTATTTGTGGTACTTTAAGGGCTTTTTAACTATTTAAATCGATTTAATATTATGAAATGTTTTATTTTAAAAACAGGTGAGATGCAGGCCGGTAAATAAGTAAAAATGTTTGTTGTTGGTCCTTTATTGTTACTGATCCCGTCACTAAGCTGTGGCGCGCAATTAAATGAACGTCTGTGTATTTAATTTATCAACTTTTTGTTTATTTTTTTTTTTTTAAGTAAATCAATGCCTTATTTACACAAAGAAGTAGTTGGATTAGAGACCTTAGCGATAATACTGAATTTATTTTTTGTACTTTAGGATAAGTCTTAATATAAGTTCATTACATGTGATGTACATTGTACAGACCTACTCGGAAGGCGCCAATAATTGTTAGATATAACATAGAAATGTATAAAGACTGTGATTAATGCAAATATTTTTTATTTAGGATAATCTGTATAGAATATGACAGTACTAGTCCACAAGGGTTTCTGACACTGACAATTTTCTATTTATTACTTATTATTGTTACTTGTTTATAACTAATAATTGCTATTTTTTATACATATATGATAATTGAACATTACTGTGGTTATACCAATGAAACAACTGTGACTATTATGATTAAAACTAGTTTTAGTAGTTGTAAGTTTTTAAGACAATGACAAGATTTTATGATTGTTTACACTTTAATAGGTACTTATTTTAATTAGTTTTATACTTTTATTCGATGTAAGTAATTAAAAGTGGTTGATATTGTTGGTGTCTGATTCGCTTATTGAATTTTTGATTTTAGAAAATGCACTCAACCTACCAGCGCCATCTATTGAAATTTTCTAGAAACATAAACTGAATGAACTAATCCAACACCAACAGATATTGAACTAACTATGATAATTGTGATCAAAACTAATTGCTGTGATATAAACATAATTATATGTACTGAGATTTAAACAAGTTATGTATTTAAGCAAGCTTTCGATTGTAATAAATAAGGATACAAATTATAAATGTTTGTTTTTTTTGTTTAATTATAACAGCTGCCATGGAAAACGCCTAATTAAGAATAAGAATAAATTTATTGAAAAACAGAACATTTACAAAAAAAAATACAATATTATAAAACATGAATAAAAGTTCTTATCGCCTAATTACCAGGGGTTCCCAAACTAGGCTAGGCCTGACCCTTGGGAAACCAGAAACAGTTACATTGCTTGTTTTATGTGTGGCAGTGATGAGTAATTGAGGAGGTATAAAAAGTGTTATACTTGTGTGTGATTGTGTAATGTGTTGCTTGTGTAGTGTAAGTGTAAGTATTGCTATGTCTGTAAGCGAGCGGGTTTGTTGTGTTAAGATACAGACATTAGTGACTCAGTTATGTCATAGTCATATGTGGATAATAATGTAACCACTTCAGCTTTGACTTCTCTCATAGAGCAGTTCCTTAAGTTGCAGCGGGATGCTACAGCGTTATAAGTCGCCGGGTGGCAGTACCGGGAAAATCTCTTGGCAAAACTGGTCTTGACCGTAGGCGCAGGGAGTCTATATACGCGTCTACCAATTAGTGTTTTGTAGTCGGAGGAGTTGACGGACGATTTGTGGGCGGAGAGGCAGGCCCTTAAAATGAAAAGCTGTCTCACACGAAGCACTTTAGTCTCATTGTATAATTCGTTTGTTGGGTACCTAAACGGCTTTCTCAGCATAACCTTCAGAATTGCGCGTTGTGCCCTTTCGAGTTCGATCATAAAGGTCTTCGCCGCGCCGCCCCAAATCCCTATGCAATACGTGACGACTGACTGACAAACCGCGTAGTAAACAGTCTTCAAGGTACTCAGGCTGGCAGAATTTCTTAATAATCGCATTACGCCTATAAGTTTGCGAACTTTGTTCGCCACACTCGTAATATGCAGCTGAAAAGTAAGTTTTTCGTCCAGAATCAGCCCCAGATATCTGACTTTCGGCGCTCGCTCCAGCACGTCACATTTGCAGGTCGTCACATTTGCAACGGGAACATCTACCGAGGAGCAAGAGTGCAACCGTACTCCCAAATCCTTCCGAGGACCAGACGCCGCAGTTTTATGGAAACAAACATATTTTGTTTTGTCGGTATTCAGAGTAAGAAGGTTTCGCTCGAGCCAGTGTGAGATACATTGCATGCCTTTTTCCGTTGCAGATTTGACTTCGTCCCAGTCACAACCCCTAAAAAGAACCACCGTATCGTCAGCATAACATATGAGTTCTGCTGAGGGTATTTTTAGGTTATGGGTGTCATTCAAGTAGGTTAGGAATAGGGTAGGACCGAGGATACTGCCTTGGGGCACTCCGAAGTGAATTGGAAGGCCATCGCTCACCAGCCCATCTATCCGCGTCAGTTGTCGTCTATCTGAAAGGTAGCTCCTAAACCAGTCCAGTGCCACGCCACGTATACCCATTACCTCCAACTTTCTCAGAAGTATTGGGCCCGAGACCGTGTCAAAGGCCTTGGCGAGGTCCAGAAAGACCGCAATGCATTTGTGCCCGTTATCGAGCAATGAAGATGTGAGATTTGTGAGTAAAGTTATTGCATCCTCAGTCGACTTTTTTCGCCTGAAACCAAATTGCCTCTCCGACAATAGTTGCTGCGACTCGAGAAAATTAACCAAGCGTTTGTTGACTAGCTTCTCAAGCAGTTTCGAGAGCACGCTTAGCAATGAAATTGGTCTGAAATTATTAGGAACATCGGATGCTCCATTTTTGTGTATTGGGGTAATGGAAGCTGTCTTCCATGACGACGGGAACTTACCCGAGGACAGGCTCAAATTGAAGACGTATGATAGAGGAATTACTATTTCCTTTCTGATAGCCTTTATTAGGCAGTTTGTGAAACCATCTAGTCCCGGGGAGCCATCATTCTTCAGCTGCATGATTAGGTCATTCACTTCAATGTGGTCCGTAGGTGAAAGATAAAACGAACTTGCCGGACTGTTAGTTGTGTTAACTTTTTGGGCTAAACTTTCTTCTGTTTCGTCAATCTTTTTGAGAATGTATCCAGCCAAATTTCTTCCTACAGATGAAAAGTATTCGTTGCACGCGTTCAATGAGGTTTTGGGGTCATTTCTGTTCAGCAGCCCTTCACTTGAACCTTTATTCTTTTGCTTAAAGTGGCAAATTGATTTGATTGTGTTCCAGAGTTTTTTAGGATGCTTCTTGGCTAATTCAAGGTCGTCAGCATCACTCCGAACCTTCACTTTTCTCAGAATATCGTTGCAGAAATTTCTGTATCGTTTGTAAGAAGTTTGAAGTATGGAATCCTTTGGAAAGCGTTTAGCCAAAGAATGGAGACGGTCGCGATGGCGGATGCAACGTAATAGCCCCGGCGTGATCCAGTGACACATGGTGTACTTAGATCTGCTGATGCGGATGCTCTTAGAATTATTATTTACTGCGGTAGTAAGGATTTCTGTAAGGATTTTAACGGCCTCATCCACGCTGTTCTTGTCTGTGACCAGGGTCCAGTCCTGCAAAGTCAGCGCTGACACAACACCTTCGTAGTCAATAACAGTCTTGAATCTGCTTGGTTTGTCTCTTTTTTTTGTGATAGTTAAACCAAGGATCGCAGGATAGTGATCGGTTAAGTCAGTCTCACAAACCAAACCCATAGCCGCGGTGGTGAAGTTGACAAAGATGTGGTCCAAGCATGCACCTGATCTGGTAGGTGAAGTAATAGCCGGCCTCAGCCCATGCTGGCTTAACAAGGTTAGGTAGTCAGATGGGTCATGCCTGCTTTTGTCCAGAGACAAGATATCAACGTTTAAGTCGCCAGCCAGGACTATGTTTGATCTATCCGACAAAGAGCTAAGCACATCGTTGAGTGAAGGAATAAAACTGTTTTTATAGTTAAAAGAAGGGGACCTGTAAATTCCTAGGACTGTTATCACTCCGGGGATACTGATTAACAGTCCACACACTTCGGCGAATTCTATTTCTGACACCGACACATTCCAGCAGTTCCTCACATAAGCAACCACTCCCCCGTTTTGGTTGATATTATTACAAGTAGAGAAAGAAGTGAAGTCTGTAATCTCCCCTACAACGGAAGTCTCAGTCAGCCTGCACTCTGTTAGTAGGATAATATCGAATTTTATTTTCATTCTACAAATAAGCGCTGAAAAGGCATCAAAATTTTTTGTAATGCTTCTAATGTTGTATGTTATCAACTTAAAGTTATATTCTTTACTAATGAAGGTTTTGCATAATTCAGGAGAACCAATTTCGCATTTTACATCAAGAGTTGAGTCTAAATCGAGGCCAAGCTGGATATCACCCATTTAGGAAAAAAGGTTTCATACCACGAATTCGATGCAGCATGATGTTAACGATGAGTATGACAATAATATTGCTAGATTTATTTAGATTACAGGACCTCGTCGAGACATATTGCTGCAGCAGGTGTTTATTTTGTTTATTGTGATGGTGTAGCGAAAGCGTGTAAAAAGAGTACGATACAATACGATACAGACGTCGCCGACATATTACAGTTTCATCATTTAAAAATATCCTGTGTAGTGCACAAGCACACAATATTAAAAAAGCTCTATACGATTGAGATAAAAGTTCACACAAACTAGGTAATAAGGAGTTGCAACAACTAAAGTCACAGAACTTAGTATCAAATAGGACCGAAAGTCCCATGAATAAGCAAGAGTAATCAAAATTGACATAATTCCCAAAAAATTTATAACAAAGATCGTGATGTGTGTTAAAAAACATTAATATGCAAAGAATGAGATTTTCATGACACAAAGTTAATTGTTTTATGAGGCGTATGAGTATTACACAGTTTATAATAAAGTTCTTCCGGATTAAACTAAAATAACAAACATTCCTATTAGTAATTATCCGATTGTGGTTATGGTAGACAAAATAATTTAAGAGAAAATAGTCACTTAAACTAACAGTTTCGTGCGAGCGATTACTGTGACTAAGAGTAAAAGCTGCTTTTGCATTGCACCAGGTAAATAGAAATAACAGATTTAGTATTTTAACACTAATGTTAGGAGCACTGATGCTGATACGGGGAGGGGGGCTTAGTGTGATCTCCCACCAGTCTGTTAAAGATAGACTCCGTTGTTACGTGGACCACGGAACTGGTTTCTGTTCTGCGCATAAAAATGTTTCCATTCGAGATCCAAACGAACTTGAAATGTAAATCTTTTCCAGTTGAACGCGCCTTGCTGAATAAAATTCTTCTCTCTTTTGTCAGGTGCTCGTTTATGTATATTTTTCTACTATTTCCGGGAATATCGAGCTTGTCCGTAGTAACGTCGCGGCGAACTCGAGCAGCGCGCAGCAACTGGTCGCGGGGTGCGCGACGTGCTAGAGTGACCACCACAGGCCGGGGGGGCCGCAGCGCTTCGGACTCCGACGCTGTTGCGTCTCTTCTGTCCACACGCCGCACGTCATCAACGTCACGCAGGTCCAGCTCGACACCCAGCTTTGCAGACAAGATTGAGACCGTATGGATTAAATTCTCTTGTTTATGTTCGGTGAGTCCTGTTATTTCGATGTCCCGCAGGTATTGGCGCTGCTGCTGCGATGCTAAATCTTGGCGCAATTCAGTCACTTCAAGGCGGAGCTTATTATCTTCATTTTTGTAATCATCCAATTCTTTAACTTGCTTTTTCAAATCGTTTATTTCTTTTCGGAATTCGAATATGTCTTCAGAAGTTGAGTTCAGCGAAGAAGTAAAGTCAAGCATCTCCTGCTTCATTTTGGTAAAGGCAGCTTGCATCTCTCTCATATTTCTGTTGAAAGACGAGAGTGCCTCCGGTTGGATTAACGCTGAGTCGGTGTCGGTTTCGGGCTGCTTATCGTCTTCTGGTGCAAGGTCTTGAGTGGCACCGCGGGTGGGGGTGCTATCGGAGATGTGACTCCGCTTTTTTGTTTTACAAGATGGACAAAGGATGAGTTTACCCGTGGTACGGTACTGTCGCAGTTCATCTCTAGATAAGTTCAGACAAGCAGCGTGATATTTAATACTGCAGTTTGTACATCCTAACACCGGGTCACTAGAGGATTCGCCTTTACCTCGAAGATGCTTGTTACAGGTTCCACAAAGCATTTTATTAAGTAATTACAGCAATATAGCAATCCCGAAGCGTGAGCGGCCGCCTGACGGTAAATGTAAGTATGTACGTACGTAGTGTAGTAGCTTGGTAGCGTAGCACTGCCAACGTGATATAGCAGTGTCGTAGTGTGTTACGTGATGTGTTATTTTATCGCTCAGCTTCCAGCACACCGTGGTCTTACGGATAAGACGTCGGCGATCGGCGGCGCTTACTTCAACGGTCCGTGGTTCAAACCCCGGCCCGGCAATCCACAATTCACATAATAAAAATTTCTTTCAGATTTCTCACCACGCCGCCGATTTCGAAGCTGGCATTGGCGAAGTCCCAGCGATCAGCAGGGCGAAGCCCGGGGACTCCAAACAAATCCAACAAACAATTTAATTAAAATTCCAAAACACGCCGACACGTCCACTCGCTTTAAGATCAACCGACGAAAAAAAGAATTGGAAGTAATAATATGTATTAAGCGGAATATTTCACAATAATATCAAATGTAGTTACAAATTTTGTACACGACTGTACATCCATAGAAATGTAGGTAAAATAAAAACTTTTTATTTTCAAATTAAATCAGCTCAAACTTATTTTCGCTTAATACGACTATTTCATGACTATTTTTTGGCATAAACTTTAAACCGAAAATCGTAGGCGTTCCGGAGATATTTGAAGTTTTCAAATGTTCAAGCCATAATTCTCACCAGGGTACCTTTATATCTCTGGAGTCTTGTAAGGACTATTTCTGAAATTTGGCATGTCGTTATGACTATTTCATGACTTTTTTTTGGAACCTAAACCAATTCGAAAGATTTTACCGTTTGCTTGCACCAGACATGAGGATTACAGCTTGACGTTCAAGCCATAATCCTCACTAACCTATAGCTTTATCGCCGAAACTATAATGCGACTATTTCTTTTACATGTATGACTATTTATGACTATTTCATGACTATTTTTTAGCGTTGTCAAAATTCGTTTTCATTGAGATTTCAAATATGAGGATTACAGCGTGAAGCACACCAGTTTTTTGGCATTCTTGAAATAACAGAATTCCATGGTGAGTACGCCAGGCGTAGGTACACAAAAACTTTTACTTTGTAAAATTGTTGACCTTTTGATAATAAAACATTACCGCCTTTTCTTTCAATTATTGTAACTTCGTGAGCGTCAAGTTGGCACTTGGCAGGCACACCACGGAATTAGACGGTTTTGATTATGTCAAAAAATTGTGTATAAATAGTGATAAATAGTGACGTATAGCATATAAAAAGTGATACTATGGTTCAAAAGATTTTTGAGTATCTTGGTGTGCCTGCTAACTTGACGTCAAGATAGCAGGCACCATAAGAAATACAGTTCGTATCAATGTGATTTATATGTCAAAAAATTGTGCATAAATAGTGAATCGTATACGCAAAATTTCAACAATTGTACTTCATTACAAACCGAGATATTACGGTCTCTAAGTGGGCTGCCAACATGACGATTCTTTCGATGGCGATTTCAAAGAAACGGGTTGAAGGTTTAAACGAATAAATACATAAAAAAATTGTGTGTGAAATTGTGAATCTTTCAATATCAATAAAAAAAGAATTCTTCTTTGCTATTTTCCAAAAATCTAATGTAAACTTCTACCATACATTCGATTTCAAGTACAATCGTGCACAATTTTATTTATTGACTTAAGATACTGACATAGTCTAATTATTTTTAATTCAAGTCATAAAATTACACTTAAATCTACCGTTGTAATGTCAGTTTCACGTTATTTCTATGAAACTTATGTCAAGCAATTTGTAATTTTAGTGACTCGAATTAAAAGTCTCGGATAGTGGTGGACGAGCGAGTGTCGCGAACGACCAAGAGATGGTGTGATATTGTTTACGTGCGGTGAGCCGGTGATACGAGAATCGTGCGCGAAAAGTTTTTTTTGGTCGTGTTGAAATTGGTAAGCAGTGAGTACATTTGCATCAGAAGTGAAAGTGTTTAAATCGTTTAATAACAACCTACATTTTTATAGGTACGCAGCTTATTTTCTATTATGGTACATACATATATACAAAAAAGATATAGCTAGGTACGGTCGGGGTCGCCGTCGCTTTACCACTTTGCAGCGATTTTCGTGTGAAGCGCACCTACCGCCCGGGTGCCTACGTGCCCGTACCAAATAGACGACGCGGTGTGCAAGGGATTTTGACCTTTAGACTGGTAAAGCGACGGAGTCCGCCATTGTACCTAATGTAAGGTAGATATTTTCTCAGTAATTCAAAACTTTTCATATTTATCGACCAACAAAATTAATCGCATTAAAGCTAGACGTTTATCATAATTGTTCAATGATTAACAATCTAAATATATTGCACTTCAATTAGTTTGCACATGCTGAGTGGTCAGATTTTAAAATGGAATATCGTAGAAGATACGTTTAGTTTGTAAATTATTGAACAACTGTGATAAACGTCTAGCTGACATGCACCTAATTGTGTTGGTCGAGTAATACGTATAACTTCATAAGTAGGTACTTACCTAGCTAATCTTTCGTAAAGTTAACTAGGGTTAAGTATATTCCTAGTGCATTAAATATTAATGTTACCTGCTTAGTCCTTTATGTCTAATAAACAAAGAATGAGCTACGATTAGTTATTCCGTGTTTTGTCTCTTTTACTCTAATTAAAAATTACGTTTAAATGACAGAAACGGAACATTACAACGGTAGATTTAAGTGTAATTTTATGACTTGAATTAAAAATAATTAGACTTTATGTCAGTATCTTAAGTCAATAAATAAAATTGTGCACGATTGTACTTAAAATCGAATGTATGGTAGAAGTTTACATAAGATTTTTGGAAAATAACAAAGAAGAATTCTTTTTTTATTGATATTGAAAGATTCACAATTTCACACACAATTTTTTCATGTATTTATTTGTTTAAACATTTCAACCCGTTTCTCTGGAATCGCCATCGCAAGAATCGTCAAGTTGGCAGCCCACTTAGAGACCGTAATATCTCGGTTTGTATTGAAGTACAATTGTTGAAATTTTGCGTATACGATTCACTATTTATTCACAGTTTTTTGACATATAAATCACATTGATACGAACTGTATTTCTTATGGTGCCTGCTATCTTGACGTCAAGTTAGCAGCCACACCAAGATACTCAAATATCTTTTGAACCATAGTATCACTATTTATATGCTATACGTCACTATTTATCACTATATAAACACAATTTTTTGACATAGTCAAAACCGTCTAATTCCGTGGTGTGCCTGCCAACTTGACGCTCACGTAACTTCACAATTTTCCGACATTTTACTTTGGTATCGTGTGAAACGAGAAATATTCAAGCGTCTCAACGTTTTAATCATCAATAGACAATTAATTAAAAGAGGTAGGTTGTAATTGCATTGCACTTCAGCATTGATATATAACCTTTTCCTGTTTATTACCAGTAGTTGTTCCATGGATACATTCAATTCCCAGTAGTACAACAAGTTGGACCAAGGAAAGAACAACTCGCTCGAGTTGAACCATTGGTAAAGATATTTCCCCATAGAACAACCAGTTGAACTATGGGTAACTTTACTTCTTCGTAGTACAACCAGTTGGACATAGCAGTTGTACCACGGGTCGGGCACGAAAATATGTGTAACTACGCCTGGCGTACTCACCATGGAATTCTGTTATTTCAAGAATGCCAAAAAACTGTGCCCAAATAGTACCAAATAGTGCCCAAAGGAAATAAATAGTACCTTTATAGTTAAAAAGTTATAGACATAGTTTGGTGAGTACACTAGGCGTAGGTTCAACGCCTAGCGTACTCACCTCGTTGCGCGAAAACAGAACGAGCAATGGCTCTCATTTCTATCTCAATAAATAGTACCGGAAATAGTACCCTCTAAGAGTGTAATTGTTATTTGACTTTTACACTAGAAAGTCATTAAATTTGATAGCAAACTTCAACATACAAAAATTACGTGTGGTACAGTCGAGCACAGTGAATGGTAAAATATTATTTTTATTACCAAAGGAATTGAGATTGGAATAACTATGGAGTTCATTAATAGACGAAGACCTAAAATAAAATAGGTACATATTTAATAACAGTAAACCAAGGGTGGCCAAAAAAGGGGGGTCCTTAGGTTGGTGTGTCTGTCTTTGGCACCGTAGCTCATAAATATCCTAGATTTGGATGCGGATTTTTTTATATGAAGGCTGGTTTTTAGCGGTGATTCTTACTTCGACTATAAATCTTATAAATCACACTGATAACTGTGATAACTGTTATAAATCACAAAATTTGTAGTCGAGGGTGAATGAGACCCACTCCAACATATATCTATGTATCAAGCATTGCTTATTTATGATTTGTTGATCGTGAATGACCGCCCGCCCGCGACTTTGTCCGCGTGAACCCCTTACCCCGTGACGAATTTCCAAAAATGTTCATTTTTATACAAACCTTGTCCCGACAATTACAAATACAACAAAAAAGAATTACCCAAATTGGTGCAGCCGTTCTGAAGTGATGCGCGTACAAACATTTTGGCAATTGATTTTTATTAATATAGATACATACCTACATGAATAGTGACTGCACATGTGCTCAGCGTGACAGGTGGTGAACCCATCGCCGTTCTAAGCTGTTGGATGTATGTGCAGTCTTTAGTCCGTTAGTCGCCTATTACGACACCCAAGGTAGTTTTAGTATTATTTCACCGGTAAGTACGCGACACAGTTAAATACTTTATACAGTCCAGAAAACTAAGAATAGGATTTAATTTTGATACCAATCCGACTATTGGAATCCTTGGCGTCGATATTTCGAGTGACGTTCAGTGTCGTGGTCATTTGGAAGGTAAAGCTAAATTAGCTTCGAAAAAGCTGGGTGTGCTTAATAGAGCGGGTCAGTATTTCACGCCGGCCCACCGTTTACAACTGTATAAAGCACAGGTCAGGCCGCATATGGAATACTGCTCCCATCTCTGGGCTGGAGCACCCCAATACCAACTCCTTCCATTTGACCGCATTCAACGCAGAGCTGCTCGAATTGTCGACGACGTGGTTATTTCAGGACGGCTCGATCCACTGGCTCTTCTGAGAGACGTTGCGTCTCTCTGTATATTGTACCGTATATATCATAGGGAGTGTTCTGAGGAATTGTTCGGCTTGATCCCTGCCGCTGATTTCCTTCACCGCACTACACGCAATCGACTGTCATTCCATCCACATCACCTTGATGGATGGCGGTCCACTACTGTGCGTTTATAAAGAAATTTCTTGCCTCGAACTACAGTGTTGTGGAACCAGCTCTCGGCGGCGGTATTTCCGGACCGTTATGACTTAGGGATCTTCAAGAAACGAGCCTATTCCTTCCTTAAAGGCCGGCAACGCGCCTGCGATTCCTCTGGTTTTGCGGGTGTCCATGGGCGGCGGTGATCACTTTCCATCAGGTGACCCGCTTGCTCGTTTGCCTCCTTCTGCTATAAAAAAAAAAATTGTTATTCTACGATTAATAAAAAACAATAACGTATTTCTGTAGGTAAGTATATATAATATATTCAAACTGAGTAGGTACCTACCTAGCTAATGAAAGATCAACTGCAAATCGACATGAACATAAAATGCTATTACAAATGAAATATACATAGGTACTTACTCATTTAAAGATCACTCACATCACAATGAAACAAAATTTACAAGTTTTTTCATTAATTGTTTCACAAATTAGCTATTCGCAAACCTTTGCGGTTGCGGTGGCAAGGCAAAGTAAACGACTAAAAAAATCGGTTCCAGAAAACTATGCGTTCCCACCGCGGCGTCAAGCAAATTGTTGTGAATTGCAATATTGATCTTTAGCAATTTCATAATACAGGTCAGTTTGTAACTAAAGTAAGAAGTGTGATAAGCGCCATCTATTGTAACTTGTTCATACTAAGATGCATCGCTGTCTCGCGTCGATAAGTTGCACTATGATCAACAAAAGTAACAGATTGTTCTCGCACAATATTGAGCTTGCAATTTCAGACATAAGGCAAATAGTTCCTTAGATAGAAGGTGCTTTTACTTTATGAAATCCGGCAAAAATACGATAGTCAATATTTTGGAAAACATGGTTCTTATTTATAAGAAAAATAATTATAATCACTTATATAACTGATATTAAACTTCCTCGTTACGTATATACACCTATTAATTTCAACAAAACTAAAGGTAATATGTAGTAGGTACATAATACGAAATTTAATAATATTAAAATTATTATGAGTTCGCCTGTACCTCATGTCAATGTATGTAGAAGTTTGCTATCAAATTTAATGACTTTCTAGTGTAAAAGTCAAATAACAAATACACTCTTAGAGGGTACTATTTCCGGTACTATTTATTGAGATAGAAATGATGAGAGCCATTGCTCGTTCTGTTTTCGCGCAACGAGATGAGTACGCTAGGCGTAGAACCTACGCCTAGCGTACTCACCAAACTATGTCTATAACTTTTTAACTATAAAGGTACTATTTATTTCCTTTGGGCACTATTTGGTACTATTTGGGTACAGTTTTTTGACATACTAATTAAAGTTGTAGCTTGCTCAGATTTCCCAAACTGAGGTGAGTACGCTAGGCGTAACCTACGCCTAGCGTACCTACTCACCTAACTATGTCTATAACTTTTGAACCATAAGGGTACTATTTATTTCCTTTGGGCACTATTTGGTACTATTTGGGCACAGTTTTTTGGCATTCTTGAAATAACAGAATTCCATGGTGAGTACGCCAGGCGTAGGTACACGAAAATATTAACCACTTGAGCACCGTAAAACCCACAGACCACTTATCCCATAGACGTCGCTTTCAGTGAGTTTTACTAAAAGACGCAATCGTAAAAATTCAGCGGGATGCGGGGGTGTAACTCTGGCTGTGATTGGATATTTAAAGGTCAAACTAGTGACACGTAACACACCATTAACAAATGTATTCGAATTAGTAATGTGGTAGGAGTCGATATTGATATCGATGGACTTTTTTCGTACTTGATGATTAATATAACGGTGTTAATAAGTTAATAAAACAATTATTCTTATTTAATAGGAACTAACTTTTATATCAAAACTCAAGTTAAGATAGATATTATATTTTGTCAATAAATCTGTTTGCCATAATCAGTTTCGGAGTAGTTTAAAAAAATAAATAGTAATGGCCGGTTCTTTAAAGGTCAGGCAAAACTTATTTGGTGGTTAGAGTTAATACAACCATTTTGAAAATGTTTTGTCATAATATCATATCATTCATTGTTTTACAAGACATTTTTAGATTGGTCGCGTAATATTTTATCAGACGGATAAGTTTAACGATTAAGGGTGGATTCGACCAAACTAGAATAAGGTCTTATACCTAGATTAACGCCGAACTTGTATGGACTAATCTCGGAGTTAGTCTTATTCCAATTTGGTCGAGACGATTAAGATTTTTTCCAAGATACAAGATCTTGAAAAAAATCTTGTAAAAAATATTTCTAACAAATCGGTATTTTTACTTGGTTGGTTAATTGCTTGATGTTTTATAGTTTTATTATTGGAGAGAGAACTATCGGAGATATGCATATCTGAAGTCGTTGGTATTTCTTGATAATTTTGAGTAAAATCCTGCAACAACAAGTATAATGAAAGTTTTAAACATATCAAAAAAAAATAGAAGTTAGATTAGATTAGATCTTTATAGGCTGGTACTTTAAGTGACAAAGAAGATATCATCGATGGTCTATGCTGTAAGGTGGTAACTGGCCTCATTGGTGAACAATATGAAGTTGTGGCTGAAGCAAATTCACCTTGTGAAAAACCCTAAAACATTAAAAAAGGTTAAAATGAATATTTACCTAGTCGCATTATATTGAAATGCATATTTAAATTGTAGGTAGTAGGTAAGTACTTCATAGTTAGTTACTTAGCTCACTCACTCACCACAGTTGGAAGCATAAGCGTGGGTTCAGCATTACTAAATAACAGTCGCCGCTATTTCATTAGTTGATAGCTATCCGCGGCAAAATGTCGTGAGCATATAACGCTATATTTGCTTGTAGCTTCTATCCATTTTATTTTTAAGTTTGGGCATTTTGGAAACCTTTTACAACAAAAGTTAGTTATCTTTAAATAATAAATTAAAATAAAGAAGTTAAAACAAAAAGTCAGCATTGAATATTTTGATAAAAAGATAATAATAATTTTAAACCAACTAAAACTGATTATACAATGTCAATAACAACCTTTTTAGGTTTTTTTTAACTTTATTTTTAGTACATATACACTAAACTTTCCGTTCGGTTACGAAAACTCGAGGTATAGAAATGATATTTTGCTAGAAATTGCTAAAGTCAACATTACATTTTACGTGAAAGCTTCTTATTGTTATTTTTGAATTTACCAAAATACACCAGTGAATTTGATTTCGTTCTCATAACCGAATAATGTCATAATGGTAAAACAAAGTGCTAAACTTAATAAAAAAATATCGATATTTGTAACAAATTTATCGTCAAGTTGTAGGTTCTAACTTAGGCAACACTTACCAAAACAGAGGGAGATAGTGCTTTATGCATTTACAACAGAATGAAAGGGACTTTTTAAAAGACATCAACGCGTGCATTTTTCTTAATTTATAATTGAATTTTTACAGCATTTTAAAATTTATTCTTTTACGTCATAAAATTGTACTTACCGATGAAATGAAATATTATCTTTTTGTAAGCTAGAAGTTTTGCTTCACTTTCCACACAATTTAACAGCGCAATACGGCATATTTATATTATTAATAGATTTTCGAATTTTAGCGTGCCGCGGCGCTGTCAAACTATGACTGAATCTAGGTTTGGGGGCGTGTCACTTACATATGCAATGGACTGCATATGTAGTATGAGTGACGTTACCCTCGTATGCGGAGTCTATGGGATAAGTGGTCTGTGGTAAAACCAGACAATTGAAAATCAATTGTTTCGCGACCGCCGGCGGTCAGGATCCTTTACCTAGTAAGGAGTAAAGGCTAAATAAATGAATCGGTAGTAGGTAGGTACCTATTATCGGCATTGCCATAATAAGAAAATGTTTCGCGACCGCCGGCGGACTTAAGATCCTTGACCTAGTAAAGAGTAAATACCTACTAAATAAATGAATCTGTAGTATTATCAGCATTGCCCTATTAAGAAAATAAGGACAAACTCCTGACATAATGAAACAGTATTTTCTAATGTGGAATTTTGTGGTTTAGCTGGACTGCGACCACAGACCGTGACTGCGACAATACTAGGAAAAAAAATTAAAATTAAAGACAGTTTAAATTTTCCAGATTTTTTTTGTATTTTCATATTTTTTATAATTTATAAATGACCTAGTAAGAAAGTAGTCTTATCCGTTTCAGCACATACAATCATCATTCATGAGATTACAAAAAGATCCTTTGGCGAGTGCAGTACCGAGGCCGGCGGTCGAGGCGCGCCCGCGGCGCCGCGCTCCGTCCTGCCGTCACTATTACGATTTAATTACAATAATATCTTACGTACAATTAAATTAACTGAGATTACAAGCCTGAGTGTGCAGCCGGCCGCGGGGCGGCCGAGCCGCGGGCTGCGGGAGCCAGCGCACTGCGCTTAGAAGCACTTCCTGTGCACGATCGAGGGGCCGGACTCATCGTATTCCTGTTTCGAGATCCACATCTGTTGGAAGGTCGAGAGGGAAGCGAGGATAGATCCTCCGATCCATACGGAGTACTTCCTCTCAGGTGGCGCGATGATCTTAATTTTCATGGTGGATGGTGCTAGGGCAGTGATTTCCTTCTGCATGCGGTCGGCGATACCGGGGTACATGGTGGTACCACCGGATAATACTGTGTTGGCGTACAAGTCCTTACGGATGTCGACATCGCACTTCATGATCGAGTTGTAGGTCGTTTCATGGATGCCGCAAGCTTCCATACCCAAGAATGAGGGCTGGAACAGGGCTTCTGGGCAACGGAACCTCTCGTTTCCGATGGTGATGACCTGTCCGTCGGGTAGCTCGTAGGACTTCTCGAGCGAGCTGCTGGAGGCGGCGGTGGCCATCTCCTGCTCGAAGTCGAGCGCGACGTAGCAGAGCTTCTCCTTAATGTCGCGCACGATCTCACGCTCGGCCGTGGTTGTGAACGAGTAGCCGCGCTCCGTGAGGATCTTCATCAGGTAGTCTGTGAGGTCGCGGCCGGCCAGGTCCAACCGCAGGATGGCGTGCGGTAGCGCGTAGCCCTCGTAGATGGGCACGGTGTGTGACACGCCGTCGCCGGAGTCCAGCACGATGCCGGTGGTGCGGCCGGACGCGTACAGCGAGAGCACGGCCTGGATGGCCACGTACATGGCGGGCGTGTTGAAGGTCTCGAACATGATCTGCGTCATCTTCTCTCTGCAATTGAGAAGGGTGGGTGGTTAGTGGCGGTGGCGATGGGGCGGGCTGGGCGGGCTGCGAGGGTGGAGCGGGCGGCGATACATACCTGTTGGCCTTGGGGTTGAGGGGCGCCTCCGTGAGCAGCACTGGGTGCTCCTCGGGCGCGACACGCAGCTCGTTGTAGAAGGTGTGGTGCCAGATCTTCTCCATGTCGTCCCAGTTAGTGACGATGCCGTGCTCGATGGGGTACTTGAGCGTGAGGATGCCTCTCTTGCTCTGGGCCTCGTCGCCGACGTACGAGTCCTTCTGGCCCATGCCGACCATCACGCCTTGGTGGCGCGGTCGGCCCACGATCGAGGGGAACACGGCGCGCGGCGCGTCGTCGCCGGCGAAACCGGCCTTGCACATACCGGATCCATTGTCCACCACCAACGCGGCAACTTCTTCGTCGCACATTGTGAATTAGTCTGAAAAAACAAAGATAAAAATGTTCATAAAAATTAATTAACAATCTACCTTATAATTTATCATTTATGGTGAATCGAAAACTCTGACCTAACAAATATTGAAGAAAGTTTACTTGATTGATTACTAAATGATCTTTAGAATTTAACTACCTATCTTCATACAGAAAACTAGGTAGATGTTAATAAGATTCAACAGACTCCGTAAAGGGACACGATGTAGGCCGGATGCCTACGCGGCATAAGAGCCTTGTAAGTGGGCGACAATCTCAGCTGTGACCAAATAAGGTGAGCTCTAATGAGATGCGGTAAGGCGTCAACGTGGACTTGCCAACGGGCGAAACAACATTTCACCAAACTCGAGCTTTTACTGACCGAGAAAGTAAATCGTTAATTCAAAATGGCGAGCTTTCGAAATGATGCAGAGCTCGGGTATTGACTATCGATCGATAATGGCAAACGAGAATAAGTTTAAGTCCACATGCAGGGTCCCGACCACGCCCTACCGCAACCGGCGGCTCCAGACTTTATTCCCGGCGTCATGCGAATGCGACCCTAGCATATCACTGAGACACTGACCGTACACTCACTAATTATTTCCACTCACAACACAAACACGTTACAATTATCACTAAAATATATATCACGTCATCTATTAACTTACTTTTTAATTTAAATATCCCTATTATAAATAAATAAATAATTGCTATTGCACAGCCTCGAAAATGCTGCACAACACCTCAACTCGAGTTCACTTCGTGGAATGTCGGCGAGCGAAGCGAACAGAGTATATAAATGAGGCTGATTATCGGGGCGCCCCTTCCCCGCTTCGGTTGGGCTCGACCAATCGCAGAAAACGTGAAGTTTTGTGCCCATATATGGTATTCCGCCGAGGGAGCCGGCGACCCCCGCCGCGCCGCGTCTGGCCGCCGCCGTTGATAGCGCAGCGCTTGATAACGACGGCGACGCGATCTTCACCTCGCCGACCAGACGGACAGCCGTTGCGGCGTACGGGATCACACACAAATCAGACTTTTATAGGTCTAGGTACCTACACATTGTGTTAATTGGACTGACAGTTAAATGCAGACAGCAGTCAAATAGGTGGTGTCTGCATTGCAGTATTTGCAGTTAAAACTAGATACCTACTACGCAGTTTAACTTAATTAGGCACATGAGTAGGTTCCCACCACAAGTTTTACCAAGCTAAAAACTAAGTAGGTACTTAAGTAATTTAAAAATTAAAATTAAGTACCTAAGTAAGTAATAAAATTATAAGTAGGCAAGTACCTAAGTAGGTACCTACCTAAGTAAGTAGGTAGGTACCTAGGTACCTACTTACTACCTACCTACCTACCTATTTAAAATTTGGCAACGATGGTAGTACATCATCCGTAGATTTTTTTTATTTGTTTACCTTTAGTGGAGTAGGTATTTAGGGTTGTACTTACAAAGTGTAGGTAATATCCGCAACGGAGAGAACAATACTAACTTTGAACACCAATTAGAGCACGGTCCTCGAGAACGCCAGCAGCCGCTATGTGGCTGTCGCCGCGCGCTTTCAAGCTGAGTGCTCTGGGCTCTGGGCGGGCTCTGCTTCACTAGGCCACGCCACGACAATCGACGCGTCCAACGGACCTCTACCGGTGCTGACTAATTTAAAAATTCTTCAGACAATTACGTCGTTAAACGCATCAAAACGACCTACAAAATGTCCTATCCTAACTGTCAGCACTGATTGACAGATGTCAGCATTTGTTTGCAATTTGGAATTGGAATGCTATTCTTTCCTCGCATTATAACCTCCCTCCTCGCACCGCAACCGATGGCTTTTCCATATAAGGTAATCGGTAAAATCCTGCCCTCCGATTGGTGAACGGCGCCAACGGTCGTTGTACAGATAGTACGCGCACACAGACGCAACGAAGTAGTTGTGTCTGTCTACACTATCTATCTAGAAAAAAAATCTTTTCATTGAAAAAACTACTCACTTGTCCCAATATCTCATCTAAATTGACATAAGTAAGTACCTACTTACTTACACTAATCACAAGGTTAAGGAGCCTACTTTTCAGTTTATGCCAACACATTTAATTTTCTTGATCCTTACCTTAGTTAGGAATAGATAGGATCCTCGCTCCTCCACCACAAAAAGACACTATTACTTTTAAGTAATAGATTAACCTTATTAATAACCTTTGATTATATAATTATCAAAGATAATGACAATGAAGTTTATGCCCGACTTCTGGCAACCTGGCTGCCTGCGTACACAGTCATGAAAAAAGTGGGACCTTATTGCACGGACCTGACTTTTTTTTCAGGACCGTGCCTTTTTTGTTGGAAAATAAGGTAAGTATTGTACAGTGCGTGCGTATTTACGTATTTGTCTGCCAGGTTACGCCAAGGCCGACCCACTTTGAAGAATAACAAGTAGGTCGTCTTAGATAATTCGTCCTTCTTTCCAATTGACTGTGTCTTACTGAAATTCGATGAGGTAGGCTTCGACGACTTCTTCTGGGTCTAGTTTCTGTTCTGTTCAAACGTGCTTTATTATCTGTAGTGAATCATGGTTGACTCGTGCATGTGCTTGCTCAGTGAGTCAGCTGAGTCGTCTGTTTGTCGTGGGTCTTGGGCTGGTCTTGTTAGACTCCGACGCATACTCCTCCGGTGTGTCACAACGTACTACTTACAAGTAAGTAAATAATAATATGGAAAAAAAACCTATAAGTAATAAGTCCACTAATAAGGCTTCAAACACAAAAGTCATGCGATAAAGACTTGTGTAGTTGTGTCAGACCGAATCTATCTCGGCGTGTAGGTACTTATCTTAAAGAAACAGTCTTCAAAACAATAAAAACAATGTCTTAAAATTGAATTGTTTTGTGCAAAAATATTGTTACATGGCATCTAAGCCTGTCCTGCGCTGATCTTCTATAATTTACCCGTATGTAACCCCAGGTTTTATTTTGTATTGTATTAAGTTGTTTGGAATGCTTCCTGAAACTCCTAATAATTCTGGAAAGAACGAGACAATTCTTTTTTAATATCTTTGCCTCTTTAGAAATTTTGCCATCACTTGAAGATAACGGTGTGTGGTATATTTTCTTTTTGTTAGATAACAATTTAAATTCTAATTATTCTTTGTAATTTATATAATATTACAAAGCTTGTACACTCAGGAAAGCTTAAAAATAAACTTATATTAAAACAGCTGATAGAATTTAAATTAGTATTAAAGTACTACAAAAATATGACTCAACAAAGGAAACGATTAGAGGCGCGTAGAATTCTTAATGTATCGTAGAGAGGCATTGTATTGAAAACACGTTCGTCTGAGGAATACTCAAGTGAATGGCAATGTTCGTGAACCAGTGACTCATACATAATTGAATTGCCTTGGTGACAAATATACAACCGACATACAAGATAACATAGTACTTATATCTATCAACATTTTATCATGCCGTAATGACTGTACGCTGTATGCATCATAGAAACTGGACAAATGTATCTCTGAATTTCTAATGGTTAATAATAACCATTAGAAATTCAGAGATACATTTGGTATAAACCAATTTACGACACTAGACGAATCGCTAGATTTCTTTTGAATCATAATTAAGCAGGTAAATATGTTTAATAATTATTAGATAAGCCGTAAAATATATCCAACACCGTCAGAAAGTCGAAAATCTCAAATTAGTTGTAGTATACACGAACTCTCTAATAGAAAATGTTACAAATTTCTTATTTTATGCTAAACGCCACTAAGAAATCGAAGAATATTTTAAACTCCAATTATACTAATCATTCCAGCAAAATGGTTATCTAAGTATGTTTTAACTTATTCAAGAAACGTAACTCGCATCTCTCGTCTAAAGTCATCGATGTCGGAATAAAAACTAAAAACACTTTTGTATTCATTCACCTCTACCTGTCTTTTTATTGTATGTGCCTTACAAATAAACAAAGAATAAGCTACGAATAGTTATTCCGTGTTTTGTTCCTGTCATGTAAACGTAATTTTTAATTAGAGTAAAAGAGACAAAACACGGAATAACTATTCTGACCTTATTCTCTGTTTATTGGTAAGGCTCTTCGAGTTTAGATAAGCCATAAAGATCTATGAGAAATATGAGAATGGCACACGTAAATATTCGGGTGAAAACGCAACTGATTCATAGAGATTTATATTTGTAATATTTTCGGGTGAAAATGAAACTGGGGAAAAACGCCACTAACCCGGTCATAATAAGTCGAACGAAACGACTGTCTTCATATAAATTTAAAACAAAATTGTTCCTAAAATTGTCACAACCAGCAAAAAGGGTGAACCAGACGAAATAAAATCAACAAACTCCTAATTTTTAAAAGATTCCGATCCAATACTATTTGTTAATATCTTTAACAAACGAGGATCGCCTGAAACTAGCACACTAACCAATTATGCGTGAATGTGATGATCATGTTACTTTACACAAATGAACGCACCATTTACTAACCATCTGATGCAAATTGTCCCAGATACTATTAATATTCTGTATCCAACACGTACTTTGTGGACCCATTTTGTCTCAGCCACCCTTTATATTACTATAACATCTGTTACAATTTGTTTAGGGCACATTTTAGATTAGACAGAAAATTACGACGAGCTTGGCTTCTAGAACAAAGGGTTAAGGTTGAGGGGCTTTTTGTGCCTTTCTAACCGCTTTATTCTTACTATGTTCATCATGATTTACACACCTGATTGTATTTTTTCCTTATTAATTTATAACTATTTTATCAGTTTGAGAAACTAAATTTTACCTGTACTTTGTTTTACCTTAAATTGTTCTTTATTTTCTAACTAAATCATTATTAGCAGATAGATCAGTGTTCAATACATTATTTATATAATGCACCAAGCCCTTTGCAAGCGCCATAAATGCTGCAGTGTTGCCGAGAGAATTTGTGCCCAAATATGGTTCCATAGCGAACTCCCGCAGTTTGACGAGTTATGGTAATTACTGTTCTGTTTCACTGTGGTTAAGGTCGAAGGTAATATGGCTTCTAGTGGAGGAGCGCATAGGGGAGTGGGGAGATAAGCCCGGGATCGATCGGCAGCGCGGCCGCCCTTGACCCTGCTTGTGCCTTGCAACCAGCGGCAGCGGCGATCGCTAGTACGTCAATTTCGTATTGGGGACACGGACCGTCCAAGTCGCTGTTCCGTAACCTTCACCTAATTTTTATCAATTTAACACTATTAACTATTTAAAAATATCGAGTGACCGTTAAACACTAAACGTCCTTCAATTGTTTGGAAAAAAATTATTTCTTAAATCATTGTTATTCAACAATTAAGAAATGTCGACTCGAATGAAGTCGTTATCTAATGAGCTATTGACTATCAGTTTCTACGAAATTATCTACTTATCTCTTTTTTTGTTTAGATTTTGACAGGATGTTAGGACTTAGCAGGTTCTCGGGGCATGGTACCGTGGTACCGAGGCGCCGCGTCGCGCTCCTGAAGGTAGGTGTCGGTCGGTTCTTTTACCAGGTCGGGCCCGTGGGTCCTAACTCAACCGTTTCCCTCAGGGGGGCGGGTGGGGACTCATGGGTTTCAGTCCTGGACAATGCATGGGGTGTCTCACGCTCCTCTCGAGGCCTCATGCCAGTGCTGAGAAGCATTTTCTCTGACTATAACAAAGAAAAAAAGGACTTAGCAGGCCTATTGATTAACAGAATGTTTGGTAGATTTATTATGAGATCAACTGGCCTATTATGATCCTATAGAAATGTTATTTTTGGTATTTCAAAAAATTACATTATGCACCGCCTACAAATACACCTATGACAAGGATCATAAGAACGCCGGCGGTCGCGAAACAATTGATTTTTAATTGTGTCTGGTTTTACGGTGCTCAAGGGGTTAACTTTAATAACCCAAAGTAGTGGGTCACGTCAATACCAAAAAAACAACGTGTGATAAGTTTCAGAAGTCCCTTTAACGAGTGAAAGTGTGCAATAATAGAATCTTTCAAGTTGCATTAAAAAACTTACAGTTGAAGCTTAGCTCTATTTTAAATGTAATAAAAGTAATGTAGGTGATAATAAGTAGGTATATGGTTTAAAAATGAGACCAGTTTGAAAAGGACCGTTTAAAAATGACACTGGAAGATTGTTTGTAGGCGGGATGTTGGATATTTTTCAGAAGAATCAAAACAAACACTAATTATTATTTTTCTTCACTCATGAATTCATGATGGTTGGCCGCTAGGTTCCCAAACTCTTCCCTGTCCATTGGACAGGGAATAATAATTAGGAAACTTTAAAAGATGCTAACTGATGACGTATACCGAGTAATACGAAAAGTTCGTTTTAATATAAGTATTACAAAAAGAAACCGCTACAAAATACAAATAAAATATTATGAACTCCTATAACATTAAACCAAAAAACGTTAATATGGGTGCGTGTTTGGTTTGGACCAAGGAACTGATCTTGGTAGGCACATTGGTGTTTGCATATAACCATTTTGTTGGATTTAGATCAAAGATTACCTAAAAGCACGGGTAACGAAAATTAATTCAGAGATTTAAAATAAACATAAGTACTTACATAAATAGAATGATAAAAAACGTTAAAATATCATCTTAAATGTGACATTTATTTTTATTTGCAAATAATATTTTAGCAATAATAATAATTAAACAGCCTGTTAATCATTTTCCCTCTCTGTGGTTGTTTATTTATTTTTAAATGTAAGTAGTGCGCTCAGAAATAACAACCAAACAGTTAGAGCCTTTGTATATTGTATTTAACAATCACATTCGTCACCAGCATCATCGTCGCTGTCATGTTCTGGTCATAGCCCCCTTTTAGACATGCAACAAGCTATTTATGTCATTAAGAAGACTTTGTCAATCTTAAATCAAAATAATAAGTTTAAAACATACCTAAATATGGTTTTCCTAATTGCAGTACCTAGTTGTTTTATTATTATTCATTCTAAGTAATAGCAATATTAACATTTATCTAGAACTTTCCTAGGTAATCCCAGTCCCAAGTCCCAATTCGTTGCAAATGTTGCGATACGTTTCAGCCGAGGGGGCTGCAACCTGCAATGTAACTGTAATTATTACAATCCCGCTAGTATACTAGCGGCCTCTGTACACCAAAATTCGACATATCCCGTAGATTTTCCAAAAAATTCTTTAAAAAATTAAATGACAAATAGAAAACAATACATTCGGTTCATCCGTTCTAAAGTGTTGCTCGGTCATCATGTCTTAAATAAGGCAATTGATTTTTATACAACATAATATTGTAATGATTGAAAGGCAATTAATTGTACGTAAGTACTCAATGAGGCAAGAATACACATAGATCAACGGCAGCACCGGCTGTTATTAAAAAAAAAGAAAAACTATCGGCAGATCGTAGAGTTCGCCCAAAACATCATCCAGATATAGTGCAGCGCGACGTCACCACTCACTACACACTACACCACATACGTCAGCACGCGGGTGTGTCTGCTAATTATAACCGGGTATATTTGGAACACCACGGTAGGTCAGTCAACTATGAAATGTCTATTTACAACAGGTTCATCCCGTGTTCAAGTTTAAGGTCGTTCTGAGATGTATGCGCCGTGCCGTACGCTATAGCGTCGCCGTCGTCAGCAGCAGTACCGACAGTCGACACATCGTTGTCAAATTGCATTTGTGCCAGTGTGCAGTGTGCTTGTATTGTTTTAGAGCTCAGCTATCGTAAAACCAGACACAACAATTTTAAAATGTGCGTATACTTGTTGGTAAATAGAAATTCATGGAACAGTTGAAGGACATCAACAAGGAGCAGTAGGTACTATGTAAATCTTGAACGCAATTAAGAGACTACTGGATTATGGTAAAAAAAATAAGAACAAAAGGCCTTCTTTCTAAGAATTCGTTAAAACTTTGAATATGAAATGGGATTAACTTGTAAATGTCCCTGACATTTTAATTAGCGAGCAGAACAATGAAAGGTGCGCGGTTATAGCATACTTCGTGAAACAACTAAGTATCATTGGCAATGGCCGTCATTGTGCGATTCGTGTGACGGTAGACTACTTCCATACAAATTGCATTGTAAATTCTGCATTAAAACAGTTATCATTATTACCATTGATGTCCTTATTATTCCTGAGAAATAAAAACATTATCAGCATAATGTCGTAGTTGCACCTTTTTAGTAGATAGAGAATCATCTCTTGGGTCTATGCTCGATGACTATGTAGTTTGAGTAACTGCGCACTCACCGGTTGATTTGTAAGATCGCAGATTTGTGTCAAAGAGATCTTCAACGGTACTCTCGTCTTTCACTTTTAACAAAGTGGTTATAAGTGCACAGCCCGTCCGCGAGAAAGCGAAGATTAGCAAGAAAAGTCACATGTATACCGGTATATAAATTATTTTATTAAAAATATTTGTTAGTGACTCTCATAAATAAATCAAAAATCTTTGTCAAAATTGAAATTACGTAATATGCATATTACGATACCTTACAACCTATTTAAATACTGTACTTAAATAATAAATCACAAGCGTAATTTGAGCCGCCCATATCGGGGACTGGTGTAGGGCATCATAAATTAGGAACAGTCATTTGTTGGAGTTTAGAAGCACTTCCTGTGCACGATTGAGGGGCCAGACTCATCGTACTCCTGTTTCGAGATCCACATCTGTTGGAAGGTCGAGAGGGAGGCAAGGATCGATCCTCCGATCCATACGGAGTATTTCCTCTCAGGTGGCGCGATGATCTTAATTTTCATGGTGGATGGTGCTAGGGCAGTGATTTCCTTCTGCATGCGGTCGGCGATACCGGGGTACATGGTGGTACCACCGGACAATACTGTGTTGGCGTACAGGTCCTTACGGATGTCGACATCGCACTTCATGATCGAGTTGTATGTGGTTTCGTGGATGCCGTTAGCTTCCATACCCAAGAATGAGGGCTGGAACAGGGCTTCTGGGCAACGGAACCTCTCGTTTCCGATGGTGATGACCTGTCCATCGGGTAGCTCGTAGGACTTCTCGAGCGAACTGCTGGAGGCGGCGGTGGCCATCTCCTGCTCGAAGTCGAGCGCGACGTAGCAGAGCTTCTCCTTGATGTCGCGCACGATCTCACGCTCGGCCGTGGTGGTGAACGAGTAGCCGCGCTCCGTGAGGATCTTCATCAGGTAGTCTGTGAGGTCGCGGCCGGCCAGGTCCAACCGCAGGATGGCGTGCGGTAGCGCGTAGCCCTCGTAGATGGGCACGGTGTGTGACACGCCGTCGCCGGAGTCCAGCACGATGCCGGTGGTGCGGCCGGACGCGTACAGCGAGAGCACGGCTTGGATGGCCACGTACATGGCGGGCGTGTTGAAGGTCTCGAACATGATCTGCGTCATCTTCTCTCTGCAATCGAGAAGGGTGGGTGGTTAGTGGCGGTGGCGATGGGGCGGGCTGGGCGGGCTGCGAGGGTGGAGCGGGCGGTGGTACATACCTGTTGGCCTTGGGGTTGAGGGGCGCCTCCGTGAGCAGCACTGGGTGCTCCTCGGGCGCGACACGCAGCTCGTTGTAGAAGGTGTGGTGCCAGATCTTCTCCATGTCGTCCCAGTTGGTGACGATGCCGTGCTCGATGGGGTACTTGAGCGTGAGGATGCCTCTCTTGCTCTGGGCCTCGTCGCCGACGTACGAGTCCTTCTGGCCCATGCCGACCATCACGCCTTGGTGGCGCGGTCGGCCCACGATCGAGGGGAACACGGCGCGCGGCGCGTCGTCGCCGGCGAAACCGGCCTTGCACATACCGGATCCATTGTCCACCACCAACGCGGCAACTTCTTCGTCGCACATTTTGATTTAGTCTGAAATAGGTTGAAATACCTTATTAATATCCAGGAAAATAACAATCACTTTTAGTCACGAGATTTATCACTTCACTGGATTTAGAATTACGTAATCACCGTTACGTAACGGCGTCACCTGCTCACTTTGAGATTAAACACCTTTTAACTGTTTTACAATAACCAACGCATAACCCTATAATGTTTAATTCTTAAAAGTTAATTAAAAGCAGACAACTGACAAATGAAACTTACTTTTAAATTAAGTTATGTCTAAGCAACGAGAACACTCCGTGCCGTTGTGCTGGCCACTACTAAATGAGCGCCGGCACGTGAGGATAACTATATAAAAGTGGCCTTATCAGCGCTCACACACTATCGGCAACAGTTGTGTTTCCACCAATCACGAGCTCCCTCCTCATTTTGTCACCATATATGGAGATGCGGTAAGCACACTCATATAGTCAGGGTTACCAGAGCCTAGTTTTAAACATCCTCAATACGAGCGCGGTAACTTTGCGCTTGCTTTAGTCCATTGATAGCGTGAAGGAAAACGTTTCGAACTTCATGAGTATTTATAGTCGCATGTTATTGTCCGTCCATACGAACCGGTTATTGTGTTATATTAAGTTGGAATGTAGAGCTCTCGTTGATTCCGAACAGTAGATGGATGCTTTTTGATTACTTCGCTAAGCGACTGGTATCTTGTTTATAATAGTCCCCGCAACAATCTCACAGTTTTACGAAACGTTTTTCTATAGAAATATTACGTGAAAATCAATATAATTTCAACTTTAGGGAAAAAGAAGAGATTAGCCACAGTCATAGTCGGCAACACAAAAAGTAAACTTTGCCCAGAATAAATGAATTATATTTTGATATGGTATCATTACAGGTTTTATTATCTTATCAAAGGTATGTTAAGGTGGAAACGCTATTATGATAATAATAGGACGTAATGGCTTACGTGGCACATGAAACATATTTCGTTTGTCCTAAGTAAGTATATGTAAAAATAATACTTTGTACACATAGGCAGACATTTTTGAAATTTCTCTAATTTCACCAGTGTGCTTTCTCTATGAGTCTGCATTTTTATACTAATTGCTTAGACTACTGACATTAACCCGAATTTGGTGTTTAATTAGATGAAATTCTAATACAAATGTATTCCACATTGCATTTATAACAGTAAGAGATAATTATGAATTTTGTGTTTTTTTCCTAGTTTAAATAATAAACAATTTTAATGATCAAAAATTTATGGAGCACAAACGGCATTTGTATGGTAGGCGACAGGCGTCCGAGACTCCAGACTACAGTTGTTTGTATTAGAATAAAAAGATGTGAATGGTGATTTGTACTACTATGTTTGGGTTGGCGGAGTGTTTTTTTTATGTGGCATGGTGTGGTGTATATTTTTATTATGAGCGGAGCAGGTAGACAGACTCGCATTGCGGTATGTTTGGGGCAACGCAAGGCTCGTCACACGACGGTATTTAAATTTGTCATATTTGTAGTGCCATGTAGTGCTGATAGGTAATTATTCTAAGGCTGATAGGTTATTTAAAAATCGTGTTTTCAAACATTGACATGTTGTGAAATATTGACTACCTTTATTAATTTTGTGGTAAGTATCCCCAATTTTTTAGTCCCTTTAGAAAAAATTACCTCCTTAACTTAACTAACTCCATAATTGGTTGTGATAAGTAAGAGTTATATTTGGAATGACTTAGATCACACAATTAAACGGTAAATAAAAAAATGGATCTCCTTTGACAAGATGTCAGCCATGTTAAAAAGCATATCTAAATCACATAAAAGCTAGGTTCCTAATTGGTATTACTTACTTATAATCTCTAAGATAAGATTTTTTTTATTTTGACATCTAACTTGATCTAACGTCGTAGACATTAAAAAATGTTAAAACTTTTCTCTTTTTTGCAATGAATGAATGATAGGTGCATAATGCTGAGATCGTAAGCATAAATATAACAACTTAATTCTGATGTCTATTCGTTAGCGGTTGGTTGGAAAGAATGTCTGCTTCACAGTATAATTATCGTAGTTTCTTTTTCTCACATTACTGGGCCAAATGAGCTATTTGGCCGCACCCTTTTATTGTGAAACTGTAGCAGTGAGTGTGCACGTAACATTGAAATATCTAGTTAACTTAGATACTCGTAAGTTAGTTCAAAGATATTTAACAAGTAGGTATATGTATTAATTATGTATAGATATTATATGTATAACAACCGTGTCCCGTAGCGGTGAACGAATACTCTCTCTCCACCCCTCTCTTCCCTTGGGTGTCGTAAAAGGCGACTAACGGACTAAGGACTGCACATACATCCAACAGCTTAGAGCGGCGATGGGCTCACCACCTGTCACGTTAAGCACATGTGCAGTCGCTATTTGGTGAAAAGTTGGTAGGAGACTGCTTTTGCTGTCCTCATTGCCTGGTAGTCTCTGACTAACCCTTCAGGGATATTTGTATGAATGTATGTGTAGATATACCTATTATAACGTTTCCATAGTCTAAATAATATAATAGTATTGACACTGTATTGACTAGACTATTCCTTGTCTGTCCAGGGGCCTCCTTGGCCCATATTAACAATCAATTTATATATGTATTACGTATTATATTTTTTGGACAGTCTAGCACTTATGATCTCAGCAGCTGTCGTAATACCCGATACATTAGAAATTCAATTTTAGCAACCTCTAAAAGACTTTGTAAAAGACAAGGGAATAGTAAACTTTTTAGCACGTGTCAAAAAACCATAGGGATTGTCTTTGACTATATACATATAGTTAAAGAGGAATTGTATGGAGTAGGAGATAGCAAACTTTGTATTCCATCAATTTTTAGGTTACAGAAGATACAGTGTGCTACGGACTTAGCAAAAAATGTTTAATGTTGTGAAGAACCGCCGGCCGTTACCTAGGTACCTACGTGAAGTCGTTTGTACTATATTTGTAATTATAATTAATGTTGCTATTGTCAACATTCCTATTGACAAGAGTTGCCAAAACAATACTAGGTTGTTTTAGGGGTTTGCGCAACACAGCTGCATCAGACAGATGATTATGTAATACGAAATCCTTATGTAGGGATACTGGATTTGGAGGTGGAATCTTTGAAGGTGCCTCGACTATAACCTCGATGTCTACACCGCAGGTTGATTGTCCCGATTGAGGACAAAATGCAGAGGGCAGACACTGCTAGCAGAAAAATCAAGGAAGGTAAAGATGACTTAAAGCTCGTACCTCAACATGTGGCATGGATTTACCTCTGACTCCCTGAATCTCCAAAGTATTTATCGTTATTGGAACAGTTGTAATGAGCTCAAATTTTAACTTAATTTTGTATTTACAGTTAAGTAGTTTTTTCTTTAATATTATCGTCTATCTCCTAGCGCTCGGTTTGATATCCAAAGGTCCCAGGTTCAATTCCCAAGTCGGGCAAAGTGTGTTTTCAAATTTTATAGGTACTTGCCGCAACAAACCATAAAGTTTTTTTGGTCAGTTGTAGAAATTTTACATTTTGTGGTAGGTTGACCAGCTGGTAGAGTGGTAGTGGTAGGTTAATGATTTGCCATAGACTTTTATTTTTTCCTAAAAGTACTATTACTTTTTTAAGCTATCATCACAATCATCGTGCATACGCATAGCCGCTTAGAATTGGAATTTATTTTTTCTTATGAATTTTACTATCGTAAGTATAATAAATAATTACTGCTTATAACCAACGTTATCAAAGACATTTATCAATTTTATTCCCCGTAAGTTATTCTGATTAATATTGATTAGAAGAAATCTATCTACTATAAGTACTAAATACTAAAATAATATCATGTAATTAAGTCCAAATAATTACATGATTTAATTGTACCTACGTGCTATTACTACGAAACGTGCTACGAGCCTACGAAATTCTTTGAACCCGAGAATTTCGTAGCGTTGATGACCTTAACTGAGTACCTTCATTACGTTACATTTATTTCTTAACGCAGTGTATAATTGCTGTTGTTGTTAGCCTACTTTGTCCCACTGCAGGGCAAAGGCCCTTCCTCTTTCTTTCCATTTTTCTCTGTCCGCCGCCACAGTTGTCCAGTGTATAATGCAGTATATATAATTCTATAATTCGACATCCGTACTAAAGTAGGAGGAAAAGCTACGAAATACCAAACACAATCCTCACTTAGTCACCCGTCGTCACGGAATACCTACTTCAGTGCGAAAGCCGTATCATCGAATGTTGTTTGTTCGAAAACCTTTCATCGACATGTCTATACTGTGACGCCTTGTTAAATCGACGTATTGTTACTGCGATGTTTCGTTACATCGAAAAACTCTACTGCGAAAATATTATACTGCGAAACCTTGTTTAATCGACGTCTTGTTACTGCGATGTTATGTTACTTAGGCAAAACTTACTTTGAACAATCTTACTGCATAAACCAAGTACCTACATAGATTTTTTGACGTGACAACGTCTTAAATTAGGTTGCGGCTGGGAGTCACTTATGAAAAAGTGTAACGCTCGGTAACGTTACGATGAGTCACCGAACGAGAGAGAGGCCCGCCGAATGCCTTGCGTCTCTCTCCCACTCAACTATGTTTTAAATATAATTCTTTGTTTAAATAAATGTTTTAAATTGTTACTATTATTTCATCCTTCTTCCTACTATACGAATGAATATTCACATTAAAATTATTTTACCACTCAAAGTCGTTGTCACGTAAAACTTTCGCCCGTATACCGACTTTACAGGCAACCAATTTTTTTTCAAAACAATACCTACCTACCTAACTTTAGTTTTTAGAATTTCTAACATTTCTTTAAAAGCAGGGATCTGTGCAAAGTTCATCAGCAATAAAGGAATGCCTGGATTTTTCTTGAAACAATGAATATACTAGGCGCTTGAGGTTTGCTGAGTGTGTGAGAGGGTTCTATGAACTTAGGTGGGTAGGTAAAAAATACAATGACAAGAAATATAATGTAATTGACGTGAACTTTTGTAGTGTTTATCGTTTAGTGTTATGGAAAAGTGTTGGAAAACTGTTATTTATTACATTACAATTTAGACCCTTTTAGCAAAAATCACTTAATATTAACTTCACTTTACAAAACAATTTTCAAAAAAATAGGTAACGTTAGGTATAGTTTTGAAAAAGAAAATCTATGTAGGTACCTACTTGGTTTTCGCAGTAAGATTGTTCAAAGTAAGTTTTGCCTAAGTAACGTAACATCGCAGTAACAAGACGTCGATTAAACAAGGTTTCGCAGTATAATATTTTCGCAGTAAAAACGTTCGCAGTAGAGTTTTTCGATGTAACGAAACATCGCAGTAACAAACATCAATTTAACAAGGCGTCGCAGTATAGACATGTCGATGAAAGGTTTTCGAACAAACAACATTCGATGTTTGTTCGAAAACCTTTCATCGACATCGGCTTTCGCACTAAAGTAGGTATTCCCGTCGTCACGGGGCTAGCCGTTATTTTTATAATACACTACTATTGAGGTATTATAGACTAGAGTCGACACCGCGAAGCAATATTTGTTGCGCACTGATTGCAGCCGCAAGTGGGTTTAATTGCCAACTATACTGTTTAAAACAGTATTACCTATACTGTTTTTCACCACATTATACTTTTTACTGTTAAATAAAGTAAAAATAAAGTACTTATTCAAAATACTGTTTTAGTATCACAGATCACTGTGCACTATATACCTGTTTAAAAAGTAAAAAGTTGCGAAAGTTTTGCCATACTTAAATCTTCGAAAAAATAAAATACTATCCATTTTTCTAAAATACTGTTTATTTTTCTTAACTTACCCTAAAATTTATTTTTATATTTTTTTTAAATTGGCAACCTTACCCGCAAGGTTCACAATCGCTTGGATCACGCGCAATCACTGAGCGTTTGCAGCCCATCGGCTGCAATTGCAACTCAGTGCGCAAAAACTTGCTTCGCGGTGTCACCTCTAGTCTATAATACCTCAATGTACACTACACTAGTATAGATTTGCAGTTGTCTGCGAGTATCGACCCAGCATGCACCCTGCGGCCTGGCTGCAGGGCGCTGTGTGGGGTGCACTGCCCCGTGACTCAGCTGCCCACTCCCCTAATGTGTCTGGAAGATAGTATGTTTCGTAATTCGTAATTATTTTTAGTACCTACTTACGAGCATTAAGTATGTTTAAAATATATACGAATGTGAAATACATAATTAAAGTTGCCGGACGTTTAAAAAAAAGCTCATTACAACAGCGTCTCGTCAGCATTAAGTATACTTAAGTAATATACAACCTTAATTTTTCATAATACAAAAACAATTAAGGGTGAGTTTCACCTATGAAACTGAACAACTTTCCCCAAGAAACCTATGTGCAAAAATGACAAAAAAAATTCGACCTTCCCTACTATTGCCGTCAGCTGATCGGACAGTTTTGTACGGGAGGTCGAATTTTTTTTGTCATTTTTGCACATAGGTTTCTTGGGGAAAGTTGTTCAGTTTCATGTGTGGAACTCACCCTTAATCGTTTTTGTATTAAAAAAAATTAAGGTTGTATATCAATTTGTATTTTACTTTCGTACTAGTTCTCGCATTATTTTATTCCTCTCGCACACTTCCTTATAAGTATAAGGAAGTTAATGATAAAAGTTTATCATTTCATCGTGAAGTTTTAAATTAATCATCTTTCCTAGTGACCAAGCAATCCAAAAATGCACCAAGGTGGTCTACTCCAATGGTTACTATAAAAAACTCGGCAGGCATTGGCCCACACTGATTGAGCTACAGAGTTTGGGCTCTATCTCACTCTTAGAAAATAGACAGAGAAGTAGATATTTTTTTATTATCAATAACGAATAACATAATTAATTCCTAGTATCAGATAAAATGTAACCAAGGTACCTTTACGTAGCCATCCGTTATCTTGAAAACGACGAAAATCGTTTCCTTAATCCACATTCCAAACGATATTGATTACAATAAAATGGTGTTATTTAAATAAGTGGTTAAATAAGTAGTAATATCATCAAAATATTATTAATCATGGCCTTATTTTATGAAGTAGCGTCATTAATACTTATGGTACCTATAATCGTTTATCACTGGAAAAAACCATCTAAATTAATTTAATTTGTAAACATAACGTGTTATGTGAGTCATCATTTCACATCATAACATAACATCCAAAATATCACACTCACAAAAATACTCATAATTTTCTCGTAAACTAAATGAGTCATCCTCAATACCTTGACTGTAATCGAATGACGTAAAGTCGCTATTGATTCGGATCTTGTATCGTAAGTACGTATCTCAACGATGATATTAATTGTAGGTTGTAGGTACCTAGAAATAGTCCAGTCATTTAAGGATATCAAAATGAACCTATATACCCATAAAAATGCATTTTGCTAATACCTGGTATCCTACCCAGTCACCATTTAATAGAAAAGTCCATCCAGAGTACAAGAATGCGCACTGAAAAAAAAATTTTTTTGCAATACTTTCGAAGTTTAAAAAAAAAGTGATAGCCTATTTCTTTACATTCAGTATCGGTAAGTTAATATAACTATAGACTTCAGTGCCTGCAGGTCATATATCCTACTAATATTATAAACGCGAAAGTTTGTAAGTATGTATGGATATTTGTTACTCTTTCACGTAAAAACTACTAAATGAATTTGGATAAAATTCGACATTCATAGTTTATAACCTTGATAAACACATAGGATACTTTTTATCCCGATATTCCTACGGGAACGTATGGATAGATGTTTGTTACACTTTCACGTAAAAATTACTGAATGGATTTGGATGAAATTCGGCATACAGATAGTTTATAACCTGGATTAACACATAGGATACTTTTTATCTCGATATTCCCACGGGAACGGGAACCACGAGGGTGAAACCGCGAGCGGCCGCTGGTGTAAGATATAAATAAATAGGTATAGGCACAGACCATATTATAACGGTATAAGTAGACAGACGACAGCAAAACACATTTTGAATAAAATCAGTAAAAAAAATTTTTTTTTTTAGGCATCCCTGGACTAATATTATCACTCACCTAGCGGTACCAGCAGTAATAAATTAATGTGACTTGCATGACTCACATTGACGCAGTCGATTGCTTAAAAAGAAAAAAACACTAACCTCTTTAGGTACAGTACTTACCGTGTCATTCATATTTTTCAGTGTAATAATCATGAATATTCGTTTAGAGGTAAGGAAAATTATTGTCGCGTATGTTAGTCTGACCTTTATGATAGTAAAGTAACACACGCACGTAGTCTCAAGTAGACTAAATAGGTATGGTTAATAAACGGTTGCAGTATAAAATTATAATGTTTTAGTGAAGTATAAGTATTGAAAGTAAGGCGAAATACATCCCAAGTAACACATAAGCAAGATAACAGTACACACTTAGAACTTTTAACAGTTCAAAGATGAATATAGTTTGTATAAGAGCTTTGGGAATAGCCATATACTGAATAAGGTTGAGTACGGACCCTTAAAATACTTAACGCTTAATAAATTCTGTATTTCTGTCCTTTCCTTCTTTACGCTTAATAATAATAACCAATCTCCGTAAGATTATTAGACAAACGTTATTAAGCATTACGCATTCCAGGTGGCTTAAATCTGAAAAACAGTGCCTTCGGCAGCATTTATCTGATTAACAATAATCTATACTGCTATTATTAAAGCAGTACTAAGCTTGTAGCGTTTGAAATAGCTAATTGCTGAATAACGTATCACCTTCTGAATAATATTGTTTACATAATTCTGGTATACAGCTTGATACTGAACAATTGTTTTTACTTTATCTTTAAACTGTATAAGATTCTATGTTTTACTAATTATTCAGCTGCTGAATAAACAATATTATTTGTGTTTTTAATAAGCTTATTTCAGTATAATAAAGAGTTTCAACTAACTTATTCAAATTAATGACCACATTTGTATTGATATAGCGCCCATAGCTTAATACCAGCAATTAGAATATTATTGTACGTATTTATTTTATGCGTTGTTTGAATCATGGATCGAAAGTTGTGGCAAAAGCGTAAAGAACCGATCATATCGAAAGAAAATTGTTAAAAGAATATTTAAATATCAGCAGTAGTAATTGTCCAAGTGTCATCAGCAGTAATGATAATGACAGGATTTGTGAAAATAGTTTAAACAAAACTGAACCTGGTCCCAATCAGCAAGCGTGTTTTCCCTTTAATGATGAGGGTTCCGTCCCCAAAAAAAATGTATAACAGATTTTGGGATTGGAAAACCGAAAGATCTGAAAATCTAAGTAGGTATAAAGAAAATTTCATTTCTGAAATGGTTATTTTATTAGCAGAAGGTATCGCAATACAAGAAAATAAAATTACGTTGCGATAAAATGTTTTATTTGCGTTGTTTGTTTGTTTCATCATAAGACAATCTGCTTGAGGTTGGACACTGCTGTCTTTACTTAATTAATAAATCCGCATTATATCTTGGCCATCGAAGTTGTTTTTTGTTGTCCCATTGGGTCGGCACAGTACACAAATCTGAATGACCCTTACAACGTGTTGAAATTATTTTAAACGTCATTTTTCTGAAACGAAATATAAATTATAATTAATAATATTATAATAATAAGTCCACCATTTGTACATCCTATTGTTGTGCAACAAAGATTAAATAAACTAGGGCCCAGTGCACACCACACACACGAAACCTGCAATTTTTTTTAAACATAATAGATACTATTAATGTAATAGTCTTTTTCACGAAAAAAAAATAACAAAGATGCTGTGATTTTAAATGTAAGTAATCAATTTAGTGAAAGCCTGATGGGAAAGTTACACATTATAAAAGGTTTTTGTTCGTTCGATTAGAGAACCCTAAAAATGTGAGTAACTAATATAGAAATGTGGTCAACTATATAAATGTTATTCATAAGTAAGTGTAAAGAGACTACTCTTTTTCAAGTTATAGTTTAGTAACAAAACATGTGTGCACTTTTATTCAGCATTATATAACAAAACATCGATCGCCATTGAAATCTTTGTAATTAATTCTTACAAGGAATTTACGAGATCACCAAAATGCATATTAATCTTACAACTACAACATTTCCAACTCAAGTCATGTTATTTTCTTGGATAAAATTGCTAGAATTAGATAATTCATCACAAGTACTTTTGTCAGACCTAGTATGTATGTAAGAAAATACTATTTACAACTCTTGATTATTAGCGAGGCGCGTCTTAAAAATGAAAACAAAACACGTACTATTCACGACAAAATTACTTGCGCACTAATAATTAACATGTAGCAGACCGCTAACTTGTAAATTAAAATTTACTTACCGAATAACTTAAAGTTCACGTCATGTCAAATAAAGGTATCGACATTAAATTATTGAACCCAATTTATTTCTTCTTTTCTCAATTTCTATGAATATTGCTTGCATAAATGTCAACAATAAATTAAATGCTTAATAAATTCTGAATACTCTAACCAATTCGACGTAGCTGAATAACTGAGTTGTAAAAGCTTTATAAAAGCAATGTGTGCAGTTATTCAAAAGTTATTAAGCTAATTGAAACATTATTAAGCTCCTACTCAATTGTTACTCAGATGTTATTCAGCGTTAAGCTTTCAAAATTGGGGCCCTTTTTGCTTGAATAACAGCTGAATAGACGGTACTCAGGCGTTAAACAGCTTAGTATTCAGCTTATGCTCTTGATGAGTGCTCTTTATCAATCTTTATTCAGCACGTCTGTGTTACTTGGGATGACACAAAAGAAAATGCCAGAATCGCTTTGTCTCGTCTATCCTTCGTGATCGTGATATTTTAATTTTAGGTACCTAGGTAAGTTGTACATGAATAATATTCATTAATTTTAGTTTTTTTTTTATCTTACAACGGGTAAGCTCTTTCCTTCATCTTACCTGATGGTAAGTGACGATAAAGCTGAAGGTTGAAGCGCGCTTCACCCGGAATCCTCACCACTGAGGAACTGACTGTCTTATCTCTAAATTAAACACAAGAATGCTATAAACATCGTAGTTATGGCGACAGACTTAGTTAAGACGGTGGTAGCTAGCCAGGCGGACTTAACAGCCGGCCCTACCACTAACCAAACCGAGTACACAAAGATGTGATCCCCGCTGGGATCGAACCCGGGAACTCTGGGTCTGAGATCGTTGGATTAGCCACTAGACCACAGAGGCGGTTAATATTGAATGTTATGAATATGATTATTTATTGTTACCTTGCAAGCAACCGCGACTTCGTCTACGTGAACTAGAGAATTGCTCTAAGACGTGAACTAAACACCCTGCGTGAAATATTTTTTTTGAAAATTCCATATCGAATTTTCAAAAAAAATGTATCATACAACCTTTGTCCTGACAATTACAAACACAAAAAAAATAATTTGCCAAATAGGTACAGCCGATCTGAAGTGGTGCGCGAATAAGAAGTTTTAGTTTCATCTTAACTTTGAGACGGTAACCTAATAAAAATAAACTAGTCTTTATTATTAAGCAAAAGTACCTACTTTACTTACCTACTATTATTACGTACTTATTCTATTTTTATAAATTAATTTAATTCTATGTTCGTTTTCACCTACCTTCCAAGAAAAATAACTGACGCAAAGTACGATGGTCGATGACCTAACGTTTATCTTTATCGTACTGTGTGTTTACAGGAAAACTGCAATCCGATTCCACGCCCCGCGCCGCTCCGTGGCCGTGGCTATAGAAACACAGACCACATGTGGTGAATCAATACAAATTCCAAAGGTTTTAGAGTGATCCACTCTGATTTCAAAATAAGCATACCTACCTACCTGCAAACTTCTTTTACTTTCATACATTGTTTGTAGGCAATGAGAATGTCATTGTTTGTAGGTAAGTATCGCAAAAATAAGAAATTGTAAATTTTTATTTTTAACATTTAACCAGGTAGGTACTTATGGATTTTTTAGGGTAAGAAAAGTGACACGCGTCCGTAGGTTTACCCTTAGGCCCTACACTACACGTGACCCCTGGGTGGTGCGTGTGGTGATTGACAATGACAGTGTGTGGTAGGGCCACGCTGCGTTGCAGCACGAATTCGGCCGGCTCGCCCGGCGTAATACTCTCTCACGGGATATCGGCCTGAAACAATGACACTCGTTGCTGTTGTGTTTCGTCCGGTGAGTGAAAGGTACCGGATGCCCATCTCTCCCCCTCCCCCTCCTACTCCATCCTCAAGGCCGGCAACGCATCTGCGACTTATTTTGTTTTGCAGGTACCGCGCAGTGATGATTACTTCCAATTGTAACGGACCAAGACCTTTGTCACGTAGTCTTCACTGATAATGTTATTTTTCCCATAATTATCTTGTTTATTCCTTTGTTGTTAGTTATCACTCTCTAATTTACTAATGATGTTTGTTTATCTCAGGACCCTCAATATGTTATTAGATAATGTGTTATTAGTTAATCACCACTGATTGTTAATGAATAGATAATAGTAATAGAATTATGAACCCTCTGGAAGACACCTAATTATTACTGGTCTTGCAGACAGTCAGTTCTCAGACAGTCCTCGGACAGTCAACACATCGATCTTTACTCTGTAACTAGTCCATAAGTTGATTTTAAAGTAAATAAGTTCTTATAATTGTGTCTCTGCGTCTCATTCGAATATCTCCGACTCACCAAACATAACGCCACCGCTCGGGCCATCACAAATTGGTGTCAGAAGTGGGATGATATTACACTAATAGAGACGATACCCGGTATTCGCGTAGTTCGCCTATCGCAAACGCGGGAACATTCAACACAAGTGTACGAGATCAACGAAGCAACGAGACGTATATTTAACAGAGTTGGTAAATACAACCCAACCGTTTACGCCGCTTCTCTCATCACGTCAAGAAAAGAAACTTGAAGCTTACAATGTCAACTGGACATCTCTTCTTACTGTGAGTACGCCGCTTATTTTCTACACACCGTTATAAAGGATACTTCCTGTTCGGGATAAACTGCCAAAGTGAAAGTGAAAGTGAAATAAATTACGTGTAAAAGAAATTATAACAAATAATAATAATATTTAATATAAAAGAGTAAAGTATATAGTTAATTGTAATCATGCTTCAAGCTGATGTATCTACGACTGTTAATAGCTATATTTCATTAGAAATGGCTGAAAGAATGTTAACTAAATTTGATGGCAGTAAAGCGCGTATACATGAATTTTTAGACAACTGTGACACAGTAAATAATTTAATAAACCCTAAATTAAAAAATATATTATTGCAAATAATAATAACCAAAATAACGGATAACGCAAGAACGATGATTAGAAATCGTGATTTTCAAGTTTGGGATGATTTAAAGAGTTATCTTTTAGATACCTATACCGAGAAACGAACAATAGGTCAATGGCAATTAGAGTTAAGTAGCTGTAAACAAGATTATAACGAAAGCGTTTTGGCATATGCAAATAAAGTTGAAAACTGTTACGTTAAATTGATCAATTCATTAGATTCCACTAACCAATCATCTGAAGCTCGTCAAGCATGCATAGGTTTACTCAAATCTCAAGCCTTAAGTGTGTTTATTACTGGATTAAATAAAGACTTAAATTTAATATTAAAAGCACTCCAGCCAAAAACACTTGAAGATGCTATCTCAATGGCAGTAGTGGAAGAACAACAATTAAAGAGTAAAAATGAAATAGCTAAGTTTCAAAACCTTAATATTTCAAACACTAAACATTGTTACAAATGCAATAAGCCAGGTCACACAGTTGTGAACTGTAAAGTTAGGTCGTTTTCAGAACCCAATCAAAATATTAAGCTTTGTAATTATTGCAAGAAGAAAGGTCATATTAAAGATGAATGCTACTATTTAAAAAACAAAAGTTCTACAAATAATTATAACTCTAAGTTCAATAATAAATATAACCAAACGAAACCTCAAAGCCAATATACAAATAATAGCACGCGTTATTCGAATACAAATAATAAAACGGGTCAAAGTTCAAAAAACGAATAAGTCCCAATGGCACGAGCCAACCAAAGGGTAATAGTTTAATAGAAGGGCTCATTACTGCAATAAATAATTGTTATGTCGCTAAATTAGAATTGAAAAATCATAAAAAAGAAATAAATTTTCTTATCGATACGGGTGCAACAATCAGCCTCATAAAAAATTATTGTTTACCAAAGGACGCTGAAATTCATCATGATATTTTAGCCGATTTAAAAGGGATTGATAAAGTAGACAAACCAACGCGTACGTTAGGTTATGTTGAATTAAGTTTTAATGGTAATTTAAAATTATTACTTCACATAGTAAATGATGATTTCCCTATTGGTGCCGATGGCATTATTGGAGGTGATATATTAGAAAATTATAAAGGAATGATAGATTATAGCACCAAAATATTAAAACTCGCAGAAAATACATTTGATTTATATGAAGAAAATCGAATTCAAGACAAATTAATAAAAGAAAACATGGGATCAACCTTAACAGTTAAAGCTAGAAGTGAGTGTGTTATTCCTATAAAAATAAATAATAATGATAATAAAATAAATCATGGGATAGTTCCACGTACAGAGATATTGTCGGGAGTACTCTTATGTCCTAGTCTTATCACAGTCAAAGATAACCAAGGCATTACTACCGTACTGAACTCTACTGATGAGGACGTAACCTTCCCTATTCCGCAGATATGTTTAGAAGAAATCAATATAAATTTATCAAATGAAAAAATAATGCAATTGAAAGATAATTGTAAAGAAAATACCTATAATAATGAAAATTATGAAAGCAATCGTCTTGAAAAATTAGAAAAGTGTATTAGGACTGATCATTTAAATATAGAGGAAAAAGAATCTTTAGTAAAATTGTGTAAAGAATATAATCATATATTTCATTTAGATACTGATAAATTAAGTTGTACAGATGTAGTTATGCATGAAATACATACAAAATCAGAAGTTCCTATTAATACAAAGAGTTATAGGTACCCAGAAGCATTAAAGGAAGAAGTGAATAAACAAATAAATAAAATGCTTAAAGATGACATCATTAAACCTTCAATTAGTCCTTGGAACTCGCCTATTTGGGTGGTTCCTAAGAAATTAGATGCATCAGGTAAAAAGAAATGGAGAGTAGTTGTAGATTACAGGAAGTTAAACGAGGTCAGTATCGGGGACTCCTATCCCTTGCCTCAAATAACTGAAATACTAGACCAGCTTGGTCATTCTAAGTATTTTACAACGCTAGATTTAGCATCAGGCTTTCATCAAATAAAAATGCATCCTAAGGACTCACCAAAAACAGCATTCACTGTCCCTCAAGGACATTTTGAATATAACAGAATGCCATTTGGTTTAAAAAATGCTCCAGCAACTTTTCAACGTTTAATGAATAGTATTCTAACTGGACTCCAAGGTAATCGTTGTTTTGTTTATTTAGACGATGTCGTTATTCATGCAGATAATTTAGAAAACCATAATAAAAAATTAAAAGAAGTATTTGAAAGATTTTCCATAAATAATTTGAAGTTACAACCCGATAAATGCGAATTTTTAAAACGAGAAGTTATGTATTTAGGTCATTTAATAACAGAAAACGGAGTTAAACCAGACCCAGGTAAAGTTGTATCAATAAAAAATTATCCTATTCCTAAAAATGTTAGAGATATAAAAGGTTTCTTAGGACTGGCAGGGTATTATAGAAGATTTATACCTGATTTTAGTAGTTTGTCACAGCCTTTAACAAAATTATTGAAGAAAGACGTTCCTTTTAATTGGACAAGTCTACAACAACATGCATTTGAAACTCTTAAAAATAAACTTTGTGAACCACCAATTTTAATATATCCAGACTTTAGTCAACCTTTCAATCTTACAACAGATGGTAGTAATCATGCCATAGGAGGAGTTTTATCGCAAGGACCAATTGGACAAGATTTACCAATTGCCTACGCGAGCAGAACTTTAAATAAAGCCGAACAAAATTATTCTACAACTGAAAGAGAACTTTTAGCTATCATATGGTGTGTTAAGCACTTTCGTCCCTATTTATATGGTCGAAAATTTTATATGATCACAGATCATCAACCGTTAACATATTTATTTAATTCAAAAAACGATGGCGCTAAAATCTTTAGATGGCGATTATTACTTGAAGAATACGAATATACTCCAATTTATAAACCCGGTAGATTAAACACTAATGCAGATGCGTTGAGTAGAATGACTCCTACAGTAGAAAATAAAGTAATTATGAAATCAACACCAACAACATGTGAAAATTATAAAACATTCTTAGAAACAACAGAAAAGTCTATAATATTAAATGATAACTTATGTGAATTAAATGATGACTTAAATAAAAAACAAAAAAATATCTTAATTCCTATATCAGCAGACAAACAAATAAATGATAAAAGCTTAATGAGTTTAGCTAATGAATTTAGTCATTTAGACAAAATAGATAAAATAAATGTAAATGAATTTAGAGTGTTAGAAGAAAATGACACGAAATTTTATTATATATGTACAAAGGAAAATCATTGGGATAAATCTAATTATGAAACTTATTTTAATTTGTTAAATAATGTGAAAGAATATTTACTAAAAGAAAAAGAAAGTGAACTTCATCTCACTAGACTTGGAGATAGATATGATAATTTTAATTATAAAAAATGTAGGATGATGTTAAGATTTATATTTAGAAAAACTAACATAAAGATAAATGTATATAATAACACTTTAATAACCCCTTCTCCAAATGAAATCAACGATATTTTAAAAGAAATGCATAGTAGTCCTATTGCAGGTCACGCAGGTTTCCATAAAACTTATAAAAGGATAAAAGGAATCTATAAATGGAAAAATATGAAAAAGGATATAAAAATGTTTATATCACGATGCGATTCATGCCAAGAAAATAAACTAGTGCGTAAAAAACATAGAGAACCTATGATAATCACAACAACAGCAAACGAAGCTTTTGAGAGAGTTAGTTTAGATATTGTAGGTCCATTTCCATTAACTATAAACGGTAATAAGTATATCTTGACACTTCAAGATGATTTGACAAAATATTCACAAGCTTATGCTTTATCAGATCACACAGCCGAAACAATAGCTGAAAAATTTGTAAAAGAATTTATATGTAAATTTGGCATTCCGAAAAGCATTCTAACAGATCAAGGTGCAGATTTTACATCAAAACTATTAAAAGAAATTTCAAAATTATTTAAAATAAAACAATTAACAACAACAGCATATCATCCACAGACAAATGGTAGTCTTGAAAGAAGTCATGCTACTTTAGCAGAATACTTAAGACATTTTATCCAAGAAGATCAAAACGATTGGGATAAATGGATAGATTTCGCAATGTTTTCTTATAACACTGCTGTCCATACGTCAACCAAGTTTACACCACATGAATTATTATTCGGTAGTAAACCTAGTTTACCTTCGTCTATAACTGCATTACCAGAATTTAAATACAGTTATGATGATTATATTGATGATTTAACATTAAAACTAAGAAAATCTAGAGAATTAGCAAAGAATAATTTAATAAGCTCAAAAATTAAGAATAAGGAATACTATGATAAAAAATGTAAAATAGAAAATTATAAAATAGGTGATAAAGTTTATATTACAGTTGAAAGTAGTAAACCAGGTCGATCAAAGAAACTTTCTCCACAGTTTCATGGACCTTATGAAATAATAGAAATAAATTCATTAGTAAACGTAACCGTACTAATAAAAAGGAAGAAAGTCAAAGTACACATAAATCGTTTAAAATTAGCAAAATAAATAATAAGTTATTATATTAATTGTTTCAAGTTCACCTTCGCATCACTCTGTCGAAGTGAACTGTACAACGTAACTCCATTAAGTAGGGGTGGAATTTATTTCGAACATGTTGGTAAAGCGAATCACTTGGATAGTGAATGGAATTTAGTAACTTATCTTGATACTTCAAGCTGGCATAAGAAATTAAATCTCATTGAAAATACATTATTTGAAAGTAGAAAGCTATGTAATCATGACACGTTCAACAAATTTTCACTATGCCAAACGTCTATGTTAGTCTTGGAACAGCTATATCCTCATTTAAAAAGACAAGAAACCGTTCTCAAGGAAATGATCGGATATTCAAATCACCGTTCGAAACGTTCCGTTATTGATGGCGTAGGAAATCTATTTAAAATACTATTTGGAACATTAGATATAGAAGACGCGAAACGTTATGATAACGCAATTAATAATATAGATAAAAATGAACATGAATTAATAAAATTACTAAAATCTCAATCGCAAATAATAAAAACAACTATTCATAATTTTAACAATACTATAACTGATCTTAGAAAAAATGAAGATATTTTTAATAAAAATTTAGAAAACCTAGCAAACTATACACAAAATGCTACAAGTATGATATTTAATCTTGAACTAAAACAAGACTTAGATGAACATCTATCTTTTCTTACTTTAGTAACTACTGAAGTAAATAATGAAATGTCCATGATAATTGATGCAATACTATTCGCTAAAAATAATAATCTTCATCCAATTATTATAACACCAGAACAATATATTAATGAACTTAAGAAAACTGTTTCACATATTCCAACTCATACGAAATATCCACTCGAATTAAATATAGATAATGCATCCGAACTGCTATCATTAGTTAACATTGTTTCATATTATATGAACGATAAGATTGTATTTATAATTAAAACTCCATTGATCATTCAACAATTTTATGATATTTATAATTTAGTTCCTGTTCCAATATTAAATCAAAATAATACATATGTATTCATATTACCATCTGAGAAATACTATCTGATTTCTCGAAATAAGATACATTATACTACTCTAGAAAACCTAAATAATTGTAAGAAATTGTATAATGATAACCATATTTGTAAGTTAGATAAGCCTTTATATTCAGTTTATGCTAAGGATAATTGTGAAATAATACTATTTTCAAGTGTTGAAAATAAAATTCCTTCATATTGTGATACAAGAATTAGTTTAATAGAAAAAGAAAAATGGTATAGACTAGAAAATGAAAATAGTTGGTTATTTGTTATACCTAATAAAATTATTTCAACTATCTCTTGTAAAAACGAAGAACCTTTTGATGTCGAATTGAGAGCCACAGGCATTTTAAAGTTAAAGAAGAATTGTAAATTATATTCACCTAATATTATATTACATTCAACAACTCAAGATCTAACATCTAAACATTTATCTGTTCTTCCAGATTTCGATATTATAAATGATGATTGTTGTAACAAATTAAAGAATAATTCTTTAAAAGATAAAATAGAATTTATTCCATTAAATAATTATAACATGAATTATGATGATTTAAATGTAGCTAGTCACAAGATTGACAAAATAAACAATTTGTTAGATGATTTAAATAATGACACTGTATTCAACAAAATTAAAAACAACACTTATTTTGTATTCATATTTATGTCAATAGTTAAGTTTATTGCATTTTATATTCTTTATAGATTAGGAAAATATTTAGTACAAAGAAAATTCTTTTGTAACAATAGAGAGAGAGTTTTGGCTATTGAAGAATCTAGAAACTGTTGTAGTCGGATAACGAACTGTATAACTTTTAAAGTAGACAATAGAAATACTGAACAAGTCGAATTAGAAGATATGTCAAACTGCACTCATAATGAATCAGTAACTGCAACTACATCATTAAGGCGTAGTTCAAGGGTCGCTCAAATAAAAAGTAAATAACAAATATTGTTATGTCGTAATATTAAGAATTTTAAGATAAATATTAAGTAATTAGTTTTTATGTGAATAATTTTTGTTTTAAATTATTCCCATTTTAAGGAGGGAGATGTAACGGACCAAGACCTTTGTCACGTAGTCTTCACTGATAATGTTATTTTTCCCATAATTATCTTGTTTATTCCTTTGTTGTTAGTTATCACTCTCTAATTTACTAATGATGTTTGTTTATCTCAGGACCCTCAATATGTTATTAGATAATGTGTTATTAGTTAATCACCACTGATTGTTAATGAATAGATAATAGTAATAGAATTATGAACCCTCTGGAAGACACCTAATTATTACTGGTCTTGCAGACAGTCAGTTCTCAGACAGTCCTCGGACAGTCAACACATCGATCTTTACTCTGTAACTAGTCCATAAGTTGATTTTAAAGTAAATAAGTTCTTATAATTGTGTCTCTGCGTCTCATTCGAATATCTCCGACTCACCAAACATAACGCCACCGCTCGGGCCATCACACAATCATAAAGATAAGATAAGATAAGATATATACTTTATTATAAGTTAAGTACACCACAAAAAAACATTTTTGACAAGAAAAAATATACATCAAGAGAAAAGTCTGCTCGTTTTTGCCTCTCTTAAAAAAATTGTATCTTTCTCAGTCTTCCCTGCACGATACAATTTGAAGCTTATAGGTACCACTACCTTTTTTTCTTTGTTTTAGTCGGAGAAAATGCTTCTCTGCACTGGCATGAGGCCTCGAGAGGAACGTGAGAACCCCATGCACTGTCCAGGGCTGGAACCCGTATGTCCCCACCCGCCCCCCTAAGAGAAACGGGTGAGTAAGGACATACGGGCCCGACCTGGTAAAAGAACCGACACCTTCCTTCAAAAACGCGACGCGGCGCCGCGGTACCGTATTACAACGCCCCGCGAAACGCCGCCCGCTACGGACCCAGTTTTACCTGGGTCCCCTGCTCCAGGGGGAGCAGCCTGGTAGGTTCAGGCTGCTTCCAAACGGAAGGAGGGCTTGTGCAATGCAGCCTAGTGCTCCTCAACACTAGGCCGCGGCCCTCCTAGGGGGGGAGGAGGTTTCCCTCGACCCCCCCCTCCGCCAAAAATCTTCCATGCGTGGGACCGCGGCCCCACCCGTGAGCCTCCCGCGGCGTCACGTGTGAGACCGCGGTCCCACGCAAGGAACACCACAAACTTGTGCACCCTGTGCCGTAGCACAGGAGCGCACACCCACCAACGGACAACTCGGTCCCCAACCCTTGGGCCTACGGGGGGGCATAATGAAATGCCCACCGAAGCCCAACCACCTTCACTTGCGACCCAAGTCCACAAGCGCAACACACCACGCGACCTCGGCCGTCGACTGCCGGGCCGCGGCTCGGAAGCGACATCCCCCGAATGCCATCAGCTGCACAGGATGGTTTTCTGGGCGGTTTTCCGGACTTTCACGGGTGTGGCGAAGACCCGCTACTAGCAGTACTAGCCGCCGGTACTCACCCCCCGTCCGCCCGGGGCCCCCGTAAAGGTAAGGTTTCGCGGCGGTTCAAACTTTCACGGGTATGAGGCGGTACCCGCTACTAGGCGGTGGGCAGACCGCCGGTACTCCCCCTCGTATCCAATCCGGGGCTCAGGCTCCGCCGCCCAAAGCCCACACCCGACCCTCGACGTCCGAGGCCGCGTCCAACCTCAAAAGCCCGCAGAGGGGCGCCGGCAGAAACTCACTCAAAGCCGCTCAGAAGTAGCGGCGAGCGTGCGGCCCAGAATGGACGCACACGTGGGTGCAGTGCCCAGAAGGGGCACCGCCTAGAATTCGGCGCCCAGAAGGGGCGCCAGGGATTGGCATAAAGCCCCTCGACCCGCGCTTTCACGCGGAGTCCTGCGTCGAGAGGCCTTACCCCAGAGTGCACCACGAGGAGGTTCCCAAATTTGCACCCCTAGGTACCACTACCTACTTCAACCAACCAATGTTGAATATAGGGCATCGAAACCCGGTCCACTTTTAAAAAACACGGGTTTCGGGTTTTCTTGTAGTCAAAACCCGGGTACCCGGGTTTTTCGAGCTTTTTCGGTCTTTTTGATATTTATTTAAATGTGAGGAAACCGTATTTTAATATGGATTTGCTAAGTCAATACGAGTAGGTACCTATATAAGGCGACTGCTAGAAACCGCAAGAAACTTCAAGAGCTGGTCAGGTCAAGTGTTTTAGACATGACAAAAATGTACTAACGTAGGTACTTATCGCCCAGCTGACGCGAACGGGTCAACAGACGGTCGGCCGGCCGGCTGTTGCCCTCGTGTTGTAAATAAGCGTTATGTTTTTCATTTTATTTTTCTTATGTTATTGCTTTAAAATAAATTAGATACTCAAAGACTATCCAATTAAGATTCACTAAATGAATTATTTAATTAAAAACGAAAAAAACATCAATTCTTTTTTTGTCATTTTTGTCATGTTTAATACACTTGACCTGACCAGCCCTTGCAGTTTCTTGCGGTTTCTAGCAGTCACCTTATATAAAACAAAGGAAGGATTCATATCGATTAAACAGTACTTTCAAAATTACAAAATATTTCTAATAGGTATTAAAAAGTCTTTTGGACAATCAGTATTTGTTCAAAACAAAACATGTATACTACTAACTTAGAGCATTTAACCATGCTTTAAGACTACTAACCACTGAAAGTCTTAAATATTATTTCATAAATTTTAAAATTTTATTCAAAGACAAAAAGAGTGATTTTGTGATTTTCATAGTTCCACATATATTATGTTTCTAATCTTTTTACAGCACAAAGGTAAGATAGTTCTTATTATGAAACACTCAACATTTCAAACTTTAATATTATATACATTACGTTACACGAAATATTATGAAATACCTAAACCAAATTGTTAATGGTGTACTTTTAAAACATATTAACTTTAAAGTACCAACTCGTTCAGTACGTAATTTTCAATTGTTCAGTTTACCAGGTGTGAACAATAATGTGTCAAAAAATGCACCGCTTTTACGCATGTGTCATGCATATAATAACTTATGTTGTCAAAGAGACATTTTTAATTGTAGCTTAAGATCATTTAAAGTATCACTGTTACGTGATATTTAAATTGTTCTCCTTTTTTCTGTTTGAATTTGTTCGTAGCACTCACTTATTGCTGAAAATAAAAGAACATAAAAGAACAAGAACCATCTTGTTCTTTTATTTTCCAAATTGTTCAAAAGTTATTAACTTTTTATTTTAAATTATGTAATTAATTAAATATTTTGTTTACTGTTGTTTTGGGTCAATGCTGTGTACAATTTTTATTGGGATAGGTACAAGTTCAAAAAGTGTTGGTTTGATGGAAATTGCAATGTAACAATTTGTGTTCTGTTATTGTACCTTTAAAAATAAATAAATAAATAAATACCTAAAGCACAGTCATAAATCTTCTAACTTTTTAAAAGTAGCTCACAATCCACATAATCACTCAGCAAAAACGAAAAGTTTTAGAATTATCGAAAGTAATTTTTTTCCGGCTACGCGACTACTGCTGGGTACCTACGTATATAATCTGGGCCCTTATTCTGCTACGATTCCTTGTTTCAAAACCACGTTAATTCCTTAAAAAGTTACGATATCTTCCCAAAAACGTAGGTATGCGTTTAGGTGTGGAATTTATAGATTGCGATACAGAATCAGGGCCCTGTGCTGCTGGCGTGCGTGTGTACTTAAAAAAAATGTTTTTATTTACTCTAACAATGAGATTTCGTTTTGTTTTTTCATATAAAAAATCATAAATTATTAAAGCTATGATATTTCCAATAAGACAATAATAACAGCTAGGCAAGCTGCACATCTACTTACCACAAAATGTCAATTTTTTTAAAATAAATTTTGAACCTTATATCCTCAAGATAAAGATCAATATCGATTGGAGAAATTTGACAGATTTGGAGACTTCGTCTATCTTTTTCAGGTTTACCGATATTCGATTAATAATAATAATTGTTACGTCTTTCTAAGATAAAAAAAAAGAATTCAGTCGTTTTTCTACAATTTATTATGGTAATGTTACTTTTCTCATGAAAATGTTACTTTTTGAGCTGCCTCGTGTTACTTTTGACCATTGAGATAGATATTAGAGAGGTAACTTATGCACAAAAAAGGGGCCTATGTGTGCGTTACTAAAATGTTGCCAGCTCACAGTTGTCACTCCCTAAATATGGGTAAATTTTATACAATCTTAAGAACAAATACCATGATTGTCTCGACCTCTCGACATAACACCTCTATTTTTGTGTCGGATGTAGAATGGTAAGGATAAAAGATACGAAAACATAAAATCAACAACAATGTATTGTGGATGAAATATCAATCAATCTTTGAGAAATTTTATACAATATAAAATAAAATAACACGTGTAGCCAAATTATAATAGGTAACTCTTATTTATGAAACAATCCGTGGCCTAAATTGTTTCTTTCTATAATGTTAGTTTTTCAACGTAAGTTTAACTTTTAATCGCTGTTTTTAATTATGGATCAATCTGACAAAGTCAAGATTATTTAAGTGAAAAAGATGCATTGCTGCTTTGGTTCTAATGTTTCTTCAGTACTGCAACTACTGCACGATTAAACAACCTGTAACATGAATACTTCATCTTAATTTTGTGGAATACCGAAAATTCATACTAAATTAAAGGAGAATTTTGCGAAATCGCGGTCACTGATAAACCAATAGAGAAGTTAAAACAAACAAAAATTTTGATGTTATGGGAAAATATATAAAATAATTAAAAAAATGCAAGTTTTGACACCAAAATCTCAGAAGCGACACACTTTATGATTTGTTATACTTACTTCTAGATTATTTTTAGTGTCAGTATTCAAGTCCTCAATAGATTCGTGTTATCAAGTTTTGATAAGTGGCTGCGATTTCGCTAAGATTTCATTTTTCTTTATTTTTATGTCTCCATTATCATTTTTTTGAGTGTTTCGTCCTTTGGAAATCTAAAATAAATAGAAAATAAACGATAATTTACACTAGGCTGGCTTGATTCTCGTGAGGCCCCTAAAACCTTAAAACTAAACTTATTATTTTCTACCACGCTCAGTCTAACGCTCGAATAGATAGGAAAGGTAAAAAGTACAGGTGGATATAATTTAATTAGATAATTTATTTTATGCTATTCGTTCCATACTAAAACCTAAGTATTTTTGGGGTAAACTTTGCCAAGTACCTGACAATACTGATTACAGGTTATGTTAAATAATTTTATGAAATTTCCGTATTAAACCAAAAGCACACATATTTAAGTCTAGAATTAGAGATTTAGAATCATTTATTAGCATTTTCAATAGAAACAAATCAAATATTGCATGGTAAATTGCTAATAATCATCACGAAACCAGATTAACAAAACTTACGTAAGAAACGATATTCCAGGCACTTGCCACTCACTTCTATTACTGCAATGTTTGACTGAACAACTTGTTGTTCAATTAAGCCCAACGGAATAATATGTACACTTATAATATTCACTTATTCAACTAAAAAAACAAATAATTATTTGGTAGGTAAAATAATGACAGCGATTTGTTTGGGGCCAAGTGTCGCTGGATCCATGTAAAAAACGTTGCACAGTTTCACCAACACGGTCCTTTCATCCTATGTTTTGTCGTTCTTTTTCTTAGGGTAAACATGATGTGCCGAAACGGAACAAAAGTAGTAATGGATTAAGGCAGAAAGAGATAGCAAACTTATGCTCTCTCTATAGATATAGATCTCAATGCTTTTGACTATCGGCCGCTGGCAACACTAAAACCAATTGCAGCTAGAAGGCTTATTGGGAATAATACAATACACATGCAAATGCTGCAATTGTGGAGTGGTGATCACACTGATCACGCGCTGCCGGCACAGGGTATAGGCGGCACTGTACGAGGTTGGAGACTCCTGGGTCCCTACTAGGGTTGCCACCATTTTTTTAGGACGAATAAAGTATTTTTTTTCATTTTGTTAGAACAAAAATAAAGAACTTTCCTACATAGCATAAAAAAGAGAATTATTTTTTTTATCTTTAAAAACGTATTTTTTGTTGCTCTTTGCGACATTTAACAAATATTTGTCTTTTACGTAAATAGTTTTAAGTAAATAGAGTGTTCGTACTTTATAATCTACGACACCAATAAAGTACGCTAAATTTAGCGTACTTTATTGGTGTAGTAGATTATAATGAATAAATGAAATGAAAAAGAGGACAATACTATTACACTATTTTAGGGTACGGGTGGCAACCCTAGCCCCTACCTACTTTACTTTTATCTTACTATGCAAAATTCAAATGGGAATTAGCAAAGTAAGATTAAAGTAACACTGCAGAGTTGATGGTGGACAGGAGGCTTATTAATATTTAATATTCAGATTAATATTAAGTTCGGCATTCTTCACCAGCCCACCCATCCCACCCAATAAGAAGACCCAATTAGGGCCCTTATTCTGTAACGATTCCTTGTTTCAAAACCACGTTAATTCCATAAAAAGTTACGATATCTTCCCATCTTCCATTTTATAATAACCTTTATAGTCATGAGGGTTTTTTTAACATGGGCTTTAATTGTATGTAAAGGCATTTCAGTAATATTTAGTGGAAGTTTGTTATAAAACGTTACACATTTACTCAAGAAAGAGCCACCTGTTTTATGAAATTTAAAGCTATTGACGGCAAGCTTATTTTTCCTACGAGTGTTTAAGTTATGAAGATCACAATTTTTAAATGTCTTTTCATACTTCTTGACATACATAAGGTTTTCAATAATAAATTGTGATGCAATAGATAATAAGTATATGGATTTTTGACGTGACAACGTCTTATAAATTGGTTTGCCGGGTGACACTTCAAGAAACTGCGTTACGCTCCGCTCACGTTATGCGCTCACAATGAGAGCGAGTGAGAGGCACGCGTCCCTTCCACTCGGGCATGGTTAGCCCGCCTAAGAGCGAGAGAGACAGACATAAAAAGTGAAAGGCACGCGGCCCAAGTCCATATTATTTCATCCTTCTTCCTACTATACGAATGAATATTCACATTAAAATTATTTTACCACTCAAAGTCGTTGTCACGTAAAACTTTCGCCTGTATACCGACTTTACAGGCAACCAATTTTTTTAAACGCTTCTTTGAGTGAGTCTCTAGACTTGAGGTTGTATACACCGAGATTTTTCATTGGTTTTGGAGCCGAAAACGTTATAATACAAATAAAGTGTTGTACCTATTTAAGAATTAATAATCGATTTACGAGCAAAGATAAAAAAGTTGTAAAAGTGACTTTTTGTCGAAAACACATAGTAACGTTCTAGTTCACATAGTAAGATGGCGCGTTTGAAGCGCCTCGGTCGTAGACTTTTGTAAGATCGTCCGGTACTAAGGGTTCTTAAATTATTTATTGATATTTTTTTAATGATTTTTTTATGCTGATATTTTTAGTTTTACAAGCTAAATAGCTTCTACTAATGTTAAACATGAACAGGGTTTCGGCTCCAAAACCAATACAAAATCTCGGTGTATATGGCGCGGACTGCCCTTTTCTGTAGAATAAATACATCGTCAATATTAGCAGCGGAGCTCCACAACAGTAAGCCATAAGACGTCACACAATGGAAATAACTAAAATAAATTACTCTTGCCGTCTCAATCAGTTAGAAGCCTTATTTTCTTAACTGCGTATGCGCAGCTAAACTCAGTCTTTCTGACAAGGTATCATCAATATGTGGGTCCCATTGTAAGCGTGAATCCAGTTTAATGCCTAGAAACACAGTAGAACCAGTAGGTATGAACGATCATGTAGTTGAATTAGTATAACTCAACTACATTATCGTTCATCTTAATTTGTGTGCTGACCTGTCTTACATTAGGTAAAGAAAATTTACCACACTTTGTTTTTGCTGAATTCAGTAATAAATTATTAATAGTGAACCAATGTCATACTTTTAAAAGTGCACTATTTACATCGTCAACATTTTCAAGGCCTCTTTTAACATTAAAAATAAGATACGTATCATCTGCAAATAGTACAGTCTCACACAAGTTTGTAGAAAAGTAAGACAGGGCATTTATGTAAATCAAAAAGTAATGGTCCCAATATTGACCCTTGGGGCACGCCTATAGTTATGGGTGCTCCTGAAGACACAGCACCTTTAATAACAACTTTTTGAGTTCTATTCGACAAGTATGATTGTAGGCTCAGTGCTACTTTTGAGACACCATAATGCTCTAACTTTTTAACTAAAGTTTCATGACTAACGTAATCAAATGCCTTTGAGAGATCAAAGCAAAATTTTATTTAAGTAGGTACTTATTATACTAAATATAATACTTCACTTATTTATAGAAAAACAAAAGTATGTACCTATAAGACAACCACAACAACATCCAAAAGAATGCCGAACTTAATATTAATCTGAATATTAAATATTAATAAGCCTCCTGTCCACCATCAACTCTGCAGTGTTACTTTAATCTTACTTTGCTAATTCCCATTTGAATTTTGCATAGTAAGATAAAAGTAAAGTAGGTAGGGGCTAGGGTTGCCACCCGTACCCTAAAATAGTGTAATAGTATTGTCCTCTTTTTCATGTAGGCGTTTCATTTCATTTATTCATTATAATCTACTACACCAATAAAGTACGCTAAATTTAGCGTACGTTGACGATGTAAATAGTGCACTTTTAAAAGTATTACATTGGTTCACTATTAATAATTTATTACTGAATTCAGCAAAAACAAAGTGTGGTAAATTTTCTTTACCTAATGTAAGACAGGTCAGCACACAAATTAAGATGAACGATAATGTAGTTGAATTATACTAATTTAACTACATGATCGCTCATACCTACTGGTTCTACTGTGTTTATAGGCATTAAACTGGATTCACGCTTACAATGGGACCCACATATTGATGATACCTTGTCAGAAAGACTGAGTTTAGCTGCGCATACGCAGTTAAGAAAATAAGGCTTCTAACTGATTGAGACGGCAAGAGTAATTTATTTTAGTTATTTCCATTGTGTGACGTCTTATGGCTTACTGTTGTGGGGCTCCGCTGCTAATATTGACGACTTATTTATTCTACAGAAAAGGGCAGTCCGCGCCATATATACAACCTCAAGTCTAGAGACTCACTCAAAGAAGCGTTTAAAAAAATCCATACACTTATTATCTATTGCATCACAATTTATTTTTGTAAACCTTATGTATGTCAAGAAGTATGAAAAGACATTTAAAAATTGTGATCTTCATAACTTAAACACTCGTTGGAAAAATAAGCTTGCCGTCAATAGCTTTAAATTTCATAAAACAGGTGGCTCTTTCTTGAGTAAATGTGTAACGTTTTATAACAAACTTCCACTAAATATTACTGAAATGCCTTTACATACATTTAAAGCCCATGTTAAAAAAACCCTCATGACTATAAAGGTTATTATAAAATGGAAGATGGGAAGATATCGTAACTTTTTAAGGAATTAACGTGGTTTTGAAACAAGGAATCGTTACAGAATAAGGGCCCTGATTGGGTCTTCTTATTGGGTGGGGTGGGTGGGCTGGTGCCCATGCCCATGCATTCAAATCAATTAAGTTTAGACGATTCAAAATGCTTATTTTAGGTTTACTGAATAAAGAAATTTTGAATTTTGAAATCAACCATATAACATTTTCTATCTTACAAATCTCTTGTTCCAATAATTATGAATGAACTCAACCAACATTAAATCAGCCAAATCGTTCTTCAGTGATCCGTCATACAATAAATATGTAGCAATTAATTTTTATTAATAAGTATAGCTAACACCTTAACTATAAAATTCTGGACACTACTTAGACTAGCGCCTGACTTCGATAGCGTGGAAACATAAAAATTTCAAAAAAACCGTTTAAGCATAATAAATATAATACGCTTTTTGATCTTTTAAATTGTAATTTCAAATCTAAACTAGAAGAAATAAATAAATGCAGAAACTTACCTAATTAATTTATGAATATAAACATGGCAGTATAAATTAGCAATTCAAAGCAAGCGAATGTCTTATGCTACTTTATTATAATTTTTGGATAATATGTTTTTTCCTTCACATTTCTTTCACTGCGCCCGCTACTATTATGTGCATAGATAAAATCGTGAATTTCCATATTTCAAACAGTTACTTTCACTAACTCTTTTTCTGTATAATATGAATCATTTCAGAGAAATTGACTCCTGTATGCTTCGATCACTTACAAATTGGAAAATGTAAAAAAAGTACTCCTTAATTTTTTTATAAAACTCTGTGTCTTTCAGCAAATTCTGGATTTCTTTTGGTATTCTGTTATATCTTTATTAAATGTGATAAGTTCCTGTGCTCACCATGTGTAATTTTGTGAATGGTTGAGCCAGCCTGTTTCTATGTCCTAAGTTACGTGGTTGATGTTAAAATCTTTTGCTTGAGCATACAAATGCTTGTGTTTCCTGACGAACTTACATATTTCGAATATGTATAATGACGTCAGTGTTATTAATTTTAGTGTAACAAAGTGAGGTCTACAACTTTCCATATCACCTATATTTACCAGTATCCTAAGCCTAACACATCTTTTCTGTTTGATAAAGAGTTGGTTCACATCAGTACTGTTACCTAAGAGGATGATAGGGACCTATTACATAGAATTTCAGTCTTTAAGGCATTGAGTACCTCAATGCTTAGCTCAAGCTTACCTCAAGGGCCCATAGGCCCTATTTCATTAAGATCCCATGGTGGCGCAACCAGTCGCCGCCACCAACAAAATGGATACGGCTGTATGGAGGGTATTTCTCACCCAGTGACCCGCTGGTTGCGCTAGAGCTGTATACATTTTGATGGTGGCGGAGACTGGTTGCGCCACCAACCATGGGTGTCCTAATGAAATAGGGCCCTTACTGACCGATTTCGGCCACAGCGACTGACCCAGTAAATGTGTCGTTGGATCATAATTATGCGTGACTAGCGGACATCAGTATTTTCATCATCATCGTCATCAGCCAATCGCAGTCCATTGCTTGACATAGGCCCCTCCTATTAAGTTTATACTTTAATAATAATTAAATTATATGTTACCATTTTAGTGTTATCATCATGATACAACAAACACCAGCCTCTACCATGGTTCGTTCGGTAGTAAGGCTCTATCAAACGACAGCTCTAAAACATAAAGGAGTTAACGGATATTTTTTTTTCTAGTAAACATTTTATCCGTTATCTATATAGCATTGTGAATGCAAAATTTCAAAATAAAGATATTTATAAGCAATTACGTCTTTATCGATTGTTAAATACTTGCAATAGTATTTCTTTCGAATGTGAGGGTAGACTTCACAGTGACGTAATACCGCTGGCTTGCAGCGTAATCAAACTACTAGGGAAAAGCGAGTCTTCTGGGGTCTCGGTAGCTCAGCGGTTAGAGCAGTGGACCGGCAATCCAAAGATCGTGGGTTCGAATCCTACTCGAGCTTCCTGAGACTGGTTGATTTTTTTTCTAGTAAATATTTTATCCGTTATCTATATAGCATTGTGAATGCAAAATTTCAATAATAAAGATAAAGGAGTTAATACGTTCCTCATGTGTTAATACCGTCTGAATAGTCAAAAGTTGAATTCTATAAGAGTGACATTTTTCAGTTCAGTAAGTAACTCTTTATAGGTTAACCGCTTACTAACTATATCTCAGGATTACCTTGCTAGACCGTTTAAGTGGTTAGCTGCATAAAGGTTGCTAGGAAGCCTTAAGTGCGCAAGCGCTGTCGCCGGCACGCGCGCCATTTTTGGTGACATACCATTCACCCTTGGACTCCACCGCCTTAAGAGAGGTAGTATACGTAATGGTTAGAGGTTTCTTGAGCCAACATTATGTTGTATACAGCTGGAGCACCGTTTAGGGCATATCGTCGTGTGGAAAATGTGCTTGTAAAACGTTAACTATCTCTATCTACATGTGCCGGTATAAGAGTGAAACTTTGCCTTCTGGAAGAAATTTACAATGACAGCTCATATGGTTTTTAGTTAACGTATTTAAGAACATAAACAATAATAACTTTAAAAGAAAAATAGATAGCAAAATAAACCCTTTTACTAAAAACACCTCTTTCTTTCTGTTCTGTGGCTGAAACGTGATAATAGGTTTTTAGATTTTAAATATATTGCATGATAATAATAAGATACTACCGACTCAACTCTGCCCTTGGGTATCGTAAAAGGCGACTCACGGACTAAACTCTGCACATACTTACATCTAATAACAGAAAAAAAGAGCGGCGATGGGTTCACCACCTGTCACGCTGAGCACATGTGTAGTACCTAGTTATTTGGTGAAACTTGGACTATGGCAGAGGACTGATTTTGCTTTCGTCATTGCCTAGTCTCTGATTATTAACCATTCGGGGATAATAGTCGTGACGTAGTTAGTGTATGTTAGTGTAAAATGCAAATGTTTATCTGTCAGGTGACGCCAAAACAGGATACGCAATCATTGTGAATATAAAAATATGTGGCAGGAAGGAAGGAAATATCCCACCGTGTCAAGGCAAGCCAGTTCCGCGCCGCTCGTACGTGCCAGTCGCTGCGATGCTACTGTCGCCCTACTAATATTATAAACGCGAAAGTTTGTAAGTATGGATGGATGTCTGTTACTCTTTCACGTAAAAACTACTGAATGGATTTGGATGAAATTCGGCATACAGATAGTTTATAACCTGGATTAACACATAGGATACTTTTTATCCCGATATTCCGACGGGAACGGGAATCACGCGGGTGAAACCGCGAGCGGCCGCTAGTATTTAAATAAAACAAACATTGTTTACCGACGACTTCAACGAAGTTTTCAAAAAAGATCGCCCAACTCAAGTGGGAGTAGGCTGGGCACGTCGCTGGGAAAAGTGACTCATGGTGCAAGGACCTTGTCGAATGGAGACCTTGGGGTGAAAACCGTCCACCCGGAATACCTCAAATGCGCTGGCAAGACGAATAAGTATAAAGAAGGCGGCCGGATCGAACTAGGTGCAAAAAGCACAAAACCGAGATATTATGGCATGGCGTAATATGAAGGAGGCCTTCACCAAATTGGTAGAAAAAGGCTAGGAAGAAGAAGTTTTAGTCTTGTTTAATTAACTTTTAGAATTTCTATTGTGCTAGTGGCGCCGCCCCGGCCGCCGCGTTCTGCCGCCGCGATCTGCTTGTGAGCTACGAGCTCCTTGAGACCCTACACGTGATCCCTGGGTGGTGCTAAATGAGTGAAACTGACTGACGCTGCGTTGCAGCACGCATTGGGCCGGTTCGCCCGGCGTAATACCACCCTCTCACGAATATTCGGCGTGAAATAATGGCACTTGGTGCTGTTGTGTTTCGTCCGACCAGTGAGGGTACCGGAGGCCCCTCCCCCCCCCTCCCAATTCCTATTCCTTCCTTAAACCTATTCCTCCCTTAAAGGCCGGCAACGCGTCTGCGATTCCCCTGGTTTTGCGGGTGTCCATGGGCGGCGGTGATTACTCTCCATCAGGTGACCCGCCTGCTCGTTTGCCTCCCTCTTTTATAAAAAAAAAAAGATAAGTTTTGCAAGAGATATTTTTTTTGGAAATTCGTCAGTCGCGGGCAGACCGCTTATTATATCGAATGTCAACGTGTGATGATAATAATAATATCTATAAGGATGCGAAACAACCTCAAATTTATATTTCCTGCGAAGTAAGTAAGTACTTAAGCGCATACCTACGAGGAAGTATATAGGCTTGTGCGGTATTTGTATAATTGTAACCCATCATCATTATTTTTAGTTTTCCTTGTAAGCATTGTCCTAAATAAGAACAAAATACATAACAAAGTAACTAGGTGTGTATATTTATATGTTTATTTATAAGTACCTACTCGTAAATAAATATGCATTTATAGAATCAAAGTTTGTCTGGAAGTGATTACTTTATTACTAACTTCCTTTTTTTTATCCACAACGTGTAAGCGCTTGGCCTTCATCTTACCTGATGGTAGTGACGATAAGGCCGAAGGTGGAAGCGCGCTTCACCCGGAATCCTCAACCACTGAGGAACTGGCTATCTTATCTCAAACTTTCGGAACACACCAATGCTATGAACATTGTTGTTATGGCGACAGACTTAGATAAGATGGTGGTAGCAAGCCAGGCGGACTTAACAGCCCTACCACCAACCAAACCGAGTACACAAAGATGTACCCCCCGCTGGGAATTGAACCCGGGACCTCTGGGTCTAAAACCGGTGGCTTTAGCCACTAGACCACAGAGGCGGTTAAAATTTTGTTTGTCATGTGTACTTTTATCTAAGTAACTGTTTATTTTGTTTGTGCAATCAAGTTTTTATCTATCTATTTATTATTACTAACCTAAGTACCTATACCTACTTATATCTTATGCAAACACATTGGTTTTCTTTCTGTCTCTATTTGCTGTAGGTACAGTGGCCACAGAACAGAAGAGAAGTATCACAGTAGCTGTACAGAAAACAGTTTGACAATACTGTACGTTTTGTGTGCATAAATAAAAAACTCTGACTTTAAATACCAGAAAAATATTATAAAGGTTGACTAACAATGCAATAAACACTTAGGTACTCAAAAAGTTTGCTAAAATCTGGCTGACTGAGCCCAAAAGTGTTAGGTAAGTAACATGTTTATTGGTTGACAAAATTGATACCTAGGTTAAGAAATGTCGCCCGACAACTTGCTGAAAAACAGCTAATTATAATAAGTAGATTTAATTCCTGTAGACTTTTTCTAAGTGATCGAAGTGTAGACTAGATTTTATTTGCCTTTAACGTCCTTCAAATTGACAGTAATTGACCATGGTAGGTATCGCACAATCGCTATTCCTTATACGCCTCAACGGAGGTTATTCAAAATAAGGAAATACGAAGTGGGATGGTGGCACTTAGCCGTCTAGTTGCCTTATAAACAGTTTTAAATTAGATGAGTAACATTTACACAAATGTGTTAAGTAAAGGACGTTTCCATACACAACAGCAGGGCTATACTACGAATATTATACTATATAGTGATGAAGTAGGTAAAATACTGAATAAAACATTAAGTAAGTTACAAGGCGAATGCTTGTTATTTCTTATTTTCAGAATAATTTGGATCAAACATTAATTATGTAAGTAAGTACTTAAGTAGGTACCTACTTAAATAATGTTACCTAATCCACTTTGACTACACCACGAAGAGTTTGTTATTCTTGTTCATGAGTTCTGTTCTTTGAAATGTAGACGAACATTTTAAAACGAGGTGTATAGGGTTCGTTTTGTGTATAGTACACCAGGGTTAATAGGAACAAAACCGGGAATGAAACATACAGACAATGTTTGACTTAAGCTGGCTCTAGACGCCCAAATTTTAGACTCGCATAGATATTTATTTTCTGTAAATGGCAATTAACACCTAGTTACAAGAAAAAAAATGTCAGCAAGATGTTAAAATTTTCATTCAAAGTGAGGGTATTATTTGGTGTGTTTTTAAGTGTTCGAACCTTTGTTTTTCGGAAAGAACTATACGATAAAATAATTACGATAATTAACTATACGATATAATTAAAATAATTGGACAATATGACGGGGAACCTCAAATATCATTGGGGAACCTGTATTCAAGTGGATAAGTCTTTAATTCTAATAGTTTTGGAAAAAAATATAATATTGTAGTTAAGTTACCTACCTTACTTGATTTTTACTTAGTTTCATAGAAAATAGGGATGGGAAGGGGTGAATATAAATTCTCTTAACTTAAATTTCTAACCTATCACGTGACCTACAGGAGTAGAGCAGCTAGTATTTAATTTTCTATTGTCTAATAAAATCATCCATTATGCGTTTCGTATTTTATGATATTTAGACGTACCCTACCTATAGCAATTATGTTATTTACATATATGCTGATTAAAATTATGATAAAGGCAATTATAGTAAGTTAAAATAATGCCGATTAACCCATTATGGGGTTATAGCACTCTGATTACCATAATTAATGCGGAAAAACTTTATGATCAAACTGTTATGCCAAATTACATTATGACGAAAGAGATTATGCGACCAGACAAATATACCTACATTAACAATTTTGACTTATTGAATAGTGTAGAATAGCTAATGACATAGTTCGTAGCGGCCTCGCTTTTTGTAAATTTTGCTTAACTTTTTAATTAAATTGCAGAGAAAGATTTTCATAAAATGCGCGAAGGCACTTTTTTGTACTCTTAGATTGAAGGATTGAACTAGTGTTCTAAACAAATGAAATAAAAAAATAGAATGTTATCTCATATAAATAGTCGTATAGTTCGTAGCGGCCTCGGAATTTTAAAATATCATTGATTTTATTAGAGAAAAAAATCTTATCCTAAACCAAAAAACTTCGAAAATCGCTTGAAGTTATGTGAATTTCTCCCATCTACGATAATATTATAAGAAGGAATATTTATACCACAATAATTGTTACTTTATGAGGAATAAAGATTTTATAATGAATTTATTATCCTATTTCGATAGAAACGATTTAATACAAAGCAGCAAAATTACTACAAAATGCTATGAATGCGCCGCCGCCGCGCGCCGGCCGGCCGGCGGCGGGCGGCCGTCCGAACTCAGCTTATTCTCGCAGAGTGAAGATTTGTAATATTAAGGATGAATTTATTATCCTATTTAGATAAAAACGATAAAAACAACTGCGAAATTACTACAAAATGCGAAAATGGGCATTTTACGCAAAAATCATATTCGATAGGTAATATGGACCTCTTTTAATTTTTCTATTGTTTTGACACTTTCATAAACCTTCCTATAGACTTGAACTTGTGGAAATAAACTTGAAGTATGATAATTCAAGTTTATTTCTAACAATTTTTTTTAATGTATTTTTTCCGTCCGCCCCCTGTGCGTGCCCCTCCCAGAAACAAACTGGATCCGCCCTTGCAATGCAAATAGGTCTAAATTGTAGTCAAAGTTCAGAATCATCCCTATTCACCCCGTTTTACGGTAAGTACCTTTAGTGATTCTGGAGGTTGATTAGCACTTAATTTAGCATCATATGGCTGTACGTGCTATATGTATAATAATTAATATATATGCTATAATATTTGCTATACTAACTTACTTAATTAATTAACAAAACCCTAGCAGACATATGACTGAGACGCTCAGAAATTGAGAATAATAATTAGTTATTGTTCAGTTGTTCTGAGGTGAGACGCGATACGCTATTAACTTCCGAAATATTGTAAGCGGCTCGCGTCGTCGTCGGGTGCGCCGGGTGCGCGCGCATGGCGTTTGACCAAGAAGTCTTTGGCCTCGACTTAACTTTGGACGCTTATCGCAATTTTTTATACATTCCACTTAGCACTCAAAGTGCTTTGCAATAAGAGTTATTTTTGGTTCAATTCCAAATATATTACTTTGTATATCCGTTACGATTTAAATTCAAAGCACAACGGAATCGTTTTGGCTAACAGATGTGCGATCACTGATAAATAAGATTAGACTCACGCCAGTTGAAAAATAATCTAGACAAATTGAATCTGTTCAACTTTTCAAAAAAACTTTAATTTAAGTAAGTACTTACACTAAACAGAAAAGAAAACAACAAACCATGATGATAAACGAAACTAAATAACATATAAACTAAATCCTAAAAATATCTAAACCTTTCGATAAATATTTAACGAAACGCCGTTCTTCTGGCCCCCACAGCCTTAGCGTTTTTCCACCCCAAACGTGGTGGATACGCTGGGACCTCGGGTAGACTGTTCGGACATGTCAAAAACCAGGCGCTCCTGGTATCAGCCAAGCGACACCTCTACGTTACCCAACAAAGGGCTACCTAACGATTCTTAGGGGCTGCTTCTAGTACTTTAGGGGCTGTGCGTACTGTGGGTAGAAGACATGCAGGACCGCAGGTAATGGTAACACACTTAGATTAAAACAAAAAAGGGTTTTTTTGTTTTAATCTAAGGTAACACATCCGAAATTTTGCGGATACCTAGGCCGCCGGAACGGATCGGAAGAGAAGCCTGATCCCAAGTCCGGTTAGTTAGCCTTTAATTTGATTTTGATAATCATACTCAACATTGGATAAAAAAAAATACAGACGTATATTTTTATACTGTTAGCATAGATTTTATTTAATTTATTACAAGCAAGACTGTTTTTATTTGGTTTAAAAATATTTTCACTCAATGGTAACACAGCAATTGACATTTGTGTGTCAAAAAGGCGACAAGACGAAGAACTCTGCGAACTGTGCAGGTAAATCATTAATTTTTTTAGTGTTTATTAACTTTCTAAGAAATAAAACTACTTATTTTTTGTTTGACATAGATATGTAAACTTAAATATTACGTTATTTTCAAGCCCCGACTCTACTTGTTATGGACATGAAAGATCGGTGCACATGAATGTTGAGCCCACTTAACATAATCAAGTGATTAGAAATTTACTTTGCAAAGTTATTGTTAAGTATACTCAACAAAGTGGCATGATGTGAATTATTGAATTGGATTAGTTTAGGATGGTTTTGTGTGTTATTTTATTTATTTGGGTTGGTTTTTCTTGTCAATTCGTCCAAATCGACTCAGAAATGCTGCTGATAAACTGAAAACGGACAAGGACCTAAAAAAACTAGGTAGATGAGCCTTTAGTCAGACTATTTGCAACAACTTGTAAAATAGAATGTTATCAAGTGCGTTGTTCTAGCTTCAAGTTACGCTGACGCATATCCAAAAACGAAAGCAAAACGTTACTATATGGAAAAGAAGCAACGAATTGATGTTGATTACCCAAACTTGGTGAAGCACTACAATGCCCATATGGGAGGAGTACCTATACATAGCCGACATGCTGATCGCACTATATAGGACCGAAAAGAAAACAAGGCGCTGGTATATTTTCATATTTTCACAACTTTTGGATACCAGTGCATCAATAATGCTTGGTTATTTTATAGGCGGGATATGCAGACGAAAGGTATTAGGAAACTTAGGGCTTTAAAAGAATTCAGACTTGTTAATTTAACAGACAGAGTTAATTCTAATAACTTATGTGTTCCTTTTTTCATTAAACTTGTTTTAACATTCTTGAGTCACATTATATTTTGTAATCGGATTTTGTTAAGTATACTCAACGTTTATATTTTACCTTCAGTTTATGATCATCCGTTTTTGTTGGTATACTTAACGTTATGTTTTCAGGAAACTATTCAGTATTTTTTTTTTTAATATTTGTCGTACATCTCTTTTGCATACTAACACAATATATTCATAATAACTTTACTATTTTTACTTTTTTTAGAGGGCAATATGTACAGAATTTTGATTACTTAATACATTTTAAATTAGTTTGTCCAAAGTTTTTAGTAGAGAAATATTTCCAAAGTTGTGAACAGCGGAGCACATTTGGGCACAAAAAGACAAAACCAAATTACAAAGAGACCCATAAGAGCGGGTGCGTATCGTTTCATATTGTAATGACAAATGAACTAATTTGAAAGGACAACGTTCATTGGATATAATTTTTACTTGTTCTGAATACACTTCCTATAACAACATTACGTATATTATTCATCAATACCAACTAGATAACGCGTCACGTACAAAATCAAAGCTAAATTCTGTCCACGTGAATAAATACTTTTTCTTTACTAACGAACTGAGACAAAAGTTATAAAACAGTTTTAAGTTCAACCTAATTACAACCATGGCACCCTGTTATAAAGTCACAAATCTTCTAAGTATTATCTTATACTTACGATCATACGTCACAAACAACGAGCAAAGCAATGATTACTCCTGTCACTTAAAATTGAAAAGACGTCAATAACATTTAGTGGTGAAGTACCTACTTTTTCCTGATATTGCCTTGCGAGAAAATTAGAACTCACTTCTCGCGTGGGTCCGCCGGAGTCCCGCAGCGCCGGAGCCGTCACAGAAACCATGCGTCCTGCATGCTGCATGCCTGCTTGCATGCTGCATATCTGCCTTAATGCTGCATGCCTGCTTGCATGTTTCATGCCTGTCTGCATGCTGAATGCTTGTTTGCATGTTGCTTGCTTGCTTGCATGCTGCTTGCTTGCTTGCATGCTGCTAACTTGCTTGCATGCTGTTTGCTTATTACATAAATAATGTTTTATATGATTAGATTATTATATCAAATGTAGGTATATTATAATTATCAAAAGTACCTACATTATATCAAATGAAATTACTTATTTAAAATTAAATTTTATTATCTGAACGTTATTTATAAGTATCAAACATTACACACCCCTTGGTGAGGCTGGAACCTTCGTATCAATGGGATAAACTGTGCATAAATAGTGAATCGTATACAAAAAATTTCAATAATAGTACTTAAATACAAGCCGAGTTATTCGGTCTCTAGTGGGCTGCAACTTGACGTTTCTTGCGATGGCGATTCCAGATAAACGAGTACTTACAAGTTTTAAACAATTAAATAAATTAATAATAATTATATTTATGTCTATAAATAAAAATATGAAAAAATTGTGCGTGAAATTGTGAATCTTACGATATAAATAAAAAATAATTCTTATTGTTATAGGATAATATGTTTACTAGAAAAAAAACAACCAGTCTCAAGAAAGATCGAACGGGATTCGAACCCGTGACCTTTGGATTGCCGGTCCACTGCTCTAACCGATAAGCTACCGAGACCCCAAAATCCCGTTCGACCTTTCCTGAGACAGGTTGTTTTTTTTTCTAGTAAACATTTTATCCTTTAACTATCCCAACAAACATTTGTGTGGTTGAATAAACGTTTTGATTATAACTTTATGTTTTAAAAGGTAGTCGTGTAGACGTCGTCATTACGTTTGCTCAACGGCATTTAGGCCCATTTTATTCAACTTAATGTCATAAGAAAATCGAATAACAGTCATATAAATGCCTTTTTGGTCGCTTAGTCGTCGTATAGATGTTGTCGATTTAACTAATAGTAGTGAGTAACGTTAGCTGCTGCAATGTGTACTCGGCTTCATGACGAGTAATTGTTCATTTATCGACATGTTACCGACGTGTTACCGTCGTGTAAATGTCATAATAACGTAAAAACAATCATAATATACAACAATTTTGGTTTCGCTTTACTTTTCTTCGTCGTGATTAAAACACAATCGAAGGCGACGGCCATCTTATTATTATACATTACATTAAAATTATAAAACAACTCTGTTATATTTTGTCAGCTACAACCATTTCTGTTGTGGAAAAAAGTTTACTGATTAATGTAAGGTAAGTTTTAAAGTAATTTTTCATGCGCTTTATAAATGCTTAAGTATTATTTAATGTTTAATGATATTGTTATCGGTAACTATGTTATGGGACTTTAATATAACTTCCAGACGTATAAATTGTCTTCTTTAAAAGTGTTTCGTCGCCATTCCTGTACTATTAGGGTTCATTGGGTACAAAGTAAAATTGTAAATACAAACAAATATTATGACTATGTACCCATTTATTGTTCCATTATGTTTATTTTGTATGCACCTAATAGTTTTACTTTTGTAGGAAATAATCATAAATACAACAAAATGATCCAAATGCCATATGGATAAGTTTATATCGAAGACAGCTATGAAGAAACTAAAAAACATACTTAAAGTTGGAGGATGTAGTTTAATTATGTTTCAAGAAATACAAAAATAAACAAATTATAAAACATTACTGATATTTATTTATATCAATTTAGAGTTAGTACTTAGTTACCTAATTCATAATGAAAAAGTGGAACAAAATCAATAAAATTAAAATTCAATGAACTTATTATGCCAATATTGACCATTATCGACAACGATTATTGAAACATTTCTTCCACTTTTTAAAAGACTTCTTGGGTCTAAAGGACCTATACAGGGTATTCTTTTGTTCAGTATTATATTCTTTTTCCTTAACGCGTCATGTGGAATATTATAATCGATAGCCAACTTTCTATAATTATTTCTAAAGTCATCATCTATATTCTGTATGTCCTTCTCAGTAATACATTCACTTTCTGAAAGTAACTACACATACTAAGACTGAAATCGTTAGTGTTCGTAATTTCCGGCATTTTAATTAAAAAAATATCTGTAGTTTCATTATTTTCAAATATTTTTTTTACTACGGAACCATCCTGATATTCCTCTCTTCCAGCTTGTGAAAAAGTCAAACGAGATGATTGAAGGACTTCAGTTATGCACGTTATATACAAGTTTATTTTAAAACATGTACGTGGACATTAGTTAAATAACGGTCGTATTTATGTTCCCTGAAGACGTATACAGGTTGTACTGGGGACTCTTTTTCTACTATTATTTAATGATTACCATTACGACGTATAAACGACTATCGCCCATTTATAAGTTGTAAGAAAGGTAATAACATGACGTCATTGACACATCGGACACTGTTATATGCCCATAACGTTCTTACGACTAAAAAGTTATATAGATAAGTTTTATAAAAGTCGTCATGACTATAACTATATAACTGTCCTATAAAATAGTTGTCATTACGTCTATAGGACCATATTATATAACAATAAATAATATAACTAATTAGGTTAATAGCGCACCTGTACACGACAAAAAGTACAACAAATTACTGTAATATAACTTTTAAATAACTTAAAGTCATGTAACTCTGTCATTACATGACCAAATTGTTTGTTGGGATACTATAGCATTGTGAATGCAAACATTTCAATAATAAAAACACTTTTTGTTATTTTCCAAAAATCTAATGTCAACTTGACAAAAATGTTTACAAAAAATAAAAAGATTTCTTGAGGTCCGTGTCAGTCAAGCTGTTGTTTTAGGTTTTAGAGGGTTTTAGGTAAGTTTTGAATTTAGCTCAAGTCTGGGAACAACAGAGTCAAAAACGTGGATAGATAAACGTTGATGCGTCACGCGAATCATGCGCCGCATGCTATAACAGAGACGTTGACCTTCAATGAAGTCAGGGGCGACCGTTTGTTCAAATTTAATACGTTACAGTATCAATCATCGATTCATCACAACAGTCGGTCGTCAGTATCACGCACGTCACGGAGTTACATCACCAGACATTTTTAGTTAGACGCGCGTTATCGACGATACATCATTCGTATTTACGGATCTCGAGACGAACTCTGAATAATTGTATCATTGTCATATATAACTGATACCTACTCAACTAATTAACCGACTTCAAAAAAAGGAGGAGGTTCTCAAGTCGTCGAAATAAATATGTTTTATGTATGTTCCCCGATTACTTAAAGACGCTTGGACCGATTTGGAATTTTTTTTTGTCTGAAAGGGTATTCCATGTACCTTCCATGTGGTCCCATAGTCATGGTCAATATCTGATAATGGGTTCCTGGAGAAATCGAGGGAACTCTTCAAATATTATAGGCACACCTAAAGCGATTTAGGTATTATTTGCAATAACCTGGGCACTTGTCCTCGGGAAGCACTATTTGGTGAAGTGGAACTGTTGATGAGGACCACAGACGGCCACCGGAACTACTAAATATTTTTGGTGTTTGCTATGCGATTACAAACTTTAATGTGGTTGCTAAGCAATTTATGCTCGCCACAATGCATCATGGTCAAGTGGAGCGAATGGTAAACCACCAAGAGAACTCCTCACGAATTAAGGTCCCTGAATCGGAGAAAACAATATTTTGTACAAAATAATAATTTAATTTTGTGTATGTGTGTGTATTTATTTATAAACAAAAAATGACGATTTATTTATTATTAATGGGTGTAAGAACTTACGTCATAAGAATTAAATAAAGAAAGGATTAGATAGACAGCAGCATAGGGTCCATAAATGCGGAACACCCACCGCCTAAGGAATGAATGGTGATGGTTGAATGTGAAGTATGAAGTATAAAAGTGCGAGAGGAATAAAAGCGAGAATGGTATGTTATAGAGAATTAGCTAAAGGGCTTCGGCGACCATAGTCGGAGGAAGTAGTTTTAAAAAAAAAGTACTTACGTCTACTTAAGTACTTAAAAAAGTCTAAGTATGGTCTATAATTATTATGGTAGGTACCTATCATAAAAGAAATGAAACTGTATAGATAAGTATGTATTTAGTTTACTCGTAATATAATGCAATTATGCGATGGTGTTCTTCTAACAGTTACATACCTATGTACTTATGTGTGGTATTTGTGACTCTCAAACTGGTCCTAACTATTACAATCCTGGTAATTTTTGTAAATTTGTCTTCAATTAATTAATACTTTATTGGTTGTAAAAGTTCTTGGTTATAAATTTACTGAAAACACAGGCCAATTTTTATGATAGATGAAGTTATAGACATGAACCTATAATAGTGGACGTAATTCAAACGCATCCTAATAGACCAATAATAGTCTTCAAATATGTAAATATACTCGTACGCCCGAAATTAAATCTTATCTAGAGATTGTTTATCCTTCTGATTAAATTTTTATGACTATCTTCTTAGATTATATCAAAATAGTTGATTTAATCTAAGCTTATTTCCATAAAAATTATGTCAAATTTCTCCCTCTGATAGGCTAAACAATCCTACGTTATTAATTTCGTGCAATAATTTATTATAAATTTCTATTAAATCTGGGGCCTAACCAACTGCCTACTAGAGCAAATTCTTATACGAATTTTGCATGAGCAAACACAGAGCACTCCTAATAGAAGTCGAGTACAGATATTAATCAAGTGGAGAATTTGTATAACGAGCGTTTTCACCAATTGGCGCTGACAAACGGCCACATTAGCCACCGCGCCATGTCGGCATCTCCATTTTTCTCAGAGCTTTTTTGTATTCGTGCATTTCCACTGCGATTGTGTCATACATAGCAGCCGTTGAATGGGCGGCAGTGCTCACGCTTTCCTCTATGAAAAGTTCCAGAATCCATGTCAGTAATGTGTTACGTTTTTTCCCAACGCTTTACACAACCGCCTACAACAATGAAGCGTTAGATATGATTATCCAAGTTTAACAACAATAACGGTTCACATTAATGAAGATCTGACTGTCTGTACGTGAAAGTGAGAGAGTATGCATAGAGAAAGTATCAATGTTCGCAGCACCAACTCGATACGAAAGTAACGATCACCTGTGATCATCTTCAGATTTCTGAAGTCAATCACCTCTTTGAATTTTAAGCAGTACTGAGTATAAATATGTATTAGTTTTACTACCGGTTGATAGATACATTTTAAATAATGGGAGGACTGACCGGATATTCATTGGCCCCTCCGCTGCGTCTGTTTCAGACGATTTGTTTAGGCAGTGTACTTGGACGGGAGCACTTCTTTACATGTCTGTGTAAGTGTGTCGACCGATGCGCGAACAACTAAGTCTTCCACATGTTTGGCACCTGTGGGTTGGACTGGGGGGGTTGGTGTTTCTTTGGTGCCTCTTGATACGCTTGCTTTCTAGAAACGAGAACCAGGTGTTATCGTGTACTTTGCGACCCTCTGCATTGCAAATCGCCAAAATAACCGGATAGGCGCATAGATAAATCTGAAAGAAGAAACAATAAATTATAAACAATTATTTGAAAATTTTAGGCAAGTTGTTATCCGATCTTAACCATTATTTTAGAACAGTTAATTCGAATCGTATGGTACCTAACGAATTCTACATTTGTCTAACTTTTAAGGAATTTTTCTGTTTTTTTTACACGGTAGTAGACAAAGAACAGAAGAAAGAGGTTTCTCTTGTTCTGTGGTAGTAGGTAGGAGTGGTGGGAAATAGCTCTCTACTACTTAATCGATTAGCTTTTTTTAGGCTACACCGTAAAAGGTATGTTAACATAAATGTACTTAACTAGGTACTCTCGAATCTAGGCCGAACGTTCGTAAAAGCAATTCCTCAATTCGTTCATCGAGGATCGAGGGTAATTATTCTTCACGTGCCAGTAGACACAGCTTGGAATATGGGTTACGCTTACCTAATTCCCACGCCCCTTTTTATTGTTATCGACGGAGGGCGCGGTCCAGACAGCAACAGACCATATATGGCGAATTCCACTGACAGCGCTGACACGCAGCCGAGCGGATGAGACGAGGTGGGATGAGGTAGCTGACCACGCTCCGCTGGGCAAGGCGTGCGTGCCGTTTCTACATGAGACGAAATAACCACCGAAATGCCGACGTACACACTCCATTGGAACAATCTATCCTAAACTGTCAAATTTCTACAATAGATATTGATCCTTATTGCGAAACCCTAAAGTTCTAAAATTTATTGTAGAAATTGAACATTTTGTGGTACCTAGGTGTTGATCTGTTGGCGTTTGTACCAGATCAGAGGCAGTAGAAATCCGGCCAGTTATATACCAATTACCATCAGTCTATGGATGCTTTCTGGGAAATTGTTTATCTTCTTTCACGCTACTTATACGTAGTAGGTAGTTACACCACGTCATCCTCATTTACGCTGAAGGCTTCGATCATACGAAGATCACAGTAACGAAAAATATGTATTTAGGATTACAAAAAATATTTTATTCATATTATCATACCGTTTTGGTTTGATAAGTTCCGTTCGTTCTGCATAGCTATATGGAATCCATGACACGGTTCCTTTTTAGCCAAATAATTTCTTTATCACGTACACTATAGCACAGTATAAATATTTAGCTTATATTTATACTGTGAGTATAGGAAGGTATTCAACAAGGTGGCCCGATCTTAGAGCATTAGTTTAATTCTCTAAGGGTCCGACTCCGATGGACGGTGGCCTCATATCAACGTAAGTATTACATAGTTATTCTGTGGTATTACCAACTATAACTTATTCTGTGGTATTAGGTAAGTACTTTAATCTTACTATGCAAATTTACATACGAATTTTGCATACTACGAGTAAAGTAATACTTACCATATTACTGTGGAATATTGCTAAAGGTGACAGTAGGACCCCTGGCCAAATGGCGCTGTATGCGAGCAGGGCCCTTATTCTGTATCGATTCCTTGTTTCAAAACCACGTTAATTCCTTAAAAAGTTACGATATCTTACCAAAAACGTATGCGTTTGACGTTTGTGCGCGGTAAGGTTTAGGTGTGGAATCTATAGATTGCGATACAGAATCAGGGCCCTGCACAAGACTGGTCGCGGTGGAGATCCTTGGGGGAGACCTTTGTCCAGCAGTGAACCATCGGGTGAGATAATGTACAGCTTCGAGCTTCTTCATCCTCATAATACTTAATTAAAAGCACGTGCTCTATTGCGATTTAAAGTGCTGCTGTGGGTACAGAGGGGAACATGCTGTTCACAATGTGTATTAGCTATGTATTGGCATCCTCAAATATACATTCTACACGTTTTCGGAAACGACGTGATGTAACGAAGGTTTCTCCGCGCATTATATGACTCCGTTACGAGGTCAATTACACACCACAACGTGTGCGCGTTCTCGTTCTCCATAATGAGAGACCACGATAGGTATCTCTTTTACCATCTTGGGCTATAACTGCTGTGGGGAGAACGCCATTTAAAGACAGCGTACAACGACGACGCTCACGTTACATATTTAGCAATGCAACCATACCAATTTGCCGAGAAAACGTCCTATTGGTGTACTTACCATTAACAACTTTTAAATCTTCACCTACAGATATCCCCACAGATACAGATTTACCTACATAAGTGTGGCACCACTGGCTGAGCACGAGCCTTTCCACAGGGACGCACATGGTGAGATCCAGCCCTACATTTAATCCACTGCGCTGGCCTGCCCCCATACTCTTGAAACCGATCGCTATTGGATCGGATTGGTATTGTGAATTTTCGTACTCCTAAGTTACGACACCAGAGCTAATATGGATTCATATTGCGTGGATATTGAGTGAAAAAAATACAAAACCCAATGCCATTTAGTTCACCCAATATGAATCCAAATTAGCGCTGGTGTCGTAACTTAAAAATACGAAAATTCCACAGACGTATAATAAGAAGCAGACCAAACATTATTTCACAACTACATAGATGTGAATAAAACAATATTTCTACTTCTTTCACTCCAACCACAAATTAATTAATGTCTGTGGAAAATTCACAATACAAATCCGATCCAATAGCGATCGGTTTCGAGAGTAAGGGGGCAGATGATGGTTGATGGGTTGGATTGATTATGGCACGGTAACTATAAACCGTGTCGCGTGGCGGTGAAAGAATACTACCACCCCCTCTCTTCCCTTGGGTGTCGTAAAAAGCGACTAACGGAATAAAGACTGCATGCACATACTTACATCCAACAGCATAGAGCGGCGATGGGCTCACCACCTGTCACGCTGAGCACATGTGCAGTCGCTATTTGGTGAAAAGTGGACTAGGGTTGACGGTGGGTATAATTGACCAATTAAGGCGGATTTAGTCACAATTTTCTTTTTCTCAAAAATACAGTACAGTAGTACGGTGTTCATTATTTTGATGTATAATCCCATTTAGATGTGTACCGTAAGATGCTGCAACTTTGCCAACCAAGCGCAAAGCCTATTTCATTTAGATTACGATATCTCACGTTTGCTAAGTTGTTTCTTATTTTCTACAATTTGATACTAATTTTACATTAATAAGGCATCATATTTTACTTTTTTCTTTACTGGCAACTCAAACGTTCTCTGACAGTTGAGTATACAAATGTGACGGAAGTGCAGAAAAATTTCTAGAGTGCGTTTAAATTTTCAGTTTCTGCGAATATATACTTGTTTCCTTCAAAATTATAAGGGCTATTTTCCGCAGTGTGTAATATTTTTATGAAAATGACACAAGCATCAGCTAAATAACCTAGTAGGCATAGTTGCAAAGTGTTTTAAAAAACCTTGCAAGCCCAATTTTGGGTTACCACATGAACGCTAATACGATAACATTAGTTTTATATAATTATGAATAATCGATTCCTAGTACCTACTGATAAAAAAATGTTTTTTTGTTAAGAACTTTTCTGATCAAGTGGTTTGGTACAGATTTTTATAATAATTTCACTGTAATTAGTTGGCCTGGTAGGCCGAAGAACGGTGGGTTGTGCTGCGCTCACGTTATGACAATAATGTGGTATTTAAGCTGGGGCCCAAGTCTGCTAATTTACGAATGGCATAATTGAATCGCAATTGGATCGCAATTCTCTTACTCGTTCATGAATACCAAATGTGTGAAACAATTACAATGATCCAATTGCGATTCAATTATGCCATTCGTAAATTAGCAGACTTGGGCCCCTGGGCAAGGCACGAAAATAATATTACCCAGTTTCTAGACAATATTTTAATTTCATACGATTCTAAATAAAACCATTATACGAAATAATGTTGTTTTATTTTATCCGCTAATTAGCGGGTAATAGTGAGTATGTGTAATCGTATAAGATGGTTTTATTTAAAATCGTATGCAATTAAAATATTGTCTAAAAACTCAGTCAGCGTGTGTAATATAACACTCCCTGACAATTAAGATTTTTTTTTACACACCCTCAAAATTAAATCTACATAACTATTAATAAGTAAAAACACTTAAAAAATATAAATAAGTAAGTAAACCTCGCATAAATAAGTAAATATCTTTCAAGTAAATCTTTACTTAACTTATTTTGGAAAGAGATAACAATTTTTTATGAATTTTAGTAACAAAATCAAACGCATTACGCATGCTAGATATGGCATGTTTTTACAATTTGCTGCAACTTTATTATGTTATTTAATTTCTTTTAGGTATAAAATATTTAAATAGGAATACATTTATTATTATATGTCCACGTCAGGTCAAAGCACCTTATCAAACTGATCAATTCCCTTTACGTATCTATGTTTATAAAAATATTTTTTTATTTTTATTATTTCTTATCTATAATATTAATATCAATCTCAATCTTTAAGATATTTTTGTGTTATATTTTAATTTAACGATTATCTTTTGTTCTTATAAATCTTAAAAATAATTATCAAAGTAGTAATTTTTTAATTTATATTTTTCACAACCCTACAGCTAACTCCGTTTTTGTATCAAGAGTTTGTGATATTTGCTACAACTTTACCTATAATTTATAAAAAAATGTATATCACCAGAATGGCAATAATGTAAATGTCGGGAATAGGCACGGTGTGTCATGAAAAAAACTAAGAATGTCAGCATCCTATTTATGGAGATACTCTTCTAGGCAAAGTTGTGTCTTTCACCTACAACTTTGCCTACGACTTTGCGCACTTGTTATTCGGAAAACCCGTATGATATAAAAAGATTTGGGTCGTATTGGCAAAGCATAAAGTCTATTTTATCATTCCGCTATGTTTCAGAATATTTCACTGTTTGACCAGTTGGATGTTCTGGTAGTTGACCATGTGAATAAAACTAAACTGATTATTTAGAAAATGTCATATATTGCAGCACAGTCGGTTTTAATATTTCATAATTAACAGTCTTGGATATTTGAACACTAGACAAACATTATAATCTATTACCTACTAATCAAAATAAATCAACATAATACCTTATTCAGAAATGACGCTAGAAAAGCCTTATATGCTTTTATATTTTAGTATATTTACTATACACATACAGGGTCAATTTTGGACCCCTCGCCAGAAGTAAATATGGGGTATAAAAGGTAGTAATAAAATATTTGACGTAAAAATAATAAATGTTTTCTATTTTTAAATATAATTCATTGGCTGCTTTTTAAATCCTATATTTCTAGGTGCGTGCGCTCACCCTCGCGGTCCAAGCGAACGGAGCGCCGTCATTGGTGGAAGAGGGAATAAATAGCGGTCACGCCCATGCGCTTTGAAAATGAGGCGGCCGCGCGCTAGGTGACAATAATTTTAATTTTCGCAAGAAAGAATTGAGACAAAAATGTGACAAAAAAACATGTTTTTTAATTTGATTATTTGGCTGTACTGCTTTTATATAATCACGCGAAAAATTTTGTCGGGGGGTCCAAAATTGACCCTGTATACATATAAAATAATATATGACATACCTTTATATTTGTAATATACAGGATGTCCCAGAAAACAAAGTCAAGCCGAAAATGGACAATAGGCCAAGTCGTGTCAGTTATTAAAAAAATATGAAAAAATCTTGGTCTTGTACTTCTCAAATTATAAGGATTTAAAAATAAGTCCTAAAAATTAAAACCCTGTGATAATCTTTCAAGTAGTGTGACTACAAATATTAACTTTCGGTCAGTTTTTTTTCTGTGATGTTACCATGAATAACCCTTCTGTAAATTACAGTTAAAAGTTAAAGCAGAACTGCTTCAGTTTCAAATAAAATATTAGATTTGTGCCCAACATTGATTCAAAATAATTAAATCAACCAATTTTAACCGACTGTTCTATAAAAAAAATGTACTACACTGTTTTGGCAAGTAACATTAAAAGATGGCACATTTAGTCTGGATTCTAAAATGGTATGACACTTACTAATTGCTACTTCTTAATTGAGAAAAAAAATAAAATTCAGTTGTTAGATTCCTTCAGTTACGATTTTTATTAAAACAGATTTACAAGGTTTTATAACAAATGTTCGAACTGTTTGCCTTCAGCTGCATCGCAAGCTCTACATCTCTTTGAAAATGACCGCGTATTAAGACGGGCGTATCTTCTCGAGTTAATGTACTTATTCAACGGCTTCGGCAATTCTTTGGCGCAGCTCGTCTAAATCTTAAATAGGTTAAGAGTACACTTTTTCCCGTACCCCAGTAAAAGAAATCTAAGGGGTTTAAGTCAGGTGAACGGGCAGGCCACGGAATTGTTCCATTCCGCCCAATTAACCTATCGGGGTATTCTCGATTGAAAAACTCGTACTGTGGGAGCATAATGCGCTGGGCAGCCATCTTGTTGATACCACATGCTGCCGTAAATGTTCAGCGGCACTTCTTCCAATAAATCTGGTAATTGATTCTGTAAGAAGTCCAAATAAGCCTGGGCATTTAAGTTCTCCGGCAGCTCGGTTGGACCAATAACATTACCATTCAAAATTCCTGTCCACATGTTTACTTTAAACCGGTACTGCGATCTGTAGCGATTCTTTGAATAAATTCTATGGTCTGATGAATCAACATTTAAAAAGGACGGTTACATGAACCTCCACAATTTGCACGAATAGCACGTGGAAAATCCAACTTTGATACAGGTAGACCGATCGCAGTACCGGTTTAAAATAAAAATGTGGAGAAGATAAGCCCGTCTTATTACGCAATCATTTTCGAAAAGATGTAGAGCTTGCATTGCAGCTGAAGGCAAACAGTTCGAACATTTGTTATACTAAAAACTTGTAAATCTGTTTTAATTAAAATCATAACTAAAAGAATCTAACAATTGAATTTTTTTTTTTTTCTCGATTAAGAAGTAGCAATTAGTAAGTTTCATACCATTTTAAAATCTAGACTACACGCGCCATCTCTTAATGTTACTTGCCAAAACAGTGTAGTATTTTTTTTTAAGTACAGTCGGTTAAAGTTGGTTAATGTACCTAATTATTTTTAATCAATGTTGGGCACAAATCTATTTTTTAAACTGAGGCAGATATGTTTTAACTTTTAACTGTAATTCACAGAAGGGGTTATTCATGGTAACATCACAGGAAAAAAAACTGACGAAAAGTTAATATTTGTAGTCCCAGGACTTGAAAGATCATCATAAGGTGTACATTTTTAGGATTTATTTTCAAATCCTTATATTTTAAAAAGTACATGACCAAGATTTTTTTCATATTTTTTTAATAAATGACACGACTTGGCCTATTGCCCATTTTCAGCTTGACTTTAACTTCTCGGATATCCTGTATAAATATAAATAATATATAAGTAGTATATAATGGGATTAAAACAGCCTATCTCTAATTATTAGCTCTCTCTAAGTATTAGATAAGTCTTACTTATTATTTATACACCTATTTAAACATATATAACATACATCTTTATAATATATAAATATAAAATTATAAGTAAACTTACTTACTAATTACTAGTACTAATCAATTTCAAACTGGTCATACACTAGCAAGCAAAAACAATGTTCCAGGCACCAGAACTTCACCCCCTTGATAAATACTGATTACAAGATAGTTAAGAAAATAAACAATGTACTAAATCGAATTACTGATCAAATACGACTTATTTTCGAACAAAGTTTGAAAAAAGCCTAAATTTTAGTACTTGACCATTTTGGTCAATTACTACAAATACGACCATTTTCAGTTTCTATATTTGACCACCACTGAATGTCATGAATTAATTATCACATTCCAAAAAATTATAACAATCTACACAAATCTCTCTACATTTTTAACATAAAGTTTGCGCATAAAACAAAGAATAGACATTGATTTAAGTGAATTTGAAAAAAAACATACCTTGCACGAGCTCCTTAATACGGGCCGGAAAAAATGGCGACTTTTTGTGCACTCACCACGTAAACCCACAAAATGGAGGTTTAATGAAGTGACAGCTGCCCTTGAACGCGTTTGGTTTGTCACTCAGTAGTGCTAACCTAGGAACAATAATGCTTTAGTTATTGCTCTGAGGTGCTAACTTAATTAAAAAGACCAAAGACAACGAACCGTCAATTATGAAACTTAATATTTGCGATCAAATTCAAAATTGGTCAATTACCTATGCATGGTCAATGGGCGATTTTCTGACAGCCTAAATTAAAAAGTAAAAATTAGTTTAATAACACTCGATAGATGTCGTTTTATGAAAGCCGTACCTACCTAAGGGGCTGTAATAAATTCTACACATTTACTTGTCTACCAAAAGAATAAAAAAATAGTATTTACTTACCTATTTATATTCAGGACATCCAGAACCTATTTCTATTTTGGAATAGAATAAATATTACGCAGCCATACACGTGCTCTTCATGAACCCGCCTTTTACTAAGCGCCATACTAATCTATGGTAAGCGCCATCTATGAAGTCATTTACGAACCAATTTCTTTTTTTTTTTTGATCTCGGAAAAACGCCCATTATAACCACTGTCACCCTATGGCGTAGTACTATTAGTTATTCTGTGCTATGGCAGAGGACTGCTTTTGCGGTCCTCATCGCCTACTCTCTTCGGCGATAACAGTCGTGATTATATGTATGTATAACACTATTTACTTAATCTGTGGTAACGGTAAGTACTTACTATTAGTTATTCTGTGGTAATGGTAGGTAGGTATATTATTATAGTGTAGGTAAGTTATTATTCTCTGGTAGGAATAGGAACTAATCTAAAAAAATCTGACATTATTTACTTGTGACCCAGCGTCACAATCCATCCATCATTTTGGATAAGGTTGGGTAGTAGCACAGAATAACTAATAAGTAGTACTACGTATAGAAGGTTCACTCTCTAACGACTTTCACGTGAAATTAAAACTTATCGTGTAACCCGAGCATTCATATTCCGTTAAGCAACGCCGACTCGACATCGATTTGACGTCATGAAGTCACAGAGCGTAGGGTTTACGCGCATGCGCAGGGAGGACGCGCGACGTAGAGCGTCCGTCGCGAGCGGCAACCTTTATAGACGGAGAGCTAGCTACGGAAATAGGTATACAATTTATAGAGCAACGAAATCCCTCTAGTTAGTATGCCATACTATCATTATTAATTAATTTGAGCGCCTGGCAGCTTTTCTGCGGTAGGTGTGAGAGTGGATGGGCAACAAAAGGGTTATAAAATCAATTGAAGGTAAGTATACAATTTATAGAGCTCTGAGTTTGGTGTGATATAATAGCTAATTATATATTTAATTCGAATATAACATTGCCAGGCGTTTTAATTGGGGGAAAAGTAGTGCTACTAGGTGACATCAAAAATACGGGACATTCGTATCAAAGTCAATATTTTAAGTTTATATTTTTAGACGTACTTCTCTGTTAATTGCAAATCACTTTTACTGATTACAATTTTTCAAATAAACTTATAATTTTTGATAAAAAAATATCGAATATTTTTTCGTATGGAGAAAAAATGATTGACGCATATAACTCCGTAATGAGCTGGGAAACAGCGTTGATTAAAACACTTGTTTTAATCTATGGTCCATGTGGTAGGCAGATTAACCCACCATAAAATGACAAATTTCTACATGAATTTTAAACGTACCGTAAGATGCTGCAACTTTGCCAATTAAGCGCAATTTTGCCTATTTCATTTAGATTGCGATAACTCACGTTCGCTAAGTTGTTTCATATTTTCTACAATTTGATACTAATTTTACATTATTAGGGCATCATATTTTACTTTTTTCTTTACTGGCAATTCAAACGTTATCTGACAGTTGAGTATACAAATGTGACGGGAGTGCAGAACGAGAGTGCGTTTAAATTTTCAGTTTCTGCGAAAATATACTTGTTCCCTTCAAGTGGTAACGTCCCAGGGTAAGAATATAAGGGCTATTTTCCGTAGTGCGTAATATTTTTAAGAAAATGACACAATTTCAGCTAAATAACCTAGTAAGCATAGTTGCAAAGTGTTTTGTAAACCTTAGTAACACAACTTTGCCCAAGTCTAGGGTTGATAGTTGTCACTAGTAGGATTTTAATTGTACCTAAAATAAATAAATATGATTAAATAAAAGCTCCGCTTTTTATTATTATTATGTGAATTATTTTTTATTTTATTTGGAGAGCCCTCAGCATCATTTATAAAAGAAACAAAACACATAGTAACTTACAAATTAATAACAAGCTACCGCATCTAAAAATGTGTTTATTTATGTGTTATTCTTTATCACCTGTGTGTTAAGTATGCTTAGTTTAAATTTTGCAACTGAATTTTGTACCAGTATCACCCAGCCCAGTAAGGTGAAATGCACGCACTTTTAGTTCTGGTAATACACTTTTATGATAAGCAGGACCTAATTCTGTATCGAGGACTTGGGTATTTCTTCTATTTAACATATTTTTACTCACCCATCAAACAGCCATACGTAGCCAAACCATTTGAGAGTTTTATTTATGTACTTACTTACATCCCCATGCCAGGCTAAGCTCAGCATAGTGTGGGGGCCAGGTAAAACTATAATTTTACGTAACTATGTTTATTGGAAAATATTTTTTTATTTTATTAATTCTTACAGTGCGACATAAAAGAGTTGGAAATAAATTAGGGCGCTGTTGTCATTAACATAGCAACCCTGATAGGTCGAGCAAATTGGTCTTGATATTTGTTTTTATTTCATATTTTCATATAATTGGAAAACATCACTTACACATTGCTCTGATATAAACGAAGTAGCTAAGGCACTTGAGTTATAGAAATCAAAAACAACGACGGTATCACAACACCCAGATCCGAGACAATATAGAAAAGTTGGTTTTCTACATTAACCCAACCGGGAATCGAACCCAGGACCTCAGAGATGGCGACGCCAAGTCCGGAGTGCTCGCCTCTCGGCTGCGGAGGTCGTCAAAATAATTAACTTGAGTAGTTTGTATGTAGTAATGAAAACAGCCATTGTACTTAAGACTTTTCTTTATTTAGATATAAAACTAATAAATTAAAGTCCAGATACTCTTCAAGTTTTCGCAAATGCTCGCGGCTTCCATCATAGCCAATAGTTGCATTAATTGAGCTATTAATTTGCATATTGTTGGTACTTCTTTTTTTACAGTGTAAAAAAATCATTTTCTGACGGATTGCACACATATCAAAGTCATCGAGTTCCTTTGCAAGTCGACCCTTTCTGTGTTTAGCCGGAGTCGAAAATTTTCCTCCATTTTCGGAGCCTTGTTTAGCTATTCTCCGCACAGTACTTTCAGACACATCTAGAACAATAAAAACATATATGCATAAAAAAAAACCCAAAATTGTTCAGTCCTATGGACTCAGTTATAAAAGTGAGTGGGGGAAAAGGGAGTGGAGGAGAGAGGAGTACCCCCTCCCCACTTACCCCTCCTGCAACAGACAAGTAATTTTTAAGTTATGTTATTTTTTTTAAAATATGGCCATTTACTAAAACGTTGTTTCTGGCGTTTCGCCAGTCGCTCCCGCGGCACGCTCGCTTCGCCCGCTCGGCTCGCGCGTTTTTGGTCAACATACTTACTAACCTAACCTAACCTAATGAACTCTTTAGACTTTTATCATGGCGGCGGGCCTCGCCCCCCTCACCCCCCTCGTGGAGTGCTGCGCCCGTCCCCCCGTCCCCCCGCTTCGGTTCTGTTAATATGGTACTAACCTAAAAACGAGTAATTTTTCGTGATTATAGCCGATTTTGACAAAACTTTCAAGTGGTTTTTTGTTTGTTTTAACGCAACAGCGGCAGCTAAAATGTTGATAAACTTTATTTAAGAACCCCTTAGACCGCCCCCCCCCCCCCCCCACAGTGTTAGTTTCTTCAAATTTAGGCGACTCAATTCAAAAGCCAACCCACATAATTTACTATACCACATTCTACCCCTAACACTTGATAAAATGTCCCAATAAATTAAAAAGTCAAGATTCTCCAGTTGAACTATAATAACCAACATTTTTGTTTGTAATATCATAACCCCAAAACTTTTCAAAATATTTAAAAATACTGAAGGTTTTACGGAATTTAGCCGATTGCGTATAGGCATATTTTAGATAATTATACTTTCAACATCTTTTATAACTTACTTACCAGTATATTCTGCTGTACGTTGTTAAATATCCTCCAGATTACGTTACAAAGTTCCGTCTTGAAATTCTGCCAAACTTCGCAAAAAACACCTTATATATTATGTTATGAAAACCGCCACGGACGGATGGTCATAATCATGTTATCAGTGTTTTAAATCCAGGAATGTAGAAATATTACTAAACAACAATTTATATTGTAACCACGGACAGAGTTGAACAACCACTTGACATTAATGACATATAATCAATGTTGCCAAAAAATGAGTGAATTTAGTTCTGGATTATTTAATTTCTACTCTTTTATGTCGCACTATATCTCTAATATTAATATCAATCTCAATCGTTAAAATATTTTGTGTTATATTTAATTTAACGATTATGTTTTTGATTACGTATTTGGACTCAATTGACTTTTTGTGTGGTAAACAATATGGGTTCAGACCAAAATCTAGTACCTTATCCGCGACTGTAGATCTTGTAGCTAAAATAAAAAACAACATTGATGAAAAGAAAATCGGTATGGAGGTCTTTATCGACCTTAAAAAAGCATTTGACACTGTTAGTCACCAAATTCTTTTAAATAAACTAAAGTCAATTGGTATTACTGGTAGTGCTTACAAAATCTTCGAATCATATTTAACTAATCGCACTCAAGAAGTTAAGGTTGCGGAATTCCACAGCGCTACAACACCTATCACATACGGAGTTCCCCAAGGATCAATCCTAGGGCCATTATTATTCCTGGTTTATATTAATAGTATCAGCAAACTCGATCTCAGGGGAAACCTCTCACAGATAGCGAAAAATATTTAGGTCTTATACTGGATAGTGGTCTGACATGGAAGTTGCACATTTCAAAAATAAGGTCAAAATTGACATCACTAAATGGTGCGTTGCTTAGGATAGTACGAAATCTACCGCTAAATGTACGTCACACTATTTATAACTCTTTAGTGAAACCACACATTGACTATCTAATAGAAATATGGGGTGCAGCTGCTAAAACTAACCTCAAGCTACTTTAAACAGCACAAAATAAATTAATAAAAACACTGTTTAATTACGATTATTTAACTCCAAGTGTAGAACTATACAAAAACGTAAAACTAATGAATATTGATAATACATTTAAATATTTCACATGTATACTAATTCGAAAAATTTTAACTAATGATATCCGTACGGGCATTACATTCAAGACTAAAGCACAACATACGCAACTTAAGCGACTACGAAATGCTAATAATATAATACTACGATCACCACGGACAAACTATGGCAAAAATAATATTTACTTTCAAAGTGCACAAATATACAATAAATTGCCTAATAACATTAAAGAAGTTAAAATCTTAAACACATTTAAAAATCTTCTAAAAATCCATTTGCTAGGTAAAAATTAACTACTATCTAAATAAAACTACCAAAAAATATATCTACTAATTTAACAAAACTATGAATTTGTGACAAAAACGGAATAATAAAACAAAATAAAATAATAATAACTAGGCATTATTAATTACTAAATAAAACTGATATAATCTAGGTTTCAAGATATAAAAATTGTAAATGCAGACTACACTAAGATATTTCTATAAGTGCTTGCCGCTTCTAGTCTTTGCCGATCTATGTTGTTTATTGTCCACTGTTGTTGCCGTCGTCGCGTCGTTGACGCGACGAACACAGTCATTATTGTCCCGTCATATTGGTAAAATAAATTATAAATCTACCTACTATGTCATGTTACTAACTGTGCTTACGATTGCAATTGTAAATACTACATTAATTGTACTTTGTATTCCCTAACCGAAAGCATTTGCCGCTATTCGTGCGACAATAATTAATTTTTATATAATTTCTATAATTATGTTTACTAGTTAAGTTTCTCATTTTTAAGTGAATGTAGAATTCTTTTGAGAAATAAAGTCTTAAACCGAGATGTTTTATAAGAACAAAAGTTCTTATAAAACATAAAAATAATGATCAAAGTAATATTTTTTAAATTTATATTTTTCACAACCCGACAGCTAACTCCGTTTTTGTATGAAGAGTTTGTGATACTTGCTACAACTTTACCTATAATTTATAAAAAAAAAATATCACCAGAATGGCAATATTGTAACTGTCGGGAATAGGCACGGTGCGTCATTCATGAACACGTAAAAAAAACTAAGAATGTCAACATCCTATTTAACGAGATACTCTTCTAGGCAAAGTTGTCATTTTCACCTACAACTTTGCCTATGACTTTGCGCACTTGTAATTCGGAAAACTCGTATGATATAAAAATATTTGGGTCGTATTGGCAAAGCATAAAGTCTATTTTATCATTGACAACTTAGTAAAAGCTTTAACAATAAATAGGTTCAGATATATTTACAAAAACTTTATAAATCCAGGCAAAGTAGCAGCATTTTACGGTAATGCTGTGGTTTTAAGGATCAATATTAATCTCAGAACAATAAAGATATCAATAGGAAAAAATTGTCAGTTTTGAATAGGTTGGTGTGCTGGCGTGTGTACTGTATGTGTAGCTACTGCCATCTATTCTTATTCTGAGGCAAATTAGACTCCAACGACTTTGGGTCCGTGTCGTCTGTACTTTGAATAAATATACAAACATTATATTTTTATGCCATGCTAATGTAAGAAGAACCTGGAGCGCACTTACCTCAGAATAATAACTGTAGCATTATCAGGGCATTTTCATTCTGAGTCACTTACCATTTACCAATAACAATAATAAAAGCTAATATTTTAAGATGATGGGACATGGTGCGCCATCTGTCGCACGAAGGCCAAAATATGTTGTTTCGTTGCGTTATATTACATTACATTAACGAATGTTCAATAACAGTGACCTGATTTATTTAAAATAGACGTATGCATAAAACAAAACTAAAATTTGAGTATGCGATAAATGGGTCTAATATTAATTCTAAGATTATATATACAAATACGCGTTTTGTTCAATGGCTGAAATAATATTTATGGCAACACAACAGCACTATACGCAAAAAAAACAAAAACAGCTGCTTTTGACCGACAGCTTGTCATTGTCATTTCTCACGATTTCTCTCGACTTTGTTGTTTTAATTATTCCGTCGAATAAATATTAGTTTTAAAGATAAATTCTGATCAAAAGAAAAAACAACTCTGTGAACAGATGACTTTTGGAAGAGGTACTACTTTAAACTGGAATACTTATTTAGGAAACAATGGAAATAATATCTTCAGAAATATGACAGAAAATAGGTACTGTGATCCATAACCATTTATTTAAATCATTTTACGTGTATTGTGATTTTATATTATAGTGACTAATGCGATATTTTTTATATTTTCAGGAAAAGATCACGTGAAGATGACACGTGCGAGTTTATGCCGTTGTCGAAGAGAATTAATAATCTGCATATAAACAACTCCCTTGGCAACACAAGTCTACCACCTAATCTTAATAATTCTAGTCAAGTCAACGGAATAAACATGGAATCTGGTATTTCCTCACCTAGCTCATCATCAGACTCTGAAAGAAGACCAAGCTATGATCCTGGTATAAATTCTTCACAAAGCAATTATTATTATAATAACAAATTATTATTTGAATTGCATTTAGAAAGAATACAAAGATCTGGACATCAATACCCATTTTAGATGTTAATTTAGATTTATTTCTTGTGTACCTCTATGATTTTGTTGTGCCTAATTTTATTGTATTAGTGTGTATTTAAATAATAATATTACCTTAATATTACCTACTATTTTTAAAATAAAAAAAAATTGCATGAATTTTTTTTTTATTTGAACACCACAAATGAAATCTTTTGTCGTATTGTCGACAGAGAACATTTTTGTAGATTTGTAATTTCTCGGACCAAATAGAATGTAATTTATTAATCCAGCAATTTGTAATTTTTGTAGTAGGTATCTATGTCATTGTCAATCAACTGGTCCAATCATAATAGCTGAAAACTACGCCATCTAGTGATAAATTGTGACAACGCCAAAACAACTTTAATGGCGGACGTCATTTCGTTTTGTTGTAAAGCCAAAAGAGAATGGGCTTTGGTGTAACTTTATTACTAACAAATTATGGGATTTATTGAAAGTAGTTGTATGATGTAATTAATAAATCGTGTATAGTGAAAAATAACACTCAAGGTAAGTGTCTTAAGATAGATTTGTTTATTTGTGAATAATATCAATGACCCTATTTTGCAAAGCGGTATTCCGATATACCGTTATACGGGCGCGTGGCGACCGGAGTGCCGTCTCGAGAGTGCTGCGAGGAGGCGAGGACCGCGTTCAACCCCTCCTCTCGCATTTTTCCTGCCAGTGGAGGAAGGAGTCGGGAGCGGGAGTGATTTGGTGTGGAAGGCACATGGAGGGGATCTTGTACCTTGGTGGGGATGCGTCGCGTCGTGCGTGATGGACGCTCAGCGGGGCGAGTTCAACTGGTAGGGGTGAATAACCTTCGATCTCTGTTGTACGGTCGTCGATCATCTGATTGAGTTCCAGTCATATATGAAAAATATAATATTTTGCGTTTTAGCTAAGCTACCTAATTGCGTAACTATGTCAAATGATTTGGCAGGCAATCTATTGTCCTTTATCAATTTCTTTGTTATTGTTTTTGAGAAAGCCTCCCTAACTTATCAAGAACAAAAACATGATAATTGAAATATGACAGCAATACATCAATTTTGATTATAAAAAAATTATAACTTTATATTGTCTTCATTGATCTATTATTTTGACCATAGGCATTATAGAGTACAGATCATCAGCTGGGTCTACAGCGTACAGCCTCAAAATTTAAGATCTCACTACCTCTGTACTTGTACATTGTGCTCTTATGAGAAACCGATACATGCAATGAGTGTAAAAACAAACAACTGAGCCAAAAACTGGATATTGGCGAAATCCAAAGTGAAACTTCACTGCGTAAAAAGAAGAAGAAGATCTATTATATTTGTGAAGCTCACCTACATTTAATTAGTATACATTCTGGGGCTAATAGTCTTACTTCAACACCCATTGCAATACTTTAGCCTTGTCATTTAAAAACGTTGATCAAAGTTACACTTTGGATTAAATTGACGCTGTCTCGTAACCGTCTTCTTTATCAAAAATGAGATAGCCTCACTTTAATCCGAGGTGTAACATTTGGTAATTTTTATTAATAAGATAGTTAAAATAAAAGTATCTAGTTGCTTATTTTAAAATAATCAAAGTAGCAATATAATGTATTCACGAAAGGTATTGCGATAGATGTTGAAGTTATACAACAAGCCCCCTGGTCTAGTTGTGTGGTATTCCTAAGTTTACACAACACTACATTGGAATGAAACACTTTATACAGATGTATACTCACTCGGATTTACTTCATATTACTCGGATGCATGGTCAACGAAAGATAGTGTCCCTACAAAGAGTCAAAAACTTCTAGATTGAATAGTATAATGTAATGTAGTCGATGCATTTTATAGTTTTCCATTCTATAGTCTGTATGCAAGAAAAGTTATAGACATTGGGGACCAAAACAAACTACGCTTTGTTTGTCTGCGCCAACAACCAATGGTTGACTGGTAGAAAATAAGGCATTAAGTCTGCCTTTGTACAAACTTGCATAAAGTGTTTTATATATTAAAAAATATTAATTTAAACCAAAATATATTTATTTAAATGTTTTTAGAACCTGTTCATAAATAAATATTATTTTTAAATTAAATACTTATTACTTATCATATCATAATCTTTTATTAAATTAAGTAATGTGTTATGAACATGGTGTAGTACTATTAGGTATTTATTCTGTGACATGGTCCTATAAAAATATGTATTTACTTATCATTAATTTTAACTAACTTTTAAAAAGTCAAAGTGAATTTTGAAACTTTTTTTAAACTATCATGGTCATTTAAATTAGAATAATAAATAACGGGGTTATTACTAGAATACTCAAAAGTCAACAAAAACAGTAATAATCCTGTTAATAATAAAATTATTCTAATCAAGAAATATATAATTAAAAAATCATACAAGTCCTAATAAGCCACTGATATTAGATTACCCAATCAAGCACATTGTAGTCACTGAACCACAGCCACACCTTAGCATGTGTCTTGTGAAAGTACAGCAAAGAGAAAGTGAGGATCACGTTAGAGCAACATGCACATACACCAATTGCCAGCCAGTGTGTATAGCCAACTTGCTGGTTGACTATCGGCTCTGCATAAAAAAACTTTCTTTAACCTACTTTCTTATTAGTAGTACGCGATCATCTTTCGCCTCTCACCGTCGTTGAATTAATTTTAGTGTGGCGCGTCCGGTGGTCGCTAATGGTATGTGCCCTACCATCGTGGTCCCAGTGCAGTCCCGAGCGTGGTGGGACTTGACGTGGGGATAGTGCATGGTTCGTGAATGAGTCAAGTGGGACAGTGTTTTTTATTTCGTGTTTGTCCCGCTGCGGCGGCGGCGCGGAGGGTATGATGTGCGACATGCAGAAAATGCCAACTACAGAGGATGCCTCTCGGTACGCGATAGTCCCATCAAAACAGACACTGCTCTTTTAGTTTCTTTTTTTAATATTTTTGTCTTGTTGATGAATATATTTTAAAGCATAGTAATGAAACATTAGTTAATGTTAGTTAACTAATGAGCTATTAATGATGGAAATTTAATGCTATGGCACTTTGTTTAAAGTTTAAAATTACTAATGTTTCAACAATAAATTATTAACAAATTGAAACAATAATTTTAAGTAAGTAAAACTTCTAAGTTAATAGAATTATAGAAAGTGTTGCATTAATCCTTCATCTAATAAAGGCAATACTGAGCCACTTTCACTTTTATGCAATAACACTAGCAAGTTCTTTGCTTAGAAGGATTACCTTACTCTATTTCTAATGCAGTTTCCTTGGTATTGTACATTATGGTGTTGTATTTGCCTATGCAAACCCACTTTGAATTCCAATAATGATTCAAATAACCATAATAAAAAGGATTTCTTTTTCTTAAATAAGTATTTATTTTTATTTATTTATTTTAAAATAAAATAAACTTAAGTAAATATTATATTACAAACTTTTTATGTTTTATTTTTATTATATTATAATTTTGTCAGCAGTGACGAAGACTCTGAAATGAATTTTGCTGCATTTTCAACGGTGGGTGCCACGGGCACCCATTTTGTCACCACCAATGGTCAGATACCCGTTGCAAAATTACAGCAGAATGTCACTAATAATGGAAATACACTATCACAGGTAAAATTATTTCTACATCTTGGTCATTCTACTTTGACTAACACTTCTTATCATTAACAATGACGATTGTGCCGTCTTAAATAATACTTACATACCGAGATGATGCTTATTTTTTGTTGTCAGCGAGCAGCAATCTGATACCAATTTTAAACTACATTCATGGGTTCCCAGCTTCCCAGCTTACCAGTTTCCAGCTTGCATTTTGTACTTTCAAATGACTACAGAAGAACTTAAAATAATTACATAGTGGTCTATGAATGCAAGGACATTATTTGTTATTTAACATTTATTGATTTATTGGAACTTGTATAAGTTATCTAATATTATGATTTGGCACAGCTTAATGCTGCGATAGGTACGCTAAGCTGTTGGTCACAGCTTTTTTTTGATGGCATTATTTACAAGGGGACAAAATAGTCTGACAATAATAATAATTATAACAATATAATTACACTACACTGACCAACCCGTGTTGAGCAAGGATAATAGCACATTTATTTCTACTTAGTGTTTGGTGGGTTACTTAGTGGGTTTGAGCCCTGGTGTATCAGCCTATTCAACGTCTGGTCCGACGTCCCACTACTAGGCTCAGGACAGCAACACCTGAGGAGATTGCCTTGATTGGAGAGAGCCATGACGCGCCACGCTGACGCAATGAGAGTTAGTTAGATTTTAACAACTGCCATCATACGACAACAATAGGGACCAACGGCCTAATGTGCCTTCTGAAGCATGAACTTAAGTTGTTTTTAATTTGGCATTTATTTATTTATTTATTTATAAGCATGTGAGTCTGCTGGCTTACAGCTTAGGCCAAGACGCCAGCAGACTAATTATTACATTAAGTGACAAATTTAATTCAAACATATTAAAAATAGATATTAATTAATAATTACCTGCATTATAATTATTCAACTTATAATAATTATAATAAATATGTGCAAAATGTTAAAACATGAAGAATTTATTACAATTAGATAAATAGAATTAAATACAAACAATAATTAAAAGAATGTTACATTCTTAAAATAGAAAATAAAAATAGATAATCAATAATAAATACATAATATTACAAACATGTCAACTTATAATTTACAATATATCACATTTATAAATGTCAGAACAAGAACAAACGATTAAGGGATGATTTATATTAGAGCGGGACGTGCACGGAGCGTGCGCAGCGTGCCCCGTCCGGGCCCGCGCCACTGATTTGAGACGTTGCATACATTTTGTATGAAGCAGTTCATATTACACCGTGCACGTCCCGCTCTAATATAAATCATCCCCTAGACTACAGCAACATGCATGCGTATACTTACTGACTGTGCTACATAGCTGACCAAAGTGGTCAGCAAACAAATCCACATCATGGCGCCGAGCAAGCATGTCTCCCACGAGCCGCAGGGCGCAGTTGATGGGTGCCTGCGCCGCGTATCTCGTACGCGTCATAGGAGAGTACACCGGCGCGGGCGCCGGCCGCCGCGGCCCTATCGCCCCCGCTTCATCCCGCTCCATGCGTTTGGGAACGAGTAAATCTTGGCATTGCGAAAATGTCTGAACTATACTAGGGCTGAATTCGATGAAGAATGTTTTTTCTTCTTCTTCAGCGTATCATCGTCCACTGCTGGACGTATTTTAATAAACAAATTGTTCACAATTCTTTGTGCACATATCTAGTGGCACTCCGACTGTTTACTCTCATTAACAAGAGAACCTACCAACAACGGTGTCTTTCTATGGCCCTGTTATGCCCTGACTTCCTCGTATGAACCTTTATACGAGGAAGTCGATGGCGCAGCGGCAAAAGGCGATCGGCGGCGTTCTTGCTATAGAAAGAAACCGTTTTTGGTGGTTCTCTCGTTAACCATAAAGAGGAAACACTACGTGGAAGTGGCATGCAAAATTCTCATACAAAACACAGATCTAAAACAGAAAAACGACGTTTCATGGTCCCCTGTTTCCTCCGTCAGAACTGGACCAAATTTATTACTTTTTCAGCATCGGTTAAAGAAAGAGATTTTCTATGTATGTTTCATTTTTTTTAATCCAGCCACTTAATGTTTCTGAAGGCGCCTAAAAACGGAGTGATTTTGCTAAAACTTTGAAGACTTCTGGTTGTTATATAAATAACTTAATGCAAAAAAATTAAACATACTGATGTAGAAAATCTGTTTCTTTAACCGATGCTGAATAAGTATAACATAAAAACTGGTCCAGTTCTGAAGGAGGAAACAGCGGACTACGAAACGTCGTTTTTCTGTTTTACATCTGTGTTTTGTATGAGAATTTTGCATGCCACTTCCACGTAGTGTTTCGTCATAACCTTTAATGGTGATTAATGACGGTTTGTGTGGTTACAGGTGGTTGGCATGGTGGGCGGCATGGCGCTGCCCGAGGGCGTGCAGTACGTGCGCACGCTGGACGGCGGGCTGCAGGCGGCGCCGCAGCTCATCTCCGTGCCCATCGCGCTGCCCGGCGCCAAGCCCGGTATGACGTACATTCGCTCACTGTGAAAGGAATAGGGTTGCACCAAGTGCCATTATTTCACGCCGGATATTCGTGAGAGGGTGATATTACCCCGGGCGAGCCGGCCCAATGCGTGCTGCAACGCAGCGTGGCTCTACTCAGTTAGTGTCACTCATTTAGCACCACCTAGGGGTCACGTGTATGAAAGAATATTTCGGCACTGTGTCGGAACTGTGATTTCACTGATATGTGTGAATCGACCTTTATCCCCAAAGGTTCAGTCAGGGGGTGTCACTCCGCGGTTTAGGTACGTTCGGCCGGCGCGCCTCCCGGGCAGGGTATGGCAGACACGGCAGTAGGTTTGCGACGTACGCTTCTCGTCGCGCGTAAAACGAACGATCATTTCCGTAATTTTTGTGCACTGAACAATGACTACTAAACGATCTTATAATGCGTATAAAAGATACTGTTGTGTTAACTGGTGTCTAAATAAAAGAAAGAACAATGAATCTGATTTATTTTAAAATATACTTAAATATATCCATGAGTGATAACCCTGCGCTTCTGACGTCAAATCGATATCGAGTAAGCGTTGCCTGACGAAATATAAACGCTCGGGTCACACGGTAAGTTTCAATTTCGCGTGATGGTCGGAAGAGTAGGCAATTTTTTGTACCTGAACCTGACTTTTGTTAAAGAGTGAACCTTCTGTACGGTAGTACTATTAGTTATTCTGTGGTTCAGTCAAGGGCTAGGCGATGAGGACTGCAGAATAACTGCATTTGTGTTCAGCGTGATAGGTGTGAGCCCATTGCCGCTTTATGCGTTGGATGCCGTGTTTAGTCCGTTAGTCGCCTTTAACGACACCCGAGAGAAGAGATGGGTGAATAGTAGGTATTCTTTGAATAATGAGCTACCTCCATACACATCTTATAAACCTGTTTCAGATAAAGAATTGTAAAGTAAAGGTAGTGAAATGTTGCAAAGAGGGCTACCTCAGCTGAGAGACACTCAAACGCACGTTGTCCGGTAGTCCTCTTTTCATCATCAGCCTATAAATGTCCCACTGCTGGGTACTGGCCTCCCACGTGGACAATAGCACGTGGCGACATTAGGCCATAACCCACCACGCTGGCCCAATGTGTGTTGGTGGGTTTTAACGACTTTCATTTTACGACAACAAGCGGGACTAATGGCTTAACGTGCCTTCCGAAGCACGTAGGAGCTCGAGATGCTTTTTTTAATTTGGTCACCCATCCAGGCAGGCATTGCGTAAGATACTTTGCGGACAAGATCGCAAGCCGAACGCGCTAGCCGCTGCGCTATCGAGCTCCTCAGTCCTCTTTTACTAACACAAAAACATAAAAATTGCGATTAATAAAGTATGCCCGCTTTTCCTATTTGCCGTGTGACTCGTGACTTAAAATTCTATAGAAATGTAATATTGTACAAGTAACATTTTGTTTTTCCAGGTGACCCACAACCGACAGTACAAATTCAGGTGCTGAGTCCCAACATGACTCTGCAACATCAGCCACAGCCCAAGTATCAGATGCAAATACCAATTCAAGGATTTCAACAAGGTAAACTCACACTTCACTGTTAATTAGAGTCCGTCTTTTTTTTAGCAATTCTTTAACGACGGATAAGCGAGAGTTTCTGCAACATTAACAAGTGGACAAGCATCTTGCAATTTAACGAGAAAACAAGTACACGTGACTTTCTCAAAAAAAATTGGCGGGGTTTCCAAAATCAACCCTGTAGTGTAGAGTATACTGTCTTACTACAGGCAAAGGCCTCCATCATTGAAATCAAATGATTGCTACTGTTGATGGGTGTTAGTTAAATCACCATGCTTGCCTAATGCGGGTTACATTTCACAGAAAAGGTTAATTACCTGAAGTTCTCAATGCTTCGTCGAAACTGTCTGACCAACAGTTTGTCTTTAAAGATAACTCAAGACTTCTTGTCGATAAATTGAAGCGCCAGTCTGCAGTTTTGTTTTATTTTTTATAATTTGTGTTTTGTTGAATATTAATGTGAAATAATGGTGGATCATTTACTGTTAAGTGTTCGTGTACATGCATGAGTGTTGGCAAATAAAACAAAACAGTGCAATATCACTTTTCAAATTCTCTCAAGAAGTCCGTGCGAGATATCAATAATACCCACAGCGTTATTAAGTCTCAAGGGGCGTATCATGTACCATTAAACGGTCATTACCTTATATGCAAAGAAAATATACTATTATTTCTTACTTGTCTAAATGTGCTGACCGCCCGAAGCCATTATTTAAGAGAAAAAAAATCTGTCTGGCCAACAGTTCTCTTTAAAGATGACTCAATCGTTAAAGCACTTGAGCCGTACCCAGTAGTGGGGTGTATATGAATGAACTTGTTTTGTTACAGGCGGTGCTGTCATCACAGTAGCATATTCGCCAGAGGCAAATGAAGCCGGCGGTCTACAGCTGATCGGGCAAAACGGTCTGCCGGAAGGTGAGCCCATATTTATATCATTCTTTGCAGTCTATAAATTTTACGAAACTTATCCTTTGCATCCCTGTGCTATCTGATTAGGTTTTTAGGCACCTGTGTGCGTTTTAACGCAGTTTTCGGAAAAATATTTTAAAAATTACAAACTCTTATTTTATACCTTTTACAATATTTTTTTTCTCGAAAAAGCTTTATTTAATAGAAAAACAAACACATGTTTCTACATTAATTTCAAATTTTGCGCGAAAACGATTGGTCACGTGACATTTTGCCCTGTGACGTCACACTTCTTTAACAAAAAAAAATATCTTGAAATCTGACAGATATTTATTGTTTATTTTGTGAAATGTGACGTCACACAAAGCTCAATCATGGCCGCCCGTGTTTCGGGTCTTGTAATCCACAGATGAACAATCGCAAATTTATTTTGTAAAAAAAAAATTAATTAAAAATTATCTTAATAAAAAAAACTATTGGATAATTATTGTTAAATTATAAACTACCATATTTCATATTTTATCGTTACAACTGCCAAATAGTCAATTAATGTTTTGGGTATTTAGTATTTATTGCACTTAATTCCTTCTATGATACTTTAGCGACGTGCTGAAATCAAAACTTGAACGTAAATTTTACGCTGATGAGTATGTACGGTCGAGGAACCTTCCGGTCGACTACTTTTCGGCGATATTCGCACACACGCGCTCGCTACTGTACGTACGCGCAGTCGGAATAAAGTATCTCAATTGTACAGTCAACACTTATTATGAATGCGATTGACCCCAATGTCTGTAGGAATGAGAACCACTAACTGATCACATGTATATATAATATTTCTGATCGCATATATTGCATTATATATTATTTTTTAAATTCATATTTTGTATTTTATGACCTGGTAACGACATTTTTTTTGTAAATGTCGTTGCTTCTGTGCGCTGTGGTTTCTTGCGCCCGTTCTTTGCCACAGTTAAAAAATGATGTCCTAAATGGGCGGTGGGTTAAAAAAGATTTGGACGATTTAAAGTACTTATTAAACGAGTTTATTGAATAAATATAGTACGAGTTTGATCTCTGTTTTAAAGTACTTGTTACCGAATGAATTACCGAAGCGACAGCAAACGACAATGAGAGGCGCAACTCCACGAGATACATATAATCACGACTATTATCCCCGAAGGGTTAGTCAGAGACTAGGCAATGAGGACAGCAAAAGCAGTCCTCTACCATAGCCCACTTTTCACCAAATAGCGACTGCACATGTGCTCAGCGTGACAGGTGGTGAGCCTATCGCCACTTGATGCTGTTGGATGTATGTGCAGTCTTTGAATATGTTTAATCTTTTATCCGTTAGTCGCTATTTACGATACCCAAGTGAAGATAGGTGGGTGGTAGTATTCTTTCACCGCTACGCGACCTTGTAAAGCCTCCACTGTCCACGAGATGTAGTCTGATCAAAATGTCGCGTGTCCAGGGCTGCAGGTGGTGGTGCCGGAGATGCAGCTGATGCAGGCGCAGGACGCCAAGGACCACATGCCGCAGCATCAGGTACGTGGGAACCAGGGACTGAATAACTCAAAAAATGTGGTACCTTTATATTACTTTTAAAAATATGGTATCTTTATGTTACTGTTAAAATAACGGTTACAGGAATGTTCCGACATCCAAAGGAGAATGACCATTTTACTATGGGAGTTAGGCTAGTTTTTTTTTATTTTTTAGCTAGTTAGCGTAACACAGCGCTTTAATGAAATAACTAGTAATCAATAGCAGCAATGCTCTGAATTATGAAGAAAAAATTACATTACAATATTATGCGGGAGTTCGAAGCTATCTTCATTTTTAGCTTATGACGTTTTCTGTATTTTGAGGTTATGACAACTGTTATCGTATGACTGTCAGTTCAGTTCAGCATTTATTTATCACTTGACTCTTAACGCGGCGTTCTATAGAAAATCTTTTTTAACCAGTAATCATTATAACTTAAGAGAACACTTTTGATATGTGAATGATTAAGACGTAATAGATATGGAATAGGCTGGTTTGGTCATTCTCCTTTATTTCGGTACCGTAATTTTGAGTTTATAAATAAGACAGGTATATTTCGGTATGAAAGAGACGGCTGACAACCATTTAAAGCATAAACGACTAATATCATGGTTTTTTTCATTAATTTACATTAGTTTGCTTTGTTCTCGTTATCAAAACTCCCCACCGCGCGCCCCGCAACTTTCAATGCAAAGTTTTTCGGTACCGATATCGCATAAAGGTTAAATAACGGAATAGCCTTACCTCTATTTTTTATAAAATCAGAGGATGCGACTTGAAATATTTTAATTTTTATTTGGCATCATAGTTCATGGGATCAGTTTTGTCATGCCTTTTTCAATGATTTTGCCACATTATTGACCATTAGTTAGCGGAGACACATTATAAATATTTTTTTTAATTTGTTATTTACTTCTATGTGTATTAATTTGTTTTTTTATGTTCATTGTCCTGCACATCTGATGTCACGACTGTGTTCAGCAGAATATCAGTGCAGCAGGTATCACTTGCTCTTGCTGCTTATACTGAGCTGAGCACAGTTTTGGCATCACACGCCAGTGCACAATTCTTTACTGTGTACAATTTTGACGCAAAAGTTTGTACTTGCCTACTTGTATTGTTGTATTGTGTTTTGTCGTGTGATGCCAAAAATAAATGTCTATTCTATTCTATTCTATTTTATTAAGGTACACTTATTATATACCGGTAACGTAACCTTATACCGTAACCGCTTTCAGTCCCTGGTGGGAAAGTTAATCAACTGCGGGTAAGGGCGTGGCCTTCATCTCAACAGTTACCCTATCGGCTAAAAAAAATGAATATGGACATGGGCTTCATTTGACATTTGAAGCCATTAATATGCCCATATAAGGACAAAATATGGGCTTCAAATGTCAAATGAAGCCCATGTCCATATCGTAGCCGATAGTCACGCTGATGGTAGCGACGATAAGGCCAAATGTGGAAGACCGCTTCACCCGGAATCTTCAACCACTAAGAAACTGGCTATCCTATCTCTAAACTGTCGAAACACAACAATTACCATTGTTGCTATGGCGCCAGACATTAGATAAAATGGTGGTAGCTAGCCAGGCGGACTTAAGGTGGTTCGTTTTCCATAGTAAAGTATTTTTCCATTTAGGGGCGAATGGAGCATAATCTTAAACTGAAATTATATCCTTTGGCATTTATTATAATGTTTATTTGCGGTAAATTATATTTACCAGACAAAAACAGTATACTAATCGCATAAATCAGTCGAAAATTTAGTTCAATTTTGTTAATGTGAGAGTGTACACCGACAGTATCGTACGCTAAGTTAAAAGTTTGGTTGTGTGTGCGGCTACGTTGCCAGCTCGCCGATTATGCCTCAATCCGTACACTGTTGTCGCTCTTCCCATGGTCGGGTCGCGTGCGTGGATCGTCAATCGTCTGGGCCGAGCGCATGTTTTGATCCTGCCATTTTTTACAACAGTGTTGCCAACTTTGCACTTTCGGTGCTGGTCTGATAATATTTTCATATATTATGTCTAGCCCTCAAATAAATTATTTATAATAATATAACTTAGCACCATGTCTAGCTTTATATAGTTATAGATACTTTTGTAGGAGGATTATTTCAAATGAGCATGTAAAATATCGCGAAAGACGCCGAAATACAAAAACCTTGTAAAGATATTTTAGTTGGATATTATATTTATTTATTTTGCTGTCAAAAATATTTTAAATTAAAGAAAAACCATCCAAAAAGCGTAGAACAGAAATAAGTTTTTTCAGAAAAAAACACTTTTTTCATATCATAACTACGAGTAATTTATCCATCTATCAAATTTCACTAAAAATAGCTAAGAAAAGTCGACAAATACAGAGATAATATTAAAATAAGTCCGATACTTAAATAATATTATGATTTTATTTCACACATATTTTGCCCTATTTTGAAAACTTGTGCCATTCTAGCACTTATAGAGTTGGCAACCCGGTTGAGTGGGTTGAGGTGAGTAGTTGTCAGTGTAAGGCGTCACAACAAACAAGTGTTTTTCTTTCGTTGGGTACATTTCTAAGTGATTTTAATATAATTAGAATTGCCATATTAGAATTTAGAGGTTATCCGGTCGTGTTACTGAACAGACAGTAAAATGGAGCCACGAACTTCGCGAAAAGACTATAAAAATCACCATTATTCAGGTTCAAGAAAAAGTCGCAAACGAGTTCTTGGACAAATGAAACGCTATCACGGCGAGGTGAAAAGGTATGAAAGTATTTCTATACCTATTTAAGTGTACAAATATAGTAGGTTCTCATTACAATCATATTGAAAGTTATGTTTTTGGAAATATACCTAGCTAACCTCTTTTTACTTGTTGCAGTCGTAATGAAGTGTGGTGTAAAAGACCGAAATTAGACGATGATGGTAAAAAAGATGATTCTCAGACCAACATTTGTTCAAAGTCTATGTAAGTGCACTTAGGAACTTATCAAATTCTATCCTTCTTATTGTGTAGTGTAGACAACAACTTTGAATTTTTCATGACCAATACTTTTATTAATTTCATCCACTACCTACATACAAACAATACTTTATAACCTACAGATTGAACAACACTGTCAAGACGTACAGCGCCAAATCAAAAAAGTTTAATGTAGAAGCAAATTTTACACGAAATGAACAATCAGAGAAAACCGAAAACAAACTCACAGCAGCAAGGCTTTTAGACATAAATTGGCCACTAATTGATCCCACTGTTAACAGTCACGAGTTGACTATCGAAAATGTTACACAGGATAATTTGGCTGGTCTCTCAGGAAACAGAATTGTGGATCTCCCACATGTCCTTCAGTGGGCTTTCAGACTAGAGAGACATCGATCACAGTGTGAAGGAAGCAGTATTTTATTTATAGACGAATTGAAAGATGGCTTCAACAGCATATTTATTTTCAAGTGTAGCATGTGTTCGAAAGAATTTCGGAACAGCAATGAAAAAGTAGCCAAACACAACAAAGCCTTTGTTTGGGGAACAATAACAGCTGGCAGTTATTACTCCCAGGCTGCTCATATAACAAACCTGATGGACATCCCTACCATGTCAGCAAACACGTTCCGCAAGACTGAGAAAATATTAGGTGACGTCTGGCAGAACCATCTAACCAAAGAAATTCAAAGAAATGGTGAACAAGAGAAAGCTCTTGCCTTAGAAAAACAATGTGTAGATGAAGATGGTGTGCCATTTGTGACTGTGTATGTGGATGGTGGCTGGCCTAAGAGATCATACGGCCATGACTATAGTTCTGCATCAGGAATGGTAGGTTTTTAGTGGTTATTCCTTTTGTGTTTGTGTTTTTTTGTGTTTGTTTTTTATAACTTTTAAAATATTGCAGGCTTGCATTATTGGTAAAGAAACCAAAAAATGTCTCTTCATAGGCATAAAAAATAAATACTGCTATCACTGTCAGATTTATGAGAAAAACAATGAGCCGGTGCCTGAACATACCTGCTTTAAAAATTATGAAGGACCATCAACAGGGATGGAGTCCACTATTTTGGTAGAAGGGTTTCAAAAGAGCCAAGAGATGCATGGAGTCAAATATTTACATTTTGTTGGCGATGGAGACTCATCTGTTTTTGCACAACTTAGAGAAAAAGTGTCTTATGGTCGACAAATAAAGAAGATTGAGTGTAAAAATCACGTAATCAAAAACTACACTGGTGCATTGTACAAGGTAAAAATAATATTTTGGAGCTGTTGCCTGTGAATTAATCAGACCGCTGGCTCAAAATTTTAGCCAAAAAACTAAATTTTTAAACAGTTTTTTGACATTATATATTAAAATATGTATAGTCTTGTAGATTGTGTTCCATCTTTTCAATATTTTGTATTCATTTTCAGATTCTGGCAAATACAAAATTGCCATTACTGGGCAGAAAAATACTAAAACCGAAAGTGCAAAAACTTACTGTTGTGGCACGAAAAATCATATTACATGGTGATCGTAGATCAGTTAGAGAAGACCTAAACAATGGTCCTTCTCATGTATTTGGATGCCACAAAGACTGCAAGGAGTATTATTGCAGATTCGTCAACAGCGATGAAAAGGACACAGACCTTACACAAGATCTGAAAACCAAGGCACCCACAGTCTGGGTCCTCATTTGTGCAGCAAAAGAGGCAGTCATGTCAAAATGCCATCGAATATCAAATGACACAACAAATGTGGTGGAAAATTTTATGAGTGTCTTGAGCAAATTCATTTGCGGAAAAAGATTAAACTTGCACAAGGGTGGCTCTTATCAACGTAGAGTATATGTTGCAGGTAAGAATTGAATGATTTATAACTCTGTATGTTCCCTTGGGAAAATTCTTCATAAAATTGAGCACAGATCATATAGGTATACAAATGCCTATTTTTACATAATATTGGTATCGATATTACACTTGTTTATTACAGGCCTTTCACACACTGCTGGTGAAAACTGGCATGCAAGCGCATGGAAAAACCACACAGCATATAGCCCAGGGCAAACAGTAAAAAAATATATTGCCCAAAAAGGAAAATCTCGAGAAAGGCGAAAAAACTACACCCGCAGGCGGCTTTTCGTCCCCAAATGTAAACCTGACCGGAATTATGGCCCAAAGGCACAAGAGGCAACTGAGCCAATTGTAGAAACAGAACTGAAAGAAGCATGTCTCTTAAAACTAAGAGAGTTTCAAAAAACAGATCAGGAAATTCAAGACATTGAACACCTGACCATAGGGCAGCATGAAAATGATGTGTATAATACACACAGATGTGACAGGCTCACTGCAAGTCAGTTTGGAATGGTAAGTCTTTCAAAGGGTTGATTCAATTATACCCCATTTTTGTAATATGCCACAAAGTTGCACATCATGCTCAATTTTGCCTCTGTTACAGATATGCAAACGAAAATCAACAACACCCTGCCACAACCACGTAAAAACAATTTTATATAAAAACAATGTTCTGACCAAAGACATGTCATATGGTCAACGCAACGAGTTGGTGGCAAGGACATTGTTCACAGAAAAAATGAAAAAAAATGTGCGACCAGCAGGGCTCTTCATTGACAAAGAGTTCGGCTTTTTAGGTGCTAGTCCAGATGGTATGTGGCAGTAATTGATTACAAATCATTGTTTTTTTGTCCAGATTACTTATGAAAACATTATTATTTATTGCAATCAATGTATTTCAGGAGTTATAGAAGAAGAAAAATCTATTTTGGAAATTAAATGTTTTCCCTCATTGGCTCGCAACAATCAAGATATGAATTCAGCTGCCAAGGACAGAAAAAACTTCCCTCTCTATATTGATAGCAATGGGAGTTTACAAATCAATAAAAAACACAACTATTACTATCAGGTTAGTACCAATTACATGCTGTTGCAAGCAGTAAACAGTGATTCCCTGCTGTGTTTCATTGTATTCATTGGACACACTTTCACACCTATCTCTTCTTGTTACAGATCCAGGGGCAACTAGGGGTTTCTAAAATGAACAAATGTTACTTTGTGGGCTATATTTCTCCAGCTCATGATATCACTGTACTGGAAATCGAGCGAGACGAAAATTTTATTTCGAACATGTTACCAAAATTGGTATCATTTTATAAAAATTCGGTTTTGCCAGAGGTGGTACTTCGAAGAGTCCGAAACAATGAAAACTGTTTAGATCTTTCATTGTGGTAACACAAGTATTATCAATGTCTGTCTGTTGGTTTTACAAAAAATAAATAAAAAACTGTGCAATAGTAAACACCTGATTTTTATTTTGAATTCGCGCAAAAAAAAACAAAAATATTTCACAACTAAAATAATTGAAAAATTGAAAATGAAGTATTTAGAAAAAATCGACCCGTCTCACAACCAGCTCCGATGGGACACGAACCCACGACCTTTTGCTGTCCGGGCGACTGCTCTAACCACTGAGCTATGGAGTCGTTACGAGAAGTGTCGAATTTATCCAATACTTCTTACGCGCTGTAAAGACAGCGTATATTTCATCAATGCGAATATACTATATTATTACTACACTCATCTAAGAAAGAAATACCTTTCCAGATATTTGACAATCGATAAAGATGAAATAATTGCTATTGTAAATTATTAAAATTTTTACTTTTTTGCATTCACAATGCAATTTTTATTATTGAAAAATTGAAAATAAAGTACCTACCTATTTAGAAAAAATTGAACCGTCTCACAACCATCACAACCAAATCTGGTAGGTTTTTTTTTCTCAATACTTTATTTTCAATTTTTCAATAATAAAAAATAAAACAACTAAAATAATTTCATAAAATTTGCATTAAATTACAAAATATAACAAATTAAAAGAAAATATAACAAATTAAAAGTTCAAAAATAATAGTGCGCTCAGAGATTTGAACCCGAAATCTTTGGCATTCTAGTCAAGACGATTACGCGCATAGCCAAATCGCGCCTTTGAATAGGTGCCGAAATTCATTAACGCTTCCCTTTTCAAAAAAATCTATGTATGTGTGTGTGAGTCATTCGCGCGCTACATCGCCGGTATTAAATGCACAAATAGAGTAACTTTAACAGTAGAAATACCATCTAAGTAATCTTAGTTGCATTACAAATATTACGCTATTAGCGGTTAATACTTTACATCCTAAAAATTAGTACTATTTCGTTGTAAAAAAAATAAAATACGCTCTATCAGGACATTAACGCCATCTATTGGCGCGACAGTGCCTAGCTGACCGTGACGAATCACCTTAACTAAAAACTCTTCTGAGAGTAAACTAAACTACAAAACATACACATACATATATTATCAGGATTATCATCCCCGAAGGGTTAGTCAGAGACTAGGCAACGAGGACAGCTAAAGCAGTCCTCTACCATAGTCAACTTTTCGCCAAATGGCGACTGCACATGTGTTCAGCGTTACAGGTGGTGAGCCCATAGCCGCTCTATGGTGTTGGATGTATGTGCAGTCTTTAGTCCGGTAGTCGCCTTTTACGACATCTTCGATCAACAATACAACTAGATGTCAGGTCGGCGCTAAAAATATGTCTCGGTAAATAACAGCCCACCTGAGAAGTGAGCTCTTATTTTCTCGCAAGGCAATAACAGAAAAAAGTACTTTATTTGTTGCCAGTTAACTTCGATCAACAATACAACTAAATGTCAGGTCGGTGCTAAAAATGTGTCTCGGTAAATAAGAGCGCACTTCAGAAGTGAGTTCTTATTTTCGCGCAAGGCAATAACGGGAAAAAGTGCTTTATTTGTTGCCCGTTAAGGTTGATTTCACCACTAAATGTTATTGACGTTTTTTTCTTTTTTAAGTGACAGGAGTAATTTATTGCTTTGAAAAAGTATTTATTCACGTGGACAGAATTTAGCTTTGATTTTGTACGTGACGCGTTATCTAGTTGGTATTGTTGATCGAAGCCCGTTAAGGTTGATTTCACCTTTTAATGTTATTAACGTCTTTTCATTTCTAAGTGACAGGAGTAATCATTGCTTTGCTTGTTGTTTGTGACGAATGATGAAAAAGTATTTATTCACGTGGAAAGAATTTAGCTTCGATTTTGTACGTGACGCGTTATCTAGTTGGTATTGTTGAACGAAGACGACAACCCAAGGGAAGAGAGGGGGTGGTAGTATTCTTTCACCGCCACGCAACACGGTCACGGTTCTGGCAGTAAACCTAATTACAGTGAAGATTTTTTTTATTTTTCTCGACTGAGTTTGGTAAACAGCATACTTTCCGTTCGCCAGGTGTTCATAACGCCCAACCAGCAGATCATCATCAACGGCCCCGACGACCACAAGGCGCTCAACAACAACACCAGCGCGGACAACAACAACGCCGACATCAACATCGTCATCAAGGAGGAGTGCGATGACGTCATGAACGATGATGTGAGTGCATGTACAATAAAATACTAGCGTTTAATGTAGATTTTGTCTATTAATTCTGTTGGTCGATCGATACAGGTAGCAATCACAAAAAAAACCATTTAAACTTCTCTACGCAAACCCACATTTTAATTAAATATGCAGACTTAAGTTATTTGTTATATTTCTGCAAATTTAGAAGGTTATGTGTACAATGTTTATTTATAAGATATTTCCCCCCTTTCAAGTTTTATTTTCGAGGAAAGGAGTAGCCGTATAGCTGTCTCCAAGGCCCAATCTGACTATGACAGTGCATAGTTAATAACAACTTATACTGAAATTAGCACTTTTTAGGTGGGAATTAGGTTTAGTTTTACTTTTAAAATACAATGTACTATTTCAACTATGTTATTGTTCTTAACAATGAATATCCCCTCTCCTTACATCACTGTTTTATTTTGTACTGGCACCACGAGACCAACCGTTAGGTTATGCCAGAAGTGCCAGACGTCCCTGCGCCAGCAAACCAACTCGCGCAAGAGACCATCTGTGTTAGGTCTTGACGCCAAATCAGTGCCCGCCGAAGCGCGCTCTTCCTTCGGTACTCATAAGACTAGTGTCTCGGGAGAGTTTTCCCGTGAACACGTGTAGTTCACTGCCTATTTTTCAGATAGGTAACCGGTGCTGTCGAGCTCGCTCACTTCTCGTTGCACGAAGGGCACAACTCGCAGTTGCCACTGCTTGGGTCGTCAACTCTAAAGTCAACTTCCAAGTGTCCACGGTCGCGGAGTAGTTCTTAACAATTAATAGTATAAGGCTCTTCGTACACTTGGCTACGCAAATCTCCGATACTAATGTTGTATACTACAGTATCAAGTCGCGAGTATCGAGTAGCGCACAGTCCGTACACAAAGCTACGCAAATCTCCGATACTAATGGCATATATCCGATAATCCGATAATCCGATACTAATGGCAATAGGCAAGGTATTTCTCCACCTCAGAAATAAATTTAATATTTAATGATTGCTCTGCCATCTTGGAAATCACCGCGACTTAAGTAGCAAAGATCTCGACTGGCAGGTAGCGCGCGACTGGCGCGACGCGAGTCGCGAGACTAATGTCGGCGACGCGACTAGTGTACGAACCTCAATGGATTTGTATGGCGGTAGCCGCTTGGAGACTAAAATCGTCGAGTATCGGAGATTTGCGTAGCCTTGTGTATGAAGGGGCTAACAGCATGACTTTGTTGAGTTTGACATGTATTGCGCGTTCGCAGGAGAGCTCGCAGGGCACCGACGCGGGCGACAGCTCCGCCTGGCACATGACCTCCAGCAGCCAGCAGGATCTCATCAAGTATCTGCACACGCTGCCTCCGCAGGTAACACCACAAACAAACATACAAATACAAACACCCACACACAAGCAAGCACACGCACTAACATGCACGCACGCACACACGCACAAACAAGGACGCACGCACGCACTAATACGCACGCACGCACAGACAAGCACGCACGCACCTACCAAACTATACTCCTCCTCCTTGCGTTGTGTTCCTCAATGCTGAGGGTCGTGACCTCCCTTATGCCTCACTTACTCTCTTATGGTTTTCCTCCATGTGTTTCTGTCTCTGACGGTGTGTAGGGCGTTGTGAACTGAAGAGTTAAGAGTGGTGCGGATCTGGTCAGACCAACGTGTTGGGCTTTGTCCTCCGAGGCCTATTACTCAATCCACTTAATATTTAACTAAAAGTAACTTACTCAATAATTCATTGAAATGTTAGTACCTACATATTTAAAAGTAAATTGGGTATTTTATTTTCTCTGGCTTGCACTACTGTACGACTGCTGACGAACAAAAAAAATATTCAAAGATTTTGCAACAAAACAAGTGTTTCTCGAGCTTTTCACATTTTAAAGCCAAGTCATGGAGACCAACGTAACCACATGTGTTTGCAGCAAACCCAGCAGCTGCCGCTATCTCTGCAGCAGTTTTTGCGCCTCAACCCCGCCGCCGTGAAGCAGGAGCAGGTTGAGATGCCTGACAGCGATGCGAAGGACCAGCCCGCCACCACCGAGGCCACCGTCGACGAAGGTTATTGTCATAATCCTGCTAATATTATGAACGCGAAAGTTTCAAGTATGGATGGATGCTTGTTACTCTTTCACGTAAAAACTATTGAATGGATTTGGATGAAATTTGGCATACAGATAGTTTATAACCTGGATTAACACATAGAATACTTTTTATCCCGATATTCCCACGGGAACGGGAACCACGCGGCTGAAACCGCGAGCGGCCGCTAGTAATAATATATTGTAATTAAAGTGCACATCTCTAGTAAGTATATATATATCGAATGTCTATCGAAGTGGTACCACAAAATAATTATAATTATGATTTGTTTGCGGATGGATAGAAGGTAATAATACTTGAGTGCTTGCTGTTTTGCAAGAAGATGCAATGTTAATGTAATGCTAAATGTATCTTATTTTATTTTATTTGAATTTGAATAATATGTTTAATTATTAATTAAATTATTTAAAATATCAAAACATTTAAATACTTAAAACACACACAATTCACAAAACAATTCATAAAACAACAACTGTAAAGGACATCATTTTTTTTGGGCCTTTTCTGAAAGGGCCGGCCAACAAAAAAAAAAATAGTATGTATTGTTAGAACTAGCCATTTGGAGAAATAGTTAATATGGCACAAAAGTTGTATGATTGCTCCGAGCCAAGTTAAACAAGTTCGAAGTTTCGTCATTTTCATACATTTATTGATTCCTAATTTTTTTTTGAATAAACGTAACAGATGATGACCACACAGCTTTTGCGTTGCAATGACAATTGCTTCAGATCATTAGTTCTAGCATTATTTTATGTTTCCCAGTCCCAGCACTTACAGAAATCAATAAATGTATGAAAATGATGAATCATCGAACTTGTATAACTTGGCTCAGAGCAATCCTACAACTTTTGTGCCATAATAACTATTTCTCCAAATGGCTAGTTCTAACAATACGTACTATTTTTTTTTGTTGGCTGGCACTTTTAGAATAGGCCCAAAAATGTATGGAGCCTGAATGATCTCCTTTCTACATACAACAAAAGGGTCTGTCAACGTTCAAAAGTTAAAAAGTCCACTATAGAAAGATTAAACTTGAAAAAACTTAACTAAATAAAGGCGTTTTTAATGTTTTCTTCATACAATTTAGATCTCTGTATTTTTGTTTAGCATGCAGTTTCGTTTATTAATTTCACATTCGTTTGTAAAATTTTGAACTTGGTAATTTGTACGCCGAAACGCATAAACCATCCTAAACATACCATCTCCCGCAGACGGCGTCATCCACATAACCCAGAAGAAGAAGAAGAAGTACAAGAAGAAGCCCCCCCGCCCCGCGCGCCCCAAGCCGGGGCAGGTGCTCATCGCCACCGCCGCCGACGGCACCGCCATCTACTGCTGCCCCGAGTGCCAGATGGCGTATCCTAATAAAGAGCAGCTGGAAATGCATCTAATAGTGCACAAAATCGAGCGCCGGTTCATCTGCGGCATCTGTGGCGCGGGGTGAGACACTTTTTCATTTTGTTTTAGACGCGAAGATAGCTGATGGCGCGTTAGCAAGACGAAGCATCTCTCTCGCTCTCTTTCTCTCTCTCTATCTCTCTCTCTCTCTCTCTCACTCTCTCTCACTCGCGCTCTCTATGTCTCTCTCCATGTACCGATTCCTTAGCGTTTGACAAGGAGCAGCTCAAGATGCATCTAATAGTGCACAAGATCGAATGGCGGTTCATCTGTAGCATCTGTGGCGCGGGGTGAGACACTTTTTCATTTTTTTATAGGCGCGAAGACAGCTGATGCAGCGTTAGCAAGACGAAGCATTTTTCTCGCTCTAACTCACTCTTCTCTTTTAGGCAAGCATGTTTCACCATAGGCTTTATCATCACTTACCATCAGGTGAGATAGTGGCCAAATGCAAGCCTCTCATAATTTAAAAAAAAAACCTCTTTTTCTATATTTATATATCTTTCTCTAGCTTGCTCTCTCTCTCTCTCTCTTTCTCTCACTCTCCCTCTCCCACCATGTACCGATTTGTTGGCGTTTGTCAATAGTAAATTGGTAAGTAACGGAACAAGGAGCAGCTCAAGATGCATCTAATAGTGTACAAGATCGAGCGCCGGTTCATCAGTCCTTTCGGTCTCCAAGGTCCAGTTCCTAGGTAAGTCTAGGTTGTTTGGTACGACTATTTCTACGAAAGTCCATTTATTTGTAGTCCATTTATGCAAAAGCCCATGTCTGCGAATGTCCATTTCTGTATGAGTCTATTTATTTGAACGTCCACTTACCCCTCAGGCTGAGAACGGCAAGTTCCTATAATGACATTTATTAATCACCCTACCCTCATAATATGGCGGTGTGATCACGGCCCTGGAAACGGCAGGAGAGGATCACCTTAACTAAGCATTCGTGATAACTCCCCTGCTAGATCATGAAGTTAAGTTGAAGACCGAAATATCTACCGAAGTTAAAATTTTGCATATCAATTCAGAGAAGTTTTCTATTCGTAATAACTTGAGGTTGCATAGTTCTCCCGAAAATTGTACCACGATGTACAGATTTTTAACTGCACAAATTAAATAAGTAGAAATGAAGGGCTTTAATGCCAAACTCCTTCATTCTCTACCAATTTATTGTTCATTGGGCCAAACAGACATTCATTATTCACGTAATAGACGTTCCAGAAGCTAGAAATTAACGTAATAGACTTTCCAGAAGCTAGACATTCACGGAATGGACGTTCCAGAAGCTAGACATTCACGGAATGGACGTTCCAGAATCTAGACATTCACGGAATGGATGTTTCAGAAGCTAGACATTCACGGAATAGACGTTCGAAGCAATATACTTTAAAGTTTACTGGGCATAACAAGAACTGCGGGTCTATCGGCTAAAAAATATGGATATGGACATGGGCTTCATTTGACATTTGAAGTCCATATTTTGTCCTTAATGGGCATATTATGGGTTTCAAATGTCAAATAAAGCCCATGTCCATATTCATATTTTTTAGCCGATACAGGGGCTGGACCTAAGAGCCCGAAAGGTCTATATCAGCAGAACAACCAAATAATCAAATAAAAAAGCATTTTTTTTAATAATTCTGTCTCAACTCTTCTTTAAGAAAATTAAAATCATTGTCACCTAGCGCGCGTCCCGCCTCGCTATCAAAGCGCATGCGCGTGACCGCTATTATTCACCCCTTGCACCAACGACGGCGCGCCGTTGCTTTGACCGCGAGGGTGAGCGCACTAGGAATTTAGGATTTAAAAAGCAGCCAAAAATATGTATTTATAAATAGAAAACATTTATTATTTTTACGTCAAATATTTTATTATTACTTTTTTTACCCCATATTTACTTTTGGCGGGGGTCCAAAATTAACCCTGTATCAAGTACTAGCGGCCGCTCGCGGTTCCCGTTCCCGTGGGAATATCGGGATAAAAAAGTATTCTATGTGTTAATCCAGGTTATAAACTATCTGTATGCCGAATTTCATCCAAATCCAATCAGTAGTTTTTAAGTGGAAGAGTAACAAACATCCATCCATACTCACAAACTTTCGCGTTTATAATATTGGTAGGATGTAAGACATCAACCTCTATGTGAAAGCGCATTAATAATTGTTTTCCCTCTGTTCAGTTTGAAGCGCAAAGAGCACCTGGAGCGCCACAAGCTTGGCCACAACCCCGAGCGGCCGTACGTGTGCGGCGTGTGCCGCAAGGGCTTCAAGCGGCGCGAGCACCTCAACCTGCACACCGTCATACACTCCGGCGTCAAGACGGAGCTCTGCGGCGAGTGCGGGAAAGGTGATAGCTCCCTCTCTCTCTCTCTCTCACTAGTGGTGATGCAATGAGCACCTCAATCTGCACACCGTCATACACTCCGACGTCAAGACGGAGCTCTGCGGCGAGTGCGGGAAAGGTGATAGCTCTCTCTCTCTCTCTCTATCTCTCTCTCTCTCTCTCTCTCTCTCTAGTGGTGATGCAATGAGCACCTCAACCTGCACACCGTCATACACTCCGGCGTCAAGCCGGAGCTCTGCGGCGAGTGCGGGAAAGGTAATAGCTCCTTCTCTCTCTCTCTCTCTCTCTCTCTCTCTCTCTATCTCTCTCTCTCTCTCTAGTGGTGATGCAATGAGCACCTCAACCTGCACACCGTCATACACTCCGGCGTCAAGACTGAGCTGTGCGGCGAGTGCGGGAAAGGTGATAGCTCCTTCTCTCTCTCTCTCTCTCTCTATCTCCCTCTCTCTCTCTCTCTCTAGTGGTGATGCAATGAGCACCTCAACCTGCACACCGTCATACACTTCGGCGTCAAGACGGAGCTCTGCGGCGAGTGCGGGAAAGGTGATAGCTCCCTCTCTCTCTCTCTCTCTAGTGGTGATGCAATGAGCACCTCAACCTGCACACCGTCATACACTCCGGCGTCAAGACGGAGCTCTGCGGCGAGTGCGGGAAAGGTGATAGCTCCCTCTCCCTCTCTCTCTCTCTCTCTCCCTCTCTCTCTCCCTCTCTCTCTCTCCCTCTCTCTCTCTCTAGTGGTGATGCAATAAGCACATCAACCTGCACACCGTCAAACATTATTATCTACAAAGAAGGGCACGGTCTCCTCATCCGGATTTCCTGATCCATAACACTTGCCTATCACTATACCGTATAATTTTACTTTCACTCTAACTTATTATTATTAAATTTATATTTCAGTTAATTTCTTGAAATTTTGTAATATGTATTGTACCACTTTTTATTATTATATTCTATTTCTTTAGGGGGGCGGGCGGGGCCGCCAGTTTTATCTAATGTCAAATGATCAAGTGTGATGTATCAGAAATTCAGCCCCTGTATCGGCAAAAAAAATATGAATACGGACATGGGCTTCATTTGACATTTGAAGCCCATAATATGCCCATATAAGGACAAAATATGGGCTTCAAATGTCAAATGAAGCCCATGTCCACATCCATATTTTTTAGCCGATAGACCCGCAGGATGAGGAGACCTCTTTCATTGTAGATAATAACGTGAAATTAAGTTACTCCAATGTGGTGTATTGTCGTAGGCTTCTACCGCAAGGACCATTTGCGCAAGCACACGCGCTCGCACGAGAGCAAGCGCGCGCGCGACGAAGCGACGCACGAGTCGGCGCCGGACATCAAACCCGCACTGCAGCACGGCAGCACCATCAGCTCCATCGGCACCATCAACGCCAGCACCATCAATACGCTGCTGCCCGAGATCACCATACATGTGAGTGCTATTGCATTACGTATAAGCAAATAAAATAATAATAATAAATAAATCTTTCGTACAATCACACCAATTATCTAGCCCAACAGAAGCTTCGAAGAAACTCGTTAAATGGTTACTAGACAACAGATAAACATACATAAACACTTATTATACATTGAAAACACCCAGACACGAGACAATTTAGAAAAACAATAATTTCTAAATTGACCCGACCGGGGATCGAACCCGGGACCTCAGAGATGGCGACACCATGAAAACCGGTGTACAAACCACTCGACCAAGGAGGTCGTCGATAAGTAATGCCTGTTATTCTTTTGATTGTGTCTTCAATCAACAATACTCGTAGATGTCGGGTCGGCGCCATTTTTAGCGCCGTCTCGGTAAATAAGAGCGCACTTGAGAAGTGAGCTATTATTTTCTCGCAAGGCGTAACAGGAAAAAGTACTTAATTTGTTGCCCCTTAAGGTTGATTTCACCACTAAATGTTATTGAAGTCTTTTTCGTTTTTAAGTGACAGGAATAATTTATTGCTTTGAAAAAGGTGAGCGTCAAGTTGGCAGGCACACCATGGAATTAGATGATTTTGACTATGTCAAAAAATTGTGTATAAATAGTGATAAATAGTGACGTATAGCATATAAATAGTGATACTATGGTTCAAAAGATATTTGAGTATCTTGGTGTGCCTGCTAACTTGACGTCAAGATAGCAGGCACATTAAGAAATACAGTTCGTATCAATGTGATTTATATGTCAAAAAACTGTGCATAAATAGTGAATCGAATACGCAAAATTTCAACAATTGTACTTTAATACAAACCGAGATATTACGGTCTCTAAGTGGGCTGCCAACTTGACGATTCTTGCGATGGCGATTCCAGAGAAACGGGTTGAAGTCTTAAACAAATAAATACATGAAAAAATTGTGTGTGAAATTGTGAATCTTTCAATATCAATAAAAAAGAATTCTCCTTTGCTATTTTCCAAAAATCAAATGTAAACTTCTACCATACATTCGATTTTAAGTACAATCGTGCACAATTTTATTTATTGACTTAAGATACTGACATAAAGTCTAATTATTTTTAATTCAAGTCATAAAATTACACTTAAATCTATCGTTGTAATGTCAGTTTCTCGTTATTTCTATGGAAACGTATGTCAAGCAATTTGTAATTTTAGTGACTCGAATTAAAAGTCTCGGGATAGTGGTGGACGAGCGAGTGTCGCGAACGACCGAGAGATGGCGTGATTTTGTTTACGTGCGGTGAGCCGGTGATACGAGAATGGTGCGCAAAAAGTTTTATTTGTTAGTGTTGAAATTGATAAGCAGTGAGTACATTTGCATCAGAAGTAAAAGTGTTTAAATCGTTTAATAACAACCTACATTTTTATAGGTACGCAGCTTATTTTCTATTATGGTATTTACAAAAAAGATATACCGTCGCTTTACCACTTTGCAGCGATTTTCTTGTGAAGCGCACCGACCGCCCGAGTACCTACGTGTCCGTACCAAATAGACGACGTGGTGTGCAAGGGATTTTGACCTTTAGACTGGTAAAGCGACGAAGTCCGCCATTGTACCTAATGTGAGGTAGATATTTTCTCAGTCATTTAAAACTTTTCATATTTACTACTCGACCACCGACAAGTTACCTGCCTAGTCTTTTATGACTAATAAACAAAGAATGAGCTACGAATAGTTATTCCGTGTTTTGTCTCTTTTACTCTAATTAAAAATTACGTTTAAATGACAGGAACAAAACACGGAATAACTATTCGTAGCTTATTTTTTGTTTATTAGTCATAAAAGACTAGGCAGGTAACTTAAACATTTAATGCACTAGGAATATACTTGACCCTATTTAACTTTACGAAAGATTAGCTTGGTAAGTACCTACTATGAAGTAATTAGTCGACCAACATAATTAGGCGCATGTCAGCTAGACGTTTATCACAGTTGTTCAATAACTTACAAACTAAACGTATCTTCTTCGATATTCCATTTTAAAATCTGACCACTCAGCATGTGCAAACTAATTGAAGTGCAATATATTTAGATTGTTAATCATTGAACAATTATGATAAACGTCTAGCTTTAATGCGATTAATTATGTTGGTCGAGTAGTAAATATGAAAAGTTTTGAATGACTGAGAAAATATCTACCTCACATTAGGTACAACGGCGGACTCCGCTTTACCAGTCTAAAGGTCAAAATCCCTTGCACACCACGTCGTCTATTTGGTACGGGCACGTAGGTACCCGGGCGATCGGTGCGCTTCACACGAAAATCGCTGCAAAGTGGTAAAGCGACGGCGACCCCGACCGTACTAGGTATATCTTTTTTGTAAATACCATAATAGAAAATAAGCTGCGTACCTATAAAAATGTAGGTTGTTATTAAACGATTTAAACACTTTCACTTCTGATGCAAATGTACTCACTGCTTATCAATTTCAACACAAACAAATAAAACTTTTCGCGCACCATTCTCGTATCACCGGCTCACCGCACGTAAACAAAATCACGCCATCTCTCGGTCGTTCGCGAAACTCGCTCGTCCGCCACTATCCCGAGACTTTTAATTCGAGTCACTAAAATTACAAATTGCTTGACATACGTTTCCATAGAAATACCGAGAAACTGACATTACAACGATAGATTTAAGTGTAATTTTATGACTTGAATTAAAAATAATTAGACTGTATGTCAGTATCTTAAGTCAATAAATAAAATTGTGCACGATTGTACTTAAAATCGAATGTATGGTAGAAGTTTACATTAGATTTTTGGAAAATAGCAAAGAAGAATTCTTTTTTTATTTAGATTGAAAGATTCACAATTTCACACACAATTTGTTCATGTATTTATTTGTTTAAAACTGCAACCCGTTTCTCTGGAATCGCCATCGCAAGAATCGTCAAGTTGGCAGCCCACTTAGAGACCGTAATATCTCGGTTTGTATTGAAGTACAATTGTTGAAATTTTGCGTATTCGATTCACTATTTATGCACAGTTTTTTGACATATAAATCACATTGATACGAACTGTATTTCTTAATGTGCCTGCTATCTTGACGTCAAGTTAGCAGGCACACCAAGATACTCAAATATCTTTTGAACCATAGTATCACTATTTATATGCTATACGTCACTATTTATCACTATTTATACACAATTTTTTGACATAGTCAAAACCATCTAATTCCATGGTGTGCCTGCCAACTTGACGCTCACTGAAAAAGTATTTATTTACGTGGACAGAATTTAGCTTTGATTTTGTACGTGACGCATTATCTAGTTAATATTGTTGGTCGAAGGATTGTTGTAAGTATGTTTGCCTCATATGATATAAATATTTAAGTTAGGGAACTTAAGGTTTATAGTTAATAATTTGTTCGATGATTTATTTAAAAATATATACTGTTCGTTCCTAAATAAATAAATAAAAAAATTACAAAGGCAGGTAACGCGTCTGCGATTCCTCTGGCTTTGCTTTTCTCTGGGTGTCCATGGGCGGTGGTGATTACTCTCCATCAGGTGACCCGCCTGCTCGTTTGCCTCCTTCTTTTATAAAAAAAACATACAGAACCGCAAAAGCAGTTCTATGCCATACTCTACTTTTCACCAAATAGCGACTGCACATGTGCTCAGCGTGACAGTTGGTGAGCCTATCGCCGCTGGATGCTGTTGGATGTATGTGCAGTCTTTGATAACTGAGGCTCGTATTCTAAAACCAAACTCACAATAAAATCCATGCTTGAATAAAGTTAGAAAGGGATGGCGATATATGCGATGAACAGCACCATCCCTTTCTAAAGGTACGCTTACACGGGCAATGAAAATTGGTCAATTGTGAGCAATACTGGGCGATTGTGACGTGACAAAATATGGAGCAATTTACGGAAACAGCAACAAGCATCAATTTGGCGAAATGTTTTGCAACAACAATATTGAGCAATATGGAGCAACTCCAAGAAAGTAGGCAATACCACGCAATACTTTTATATATACGTACCTACAAAACTATCGCTCGCCATGGAGGACGATTTTCTATTTTTCCTTTTAAATAATGGCTTTGTGCGGCCATTTAGCCAGTATATTAAAGTGAATATTTACTTTGCATAAAGTACTTAGATGATAATGAGTGATAATTAACGTTTAATGGTAAATTATATTCCCCCAAACCCCTTGATAAAGCTGTGGGACTTTATTGAGATAACATAAGTGATGTTGCACTGTTTTTTTTTATTTGCCAACACTCATGCACGTTCACATCATCATTGTGTTGTGAATTAGATGATATTTTATTCATAAACTTTAATATCCCGAAGTGATTTTAAATTACTTTTAAATAAAGATGGCCCTTTAATTACGAAACAGAAGACCAATATAAGACGAAACTTGCCCTAACCCTTCGATTTCTGGCTACTGGGGATTCCTACAAAAGTTTAATGTGTCAGTTCAGAATTCTATCACTTCTATTGTAATGTGAAATAATGGTGGATTATTTCCTGTTAAGTGTTCGTGAACTCGCATGAGTGTTGGCAAATAAAACAAAACAGTGCAACATCACTTTTCAAATTCTTTCAAGAAGTCCGTGTGAGATTTCAATAAAGTCCGACAGTTTTATTGAGATATATATATTATCTTAATAAAACTGTAGATATATATATAGATAGATATATCTTACTTGACACTAGCTAAATGTGCAGATCGCACAAACCATTACAACAAAAAAATCGCCTAAGCACTCGCTGTCCCCGCGGAAGCGAGGCGTAGTCAAACCGCAAAATCAATAAGTGCAAGCGGGACAGAAAACAAAATTACTATAAATTTTCAGACTCACTGGATATTCGGCAATTCGTGTCGGCAACATTTAGCAATTGGAATATATGTAGCAATTATCAGCAACTTGCCGAAACAATTGCCGCAATTTTTTGAAGTTGCTCCCCATTGCTCCAGATTGATCAATACAATGACATATTGCCAGCAATAATTGACCAAAAAATTGTCCGTGTAAGCGCTCCTTACCTTTGAACGCCAGAGCGCAAACGCATCGGCGCCCTTCCACGCCAAGCCACAAATTCAGAGCAAATACCTACAAATAAAATAGGAACATAAAAGTTAATTTAGTATATTTATTTTGTATTTAAAAATGTCGTTTTCTTATCGGCTATACACGACGGTGGCGTGTTGGGCACGTTTTCAATTGTCGGTTGTATCCTACAGTGCCGTTCAAAAGGTTACTGGAGTGCGTTCCGTCGTTCTGGGTGTAGTTGTTTGGTTAAAGTTTAACTCGTTTGAGTTGCAACTGAGCCACGGAACGATCGAGTTGTTTTTATAACCTCTTCTGAAGTATTCCTGTCCAAAACGAGAGAAAACTCTTCTTTTGTCTACATTTTTTCCACTTTTATACAATATTTAAACCTAATTATTAAAAAGTAAAACAATACGAAACAAACAGGCCGAATTTTTCGAGACGTTTTGACATAAATTGCAAAATTTGACACTATAACAACGATATAAACGTCAAATAGCTGTCAGAGTGAAAAACAACCATCCGATTTGATGGTTGTTCGGTTGCTGCGCTCTGAGCCACGGAACGGATGAAACTACGCTCTGACAGCCGTCAGAGTAAAATTTCACCAAGCCACGGAACGGGTAGAGCGCGCGCCGGAGTGCGCTCGAGTGCACTCGAGTGAAGCCACGGAACGCAGCCCTGTACTCAAGGACGATATATAATAAGGACTGTCATTCTCCATACCAACGAGCGTAACTTTTAATATAGTTATAAATTACCACGCTAGATGTCTCCGGTAGTTTCAAATTGTAATATCGTGCCAAATAAGTAATCCTCTTGCAGCAGCCATTTGTCACTACATCAAACTAACTTAGTAATACTACAAAAATAACTTTAGATGGCGCTCTGTAAATAATTCAAGATAATCGTTTAAAATGCAGTCCGTTTCTTTACGAACTTTATTTTACAAACAACTAAAACTTGTTTTTTTTTAAATTGTACCTAGGTAGTTTAAGTTATGTGCTTTCATGATAAATAATTGATTCATAAATGAAATGGCTCGCATCATTATGATTTATGAATGGCGGGCGGGGTGGTTAGCATTAGCACACGCGCGATAAAATGGTTGATGTTAAGCAATGTTTAACGGTTAGACGTCGGACGGGTGACCAAAACAATTTTATTGATTTTGAGTTCTTCGTGCTATAATTATGGGGCGTTAATAATACACTCATTCTGACAATATTTAGTGCTCGGCCCGACTGCACGCGCGGGCGCAGGGCGGGCGCGGCGCGGCGTACTCAAACATAGGTATTCTTATTTGAGTGTCCATAATAGTGGGCACGCGGCGAGCTGCATGTTTGTACGTCGCGCCGCGCCCGCGCCCGCGCGTGCAGTCGGGCCGAGCACTTAGTGGTCATTTCACGTAGCGCGCAATTAACAATAATTTCGTAAGGTATTCCTACCTAAAAAAGTAGGCAGTATACTCTGATTTTTAATAAGATGGACTAAAGTGATAGCTGCCGGCTCTTTTTATTTTTTTTAATATGCAATGTGTTGTTGTGACGCGAACGCAAATGATTTTACCAATTAAATTGGAATATTGAGCCATCGACATGTCTGTAAATAAGTAGGTACTTATTTAAGGGGATCCTGCACGAAATTGTGAAAATTTACGTATTTTTAAGTCACTTGTACTATGCGCTGAGTTAGTTAAATACATTAAAAGAACTTACGTAAGTTAGCCTGATTATTGCACAAGGTCGTGGCCTTGTTGAAATTTGAAACAAATTGTTTAAACAAAAACAAACAATACATAAATCTAATGACTCCTAAAAACATTTTTCTTTGACAACTTTCTTAATGTTACGCATGAAACAATAATTTTTACATGAAAATATTTGTATTGATATTCCGCAGGTCGCCTCCATCTTAAAAAAGTAAATTTTAATTTTTAACACAAGCGCTTGATGGTTTTGTACATTTCACAGAATAAAAACATTGCTCTAATCAAATTACTAGGTCTGAAACTTCAAAGCAGAATTGTTCTAATTTTAAATATTAATATGATTGATTTTGCTTTGAAGTTCATTATGAGACTTATGTCAGTTTTTGCGATCGCGCGGTGCTCTCATGAGATATTATTAAAAAGTACGTGCAATAATTCGCAAGTTTACGTGATATGTAGAAGTTTTTAATGAATCCGCTCCGCTTACTATGTCGATGACCAAGTGTCTTAAACACGTCATTTGTCTTACTTTCATCACGCGATTGGTTGTAGGTACGTATTTCTTGCGCTCTTATGGTTGGTTGTTTTTGTTGTTTTGTTGTCGCCGCGCCGGCCGGCAGCGGCGGCAACCTACGGACACAGTATAAATTTAAGCTAAAGCAGTACGGAAACTAGGCCTCTTTGTTGTTTTATATACCTACGCACCAATTGAGCGTTAGGGTTGTCCTCTTATTTTTGTAAAATTTAAAAAGTTTATGTTTAGTTAGTGCTGTATCTCAGCTCAGCTATCGCTTTTTGAGATAACTAGCAAAGCATTAGGGTTGTCACTTTTAATTTTTATAAAATTAAATGGTATTTTTTTATTATTTATCAAAACGTTTATTTGGGTTCTATAATGATCAAATAATCGAATGAATTGACTAGTTTACAAACAAAATTCTGTAAGTAAATTATTTTAAAAAAGTTTAACTTTATTTTTAATTTAAAATTTAAATTTTTTTTTAGTTTTAACTTTATTCTTCGTTAATTATTATAAACTATTTACTGAAAAATACTTTCGCCTTCTACGACACGTTCGAAAAGCTTTATTATTAAATTTTATATATTGAGGGCGGATTCGACCAAATTGGAATAAGGTCTTATACCTAGATTAAATGCCGAATTTATATAGACTAATCTCGGAATAAGTCTTATTCCAGTTTGGTCGAATCCACCCTAAGTGCCTTACAAATAAACAAAGAATAAGCTACGAATAGTTATTCCGTATTTTGTTCCTGTCATGTAAACATATTTTCAAATTAGAGTAAACACGGAATAACTATTCCGACCTTATTATCTGTTTATTTGTATAAACAGATAATAAGGTCTGTCTTTTTAAATAAATTATCGGAAAACATGGACACGGCACTATAAAATTGATTTTGTCTACTTCTTTGCAAATTAATACAGCTACTTACTTATTTAGTTAATAATACAGCCGAGTTCAAGCAGCCGTAAACTACGCTATACACTCGCGGCATTTAAAAAATCGCGCGGACCGCGCATGCAATACAATAATACTTACACAACAGTGACCACTCGTCTCGATGCGGCACGCGCCATATACAATATATAACTATTCTATGGCACGCGCTATTGAGAGCACTGCGAGCGAGCACATGTATTTACTCATGTGCTGCGAGACTGCGACACACAGTCTATTAGAGGCCCTGTAAAAACGTGCGTCTGTGGGCGTGCGTCGTTTCGAACGTTTGTACGTCGTAGTCGTAGCTTCCTTACTGCTTTAGCTTATATTTATACTGTGCTGCGGAGGCGCGCCAGCTGAACGTACCTACCTAAACCGCGGAGTGACACCCCCGGCCCCCTGATAAAACTCGAGCTGTACTTACAGAAGCTCGTGAGTCGTGAGTACCTACACATGTAGGTGTACCAAAAGGCGTCTTTAAAAACGGAACATATCAAAAAGTAGGTAGCAACAGGTAAGTATCTATAACAAAGTAAAAGATATTCCTTTTTCTCCCTTGTCCTTAATTAAAAGTGATAAATATAACAACAAAAATTGTCGGTAGGTACGCGAGGCGCAAATATTTTTTAGTCTCAAAAAGGAAAACGTCTACATGATAGAACATTGAGATTGTATCTCAATGGGATAGGATAGAACCTTTGTGGCATATCCACATGCAGACATTTTGATATTTTCCCAAAGTTTCCGCGCACGATAAGAAAGGTATATGTACGAGTATATGGATAGAGGATACTTTAATAAACAAAAAATGTCAAGTAATATGGTACCCTAAAGTGTCACGTCCCCGAGATATTTGAAGGTAAAGATCGCCATACGAAAAAAATAACAATCATTAAAAACCTACTAATTACGTATATTTACGCATTCCATTGCATTCAAATGATAGTTCCCAGGTTGATTTAACTATTTATTAGAAGGCAGCACAAAAAATAAACAAAAACACATAGGTAATGTAGATGTAATGTAACAATCGTTTGGTATTATTGCAAAAAACTACAATACTTACGTATGAAACTACCGTGGCGGCGACGGGATAGAAAACAAGCCAACCACCGTGGTTCGAGTACCTAATATCATTTATTATTAATTTATAGTTAATATAGTATGACATGTAATTTTACATTTACCTACATAATATGTATATAATTGGCGATTTTCGACAACCTCCGTGGTCGAGTGTGGTGAGCACGCCCGCCGGGTCGCCGTCGTCGTCGCGCCATCTCTGAGGTCCCGAGTTCAAATCCAGGTCGGGTCAATTTTGGGAAACTGTTTTTCTAAATTGATCCGTTATCTTACCATATTAACGAGTTTCAAAGGAATACTCATCTTGGTGTAGATAATTGGTGTGAGCGTAAATAAATTATAAATTTTAATTAGGAATTTCTAATATGAAAAATCTGTGACATAAAATATTTTGCCGACAACGACGACGACGACGAGGACGAACGGCGGGTGCAGTAAAGGGGGTAGCAAAATGAGCCGCGGTCGATAGGTGTATAGTATAGTATTAGATCAATGTAAAGTAGGTATTCAAATTCAAACGCGAGTGGTCTCACAAAGATGCCTAAAATACTAACTTACATCAACGCCATCTATACATGAATAAAAAAACTAAAAGCAACCAAAGCAAGCGCTCTGTCTCTAGCGGACTTTTTTTAGTACTTTTAAGTAGTAGTGGTGGCGCCTCCAGCGGAAGTGTCTAAATTTATTAACGCCATCTACAAAACTCGTACTTTTTTGACCTATTTCCGCGCTACGCTCTTTTGTATGGAGACTGTCAGTCTTTATTATCTTATTTGTCTATGCTGTACTTAAGCAGAGATTTGAGTGTGAGTTTGGTTTTAGTTTAGAATACTCTGTAAAAAACTCGAAATGTATGGCAGTCTTTTCATATTCATTTATTCCACTTAAATTTGAAACAAAAAGTACAATAACATACTGAAATATGTTTTTGCGTTGAGTCGAGTCGTATTTTGAGAATAGGAGTCAGTTGGTTGCAATTCGGGTTGATTTGTTGGCACCTTCCGTCATATCTTCTGGTGTGCCTCAAGGTTCACATATGGGCCCTCTTTTCTTTGTGATATTTTTAAATGTATATTAGTATTTTGCTGTATTTATGTAAGTATGTTTATTCAGTATTTATGTAAGCCCTGTGTATTCTGTATATTCCTTTATTATGCTGATTGTAATTGTTATTATTATTCTAGAATATCGCCTTACTTCAAGTCTCCTACATCCTTACCGGTTGACTAGTAGAGAATGCCTTGTGGCGTTAAGTCCGCCTTTTGCAGTTTTTTATGTAAAGAAGATTAAATTATTAAATAAATGAACTTGATGATAGGTGTAACCGAAATGTGTAGACACTTGAAAACACGTACATATCATTAACGGTCTCCTTGAACACAGGTGCCGACGAGTTCTAACATGCAAGTGCCGGTGCATATCAACATACCGCAGCACGTGGTGACGTCACTAGCTGCGGCACAGCAGCAGCATGAGCAGCAGAGCCAGCTCGACGAATTGCTGGCGCAGCACACGTGACGTTCTGGGCGAGGGTAAAGCCACACGAACTGTGCAAAGTGATTGTGAACGTGATAATAAGTGGAAATCTTGATTTGGTAAAAATGTGTATATGTACTAGAAAGATTTGGTGGTTCTCATGTAAATGGATTGTATTGATAAATTATGTTACTGTGAAAGTTGATAAACGCATAAACGATTAAAAATGAAGATGGAAGAAGTAAGTTTTCTCTGTTTTAGGTGAAAAAAATAGTGTAGTGGCCATCTGTAAAAAAAAATCATTTTTTATTTTTGAACTCATAATTTAGCCATAACAAATGTGTAAAAAAGGCTTGCTATTTTTATTATGTGTAATGTAAAATAAATTCTTCTACTTTATTATAACCATTTTACAGATCATATTTGGCAAAAGATTTCTCATAAATGCATGACATCCATAATAATAGGCATGCGCTTGCACAAGTCCATATTTGTGCTTGAATTAAGAAGACTTATGTAAACAACATGACAGTAATTTTATTGATGAATAGAAAACTGTTCTCATTTTATAAATGGTATCTGATTGGTGATCGAGTGATAGTTATAGACATTTGATTTTTATACTGAGTCGCGACTTGATTGCTAACTAAACAACCATTCAAAATATGAAAACAATTTTGTTGAGGGGGCGGAAAGAACATGTTCTGTTGTAGTAAACTGATCTACTCATTTCACTGCAACAAAACATGCTCTCTATATTATCTACCTACTTTGTTGAAAATTGGAAAAAAATTAAGTACTAATATCATGAAGCCGCATATACATTATACATTGATGTCGTTACTGCGCGCAGCAGTTCTGTCAATGTTTACGCAATGTAAGAATCATCGCACGCCGCTTTTAAATTGTAAATAGTTCATTTTCTTTGAAAATGTTATAATTTAAGAGATATGTATGAAATGTGAACTTCTGATATAAAATGGTAAGAATGTTTGTTGATCAATAAATTATTATTAAAAATTGATCCTTCAATATAACTTTCTCAACCTTTTTATCATAGGAATTGATTAAAATGTTAAATCTATGCAATTTTTTTACAAAGTACAGGGTATGACCACTTTTCAAGTGGTGTGAAAGATTTCTTTGAAGTTATGCTACATTTTCGCTCTTTACAGCTACTATCTTAGTTCTTAACTAAATATTTGTTAAATATTACGTCCAATTGTTTTGTAATGACTAATAATTTGTAATGATAACAACGCAATGCAACAAAATTGTGCTCCTTGCTAACATGGTTCCATTATCCGTTCTACTGGGCCCTTATTCTGTAACAATTCCTTGTTTCAAAACCACGTTGATTCCTTAAAAAGTTACGATATCTTCCCAAAAACGTATGCGTTTGACGTTTGTGCGCGATAAGGTTTAGGTGTGGAATCTATAGATTGCGATACAGAATCAGGGCCCTGGTGCTGTGGACCCACAATACTATATGCATTATTTAAGTGTTGTGGGTGGGTTCATAAATTATTCACAATAACAATTTAATAAAAAACCTAAATTGTACTTATTGTTTATATTGTTATATTTGTTGTTAAAAATTGCAGAACAACCGGACTACGTGTATTGTTTCTACGGTGCTGAACCAGGCGATATGATTATAATATCTGTTTCTTTCCTTTACTTAGTTCACTAATATTAATCTTCAACGTAGCATGACAATTGCAATATCAAAGTACACCTTATTTCATTGCTATACCAAGACTGCTGATAAAAATGTATGTAAATGCACAGATTGCACAGTATTGTTAGTAGCTATTTCATTTGCCTACTAATTTGACTGCCTGGAGCTAATAATCTTGCTCATTCAACAAATAATTGAAGTCTTTTTAAATATAAATCATCTAAGCGTTTGTGCCTAACGTCTGTCACTTGTAAAGTGTTTAAACACCATAAAGTGGCCAGAAGTAAATGGCCAGCGTGCAAAACTATTAATTTTTTTTGCGAATGAATGATTCTCCGTATAATACATATCACTGATTTTGTAAACTTTTTCTACTAAATTTTCATGAATATCATCTCGGGACTGTGATATCTACAGCCCTATGCGTATAAGTGAAGTAGAATTTAACTTTTTTTGTTATTCAGATGAAGTATTTGTTAAAAACGATAGTGTGATAAGTTTTACTCTAAGCATTATCATGAATTCTTTAACCGGTTCACTGACCCAGAGACCACAATGGCACAAAACAATTGATTTATACATTACATTGTGATATTTTTGGACAGTGAATCTGTTACTTAATGCATTGTTAGAGTAGTGTTTCTTGGATACTACATGAAGAACACAACAAAGCAATGAAGCTATTGATTTTGAACTGCCTTTGCCATAGAAAATATTTCTTACTCATTAGAACACCATAAGAAATGGTCCATTTCATCCTTAGTAAAAAATAAAACATTATTTCTTATTCATATCACATTTAATACTATGTGTAAAATAGTATTTTAGTAGCTAAGGTTAACCTTCCACCACAATAGTTTAATTTTGTCAGCTTTAATATAGGTGTAAATGTTTTCGAATTTTATTTTTGTACTTAGTTATTAGGTTCCATAGCATCGCGTAAATTAGTTGACGGTCGCATTTAGACGTGAACTTGAAAGGTCTCGTGACGAGACAAATATTGAAAAAGTGGCTTTACCTGTCAAGTGACCATTTAAAGTACTAAAATTTCCCATCCACTTCACATTAAAATCATTTTAGCGAATTGTAAACTTACAAAGCAAATATTGTTCCAGCTAATAAGCCACCACTCCAATTTCACGATTAATCATTATGACTGTTTACTCTCATAAGGTGAATACCGAAATTCTATAATAACATATGACTGTGTACACAGTCTAAATGTTTTAATGCTGGTTTAGATAAGGAAAACTACTAGATTAGAATAATAATTATTTTTAATTATGGTTATTAACCGATTTAGTGCAGATACATTTTGTATTTTGTACTGCTACGTACCTATTGGATTGCGACATGACTTAGGCTTAGACGTACAGGATAAACGAGTTGTAATGGCATCAAATCCAAAAATTGTCAACATGCATCAATTGAACAAACGAGGTGCTCTTTTTTATATTGTTAAATTTCTTTTCTCAGTACCTAGTTAGTTGTAATGTAAGTTGTATAGTTAAGTTAAGGTAGAATTATTATTGTCTTTCTCTACGGTAACACGTCATCACTATAGCTTTTTAGTCAATGAAGTTATTCATACAATGTATGATGAATCATGTATCTTTGTAATAATTGTATTTAATTCTGATATAAACCTTATTTATTATTTTTCTAGGATGTTAACCAATTGCAACCCGAATGCACCTGATGCCAATAGGCAGAACAGAAGTGCAAGAAAATGCATGAAGAAAACATTAACCAAGAAATTTAAAAAGTCTTAAGCATTATCCGTGCTAGGCGAAGTATTTTTTCCAATAGCAGTACCTACATAGCTTTGCTACTTTATTTATTTAAAACTAATTTTACAATAATCAAACTAGTGAAGAAAAGTACTTACTCCTACTACGAGTAAATTACTCGCCTAGTGCAAATAAAGTTAAAGAGAAGAACTTCACTCTTGCGAGAAAGTAGCAAACGGGTGCACGAATTAATTTCATAATGTAATTTTTCTTTGTAGTTTAACTACCTATCACCGGCCTGCTTTTGTGGTTTTTTATTAAAGCTTAAGATTGCAACAGCTAATACTGTTTCTTTGTTAATGTTTTCTTCCTTTGTCCTTTAAATGTCGTCTTATTGTACTTACCAGGCGATCCAATCCACTTCAAATCAATATTTGAGGTTAATTAATAGTGTATTTTTTTTACTTATGTTTTAAACGAGAATTGCGGCGAGTATTATAAATTGTAAGACAAAATGAATGAGACGAGTGAGCTTCGTTTTGAAGCAGTCGTTGTAATGCTAAACTTTTGTATGAAACCTTTTGTTAAATAAGAGGACTCAGTTTAAAGTATTGAGATCGATTAAATCACTGATTTTAATAAAATGTATCTATTATTTCAGATATTTCACCTATCCTTTCCTTCAAAAATCAAAAAAAAACAATCAAAAGCACACTTTAAAAAGTAACACTTACTAAAAAGCTTCAAACAACACTCTTTTATTGACTAGAATAAAATAAATTATGTTATTTTTTTATGTTAGAAAATATTAATTGTCGGATAAATCCGACTGTGGCGGTAAATAGGTTATTTACCAATATTATTTATTATTGTCGAGTTGATGCGAGCCAAGGTAACCAGACTTTCAGACCTTCCTATTGATAGCAAGACTTGAAAAATTAATAATCACGTTATAATCACGTCACATTAATAATCATCAAAATAATCGTAGTTTAAAATAAACTACGACACAAGTAAAATCTAATTTCACATAAGTTTTTCCAAAATTAATTGAAAATTAGAAAATAATTAAACTAAAGCAAAGTTTCAAGTCATAGAAAGCCTTGCTTATAAACACTAATTAAACAATTATGTTTATAAGTAAGGTCCGTAGAAGTTTAATAAATAAATAAATAAATAATTTTCTGGTATTATTGCCAAATATACTAAGCCGAATGGAATGAAACTTATTAGTTACTTAATACTTTACATTTATTACTCAAATCAAGTTTGTTGTAAAGATTCCAAGTAATTGCGGGTATAAAAAGTACCTACACAAACGACGCTAATGCCACGGTAATATCTGCCGTGATAATGCTTCTTTTGTTTTTGTACGTCTCGGAAACTTAGAAGGGGGGGGGGGATTAGGTGGTGAAAACGGAAAAATTGTCTGTTTTCTATTAGCGCACTTCCAAAAGATGGAATAGTCTACCAGCACACGTATTCCCTCCTACCTATGACATAGGGTCCTTCAAACGAGGCGTGAAGAAGCACTTTGTGGGCCGGCAGAGTGAGGGTGACTGATGCTACGTCTCTTACGCTGCACCAGTTGTCCTCGCGCCTGGACTTCATTTCCACTTAACATCAGGTGGAGTGGGTTCATTTGCCAGGCTTAGCATAAAATAAAAAAAAAAGCTATTATTCAAAATATTTTATATATTTTGCACTGATATTTTCAATATGTATATGAAATGATGAAACATTACAGAACGTAGGTATGTGGGGATGGGAAGACTGTTTCAAAAACAAGATTGGAAACATTTATCTCGATAGAAAAAATCCTGAAGTTACCTCTAAAATTTCATATAAATGCACATTACGACCGTGTTTTACAATAATAATTGAACATTTTTATTAACTTCTTCATAAAAATGTGAATGGCGCTTACGAATTACCGCGGACCCCGCCCCGCGCAACACCCGCGAGGGCACGGAATTTGCGCTGACCCGTGACGTCCAAGGAATGTTCTTTCCAAAGTTTGTGTACGCACGACGTAGTTAACTTTTTCTTAGCTCTGCAAGTTAGACACGTGAGCGGGGCACCACCCCACGGCCCGTCGTTGGCACGCATGCGCCGCCCCCGCGCACCTTACTCGCGCACGCCGCCATACCTCGCCTATCGTATTTCACCAGCGACAACCTAATAAAACGCTATGAAAACTCGTCTCATCCACAGAAAACAGGTAACAATCCATTTAAAACATCTTCCAACCGCGTATCGTCTATTAAAAGTGCACGCACCGTCTGAGCGGCGACGATGGTGTGAGAGCGCGGGCCGGTAAAAATAGAGAGACAGAAATGTGTTGGGGTGAGGCAGAATGGCGGGGGTTGAGTTAGCCCCTGCGAGCACCCTCGAGCCACTTTGTTGTGGCTTGCTCGCCGCATACCTGTCCGGTGAAATCGCTTGCACCCTCATACCTACATAAGAACTTCCTTTGCTTTGTGTGGTAGCGAATTGTGCAGTGTGCAAACAACGGATGCCATTGCGGTTAAATCAATGTGCGTCTTTTGTTTTTGATAATGCGCAGTATGGAGAAAATGAATTTAGCAAAACACGTAAAAGTTTTCGAAAACTTTTATGGTGTGAGAACACCAACTGTTGCGGGGCAGGATCTTTACACTCCCCCTCCCCCACCCACGCCGGTGTTTTTATTTATTGCAGACGTAAATCGCGATGAATTTCGCGCCGTTCACGGGTCACATCCCGACGGCGGCGTCGATGCCTACCATCCACCAGTTCGCCGCGAAGTTCGGGTATGAGGGCAATGGCTCCAGCGTGGTGCAGGAGACGCGGTACCAGGGCGGGGGGGTGCAGTTCACTGTGCCGGCGGGGGGGTCGGTCACGGTGGACGGAGTGAAGTTCCGCCAGGCTGAGAGCGTGGTGGTGGTCAGCAACGCGCAGCCAGGCGTCGCGCTGGCCGGCATTGCGCCGTTGCACACAGGTTAGATACTGATTTCAAATCTTTCTTCCTAATTATTATATTAAGAGGTGAAAAGTAAAAAAACATTTTAAAAAATCTAGGTGCCTCATTTTGGAATGGGAATCGAACCCAAGTCTTCCGCATACCGGACGGCTGACTATTCTATCTGATTCTAATCAAGCTTTACTTTCTTTCAAAAAGAAAAAAATTGCCGCTTTTGCACAAATGAAACCCAATTGGTCGACGTGGTACTTGCGTGAGGGAGGCCTCGCAGGCCCCACTAAGAAAATAAAGATTTTAATAAAGTCCGTTTATTTGTTAGTTACATAAAGATACTTATGTGGTAATTAAAATAACGTTGACTTACTTTGATTTTGTGTAGTGAGATAAATTTGTGAATTTTATATTGGTTACATCTAAGTATTATGATAATTAATTATAACTTTTTAGAACACGATACAAAAAGCCTAACAATAAAACATAGAGCTCACAATAAAAATAAGTAACTACTTATCTAAGATATTGAAACGTTATCGACGTAAAAAATATCAAATATGATCAAATAATGTCTATCCAAAAAGTTGCATTTTTAAAACTAATAACTTTTACCACTCCATAGTGAACACTGGGGTAAAATACCAAACCATCTCGGCGTCCTCCTCATCCGTCAACCTCGGTAACATAGCATACGGCGGGCAGACGAGCTACGTGCAAGCGGAAACGGTCCAGCAGCTGAAGACTGAACAGAGGGACAAGCGAGAGTACCGCGAGGAGCTGCACCACGACCTCATGGCTACCATGATGCAGCAGCAAGGTAGCTACTTCGTACACAAGGCTATGCAAATCTCCGATACTAATGTTGTATACTACATTAGTATCAAGTCGCGAGTATCGAGTAGCGCACAGTCCGTACATAAAGCTACGCAAATCTCCGATACTAATGTTGTATTTGTAGGCAAGGGATTTCTCCACCTCAGAAATAAATTTAATATTTAATGATTGCTCTGCCATCTTGGAAATCACCGTGAATTAAGTAGCAAAGATCTCGACTGGCAGGTAGCGCGCGACTGGCGCGACGCGAGTCGCGAGACAAATGTCGGCGACGCGACTAGTATACGAACCTCAATGGATTTGTATGGCGCTTGTCGCTTGGAGACTATAATCGTCGAAAATCGGAGATTTGCGTAGCCTTGTGTACGAAGGGGCTAACAGTTCATTACGTATTTTTTTTAGTTTCTAGGGGCGGGGTGGGGGGGGGGGGCAGCTGCCCCTACCTGCTCCCCCCTGGCGATGCCCTTGGTAACTACTATGGTCGCTGCACAGACTGCAGGTAGACTCTGCAGCAGCTGGAGGCTCAGCATTAGTCATGATAGGCTAATTGGCTATTTAATTGACAGTTGTAACAATAAAATAATATGAAATAAGACGTCGGAAATGGTAGTTTATGATTTAACGATAAGTATCCAATTTTTTTTTTTATTTTTGCGTTTTTTTTGTCTGTGGATTACAACCCCCGAAACACGGGCGGCAAGGGGCGGCCATGATTGAGCTTCATGTGACGTCACATTTCACAAAATTATCAAAAACTGTCTGTCAGGTTTCAAGATAAGTTTCTATATTTATTGGAATGTGACGTCACAGAGCAAAATCGTTTTCGCACGAAATTTGATTTTTTTTCTGTTAAATAAAGGTAATTTCGAGAAACAAAATATTGTACGGTGTATAAAATAAGCGCTTGTAACTTTTAAATACTTTTTCGAAAACTGTCAAGTAGCCAATTGATCGGCCCTCAAATTCCGTTCGTGAAAATTTTTCCAGCTCATTTTGTGATGTACTGTTCAGATATATGTAGCTGAGCACATGTGTTTCACATGCAGAACACATGTGCTCAGCGTGATTGGTGGTGAGCCCATCGCCGCTTTATGCTGTTGGATTTATGTGCAGTCTTTAGTCCGTTTTGTGAGCCGCTTTACCACACGGCTCTAATATGGTCTCCGTCTATGGTCTCCGAATGGCTGGTTGCCTATGGCATTTGGCTGTGAGAGTTGAATGAACAATTGCAACCAGTCAACCTGATGACGTCACGATGGCTGGTCAAAAGAAATTGCGGATTTCTATAAAAATATCATAATGAAGCTATTATCTAACATCATAATTGTCCTTATTACGTCTATTACAGACGATTTATGGTGCAATGCTGGGCAAACACCGTTTCTAACATATGAAGCAAATATGTAGCTGTTGTTCATTCAACTCTCACAGCCAAACCCATAATTCTATAAATGCTATATCTTCTTACATGTACATGTACGAAGATAACACTGAAATATTTAAATGAAGTAACTATGTAGCAATTATTGCTGCTAAACACTTTAAAAAACCCTGCTTTGCGCTAAAGTAAGAGATGACCAGTCAACCTGACGTCATGATATGGCTGGTCAAAAGAAATTGCGGATTTCTAAAAAAATATATGTAGCAATTATTTAACATATGAAGCAAATACGTAGCAATTGTTCATTCAACTCTCACAGCCAAATGCCATAGGCAACCAGCCATTCTGACGGAGTCCTAATATGGCATCCGATTTGTCATAAATTATATTTATTTGACTGGCGATCATTTGAATAACAATCATAATTAAAACTATTTTAACGGGACTTAACACTATTATTTTTTGTAAGTAAGTACGCTTGTGACCACGGCCGCAGCATCGCGGCCGAAACGTCAAGCAGTAAGTAGATATGTACTTACTTACATAAATTAATCGTGTTAGGTCCCGTTAAAATAGTTTTGGCAATGCAACGCGATAGTTTAAAGTCTTAGGGCCGATTTTTCAACAGTCAGATAAAACTTATTTGTCTGTAAAAGTATTGCACAACCATTTTGAAAATCTTTTGTCATCAGTGTTTTCTTTCTTTACAGGTGAGATTTTAGTTTGATTGTGTTATACTTTATCAGACGGATAAGTTTTAACCGAGGATTGAAAAATCAGCCCTTAATTGACAATCATAATGCTCCCCGCAGTATCGCAGCCGCTGCAGCAGGGCACGCAGCAGCTGCTGGTGGTGCTGCACGAGCCCAAGGAGGCGGCGGCACTCGCGCGCGCCATCAAGCAGGAGGGCCGCGCCGACCGGAACGCCGTCGCCGCGCCCGCGGAGTTCATCAGTGAGTTGTGCACCTTACTTAGGGTTGCTTCACACCACTCATACCTGTGCTTCACACATATCAGTGAAGCCACAGTTCCGACACAGTACCGGCACAGCGCTTTTCATACATTCTCTATGAACGCATCCCCACTTGTCAGTGAAAATGCTCTCAATGTCAGTGCCGCCAAATCACGGACGTATTCGTTTTGACAATGTTCATAGAGAATGTATCAAAGAATATTTTTCACTGTGCCGGTACTGTGTCGGAACTGTGACTTCACTGATATGTGTGAAGCAACCTTACTCCGCTGGCTCAGCGATTTGATTTTTTTTAAATATATATAAAATAAGGAGGCAAACGAGCAGGCGGGGTCACCTGATGGAGAGCAATCACCGCCGCCCATGGACACCCGCAAAACCAGAGGAATCGCAGGCGCGTGCCGGCCTTTAAGAAAGGAATAGGGTTAAGGAGGGGCCTCCGGAACCCTCACAGGCCGGATGAAACACAACGGCACTAAGTGCCATTATTTCACGCCGAATATTCGTGAGCGGTAATAATAATAATATTCGTATATTACGCCGGGCGAGCCGGCCCAATGGGTGCTGCAACGCAGCGTGGCTCTACCACTCAGTCAGTGTCTTTCATTTAGCACCACCCAGGGGTCACGTGTAGGGTCTTTCCTTCATGCGGCACAAACCAGACACAATGGAAATATCAATTGTTGGACTTCTAAAAGGTGGTTATTCCAAACAAGAGGTAAAGTTATTGAATGTCATTCTCTCAGGCATCGGCGACGTATCAGACGCGGCCACGTGGCAGACGCTGGGCGGCGGCGTGGCCGACTACCTGTCCGCACTGCCGCTGCCGCTGCACCACCTGCTCAAGTACTCGGACAAGCGCGACGACCCGCCCACCATACTCACCGTCACCAACGCCATGCCCGCCGTGCAAACCGTGAGTGTGACGTCATCACTACTCATCATCATAGTGATGTTGAGTATCACTATATACTCATCAATCTTCAATATAGTGTTGTTGAGTGACTCATTGTGACAAGGACTGGGCGAATGATACCACCTATAACTTAAATAGGTACATTTATTGTATTCAACAACCTTGCAGCCGACAAAAAGATAACGAGTGGTTTTTTTAGGTCGGCTGCAGATGACCTTTACAGCTTAACCGGGCTTGTTTAGGGGCGGCGAGAAACTTACAGGTTCCTCTAGGCCGAAAGAGAGAGAGAAACGTGAGACCGAAATTCCCCAGAGGGTTTCCGGCGGGGGATGGCATCTCGGGCCCCCCCCCCCCCCAGATTCTCTGGGGGATTCTGGAAATAGTGGAATGGCGCTGTCTACGGCAAATACAGAAACTACAGTGCAACAGCGAGTCTAGCGCCATCTATCTATGAGACAAGAATTAGTGAAACATTTGTGCAGATTGCGTTTATAGTTAAGTCCCCTTGTCTGTGCCAGATGGCGCTTAATATATAACACTCATCATCACCATCACCACCTGCTGAAGTAGGTACTCGGCTACATAGTTCGAGGAACGTCTCGGTCGATCAATTTTCGGCGATATTCGCTTGCGCTCCTTTCTGATCGCGCGTACGTACCTATAGTAGCGTGCGCGTAGATCGTGTGAAAGCTGATGTATAAGGTCCTTCAAACGAGGCGTGAAGAAGCACTTTGTGGGCCGGCAGAGTGAGGGTGACTGATGCTACGTCTCTTACGCTGCACCAGTTGTCCTCGCGCCTGGACTTCATTTCCACTTAACATCAGGTAGAGTGGGGTCATTTGCCGGGATTTGTATAAAAAATGGTCACGTTTTATCAACTGACAATTTTTTATCAATTTATCAATTTTTTATCGAATCGAATCGAAATCGAAATCAAAGTTTTATCAATTTTGACAAAACCTCTAATTATATCAGAGAAATAAGGCCCTAGCATTTCGATCAACAATACCAACTGATATCGCGTCACGTACAAAATCAAAGCAATTCTGTCCACGTGAATGAATACTTTTTCAAAGCAATAAATTACTCCTGGCACTTAAAAATGAAAAGAACGTTAATAACTGGTAGAGAATGCCTCAGGCATTAAGTCCGCCATGTAATGTTATGTTGCAAACGTTTAAATAAATACTTAAATAACATTTAGTGGTGATCAACCTTAAGGGGCAACAATAAAGTACTTTTTCCTGTTATTGCCTTGCGAGAAAATAAGAGCTCACTTCTCAAGTGCGCTCTTATTTACCGAGACACATTTTTAGCGCCGACCTGACATCTAGTTGTATTGTTGATCGAAGAAAAAATGAAAAAAAATTTTTGAAAAAATATCAGGCTAGTTTTTATTTTTACTTTTCCTAACAAAAAATCTTCTGATCAAATCAAAAAAAGGCTCCTTTAAATATAACTAGTGTAGGCATTGCGGCCTCTCTGTTTCGGCTCCTTTGAATTGAAACTACCGAAAGTGCGTAAGGGTGTTTTATTTCACACGTTTTAATCGAAATGTATTTATGGCATGTTTCTTAAAAACTAGCGTATAAAAATTTAAGGTTTATTCATAAAAATTGTTTAATTATGTTGTTGAATTAATCCTCAAAATATTTGCGGTTGATAAAATGTGACCTTATATAGATCGTGTGCGACCGGGAACTTTCGAGATTGTACTTGGTTTTCAACAGGGTTCGAAAAAAATCATATTTTTTTTTTTAATTCGATTTTTTTGATTTATTTAAAAAAAATCACAATTTATTTTATTTTGTTAAATACACTCACGACTGTTATCGCCGAAGGGTTACTCAAAGACTAGGCAATGAGGACCGGAAAAACAGTAGTCTGCTATAGTTCACGTTTCATTAAATAACAACTGCACATGTGCTCAGCGTGACAGGTGGTGAGCCCATCGCCACTGTATGCTGTTGGATGTATGCAGTCTTTAGTCTGTTGCGAAAAGCTGCATTGTCTTGATGAAATTATTTTCTTTTTGTCTGTATTAACTGACTGTTTTGTCCTAAGTAAGTATTTTTTCACCTCACAACCTCGGAAAGATTCTGTGTGTCATTAGAAATCTGAGTGCAAAAGTGCATTTTATCTGCTAACGTGAAAAGAGTTTTTAAAATTCAAACCATTTTATTCCATACTTTTCTATACCGCAAGTCCACTGAAAATGCATTAAATTTCATGTCAGTGCGCCAACCTCCTTCTTTGAATAATCGCACTGGCCAGCCACAGGTGGCAGCACTGGATTGAATGAAAAAAAATGTACTTAACTATCAATATTACCAATTGCAGTAAATTTAACTTTAATGAAATGTAAAATGAATAAACACTAATTTAATACTTAATCTGTTTTTTTACACCTAGCGTTTTCCTTGCAATAGTAAGGTGAAAATTGTGTCTTGTTTCACTCTGCAGCAAAGTTATTTTGCATCTCGTACCTTAGAAACACCAAAAACCAACTTTGCAGCCTTGCCTAACCAATAACTATTTCTTGCTATGTTTCTTTTCTTTTTTCTTATAAAAAGCAACATTATTGCTAACGCGCTAAATGTCCTCGTAGCAAATGCCAACGAACGCGGTGAACAGCGTGGTGGTCCAGACTGCCACCATCGTGAACCAGACGGTGAACACCAACAGCCAAACGCAGACCGTCGCCTCGCCGAAGAGGAAGAAGAAGAAGAAAAGCGCCAAAGAGAAGAAGCCGCGCCCCAAGCCCGGCGAGATACGACTCACTACTGCTTTGGGTAATTGAATCTATTCTAGGAATTGGTTACTTGACAGTTCTCGGAAAAGTATTTTAAAAATTACAAACGCTTATTTTATACCTCTTATAATATAGAAATATAGAAAAATAACACATATTTTTCTTCATTGATTTCAAAATTCACGCGAAAACGGTTGGTCACATTTTGCCCTGTGACGTCACACATCTTGAAAACCTGACAGATAGTTTTTGTTTATTTTGTGAAATTAGCCGTCACACGAAGCTCAATCATGGCCGCCCGTGTTTCGGGTCTTGTAAGTAATCTACAGATAATAAAATCGCAAATTAAAAATAAAATATTTACAAAAGTATCATAATAAAAAAAACTATTGGATTATTATTGTTAAATTATAAACTACCTTAACCGACATATTTTATTGTTACAACTGTCAATTAGCCATTTTACTTAACGCTAAGCACCAAAATCTATGTAGCTCAAGGATTATTTTTAAACTTACATAATTAATCTATATCATACATATACCTACTCACTACTATTAGACCCCGAAGAGTTAGCCAGGGAAGTAGGCCATGAAGACCCCAAAAGCAGTCTACTAGGCGTGATAGGAGGTGAGCCCATCGCCGCTCTATGCTGTTGAAACCGAAATGCGTTAACCCTCATTTCATAATGATTAATATTGAGAATGGAAAAGCCTACAGTGTCTCATGTGTCCCCCTTACTAGCACAAAACATTTGTCTGACATTTCTTGTATCGGTCGTGTTCATGTTATAATGAACTTCATAAAGACATGGATAAATTTAATAATACGATCTCTACCTTCAAACGTAATATTAGGGAATGTAACGATACATAATGTTTATCCTTAATTTTAATTTAATTTTGTATGTACTCCAACTCTTCTAAGTGGAAACTTTACTTATGTATATAATATTGTATGTAACATGTATAAACTATATTATATTGTATGTTTTCCAAATAAAGTAGAATAAAAAATAAAATGTGTTGCAGATGGCAGCACTTTGTACTGCTGCCCCGAGTGTCACATGGCGTACCCCGAGCGCGGTCTCTTGGAGCAACATCTAGTAGGACACACCATGGAGAGGAGGTAACTGCCCTATTTATTGTTAATACTAGCTTTTGTCCGCGCTTTCGCTCACGTTGAACTTTATCACTAGCAATTTAACTAATCCAGTTTTATTAAAATCATTTTGCCTATGCTCTGCCCCGAGCCCTACAAAATATATTGTATATAAGGCGACTGCTAGAAACCGCAAGAAACTTCATGGGCTGGTCAGGTCAAGTGTTTAACATGACAAAAAGAAATTCGTGCTATTTTCATTTGTAATTAAATAATTTATTTTGCGAATTTTAATTGGATAGTCTTTGAGTAACTAATTTATTTTAAAGCAATAACACGAGAACAATTCGCACATTTCGTAATAGGAAAATAAATAGAGTCTCATTGCAGACTAACGTAGGTACTTATCGCCCGGCTGACGCGGACGGGTCAACAGACGGTTGGGTCAACGACCGGCCGCTGCCCGCGCGTTGTAAATAATCGTTATTTTTAATTGTTTTTCATTTTATTTTTTATATGATATTGCTTTAAAATTAATTAGATACTCAAACTAACTCAGACTATCTAATTAAAATTCACAAAATTAATTAAGTATTTAATTAAAAATGAAAAAGCACGAATTTCTTTTTTGTCATGTTTAAAACACTTGGCCTGACCAGCCCTTGAAGTCTCTTGCGGTTTCTAGCAGTCGCCTTATACACCTTATTTTTTTATTCGTTTTAATAAAATTAAGGGTGAGTTCCACCCATGAAACTGAACAACTTTCCCCAAGAAACCTATGTGCAAAAATGCCAAAAAAGAATGTCGACCTCCCATACTATTATCGTCAGCTGATTGGACAGTTTTGTATGGGAGTTCGAAATTTTTTTGTAATTTTTGAACATAGTCTTCTTGGGGAAAGTTATTCAGTTTCATGGGTAGAACTCACCCTTAATTTCATTAAAACAAGTAAAAACTGAGGGTGTATAGTAGTTTGTTATGGGACCACTGGTTTTTTTCCCAGTAGCCCTGTTAATGTAATCTTTGGGGCCTTACCATCAACTCGTAGAATAACATTACTTTAATTTGACTATACAAATTCCCATACAAATTTTGCATAGTAAGATTAAAGTAATATTACTCTAAGAGGTAACAGTAGGGTCCCTGGTCTTGTCACTTTGAGCGATTTCACATATTTAAGCCTTTTTAGTTTCGTGACATTTATACATATTATAATAGCGCGGCTGTCGCGCGACTAAGGGTGAATTCGACCAAACTGGAATAAGGTCTTATACCTAGATTAAGCGCTGAATTTGTATAGACTTATCTCGGAGTAAGTCTTATTCCAGTTTGGTCGAATCCACCCTTAATGTGAAAGCGCTCTAAGCGACACTACTGCGCCCCTAACTAGACTAGTGGCAAAAGCTCCCCCTGTATATTCGTAATTCGTCGCACAAACCGCGTGCGCTGCTGTATTTTTCACTAGCAATTGGCACAGTACACAGAATTACGAATAATCAGGGGGGAGCGTTCATACAATCACGAATTCACGACTATTATCAGGGGGGTGTCACTCCGCAGTTTAGGTAGGTTCGTTTGGCGCGCCTCCGCAGTTTGGCCGCCTAGGCGTATGGCAGTAAGGTTGCCGCGAGCCATAGCACCGAACACCGAGCGCCGAGTCGCAACACTCGTAATCCCTGCGCGCGCGCGTAAACCCAAGCTCTGTCACGTCATTACGTCAAATCGATATCGAGTCAGCGTTGCTTAACGGAATATGAACGCTCGGGTCACACGATAAGTTTCAATTTCGCGTGAAAGTCGTTAGAGAGTGAACCTTCTGTACGGTAGTACTATAAGTTATTCTGTGCTATTATCCCCGAAGGGTTATTCAGAGACTAGGCAATGAGGACAGCAAAAGCAGTCCTCTACCATAGTCCACTTTTTACCAAATAGCCACTGCACATTTGCTCAGCGTAACAGGTGGTAAGCCCATCGCCACTCTATGCTGTTGGAAGTATGTGCAGTCTTTAGTCCGTTAGTCGCCTTTTACGACACCCAAGGGAAGAAAGGGGGTAGTAGTATTCTTTCACCGCTGCGCGACACGGTAACCACTTATCTAAGGGGCTGGGAATACATGTAGGGTACCTGTTTTCAGGTTCATCTGCGACATTTGCAACGCTGCGCTAAAGCGGAAAGACCACCTGACGCGGCACAAGCAGTCGCACAACCCCGAGCGGCCGCACGCCTGCTCCGTCTGCCTCAAAGCCTTCAAGCGCAAGGAGCAACTCACGCTGCACTTCGTCATACACTCCGGCGAGAAGCGGCACGTGTGCAACGAGTGCGGGAAAGGTAATAGATCTCTCTCTCTCTCTATACTAGTTAACGTCGCGTCTTCTTTGTCTGCCTCAAGTCGTTCAAACGCAACGAGCAACTCACGCTGCACTTCGTCATACACTCCGGCGAGAAGCGGCACGTGTGCGGGAATGGTGATAGCTCTCTCTCTCTCTTTAGTTTGTCCTTTTCTGTCTGCTTCAATTTTTTAGTTTTACTTTTGTAATACAAGGAACATGCTGTTCAAAGACAAAGATTTTTCTTTTCGCTTGAAATATGGTACAGGCATGTTCGCCTCTCTTTACTAGGAACATCTAACTCTGTCTTTCATGTTTAACGTTTGCTTTCCAATCACAACGATACATGAATCTAGGTCGCATTTTAATGTTTATACTAAGGCAAAGATGGTATATTTCACCCTCTCTCTCTCTGTACTAAGTAGAGTATAACATTCACGCCTTTTTTTGACAGCAAGGCGGCTTGAAGGCGTACAAATATAAAGTAGAACTGACGCTGCACCTCATCATGTCATCGTTCATAATGCATAACACTTACATAAATAAATACTACTCACAAAAACGACCCTTATAAGGAGAATATTATAAAACACCGTTTGTCTGTAGGCTTTTACCGCAAGGACCACCTGCGCAAGCACACGCGCTCGCACATCGCGCGGCGCGTGAAGGCCGAGCTGTCGCAGCAGGCGCCCCCCGCCGCGTCCTGACCCGCCCCCGCCCCCACCGCCGCCCCCGAAGAGCCCGATGACAAGAACGACCTGCTCACGCTCATCGCGGCCGCTAAAGACGCCTTTTAACCCTTTAGCTGTTATTAGCAATATAGATGCCACCATAATTTGAACCTTATTCAGTTATAATAGGATGGAACACAAATTATTATTATTTTATTAGCCCATATTGACCCACTGCAAAGGCAAAGGCCTCCCTCCAGTTTTCGCGGTCTTTTGCGTGTGTTAAACACAAATAAAAAATATTTAATGCTGTACCAGGGTTAATACACCGATGGATTGGTAACTTCACTTGTTAATCTTCATCCGGCCGCTCTTGTAACTACTATTAGAGCTCGGTAGAAGCAGCGCCATCTAGTGCAACAAAAAGTAACTAACTTTTTTTTTGTAATTTAGAAAAAATCAGAAACTTTATTTTTATTTTATTTATTTGTATGTTTACCTTCTTAATACGCTGGTGTTATATTTTTCCTCTATTTAAGTGTAATATGGGGTAACAGTAAAATAGGGTATCCATTCCAAATGCTTGCACAATGCGAGAAAGCGTAATGGGCAAAGCGTGAGTGTGGCGCGATATACATAAAGAACAATGTTGTTATGCGTGAATAGATAGTTCGCTTTTAAAATTAAATAAGTATGGAAGTTGAAAACTTTATTCTAAATCTGTGATTGTTTAGTAATTTTTAATTTTATTTAAAGATCTCTTAAGAGGGTTTACGCATTTCGGTTTTCCATACAAACTTCCAAGTCGAAACTTTTAAAAACCAATAAGCCAATTTTGATGAAACTTTGCATGCTAAAGTAAAACACAGAGATCTAAATAGTTTGTTGGAAACATTTTTAAAAAACGTTTATTTAGCTGACATAATGCGATTTAAAGTCCACTATAGAAAGTTTAAAATCGCAATAACTCAGTTAATTAAACGATTTTTTAAAATGTTTTCAACAAACTATTTAGATCCCTGTGTTTTACTTTAGCATGCAAAGGTTCATCAAAATTGGCTTAATGGTTTATAAATGTTTCGACTTGGAAGTTTGTATGGGAAACCGAAATGCGTAAACCCTCTTAACACATTGAATTCAACATGATTAATTTCTTGTAGTTTGGGTGCTTTATTTATAGTGAAATTGAGTTAAACATTACTTAAATATTTGGCTATTGCTAAATCAACTTCATTTACTTTTACTTTTCACTCTTTAATTAAGTAGGTACACATTGTGTGGCCGACATTTTCATAACTTTAAAAAATGTTTTTTAGATATATTTTTGAAAATATCGAATTTTTAAACGTTGTTTTACGGACTAAAATAATATTGTCAATACATTTTCTGCTAAATAGCAAACTGAAACATTAACATACCATAAAGGACTGTAGAATACAAAATAATTTGTGGCATATAAAATATTACCTAAGTTAAATATATTGTAATTGTGATATTTGAGATTAATTTAATTTCGACGACTGTTTTATATTTTTTACTGTGATGAAATGTAAAAGGATCAAAGTTATGATGTTATACAAATATTTACTTGTTGGCTACGTTTGAGAGAAATTGTTTTCGGCCCATATCTTTGTATTATTTATGTATTGTTGGAGTATGTTTTAAGGAAAAAAATATACTTTGTTTATTAGATTACAATGACTAAAAAGTATGTATAACTATGTATAGTTTTTAAACTTAGGCGTAAGTGTAGATGTTATAATGTATAGTTATCTATAAAGTTGTTTACTTATTATTGGTATTTCTGGAATAGATAAAATGTTAGGTACTTAACAAAATATTTTTATAATAACATTACGAACAAAACATTTAGAAATAATGTTCCGAAGTGGAGCCTTGTAAAAAGTACAAAAACTATTTGAACATCACTACTTATGTTATTGATGAGTCAGTATAGTTAAAAATGTGTAAGCAAAATTTTATCGTTCATTGGTAAATTGACCAATTTGATTTTCTTAGCTTTTCGTAGTATGAATAAGATTGATAGGTATCTCAGAATGACTTAAGATTAATCTGCCTTACATAATAATAATAATTGTATAACATAGGTTTACTACGATAATTTCATAATATTGCCAACCCCTGTAAAAGTTAACGATTAGACTTTCATTTAAAAGCAAAAACTTCTGTAAATGTATTGAAAAAATAATAATAAGTGTATATAAGTATGTATAAACATATCTGAAAATTTAAAACGAAACATATTAATTGATAATTTTGTTTGTTTCGTTAACTGTTATCAATGTAAGTGTCCCGTCAATATTTATGTAAATAATTGATATTGGTTATTCAAGTACTCAGTTATAATATTAAATTTTTGTTGATTGTGTTAGCGAAAGTTCTAAATACGCTAATGAAATTATTTTTACTACTATTTTGTATTAGAAATTCTACACGGCATTTGTGTGAATTTCACTATAACCCATTTAGTGCAGTTCTTATGTACAAATTATTTAATACATAAACTTCAAAAACAAATATCTACAAGATTCGCTGTAATAGAAAATCGTGCTTCCGTTATTTTTGATCTCGTGCTTTTAAACTAATTAAAAGTCAGCATTACAAAGACATTTGTTTTCATTTTCAACAAAACTTCATTACGTAGACAGTACGGTACTACAGAAAATAGCTCGATTTTGACTGGTTATCACTGCCGCTACATCTTCAATCATAATAGGTACAGTTGGCCTCAAAAGTAGCTTAACAGTTTACCTAGTACCATGTCATACCAATAACTGCGCCCATACATAATGGTTGCACGAGCGAGTTGGTGTCAAATGATACTAAAGTGTCTTATTTATTCAAACGTCCAAGTCATTCAGTGCAAAATACTTTATTAAATTGAAAACATTTTTATGTCAATACAATAAATTCGAACTGACACGCAAAATCACAACAAGTATTTCAGTAAAGACGAACTGGAGGAACTTTATAATAAAATTTGTTTATTACTAAATACATACTTAATATAAATTTTTGGTACATGGCACAAATCCGTGTCGTACTTAATTATATAAACCTGCATTTTCTTTCAAAACACTCTAGGAATCTTAATATTATTTTTATTCTTAAATTCTAAATAAAGATATGTACATCCCAAAAGATTTTATAACATATTTGAGATCTTTTTTGTACGTTTGTGGTTGTTAGATAACTAAAGCATTACGAAATAGTTGGACCCCATCAAAATGTCATTATATTGTTCAACTCTAAAATTATAATAGGGTTGTTTAAGTTTGAATCTGGTCTCCAATGTATTAATTATATGTACGTATAAATATAACAATTAAACGTTTGTCTAGGATTTAATTAAATCTGTTATGGGCGTAGGACGGACATATCCGTATTATTAAAACGTACTGACCTATTTTAGCTATTAATATTATTATTCAAATATTTAAATAAAAAACACATTATTCAATTATTTATATAAACAAACACTACTAATAGCTAAAACTATAATACAATATGCTTTGCTTTTTTATGAAATATGTAGAATATAATAGAATTCATGAAAGGTAGTCAAGAGTTCGATTTAACCCTATAAAAGGCAGAATACATTTGAATATTTCAATGATTTACAATCATATATTATATCAATTACCAAAATCTTAGGGTTAGGAATGTTCACCCCACTGCCTGTAAAAAGTAATGTCCTACATATTTTACAATTTATTTGAATCGAATAGCACATCATGAAATAATATTATCGTTTTTCATTTATATATATATTTTACGCAGATATTTGAAATTGACAAATCGGTATATTATTATTTAACAGTATAAATATAAGTTCACAATAATTTATTGTATTTTTAATCAATATTTTTGCGGATAATGTTGAATAAACAACATTTTCTGAAAGTATAATTAAAGGCATGATAGGAGTAAAACTGGAGCGATAATCGTATGGGGCCATAATTAGGCGGTAAAACGGAAAAATTGGCTGTTTTCTTATTAGCTGTTATTCAAAATATATTAGATATTTCGCATTGAAATTTTCAATGTGTATTACAGAGCGTATGTGTGAGGGGATGAATATAAATGCACATTACGACCGTGTTTTACAATAATAATTCCTATAAAAACATAAACACATAACCTTTTCGATTTCTTGACTGATTTGGGTTTTTAAAAACTAAACATTTTTATTTACTTTTTGATAAAAATGTGAATGGCGCTTACGAATTACCGCGGACCCCTCCCCGCGCAACATCCAAATTTTCGCTGACCGCCTAACCCCCCTTAATGTAAATTTGGCATGTGGCCTAGACTATAGCCTCGTTTGTAGATGATGGCACCATATAGATCTCCATTCCATTCCATATCCAACATCGGTAGACTTGAACTCCGATACTAAAAAGCTTTTGAAATATTTATCACATGAAAACTATCACTTCCTCATTTTAATTATTACATACATGTGACTGACAGAATAAGAAAATCATTTCTTTTACTTGGAATTACTTAAAAAATAAATGGGCTGCCTAATTAAAATAGCAAATATATTTCATTCAATTGTTATTTTTTTATACCACTAAGTGGCAATCTTGTATACGACCTGTCTGCCTGCAACACCAGAGGTATCTAGTTGGTTTACTCTGTCCGCCTGTTTCTAGAACGAATTTGAAGAGTAATTCAGCAGTTGCTCGTCTTTCGAAAAATTATAATAGGTTGAGTCTCTCCATCGATATCTTCAGTGACAGCCTCAGATCTTATAAGTCTGAGGTAGTCCGAGCATTATGTGGCTAGGATATCATAGCTGACTTCTTTTTGTTTTTGTAGTTTTACTTTGATTGGGTATTTTTAGTTTAGTTTTGCTTTTGTGTTGTCAGATGTACCGTCACTTTAATTTTAATTATTATTTTTAATCGCACGCTGTGGCATCTAAAAACAGTGCTTTTAGATTATTTGTATTGTGTCCTTTTAAATCTGCATGTATTATTGTAACTGTAACTGATTGTCCTTAAACAATAAATAAATAAATAAATCTAACTCTCAAAACTCCATGCTATACTAAATTGAGAATACTTTTCGACTTTGAGATTCTGTGGTACATACATACGCCACAAAATGTCAAATTTCGTCAATAAATTTTTAACTTTATAGTTGGGGGGGTATAAAGATCAATTCGTTTAGAGAAATTTGAGTTTGTTTGGGTAAGTTGACATGCTGGTGTGTTTCCATTACGTGTATGTTACTTGGAGTCGTTTTGAGGGTCGATGGTGACGGTCCGCTCCACGCCGTCCTTGTTGGACATCACCATCTGGTACGGCACCTTGATCTGTAGCGGCACCCGCAGTTTGGTGTTTGAGGGCGCCTGAAAAACGTGTACAAAGTAAATAACTATTTATCCATTTTATTACGACCACACGTTAGGTCCTACACACTATTTACTTAATAATATATTTTTACTAGTGGCCTCTCGCGGTTTCACCCGCGTGGTTCCCGTTCCTGTGGGAATATTGGGATAAAAAGTATCCTATGTGTTAATCCAGGTTATAAACTATCTGTATGCCGAATTTCATCCAAATCCATTCAGTAGTTTTTACGTGAAAGAGTAACACACATACACACTCACAAACTTTCGCCCTTATAATATTAGTGTGATTCGTAGGATATATTAGTAGGTAGTAGGATTATAAACAATATGGTAAATAAATTTACTAAACAGTAAACTTCTTGATATGTGAATAAATATGAAAATAAACAATTCACATTATTGAGGTTATACAGTAAAGAAAATATCTGCTACACGATAAGGTGCACATTTCGTTGAGATAATTCAAAAACGACTCGCGGCATAAATGTGCACCTTATCGTCTAGCAGATAAGTTTCAATACTGTATTGCAACTTCAAAAAGTGCGAGCAGCGGCGTCGCATCGCTTTCTGGTATTAACTGACCCTAAAGTGACGGCAAAGCAATATGGGTGATAGAGCCTAGCTGCGTTGCAGCACAAATTGACTACTTGACAGTTTTTGAAAAAGTATTTAAAAAGTTATAAACGCTTATTTTATACACCGTACAATATTTTCTTACTCGAAAAAACCTTTATTTAACAGAAAAAACATATTTTTCTTTATTTATTTCAAATTTCGTGCGAAAACGGTTGGTCACGTGATATTTGGCTCTGTGACGTCACATTTCAATAAATATAGAAACATAATTGAAACCTGACAGATAGTTTTTGATAATTTTGTGAAATGTGACGTCACATGAAGCTCAATCATGGCCGCCTCTTGCCGCCCGTGTTCCGGGTCTTGTAATCCACAGATAAAAAATCGCAAATTTATTATGTAAAAATAAAATATTTACAAATTATCTTAATAAAAAAAAACTATTGGATAATTATTATCGTTAAATCATAAACTACCATTTCATATTTTATTGTTACAACCGTCAAATAGCCAATTCCTACTCCTTCCTCAAGGCCGGCAACGCATCTGTGACTCCTCTGGTTTTGCGGGTGTCCCTGGGCGGCGGTGATTACTCTCTATTGATGACTCGGCTGCTGGCTCGTTTGCCTCCTTATGACATACACTTCCGGACACATTTATCAGTTTTTACACAGTTTTGAAGCTGATTTATTAGCCATCTTTTTCATATACTTTTTTTTTAAATTTCGAATTCGGAACTTAAAGAAACAAAAGAAAATTGGAGCCTGTTCATCGTTTTCAAGAATCCAAGGCATGTGAAGAATTTGTTTATAACGCGAGTTGGATTTTTAAAATTAAAGGAGGACCGACACTTTAGCCTATATGACCAATAACATTAAGCGATATGTCGTTAGAAAGGTTTTTTTTTATTCTACAACTTTTACTATGGCGGCAAGTCTCGAATCGCTGTGGGAAAAAAGCTATGGCTAAACAAAACAGTGCGAGTTGAAACACAACTAGCTACGGTTTTCGTGGATAAGCGACGGACTAAAGACTGCACATACTTCTAACAACACAGAGCGGCGATGGGCTCACCACCTGTCACGCTGAGCACATGTGCAGTCGCTATTTGGTGAAAAGTGGACCATGGTAGAGGGGACTGCTTTTGCTGTCCTCACTGCCTTTGTCCGGTGGTTTTCATTGGACATTGGTGTTGACATCTCCGGTACTAGTCTGGATAACTAGTAGAGACGGCCTCCTAGATGCCGTAGGTCTCCGGTCCAGCCAGCCGCGTAGGACGTGGGAACTGGCTAGGCTCCCGGATGGGTTCCGAGAAGTGAGTGTGCTTACTACTCCGCTACCAAGGTGGACACTTGGGAGTCGACTTTAGAGTCGACGACCCTAGCAGTGGCAACTGCGAGTTGTGCCCTTCGTGCAACGAGAAGTGAGCGAGCTCGACAGCTCCGGCTACCTATCTGGACAATAGGCAGTGAACTACACGTGTTCACGGGGATACTCTCCCGAGACACTAGTCTTATGAGTACCGAATGAAGAGCGCGCTGCGGCGGGCACTAATTTGGCGTCAAGACCTAACGTTGGTGGTCTCCTGCGCGAGTGTCTACTGGCGCAGGGACGTCTGGCACTTCTTGCATAACCTAACGGTTGGTCTCGAGGTGCCAGTACAAATAAACTTAGTGAATTAAGGAGAGGGGATGTCCTCACTGCCTGTGGCAACTGCGAGTTGTGCCCTTCGTGCAACGAGAAGTGAGCGAGCTTGACAGCTCCGGTTACCTATCTGGACAATAGGCAGTGAACTACACGTGTTCACGGGGAGACTCTCCCGAGACACTAGTCTTATGAGTACCGAATGAAGAGCGCGCTGCGGCGGGCACTAATTTGGCGTCAAGACCTAACGTTGGTGGTCTCCTGCGCGAGTGTTCTACTGGCGCAGGGACGTCTGGCACTTCTTGCATAACCTAACGGTTGGTCTCGAGGTGCCAGTACAAATAAACTTAGTGAATTAAGGAGAGGGGATGTCCTCACTGCCTAGACTCTGAGTAACCCTTCGGGATAATAGTCATAATTATACTTCTCACTGCTGTGCACAGGCCTTACAAACAACAAAATGTCATCATTATTATTTCAGCCTTTCTCAACCCACTGCTGGGCTATTTATTTTTATTTAGCCATAACTTTTTTCCCACAGCGATTCGAGACTTGGTGCCAAAGCAAAAGTTGTAGAATATAAAAAAAAAACCTTTCGAACGACATATCGCTCAACGTTATATACATTTTTGCCGGTCCTCCTTTTCTAATTAATGGTTTTATAACAAGGATACCGTAAGCTTTGAGTCAATTTTGACCAAAAAAATATGGCCTGAAATTGCCGCCCAAGCTGTAGCACTTCTGCAGGCTGGGCATAGCCAAAGAAATGTGAGTGCAGATCTGAATTTAAGCCGTACTACTGTTGGAAAAGTTTATTAGAGGTTCTTGGAGACTGGCGGCTTTGTTCGTCGTCAAGGAAGACCACGATCACGTGTGACAACTGAAAGGCAAAACCGGTTCATCTTTACGACCAGCTTGAGAAACCGTCACTTGACTAAGTTCAGATACAAAACGCAACTACGCAACTTCCATTGAGTATCTGTGGGTGCCCGAACAGTTCAAAGAAAACTGAAAGAACGTGATATGGTACCTCACAAGCCAGCTAATGGCCCCAAATTAACGCGAGCTCACCCTCAGTTCGCGCGAACTCATTTGCAGTAGACCCAGCAACAATGGAGGCAGGAACTCTTTACTGATGAATCGAAAATACTCTTTATGGTAATGATGGAAGAAAGAAGGTGTACCGAAGACAATCAGAGCGTTTCGCTCAGTGCTGCATACAAGAGAGGGTTGCTTTTGGTGGGTGGCTTATTGCTTATTTTTTACACGTTGTATCCTACTAAAATTATACACGTGAAAATTTGTAAGTATGGATGGATGTTTGTCACTCTTTCACGTAAAAACTACTGAATGGATTTGGATGAAATTCGGCATACAGATAGTTTATAACCTGGATTAACACATAGGATACTTTTTATCCCGATATTCCCACGAGAACGGGCACCACGCGGGTGAAACCGCGAGCGGCCGCTAGTAGAGGTACATTATGTTGGTAGGTGACTTACGTGTATGGTGATCTCGGGCTTGACGCGCGGCCGGTGCGCGGCGATGGGCACCAGGTCGGGCAGCTGCTTCTTCTGCTTGGGCAGCCGCAGGTGCACCTGCGCGTGCTTCTGCAGGTGGTCTTTGCGGTAGAAACCTGATACACATACGTATGTTTAATATACAGGCTGGCAAATTCATCCGACGGTGGACGAAATATTGCGTTTCCCGTTCAGCAGTGTGATATATAGGGTCTAACAATAACAATAAGCGAACGTTTAAGGGGAGCATCTATACATCACACTGAGCATGCTCACCAAATTTGGTCCAAAACTACAGGCTCGTTACCGAGATAATCAACAAAATATCATCATAATTCACCAAAAAATACATTATTTCTAAACCCGTACAGCTGTACTACACGCTCACAAAGATAGCCCAACATGCAAACTAAACTCGGAGCACACTGAGCGTGCGTTATAGTAAAGATACAGCATGTTTCATGATGTGCATTATTTTAATTGATTTAGTTTGTTAGAAAACGTAATTATGAAAAATCACTATAAAACTGGAGCCCATTTTTCGTCATTGTATTCAGAATGATTTATAGATACCGCCCTTGAACGTTCGCTTATTGATTTTGTTGGACGCTGTAAATAGATAGATAATACTTTTATAGCCGCTTACTAAAGGAATACTGCCAACCCCTCTCTTCCCAGGGCCCTGATTCTGTATCGCAATCTATAGATTCCACACCTAAACCTTACCGCGCACAAACGTCAAACGCATGTTTTTGGGAAGATATCGTAACTTTTTAAGGAATTGACGTGGTTTTGAAACAAGGAATCGTTACAGAATAAGGGCCCTGGCTGGCGAGTCGTAAAAGGCAGCGATATATACGTTACACTAGATAGGCCCTTCCGAACACGCACTATATTCCACTCATCTGCGGAGTCGACTCCTCACCTTGCTTTAGTGTGGCTTTGACATTCGCGCGTGCGGAGCGGCGAAAAGAATTCTTTATTTCTTTTCAAAGTATACACCTAGACGTTTCCTACAATTCAGTTGTCAAGTAAGTGAAATTAATTGTTATTCATGTCATTATTATGTAGTTATATCGTATCGTATTATTAAAATAGAAAAGATATTTTTTAATTATTGTTATTGACAATCTATTTGGGACGCCATCTTAATACACACTACGTTGTCTTTGACCGATCTGGCGCTGCGGCGCTGCGATATCTGTCCACAGAATAATATTGTCTGTCTGTTGATTAGACGACATTTAAATGTTTAAGCCACAGATTACTTAATAATTAATTGTGCAAATAGTTAATTAATGTAATCGGACGCCCGCCGGGTGCGGGCGGCGAGAGCGGCGGCGGGGGTTATCGGATACGATGACGTCACGTCACGTCAGTCGAGTGCCGGCGAACTAAGTAGTGTTTTATGCAATTATTAATGTACAATAACTTTGTAAATACTTCTCGTATCGTAGTGAAATAAAAACTATTGGTTTTAAAATAACGACTACTATAATGGTATAAAAATGAACTTTTTTTTCATTTTTCCCAAGTCCATTGATCCCATTGTAAAAACCTACCATCTTATTTGTAAACATTATGGAATGCAATAAAGTATTGATTATTGAGTACCTTTCCCGCAGTGCTGGCAGAAGAAGCTCCTCACACCCGTGTGTATGTGGAGGTGTATCTTGTAGTGGTCCTTGCGCTTGAAAGGCTTGGAGCAGTAGCGGCACACGTACACGCGCTGCGGCACCGGCAGTTGCCGCTCGTCGTCCAGGGCTGCCGCAGGGCTCTCCTCTTCCACGAGCTGGGCAAACAAAGAGAAATCAGCAGACAAATTTTCAATAGATAACGTTAAACAGGCATAATAAGGGGAAGACCGAACGTACGTATCCGTCAGGTTTCAAGATAAAATTTGTTTGTTTATTGAAGTGTGACGTCACAGGGCAAAATGACACGTGACCAACCGTTTTCGCGCGAAATTTGAAATTAATGAAGAAATATATGTTTTTTTTTCTAAAATGCCATCTACCTATCCTAGTAATTTAGTAGAGTAAAAGTACAGACGCCAGCAGATCAACCTACAACAACGTGTCAATTTTGTCAATGAATTTTTAACTTTATCTTTAGGGTAGGTATAAGGGTCAATATCAAATTATTAGACAAATTTTACAGTTTTGGCAGGAGTCGATTATATAATTATTGACCTTACTTAGAAACACTATTTTAGCATTATTTAGTTAAACATTGTTTTATCAACGTCAGACTCTCCAGTGTCGCGCGGCAAAATGCATCGGATACCGTCGAGTGTCGACGCCTTGACCTGCTGACCTCAAGTGACCTGACCTATTTTACTATTTTGCTTATATAACCTATGATTCTCGTCCGTTTTTTATGATTTTTACATTTTTTTAAACCTAGAAACATTGCCTAACCATTAAAATTAAGTAATCACAAATACATACCCTTTTTACTGCATTTTATGGCATTTTATTTTACCATCGGTCAAAAATACTTCAATACACCAACTTTGACGATTCAGAAATCATGTAAAATTTGCACTAAATCACATTATTTTTAGTTACACACCAAGCTTATACACTTATCATAAAACATTTAACACTTTGCACCATACGCATTTGTAAATAAAACTATAGACAGCTCAAAGCGCCATTTTTATTACAAAACTGTTTGTCATTTTCGCGAACACTTACGTTTCAAATTAACAGTGAGAACCTGTAATTGGCTTTCTGACTTTAACTATAAGATTCTACATTGTAACATAGCTGTTGGTTTTCCTATCAATAAATAAATAAATAAATAGTTTTACACTATGCAACAAGATATAAAAGTTCAAGAAAATCACATCAAAACAATCTATACATCTTTCTGTTTAATTTGACATTTTATACTAGTAATTTACTTAGGATAAAACATCTAAACATCTTGTTAACAAACAGTTGCACTGACTGACACTACACAATCTTGTTCACAAATGTGTCACCATTTGTTTTCAACGACCAATACTCACACTTTTTCTATGAAGACGATAGCCAATCATAATTTAGTATTCGAGCGCATAGAACACAGAATCGAATGATGTCAAACACTCTTATTGGTTAAAATAAGTTGAAGGTAGTAGAAAATCAACCATTGACCTTGTCACTGGCGGGACACCCGGCATTCCAGTCGACACTCAACGGTACTTCTTCCTGGGAATGCCGGTATTCCCGCCGACACTCGAGAGGTTAACAGGGAGTTGGACTGCTTCTGCGGCCTTATCGCTTAGTCCCTGACTAACCTTTTGGGGATAATGGTCTATCTAATTACGTTTTAGAGGATGCAGTACCGGTTCCCTCTCAAGAACCAGGATAAGATTTTTGTACTTGGAACCGGGATTTACCGGTAAATTCGGCACTTTCGGTATTTGTTTAAATGTTGCTTGCTAATAATTGAAAGGGCACGAGTGCATGCAGTAAGCATAGGTACTATTAAGTAAACTGTAGAAAATGGACGTATGTATTTATGTAGGTATGTATGTTACCTCTTGTTTCAAGAACTGCGTGGGATTGCTGTTCTCCTTCTTAGCGTCCAGCGGGACGCGCGCGGGCGACTGATCGCCGCCGCTGCACTCGTGGCCCTCAAATTCTTCATTGCTTTGGAAACCTGTAAGCAGGTAAATAAAGTACACCCTGTACACTATCCCTCTGCAAGGCAAAGGCCTCCATGGGACTTCTTGGCGGGAAAGCGTCATGTCTGCAGTTTTGTTTAATTTTCTATAATTTGTGTTTTGTCGAATATTAATGTGAAACAATGATGGATTATTTACTGTTAAGTGTTCGTGAACGTGCATAAGTGTTGGCAAATAAAACAAAACAGTGCAACATCACTTTTCAAATTCTCTCAATAAGTCCGTGCATGTGAGATCTTAATAAAGTCGTGGGACTTTATTATTGAGCTTTATTGAGTCTCGAGGGGTTTGGGGGAATATCATTTACGATTAAACATTTTTTATCACTTATTATCATCTACTTAATGCAAAGAAAATAATTACTATTATATCTTACTTGACACTGGCTAAATGTGTTGATCGCACGAAGCGTTTAAGTAAGAGAAAAAAAAAGTAGATACAAAAAAAGAACACAAGGCTGCTTACCCTGGCTGCAGAGCGAGCACCACACGGTGTATGCGTACTAGAGGTGCACATTGGCGTGCATCTTAAGAGGCCTATTACATCTTGACTGTGATTTTTGAGTAAAATGGCCAATTTTGGCGTTATGTATCTCAGAAACAAAAATACATTAACAATTATGACTTATTGAATAGTGTAGAATAGCTATTGGAATAGTGCGTAGAGGCCTAGCTTTTTGTAAATTTTGCTTAACTTTTTAATTAAACCTAAAATTGCAGAGAAAGATTTTCATAAAGTGCGCGTAGGCAATTTTTTGAGCTCATCGATTGAACTACTGTTCTTAACAAGTGAAATAAAAAAATTATAATGTTATCTCTTATATAGTCGAATAGTGCGTAGCGGCCTCAGAATTTTTAGATATCATTGATTTTATATAGGAAAATCTTATTTGAAACCAAGAAACTTCGAATATCGCTATAAGTTAACTGTGAATATCTCCTATCTACGATAATATTATTGAGAAAATTTTATACCAGAGTAATTGTTACTTCATGAGTAATAAAGATTTTATAATGAATTTATTATCCTATTTCGATAAAAACGATAAATACAACTGCAAAATTACTACAAAATGCGATGCGCCGGCCGTCCGAATTCAACTTATGCTCACAGAATGGAGATTTGTAATATTATGCACAAATTTATTATCCTATTTCGATAAAAACGATAAATATAACTGCAAAATTACTACAAAATGCGAAAATGGGCATTTTACGCAAAAATCACATTCGAGATGTAATAGGCCTCTTAAGGTGCTGCTTGCGCATGAAGCAGCGCCCGCATGTCTATACCAACTTACTATATTGAGAAACACTAACCAATCGAGCGTTTGTCACTTGTTTGAGGGCTGTTGTTTCTGCGCCTAGTCGCAACTGCAGCCACCTTCTGCTGCTGTTTTGGTGTGTAAAGAGTGCTTATTATAAAACTAAAAAAGCACAAAAGAAATCTGCTTACCCTGGCTGCAAAGCGAGCACCACACTGTGTACGCGCGCTGCTTGAGGTGCACATTGGCGTGCACCTTGAGGTGCTGCTTGCGCTTGAAGCGGCGGCCGCACACCACGCACGCGTGCGGGCGAGACGACGCGCACGCAGCGCGCACGCGACGCTCCACCAGTAACTCTGGGCTCTGGCCAAACGATTACAATAGGCTAGTTGACTAAATTTCAAAACCATTTTAAAACGATACCTGTTTACCTATTTTATCCTAAACATACATTATTTAAAAAAAAATTGATCATTTACAATATTTATTTTACGTTTTTATATTCCGCAAAAACGCTTAAGACCGCCATGTTAACATGAATGACGTCACGCCGCCCGTGCCAAACATCTGTTTCGTTCGAGGCATAGAATATAAGTAACTAAAGCATAGAAGCAAATGAGACTCGTATAGTTGTTCTATTTTTTCAAATGGGCCACAAACATTGAAAGAAAAGAGACAAAATAAGATGACAAAACGTCAAATGTCCAATGAAAAAAAAACCGGTCACCATTTAGGATACCGAATTCAAAAGCGACCTATACAAATGTAATTCGAATGGTGACTAAACGGAGTGCCTCAAATGTCATAGCACTTCTTCCATATGCTTTAGTTATTATTCTGAGGTTCGAGGCTTGTTCTATAGAAATGTCACAACAATAAAATGACATTTGGCACGGCGGCGTGACGTCACCGGCTTTTGATTGGCGTTTAATGTCATATGACTAAATGCGTATTAGTGTCGTTTTTTTTAAAAATATTAATAATCTCAATTTTTTATAATAAATATTTAAGATATTTTGTTTCTATAAATCATAATTGATCATTAGAAACGCCAATCCACCCGATTTATTCTTAGTTGACACAAGCCTATTACATTCCATTAACCATGTTGTGTAGCGGTGAAAGAATACTACCACCCCCTTTCTTCCCTTGAGTGTCGCTGTCGTAAAAGGCGACTAACGAACTAAAGACTGCACATACATCCAACAGCATAGAGCGGCGATGGGCTCACCACCAGTCACGCTGATCACATGTGCAGTGGCTATTTGGTGAAAAGTGGACTATGGCAGAGGACGGCTTTCGCTGTCCTCATTGCTTAGTCACCGACTAACCCTACGGGGATAATAGTCGTGATTATATTATGTTATATTAGCCATCACTGTCCCACTGTAGGGCAAAGGCCTCCCCCCATTTCTTCCACTGATTACGGTCCTGAGCCAATTATGTTCAATTTTGGTGTAACACATCAAATTCGTCCCGTCATCTCCTTGGTCTGCCGCGACGATTAACAAAAATAACATTGTCGACTTCTTAGAGAGAAATTGAAGTGTTATTCGGAAAGCACTTAAGCTGTTGGTCCCGGTTGTTGTGGACAGATGGCACTCGTTAAAACCTCCAACCCACATTTGGCATGATAGGTTAAGGCCCAAACTATATACAGTTGTCCATGTAGGAATGCCTGTGCCCATAGTCTCTGCCTACCCCTTGAAACAGGCGTGAGTTTGTATGTGTGATTAGCAGTGATCGGAGTAGGTAGATTGATTTAAGGTCAATGATCTTAAACGTAATATTAATATGGACACGTACACGACAACTCCGTAATTTTTTTGTTAATAAGTTTATCACCGCGATTTATTATATTAAATTATTTGGTATGCAACGTATTAAAATGAGCAAGATCGTTTTATTAACACTTACTACGCCAAGCAGGCGGCATAAGCGACCGGTATATTTATAGTAAAAACTATGGTATTCAAAGACTTTGGCTTATCTATGTTATGCTATCTATGAACATTTATGATGCAAGTACATAAATAAATCTACCTACTCCGATCATCAAGGTGATGAGGTCGCTACTCACGATAGGAATGATGTAGTCCGTCTCGAGCTGGCCGTCGTCCGGCTGCTCGGTGCCGACCTGCTTCAGGTGCACCTGGATGCACACCCGCATGTGCTCGTTTAATTGCTCCTGTTTGTGGAACTCTGCGGACAAGGGCATACTTTGACTTTAAATTCATATCGACAAAATTGTCTTCAAAGTTGGCCCATCTAAAGGGAAGAAGAGCAGTAGGACGAAACGTCAGGACTAATAAATGAAACTCTAAAATGTAAATAAACGCGAATTTTATCCGTAAAAACTGTTTCATTTCAACTTATAAAATACAAGTTGACTTGTACCCCGTGACAAATTTCCACACATTTTCTACCATAAGTACAACCTTGTCCTGACAATTGGCCATTTGACAGTTGTAACAATAAAATATGAAATATGTCGGATATGGTCGTTTATAATTTAACAATAATTATCCAACAGTTTTTTTAATTAAGATAATTTGTAAATATTTTAATTCTACAAAATATTTTTTTTATCTGTGGATTACAAGACCCGAAACACGGGCGGCCATGATCGAGCTTCGTGTGACGTCACATTTCATAAAAATAACAAAAACTATCTGTCAGGTTTCAAAATAAAATTTCTTTGTTTATTGAAGTGTGAGGTCACAGGGCAAAATGTCACGTGACCAACCGTTTTCGCGCGTTTGAAATTAATGAAGATAAATATGTATTTTTTCTACTACTAAAGCTTTTTCGAGAAAAAAAATATTGTAAGAGGTATATAATAAGCATTTATAGTTTTTAAAATACTTTTCCGAAAACTGTCAAGTACCTAGCCAATTACAAAAAAGAATTAGCGGTTCGAGAGAAATGTGTAAACAAAATTTTGTTAATTGATTTTTATTTATATGTACGAGTAGTATAGATAGATTCTGCAAAATTTATTTGTCTCTGTTTAATAAAAGTTGAAATTTCAGTTAGGTTAAAACAAATTTAAGAAAATAAAACCCTTTGTGCAGGTGATATAAGTCTTTTTCTTGTTTTTTTACAATCAATCTTGTTTTCCAGTATTGTTAACCAATTCAAATTACGAAGCTCTATAACCAAACTTTTATTATTAAAAATCAAAATCTTTTATTTCAGTCTATCAAAGTAACTTATCTATACACAATGATTGGAAACATCCTAGTAAACATTCGAAAATGCCTGTTTCAGGGGGCCTCGCTCCTCAAACACACAGTCATACAAAATTAGATAGACAACATTTTATAAATGGGTTTGTTTGTTTGTTACGCTTTCACGCTAATGCCGTTAAACCGATTTTGATAAGTTTTGGAGATAGATGAGGCCCTGGAGACGTTTATAGGCTCCAAAAGAAAACTTAAAGGGGAAAATGTGTGGCTAAACTTTGTCTGAAACTTTTTATTACGAATCATACATAACAACAAAAATCTTTATAGAGGTTGAAATAGGAGTAGTTAAGTTTATAAAGAAAAGCGGAGTAATTAACTAACTAACTAATTAACTCCGCTTTTTGGATGTTAATTATATACTCGTAGTAGGTAAAATTGAAGATGGGGATCTTGAATTTGCGGAGAGGCAGACCCTGTGACCATGTTGTTAATTTTCTTTTTCTTTTTGTGGCTATTCAGCCTTTACTTCATACCTGTATTGAAACAACAACCTGAATTAAATAAAATATGTAACCGTTTCTACGTGAATACTATCTATCGACAAACAGAATTGATTGACAAAATGAACAAAAACGCCAGCGTCGAGATAAGCCGCGGGCAAAAGCTAGTCGGGATTATATAACTACAGGGTTAGCTTTTAGCAAAAAAAAATACGGCAGCCCTACCGACCCCAAATATCAGGTAGCCCCCCCCCCCCCCCCCCCCCACCCCTTGCGAAAAGGACGACGCGCGCGAAACACCCATGATTTTTTTTCCCTTGTTTGTAGGACTATCAGGTAATTTGCTTAATGTCCGAACTATTATAGCTAGATTTAATTTTGTTTAAAGTTTATGAGTAAACTTATAAAAGCATATTGTTTTCTGAGGTTTAAGCGAGCACTACACATTGAAATGAAACACTTTTTTACGGATTAACTCGCGTTTAATTTACTATTTACATAGTTTTTATATTATCCTGACGTTTCGAACCCTTTACAGGGTTCGTGGTCACAGAGATAATTATAAAAGCAATTAATATCATACTAAATAGTTTTTGCTCCTACAATTTATTTATTTACATTAATGCTACAGAAAGTGAAAAAAACAACAATTTTAATTGTGTCCGATGAAAACACGCAAAGGTGTAAAGACCCTTTCACATTCGCACTTACGTAGCATTCTTTTTAAACCAAAACAGGGAAGCACTTTGCTTTTATCTCACCTGATGGTAGGTATGATAACAACGGTGTAAGCGCACTTTACCCTGAATTCTGAACAACTGAGGAACAGGCTTTACATAATTATTTATTGTATCGATTCTAAACTCTAGTTAGACCACAGAGGAGGTCAAGTTAAATTAATTACTTACATATTTGGCCATTGTGCTACAAAATATATATTTCTTTAAATCTCATTTTTAGTACTAAGTAAAAAAAACTATTCGAAAACCATGAGTCAGTTCAGCACGTTTCAATCGAAAATATCTCCCCCTTTTGCTCAATCTAAAAATAAAACGCATTTTGGCCGGCCTAGTACCCCCCGCCGCGGGTTGGCCGTTACACATCCCTTCCGAGAACCCTCCCTCCCTTTTTTACCGTAACCAAATGTGACAGAAAGTGCGCACCCCACATAAAAACCGGTACCTACGAGCCGGCACCCTCCACAAGGGAACAAGTTTGAGGCGCGCTTCGGCCGATTTAAGTTCGGTATGGCCGTTTCAATATTTCGTTATTAGAACTCAGGTTTGATGCCTTGGAAAAAGTACAACAGTGTTATAACTATTGTGTATAGGAGCAGCATTCAAACGATTATAATATGAGCTTAGAAGCTCCCTGCCGAAATTTTAAAAGAATTTAAAAAAGGATAAAAGTAAAAAGTTTTTGTTTAAATAAGCTCTATTCTCACAAGCATTTATTACCGGTTTTAATTGATTTAACCATTTGCATGACTATATTTTATGGACTGACAGTGCACCTATTAAATAGACGTCTATTTAACAGCGATATAATTATACCTTATCGGCTCCGAATCCGAATGCAGTCAGTTTTCCCGGTGGAACATTTGGCAAAATTTACTTTTATTTGCATTGGGGACTCCTGAACATTAGGAAAAAACACTTCAGGAGAGGAACGAATATATTATACGAATGCCATTTACAAAACATCTCGAATTGTACTTACAGTTTTACCCATACATATCGTGTAAATACATCGAGCTTTGAATATTTTACGACACTCGAGTGTAAGACAAGCCACGCGGGACTAGCCTTATTCACCTGACCCTAAAGCTAAAGTCTAGAAGGTTCGATGCGATGTGCGCAAGGTTTAAAATAACCATTGAAGTATTGATAACTAGAGACTTAGGTACCGCGAAACAATTTCTGTTGCGGCTCTTGAACTGCAAACGAACTAGACATTTTTAAGCGAATGCGGTGCGTTTTAGCAGCCCATGGACCGCTATTCAGTGCGTAAAAATTTGCATCGCAGTTTCGTCTCTAGTTATAATACCACATTGAAAATAACACGCGGGGCGGGAGGGTTTCTCCAGAGCTAAACGTAGGTGGAGGGAGTTGTTATCTTGGGGATTTGGCTTCTAAACTTTTGGTTGTATGGAAAGGTAACGAATAATTTAGACTTTTTTGTCGTTATACGTAGACACAGAGACAATGGTAGTCAGAACTCAAACCATTCGTAATGGTCAAGGGGAAAGTACGAGTATATTGACTGTACAAAAAAATAACAATGCATGACAAACACACAATTCATTAAACGAACCCATCTCTTTTCTTGGGTCCATCCAACAGCGGCGAATCGGCGATGGGCTCACCTATCAAACTGAGCATAAAAGTGCAGTTGGGTAAAACGTGACTATGGCAGATGACTGCTTTTGCGGTCCTCATTGCCTGATCTCTAGACTCTAGATTAACCCTTAGGGCAGTGGTTCCTAACCTTTTTAATGTTGGTACCCCTTGATCTATTAGGGATACTGATTTTAGCCCTCCATAAAAAATCTTGCAGAAACTGATCTTAATATCCAAGAGTTATCCGTATTCATAAAATATTACTCAAGTGAATCTATTACTGCAGATAAATTCTAAACCACAAAATTTTTCCTACGCCTTATTGCCCCGCAAAATAACTATTTTACCCCCGCGGGGGTAATTTTTTTTATCCACAACGGGTAAGCGCTTGGCTTTCATCTCACCTGATGGTAAGTGACGATAAGGCCGAAGGTGGAAGCGCGCGAACCCGAAATCCTCAAACACTGCATGAGGAACTGGCTATCTTATCTCAAACTGTCGGAACACAACAATGCTATAAACATCGTTGCTATGGCGACATACTTAGATAAGATGGTGGTAGCTAACCAGGCGGACTTAACAGCCCTACCACCAACCAAACCGAGCACACAAAGATGTACCCCCCGCTGGGAATCGAACCCGGGACCTCGGGGTCTTAAACCGGTGGCTTAGTCACTAGACCACAGAGAGATTAAAACTCAGGCCTTAGGGGATAAAGTCGTGAGTGTTAAAGAAACTATTGTGTTAAACTCTTCCATAAAAAGAAAGAAGAAGAACACCAATCAAGAAAGAAACAAAAGAAGAAATGTAAATGGCCCAACCTCGCCATGTAATGTAGTCCACGTGGGAGGCCTGTGCCCAGCAGTGGGACGTTTATAGGTTGATGATGATGATGATGTTAAACTCTTTACTTACAGGGTAACTTTAACCCGGTCACGCATTCATATAATTTTGGCCGAAGTGCGTGGCGTACTAGCGTTTCCGCAATAGATTGCAACACCATCGGAACAGCACAAACAAATCTGACAGTTTAGGTAAGGAAGGGCATATAATTTTGTAACTTTGTTGCTTGATAATGATAATAAAGTAATTAACGAAAAATAAACTAAACAAATAAAAAAATGTTAGGATGTCATATGCATAAAGTAAGTGGTCACATTGCCAATTGCGAAAAGAAACTAATGTGACTGTAATTTAATTATATATCATGTTTTTGTGTGTACGTAAGTATACACACTTACGTATATTTACACTGAAAGTTTTTCGCTAAGAGTGCCCTAAAGGTATTTTAGTTGTCCCTACTAACCGCACCAAGCCATTATTTAAGAAAAAAATACTATGAATGCAACTGTTTACAGCCATTGAGTTATAATGTACTTACAGGCGGCATTCAATGTAAGTATGCTGTGTGACATTACGATGGCCGATGATTGCTATCGATTTGAGATGATTCGCCATCGGCCCTCCCCCGAGATGGAGGGGAGGGGGGGGGGGGAGGATACACGCCCGACACACGGACCCAACCCCCTTTTAAATTATTCCGACTATATGCTAAACTAGCTTGTATTCGAGGTTCTATGAGGGTTTATTACGACGACTCAATGGAGTCTACCCAAACCTTTTCCGGTATTTATTCGTACGTCCGGTTTAATAGTCCGTATTGCTAAAAATGTCGTGGGTTCGAGTTCCAAATGAGGCAACTTTAAAAGTGCTTTTTTTTCAGTTTCGACAGAACCATAGCATTTTAAACAAGTTTATAGCATAACCGGACACCGGACAGTTAATAAAAGGAACCGTGGGATTACCACTCACTCTTGGATTTTTTTTGACACTTTTTTGACAGTAACTGTCAACGTCAAATTAGACAGAATGGAGCATAGATTATGCGATATTGTGCGATAACAATACATAAGATGAACCACAGAACCGAAATAACCAAACTTGTTCATACTAAAGTAGTCTGTAAGTCTATGAAAACACGGTACAAAGTCAAGTGTGTTTTTGTAGGTGCGGTCTCATGCGACCGCTTGGGGTTTGAGGGGTTAATAAATTTAAGTCACTTGCAAATTAAGGGTTCTTTACATTTTGTAGTAAGTATGTAATTAAATAATAACTAACTAGCTCAACAGAACATGCCGTCGGGGGACTCAACCAATCCATTAACCGCATCTGTGGTCTAGTAACCGTGCAACCGTATCGCGTGGCGGTGAAAGAATACTACCACCCCCTCTCTTCCCTTGATTGTCGTAAAAGGCGACTAACGGACTAAAGACTGCACATACATCTATCAGCATGGAGCGGCGATGGGCTCACCACCTGTCACGATTAGCACATTATGCAGTTGATATTTGGTGAAAAGTGGACTATGGTAGAGAAGTGCTTTTTCAGTCCTCGTTGCCTAGTCTCTGACTAACCCTTCAGGGATAATAGTCGTGATTATATGTATGTGGTCTAGTGGCTAAGACACCGGTCTTAGATCCAGAGGCCCCGGGTGCGATCTCTAGGTCGTTCGGTCAGGGGTATAGGTACATCTTTTTATACTTGGTTTGCTTGAACGTAGTGCTAAGGCTGATTTCACAGTCACGCGTTTGATCAGCGCCGGCCACACGCGCGCGCTTGCAATTACACTAGATAGTAGTTGCGTCTCATAAGAGCCGTTTACACGTATTAAGTTGTCAAGTAGGTAACTTAATTTTAAGTTAATTTTAACTAAATTCTTGCGTGTAAACAGTCACTTATAAGCTCTTTAGTAGCAAGTGGTAATTAAACGATTTAGTGGGCAAGTGAACAAGTAGAATAGATTCGAGTCTATTTTTTGAGTAAGTAACCACCCCTCCCGCACCGCTTGCATTCCCCGGTAGGCGTGGCTTCTACTTAATTGTCATTTAGTTACGTGTGGACGCAACAATTTAGTGAAGTATTTAGTGAAGTCGTGAAGTCTCGTGTGTGACGAGAGCCGGTCTTGCCGCGATGTGTCGCCGCCGTATGCACTAAAGAGTGCTTAAGTAAATACACGTGTAAACGATCGACAACTTAAAATTAAGTTAAAATTAACTTAAAATTTAGTTACCTACTTGACAACTTAATACGTGTAAACGGCCCAATAGTCACGCACGCAGTTGAAACGCGCAACTACTATGTAGTGTCATAGTTGTAAGCTCGCGCGTGTGGCCGGCGCTGATCAAACGCGTGACTGTGAAATCAGCCTTAATGTTTTTAATATATTTTAGCGTTTTAAGCTTTTTAAGCTAAGTGGTTAAGGCAGCCGCCCGGACAGCGGAAGGTGCATGGTTCGATTCCCGCCTAAGGTTGCCGTCTTTTTTTAGTGTTTAAAATTTTACTTAAGTATATTTAAGCGTTAATAAAACACTAAAATATATAAAAAACATTAATCTATAAACGCAGCTTCATCTTAACCGAATGTTTAAATATTTGTAAAAATATTTCTTTCGGATCTCAGAGGCGAAAACTTCTAAGATTTGATGAAGCAATGTTGACTAAAAAACATAAGCATCAACGCACTGACACATTTCGACGGGTGAAAACCAAACCTCGGTAGCCAAGTGGTTAAGGCAGCTGCCCGGAATGCGGAAGGTGCGTGGTTCATTAGGGCCTGTCAAGTACGCCTGGCTAGCTACCACCACCTTAACTGAAGTCTGGCGCCATAACAAGCATAGTTTTGTACCGAAAGTTTAGAGATAAGATAGCCAGTTCCTTAGTGGTTTAGGATTCCGGGTGAAGCGCTTCCACCTACGGCCTCTTACCTTCGGGTAAGATGAAGACCAAGTGCTAAACCGTAATGGATAAAAAATACAATATATTCGCTAAAACGCAAATACTTTCTGAAGAACAACGCTTCATCCCTAGGATACATAATACATACACACATATAATCAACTATTATCCCCAAAGGGTTAGTCAGAGACTAAGCAATGAGGACAGCTAAAGCAGCCCTTTCCATAGTCCACTTTTCACCAAATAGGACAGCTAAAGCAGCCCTTTTCATAGTCCACTTTTCACCAAATAGCACATGCACATGTGCTCAGCGTGACAGGTGGTGAGTCCATCGACGCTCTATGCAGTTGGATGTATGTGTAGTCTTTAGTCCGTTAGTCGCCTTTTACGACACCCAAGGGAAGAGAGGGGGTGGGTATTCCTTCACCGCCACGCGATACGGTTAATATCGCATTGAAATACGATTAATAATTATACTATAGTTTTATGTTTATTTAAGAAATACCATACAATAAATAATATTATACTATAGTTATAAGTTTATTAAGAAATACCTTGGCTTCAATTAAATAAATCTACCTACGCTTGTCTCATAAACAGCGTGTAGTTTTGTCTTCTATAGGTATCTAAATAAACTTTGCGACGTAATATAAGGCAAGCTGACATTAGGTGGCCGACGGGCCGTGGGACTGGCCTAACGACCGGCCGCGTGGGGGGGTAATGACCCGACCTCCCGAGTAATTGGGAAAGGCTTGTGTAGTTGCGTCCCAAGCGGCTCCAGTACAGTCGCCCGCCGGCAGAGCAGTTTTAAGCAGTATTTCGTCATGCATACATTGTACATACATACAGGGACTAACAAAATCAATAAGCGAACATTTACGGGCGGTATCTATACATCATTCTGAATACAATGACAAAAAATGGTATCCAATTTTATAGTGATTTTTCAAAGTTAAGTTTTCTTACAAACTAAATCAATTAAAATAATGCACATCATGAAACATGCTGTATCTTTACTAACACGCACGCAAGCGTCAATAAAAAGATAGTGTGCATGTTCGGCTAGTTTTGAACACGATTAGTCTGAACCAGGTTTTATTAAACTCAGTTTCTATTCGGTACGGTGAAATTGGCCCTTAGTGTGCGAAATTGTTCCTAATAATGTTGATTTTCTTCAATAAATTTTAAACTTATGATCTAGGGAATAAATTTCTCTAACATCGATTAGAGACATTTTACAGGCTTGAGTAGGTTGACCTGCTTGAGTTTGTACATATCCACACTGCTGCTAGCATTTATGGAGATAAAATGTTGAGGGGTTTTGATAGAGAGGCGACTTTGAGATCGAGGCGTCTGCGTCTGTAGCCAGACGGATAAAAGGTCAGGTGGAACGCGAGAAATGTGGTTCAATCCCTACAGTTCCGTTAGACTACTGACGTGAACCCACTCTTACACAGTCACTTAAGATTTCTGGATAATAATGTGTTATAGGCGCATTAATAACAATATTTTAAAAAGGCTGTGTATGTGCCACAAGCGGCAACATATAGTAAGTACGATTCTTTACGATGCCGTAATTACGGCATCCTAGTACAATGTGTATAGAGTGCCACAAGCGGCATTGTATCTCAATCGTTCGGGAACCGTAACATATTTTTTATTTGCCATAATGTTCAGAAGACATAATATTCAAAAGATATTTTTGTATGGAGTTAGATTTCTGTTGTCTAATTAAAAAAATAACCTCGAAATTCAAGACAATCGCTACGCTGCGCTTCCCGATTTTCTTAAATTTCTAACCTATGACGTAACCTACAGGAGTAGGAGAGCTAGTATTTCTGTTGTCTAATAAAAAACTTTACGGCAGATTAGGCGGCGTCACTATAAGGGATGATTTATATTGGAGCGGGCCGTGCACGGGGCCCGGACGGCGCCACTGATTTGAGACGTTGCATACATTTTGTATGAAGCAGGTCATATTACACCGTGCATGGTCCGTCCCGTGCACGGCCCGCTCTACGAGGGCCACACCGAAATGATCGGGAATAGAAAAAACTACAAAGATAACACAATAATATTTACTTTCATTGTTTTTCGAAGTATTCTCCGTGACAATCAATGCACTTTTGCATTCGTTCAAACCAATTATTGTAACAGTAATTCCAGTCTGAAGTAGACATAGTCGAAACGGCCGATTTATAAGCTTGGACTGCCTCTTCTGGACCTGGAAACCGTTGACCACGTAGCAAATCTTTAGTTCTTGGGAATGTAAAGTAATCGTTGGGGCTCAGGTCAGGGCTGTATGGAGGATGGTCCATCAACTCCACGTTTTCCTGATTTAAAAACGCGATCGTTTGCCGAGCGGTGTGGGAACTCGCATTATCGTGGTGAAGGATTATGCGACGGTTCGGATTACTTTTACGAAGTTCTCTTATGACTTCCGGCAAACAAACTATTGTGTACCATTTAGCAGTAACCGTTTTCCGTTCCTGTAAAGGAATTGTAGCCACATGTCCGGTTTTCGATACAAACGAAGCGACCATTTTTTTCGACACGCTACGAGAGCGCACAACTTTTGTTGGTTTGACCTCACCTTCGTAGACCCAAACAGCCGATTGGTGTTTTCTTTCGGGCTCATATGAATAAATCCACGATTCATCACCCGAGACGATATTGTAAACAGCATTTGAGCTCCCTCTATCGAACCGTTGCAGAGAAGACCGACACCAATTAACACGAGCCGACTTTTGTTCTTCGGTCAAGCGATGGGGCACCCAGCGGGAAACTAACTTCCTGACACCCAGTTCATCATGCAATATTATTTGAATGGCTGTCATACCAATGCTGAGGGAAGCCCGTATCTGCTCGTATGTCACATGTCTATCTTCTTGTATTAATTGGCGTACAGCATCGATGTTTTCTTGTGTTACCGCTGTTTTTGGCCGACCAGTAGAAGGAACTGTGGTAAGAGATAAACGTCCTCGACGGAACTCAGAATACCAGCAATATATAGTCGTTTTACTAGGTGCTTCAAGTTCATAAATAGAAACAAGCTCGGCAAGACATTGTTCTTGAGATAAACCTCGGCGAAAGTTGTAAAAATTATCGCACGGAAATGTTCCCGCGTAAGCTCCATTTTCTCACTGACTTCTTAATTTGAAATAGCTACCACTCTTCTTTTATTGAAAATTTTTATTTTTCAAAAATGGAATTAAGTTCGTAAGAATACTAAATTTCAAATACCAAAAAGATTTTAAGTCTAATTTATTCAAAAGTATTCCATTCCCGATCTTTTCGGTGTGGCCCTCGTAATATAAATCATCCCTTATACCGCAAAACTTACGGTTCCCTAACCGATGGAGATACAGTGCCGCTTGTGGCAAGGGAAAGAGATAGGTTGGACGATTTAAAGTGCATAATTTATAAGTAAAATCAAATCAAAAAATCAAAATCAAAATATCTTTGTTGATAACTACTCGTAGTTTTTACAATGTGTGGGCCTCTTCTTTTAAGGTTGAAAAACCCTGTCGTAAAAGAGACCCCTCTCTCATCTGTATGTTATAAGTTTATTAAATAAAAAGATTTTAAATTTGACTTTATTCTAATATTGCGAGTCGCTACCACATTCTGCTGCTGCTGTCTATCGTTTGTACCATGTAAAGGTTTATATTGGACACTACACCACTATTGATCAGTAATACTGGTTGTCAGTTTGTAAGGATTCGTTAGGGTATACACTAGTACAGCTCATTAGGTACTAGAGGAGGGAGCGGCCACGACTCAGTCGCGAGAGCTCACGAGGATAAAACAGTTTCCAAGTAACGGTATCTCCTAACTTGGTCTGGGCAAGATCTTAGTATTGATTTACGACCTAACAATGTATATACCCTGTCAATAATAAACGTCGATCAAAATTACACTTAGGATTAAATTGACGCAGTCTCTATCTGTCGTCTTTAACAAAGACGAGACAGGGTCACTTTAAACCGTGGTCCGTGGTATAACATTTGCCCTATTTTTATAATAAGACGTTAGGACAGGGACACTTTGAAAGTATATAAAATTAGTTGTTTATAAATAGAGCTGGGTGTGTGCCGGCTTATTAAAAGAATACTTTCTACCAATCCATCTCTTTGCATGGGTGTCGTAAAAGGCGACTAACGGACTAAAGACTGCACATATGCGATGGGCTCACCACCTACGTATGTATATATGTATGTATGTATTTATGTAAGTATGAGTAATGGTAATGATTAATGTAACTGCTTGGAAAGTTTAATTGAGAAGGGAGACTTACAGAAAACCGAATATTAAGATAAGATAAAAAAGATATATCTAATATGCCAATCATGACGTCATGATATTTCGGTAAAACAATGTTTTACCCAACGAAATGGGTCTGTTAACAGGAATATACATAATACTCTTACAGACCACGCTATAATTCCACCCTAACAAGAGGGATTTTCGTAGACCCCAACGGAGGAACTATTGGATTTAACTAAAGAACAGACTAGGACTTGTAATACTGCAACGTATGCATACTCTGATATTTGATCCAACCAAACTTAGATACTTTTAAACAAAAGTTAAAAAAACAAAAGAGAAACGTCCCTTCTTTGTTGACTCAGTAAAAAAAAAAGAAACGTCCCTTCTCTCGAGACAAGACCCAAGACCTAATGAAAAAAACAAAAGAGAATTATCCCTCGACGACCTGCTTGGTCATGTTAGCACGCTTGTTCGGACGTTGCGCCTCCCTCGTCTGAGGCCGGGTTCAATAATTGCAAGTCGGGTCAGTTTAGAAATAACGGTTTTTCTAAATTGATGTCAGGTCTGGGTGTTATCTACTTTTATCCGTTATCTATTTAACTATTTAAACAAGTTTCAAAAAAAATTTAACATGCAGCGTAATTGGTATGATGTGAGCGTAGAAAGTTATTTATTATCCCCCTTCTTAAAAACCAAAGTTAAAAAAAAAGAAAGAGAAACATCTCTCTCGAGACCTAACGCAGTACGTACACATAGTACCCACCACACATTCGATTATTCGAATATCCTAATCGATACATCGGCGTAACTCAAAACGGGCGCCTACAAACGCACCGCCGCCGCCCGTGTACTAGGGAAAGGAGGGTTGAATCCGGCCCAGCGACCTTTCGAGACCCCTGGTGCCACGGCGTCCCGTGGGTCTGGGGAGGGGCTTATCCACGGGACTAGATTGGGGACGCTTGGAGATCTAATTTATTTTCGGGTGGAGGGTTACAAGGTTCTGTGGGGACAGGGGATGCCGAACGGTTTTTTGTTACGTGCACGTTTTAGAAGTTGTGTTGTGTGACGAACGCAATTTTGTTGGCACTGACTGATGTTCTACATTATTACACGATGTAAAATATCTTTTGATCAAGAATTGTATAGAATACTTAGGTACCTATATATACCTACAGATTGTATTTAGGTACCTAGTTAAATCGTCATGCTGCACTGCAGTTTAGCATTATTTAAAACATGTAATATTGTCATTTATACAAAAATGAAAAGACGACAATAGTCAAAACTCGTGGCTGTCTCGACATGCCTTTTCAGAAGACTGTAAAACGCTTACAAAAAAACTATTGTAATAAAATGTTATTACCACTTGAAACGCATTAACGGTTATTATTATTATTTATATTAATTTATAAAAAAACACTATGCATTAAGCAAGACTATATATAGCGTAGTTTACATACACAAATTTGTTAATACAACCTAAAAACCTAGAAAACCACATAAACCCATCTAAAAATGAATTATCATTACAAGCAAAAGACTTACCTTTCCCACACTCTGAACAAATCTTATCCTTCTTCATATGCGTCCAACTGTGTATTTTGAGGTGGTCTCTTCGTTTGTACGACTTGTAGCATATTTGGCAGACAAATGGCCTCTCCGCGTGTGGATCCGTGGTCCTTATCTCAGCAGAGTCGGACAGGGAACCGAGCGAGTCGCCGTTGTACTCGCAGTTGTTCAACGACTCTGGATCCTGGAAATAAGCCTTCTATAGATTTTGATAGTCACAGAAGGTCAGCTACCCTATCGGCTAAAAAATATGAATATGGACATGGGCTTCATTTGACATTTGAAGCCCATAATATGCCCATATAAGAACAAAATATGGGCTTCAAATGTCAAATGAAGCCCATGTCCATATCCATATTTTTTAGCCGATACACCCGCAGGTAGGAAACCGTTCTCCAGCGCGCCGAAATGACCCGGCAACTCTTTTATAAAGCGCAAAATTGGAACCTCGGCCATTCGATCCATTCCATCTCGATTCCATCGAGGGAAAGAGACGCCCTGGACATAGGAAAAAACCTGGCTGCTGTACCTATATACGAGAGTGGACCGGGATTAAATCTGTCGATAAATGATTACGCCTCGCAATGGACAGGGAAGAGTTAGGAAAGAGTTAGGGAAGCTAGCGGCTCGCCCGCGACTTCGTCCGCGTGAACACGCCGTATCCCGTGATGAATTTTCAAAATGTTTCTATCGCAAAAACCTTGTCCTAACAATTACGAAAAAAAATAGCCACATAGGTGTAGCCATTTTGAAGTGATGCGCGTACAAACAAACATTTCGGCAATTGATTTTTATTCATATAGATTTATATCTTAATAGGCGAATCTTAATCTCCTGACCACTGTGCAGCGGGTACCAGGAGCACAGAACACATTGTCTGGAGCACAGTTAAGGTAGAGACAGTAGAGAGTAGATAGAAGTCATTATTACTCCTGGTAGATAGTGAGGTCATGAACCTGAAATAGTCATGTGCCACAACATAGTCGATATTTATATAAATCATTAAAAATAACTCTTTTTACTAAAAACTGTTTATAAGAAATTTACAGACGACTCTTTATAAGATCCACTTTAACAACCTTTAGGTATAACGGGTAATTTTGCAACACCTTGTATATTTCTGGCGGTAGGAACAGCCCATGAACCATTCCCATAATACAGAAAAATGAACAGATGTTTCATAAAAAAATCCAAGTAGAATTCACAACAGTAAAAGGAATGTTTTATCCACTTACGGCATTCTACACTTTTTACCAGACACGAAGTGTTAATACGAGCAATGTCAAAGTAAAACAATGACTCTGTGAATAAAGTGGACTGTGACTAGGCCTGGGCGAAACTATAAAGGTTTTACTACGGAACCCTAATAACAATAAGGCTCTATCTCCTTCCAATTTACGATACCGCGGTATCTTGTAACACTGAAGGCTATCTCATGGCGAGGGGGAAATTCCTACGCTGTCCGAATCCGACCCGAATGATGTCATTATGCGTTACGCGACAGCTCATTTGAGTCAGGAGGGCGCAGTCTGCCAGGATACATGTATACTCTGTGGCATTCTGTCGCGCAAAGGAACTCAAGCCCTACCCAAACACGATGCGCGCTAGTTTGCCACTTGTTGAAATTGTTTTTATACCTAGGTTATGAGTATACAACCTTAATTTTTCTTTATACAAAACCAATTAAGGGTGAGTTCCTGTCAAACTTCTTCTTGTTCCTACAAAGCTGTCCGATCAGCTGACGACAATAGTATGGGAGATCGAATTTTTTTTGTCATTTTTGCACATAGGTTTCTGGGGAAAGTTGTTCAGTTTCCTGCGTGGAACTCACCCTTAATTGGTTTTGTATAAAGAAAAATTAAAGTTGTATTCTTATCAGAATTGGGGTGATGAACTGCTAAGACTTTGTAAACAATTTTTTTTTTTTAATTTTAAACCATTTTTTATTTTTTGATATTGAGATAAAAGTAAGTGGTTCTATGTTTTATTAAAGATTAGGAAATGTATACTTAATTATGTTTATTTAAAATCAATATCAGCTCAACTACACTGGCCTGCAAAAATAAGTATCACACTTTTAAAATTTAATTTTTTTCTAAACTATTAGAAGTTAGAGATTTTAAATAAAAAACGTTCTATAGCAATTTTATCAGCTTTCTTTGAAACTATAATAAATTATACAATAGTAACATTTTTAAGTCTTGTGTGTCTTGTTTAACTTGTGTACTTTAATAGTTATTACAATTTTAAAAGTGTGATACTTAGTTTTGCAGGCTAGTGTAGATGGCGTAATAACAGACACAATAGAAATTCTATTGTTAGGAACATCTAGGAGTCTTCGTGACAGACAAGGGGAGGGAGAGGATCTGCTATAGGGACACACGGCGTCAGATCAACCAACCCAAAATTGTCAGATGTCTACAATCAATTTTGAACTTTATTGTTTGGTTTTAAGGATCAATATTCATTTTTTTGACAGAAATTTGACAGTTTAGGCACAGAATAATACACAAGCAGAAAGTTCACTCTATATCAACCTTCGGTGCGCGCCATTACGGGGTACTTATTATGTAGCAAAATAATACATAACGGTAATATGTAAAAGCTAAAACACATACCTCAACGTAATCCATGTCATCGCCTGACCATACTTGTGTCTGATCCTCATCCATGACCTCAATTTTGACGTCCAAAAACTCGTGCTCATCTACCGGATACATGTTTGTCTCCGAGAACAGCTTGCTGTGCGTCTGCAGGTGCTTCTGGAGGTGGTCTTTGCGGTGGAAAGCTACAAATACATTAACATTAAGAGCGATTTCACATATAAACGTTTTTTGCACGACTAGAAGCGCTGCTGTAGAACGCGTGAGCATCCATACATATTCCAGTAGCGCAGCTACAGCAGCGCAACAGATCACAATGGGTCGACGTGCTGCTGCGAGAAGGAGACCTCTGCATAAGGCTGATTTCACAGTCACGCGTTTGCGCCGGCCACACGCGCGCGCTTACAATTATTACACTACATAGTAGTTGCGCGTTTGAACTGCGTGCGTGACTATGAAACGCAACTACTATCTAGTGTAATTGTGACCGCGCGCGTGTGGCCGGCGCCGATCAAACGCGTGACTGTGAAATCAGCCTAAGCGCAACAACCGCGCGCCGCGGCTAGCGATAGCGTGGCTAACAGATAGGGTTGCCACCTTTTTAGAACGAATAAAGTATTTTTTAATTTTGTTCATATTCATATATTTGTTCTTAAAAACGTATTTTTTGTTGCTCTTTGCGACATTTAACAAATATTTTTCTTTTGCGTAAATTGGTATTTTAGCGTTCTTTATTGGTGTCGTAGATTATAAAGTACGCCTACACGAAAAAGAGGGCAATACCTAGTAATATTATTCTGTGACAATACTCTATTTTAGAGTACGCGTGGCAACCCTACTAACAGAAGAGTGAGTGCAGAGCTGCGAGATAGAATAGGCGGATATGGTACAGTCGCGAAAGTTCCCCGGTCGACCACTTTTCGGCGATATTCGCTTGCACACAATCTACGCGCACGCTACAGTTCGTAGGCGCGGTTGGAATGGAGTGCAAGCGTATATCGCCTGACTGTACATGATATGGTATAGTATAATAGTACTTAGTATATACAATGTGATAGGGGTGGTACTTCTAACCCGTTAAGGCTAAGTACTACATCTAAATTCATCGACAAAAAAAATAATATGGGGGGTCCTACCCCCTCCCCTATAATTTATGACCATTTTTACTTTATGCGATATCAAAGGTTTCACACGTCGGAGAAACATGAAAAATATGGCAACCGGTAGCTAATGACACTGGCTAACTAATAAATTACTTTGTTTTGTATGTTTGAGATTATTTAGGTGAAAAAAAATCATTACTTAATTATTTTGTGATTTAAAATCACTTCTTTTTCAGCCTATATTATTTTTTTGTCAATTTAGATGTAGTACTTAGCCTTAACAGGTTAAACGTACCACCCCTATCACATTGTATAGTAGCCCAGTTCGGGGATTATATAAGGTGCTGTTAAATCAACGGCGTATATTTAAAGTACAGGTAATTTACGGCCAAATTAAAATATTTTCCCTAATCATCATCAGCCTACTGACGTCCCACTACTGGGCACAGGCCTCCCACGTGGACAATAGCACGTGGGGATATTGGGCCATAACCCACCACGCTGGCCCAATGCGGGTTGGTGGGTTTTAACGACTGTCATCTTACAACAACCGGGTCCAACAGCTTAACGTGCCTTCCGAAGCACGGAGGAGCTCGAGATGTTTTTAATTTGGTCACCCATCCAGCGACCCGGCATTGAGAAAGTGGCTTAGCGAGCAAGATCGCAAGCCGAACGCGCTAGCCGCTGCGTCATCGAGCTCCTCGATATCTTTTCCCTAATAAACAGTAGTATTTTGTAATTGGTTTAGATTTTAATTTTTTAAACAAAATTATTTATTATTTAATTGGCAAAAACTGCATAAATGCCTCGATTAAATCACTCACACATGCGATTGCATTGTGTAAGTCGTTGCAGTCGTCAGTGTGAGTGAAACGACTTCCACAATGCAGTTGCATGTGTGTGTAAAGGTATCTACAGTATGATGCAGTTTTTGCCAATTAAATAATAAATTATTTGGTTTGAAAAATTAAAATCTAAACCAATGACAAAATACTACTGTTTATTGGGGAAAATATTTTTATTTTGTCGTAAACTACCTGTACTTTAAACATACGCTATTGATTTAATAGCATCTTATATACCTATTAACAAACAGCCTGTATAGGTATATATAGGGCACGCGACTTTAGCCACGCTGCAGTCGCTGTAGCACTAGTATGACAGCAAAGAGACAAATATACTTATAAGAGTTTTTCCCATGTTCTCTTATCAACAACACAGTCATGTTTCAGTTTCAGTTTTCATTGTGCACTTTTAACGAGATATCTAACGCAGTTGACATATTCTGTTGCACTTTGACCGAATTTACTAAGGCAACATTGTTTGTCTTATGTTATTTGTAAATTTAATTTGTATATTATTTGAATGTAAAAAATTTATATGGTATCCATTTCTAATAAATTTCATGTTATTTTTTTTGTTATATTATGTTATGAATGTGATATTTATTGAATGTTTCTAGATTCTGTATTTTTGTAAGTGTTATATTATTAATTTCTATCTGTTATACTATCTCTGCTATCACATTAGGTACCCACCTGTTATGATAGTTGTGTGTGAGTGTTATGCTCAATAAATAAATAAAAAATAAATCTTGTAAAACTCCATTTTAATTCAATCTACCGTACAATACTGAAAGTACTTTAAAAATATATACCACTTGAAATTGGCTTAATACTAAACGCAAAGCCATTAATTAAATTATAATAAAAATACTTATAAAACATATTTACTTACATCTATTACAGAGTGTGCAGACTTGTGACTTGTCAACGTTATGAATGCTTTGGTGGATATTAAGGTGTTCCTTGCGTTTAAAAGCCTTCCCGCACGTCTTACACACATGCGGCCTAACTTCTTGGTGCTCCATCGTGTGCCTCTCTAAATGCTCCTTACGTTTCAGCCTAAAACAACATAATTGAACATTGTGTGACTCATTGCCATACATTTAATTTTGTCAAATTTATGTTTATTGAAATTTAAAAGATGGATAAGTCTCACAAATAAGTTTATAAAGGCATCAGCATTTATTTTCAATAGATAGACTCTAATAATAAGTTAACATAATAGGTACTAGTTTATGCATTAGCTAGTATGAATAATGATATAATGTGAAAATATATTAAATGGTATAACTTATTAATATAAATTGTAATTGAATACCAATTAGTCACCAACTCTAGCATAAAAAACTGTAGAGACCAATGATAATTGCCAATCATCACTTTGTCCTTGTTGTTGTTTGTGTGGATTTTTCCCAAGTATTATTATCGTCCCACAAAATGTTGTTCCACTCACCCAGTGCCACAAATCCCGCACAGGAACCTGTACTCCTTGTTATGCATGCAGAGGTGCAGTTCCAACTTGTCCTTCTCTTCATACCTGGCCGGGCATTCCACACAACAGTACTGAGGCACACCATTCGCCCCCTTCAGAATTATGGCCAACTTGTTCCTAGATATTAAGCTTCTCTTTAGGGCAAACTCCATGAAATTTGGGTCAGTCTCTGATATGTTCACATTTTCTACTGACAAACAAAACCTGGTTGTAGTAAGCATAAAATATAACAGGTGGTGGAGCCAATTTATGAGCAAAACGAAAATGAAAGATAGTTACATACACCTAAATTAAGATTACCTTCTGTATGATCTGTATGAACTTCCATTTTTAAGAGGTGCCGTTGAAATTGAAGTTTCACTTTTGACGTTGAGCGTAAATAAAAACTTTCGTAGGTAAAAGTTTCAACATGCAATCGCAGCGCGCGCTAAACGGTAAAGGATCATCAAAATGGGAGGAAGCTAACGCGATCCCTACCCCTACCCTACCAGCGCACACCGCCGCCGTCGCCCGAGGCCCAAGCTCCCCTCCGCATAGGGGTGACTACCCTTTGTCTGCACATCCCCAACAAGGGGGCCCCACTACAGACCGTTAGAAAGGGTGGGTTTACCTTACCCTTACATTGATTCCAAAGCCGGCTACCTGAGTTCTAACCCAACGGTAAGTCCGATGGAATAATAATTCTGACACAATTCCTTTAGCTAAACGAGAATTTCAGTTAAAAAGTAAACATTCGTAAGTTGTTACCGGTGAAAACTTTTCGAATCACCTCTTTCACTTCTCATAGCCTTAATTGTAAAAAAAACTATTTCCTTTATCTTACTGTTTAACAATGAAAACCCTGTAATTTAAATTCACTCCCACTATGACACACTCATTCAACTACGCAACACAATTTGTCTAAATCACGTCTAAATGAAAACAAAATAATAAGAAAATAACCACAACACGCTACTACTACGGCAGAATACTTTACGCGAATACGCGATTGGGTTTTTGAATTGAATGAAGTTGGTTGGTTGGTTAGATAATTGGTCAAGGGAGAGTGGTGGGGAGAAAAATGAATCAGATGAGTGAATAGAACACACAACTATCCTGCTTGTACATTTCTCCACATTGATACAAAAAGAGCTTTAATGCCATGTAGTAAAGTTAGCTTTACCATCTACAACTTATGAAATCGTTTTCTTCTTTAAAGGAAAATGAGCTTTATCTACTTCTATTATGGATGTTAATCAACAACCAAACGAAATACCGAGTGATGCACCTATTATTTAGGGGATACCAGACTGTTGTAACCAAGGCTCGTTTAGAACTTGTTGTAAACGAGTTTCCACTTGGTTTACAACCGCCGTTGATGATTTCCGTCACAAGCAGTGTTGCCATTTTTAGCAGGATCCTGCTTTTTTAGTATTTTAAGAGTAAAATTTAGGCTACAGCAGGATGTTTAGCATTATTGTAAAATTTAGCATATTTGACACATTTCTGTAAAACGAATTTATGTCCACACAATGTGGTTGCTTAGTTAAAAGTTATGTAGAATCGAGAACAGTAGTAGTGGCAGTAGTAAAGTCTGACCAACGAAACGTGACGCGGTCTATTTTTAAAAGTTTTATTGTGGCAATAATTGTAAGCTAAAGGAATGTTTTGTGTACTTGAATTTATCATTTTGATACTTAACTTATCTTCTTTTATTGTTATCGTCTATTATTTTACATTTCACTCTGAAAAACTAATACAATCGTAAATAATTCTAGGTTAATTCTGTATACTTACTTTTTCCTTTTATTAAAAATTAACTCATTGAGTTATAATGTACTAAGTACGTACTAGAGGAGCTATCCCAAGCAACTTGTTCTATTTTTATAAAAGTTAAAACAAAAGTGCGCTGCAGTGCTAAAATAATAATTTATTGTCTTTCTGAACAATCCAAACATACAGCGCTAGACCGCTTCTTTTCTCGCGATACATGGCCGCCGCTCATGTCTCGGCGATTTCATAAAAGAATTAGCATGTTATATCGATAATTTAGTGCATATTTACAGATAAAAAGTGATTCGTTTAGTTTTCTTTGTATTTTCTGGATTCTTTAAACAGTACCTTAGCACACATGAAGGCATATTTAAAATAGAACACAGAATACACAAGTATTATTGCGTCTAGCGCCTTCCACAGGATAATATAGTTGGAGCGAGCTGGCTCTAACGCGTGTAGCAAATAATCTAGTTGTGACGTCTTCTCTAGTACGTAGTATATTATAACTCAATGAGTTGACTCTCCAACCAATTTTTGTTTATCTTACCTTGAGAAACTTCAAGTACTAGTGAGACAAAACTAAAATATCTCAAAACAATAACTTTGTTCTGAGTAAAATATTGTCAAGAATATTACATCACTTGAACAAAAGGAAGTTTTATCTAGTGAAACGCAATATTTGGAAACAATATCGTCAATTACAGACCATTTTCCAACAAATAAAATTCTTCTATTCTACTTTGTAAGGTGGTTAATATTAAATAAGGTACTTCATTATCACAAATGCTTTTTCAATTATTCTTAAGATTTATTCTTATTTATTGATACTTACTACAAATTATTTGTTTGGTTGGTTGATCTACAGTTTAATATAAAAATACAAGTATCAACAACGTTTTTTCAGAGTATAATGAATGTTGACACCCCAAGAATTTTTGAATTTGCCGCCATTCTTTCGAGTCACGTTTCGTTGGTCAGACTCTAGCAGTGTCCGTAATTTGACAGTTGACAAATTTTGGGGCCATGTGGGAAACATTATGATGGCGACGCTAGTAGCCAAAAATAATTGAAGTATGGGGTTCCAGCAGATTTGCTAAGGCTATGCTGTTGTTGCCCGCTTCAAATGTCGCTTGTGGAAGAATTATCTCTCAATTCAATTTAATAAAAATAAAAACAGAAACAAGTTTACAATTGACCATGTAACAGACTATAATAATGATCGTACAACATTTGAGACATCTATAAAAATCTTCGATCAACAATACGATCGAAGATAAAAATGATTAAAATGATGGATACAAAAACATTATATAAAAATATTTGTGAAGATATTATGGTAACCTATTACGGATTTATTGTTAACTTTATTACTATATTATAAAAGACTTATGTAAAATTCCGTCATTTAATTAGAGTTACTTATAACCATTGTTGCAATCTTTGATTATATAATGTCTAGATAGAGTCTCGACCGCGAGAAAGCGTCCAAAAAAATATCAGCCAACTGTTGGCCGCTAAGCTCAAACCTATCGCTCAGTGCCATTTGTGTCGCCGCAGATGATGCACATCTTTTGCACGCCTTTTAATTTTACTAAAAATGACGGTTTGCGCTATCAGTGTGCAGAAATTATAAAAGTCGACATAAAACAATTAAAACAATCACCTACCATCGGTAAGTAAACATTGAATTATCTTAATGTAGTTTTATCGTCAATTTTGAGCGAAGCGTATTTTGCCGTAATTCGTAGCCCGCCATTTTTCTGTGTTGCCTGCCCTAGGACACGCAAAATTCCCGAGTTAGTATTAAATTAGAATAAATATATATTGAGTAGATGACATTTGAAATGTGCGTATGGTGTATACTGATGATGACTATAAAAGTATGAAATGGTCAACGCTATATAAATATAATAATGTTGAATGTATGTGTAGTCTTTAGTACGTTAGTCGCCTTTTCCAACACCGAAGAGAAGAAAGGGGTTGGTAGTATTATTTTGATGAGCGCATCGCCGCTCTATGCTGTTGGTTGTATGTGCAGTGTTTAGTCCGTTAGTCGCCTTTTACGACACGTAAGGGAAGAGAGGGATTGGTAGTATTATTTTCATGTGCCCTTCGCCGCTCTATGCTGTTGAGTGTATGTGCAGTCTTTAGTCCGTTAGTCGCCTTTTACGACACTGAAGAGGGGGGTTGGTAGTATTATTTTGATGAGCGCATCGCCGCTCTATGCTGTTGGTTGTATGTGTAGAGTTTAGTCCGATAGTCGCCTTTCACGACACCGGAGGGAAGAGAGCGATTGGTAGTATTATTTTGATGAGCTCTTCGCCGCTCTATGTTGTTGAATGTATGTGCAGTCTTTAGTCGGTTAGTCGCCTTTTACTACACTGAAGAGAAGGGAGGGATTGGTAGTATTATTTTGATTAGCCCATCGCCGCTCTTTGCTTATGTTGTAGAATGTATGTGCAGTCTTTAGTCCGTTAGTCGCCTTTTACGACACCGAAGAGAAGAGAGGGGTTGGTAGTATTATTTTGATAAGCCCATCGCCACTCTTTGCTTCTGGTTGTATATGCAGTCTTTAGTCCGTTAGTCGCCTTTTACGACACCGAAGAGAAGAGAGGGGTTGGTAGTATTATTTTGATGAGCCCATCGCCGCTCTATGCTGTAGGTGTATGTGCAGTCTTTAGTCCGTTAGTCGCCTTTACTACACCGAAGAGAAGAGAGGGGTTGGTAGTAATATTATGATGAGCCCATCGCCGCTCTATGCTGTAGGATGTATGTGCAGTCTTTAGTCAGTTAGTCGCCTTTTACTACACCGAACAGAAGAGAGGGGTTGGTAGTATTATTTTGATGAGCCCATCGCCGCTTTATGCTGTAGGATGTGTGTGCAGTCTTTAGTCCGTTAAATTATGTAGTAATTAAAAAAGATGAAGGTGGGTTGATTTATGCCTCATCTGACGTCTATTCTGTTTGCAAAACCACTGAAACAGTTTTTCGTCAGTTTATTAAACAGGACTATGTAATGACAAGCACTAATTATACAAAATTAGTATCCACTGTGATGAAAAAAATTATTGGAGATGTGAATCTTTTTCCAGTAGACACCGATCATATCTGCGGCATGCTTCACCAAGTTAATTTAATAAGATTGATTGTAGAAAAGTACTAGTCAGTGAGGTATTATTATAAATTAAAATTGGACAATGTGAATAGCAACGCAAAATCTAAAAGAAAATTATTCAAAAAACAAATACAGAGGGATGGTCATTGATTTTTTTTAACGTGATACGAATAAATCAAAATACATTGTCAGTGTTTTTTTTCATTGAATATACAGAGGGCCTAGTCAACTGGCAAACGCTCGACCGGTGACAGCGTCAAAATCGCTCATCAAATTCGCTAGGCTACATCGATATCGATAAGCTAAGGGATATAGAACATACAGGCTTGTCTTAGTATTTTTTCGTTTGATGATAATGTAACGCTTAAAGTAAGATTAATAAATAGGTAGTAACCACACCGATCCTTTTGAGTTTTAGTGAATTGAATGTCACTTTACTAAGAAATTCGGGTAGACTCCTTGAGACAATTTGAAAAATGAATCAATCGCTTTTTTGCCGGAAGTTCGCCAGACAAGCACGTTTGTAAATAAGTACTTATAATGATGACGAGTGACTTACCTACCATAATATGATATTACTATGAAACCAAACCCATTTTTCAGCTTATAATATAAATAAATTAAGACTGAAGACCACAAGCAAACGCTTGCTGCCAAGAATTTCTCAAATATTAACAACTTGACGTCCGTCTGTAATGAAATAAGTGATAACACTAAATGTTACAAACCGCGCGGACATTTAAACAGTTTGATCTTAGATGCGAGTACCCACTAGGTAGTGATTAAAACGTTTGCATCTTGTATGAGTACATCGCCTAAAGTAACTCTATGGCGTAGCGGCTAAGGCTTTCGGGTTTAGTTGTCTAACTACAACACCTATCACATTACTTTTCTAATTGATTATTGTCCTAAATAAAATAAAATAAAAAACATTCCAAGTACATGGTTTTGCTAGTTAAATTAAAACTAATTTTAAAATATGCAAACTAGCGAAGCAATGTACTTACTGTTACTTGAAAGGTAATGCTAGAGGTTCAACTAATGCAAAAAGTCCCCGCCCGCGCCGCACCGGTTTGTGATCTTGCCAGTTAGTTACGCAATTTTCACATTACCGAGCTAAAGGATGGGTAACCAAATAAAAAGCGTCTCGAGCTCCTCCGTGCTTCGGAAGGCACGTTAAGCACACTGCGGTTGTATTGGCTCAGGGCTTAAGCCTGATATAGCCCAGTCTGCCTTAGTGCTGTCGTTCATGCGGGAACGTTCAGGACGTTCATAGGATGACGATGAAGACAACATCGCCTTAATATAGGATTGTTTCATTGTTACTTATTTATAGCGGTAGGTACCGAAAATAATTGAAATTAAAAGTCAAATCATTTATTAAATATACGCCTTCACAGACACAATGACATGATCGTGGTCTCTACGCGACAAGTTAAAATATTTATTTATTTTACAATATTTATTTCACTGCCATTCATTATAAGTTGGTTGATAATGTTTCGAAATAAAACATAGGGTTATTTATATGTTTACCAAAAATAATTTTAAAACAATTAATTTTATAAAATCACCCTAGTATGTTGATAATGAATCAAGTACAACTTTAAGCCATGTTTAATGCAGTTTCATTGTTGGATACGACATGTGGTACACATCCCTTCTTTATTGTGAGCCTGATGCAGCATTAAATATTGGTGTTATTATGATTAACCATGCTTTTTGAAGGTATCCAGAATCTCCTAAGAAATTGGAACAATATACTTACTTATAGAAAATTGTCATACATAAAAAGTTAGTAGGTAGTATATATTTACCAAAAATAATTTAAAAACAATTAATTTTATTTATTTATTTTATATTCACAGGTGAATCGACAGTTCTATAAAAAGTATAACACTGAAAATGTGAAACAGCAAACCATTTACAGATTCACACAAATAAAAATGTGATAGTAACATTACAAACTCAAGCAACAATTACAATCGATTACTTCACAATCGCCAAATTGATAATAACTAAACTATTACAGAGTATGCTAGATATGGAACTTAATTTGTATTATATGTATAATAAGCCACCTTATGTTAAGCCACCTATTTAAAGAAAAAACAATATTATAACAAACACAATAGAACCCACCAGATTTAATAATCGGATAATAATAATGCAAGTTTATACATATAATTTTTATTTTCATAAACCTTTGTATGTTGATAATGAATCAAGTACAACTTCAATAGTGAATTGAAGTTGTACTTCCCTCCCCCCTCTCCGCCCCTCAGAGGGCCTAGTCAATTGGCAAACAAATTAAACGCTACGAAATCTTCGCTACGATAAACCGAATGTATGGGATTGACATAAGCAAAAGTTACCTACGACGTAAAATTTACGCTAAAATAGACCTAATTGACAGTTTGACAAGCCAAGAATCGCTAATCTAGCGATCACTCAAACATTGAAGATAAAAATTCACACAAAATGGCGATTGTTTGATCAGCTGATGAAGGAATAGTTGTGTTGTGTTGAAAGTTTTGTTTAAAATGCTCTTTTTTGGGCTATTGTGGACTGCGATAATCAAGTGCTCAGGCGCTAAGGAAGAAATATTTCCCTACGTTACTTGGAGCAAATTAACGAAATCGAGTTTGTTGTACTTGTGAATAGTTCTCGGAGTTCTCGTTTACGAACTTTCAAATATCTAACTAAGGTCTGCCGGGAATTGCGTGCTGATATAGTTGTTGCGATGTGAGTGACCAAATAAATGTGTGTCATGCAACATTTTCCGCAACGAAGAGCAAGTCGCTGCATAACAATTTGTAGGGGCTCTCAAACCATACAAGCATTTGGACCAAATAAATCCACCTAAGTACCTTTAATCATGACAAGAAAGGTCAAGAATAAGACAACAGTAAGGGACTTTTTGTATAAATATTAAATGTAACCTATCCATAATGTCCATTTATCAATTTATAACTTAGATTGCCTATTTGTTTTACAGGTTCCAATGAAGATTTAATTTGCCAGGTAGCTTAGAGTATTAAACCAAGGCTCTAAGTGTAGTAAGGTGTACCTATTGACTATGCCCTATAAATCTTATACAGACAAGCATCTTTCTTAATAGGAAAAGATATCAGTCCTTACGTTCAAACGGTAAGTTTTAATAAATAAATTATTACTTACATAATAAAGGTAAGTATTATGCCTATTATTATATTGGGATTTACCAGGAAATGTCAGTGTTGTTAAAATTGCTAGAATAAAGAGTATTGACATAAAGATAAAACTATTTTATGTGGTTTTGCAGATTTGAGACGACGATTCAAAAATCTTAAATGTTACCACATAATTTGGAGGATGGACTTCCTCAGAATGGTGAACAAACATGGTTATTTGGTAAAAAACAATATCAAGCAATTTGTATAATACATAGGTACTTACCTACTAACTTTTTATCTATGACAATTTTCTATAAGTAAGTATATTGTTCTAATTTCTTAGGAGATTCTGGATACCTTCAAAAAGCATGGTTAATGATAATAACAACAATATTTAATGCTGCATCAGACTCACAAGAAAGGAGGGGTGTGTACCACATGTCATATCCAACAATGAAACTGCATTGAACATGGCTTTGGCATCGTTGAATTTAGTTATTTATATGATTTTTTTTTGTGGAGCTCTAATGTTGACAACGTTTTTATTCTACAAAAAGGAGCAGTCTGTGCCATAAATATATTTATCCATAAAATAGTAATTTGGTTTATTTGATGAGGAAAAATTAAGTATAAAGTTAATTTAGTTCTAAGTTTATTGTGCTTTATTTAAAAAGATTTACTTATGTACAAAAAAACAGTACCTTCGTTGACAACATTTTTATTTTAAGAAAAGGAACAGTGTGCCATAAATATATTTAACCCATAAAATAGTGATTTGGTTTATATGATGGGGAAAAATTAAGTACAAAGTTAATTTAGTTCTAAGTTTATTGTACTTTATTAAAAAGATTTACTTAGGTAGGTACTAAAAAACAGTACCTTCTTATACACACAATTGGCATTTATTTTTATACACATATAGTTTTAATGTCAATAAGAGAAAGTGAAGCCTCATATTTAATAAACTTTGACTCTGAGAGAGTTAGGCAAGAAAATAAGAATATATTAAGAAATACAACATTAATGTTACTATTTACTTGATATTTAATTTTACTTGCAGTAGGTACCTAAAGAAAATGTTTAAGTACCTACTTATATCAATTTCTACTAGTCATAACATTAAGCTATTGAAGTTGTACTTGATTCATTATCAACATACAAAGGTGTATGTATATGTGTATGTGTATGGTGTATATGTATAAACTTGCATTATTATTATCCGATTATTAAATCTGGTGGGTTCTATTGCGTTTGTTATAATATTGTTTTTTCTTTAAATAGGTGGCTTGTTATACATATAATACAAATTAAGTTCCATATCTAGCATTCTCTGTAATAGTTTAGTTATTATCAATTTGGTGATTGTGAAGTAATCGATTGTAATTGTTGCTTGAGTTTGTAATGTTACTATCACATTTTTATTTGTGTGAATCTGTAAATGGTTTGCTGTTTCACATTTTCAGTGTTATACTTTTTATAGAACTGTCGATTCACCTGTGAATATAAAATAAATAAATAAAATTAATTGTTTTTAAATTATTTTTGGTAAATATATACTACCTACTAACTTTTTATGTATGACAATTTTCTATAAGTAAGTATATTGTTCCAATTTCTTAGGAGATTCTGGATACCTTCAAAAAGCATGGTTAATCATAATAACACCAATATTTAATGCTGCATCAGGCTCACAATAAAGAAGGGATGTGTACCACATGTCGTATCCAACAATGAAACTGCATTAAACATGGCTTAAAGTTGTACTTGATTCATTATCAACATACTAGGGTAATTATATAAAATTAATTGTTTTAAAATTATTTTTGGTAAACATATAAATAATCCTATGTTTTATTTCGAAACATTATCAACCAACTCATAATGAATGGCAGTGAAATAAATAATGTAAAATAAATAAATATTTTAACTTGTCGCGTAGAGACCACGATCATGTCATTGTGTCTGTGAAGGCGTATATTTAATAAATGATTTGACTTTTAATTTCAATTATTTTCGGTACCTACCGCTATAAATAAGTAACAATGAAACAATCCTTTAGTAAGGCGATGTTGTCTTCATCGTCATCCTATGAACGTCCTGAACGTTCCCACATGAACGACAGCACTAAGGCAGACTGGGCTATAACAGGCTTAAGCCCTGAGCCAATACAACCGCAGTGTGCTTTACGTGCCTTCCGAAGCACGGAGGAGCTCGAGACGCTTTTTATTTGGTTACCCATCCTTTAGCTCGGTAATGTGAAAGTTGCGTAACTAACTGGCAAGATCACAAACCGGTGCGGCGCGGGCGGGACTTTTTGCATTAGTTGAACCTCTAGCATTACCTTTCAAGTAACAGTAAGTACATTGCTTCGCTAGTTTGCATATTTTAAAATTAGTTTTAATTTAACCAGCAAAACCATGTACTTGGAATGTTTTTTATTTTATTTTATTTAGGACAATAATCAATTAGAAAAGTAATGTGATAGGTGTTGTAGTTAGACAACTAAACCCGAAAGCCTTAGCCGCTCATACAAGATGCAAACGTTTTAATCACTACCTAGTGGGTACTCGCATCTAAGATCAAACTGTTTAAATGTTCGCGCGGTTTGTAACATTTAGTGTTATCACTTATTTCATTACAGACGGACGTCAAGTTGTTAATATTTGAGAAATTCTTGGCAGCAAGCGTTTGCTTGTGGTCTTCAGTCTTAATTTATTTATATTATAAGCTGAAAAATGGGTTTGGTCTCATAGCAATATCATATTATGGTAGGTAAGTCACTCGTCATCATTATAAGTACTTATTTACAAACGTGCTTGTCTGGCGAACTTCCGGCAAAAAAGCGATTGATTCATTTTTCAAATTGTCTCAAGGAGTCTACCCGAATTTCTTAGTAAAGTGACATTCAATTCACTAAAACTCAAAAGGATCGGTGTGGTTACTACCTATTTATTAATCTTACTTTAAGCGTTACATTATCATCAAACGAAAAAATACTAAGACAAGCCTGTATGTTCTATATCCCTTAGCTTATCGATATCGATGTAGCCTAGCGAATTTGATGAGCGATTTTGACGCTGTCACCGGTCGAGCGTTTGCCAGTTGACTAGGCCCTCTGTATATTCAATGAAAAAAAACACTGACAATGTATTTTGATTTATTCGTATCACGTTAAAAAAAATCAATGACCATCCCTCTGTATTTGTTTTTTGAATAATTTTCTTTTAGATTTTGCGTTGCTATTCACATTGTCCAATTTTAATTTATAATAATACCTCACTGACTAGTACTTTTCTACAATCAATCTTATTAAATTAACTTGGTGAAGCATGCCGCAGATATGATCGGTGTCTACTGGAAAAAGATTCACATCTCCAATAATTTTTTTCATCACAGTGGATACTAATTTTGTATAATTAGTGCTTGTCATTACATAGTCCTGTTTAATAAACTGACGAAAAACTGTTTCAGTGGTTTTGCAAACAGAATAGACGTCAGATGAGGCATAAATCAACCCACCTTCATCTTTTTTAATTACTACATAATTTAACGGACTAAAGACTGCACACACATCCTACAGCATAAAGCGGCGATGGGCTCATCAAAATAATACTACCAACCCCTCTCTTCTGTTCGGTGTAGTAAAAGGCGACTAACTGACTAAAGACTGCACATACATCCTACAGCATAGAGCGGCGATGGGCTCATCAAAATATTACTACCAACCCCTCTCTTCTCTTCGGTGTAGTAAAGGCGACTAACGGACTAAAGACTGCACATACACCTACAGCATAGAGCGGCGATGGGCTCATCAAAATAATACTACCAACCCCTCTCTTCTCTTCGGTGTCGTAAAAGACGGACGTCAAGTTGTTAATATTTGAGAAATTCTTAGCAGCAAGCGTTTGCTTGTGGTCTTCAGTCTTAATTTATTTATATTATAAGCTGAAAAATGGGTTTGGTCTCATATCAATATCATATTATGGTAGGTAAGTCACTCGTCATCATTTTAAGTACTTATTTACAAACGTGCTTGCCTGGCGAACTTCCGGCGAAAAAAGCGATTTATTCATTTTTCAAATTGTCTCAAGGAGTTTAGCCGAATTTCTTAGTAAAGTGACATTCAATTCACTAAAACTCAAAAGGATCGGTATGGTTACTACCTATTTATTAATCTTACATAAGCGTTACATTATCATCAAACAAAAAATACTAAGACAAGCCTGTATGTTCTATATCCCCTAGCTTATCGATATCGATGTAGCCTAGCGAATTTGATGAGCGATTTTGACGCTGTCACCGGTCGAGCGTTTGCCAGTTGACTAGGCCCTCAGGTATTCACTGGAGATCGTATAATCGGATGCATATTTACCTAAACTTGATTATTCGCTAACATATTAATTTCATTTAAATTTTTTTATTGGAAATTTGGGTAGGTTGATAATGTTGGTTTATCACAGGAAAGTACATTAATTTCTTCTGATTATAAAGGTCAAACCTATTCCGGAATTTTTATCCGCATATACCTAGGTAAGTATGCATCCCGTTCCTTTCTTGCCACTGTAATACTGATACTTATACATTGCGACTATTTGCAGCGAAACAAACGCGCGTTTGACAGTCGTGCGACTGCATCGCGATTGTATCGCTACTTTTATTAAGGCGGTACAAGGATTTGCGACTGTATCGATGCTGCACCGCGATTGTATCGATGCTGAATCGCGACTGAATCGCATTTGTAGCCCGCCCGTCTTTTCTCTTTTCTTCAATTTTTAATCTTTTCACGGTTCTACCAAATGAATTTGGCAACTTTCTAGGTTATTATAATGTCGGTCGCCTTAGTAACTTCTGTAGATCTCCCGTTCCTGATTCAAACCAGCAAGGAAAGAGGTTGCGACGTCGAATCATAAATTATAAATCATTTATTTGCGGAATATCATGTACAAAACATTAAGATTTAAGACAATGATTTAAGGTATCAGCAATATGATGTAGGCATGCAAATGAATCTCGCACAGTACAAACATTTATGAGCATGAACATTCTTGTTTGTACTAGTCTGGTTGTTTTCTATGTATAAATAAGTATGTAGGTATTTACAAAAAAAAGTTTACATATAGAAACAGAAAATAAAGTAGACAGAAAGCATGCGCAGGCTAGGCTATGAAATGAATCATGTGTAATGATGGGAAATTCCCGAAAATGTTCTTTCAGTGAGAACTTTGCTGCTAAGTTCTCGAGAATATTCTTTTGGGAGAGAATTTAAGATAATTTATAAATTGGATGACTATCTCAATAATCTAATTAAATTAATGGAACTGCGATTGTATTTCTACTTTATTTATAAGTATTTCACATAAAAAATATAAATTATTGTCTTTCCTGAGGTTAAATTCTTCTAAGCGAGAATATTCTCGAGAATATTTCAAAGAAAATTCTCGTAAGTTCTTTTTAAATTTCCTGCAAAGTTTAATAAGTATATCATTTTGGCGATAAAATAGACACATCAGTATTTTCAAACTATCAGCTTTAATAAAGATCTCAAGATTCAACACGGGCGCGGGGAGGGGGCGCGGACATGCTACGCTACTAGCGCAACTAAACAAAACGTTTGTTTATTTTATTTTATTATTCTACAACGGGTAAGCGCTTGGCCTTCAACTGGCCTGATAGTATGTGATAATAAGGCCGAAGGTGGAAGCGCGCTTCACCCGGAATCCTCAACCACTGAGGAACTGGCAATCTTATCTCAAACTGTCGGAACACAACAATGCTATAAATATCGTTGTTATGGCGACAGACTTAGATAAGATGGTGGTAGCTAGCCAGGCGGACTTAACAGCCCTACCACTAACCAAACCGAGCACACAAAGATGTACCCCCCGCTGGGAATCGAACCCGGGACCTCTGGGTCTGAAACCGGTGGCTTAGCCACTTGACCACAGAAGCGGTACATAAAAAAATATTGCGGTGGAAACATAAAATCAATTTTTACTCACAGCTTACCGGCAAAAACGATGTTACTGTGATAACTATAAGCATTATTAGCTTAATAAACTGAGATACCTACTTATTTTATACAATACTGCCATCGTTGTTCAAAACCTCTAAAAGAATACATATTTTTTCCTTAAAATAAGAAAATCTTTGTCCAATTTTAAATTATCTTAAATTCTCCTTGATCTGAGAATATTCTTAATTAAAAGGAAAATTCTAGAATATTACCGATTGGAGAATATTCTCACTTGGAGAATTTTCTCGCGACCCTTCACTAATCATGTGAGTTCTTTGACCCCGGCGCTAGTGCTGTGTCCGCCTGTGTACGTAAATTGGAGGAAGAATATTTGTAAACAATTCGCCCTTAAAATGAGGTACCTTATCATTTAAGAGATTCTTTAGTAATAATAATATCGATTTTGAACATAATCGGATCACAAACCAAGAAATTTAAAATGGCAGTCACTTTTTCTAATTCTATCTTCAGAATCGTGTTTAGAGACCTTTTAGATCCCCAGATATCGATTTTTAACATAATCGGAGCATAAACAAAGAAATTCAAAATGGCAGCCACTTTTTTCAATTCTTTCTTCAGAATCGTGTTTAGAGACCTTTTAGACCCCCAGATATCGATTTTGAACCTAATCGGAGCACAAACCAATAAATTAAAAATGGCAGCCACTTTTTCCAATTCTATATTCAGAATCGTGTTTAGAGACCTATTAGACCCCCAGATATCGATTTCGATCATAATCGGAGCATAAACACAGAAATTCAAAATGGCAGCCAATTTTTCCAATTCTGACCTCGGAATCATGTTTAGAGATCTGTTAGACCCCCAGATATCGATTTTGAACCTAATAGGAGCACAAACCAAGAAATTCAAAATGGTGGCCACTTTTGCCAATTCTATCTTCAGAATCGTGTTTAGAGACCTTTTAGACCCCCAGTTAAGTATTTTGAACTTAATCGAAGCACAAACCAAGAAATTCAAAATGACAGCCACTTTTTTCAATTCTATTTTTAGAATCGTGTTTAGAGACCTTTTAGATCCCCAGATATCGATTTTGAACCTAATCGGAGCACAAACTAATAAATTCAAAATGGCAGCCACTTTTTCCAATTCTTTATTCAGAATCGTGTTTAGAGACCTCATAGACCCCCAGATATCGATTTCGATCATAATCGGAGCATAAATACAGAAAATCAAAGGGCGTCCTGTTTTTTCAATTCTGGCCTCGAAATCATGTTTATAGACTTATTAGACCCCCAGATAATGGTTTTGAACGCAATCGGAGCACAAACCAAGAAATTCAAAATGGCGGCAAAGAAAATAATCCCTACACTCTCATGGACTTACATACTCGTACACTCTACACCAATCGTTTTTATTTCCTCACACACAATATTTTATAATAATAAATACCTACAGTGATTTCAAGGCTTCAAATACCTTACTAATTAATTTAAACTAGCCTGCACTAGCCCGACCTTAAAAATACTCCCATTTCAAGGAGTATTTCTAAGAAACTGGCATCCCCGTCTCACGCACATTACGATAGCAGCGCGTCTATTAGATAGAAACGGTACGCACATTAGCCTATAAAACGCGGCACGTTGACAATCGTGTAAATGCAGCGGAAGGCTCCATCTAGACATTATATAATTAAGAATCAAACGAACTTACCTTGTGAAGTTTGATTCCAATTATGCGAGGGTCTCAACCGAAGACGATTACTTATTACATGCAGCAGTACATGAGATGGTGCTATCTTCTTCACACTTTTAGATATATCCTAAAAAGAAATATCTTATTTCCGTTCCCTGCACTGGCAACCCCGCGTCACGAGACGTCATTATTTCAGAGAATTTTGTGTTATCCTCCACAATTTTTTATTTTATTTTTTTGGGTTGGGAGGGATGGGTTGACGTAATCGTCTTCGGTTGAGACCCTCGCATAATTGGAATCAAACTTCACAAGGTAAGTTCGTTTGATTCTTAATTATACTTCGGGTCTCTACCGAAGACGATTACTTATTACATGCAGATGTTTAGAGCATTGTAATGTTAACACAATAAAAATAAAAAATTATGTCAATTTAAACTTTACAATTATGTAGGTAGTTTTTTATAGGTGCATAAGCCTCCTTTAAACCTTAAAAGATGCATTTAATGGCTATCGATGCATTGGTCGTTTTCTAAACAATGACTTTAACAATTTCATTTATTTATTTGATTATGTATTATTATTTTGTTGTGTAAATACTGCATTGAAAAATTCATTCTGATTTGTACCTAAACATTTCTCCAACAGTATTAACAAATACATTTAAGTGACTCAGCCCACAACAACTCTGCGAAACACCTCCAGACTAGATCTATGAGCAGTGTGAGCAGTAAATGCCGAGCGACTACGTGACTGTGAGCTCCAAATACAGACAAATATCGGTATCGGCATGTCGTCCACTCGTCCACTGTCTTGGAATCCTTTTTCACGTCACTGTCTACCTCAGACCAAATATCTGGTCCGAGCTGTCTACTGTCTACGATTACTTTTTTTTTATTTTTTTATTTGCAACAAATGTTTGTGACCGCCTTTTTATGAGGTTGGCACAGCCAGCAACAAATAACTGGGATTCTTACAAATATTGGACAATCTGATGAGCGGTTGCCAAAATCGGGGCCTGAAGTCTAAACGAAGTCAGTAATTTCAATCACAATCACATAATTTTGTATTGATATATTATTTTTGATTAAACTAATAGACTGCGTTTTTTGAGCAGAAATAATAGAAAATATAGTGTAAGAATCATAAGTGACAAATCAATGATTATGATCTGATTCTAAGGATAGTCCTGGAAATATGGTTTAATTAACATGACATTTGTGTCCCATGTTGAATTGTATTTTTGATTTGGAGCAATAAATCTGAGATAGTGTACACTAAACAAATCTGTGTTAAACACAGTCATTCATGTAAAGTAAATTACTTCCCTTAGATGACAGGTATAGTGGACCTATGCGTATTTAAACAACATAGAACCTTCCTCAAACTTTTTGATTAGAAATGATAACTTTATAACTATCAGCTTTGAAAAGATTTAAGTTATTATTTTTCGAATAAAGCTACCAAGATATTATCAAATACAGTACTGATTTAATGTTACTGATTTTGTTGCAAGAGATGTAAACATATATCTCAAGATGCTCGTAGTAAACCATGTCTGGTCAGCGATTCACTAATAATTTGGCGCCACCTGGATAAGGCAATCTAGAAGTGGATGGCTCGCCTTGAAAGGAAATAAGGTATAACAAATATTATTTAGGGCCGAAGAACATTTTTTCTTGGACAACAAGTTTGGGCCACTTTGTATACAAAGGATGTAAATTCTAATCTAACCACAACAATACCTTTATTCAATTTATATTAAATGTAAGTGGTTTTTTTTTTTATGGCTTGGTCAGGATTTCGTGATGCATTCTGCGTTTGTAAGGGTTTGTAAGGTCAAATTATGGCTTTGCCAATGAACTAATAATATGTGAAAATGCATGGTAGGAGAGTTACCTACTCCGTATCTAAGTATATCCGTATAATGTGTTCACAAGACTGGATGTAGGATGCGAATACAAAAAAGTTTCTGAATCAATTAAGAACTTCTCTTATTCAAACAACTTGGTGTAGGTAGATAATTCAAACCGCAACGGCCGCTGTGCATGCCGTAGTCAATATTCCTGAATTCATCTAAATCCCTTAATATACATTTGTGTATAAAAACAAGTTCTGTTGCTCGGTTTTTTAGTAATGCTTTTGTAAGTGTTTGTGACAAACCCTATGACAAAAAGGTGCTTGTACTCGTAGTTTTATTATTCAATACACACTCGTCATAGTTTTAGCTTATTTTTCGTGCGTAGGTACAAAACATAAACTAAACAATTATTGTAGAAAAATCAAATATTATGCGCAATTGTTCTAGAACCGTTTCCAGTAATTTCGCAAACACAAATAGGCCGAACAGAAGAACATTAATTTAAACCTCAAGCTAAACCTTAACTTTTTCCGATCAGCTTTAATTGCAGTAAATACTTAATTAAAAATAAGCATCTTGAATATCAATTGTTGACAATAGTAGTTGTGATTTAATAATTTAAGGGCAGTTCGATACTTTTAAATATAATTATTTTGAAGCTGCTTTAAATTTTAAGTGAATCTGTGAGATCCTTTACATATTTTTTTTTTTGTAAATTTTTCCTGACCTTTATAATCACAACAAAAGAGAATCAGACGAATCAGTCAAGCCGTTTTCGTGCGCATAGCAACACATTTGACGATTCATTTTCATCTACATAGATTGAGATAGTAAGTAACAGACATTGTTTTGGGGTATAGTTGTTTTGTATAGGTTTGCAAATCCAATGTAAAACATTACGATCCCTAGTGAGCTCACACTTTCTGTCATTCAGTCACAAAAATAGGTCAAGCGACTGCGGGAGCTCTGACTCCAACGTCTCCCTGTCAGATATCCGGCGGAACCTCGGCAGTCCCTCGGCGGTGTGAATGGTGCTGGTGGGCTTGATCGCAGCTCGATAGCTGATTGATGATACTACTACGCGCAGTGGCGCCCCCCCGAGAGTTTAAAGAACCTCGAAGTTGATCACAACTTCAGCCCGGGCATCAGCCCGGGACCCTGTACAGAGCGTTGGATTTTTGTTTTCTTTCCGAATCAAACTTGGTTATGGCATTAGGGGTATCAATATTATTATGCTCAGAAAGTGAAGTTTTAAAACTTTTATTGATATTTACCTCGAACAGAGCTTATTATTATTATTATTCTTATTTCGATTTCCTAATTTAGTTTTGGAGCTTCGAGGCTTACGTACTCGTACATTATTAACCTTTTTTTTTATTATTTTTAATATTATTATTTTATTTTTTTCCATTTATTTAAGTAGGTAAGTAAGTACTTTTTTTTTTTTAATATGAGTAACCCTTTATTTTTTATGAGGTTCTTCTCTGAGAAATTGTAGAATCTATGGGTGTCCAATGAAAGCAGGCTATCGTCGGACTGACCGTCATATACGGGGACAGATCGAAGATCTTAGTGGCGCAGCTGGCACGGGCACAGGCGCTAGCGCTGCAGGCAGCGCGAATGGCCAAGCTTCGTTTCTGCCGCTACTGGTTGAGTCATTGTAAACATCAATGACATAGTTTAAGATGCCTTCACCAAATAATTATTGATAAGTAGACCCGAAGATAACGAAACGTTGAAAACATGTCCACCTCAGGTGGGAATCGAACCCACGTCCTCAACAATGTTGAGACTCTGCTTTGTTCCACAGAGGTCGTGGAAACGTGAAATTGTTAGGGTGAAATAGGTATGGCCTCTCACGGTTTATGTGAAGTAGAAAATCCTCAACACAGTTCAAGTGGAGTTAGAAACCATGAAACGGCTAGCGTAGAGTAAAATAAAGCCTCAACACTGTTAAAATATACTAAGTACATATTCCCAAAGCGGCTTGCGTGAAATAAAATATAGCCTCACTCAACCCTGGTAGAGTGGAGTGAGTATCTTCGACACGGCTTGTGTAGCCGCTGTGTCACGGAGAAAGTCTAATTATTATTCTAATACAATTAATAAGTATATATAATGCTGAGGTGTGACCTGAAAACCGCTTGGCGACTCCTTTGCTTCCAATCCAGAGGGGCTCCTTGGAATTTTCTTTCTTGATGTATCCACCAATTGACAACAACAATATAGCCTCAACACTGTTAAAGTGGAGTGAGTATCTTCGACACGGCTTGCTTGGAGTAAGATATAGCCTCAACACTGCTAAAGTGAAGTAAGTATCCTCAAAACGGCTTGCGTAGAGCCTCAACACTGTTAAAGTGGAGTAGGTATCCTTGACACGGCTTGCGTGGAGCCTCGACACTGTTGAAGTGGAGTAAGTATCCTCGACACGGTTTGCGTGGAGCCTCAACACTGTTAAAGTGAAGTAAGTATCCTCGACACGGCTTGCGTGCAGCCTCAACACTGTTAAAGTGGAGTAAGTATCCTCGACACGGCTAGCGTGGAGCCTCAACACTGTTAAAGTGAAGTAATTATCCTCGACACGGCATGCGTGGAGCCTCAACTCTGTTAAAGTGGAGTAAGTTACCTTGACACGACTTGCGTGGAGTAAAATAGAACCTCAGCACTGTCAAATTGGTGTAAGTAACCTCGATACGGCTTGTATGGAGTAAAATCAAGGACAATCAGTGTCATTGAGTAAAATAAAGCATCAACACAGTTGAGCAGTTATATTATATATCCCCGACACATCATACGTTTAGTAAGTTAAACACTGTAACAGTTATGTCTAAGTGAGTGTTTAGTATTTAAAGAATTTCTTGTTGTAAATGGCTTTTAATTTTGTTACAATCATTATTATAGAACCCAAGAAAAACCAATAAAAATGAGGGTAGATAATTTTAATGATAAATGATCTTAGTTCCTTACAACTATGATACATTCCTTAATAGTTAATTTTACAGGTAAATTAGCGTTATGTTCCAATACCTGCGTGTCGTAATATCGTTGATACAACATTTATCACTATTCACCGACACCGATGATGATAAACGTTTACGTTTTTGAATTAATAATGATTTCTTTACTTTACGAAGAATACCATAATGATCACTGTCTCTCAACTTCAAACATTAACATTTTCCCATCTTATTAAATACAAATTTAATTTCGTTACGAAAAGTACGTGTAATTCCGATAACACAAAAACACGTAATGACGTCTCGTGAGGCGGGGTTGCCAGTGCAGGGAACGGAAATAAGATATTTCTTTTTAGGATATATCTAAAAGTGTGAAGAAGATAGCACCATCTCATGTACTGCTGCATGTAATAAGTAATCGTCTTCGGTAGAGACCCGAAGTATAATCAAAGGTTGCAATAGGATGTTCCCTTTTAGCACTAAATGCCTGCCAATATCTCGACTGTGAGTTTTGCGTAAAATGGCCAACTTTGGCGTTAGTGGATCTCAGAAACAAAAATACATTAACAATTTTGACCTAGTGAATAGCGCTTTTTGTAAATTTTGCTTAACTTTTTATTTAACTCAAAATTGCAGAGAAAGATTTTCATAAAATGGGCGAAGGCACTTTTTTGAGCTCATCGATTGAACTACTGTTTAAAAAAAAAAAATTATCTATTTATATATAGTCGTATAGTGCGTAGCGGCCTCGGAATTTTTAGATATCATGGATTTTATATAGAAAAAAAATCTTATTCTAAACCAAAAAACTTCGAAAATTGCTTTAAGTTAACTGTGCATTTCTCCTATCTACGATAATATTATTGAGCAAAATGTATACCAGAATAATCGTTACTTCATGATGAATAAAGATTTTATAATGAATTTATTAGACGCGTTTTACCTGAAATAAAACGCATATTAAATACTTACCTCATTAGAAGCTTATAATATTGAGATAGGCATATCCGTTTCCCGTCGTATTTTCCTTCTCTTTCTTCCGGTATATCGCTGTCTCTCTCGCTCATCCCACTCAGTGGCGTCACCAGGTGGCGCGGTGGGGGAACCAGGAGATTTCACACACGTGCCCATTTGTTCATCATTGCGTCGAAATATGCATTAAGCACCAGGCGGAAATAAAAACTAAGCTTCTAATGAGGTAAGTATTTAATATGCGTTTTATTTCAGGTAAAACGCGTCTATTAAACACTTGACCGTCATTAGAAGCTTATAATATTGAGACCTGTTTGTTATCGCCTGGTGAAAACGCCAATGTGAGAAATAAATTAAACAATAAGTGCGAGAGAGTTAATCATATGATTATGGTTTAAACAAAAAGTTATAAATTAAGTACTAATTATTTACAATTTAAGTCATGTAAGAAAATAATTGGCCAGTCATTGATGAAAAATCAAATAATTTAGCTTGTAAACCATGTAAACGAACATTATTATTAGGAAATAAATATTGTTTACTATTTGATTTCAATCACTTTAGAGGGTAAAAATAAAAAATGAAAAACTTCGTGACGCCTGAATCAATATTTCACGACAATAAACCTTGTGAAAAGTATTAAGTAACTAATCTCCAATTACCAATAGTTAGTATATCCTCAATGGGTAAATCATATCAATCTAGTTTGTAGATGCTACAACGGAGCAAAACACAACCGGTGTGGCTGTAATATCCATCTAGCTACCACAGTGCATGAAACAGGTGACAGGTGAACCACACGAAGTTTTAAATAAATTAGTTTAGCCATTTTGTACAATATTTATTGATCCTTTTAACCAGTAGCAATTTCTAGCTTGTTTGTCTGTAGTCCCTACAGTCAGTTTTTGACCCAAACTGTCGCCATAATATTACTGCATTGTCCTGAACAAAATAATGTTTGGTGTCCACAGCAAGGTAACAAAGGAGCAATGCGACAATAATATTGCAGTGTTACGAACTAGTTGATTCTAGGTTTGAAATACATTACAAAGGTCTACAGACTAACCCAACTAGCAAAATTTCCTCTTACACACATCCCAAGAGTATAATTTTACCAGTCTTATATAACTCCGATAGACTGCTATAAGTGTGGATTTGGGCGCACTTAATAAGTCTATTTACCCTTAAATATATCTTAAAATGGTCTCGAGAAGTGTATTTCCAATCTTACAAAATTCTTGTTGATGCTTTAATAATACCAAACAGACTTACAAATGATTTACAAAGGCATTCTTTATGGGCATTTACAATTATAATGCACTTACTAATGCTGTTCTAAGGGTGATATTACTTGTAGTGCTCTTTGCGAGCTTTTAGTAAGACATGTAATCACATGTTATCACAGTCCACCGAAAATATTGCCAAGTGCTCGTGAAACTTTTTTTAAATAATAAGATGAGTATTAAAAACGTAAGTATTATCTATTGTCCTGTTTAATTCACTTTCCTACAAAATGTGTTAGTATAATTTCATGTTTATTACGCATTACTAACTGTTATTTAACTGCGAAGTCGATTTTATCGAGTATTTTGAAATAACAATCACAATATTTTTACGGGCCATTTCAACAATGTATCTTTAATAATAAAAAATATTATATTAAAAATGAAAAATATGGAAACGTCGCCATTATCACCAATCATGCCTTATAGTGGTTTTAACAGAACCAATATAAGTGCATTACCATTGTTTAAGGTTTACACCGCACTTCTAAAATCAAATTCAACCACATTTTTAAATCCACGCGGCCATTGCTCATAACCTATAGGGTTCCTTATTAAAGTAAAAGTAGGCTAAAAGACAAACAGGGAAGTTCTTGGCCGATCACCTTTTGACTTTTTTGAATTCTAATTGCAATTTATCTAAGTTTCTAAGACATTTGACGTGCTCGTACTCTTTACTATCTTTTACAATAGTCACTTCTAAGATCGAGTGATCTTACAAAATGCATTCATAAGAGTTTATTAAGAATCAAGGGTAATTAGGCTTATAAAGTGCGCATATAATACTACTGTTCTTACAAATGTTATGTAAAGTAAGCTTATATACATCTTTAAGAATAAGTTATAAGTAACAGAGGATATCTAACAAAACACTTAGTAAAGTCACTTCTAAGATCAAGTAGTCTTACAAAGTGCATGTATAAGTGTTAATTAAGACTCAAGGGCAATTAGGCTTATAAGGTGCGTGTATAATACTATTGTTCTAAATAATATTATATAAAATTTGCTTATATACCTCTGTAAGAATAAGTTATAACGTTATAAGTGTAACAGCCGATATCTAATAAAATACTTAGGAAAGTCACTTTTAAGATTAAATGTACTTACATAGTGCATGTATAAGTGTTAATTAAGAATTAGGCTTACAGAGTGCGTTTATAACACTACTGGTCTTATTGATGTCATTTCTCGTTTTCTGATATACTTCTTAAAGTATTTTTTACAAGTATATATGCTCTTATAGCTTAAATAGACTTATGATATGCCATTATTAGAGTATCTATCTTAATCAGAACGTATATAAAATTTATTTAAGGACATAGCTCTTAAAAGCTTTCGTTTCTAAGGGTATTTTGCTAGCTGGGTAATATTACTAAAACCTGGCAAAAGGAGGTTTTGTTGTTTTTAAATGTTTAATTGAAATTTGATTTTAAAACATGTTTAACTATTACCTCGTCCCTAAGATTTCCATACAATTGTGCGCTGCATAAAGTAGAAACGACAATTTATGGTAGTGTATAGTATTGTAAGAAAGATTTAAAATATTAAGTGTAAATCTGCCAAAAACTGGACTGACTGGACCCATTTGGTACGCGTTCCGCGTGTGGATGGCGCCGCTGCTGCTGCTAACGCCCTTTCTGTACTACTGGACCAAGCACAAGTGCTCATATGGTTTTATAATAACCGGACGCTTGAGTAGAGAAATTTGCTTGTGGTTCCATAACGATATATCATTTAAGCACACCAAATTTCAACGTCATGTCTTGAACCTTGGGGGTTGGCAGGCCTGTGGTTATGTCTACCAGGCGTCTACGTTTCGAATTCCATACTGTGAATGAGGCAGCAAGGGGTACCACAATCAGATAAATTCCTGTTGAGGTGTGCTAGCACCCGGGGGATGAGGGAAGGTGGTGCGAATTTCCAAGCCAGAGGGAAGCGTTCTACTTCAGGCTGAAAGCATTGTGAAACATCGATTCGTAATCATTGAGATAAATCTGCATAGTTTACCCACTACTCGAGCGTTCTTGGATACAACCAGGTGAATTACTGGCCAGGCCCACTTCGCGAATATCGTTTGTGTGAATTCTGGCAGTAGATGCCACTCTAGAGCTTGGCTTTGTCGAGACAGTTCATCTGCATGGCTGTTTAATTTCCCTGGAATGTAATGAATTTTGACCACAATTTGGTTGGTGGTCATTTGTTGGTTGGTTGGCAATTTGGAGGATAAAATAAAATTGTCGCAGGCTTCGTGTTCGATGCTTGTAATTTTAAGACTTAGAACAGCCCGCTTTTCTTTTTGATTGCAGTGCAGCTTTTGTTCGGATGCACTCCACCTTCCCGATAGGGCAGAATTGTTGAGTTGTGACCCCCCAATCCTGAAGCAACGGTTGTCAAAAAGAATGTTGGTGGAGGTATATGTATTGGTGTTTCTGATAATTTTTAGCTACCAATACATTTAACTACATCGTAAGGTAGAGTCTATTTTACCGCCCAATTTCTTCTCTTAGGTATCGTAAAAGGCGACTAACGGACCATAGATTGCACATACATCCAACAGTATAGAGCGGCGATAGGCTCATCACTTGTCACGTACATGTGCAGTTATCATTTGGTGAAACGTAGACTATGGCAGAGGACTGCTTTTGCGGTCCTCATTGCCTGGTCTCGGACTAACCCTTCGGGGATAACAGCCGTGAGTATATGTAGGTATGTATCGACGTTTGTGATTCCTCCATGTATCCTAGTATGTCCTTGCGGAAGACATTGATTTTGGTAAGCGCCCTGCGAGGGCGGTCAAACAGACTTTTTGAAGTTTATGTGGACACCAAAATAAGTAAGTGTTTCTATTACAATGTTGGCATGTCTAGACAGAACCATCTGGTCTTTATGTCTATAAGATAAAAGTCTAAGAAAACATTGCCGTGCTCATCTCAAATGGAAGGCATATAATTTTTAGTAATTCGCCTTTGTAGAACAGACGAAGAAACCATTGTGGGATTTGGCTATAGTCAGATGGTAGTACCTAGGTCTGAGAAAAGTAATTTGTACATCTCGTCTCTTGGCCGTACACAGTCCGGAATTCATATAATAATTTAACGACTTCAGGTTAAAAATTTGGACGGAGTGACCTTTCTTGAGTGCTCTTTGGTACTAAGAACTGGGTTAAAACGAAGTTTGGAAAAACAAAAAAAAAAAATACTGTTTCTAGAAACCTGTTCCTTCATCTGTGTCAGCATTGCAGACATTTTGTCCGATACAAGCGTGTAACAACTGTCGATTGTAACGTTTGGAACCTTGAGCGATGGCTTCAGATAAAACGGTATTCGATACCTTTGTGTTATGATAGAAAACTTGGAGCACCTATTTAGTCCCAACGGTGTCGATAAAGTGCAAATTGACCGGCTCGAAATTTCGGAGCGTCATTGTCTACGTCTTTCGTTACCTCTGTTAGCAGAGAAGATGGACGTTTTTGTCCTGATGGGATCGAAAGTAAGAACAGCCTCCGTTGTTTATATTATAGCTACGATGTGGTTCGTGGCTGGCATAAGTATGTCCTTGCGGAGGACATTGTTTTTATTAAGCGCCCTGCGAGGGCGGTTCATAGCCATGATGTGGTTCGTGGCTGGCATAAGCATGTCCTTACGGAGGACATTGATTTTGGTAAGCGCCCTGCGAGGGCGGTTCATAGCCACGATGTGGTTTGTGGCTGGCATAAGCATGTCCTTGCGGAATACATTGTTTTTGGTAAGCGCCCTGCGAGGGCGGTCCATAGCCACAATGTGGTTCGTGGCTGGCATAAGCATGTCCTTACGGAGGACATTGTTTTTGGTAAGCGCCCTGCGAGAGCGGTTCATAGCCACAATGTGGTTCGTGGCTGGCATAAGCCTGTCCTTGCGGAGGACATTTATTATTTAATTTAATTAAAAACGGTTACATAACCATTTACAACAATTAAACGTATTATTCAAATTCAAATAAAATAAGGGACATTTAGCATAACTTTAACATACATGCATCTTCTCGCAAAAACCGCAAACACTCAAGTAATATTACCATTGATTTTGGTAAGCGCCCTGCGAGGGCGGTTTATAGATACGATATGGTTCGTGCTGGCATAACCGCATAAGCATGCCCTTGCGGAGGACATTTATTTATTAAATTTTATTAAAACGGTTAAATACCAATTACAATAATTAAACATATTATTCAAAATCAAATTAAATTAAATAAGGTACATTTAGCATTATATTAACATATATGCATCTTCTCGCAAAACCGCGAACACTCATGTAATAACCATTGATTTTGGTAAGCGCCCTGCGAGGGCGGGCAGATTATTACCACGATATGGTTCGTGGCTGCCTTGTCCTTGCGAAGGACATTGATTTTGGTAAGCGCCCTGCGAGGGCGGGCAGATTATAGCCACGATATGGTTCGTGGCTGCCATAAGTATGTCCTTGCGGAAGACATAAATTTTGGTAAGCGCCCTGCGAGGGCGGTTCACAGCATGCTGTGCGTGTGTCTGTCCCATGAACCAGAAGAACAACGCGATCGTACACTATAAGAAGTTTGCCCTTGCGAAAGGTAACCGTTTGTTGTTAGTACAGGTTTTGCTTGAGAGGCATTCCCAGTACTAGTATTTAATAACTGGCCAAAAAGTTTTCCAACAAAATAATTTTTTTTTTAAAATGCAACTGTAATCTGTTCAGAATTAAACAAATGTGTGTTTGAAGGTAAAATCTTATTCAAAATAGCAAGCATTAGAGGGTCTTTTACATTTTTATGAGTACCTATCCTCTTTTCGTATATTTATAGTTTCAGTCTACAACCTAATCACCACTGAAAATAAGACCTTTATGAGAGGCATCAGATGTCTGCGACCAACTAGTAAACTGCGCAGACAATTATTAAAAATATCTTTTTAGTTTTAAAATACCAAAAGTTATTGGTTGTGCACCAATTTATCAGAATATTGGTGCTTAAGGCCTAGCTGGCTCTTTTAGTTTACTTTTAAAATCAAAAATCAAATCTAGATCACTACACGGAATATTTAAATTGTTAACTGTTTTAGTCAGTATTGGTAACACCTGCGAGGTGCAACAATCGTTGTAAGATTTCCTCTAACGTCCGATAAAGCAGACACATTGTCGTTATCGTCATGAAAGGCGGGTAGGTACGATGACCATGCTTCTTTGAACGATGACGACTAACTCTAACTCAACCTTCGCCGATGCGATCGGGATTGTTAGAAGGACTAGCTATAGCCGCTTAGCTACAATTCATTTTTCTCATTATCTAATGTAAGCACTAATTATCGGTTTCTTATCTAAAATAAAAAGAAAAAGTGCCTGGAGGGTAGATACCACGTATTAAACACAAAAAACACTTTTAAAAATACTATCTTTACTCGAATGCTTTCTTATCTTAAAAGAAAAGGTGTATCTACATCTCTGGCGGGTAAAATAAAAAGTTTGATATAGAAGATAAGTTTAAATTATAAATTCAGCGAACGGTAACACCGTTAAGTTAAGAAACTATTCTAAGTACTCACGTGTAATAGTAGAAACTCACGAGAACTGTGTTGCAGTTTAAATAAAAATAATTCTATTTCTTTGTCACTTGATCACTATGTAGTGCACAAGTTACGCCGACGGGAAATTTCACGCCAATGATGAACAAATGGGCACGTGTGTGAAATCTCCTGGTTCCCCCACCGCGCCACCTGGTGACGCCACTGAGTGGGATGAGCGAGAGAGACAGCGATATACCGGAAGAAAGAGAAGGAAAATACGACGGGAAACGGATATGCCTATCTCAATATTATAAGCTTCTAATGACGGTCAAGTGTTTAATATCCTATTTCGATAAAAACGATAAATACAACTGCAAAATTACTTCAAAATGCGATGCGCCGGCCGTCCGAACTCAGCTTAACCTCGCAGAGTGGACATTTGTAATATTATGCATGATTTTAGTATCCTATTTCGATAAAAACGATCATTACGACTGCAAAATTGCAACAAAATGCAAAATGGGCATTTTACGCAAAAATCACAGTCGAGATGTAATAGGCCTCTTTTAATGATTGCTGTTACCTACTATAATAATTAGTGTAAAAATCTTTTTCGGCTATTCTATAAATAATTTACTTCATAATTTTCTTCAAAAATTTATATCTTAATGATACCTACCTTGTTAAGGCAGTGGCAACACAGTGGTTTTCAACGCGCGCCCGCAAACCAAGGTCGTGGAAAGGTCAACTAAAATTCGTTGCAAACAACCTACCAAACTGTTTGTTGTAAACGGCTGTTGTAAACGTCGGTTCAAAACAGTCTGGTATCCCCTTACATCCGCCGTCTAGACGAATGGCAACAAGCAAGGAACGCCCCTTTCCCACCAAGTAGGGATGCGCCGATCCGATCCGATTCTTTGAAAGGCCGGATCGGCAGGCATACGATCTAGCAATTTGCGGATCGGATCGAGGTCATATGATTTTTTGCCGGATCGATACAAAACTTGAAAGATCGGATCGCTTGGATCGTCTGCATTAAAACGCAGTATGTTAAAAAAAAATGGATACATACTTAAGTTTATTTGTAACGGACGTGTTCTAACTTTGTTTACATTTTGATTTTGGCAGCAACCTTTGCGGGTAGATTGATATTATAGCTGTTAAATTATTATAAACGAATGTTGTAGGTAGGTTTAGAAGCATAAAATGTGTGTATCCAGTCACATGCATACTTCTTTACAAGGTTTATATGGGTTTACCTTCTAAATATCTAAAATTAATTGTGTCTTATGCTGGATTTACACGGAGCCAATACTTGAGACAATCCAATAAGTCAATCCAGTAAGTAGTGTCTCGATTGACGGTATTGGTTTTAATTGACTTTTCTAACGCCTTCAATGCTGTTGATCACGATATCCTCCTCGCCATCACTTCAAAATTGGGATTCTCAGCCTCGGTGCTAGATTGGTTTTCTTCTTATCTTCGTGGACGCCAACAGGCCGTCCGTGTCGACAAATCTCTCTCCGACTGGTGTGACCTGGTCGCTGGCGTTCCACAAGGCGGGTTTCTTTCTCCTCTACTCTTTTCTATTTTTATTAACTCTATAACATCCCATCTAAGGTGCTCTTACCATCTGTATGCAGACGACCTACAGCTCTATGTTCAGGGGGATGTCACTAACTTGAACCAAGCCATTGCGCGGCTGAACCTCGACCTTGACACTATTTGTAAATGGTCTTCTAATTTTGGTATTGATGTGAACCCAAACAAGTGTCAGGCGATCATCATTGGAAGTTCTCGTCAATTATGTAAATTGGACAATGCGGCGACTACTCCCTTATGGTATGGTGGAAACGTCATACCGTTTCAGCCTGAGGTTAAGAACTTGGGACTTTTCATAGATAGCTCCATGAAGTGGCATAAACAGATTGGTGAAATCTCTCGCCGTGTCATTGGTACTCTACGATCCCTTTACAGATTTAAAAACTTTCTCCCGTCCTGTACCAAGATCATGTTAGCTCAAGCTCTCGTGCTGCCTGCCATTGATTAAGCAGATGTTTGTTTATCTGATGCCTATCAAGACCTCATTAACAAATTAGAACGTCTCCTAAACAGCTGCATTAGATTCATCTACGGTCTTCGCATATATGATCACATCTCCAGTTACCGGAAACAGCTGAAATGGCTTCCCATCCGCGAACGTAGACACCATAGACTGGTCTGTATGCTGTTCAATATTTTTTTTGATCCACGTACTCCACATTACCATAAGTCTAAATTTCAATTCCTAGGGTCTTCTCATTCACTCAATCTTCGTTCTTCCAATAACCTTCTTTTAGAAACTCCTCTACATCATTCCAACTTCGTTTCCGACTCCTTCACCGTTACTGCAATTCGTCTTTGGAACGCTCTTCCCCTCAAGATTCGCCAAGCTAGCAACATACAATCTTTTAAGGGAATGACTCGCGAGCATTATTTTAACCTTAGTCTATAACATCATCAGCGCCCATATGATTTGTGTAGTTTATGTAGTATATTATCTATAATTATATTATGTGTAGTTATGTTATAGAAATGATATATATTTAGTAGGTATCTCTTTTTGCGCCGTCTATCTTCTTTTTCTAACTCTTTTTAGTGGTTGACTGGTAGAGAATGTTTTCAGCATTAAGTCCGCCATTTGTACTTGATTTTGTGCAATAAAGTATAAATAAATAAATAAATAAGCCAGTCCAATATTGGCATCGTGTAAATAGACACAGTCCACTACATTGGATTGTCCTCAAGGCATTTTTGCTTAGCATTGGCATTGGCTTATTGGACTGGCTTAGTGGATTGTCTCAAGTATTGGCTTCGTGTAAATCCAGCCAGCATTACTTATTTGCATACAATTCGGATAGATTTCCTGAATATCGGATCGACGGCATGCGATCCGATCCGCGGATCGGATTTAGAGGTTGCAATTACCGGCTAATTTGATTACCGGTATATTTACCGTTATGAATTTTTTGATACCGGTTAACCGGTATTACCGGTAAATACCTATTTTTTGCTAATATGTTTAGAAAGTCTCTTAAACTCTCTTAAGAAAAAATCTTAAGAGAGTTTAAGAGGCTTTCTATGACGTTTTACATTACATTTCAACGTAACGGTAGTTAGATGGCTGGTTGGCCCTTACTGATCACCTGAAGGTACTTAGGAACTACTTTTTAACCCCACACACCTGGATGGGATTCGTGTGGTGCCATTTTTTGAGCGGAATGCGTGTTCATGGTATAAATGATTATAAATGGACTTACTGAACGAAATAGGCGAGTGTTATACTGCGTCGCCGAGTCGTCACTTGGCATGCGCACGCCCACCCTCACTGCACTAAAAGTGACTTGATACTAAATAAGCGAGAACGCGAACGGTGCGGCGAGTAGGGCGTGCACCCGGTTCTACCCGGTTCCGAAAAGACCCGGTTTTACCCGGTTCTTTTAATCTTCAAAGAACCGGTTCTTAAAATTGTATTACCCGGTTTTTTCGGTTCTTTCGGTTTTTATCAATGTCGTCAAATAAATCAAATTTTTCGATTAAGTAGGTAGGTATAAGCAAATTGTTAATTTTGCATGAAAAAAATATTAGTCTATTAGTAGTTTTTAAGACTGAGACATTATATTACTGTACTGTGATTTGGCGTGGAAAAAATTTTAGACTGTTTTATTCCCATTGCTGCACTGTAACTCCTGTGCTGTGCAAAGAGTTTGTGCGGATAATTAATTCTCAGCTCATTCACTACCTAGAGGATCACTCGCTGCTTCAGGATCGTCAGTATGGGTTCAGATCTAAGCGATCAACGGGTGATCTTCTAGCGTACGTTACTCACGCATGGGGTGAAGCGATGGACAAGCATGGCGAATCCCTGATATCGCCAAAGCTTTCGATAGAGTGTGGCATCGTTCCCTTCTTCCCAAGTTACCGGCGGAGAGCGGAGGATTCGTGTCCTTTGTCAGGGTAGTTCCTCCGCGTTCTACAAAGTCAATGCCGGAGTGCCGCAGGGTTCTGTGCTCTCACCTACTCCATTTCTTCTGCATAATAATGACATGTAGTCCTTGGGCAATATTCATTGTTATGCGGATGACAGTACGGTGCATGAGCGGTACATGGGACATCCTGCGGCAGAGAGCCGATATCGTGGTGAAAAGCAAGAACAGGCTGCCAAACTGAACCTGGCTCTCGATCGTGTCTCTAAGTGGGGATCTGAAAACCTGGTCGAGTTTAATGCCAGCTAAACCCAAGTTTGCGCATTCTGTCCAAGGTAAATCCCTTCCTTACTTCTCTCTCTCTCTTTAGAACTCTCCGTTACCCATTTCACTCTTCCTCAAGTTGAAGAAGATTTTATTATAATATTGGAAACTTTACCAGTATTGTGGAATGTCCAGCATCAGCACTACAAAAATAAATACAAACGAGATGTTGGATATAAAAAATTGTTAGATACCTATATTAAAAAATTATATTTATATAAGGAGTTATCATTTGTAGTAACTCGTTAAAATATTTTTCATCCATCCTGAAGTAGTTTTTGTATCTTTATTATTGAAATTTTGCATTCACAATGCTATATAAATATAGGATAAAATGTTTACTAGAAAAAAAATCAACCAGTCTCACCAAGCTCGAATGGGCTTCGAACCCACGACCTTTGGATTGCCGGTCCACTGCTCTAACCGCTGAGCTACCGAGACCCCAGAAGACTCGGTGAATTTTTCCTAGTAGTTTGATTTACGCTGCAAGCCAGCGGTATTACGTCACTGTGAAGTCTACCCTCACAGTCGAAAACAATACTATTGCAAGTATTTAACAATCGATAAAGACGTAATTGCTTATAAATATCTTTATTATTGAAATTTTGCATTCAAAATGCTACATGAATATAGGATACAATGTTTACTAGAAAAAAATCAACCAGTCTCAAGAAGCTCGAATGGGATTCGAACCCACGACCTTTGGATTGCCGGTTCATTGCTCTAACCGCTGAGCTACCGAGACCCCAGAAGACTAGTTAGTTAGTAGTAGTTTTTGTAATCATCATCTTCAGCAGTTATTTCTTTAAGAAGATTTAAATGAGTATACATTTCTCTTTTCTGTAACCACTGTTTAACCCAGCGCTTTTTCGAATCCTTTTCTTTAAAGTTAGGGCTAATACAAGGGATAATATAGTTTTAACTTTATGTAGATCCATGACCCGTGATTGTGTTCTGTGTCCATGACAACACGTGTGATCACGCGGCGAAGGATCCGCGGACTGACGAAATCCAGTTGTAGCGCAATCCATCAATCTGTGATGCTAGATCGCGATCTGGATTGACCGTGTAATGGCTGCCATAAGGATACTACGTATCTGTGGCCCCTTCTGCTGTTGATATTTTGGGAGTTGATGGGTGATGCGATCCACTATAACTACCACAGTTTATGAAGAAGGAGTGATGAAGCAAAGCAAAAGCAGGTTTGTTAACAATTGTCTGCGCGTGAGCAAGTATGTACGTAAGCATACGATCGGAGCGAAATGACGTGCGTACCGCGTTGTGTCTCGTTCGCGACTGGCCGGCTACGGCTAGGGCGTCCGTCGCCCGGTCATAATAATAGTTTGCAAAGACGTAGAAACAATAGACGCTCGTTGAGCGGCCAGACCATCGCGTGGCGATACTATGCTGCGCGATGCAAGATATTAATATTATCTTGTGTAAATAGAAATATTGATGTAAATACATATAAATATTACTTGTACTTAATGTAAATATAATTTGTGTATATAATATATAGGTATTTATTTATAGATATAGTGTGCTAACTATGTCTGTTTATTGACTTAGCTTAAGTCTAGTTATAAGTTAGTATATAAGGTTGTTTGTTTATATTTAGTAAGTAATTATTATTGTATAGTAGGTAGGTATTTAGGTTAAGATTTTATTATTTAACTAATTGTCTAAATACCTATTCTAACTAATTAAATTAATGTGAGTACACCACAATATTTTTTTATTTTTGATCCGTGAAGAAACAGGCTAAGGTCACAGACCATACTGCCTAGTCATTAGTTTATTAATTTCATTTTTCCCCTAGATGATAATGAGTGGTGATTAACCACTTAGCCGTCCACGACCGTATATACAATATGGCTCCTACCGTCCACTCAATCTGACAGCTGTCCGAAAGTTGGCCGACGCTGACCGAGAATACCCAAGCTGACAAAAAAGCTTAGAACTAACCCATTGCTAAAGCTATATCAAAACCTAAACTACGTACCAAATGCTTAGAAAACTCAGTATTTTAATAAGTTAAAAGTTAATTACGAAAAGCTATAACAAAAATGACAAAATGAAGATTCCAAGACAAAAAACAAAAATATTTTTTTTATATCGACATTTAGAAGTCGTTATTACTTGGAAGTCACTGTTTCAAACTATAAAGAATCATATCATTTTCGATAGCTAAAACCATAACGATTGTTTTGATGTGCACATTATTAGGAAGAACGATGATTACGAAGAGTAATTAACACATTATTAGCACAATAAAATCTTATGCAAAAATAATGGCGAACCGTCAAAATTGTCAACAATTTAATTTTTTTACTAAAGGTACTCGTACACTATGCCATAGTTTCAATTGCTCTACGGATCAATTGATATCCATAGAGCCACCTCAAATTTTCTTGCGGAACTACGAACTAGGTGTAGTGAGCAACAACCTTAACAAAGAACGTTGCAGTGTTTATGGCGCTTGGGCGCTTCGTCAGAAAAAAATATATATTGGAATGTCACTGTCTACAAATGTAAACAAACCATAATAATCCTTAACGATAATTAGTATGCGATTGTTTTGATGTGCACTTATTTAAGAAATACGGTGAGTAGAAGAGTATTTCGACATTTTTAAAAACGCTTACGTTGTAAAATTCCGTTTTGGCGAACTGTCAATTCTCGCCAATTTCATTATTTTTTTCTGTGAAATTATGTTTGTCATTAAATAGATTTCTTTTACTTTTATACTGAATTAGTAACCACAGAATCATCTCATCTCTCTCATCTCTCATCTCATCTTTATTAATCAGATTGATCCTTAATAAAAACAGCGATTAAAAGTTAAACTTACGTTGAAATTAATGTTAGAAAGAAACAATTTAGGCCACGGATTGTCTCATAAATAAGAGATGACTCTTATATTTGGTTGATCTATAATTGGCTTCACGTGTTATTTTATTTTATATTGTATACTCAAAGATTGATTGATATTTGATCCACAATACATTGTTGTTGATTTTATATTTTCGTTTCTTTTATCCGTTCTACATCCAACACAAAAATGAGAGGTGTTTTGTCGAGACTTGGTATTTGTTCTTGACATTGTGTAACATTTACCCATATTTAGGGAGTGACACTAAAGCTGGCAACATTTTAGTAACGCACACTTATGCGCCTTTTTGTGCATGTGTGAAAATTTTGCACATCGAAGCAGTGATCGAAGTTACCTCTATAGTTTCTATAGCTCAATGATGAACGTGCATGAGTGTTGGCAAATGAAACAAAACAGTGCAACATCACTTTTCAAATTATCTCAAGAAGTCCGCGTGAGATCTCAGTAACAAATGCCTTATTGTTCGAGGCAATAAACGACGTTTATATTATTTTTTCTCTTAAATAATGGCTTCGTGCGGTCAGCACATTTAGCCAGTATATTAAAGTGAATATTTTCATGCCGTTGCTCGGTATCGGCGGGATCAAGAATTTTCGTTGGTGCGGGATCCCGGTATAACGGGGAGCGTTTGTTGATAAAAAAAAAGTTTTAAAGTAAGTAAGTACCTACAGTGAAACAAAGCATAGCATAATGACATAGCATTTATAAAAAAAAGTACAAAAATATTAAAAGTTATACTGAAATCACTTTGCATTTGGAAATGTTTTCGCAGGAAACACAGCATTCCCAACATCGTCAGCCGGACTGCTTCGTATCTTTTTGGCAAGATAACCGGCAGCGGAGAACGCTCGCTCCGCTTCTATGCTTGTAGGCACTATTGACTTTGGGGCATTGTGAGCTTACGTTAAATATTTACCTATCGAGCATCCTGATTCATAAAAAGTCATCTCTTTCTTATTTACGTAGAGGTATTCGAGCACGCGCGTCGCGCCGCGCCGTGTCGTACGTTCGTCAGTGTCCGACAGTCCGAGCTACAGCGCTCGCGAAAGCACGTATGCCTGTAACACTTTTTTACTCCCGCAAATCCCGCGGATCCCGCATGTCTAATCCCGCAGTAAGCGGGAGTATAAAATCGTGCGGGATCTCGGTATCCCGAGATTGGAAGCCCTAGTAGTTGATAATGAGTGATAATAAACGTTTAAGGTAAATGTTATTCCCCTAAACCTCTTGAGACTTTTAATAAAGCTGTGAGACTTTATTGAGATCTCACACTGACTTCTTGAGAGAAATTGAAAAGTGACGTTGCACTGTTTTGTTTTATTTGCCAACACTAATGCACCTAAATTATCTATACTGCAGACATGACGGTTCAATTTCCCGCCAAGAAGCCCACTTTTTTTCTCTTATATAATGGCTTCGTGCGATCAGCACATTTAGCAAGTGTCAAGTTTTTAATAGCAATTATTATTTTCTTTACATTAAGTAGATGAAAATGAGTGATAATGAACGTTTAATGGTAAATGATTCTCTCCCAAACCCTTCGAGACTCAATAAAGCTGTGTGTGATATTTGGTCCGAGTGTGGGACATTATTGAAATGACATCTGTCAACAATATTTGAGGTTCAGTGCAGCACGTCCGACCGGCTGGACTCAGAGAAAAAAAATCATATTTGTAATCCGAAATAAAATACAAAACGGCGAGTTAGAAGTTAATAAAAATTATGACTATATTCCTTGCACCATCTGAAATATGAAACTATTATTTCAATATCTAGTTATTTTCTCATATTTTTTTCACTTTTTCTAATTCGCCATATTTGGCTTCGTATGCAATAAGGTTAAAAATAATCTTCGCATATTTAGACGGGATTTAACGCAAAAACTACTTAGCAAAGGCATTCTACGCACCACCACCACGGGACCACCCGTGTCCACCCGTGACCACGGCCGGTGCAACTCGGTCGAAACATCGGGTATAAAAAGGTATGCGTAGAATGCCTTTGCTAAGTAGTTTTTGCGTTAAATCCCGTCTAAATATGTGTGCATAATAGAACGCGAAAGTTTAAAAGTGTATAAAAATAATCTTGCCATATTATTATGTGGCTTCTCATGCATTCAGTGTTACTTTTTGGTTATTCCAGAAATGGATTCCTCGCGCTTTTATGGAATCTCAAAGTACGTTAATACTTTTAATTATATAATTCCTGCCTGGTGATGGCAGCTTGAGTGATGATGACATTTCTTCTTAATGGCTTAGCTAGTTTTGTCTCCTGTTGACAGACATGTGCATTGTGCATCGTTGGTTGCTTCGGCGCCCAATCAATTGAGAACAATAGGTACATGTCTTTTATGATTTCAAACTCGCAGTTTCCGAAAACTTGCGTAAAGCAGGTAAAGCTCGAATACCAAAAACAGGTGGTCGTCGTCGCCCTCAAGTGTTATTAGAACTAAGGACCAACATCTCGCCGAGGTGGCACTCCTCTGGGCTTTTCTGATTCCTCAATACCTGAAAAAAAGCCTCGAAAGGTACGTTCTGATGGGATCAACCATTTTCCCAAAAAAAAAAAAACACCTAATAGCTATGCCAGAATTGCACAAAATATCGTTCTTTCACTAAGGGTGGATTCGACCAAACTGGAATAAGGACCTATACCTAAATTAAACGCCGAATTTGTATAGGTAGACTAATCTAGGAGTAAGTCTTATATAGTTTGGTCGAATCCACCCTAAATGTGAAAAGAGTAATATTTATTTTTGTTAGAACTACAAACGCAATTGTTACAAAGAATTTCACGTAACCTAATTAAAATTGCACTAAACACAATACGAAGCCATAAATGGAGTCACATAATATGACCAGAATGCATACGAAGCCATAAATGCCGGCATATAATAACTTCTAGTTATTTAAGTTTTAATTTTTTTATTTTAATTTGATCTTATTTTGTAAGCCTAATAAAACAATATTTTGCAAAAAAAAATATATTCCCTCTCTTTAATAATTCATGCGGTAGAGGGTTAAGTACGAAAAGAATCGAATGCCTTCTCTGTCTATGTCGTTGACAAATTATTGTTTTTATAAGAAATACTTAATAATAAAAAGTCTTCATTTATAATAAAAAAGCCTCAATGTGAACCGAAGTTCTCAAAAAAAAAGCTATCAGATCACAAATTCCATTGTTTAATTAAAACTCATTGTAAATAAATAAAATATGTACCTATTATTAGCATTTATATACATAATTAATGTGGCATAAATTATTCTTGGACATCGATATTCAAACCAGGGCCAAACTTGTATAGGATTCCATTCCACCATCTCCTTAAATATAAAGTCAAACACTCAAACAAACAAAATTGAAACAAAATGTTTCAATTTTCTATGTAATTTCTCAATTAAATTGATTGGTTAATTCAAACTTGGAGCTTCATGCTTCGCTTCGTTCGCTTAATTTAAATGGAGCATGTCACACTGATGAGTGTACTGATGATTTTTCTTTAAAATGTGTATTTGCTCAGTATACCATTATATATTTAAATTTATCTAAGCATGCTGAAGTCGGAAAGTCTAATTTTTGGGCGAGTAGAATAGCTTCGCGCATGTAAAAGCTAGTAAGTTGGTATTGTAGTCAGTAATTTAGGTTCGATTTCTTCGAATTATATAAGTTTTTTGGTAATATTGGTTATCGTTTGGTGATCTGACAGGAACTAGGGACTTTGTATTTGATCTGAGGGGGGCCCCTATCGATCGCGGGGCCCTGGGCACTTGCCCAAAGTACCCACTGGGAAAGAGGGGTCTGATTATAGAAAATAAAACTAAACTGCAGACATGACGGTTCAATTTCCCGCCAAGAAGTCCACGTTTTCATTTTTAGCCTAACCTAAAAACGTATTTTTTTATAATTTGTTCCTTGAAGGAACAGGCTAAGGTCAGAGATCATACTGCCTAGTCATAAGTTAGTTAAAATCACATTGTTATTATTAGACGCCTATATTTTCCCACTGCTGGGAAAGGCCCACCCTACTCTCTTTTCGCACACTTTTCGCGGTCTGTTGCTTGTGCTGGCCAATCGTTGAAAGGATAACACAATTAGGTACCTAGGTAAGTACTTACCTAATTGTGTTACCCAATTATGATAGACGTAACCTCCAAAACTTTGAATTGGAATATCTTTAATTGTAGACTTACTAGAGAAGTAAAACCAAGACTATGTTGTTCACGATTACAAAGTCTATACCAAAATATTTTTTTCATTTATAGACGCTTAAAAAAAGAGTTGACAAAAGTTTGTATGAGAGTTCGCCAATGTCCTTTGATGGTCACACAGAAATATTTCCTAAACGGTATAACTTACACACATAAAACATTATTTGAAGGATAAAACATCTATTAACCCTTTACCGCATACAGTATCATATATGATTCATTAAGAGTTTTCACAGATTAATAATTTTTGAGCCTTGTATAGAATGTGTTGATGGCTGATATCTATACTATGATTGTATCCGAACACGAAAAAAACATTGGCAGATTTATATCTTGTATGTGGTTTGTCATTTCTGTCACAGAACCTACTAAACCGCCATTTCTGACAGTGAGTACGGTTTGTCAATTGAAAAAAGCCTCTTTTCGCTATTTTTTCGCTTATCTTAAATTTTTATTAGTGCAAACTAAAAGAATAATGGATCCCAAGAAGTTTTACGGAAAAACATGTAAGTAATAGCCAATTCTTCTTGACAAAACCAGTCTAGAACTTTGTATCTGAAATGATACTCTATGCAGTTAAGGTCAATTTTCGTTTTCAAATATGATACTTCATGCATTAGAGTTTGTATCATTGCTCGGTCAGATATGAGACTACATGCATTCATGGGTACATCCCATGTAATAAAAAATATGGTTTTTTTTTGGTGATTTGGTATTCTTATTTACCGCTAGAATAAAACTTTGGGATTCATGTAGGTACCTATTTGCTATTTTATTTATTTTCAGATATACTCAATTGGGGCGACAAACGGCAGGGATGCAAAAATTTCTCACACATGTCCTACATTTACTGCAGTAAATGCCAATGGTTTTTTGACTTAACCAAAGAAAGGAATTGTTTTAAGGATTTTCATCTGGTTTTGACTAAAATATTCCTTTAAAATATCAATATTTTTCCTTTAAAAAAAAGTATTTATATATGTTTATATAAATAAAAACACTTACCTTAACTGCATGTTGTATCATATAAGATTTGTTACCTTGACTGCATGTTGTATCAAATGTGAGATTTTGGGTTTCAGGTCTATTATTTTGGTCTTTAATGATCAAAACAAAAAAATATTTTTTTCTAGTGCACCTATTAGGCCGTAGAATCACGTAAATTAATTTGAGCCAAATCAAAAAATCCATGCGGTAAAGGGTTAAGGTACAAAATAAATAAAGTTCGTCGTAATAGAAGCAAATAAATATACTTAACAAAAAAATTACAACTGGTCAAAAACGGGACCATTTCGTGCATTCTCATCGTGTTAGGCGAACGCTACACGTCAATAAATATTGTGATATTTATCACGATATTTATTGAAGGATCTTGGGCTGGATTTTTTTTTTAGTAAACTTACTTTCCTCTATGGCTGGATCACAGCTTATTCACAGCACACCTTACACCATTGAGATAAATGCCCTACACCATCAATACGGATCGCGTCAAATTCTACGACGTAGACGTGATTAGGGTTGCCACCCGTACTCTAAAATAGCGTATTGTCCTCTTTTTCATGTACCTAGGCGTAATTTATAATATCTACGAAACCAATAAAGTATACTAAATTACTCTATTTACGTAAAACTATTTACGTAAAAGACAAATGCTTGTTAAATGTCGCAAAGAGCAACAAAAGATACGTTTTTATGGACAAATAAATGAATACTCTTCTTTTTATGCTAACCATGTAGTTACTTTATTTTTTTTTCTAACCAAATGAAAAAATACTAAAGTAAAGGTAAGGTAAATAATTCCTACCTACATCATTTAAATAAAAAATGTTTTTTTTTTAAATTGTTTTTTTTACGTGTCTCTTAATATAGGCAACTTAGATCAAAATATTAGGCGATTTAGGCTACTTGGTAGGCAAAATTTGGTGAATTGAGTTAGCTCATATCTGGCAACCCTGACTGACACGATAAATATTGACGCGCGACACTACACTACACGCAAGATATTTAGCACGATCTGGGATGGAGGCCAATTCTCATTTTTCGAGATGTAGTCTCGAATCGAGTTTTGATTTCGATCTTTATCTCGACCATAAGTTATTAACATTTTGTTCACGAATCTCCTATTCTCAGCGCTAATCGACTTCGAGTTTGATTCTAATTCGAACTTCATTGAGTGGTAATCCAATTTAGTTATTCTGAACATCTCGAACTCGACATTTCTCAAAGGAGAGCCACTCGAATTGCTTCGAGTGGTCGGCAGTGGTCGAGACGTAATTTCGACTACGAGAAGCTAATGAAACGTCAAACAGCGGCGAAATTACGGTGGATATGGAGGAGTTAATTTCCAATTTTGTCGTGGAAGTGATTTAAAATATTGAGAGAGCTCGCTCTCTTTTTTTTTATAAGGTGGAAGAAAACTTTCCACTCCTTAACTGTATATCGGCTTCCAACATTTGTAGAAGAAGCTGCTTCTGCTGTGGCGTTGGGTATTTTTTGTTGACATTGTGACGTTGTGTGTGTCTTGTGAATACTAAAATGATCGTTTCGTCACCAAACAAGCACACAACCACAAACAAAAAACATAAAATTTATCGACGATACGTCACGTTTTAAACAATACAAGTTGTTTAAGGAAATTAAATTTGATCACAACACATTAAATATAAAGATTTTTCGATACTTATTAAAAATTTACTTCTTTAATTAAAAAGCAAGTTCAATACATTTAAATACCTTTACAGTAAAAATATTTGAGGTACATAGTTGCAACCGGTTTAAAACCGGATGAAACGTGTCAAACGGAACGCATCCCGAATTGATTGCATTAAAAAGAAGGGCAATATTTATCAAAAAAAAACTCGAAGTCTATTTCGATTAGCGCTGAGAATAGGAGATTCGTGAACAAAATGTCGATTATCGAGATAGAAATCGAAATCAAAACTCGATTCGAGACTACATCTCGAAAAATGAGAATTGGGGCCCAGGAACAGATTACCAAAAATCTAGCGATAAATATTGTGATCCGTCAATACACTACACTACACGTCAAATAATGATCGTGATCTGTCAGTATATATTGACGGATCACAATACGGATCTTGCGTGTCGTCCGCCTCACACTTCCCGTTGCATTGAAACATCTAGTTACTGCTTCACTTAATTTCAAAATATTGGTATGTTACATATTCTAAAGCCATCGCAATGAAATACACTTTACACATAATAGTCTAAGAAAAATGTATTTCTTACTGTTTTGAATTGAAAAGACCATATGCATCGGTCACACGATTTTAGGTACTTTTAATTTGCTTCGAAATAACCGCTTTGCTGTTGAACAAAATAGTAGCAACACTATCAATAGTCACAGAGGTTTGAGCGTTCACGATGCATAAAATGTACCACAGAACCGAAATAATCGACCTTGTTCATACTAAAGTAGTCTCTAAATGTATCGGAACACGGTACAAAGTCAAGTGGAGAGCGCGGTCAGCGCGGCCATATATGGCCGCTTGGGGTCTGACGGAATAGCGAGTTTTTTAGGTGCGGCCAAATATGACCGCTTGGGGCTTGAGGGGCTGTAAAAAATACCGCGCTGTACGTACATTAATTTATACGAACTTGGCTTTTTTCAGTAACCACGTTGTATGTAAGTTGTAGGTTTAGGGATGATTTATATTAGAGCGGGACGTGCACGGAGCGTTCCCCGTCCGGGACCGCACGGGGCACGCTTTGTATGAAGCAGTTCATATTACACCGTGCATGATCCGTGTCCCTTCCGCGCCCGGACGGGACACGGGGTTGGTATGTCAGCTTTTCATTTTTTTCAAAATTTCACATCAAAATAATGTCAAAATTCATGGTCTTCCTTTTATTTGTGACACTAAGTTATTTAGCAAAAAATAAAGCTACAGGATGATTATTTTTCTCATGTAACGGGTTCGATTCTCGGTTCAACCATGTAATTATTTAAATATCTATGAATGCAGTTTAAATTGTTTTTTAAATTCAAATAATGTCTCCTTTCAGTAAAATGTTCCATCTACAATATTCAAGGTACTTTTCCTCCATGTGGCATAGCCGTGGGACGCCCTGTATACTTACATACTGGCGAACGCTACACGTCAATAAATATTGTTATAAATATCGTGATATTTATTGCTGGCCAAAATACGTTCAGTGTACGAGGCAGACGTGTAGGGTTGCCACTCGCACTTTAAAATAGAGTATTGTCCTCTTTTTCATGTAGGCGTACTTTATAATCTACGCTACAACACCAACAAGTACGCTAAAATACTCTATTTACGTAAAAGACAAATATTTGTTAAATGTCGCAAAGAGCAACAAAAAATTCGTTTTTAACACAGACATAATTATAATGTCTGTGGTTTTTAAGGACTAATAAATAAATACTCTTTTTTATGCTATGTACTTTATTTTTGTTCTAACAAAATGTAAATAGTACCTACATTGTTGTTATCTTATGGGTGAAAGTAGCTTATTTACTCCCGAGACGGGGTTTGGTGCCCGAGCGTTGCGAGGGCGCCAATAGTTTGAGGGAGAAAATAAGTCGTACACCCGAGGTAAACACTGTGCTTTTCATTACGAATGGTAAGTAACTAAAAATAAAAACATGAATTAGCTAAAAAAATTAGTGAGTTTTATTTTACATAAATCAATAACTTTTTTGAGATATTAAGTTAGTTTATGGTAAAATTAGTAATATTTTGAATCTATGGACAACACAGGCCACGCCCACACAGTCCACGCTTCAGCAAGAAACTACTGCATAGTCTGCACATGTGCTTAAGTGGTGAGCCTTTAGCCCGTTAGTCGCCTTTTACGACACCCTAGGGAAGAGTTGGTAGTTTTATTTTGATGAGTCCATCGCCGCTCTATGCTGTTGGGTCTATGTGCAGAATTTAGTCCGTTAGTCGCCTTTTACGACACCCAAGGGGAAGAGAGAGGTTGGTAGTATCATTTTGATGAGCCCATCGCCGCTCTATGCTGTTGGATGTATGTGCAGAATTTAGTCCATTAGTCGCCTTTTACGACACCGAAGGGAACAGAGGGGTTGGTAGTATTATTTTGATGAGTCCATCGCCGCTCTGTATGTGTCTTTGTGTCTTTTATGTGTCTTTAGTCCGTTAGTCGCCTTTTACGACACCCAAGGCAAGATATGGGTTGTTAATATTATTTTAATAGTAAGTCACAACTACACATGAGTTACTGTTCAACAAATATGATTGTATTTTGATATTGCATGTCGTGACTACCTATAATTGAGACAGCACTTAGCATTAAACTTGTTTTTTTGTTACATTCGAATTAGTGTATGTTTTTTTGGTAGTTTATTATAGATAAATAAATAAATAAAATAAATAAATAAATACACATGACAGTACCTGTCAGAATAACGATTCTGCCTAGGGCGGAAAAGTATTACTTTCCACCCGCTCCTCAGGCAACTTCAAACCAACTTATGATGAATAAAAAATACTTTATTCACCCTAAAAAAAGGTGGCAACCCTAGACACGATAAATATTGACGCGCGACACTACACGCAAGATAAAAAATATCACGATGTAGGATCTGCGATAAATATTGTGATCCGTCAGTCAATACACTACACTACACGTCAATAATTATCGTGATCCGTCAGTATATATTGACGGATCACATTAAGGATCTTGCGTGTAGCGTTAGTTACCTTGGTACTTGACAACATTGACAACTTAATACGTGTAAACGGCCCATTAGTTCTGTCTAGTGATGCCGATCGATAGTTCACTATCGATTAGCTATCGATAGTCTATCGATAGTTCAGCAATAGTGGAAATATCGATAGTACACTTGTCACCGATGACAATAGTATCGATACTATCTATACTATCAATAGTCCTATCGATATTCTAACTGATTTTCGAGGTCAACTATCGATAGTGGAACTATCGATAGTTCGGCATCTCTAGTTCTGTCGACTCCAGGTGTTGCCAGATCTAGAGGTTTTTCCTCAATCTAGGAGTTTTTGGAGGTCGTTGAGGTTTTTTAGAGTTTCTTTTAATATCACGAAAATAATCTAGAGGTTTTTCTGAAGTATTTTCACTCGTCTTACCAACTAATTTCAAATTACAAAATGTTATCCTCAGAACCGTCACTACAATCGTATGTTAGTGAACATCGTAAAGATATAGTAGGATTTTGGTTTAAAGTTCTTGCCATTGAAAACTCAGCCGGCAAAAAGAAGTTCGAAAATATTGCTAAATTTTCTTTGACACTTTTGACTTGTCCCTTGTCTAATGCTTCAGTCGAATGATTATTTTCAGAAATGAATGTTGTGAAAAGTAAACTTCCAAATCGCTTACTAGTACGAACGACTGAAAGATTTTTTTTGTAAGAAACAGTTTAAAAAATGTGCGTTCAAAACATGTGTTTCATTTAAAATATCTGAAGAAATGTTTCGACTATTTCAAACAGATAAAATTTAAGACTTACAGAAATCATTAAGCGAATCGATGGAGGCATTAGATGAAGTATTCTTCCAAGTAGCAGAATTAGAATAATTTGAATTGAATGAAGAAAACTTGTTTGTATTGTTAATCTCATTGTTCATTTCATTGAATATTTCGTAGCTTGTAGGTAGTAAGTTTAGTTAGTGGGCGATTTCGTTAAAATATGTCCACACGTGTTTTGGCTTGTCCTATGAGTTCTCACGCAAGTTTCATAGATGTGCAAGACTGAATGTATAAAAAAATGACTTTAATTCGTTCTTTTATACAATTTATATTTAAAAAAACATACAAATAACTAAATTATCTTTATCTTTATTGGAATATTAATGAAAGTTTCCCTTTGTACCCCCTTATTTACATATGTCCTATAGTGATTAGTTAAACTTTGTGTGCGGATTATTAATAAATAATATTCATTGCAAAGGTAAAGAGGGTCTAAGGCACAGACATATAATAGAAGCAGACCAAACATTACAACAAAAAAGCGTACCCATTACGCCTACAGACAAATTTCATGCACACATTTACAATAAAAGGGGCTGAACTCAGACCCGCAAGGGACCTTAAGTACCTACATCTATAATAATGTTATACCTACGTAAAGTGGATAATTTTATATTTTATAGACATTTGAAGATACTCATTAAATTTAAAAAAAATCACCAGTAGAATGCTAAGTTATCTATCATTGAGTGCCAGGCAGGCTGTCTGTATCTGTATCTGGCTGCGACGCCACCTCATTAACTTAATAGGCCTATTACATTTCAACTGTGATTTTTGCGTAAAATGGCCAATTTTGGCGTTCTTGGCGTAGAATAGCTATTGGCATAGTTCGTAGCAGCCTCGCTTTATGTAAATTTTGCTTAACTTTTTTATGAAACCCAAAATTGATGAAGGTTTTCATAAATACGCGAAGGCACTTTTTTGAACTCCTCGATTGAACTACTGTTCTAAAGAAATGAAAAAAATTTAGAATGTTATCTATTATATAATCGTATAGTGCGTAGCGGCCTCGGAATTTTTAGATATCATTGATTTTATATAGAAAAAAAATCTTATTCTAAACCAAAAAACTTCGAAAATCGCTTTAAGTTAACTGTGAATTTCTCCTATCTACGATATTATTGAGCAAAATTTATACCAGAATAATTGTTACTTCTTAAGAAATAAAGATTGTATAATGAATTTATTATCCTATTTCGATAAAAACGATAAATATAACTGCAAAATTACTACAAAATACGATGCGCCGGCCGTCCGAACTCAGCTTATTCTCGCAGAGTGGAGATTTATAATATTAAGCAGGATTTTATTATCCTATTTCGATAATAACGATAAATACAACTAAAAAGTTACTACAAAATGCAAAAATGCGCATTTTACGCAAAAATCACATTTGAGATGTAATAGATCTCTTAATAAAATGCATGAAATACTCGTAGTAGAACCGTTAAGTAAAAAAAAAATTGAAATAAGTAATTAAAAACAACATACATATATACTCTGCTGGTATTTTTTTTAATAAAAATAAAAATTACAATAAATAATGTCACAATTTTTAAAACTAGTGATAAGACCGCCGGGTGGTCGAGTAGTCAGCGACTCTGACGGCGGGTTACTGTATATTTTACAAGACCCGAAAAAATGATATCCGGGATACTTTTTACTGAGTCTGTTCAGGAAGTAACGATGAAGGTTTCTGAAAACAAATAAATTTATCATTTTCTGTATATTTCCAAGTAACAGAGTTGAAATTGAGAGACTGCTCAGACCCATCTTCTTCATGTTGTACCCTAGAATACTGTACAACAATATAATACTTACGTTAACTCACTAAATGTAGTTAATACAGCACTTGAGGTACTCGGCTGTAAATTTTGCAAATTCCTCAAAACATGATCTCCACTGGCATTGCTTCTTACCGGACCTTTTAGTAAAGCTTTAGATGAATTCTGAAAAACAAATGTAAAAAGTTATTATTTTATGCACATTTTCATACAAGAATACATCCCTACGACTACCATAGGGTTAAAGATATTATGAAAATAGTTTACTCATATTTAATTTATCCCTAATGAAAAAATATATTGCATACTTAAATCTAATCAATCTTCAAAAATATACCTATTAAACAATACTGGAGCCTAAATACGGCCCCGTAAAATTGTACAAGTATATGAAACGTCAAACGAGATCAGCGTTACTATCTAATTGATTATTGTTACCACAAGAATCTTTCAGAAACTACTTTACGTTAAGATTTTACGAGATTTGCACTTATGACAATTATTCACTACTTCTACAATGCCGAAAGATTAATAATAATCACACAATGACTAAAAAAAACATTATGCGATTAGTTATCACAACAAAACTTACCCATGGAACGTAATTTCAGGTGTTTTTCTATATGAGGAGTTGCCGCACAAGGGCGCACTACACTTCACCATTTTATTTTAGTACTTTTGGCTCATATACTTTATTAGATCACAAAAAATAAGCGAAAACAATCTCCTGTACGTCCTTTGTTGACAAGTCTAGGAAAACATTTGTAGCTTAATTGTAGCTTGTCAAGATGGCGTTTTGCCTCACGGTCCAGTTTGTCTATGTGTGTGGAAGTGTTGCGACTTTAAAAAGAAACGAGATAGTCTCATTAATTTGTGGTTGGAGAGAAAGAAATAGAAATATTGTTTTATTCTCATCTATGTAGTTGTGATATAATGTTTGGTCTGCTTCTATTATATGTCTGTGGTCTAAGGATATTAAAATAGGTGAGAACTATCACAATTAAACATTATTTATGGTTAATCCTATAGTATTTTTCATAAATCTTATCATTTAATTTGTGTCCTACGTTACAGCCTTTTGCGGAAAATCCACTTTGTAACCCGTATTATAGCAAAAGGTTGTAAGAAAACTACTAAGCTTAATTTTTAGTTTAGTTCATGGCAACATTATAGTTTGATACGCCATTTTGAAGAAGTTGTCAAACGTCTAAAAAAACTTCAATTTGTGTCGAAACTTGCAACGCGTTACTGTGCAATTTTTTCTTCCACTTTCTAACTGGGATTTAGCTGGTAAGTGTGTATATTTTATTAATCAAGCTGTAGCAATTGATAACCTAAATAATGGTAAAAATTATTAATCATTGCCTTTGTTCATACAATAACAGTTATGTTAAAGTAATGCAATCCCGTCTTGATATCCAGCTAAGCGTTACTTCCATTTTGCTTGGTTACATATAGGTGGAACGTTGAAGTTACAAAATGGAAATATAAGGTTAAGTTCACATGGTGATTCTATTTGTCATGTGGTACCAGTATAATATTTTTAACCGATTTAAAAAAGGAGAGTTATGGGTAGAGAGGAATTAGGGGTTGACCGGCAGTGGGGTAGTACCTACCCAGGGACGATAAATACTGACAAATACATTGTTTTGACACTCGCTGATTGTGATTTCTGTGAAGGAGGGCAAGGGGTTGGCGATGTGAGTCGGAACGAGGAAGCAGGATAGTTCACCTACCTAGGAACGAAAAAGGCGAGGTTGTACACCTGAATAGGAACGACAAATACTTACATAGTTTTCACGATAAAGTTGATTGTGATTTCGGTGAAAGGGGCGCGTGTAGATTAGGCCAGTTTCGATTATATTTGTGACAAATGTTTGCAATGAATTTTCGTAACCTTGATAATTTTACTTTTTGACCTCAACTTTAAGTTTATCTAGTAATTACGTAACTTGCTTTTTGGTATGAACCATAGTATATTTTCTTGTTTTTACTTTATTTCATAATTTTTTTAAATATGGTTCATATTCCAAAAACATGAAAGTGCTAATAATTTATAGAAGTTACCTTTTTTAAAGACATATGAACTTACCTTATTAGTTTCCAACGCGTTACTACGTCTTTCCAATTTGTAACTGTCTCATGTTTTTTTAACTTAAAAATATAAATATTTTGATTATTTGATAGGACTCGTTATGTTGTGACAGTTGGTGTCTCCGTTTTACTGGAGGGCGGGTAAATTAATGCTAAGCGCAGTGGACTGTATGAGCGAGGGCGGTTATCACATATACTCGTATAAATATATAGAAAGGGGCAGTTTAAACGAAGGAAGCCAAGGGCGGCGGTTACGGCCTTCAAGTGTTCCCCTGAGCGAAATAAGCAGCAACACTAACCTGGTAATCGGCGTCTTCAGCACCCAGGATTCTGGCAGCTAGCTGCGCGGGCGGAGCGGTTAGCGGCGGTGGCGGCGACGGTGTTCGCGGCGGCGATGAAAAGCGAACAAGCGGGAGCGGGCGTTCAGCTCAGCGGTGACTTTGCAACTGTGGTGACAGTCAGAGGAATGCTGGGGCGCGCCGAGAATCGCTTGTGCGGACGGTACACCGATAACCATTTATAGTGCTACTACCCTCTCACACAAGGAAACAAATAAAAGCGCGCAAACATCCTCCCCGGCTTGAAAATACTAGGGATTTTCGAAACCATAAAGCGGTATAGAAGTCTCTCCATCAGAGAGGATGAGCGGAAATACAATTATAGCGGGTAATAAGCGGAAATATATGTACATAAATATGTTGATATGAAGCTAAGTTAAACAAAAATATATATAGGGCCACATTGGGATTAAAATAAACTAAATAAGTGCAGATATAACTGTATTAACTATTGCGTAGGCAGCGGGCACAATTTCACAACAGGACGTTTGTACGTGCCAGTTGTTGTCCGTACAGAAGCGACACGAACTACTCCGTCTTTCCCTGGGAAGACTTGTTCTACAATGCCAGTAGGCCAGCGTAGAGGCGGAACATCGTCTTGGTGAATTAGTACGAGAGTACCGGGGCTGACAGAGACGTCAGGTGTATTCCATTTTTGTCTTAGTTGCAGGGTGTGTAAATAATCTACACGCCACTGCTTCCAATAACCACGCACCAAATTATCTAGCAATCTTTTACGAGCGGAGAGACTAAGCGTTGTATCCAGCTCACACGTGGGCAGTGACTGTAAAGGAGTAGTTTGCAAAAAATGAGCGGGAGTGAGAACAAAATGCGGCTGATCGGACAACAAGCATAGCGGACGCGAGTTTAAGATACATTCAATTTGCGTTAACACAGTTAGAAGCTCTTCATAACAAAGCAATTGGTTACCAATGGTGCGATATAAGTGAGTTTTAATGGATTTTATATTAGACTCCCACAAACCTCCCATGTGAGGAGCGCGAGCGGGAATAGTTCTCCATTCAATTCTGCGGTTACTAAATTCGTTTTGAAAAGCGGCTGATGTTTCATGAGCGACAAAAAGAAACTAAGTATATAAATTTCCAACTGTCGTTTTATATTGCGAAATTATCCAATAGCGTTGCCTTTATTATTAAAGACATAACAAGATGCGAGCCAGTGTGGCAGTTGGAGCGGTGGCAGTCATCGATACGAAGATCGACGATGTGATGATGTCGCGGCAGCAGCATTCTTACAAAAGTATTAATGTTACAAGGAGCGGAGAAGAATGTGTTCTGCTATTTCTAAATGAGAAACTTTAATCCGCGGGGACTAGAGTAATTTTATTTTTATAAAGCGTAAAACATAAATTATTATGCGTAAATACCTAATTGTTTCCAGGACGAGACCTGGAGTGCGAGTTTAATAAGCGGATGCATAACGGAAGATTAATTTCGGGTACATCTTCAGTTTGAGAATGCTCGAAAGGCACAATAGGCCATGCGAATATAGGGCTATGAGTCCACATTGGACCATGCCTCCACAAAAAGTATTTTACGCGAAACACAATTACTGGGGTTCACAGTTCCAGGTATATGGAAGAAGCGATCAGGAGATAAATTATCATGTATTATACTAACACGGTTGGCAACAAACGTTTGCCAACGGTGCGGCGAAGAATGTATCCACGATAACGCGATAGTAGAATCAGAAAAAGCGAATATATCTTTTAATAGGATAGCGATTATGTAATATGTGGTAAACTTGATTTATTAGCTCAGACAAAAGCAGCGCGGTACATAACTCGAGCCTAGCGAGTATTATTGTTTTAGCGGAGCGACTTTGGATTTCGAACATACCAAATCTATTGTGATACGTTGCTATTAGGATACGTAAAGTGTAAATAAAAAACACAGCCGTTAGCTTTCAGGCTTGCGTCACCAAAACCTAGATGTGCAGTACAATCTGTCGAAATTCCTAAATGCCGCGGTATTTATTTGTAAATGCGATAAAAGTGATAATTCACTTTTAATTAAAGCGGTTGATAATTGGTTGAGGCGGTTCCTCATCCCAATCCATTTTAGCGAGCCACAAGTCTTGTAATAACAATTTGGCATAAAGTGTAACAGGCGCGACTAAACCTAAAACCTAAAACGTCAAATAAGCGGGTTATTAAAGAAAGAATTGACGTTAAATTACGTTCGGTTTAGTATTAAGAATTAAAATAATGTTTGGCGTAAAGCCGGACACGAAATGAATTTACGTTCTATCGACGTTAATCGACGCCGTTGCGCCGACGTGTGCGAGTGCCCTAATGTTGTGTGACATTGATCGCCCTTAAATGGTGAGGATTCAATAAATCGACCAGAAGGGTGGCGCGTTACCGAAGATTGGTATGACCTTTTACATTTGCGATAGTCCGAACTTATATTATTTTTAAGCGTACACACTTGCTTGAGTTTAGAAAATTTTAAATTTTTATTTAAATTTTCCTTTAGTAAAGGACCAAAGGACAACGTCGTATTAGTCAGTTCCATTGTAGATATTTCTCCAATAACAATATAACCAAGCGTAGTTTCAAGCGCATATGGTGTTATCTGAACAGCGTTCTTACGATCAGCTGATCGCGACGGCGGCGGCGTGGAAATAATTTTATTTCCAAGTATTATGTGTGGAAACATTTGAGCGCCAAGTATAGCATCAATTTTCCCAGGAATATTCCACGAATCGTCAGCTAACGGTAAGTTTGCGAAATTATTAATAAAGTCTGAATTAATAATTTGGGTAGGCAGATAATCTGTAATTTGATTAACTACTAAACAATACAAACTGTATTGAGCATCCGTATAGCGCGATTTAATCCTGAGCGGAACGTATCCTAAAATAGGTGTACTAATTGGTCCTACAGTTTTTATGTTAGTGTTATTAAGCGGTGTAATTTTTAAGTTTAATTTCTTACAAGATGCGAGCGTTATGAGATTGTTTTGTGAAGCACTATCTATTAAACACCGTATAATAGCGTTATTGTTATCAGAAGTAGGCACATAAACTTGAGCGGTTGGCAAAACAGTCGTATTATTCTTAATCTGAGCGCGCGCGCAGCTATCACGAACTGCGAACGTGCCCTCCGTGTTGCTGTGTAAACACAAGGACTCGCGCGGGCGGAGCGGCGGCGGCGAGATGTCTGCGCTGGCGGTGGCAGGCCTATTATTATCTAACGGCGCAACACCGGCGGGCGGGCGCGCAGCCGTGTCAGCAGTGTCACGCGAGCGCAACATCGAACCGGTTTCCGTATTAAAATGTAAAAGCGAATGATGACCCTTATGACATACGTTGCAAGTATTAAGCGATTTACAATAAGACGTCGAGTGTTTTGCGCTTAAACAGTTTATACATAACTTACTTTGCTTCACGAAGTTGAAACGATCCTTAACCAGTAATTTTTTAAAGGCGAGACAATTAAATAATTGAGAATGATTGGACATATTGCAATATCCACAAGTGGAAGCGGGTGCCGACATTTGACGGTTATGATTACTGGTTAAAGCGAAGGTATGCGACATCTTAGTTACTGATTGGCGAAGTAGATTTCGAACTTTCGATTTTAAATTAACGGCGGTAGGTTCTAAATTGTTAACGGTCGACGTTCTCTCGAGTATTTTAATATGATGACGAACAAAGTTAATTAAATCGGAACTGTTAGGAATATCTTTGTCCTTTAGCGATAGTTCAAACGATTGCACAAGCTGCAAGTCTAACTTTTTTAATGCTATATGCGTGACGATAAAATCGGCCAAATCAGAAATATCTAATTGTTTTAAAGCGGATAGTGACGAGTGTATTTTTTCTATAAAATTATTTAAATGAGCGGGTGAATTAGCGGGCGGTTGCGATTCAAAAATATTATTTAAATATAAGGTACCCAACATTCTTTTATCTTGGTACTTAGTTATGAGCGAATCCCAAATTATGGGATAATTAGACTCGTTAGGTATAATACCTGCAAATACCGAAAGAGCTTTCCCACTCAGTTTACCCACTAAGTACTGGACCCGTTGCGCGTTAGACAAACTATTATTGGTATGGATGTTTGCCTTGAATGACTCATAGAAAAGAGGCCAATGTTCCGGGTTCCCATCAAATGATGGCAATTCGATAGGCGGTAATTTGCATTTAGAAGGGGCTGAATTAGCGGGCGATGATGGCGACTCATTACTCCCCGACATTAGAGTGCGTGTATGGCTTATACGCGTATATAAGGTCTCAAAAGATTCCCAGTCATTGTAGTTAATTTCAGCGTCTGGTTTTTGCTGCAACAACAACAGGTTGTGTTCATCACACAATGAGCTGAATTGTTCGTATGAACCTTTCAAGTTAGACGACATCGCCATAAACTCAGTTTTCGTTCTAGTGTCGACGGCGCCTGGCACCAATTGCTTTGAAACGTCATACAATTTGGTAACGCGTTTATAAATGGATTGCTTTTTTGCAATGACTAGTTTTAGTTTTGCTTCTTCGGCTGCCATTTTGTAGTCGAAGAAACAATTAAAGTGCTATAAGCGCGGTTGATTAAAATCCGTTATAATTTAGCGGTGGGTAAGTGCCCCCTACCACGGAATGTGGGTAGGTATGTGCTGGAAAATAACGGCTGTCGAAAATACAGTTATAAATGCGTGGGGTACTTAAAATATATATTTAAAATATATGTGATAAATAAATATAATTATAAGCGGAGCGGGTAAATAAATAAATAAACTAGTTTTAATCCGGGTCGTATGGACCAAAATTTATGGTGTCTCCGTTTTACTGGAGGGCGGGTAAATTAATGCTAAGCGCAGTGGACTGTATGAGCGAGGGCGGTTATCACATATACTCGTATAAATATATAGAAAGGGGCAGTTTAAACGAAGGAAGCCAAGGGCGGCGGTTACGGCCTTCAAGTGTTCCCCTGAGCGAAATAAGCAGCAACACTAACCTGGTAATCGGCGTCTTCAGCACCCAGGATTCTGGCAGCTAGCTGCGCGGGCGGAGCGGTTAGCGGCGGTGGCGGCGACGGTGTTCGCGGCGGCGATGAAAAGCGAACAAGCGGGAGCGGGCGTTCAGCTCAGCGGTGACTTTGCAACTGTGGTGACAGTCAGAGGAATGCTGGGGCGCGCCGAGAATCGCTTGTGCGGACGGTACACCGATAACCATTTATAGTGCTACTACCCTCTCACACAAGGAAACAAATAAAAGCGCGCAAACAACAGTATTTGTTAAAACAGACTAAAATTACTTTTTTTCATAATTATTGTGAACTTTTAACCGGTTATTATAATTATAATAACTAAAAAATAGCAAAGACTGCTTTACCTAAAAGTTACAAAGTGGATATATTTTACAGCTGATAAATGTTAGAGTAATATTGTTTCAAAATATTACTACTATAGTGTTAGTATAATAATAAAGGAAATTCTTTTATTAAAAATAACTGTGTTGTTATTAAATTTGCCTTAATAAAAGATACAAAATGGAACCTAGAATCCCCATCCTGTACTATAAAATCTTATTTTCTCGACAAAGTTAAGTTTTCCTGTAAGTAGTGTTATTAAAATAATACATTTAAAGGAACAATGAATCAATTTACGTCTTAAAAATATTTATACTTAATTTTATTTTCCTTATTCTCCATTTTGTAACCGGGATGTATTTTTACGAAAAGGCCATAAAGTGTGTTCATTTTAGCTTGATACTTATGGCAGGTGTCAAATTGTCATGCCTAGGGTTGCGACATTACAGATGTAATTGAATCAAATGATAATTGAAGTTATAAATTGAATATCATTATCTGTCGTTTATCGTTTTTTGCTTCAAATTATAATTTTGGATGCTATTTAGATCACTTAATTTTTAGAAATACATAATAATAATATGTAAATAAAATTCGTGAATAGATTTTGAATGTTTTAATAATTAACAAATTCTTAATTATGTAAGTATTCTTAAACCTAAATCATCACTGTAATTACTAGAGTGAGTATGAGTGACTATGAGTGAGAGTACCTTGTGAATAGTACGAATAAATATGGTTACGTACGAGTATAGCTGCAGTATCAAAATCGTCTATTTTTGTAACATTCCTTTTTTTGTTAGGTGTCAATAATTTATTTTCTTCGGTGGTTGCCGTACTCGTAGATGCATCATCAAATATGATGATTCTTTCGAGATGCGATACACTGTAGCACGCCCTATACCAAGAGCATCCGCAACGCGATCAACCACTTGCTTTAAGGGTAGTAGAGGACCTTTGTTTGGGCTCTCACGCTCGAAATAATTTCGCAAGCGTACTACAAACTCACGACTTTCGTTGTACTATGTATTTATTTATTTATTTATATATTTATTTATAATGAAATACCAACAAAACATACACTAATTCGAATGTAACAAAAAAACAAGTTTAATGCTAAGTGCTGTCTCAATTATAGGTAGTCACGACATGCAATATCAAAATACAATCATATTTGTTGAACAGTAACTCATGTGTAGTTGTGACTTACTATTAAAATAATATTAACAACCCATATCTTCCCTTGGGTGTCGTAAAAGGCGACTAACGGACTAAAGACACATAAAAGACACAAAGACACATACAGAGCGGCGATGGACTCATCAAAATAATACTACCAACCCCTCTCTTCCCTTCGGTGTCGTAAAAGGCGACTAATGGACTAAATTCTGCACATACATCCAACAGCATAGAGCGGCGATGGGCTCATCAAAATGATACTACCAACCTCTCTCTTCCCCTTGGGTGTCGTAAAAGACGACTAACGGACTAAATTCTGCACATAGACCCATCAGCATAGAGCGGCGATGGACACATCAAAATAAAACTAAAACAGTCTTTTTTTAACCTTTTAGGCATTGTATCAGTAAAAACAACAAACTTTACGAACAGTTATTATAACAGAACAGAACTTTACAAACGAATAAAAATAACAAATAATACGTCAAATTAGCAAACATAACAAACGATTACAACTAAACAAAACTTAACAAACGAAATAAATAGCAAATACTACGATAGGAAAACTGAAAACACGTTACGCATACAAGACTTTGGCACTTGTATCAAAACAAGATGGCTCCCACCCCCAACCAAACCGTCACAGATGCAGTAGTGCGAAGTTTATTTCCAATTAAAATAAAACAAAGTGAATATCGAAATGCGACCGCAATCATCGATTTAAATTGAGCCCAATGATGTATTGTTCCTTTCTAATGTGCCAATTCAATAACTTTTAAAGATTTTCATTCCTTATACCTACTCGGAAAATAGGTCTAAAGTTGCATGAGGAACGGGCGGAAAGTAGTACTATCGATGTCGTAAAAGGCGACTAACGGACTTAAGACTGCACATACAACCAACAGCAAAGAGCGGCGATGGGCTCATCAATATAATACTACCAACCCCTCTCTACTCTTCTTTGCCGTAAAAGGCGACTAACGGACTAAAGACTGCACATACAACCAACAGCATAGAGCGGCGATGGGCTCATCAATATAATACTACTAACCCTTCTCTTCTCTTTGGTGTCGCAAAAGGCGACTAACGGACTAAAAACTGCACATACGACCACCAGCATAGAGCGGCGATGGGCACATCAATTTATTACTACCAACCCCTTTCTTCTCTTCGGTGTCGTAAAAGGCGACTAACGGACTAAACACTGCACATACATCCAACAGCATAGAGCGGCGATGGGCACATCAAATAATACTACCAACCCCTCTTTTCTCTTCGGTGTCATAAAAGGCGACTAACGGACTAAAGATCGCATCAGTGCTCAGGTATGGTCTCTTGCTGTGGGGAAAATCTACTGATATTAAAAGAGCTTTCCTGGTACAAAAAAAATGTATCCGAGCTGTTTGTGGTGTCGGACCACTGACCTCGTGCAGGCCTTTATTTAAACAGTTGGGAACTCTCACCCTAACCTGCTTATATATTTTAGAAGCAGGAAATTTTGTGAGAAGCCATCCTCATCTTTTCAAAAAAATATCTCAGGAAAGCAAATTTCAACGCCGAGATGTTACAAAGTTAAGAAATCCTTTATGTAAGGGCTCTCTTTGCGATAGGAACTGCGCTGTTTTTACCGTGAGGATCTATAATCACATTCCAAGGATCATTCGGGAACTGCCGGTGCGCTACTTCAACAAAAAATTAAAAGAATGGCTCCTTGAAAAGTCATTCTATACGTTTGATGAGTTTCTTTCTCAGTAAAGGTATTGCTTTGGGTTGACATTGTGTTATTGTTTACTAACAACTGACTATTGTTACTAACTTTTATAATTATGGTTTTTTTTTCTTACTGTTATTTGATTAATTATTATTATTTTACTATCATTATTTTTGACGTGACAACGTCTTATAAATTGGTTTGCCGGGTGACACTTCAAGAAACTGCGTTACGCTCCGCTCACGTTATGCGCTCACAATGAGAGCGAGTGAGAGGCACGCGTCCCTTCCACTCGGGCATGGTTAGCCCGCCTAAGAGCGAGAGAGACAGACATAAAAAGTGAAAGGCACGCGTCCCTTCCATATTATTTCATCCTTCTTCCTACTATACGAATGAATATTCACATTAAAATTATTTTACCACTCAAAGTCGTTGTCACGTAAAACTTTCGCCCGTATACCGACTTTACAGGCAACCAATTTTTTATTTAATTTAATTGACCCTAACAAATTTAATCTTTTATTTTAATGTAAGTAATTGAATGTGTCTTAAATATTGTGTCGATTACGATTATTTTGCAATCAACTTAAATTAATTTGCATACTCTTATGGGAGTGGAGCATATAGTAGGTACATAATATAATTCTAACAACTGTAACATACTATGTTCTTGGCAAATAAAGAATCATTTCATTCATTTCATACATCCAACAGCATAGAGCGGCGATGGGCACATCAAATAATACTACCAATCCCACTCTTCTCTTCGGTGTCATAAAAGGCGACTAACGGACTTAAGACTGCACATACATCCAACAGCATAGAGCGGCGATGGGCACATCAAATAATACTACCAACCCCTCTCTTCTCTTCGGTGTCATAAAAGGCGACTAACGGACTCAAGACTGCACATGCAATCAAACGGCATAGAGCGGCGATGTGCTCATCAAAATAATACAAACAAACCCCTCTCTTCCCTTCCCTAACAATGTACTATTTTAACTTCAATACAATCGTCATCAAACTCAAGATAAATAAGTAAAGACTAACAAATCAATTAATATAGCTAGAATTATAAATACAAAATTAAAGTCAATCGATTGATTATTGAACATCAATTGAACTTAAATTGATTTACTATCCCAAGTATATTTTTGTATTGGAATGACCTTGTGATTGGGTACGTTTTTTTATTGTAATGTTTAAAAATTGTGTTAAATGTGTGTTATGTGAGTTTATTCGGATAAAACCTAATCTAACGTGTAATAAATAGTCACAAAAAGTAATTGTAGTATGCTATGTGATGGATTATAAAAAATAATATTGTTTAAATGTTGTCAAATAATTTCATACGCTTTTACAAACTCACGTCGTCGTTTTGATGACACCTGTCATAAGTATCAAGCTATATTGAACAGACTATAGTAACTTTTTATGGACTTCTTGGCGGGAAAGTGAAGCGTCATGTCTGCAGTTTTGTTTTATTTTCTAACATTTGTGTTTTTTCGAATATTAATGTGAAATAATAGTGGATTATTAACCGTTAAGTGTTTGTGAACGTGCATGAGTGTTGGCAAATGAAACAAAACAGTGCAACATCACTTTTCAAGTTCTCTCAAGTAGTCCGCGTGAGACCTCAGTAAAGTCCCACATCTTTACTGAGGACTCAAGGGGTTTGGGGAACATCATTTATCATTCATCTTAATCACCACTCATTATCATCAAGGGAAAAAAACAAATAAAAAACTAATGACTAGGCAGTATGGCTCAGACCTTAGCCTGTTCCTTCATGGAACAAATATAAAAAAAAAAAAAATTTATTTTTGATTATATCTGATTCACACGACCAAATAAAAAGTCAGAGGTTTTTTATCTCCCTACATAGGAAAACTAGGGGTTTTTTGGATAAATCTGGGGGGGAAGGTGAAAAAAATCTGGCAACACTCCTGTTGCGGTTCTGTCTGTCTGTGTCATAGATAAAGGTAATACTGTCGGAAGTAGATGGCCATCTCGCGGATTTTTTTTGCCAACATGTTTGAACCAGGCTCCCTCTCGTGGTGTTATTCCACAACTTTTGACCAATATACATACCTATAGGTATAATAGGAGCTAAATTTTAATTATAAAGCATTAAATTTATGAAATCAAACCAGCCTGATTTACAAGGTTTTGCATGCAACAGCCAGTTTGGGAACTCAGAAATAAAACGACAATTCATTTTCTATTTTTAATATGTTTATGTTTCGCATAATACAATTTAGTTTACATTTTAGAATAATCATCCCCATCATATTTTAATTCTCCGCACAAAATTCGATTTATAACATTAATCTTTGTTGATTTGCTCAGAAGTGTGCTTTAGTTTTACAAAAATTACTTTTTTGTGTATTCCAGCAGGTAATATTTAAATTTTTCCTAGAAGGTTTTTTAAGGATTTTACAGAAGGCAATGTGAAACATTTCGAAAGAAGAGCATATTATAGGTCCGGGTGTCGCAAAGGGGGTGCAGGAAAAATACACTCTAACTTTTTTTTACAAACTGACGAAAAACATAGCTATCAAAAAGAGATAGAAAAAATTCCAAAAAAAGGCAAAAAAATTGCGAAAAAAAACTTAGAAAATTTTCAGTTGATTTTTATATGGAGCCGACACTTAGAAAAATTTGCGATATTTTTGTATGCAGTTTGGACTTGTAAAATTTTTCGCTTGGTTCCACGTTGTGTCGCAAAGGGGGTGCAGGACTTAGAAAATTTTCGAGGAAAAATTTAATTTTTCACAAACTGACGAAAAACAGCTCTATCAATAAGAGATAGAAAAAAATCCAAAAAAAGTGCAAAAAAAATTGTGAAAAAAAACTTAGAAAATTTTCAGTTGATTTTTATATGGAGCCGACACTTAGAAAAATTTGCGATATTTTTGTATGCAGTTTGGACTTGTAAAATTTTTCGCTTGGTTCCACGTTGTGTCGCAAAGGGGGTGCAGGACTTAGAAAATTTTCGAGGAAAAATTTAATTTTTCACAAACTGACGAAAAACAGCTCTATCAATAAGAGATAGAAAAAAATCCAAAAAAAGTGCAAAAAAAATTGTGAAAAAAAACTTAGAAAATTTTTAGTTGATTTTTATATGGAGCCGTGACATAGCTAACAAAAAGAGAAAAAAAACCAAAAAAAAGAAATAAAAAAAGTTTATTTGGAGTTTGTATAAAAGAGTAGTGTTTGAAAGTATGTAAAAAAAAACGTCGCACGTACAAAAACGTCGTTTCTGGCGCTTCGCCGGCCGCTGCCGCGGCACGCTCGCTTCGCTCGCTCGGCTCGCGCGTTTTTGGTCAACATACTAACCTAACCTAACCTAATTAACTCTTTAGATTTTTTCTTATGGCGGGGGGCTTTGAAGAATTTTCTAAGTTTTTTTTCACAATTTTTTTGCACTTTTTTTGGATTTTCTTCTATCTCTTATTGATAGCTGTTTTTCGTCAGTTTGTGAAAAATTAAATTTTTCCTCGAAAATTTTCTAAGTCCTGCACCCCCTTTGCGACACAACGTGGAACCAAGCGAAAAATTTTACAAGTCCAAACTGCATACAAAAATATCGCAAATTTTTCTAAGTGTCGGCTCCATATAAAAATCAACTGAAAATTTTCTAAGTTTTTTTTCAAGTTTTTTTTTTTAATTAAATTTTTTGTCTCTTTTTGATGGTCTATGTTTTTCATCAGTTTGTGAAAAAAAGTTATGAGTGTATTTTTGCTCGAAAATTTTCTAAGTCCTGCACCCCCTTTGCGACACCCTAACCATATATATTATAGAATGACACTGACAACATTTTTTCTTCATTTGTGAAGCAACGACCCTTTGTATTTTTCATAGTTTCTCTATGTTGAATTTCTGTAAATAGTTTTGCTGGTAAACTCATTTTTCCTGTAACTTTCTGTAAACCTTTATTATCAGACATTTTAATAGCACTAGCTAATCTTGTTCTTGCTGCGATTTCTTAACCTGTTAAGGTTTTTTTATTTCTTTCTGAATTATTTAAAATAGGCTAAAACCTTGCGGTTGTCTCCTTGTATCTGCAAATAAAAAACTTATTACAACATGACATGCAAGTGAACTAATAATAATATGTGGGATGTGGATTCAATCATTATTGTACCGATAATCGTTTCAGCAAACGGTCTTATAGCTAAGAGCCTCTCACTGAAAGGTTTGATCAAGGGTCAGATACAAAAGGCAGTACTCCATGACAAGGCACGAATTGTCAGGAGGTTCCTCATTCTGCAGCCCTACCCACCGATAGCTTTGGTCTATCCCCACTGCCGGTGGCAGCCTAGGTTAAGTTTTTTAGAATATTTTATACTGTAAATATGTTTTTTTTAGTTTTTATGAAATATTGTAAACATTTATCTTAAGATTGTACAGATTATATAAAGAGAATAATAATAATATAAATACCTTTAGTTTGTGATGACTGATCAGCTGGTTTGCGACAATAGGTATGGTCTTTTACCTATATATCTGAAAAACAAACAGCATAACTTAGGTAAATGCATTTGATAGAAAAGTCATAAATATTGTACACAGAAAATCCTAATAATCCTAAAAATAATAAACTATTAACTTAATACTCCGGCCAAATCACAAGCGGCACAATTTGTGCAAAATTCTACCAGCAGTAAGTAGGTATCTTTGATTGTACACATGTATATTATAGTCAATAGGTATGTTACTAAATTATAAATCAATAATATTATTAATTATAGGTACCTGTACTTTGTGGTGATAATATTGTTACATAAATTTGAAGATGTGTCTGCTTGACTTAACTAGACTTAATAGTACGTACGTAGTAATCCAATGCATGTCCAATGTCACAAAAATTAATTAAAGCGTCCAGTTTTGCCAGTTGTCCAGTGTCCAAATATCACAATTCACATCACAACAATGCAAATTAAGTAAGACGCAGGATCACTACTGTAGTGTTTCACAGTTAAATTTATCTTGTAACTCTGGGTCCGGAGAAGGATTATGCACTTATCTCAAGTCGAAGAACGACAATACTGCAAAAATTAGACCGAAAGCAAACAACAAAACAAACAAGCGGCCTTATGCAATAAAAAAAGTGCAGTTCAAGTTCAAGCGTCGATCGATCGATATGCAATTCGATTAAAATCTTATTAATCGATTATTATAAAAGTATTTTATGAAACAAAAATAAATGTTACAAGCTTACATGATTTTCTTATGTAATATTCTGATTAAGTTAACTAATGTTATGTTTAATCGATTTATTGAAATAAAAAATAAATGCTACAAGCTTACATGATGTTCATAAGTAATATTCTGATTATGTTAACTAAAGTTATGTTTAATTGATTTTTATATTCGATTGATGCGCTTCGAGTAATCGCCATCTAGCGAGCACCACTTAAATATTTTTTTTGAAATATTGCGGAATAACACTCCTAGATGGCACTACGAGTAGTTTTTTTCGAGAAACGTTTCGAGAAACGTGTGTCATTGCTCCTACTATAGGAGTTTCCCTCCCCTGGGGGGTTACTCTCGAACGCAAACTCAATCTTAATACAATTCCAATGCGATTAATATGTTTCGATATTAGGATAAGTAAAGATAATTCCGGAACGCCATCTCGATAATAATTTGTTCTATCAATTTCCACGCAATTTAATTCCAATGTGGCGCTATCGTCGCTTACAAAAGTGCCATTTGACATTTTTTTGGTTTTGAGATTGGAAATTGATTAATGCAATTCTGTTTCAAGAGTAGCCTACCTGGGGGGTTACTCTCGAACGCAAACTCAATCTTAATACAATTCCAATGCGATTAATATGTATCGATATTGGGATAAGTAAAGATAATTCCGGAACGCCATCTCGATAGTAATTTGTTTAATCAATTTCCACGCAATTTAATTCTAATGTGGCGCTATTGTCGATAACAAAAGTGACATTTCACATTTTTTAGATTTGTGATTTGAAATTGATTAATGCAATTCTGTTTCAAGAGTAGCCTACCTGGTCTGTGTTCTCACGTCACGCACGTGGTGGTGGTTTTTACAAAACTTATTTGCTCAGTGCAAAACAGTATTACCTTTATCTATTACAAAACGAACGACTCAAAACGTGTTCGTTTTACTGTGGTTAGTATAGTAGGTACAATAAACATCCAAAGATTACTTACTAAAATAGGTTAGGTACTGGATTACAATTACATCCTCAGTTTATAGTTTAGAGGTACAGTAGGTTATGTATTTAGATTTAAATTAGTTTCAAACATTCATAATCTGTTAAAATTATCAAAATGACCTACCAACTAAAACTCGAAGAACTTGCTATCAAACTTTTTACTGTAGAAGCTGTTAAGTTTGGAGAATTCACCACCAAAAGTGGTATGAAAACTCCGGTTTATTTTGATTTGAGGGTTATCGTCAGTTATCCAGATGTAATGGTAAGGAATAAAAAATAAAGATACTTACTTATTTATTTATTATGATTATGAGCGTTAAAACTAATTTCAATGAAAAATAATTCTTGTTATTTTTTAAGGAGTTGGTATCTAACCTAATTTACGACTTTGCCTTGAAAGAGCATAGCTGTGATCATATATGTGGCGTGCCGTACACAGCTTTACCCATCGCAACATTGCTAAGCGTGCGAGCGAAAATGCCTATGCTGATGAGGCGAAAGGAAGCCAAATCATATGGCACGAAGAAAATGATAGAAGGTCATTACCAGCCTGGTCAGTCGTGTCTCATCATTGAAGATGTAATTACTTCTGGATCTAGTATACTTGAGACTGTAAAAGATTTACAGAAAGAAGGTTTAATAGCTGAAGAAGCTATTGTCATAATAGACAGAGAGCAAGGAGCAAGGAACAACCTGGCTGCAAATAATGTGCAAGTAAAATCATTGTATACCATGTCAAAGTTTATTGAGCTACTGGTGAAAAATGGCAAAATAGATAATGTGATGTCCATGAAAGTAAAAAAATATTTGGAGGATACACAAGCACCCAAAACAGGTGAGAACAGAGCTTTTTAGCTATTTAAGCAGCATTCATTATCATTATCACAAGCCTTTATAAGACCAACTAAAGGAGTTGGGTCTGCCCTCATGAATAAGGGGAGATTGGGTCGTACATAACTTATCATCACAATTGCCCGATGCTGATTGGTATTAAGTTACATTGTACCTCTACCATTGTGCTGGATAAATAAAGACTCTTACACTCCACCCCTGGCAATCTTAAGTAACATTATGTTTTAGAATTTGATTTGTTTATCTTTTACAGAGAGCTCAGAGGACCGCACACTACTCACATATGAGAGAAGGTCAGAGTTTGCTACAAACACAATTGCTAAACAACTGTTTAATATAATGGCTACAAAGAAAACTAATCTTTGCTTGTCTGTTGACTTAACTTCAACTGCAAGTATATTGGACCTCATTGAAAAAGTTGGAGAACATGTTTGTTTAGTGAAAACTCATGTGGATATAATTGAAGATTTTAGCACCGATTTTATTTTGCGACTTAAAAATTTAGCTAACAGGTTCAATTTCTTGATATTAGAAGACAGAAAATTTGCAGACATTGGTAACACTGTATCATTGCAGTACCTGAAAGGTTCATACAAGATAGCCGAGTGGGCGGACTGTGTCACTGTACACTCTTTACCTGGAGAAGGTATTTTAAAAGCAATAAATAATTCAAGCAATGGTATAAGCCAAGGAGTGTTCTTGTTGGCAGAAATGAGTAGTGAGGTAAATTTACTTTATTTTAATATTATTATTTTGATAGATACAATAATTAATTTTAAAAATAATTCAATAATGTTATTTATAATGTGTTTTTGGGGCAGGCCTTTGTCCAACAGTAGACACATTTCAGCTGATGTTGGCAATAAATAATTTTTATTATATTTTACAGGCAAATCTCATTACACCAGACTATACAGCTGAAACGGTGAAAATGGCTTCAAAATATCAGAACTTGGTAGCAGGATTTGTCTGTCAGAATAAAAACACATTTAAAGATCCGGGCTATATACAACTTACACCTGGAGTACAGCTGGAGAGTTCCAAGGATGGGCTTGGCCAAGTGTACAATACTCCAGAGAAAGTAATGCTTGAAAAGGGTGCTGATGTAGTGGTTGTTGGTAGAGGCATTGTAGCAGCAAAAAGCCCAGAATCTCAAGCTGTCATCTACAAAGATGCACTATGGAATAACTATTTGAAAAGAGTTTCTGGTAAATTCGAATAGCATTGTTAGGTATTTAAGTATTAATATTAGATCTTAAAAGGAATGTCTATATACACACTACCACTTATCTGTAATGATACTGTGCTATTTAAACTTGTTAGGGCCTATTCTGTAACATTAAGGACCAAAATTCCTGTGATATAATGAAACATGGTGCTAGTTGTACCATTTGAACAGTTTATTGTTTTTCGTGGCATTTAGTTTACCTACAAATAAGATATTACAATAAGTCAAACATTTCTGCAAGATTTTTATAATTTTAGTATCAAGTTACCTACATTTGTAGTAATAAACGCTATTATTATAAACATTATATTATTTTGTTTTCACCTTCGTTCAACAATACCAACTAGATGTCCGGTCGGCGCTATAAATATGTCTCGGTAAATAACAGCGCCCTAGAGAAGTGAGCTCTTATTTTGTTTAGTTTGCTTGAAACACGGCCAATATAAACACGTTTACTATGCCGCAATGTGTACCTATTTAAAAGTTGCAAAAATAATGCCCGAAAATCTTACTTTCGGTGAGTACATGTAGAAAACATTATATTTTAAGCTTTAAACTAGCAAATAATATTAAATTTTCAACACAATTATTACAGATTTTAACTCACGCTACAAATGTTTGACCAACGTTGACCAATAGACGCGCCAACATATTTTGTGTAACAAAACAGTGGATGCGTGGATGGATGCATTTGTGACTTTATTACTGGGTGCCATGGTTGTAGGTAATTAGGTTGAACTTAAAACTATTTTATAACTTTTGTCTCAGTTCGTTAGTAAAGATATAATATAGCTGTAAGTATACTATAAGTATATATTTACATGCGGACATAATTTAGCTTTGATTTTGTATGTGACGCGTTATCTAGTTGGTATTGTTGATCGAAGGTTTTTACAAACAATCAGACGTATTTGTTAAATCGCGCGTTTTTGCTTATTATATGATAAATATTTATTAGAGAACTTTGTATTTATTTACACTAGGTACAACAGTGGTACCCATCTAATGTAGCGATGACTTTATTTTAATTAAGGGGAGGCTCAGAGCAACAAGTTTTTATTCTATGGATGGAATGGAGGCCGTTAACCTGCAGTGGGGTCAGTATACTGGCTGTACTTCAATTTTACAATAACCCTGCAGAATGTTTGGTAATAGGGTAATAGGTTTATAATCTCGCAACTGCGCCATCTTTAAGTGCAAATAACTATTATTTTGTATAGTTCAGCTCTGAAAATGCAAAAAAAATCAACTGTTTCGTATCTTTGGTGGGCGTTGCTGAAGGGGCGGAAGAAGTAGCGGGCGGGCCGCTAGTATGTTTCGTTCGTTAATTGAATCGTAATTGTATCGCATTGTAATTGTTTGACACATTTGGTATTCGTAAATGAGTAAGAGAATACAAAATGTGTCAAACAATTACAATGCGATCCAATTGCGATTCAATTATGCCATTCGTAAATTAGCAGACTTGGGCCCCTGGTTTGCTGAATGAAAGCAATTTTATTTACACGTAGTACAACTAGTGATGTACGTCTGGGAATATTGCCAGTGCCGGGAACTTTCCACTCCCAATGTGTCCGGAAATTTTCCGGGCATATTCGGTATATTGCCCAATGTTCCCAGCAGACTATTAGTTATTTTGTAGGTACGTTACGTATCAGAATGCCATGAAAGAAAAGAGTTTTAGATGATTATCCTTACCTGCCCGCACCTCCTTATAATCGCTGCCGCGCCCTGCGAGCACTACTCGCGCGTTTTCACCTCACACGTGCTCACGCGCTGTGTTTAGTAGTTCGTGTGAGTTGTTGTGAAAAGGTGTATTAATGGCGCATGCGGCATGCGCACCGTAATTTTCTGTGAAAAGGCGTAATAAATATAAAGTACACAAATACTTTAAAGGAGACAAGGACGATACGGGCCAAATAATGAATTAATGTAGTTTCTGTACACATATCTTAGTTTATTTTTTTATATAAGCCCATCTGTCTCCACTCAATCTAATGTTAAGTGGAAATGGAGACCATGCCCGAAGACAACTGTTGCAGCGTTGAAAAAACATAGCATCAGTCACCCTCACCCTGCCTGTTCATTAGGTACCTCATCACGCCTGAAGAACCCAAATTATTTGTGCGCGAGGAGACAGTAAATCGATGACTCCGGAGAGCAGCACGCTCCAGAGGTACGCCCTCTGGAGAAAGGGAAAAAAGAGATGAGTTCAAAAAGTTTTTCAGAGCACTCGCCACGCCATGGTACAAGCGGTAGAAGACGCTAAGTGACACAATATCTTTACGCAAATGTAGAGGTTGGAGAGTGTTTGAATTGTCGATAATATGCACAGCGCTGCTCTACAATCTGTCCAAGGTATCGAGAAAGAACTTTGCAGAGCTATCCCAGAGGTGAGGTAATACTTCACACAAGACTACACCTGTCACCACACCTGTCTTGTATTAACTGACCAAAACTGACCAGGCGTGAAGAATCGCCGCACCTTGTTCAGGACACCGATTTTACATGAGGCGGTTTTAATCACGGCTTTGATGTAGTCCCTATATATGGTTCAGATCGTAGCAAATCTACATACCGAAGTCCAACACACCCGATCGAGCTCAATGACTGAATCGTTCACTTTCTTCATTTCGGGTTTGACCTGCCCAGCCGCTGGGTGACCGTTATATCCCCCATGCACTGTGCTATTATCTGCAAAGCAAGGAATATTAATAATAATAATCATAAAACTGTTACGTGGGTATTTGTTTAACCAAGGTGTGTTGCAATCTCAGACCAAATAAAAATTTGGTCTGAGGTTGCAATGTATAAAGCTGTGTATGCCGGACCGGTACGTGTGGCGCAGGCGTCGTCCACCACTGCTTGAGGTGCCAAGGGCGCGGACTAATATTTTAAAAGAAGCTTCATTTACCCTGTTGACATATTTAACTGCTCTCTGAATAAATTCACAAAAGTCACATTGTTTGTTCTTTGTTACAGGAATAGTTAGAAAGTATGTAAATACCAAGTAAGTAACTTTACTGAACATGTTCTGAATATTTTATAGTTGTAAGTTTGTAAATAGATAAATAAAAAATATTCGATTGTAAATAGGTTAGGTTAGAAAATTTTATAAGTGCTTATACTGTCGCATTAAGTTTTTGCCTGTAGTGATAGTAAGTATCACAGACATTAATGTCTCTGGTAAGTATTAAGTTTTGTTGTTTTAAATAAATATTTTTAAATTTCTGGATATTTATCCAAAACTTCCAGTAAATTTCCACTTTGGGAACATTTCCGGGAACGTTGCCAGCAAAATTTCCAGTCCTCGGCAATATTCCCAGGCACGGTACATCACTAAGGGTGGATTTCACCAAAGAATCTATTAATAAATCCTTATTTACTCGCGTGTAAATGAACTTTACGTTTCACCAACGCTTAACCTAATGATAAAGTCACTACAGTAAAGTAAATTCTTATACCGCCAATTTTGGCCGTGTTAGCTCCTATTCTTAGGCTTGTGTTCTAAAACCAAACCCTCACTCAAATCTCTGCTTGAATACAGTTAGAAAGGGATGGTGCTATGCATCGCATATATCGCCATCCCTTTCTATCTGTACTCAAGCAGAGATTTGAGTTTGGTTTTAGAAAACGGGCCTTAGATTATTAAGGTCACTAATGTCATTTGAAGCTGCCCTCAAATTCTCAGAATAATCTATTGTTCTGAGTTCAAATTAATATTGTCTGTCACCTAAAAATGCCGCGTCGTTTGAGATTGTTGATTGACGAATCTGATAGCAGTGATGAAGATTATTTTAGGCCCACTCTCGAGATGGTTCAAGGCAAGAACAAATTACCTAGAAGATTAACAACAACATTTTTTTTATGCCATCTTAAGCCGGGTCCGCTGCGCCAGATTTTTGAACAGAACATTGTTCGAAAACTTAAATAAGGGGCGTGGCCCATTGAGTAATAATGTGGCCCATTGAGTAATTTATGTTTTCGAACAATGTTCTGTTCAAAATCTGGCGCAGCGGACCCGACTTTAGGAAATGTCACGTCAAACAAACAATGTTACGCCAGAAAATAAAAAGGTGTAATTATCGCCTTTGCTCTCGTACGAGATAAACTGCAACTATACTTTGGTGGTTAATATGCTCATTAGTTCGATCCGCTTTCGCCTAAGTTCATTCAATAGCACAGAGAGTGCGAGAGTAACTTATTCTTACATTAAAATGGTGAAATGAAACACAAGTTATACATATGATAAATCTAGGTAGTAAATTTTTACTCGGGTAGCTATTCTCGTGTAATTTTGATATTGGTGAAATCGGATCTAAAAAGTTATATGAAAAAATTCGCACCCTACTACACTCTATGTCACTTGTCATTACTAGATAACTAGTCCAAGATAAACTACTCATTAAGTAATAAAATAAAATAACGTTCAAATTAACTGTCATCTTTCGATGAGAACCGGGACCAATGGCTTCACGTACCTACCTACCTTCCGAAAAGCACAAAAATATATAGATAGGTACGTAATATTTTTTCGGGCATTATGGAGTATCTCAGAACAATAATTGTTCTGAGAGGAGTATGGTCTGCTAAATAACGACTATTTCGTTAAGAAAAACAATAGAATCCATCGATTGATTTTAATTTTGACGATTCATTACAATTTATGTAGAACTACACTATTTGTCAAATGTCAATTTGATTGAATGAAGTTTGTTGTCAAAATTATTTTACTTTACTCAAGTATTTATTTAGACCTTGCTTGAAAACAAAACAAAACAATAGATTTGAAATGGATTTTATCATAAAAGAATTATGTATAGATAGTAAAAATATATATCCAACAGACTCACCAAACCTTTGCACAGTAGTTGTTCATAATACATGGTTAAAAAAGTGGTTAAAAAACGTAGAAGTAGATAATTCCGTGGACAACATTAATTTTTGCCTGCAACCTAGTGAAAGTGTACCCTACCCTTTCAGAAAAATATTCATCAGGGTATGTATTACTGTAATTACTTACATTAACGGTTGTAATGCATAAAGGAATACTTCATGCTAATAATGTTTTTACCATTAAGTCAAGTATCAACGAAGGGATTATTGATTAATAAATTTTTCTTTGTACCTACTTAGGTCCTTAACAAGAAGTTATCCAAAGTTTTACCACTACCACGATATAAATTAAATGAACATAATACAGAACAACCTCTTACATTCTCACAACTGCTTCAGTATGTGTCACAGAATAACCAGAGGAATTTATGGAAAGAGTCCTATAAGAAATATTGCCAGAATAATGACAGCAGCAAAGAGACCACCATAGTGAACCTATTAGAGCATGACCAGCTACTGACTGAAGTGATACTCCGATTGTATGGCTGTAATATAATTAGGATTAAGCATGATGTTTCAGGAAAACTGATAGAATATAAGGAGATTATACCCAATAAATATGTTTCTAAATCTTATGAGACTCATGTCAATTTACTAGCAGCTTTGTTTGTTCTGGAAACTGACAATAACTATTTTGTAATATACAATGAACACTGTGAACATAGCCTGTTAGACTGCCTTAACTTTAGTCCCCACTTAATTGATATAAACTATGGCCGGGGTCTGTTTATAATCTATCAGTTGTTACATGTGTTCAAAGCTGTGAGTGACAGAGGATTGAGTTTGGGCAAGCTTACCTTGCAAGATGTTTACTTGTCAGAGAATTTATGGCTCCAGGTTGTACCTACTGTTACGAATAATGTGTACTGTTTGGATGCGTCACTGATACATGAACATAGTAAAAGCAAGCAGACCACTCCTATAGTTAGCTCCAACAGCCCCAGTCAGTCAAACAAAGAAGAGTGGTGTTGGAGAAATGATGCTGTCCAATTGGAGAAGTTATGCATGCTATGGGTTAGGGGAAGGATATCCAACTTGGACTATTTGTTGCATCTTAATGTACTTGCTGGACGAAGAGCCAATGATCCTCAAGCACATATAATGATGCCATGGGTTACAGACTTTGTGTCTAGATGTGGTAAGTCTACAAAAATATTATGAAACCTGAGTAAAAACTATATCAACTATGTTGCAAACTAAACTTTTGTTATTGCAAATGCTGCTTATCTGAAGTCGTCATAAGCACTAAATATGTAATCTAAAAGGATATGCTATAATTATTGTATGCACTGTATTTATAATGTTGTTTATTTATACACAAAGACTTTTTATTGGTGATCATTGCCTACTGATTCCGACTAAGTACATGATTGCCATTGCAATAATAATAAAACTTACATGTCAACATTCCATTTTTTATTTTTTTGTCTGGGAAGTAAAGTTAATAACTATGAATATTAAAAACATGGTCAACCTACTCCTAATCCGCCTTGTTACAAATAAAACCTCTTCTTAGGTACTTCATAAAAATGTAGGAACAAAATTTAATTTACTTAGAAAAAGGAAACATGTAACTACCTAATATTATTATTGCAATGGCCATCACTGGAGTTAGAATCAAGAAAAATAGATCTTTTTCACTGATAAAAAGCCTTTGTTGTGTATATTAATATGTTAAAATTAAACTGCAAGTTGCTAGAAATCTTAGATGGTGTATTTGTATAAAATTACAATCTCTTATCTTATCTTAATTAGTGGCTTCGCGTTTAGCATTAAGCCAGTTTCTAGTGGTACATATTTTTAGCATAAATAGTATTGTACGGTAAATTGAATTAAATGGAGTCTCACAACACGTGTTGTTGCGAAAAGAACACGGGAGAAACTCTAAAATTACAATAAACAGTACATAAAAATGACTTTTTGTTCTTAACCCCTTGAGGATCGTAAAACCAGACAATTAAAAGTCAATTGTTTCGCGACCGCCGGCGGTCTTATGATCCTTGACTAATTAATGTTCTGTTATTTGATAAAATCATTAACATATGAAATTGTTTAGTCTTAATTTTTTTTTAAATTTTAAACACTTAAAGAAGACGACAACCTCAGGCGGGAATCGAACCACGCACCTTCCGCATTCCGGGCGGCTGCCTTAACCACTTGGCTACCGAGGTCTGCTTTTCTTTTTAGCCAAGTGCTTAAGGCAGCCGCCCGGCTAAAAATTAAATATATAAAAAACATGAACCTATAAATGCAGCTTCATCTTAAGAGGCCTATTACATCTTGACTGTGATTTTTGTGTAAAATGGCCAACTTTGGCGTTATGGATCTCAGAAACGAAAATACATTAACAATTATGACTTATTGAATAGTATAGAATAGCTATTGGAATAGTGCTTAGCGGCCTCGCTTTTTGTAAATTTTGCTTAACTTTTTAATTAAACCCAAAATTGCAGAGAAAGATTTTCATAAAGTGCGCGAAGGCACTTTTTTGAGCTCATCGATTGAACTACTGTTCTAAACAAGTGAAATAAAAAAATTATAATGTAATCTCTTATATAGTCGAATAATGCGTAGCGGCCTCGGAATTTTTAGATATCATTGATTTTATATAGGAAAAAAATCTTATTCTAAACCAAAAAACTTCGAAAATTGCTATAAATTAACTGTGAATATCTCCTATCTGCGATAATATTATTGAGCAAAATTTATACCAGAGTAACTGTTACTTCATGAGGAATAAAAATTTTATAATGAATTTGTTATCCTATTTCGATAAAAACGAAAAATACAACTGCAAAATTACTACAAAATGCGATGCGCCGGCCGTCCGAATTCAACTTATGCTCACAAAATGGATATTTGTAATATTATGCACAAATTTATTATCCTATTTCGATAAAAACGATAAATACAACTGCAAAATTACTACAAAATGCGAAAATAGGCATTTAACGCAAAAATCACATTAGAGATGTAATAGGCCTCTTAACCGAATGTTCAAATATTTGCAAAAATATTTCGGATCTCGGGGGTGAAAACTTCTAAGATTTGATGAAGCAATGTTGACTAAAAAACATAAACATCAAGCACTGACAAATTTCGACGGGTGAAAACAGACCTCGGTAGCCAAGTGGTTAAGGCAGCCGCCCGGAATGCGGAAGGTGCGTGGTTCGATTCCCGCCTGAGGTTGTCGTTTTTTTCAGTGTTTAAAATTTTACTTAAATATATTTAAGCGTTAATAAAACTCTAAAAACGTATTATTAAACATTTTTTTTATTAGTTTGCTTATTTTTTTAATGTAATTTGAAGACATCTTTTGTAAATAAAAAGTTTTTTATCAAAAATATGTATATGACATTTATTATTTTTAGGACGAAATTGGCGTGATTTGAGCAAGTCTAAATATCGCCTGAACAAAGGTGACAGACAGCTGGATATGACTTATGACGTCAGCAGTCCTGACCAAATTCCACATCATATCTCTGATGCCTTGTCTGACATCACCTGCTATGTTTACTTAGCCCGACGGTATGTAATAATATGATTATGATTAAGTTCTATTATAGCAAAATACATTAAAGACACATTTACGACTACCCATTCTGGTTATGGCCTACTAATCTTGCTAACTGTTAAATCAAAATTTAGCATAATTTTCACTTAATTAAATAGTGATCTTAATTTCTTTTTGAGACTCGAAGTCATGTTCTCATGTGTGTGCGTGCCTGCGTGCGTGCTGCCATGCGTTTGTTCGTTAACTAATTTATTTAGTTAGGTAAAGCTGGCTTCTCACGGCGCGTGATATCACAAGTCGCGCCGCGCGCGTCGCGCCGATTTGTACGGGCGAGCACGCGCCAATAGGTGAGCCCGCGCTACCCGTTCTCACGGCACGAACGGCACGGGCCGGCGCAGCGCGCGTTACACCCGCGCCGCCACAGTCCCAAAGGATAAAGGGCCCCACAGACGATCAGGTCAGGCGGGTGGCTAGTACTAACTGACAGGCCTATACCTGCCAGCGACTTGATCGTCTGTGGGGCCCTTAAGACGACTTGTTCACCCACGCCACCCTGCGCGCGCTCGAGTCGCCACGAGTGCGCCGCGCCACGCCTTTGAAGTACCGACGTCCAGCGGATCGGACGAGCCTGAACGCGCTTACCCGCGTCGCCTCGAGCCATCCCTTCACACGGCGCGTAGGCGCGAGCTGGCGCGGCGCGACTTGTGATATCTCGCGCCGTGAGAAGCTAGCTTAAGACATATTCAGATTAGGTCATCAAGTCCATGTTTGTCAAGTCACTTTAACATTTTAAAGTACGGTTTAACAGATCATACTTGTTCAATTCTATGTTTACTAGAATCAGGATAAAAAGTAAGTGCTTACGAATAAATAATGTAGGTACCTGGCTTTTTTTGTAACAGAACTCCAAAGGAAGTGTTGTGTAAATACGTGCGCAACAAATGGGTGCCAGCAGAGTACCCGGCATCTATCCAACGCATGCAAGAGTGGACTCCAGACGAGTGCATACCGGAGTTCTACACAGATCCTACAGTTTTTAAGAGCATTCACGAGGACTTACCGGTAATATTATCTGGTAGAAAATAACTTGTACGAATTATCTCTGTGGTAAAAATAAACGAACAAAGTTTTAATTCATTTCCCATGATAGTTAAGTTTTGAAAGGCATCATAAACTGTTGGTCCCGTTTAGGGGTTGCAGTCCCGGTACTGTGGAGAAAACGGGATTCCCGGTACTGCGCTAACTCTGTACTGTACCGGGAAAACCGAGAAATTTAGGTACTTTTCGGTACTCAAATTTTTTTTAACCGAAATGTAACTAACGTTTGATTTATGGATCATTGAGCAAAATAACATATTTCACAAAAAGTTTATTATAAAAAAAATGATTTGTCAATTGTTGTACTAGCTGTGGAATCATTTTGTCGAATGGAATTGGTTAGAGATCATCCGAGTTGAATGTTTTAAATTTAAATGGGTCCATGCAATGGATTTTTATCATGAGTATTTTAAGGTGATTAAATAATATAAATTCGTCCAAAGCAAGACCGTTCAAACGGCGACAGACTCCCTTCTCCAACGAATTCCCTCGGCCGAGATTGTGGTATTGGGAGACTTTAATGCCCATCACGTCGAATGGCTTGGTTCAAGTACAACTGACCACACGGGTAGAGCCGTTCATGACCTCGCTTTGGCCTACAGTCTATCCCAATTGGTAACCGACCCTACACGGGTTCCAGATGTGGATGGCCATGCACCTTCCTTATTAGACCTTCTGCTGACCCCGCACCCAGACGGCTATTAAGTTTCTGTTGATGCACCACTATGCTCATTAGACCACTGTCTGATTTGTAGCACTGTGTCTCTCACAGAAACTTCAAAAACATCGAGTCTGGCATTATAAGTCAGCGGACTGGGATGGAATGCGAAGATTCTTTGCGTCCTACCCATGGTGGCGTGTTTGCTTCTTGCTGGATGATCTTGATGTCGCCGCCGACTCTGTCGTTGATCTGATACTGCAGGGAATGGAACTTTTCAATCCAAACTCGGTGGTTCCCATTGGCGGCAGGTCCCAACCATGGTTTGGACGTTGCTGCAAAATGGCGTCTCGCCAAAAGCGACAACATTACCAAACCTTGGCTAATGCGGTGTCATCAAAGGATCCAAACACCAGTGCACTCAGAAAGAGGTACAACTTTCCTTTAAGGACATTGCCTGATGACTTTGCCTTGGCAAAGTCATCAGGCAATGTCAATACTCACCGATGAGCGGAGGCCCTATCCCATCTATGTCGGTCCCTCATGTCGAAGGATCGTGGTCAGCATCAGGGTTGCATCTGGAGCGGATGATCTGCCTCCATCGGCTCCTGTCCAGCGCGTCTCTTACGACCGTGCAGAATTTGGAGGAGGACGAGTCCTTTACTTGATCGGTCCATCTTGTTGGTGAGCGACCACGGGAACTTTTGCCTTCGGTGCTCCCAACCACAATCAGTTTTTCCAGAGTTTCGTCGCCTCTGGGTACTGTGTGTCCGAAATATGACAGAATACGTTGTTGGCATATAGTGGATAAGCTAGTCCTTATTTGGAGCTGGGTCAAAATCGATGCATTGGTGCGTTTTGCTGTCCAAGGTATGTGTTCGTGGGTCGCCAGCTTTCTTTCTGGGCGTAGCATCAGAGTCGTAGTCGACGGTTCGTGCTCTAACATGAAACCCGTAAATGCTGGAGTCCCGCAGGGGTATGTGTTGTTAACCCCTACTCTGTTTCTTCTACATATCAATGACATGTTGCATAACAACAGCATTCATTGCTATGCGGAGGACAGTACGGGGGTAGCGCTCTACACCGGACGAGCTAATATTTCTCTGGAAAGCGTCATCGAGAGGCGGAATAAACTTGTTACTGACACCGAGAACATGTTAAAGTCATGTCTCAAATTAGGGCCGACATAACCTAGTCCACTTTTACCCCTCCAAAACACAAGTTTGCGCATTTACACTTAAATTTAAAAAACATCCCTTCGTCGTACCTCTGAACTTTGAGGGAGCTCTCCTTGATATCAATCCGACTATTGGAATACTTTATTTATTTATTTATTTATTACAATCACATGCAGGTTAACAGAAAAGGTTTCCAACACACCAGCAAGTTATACAAAAACAAGTTAAAATCATATTAAATAACCTAGAAGACCTAGCCTAATTACAAAAATATTAATCCATTAGTCAACAATCAATTAAATATCATTAAAAAAAATGTCAATCTTAAAAAATAAATCTTATTAGAATAAAAATTAACACGAACAGAAAAACACAATATTTGATACAGACAATACACATTATAACATATCTACTAATAAAAAATTATAATTTAATGTCACATAATTCTAAAAATTTACCGGCCTCTCTACATATGTATTCAACACGATCAGCAAAAAGGTCAATGTGATCGCATTGAATGAGCAAGTCCCCAATGAGGCGTAATGCGCGGACTGTGGGCGCGTTTGCAGCATGTACCGTGCGCGTGACGGGCTTGCGCAGCAGCCGCGGTCGGCGGCGCGGGGCCACCGCCCCCTCCCCACCCTGAGGAATACGCGTGGGAACCAGAAGATCTACCCTAGATAAAATATCATTATTCACCTTGTGGTGGAACGCGGAGATGTAATGAGCCAGAAGAATCATCGTTCGCCTACGACTCAACGTTTCCAACCCGACCATACCCGCGACGAAGAGCGAGGGATACAAATATGGGTAATACCCGTAACTCCTTCTATAGAGCCAACGCGCGAACTTACGCTGAACTCGTTCAACCATGACAGAGTATTTGTCCTCGTGAGGGTCCCAAACTATAGCTGCGTATTCTAGTTTGCTGCGTACGTATGCGTTAAATAAGAGCTTCGCCACAGCAACGTCATTAAACTCGGAGGATGTCCGTATAATAAAGCCTAGAATTTTATTTGACTTTTTGCAGGTCTCCGTCACATGTTTGTGAAAGTCCAACTTACTGTCCATTGTTAATCCCAAGTCACTAATATCATAAACTCTATCCATGCTGACGCCAAGTAATTTATAGCATGATAGTATTGGGCAACGCTTACGTGTGTAAGTAATTACTTTGCATTTTGAGTCATTAAATGGTAGACGATTGGCTAAACTCCACTCCGATATTGCTTTAACATCTGCCTGCAAAGCAGCAGTATCCGCGACATCTTTAACGCCCAAAAATAGCTTGAGGTTGTCAGCAAATAGGAGACATTGAGCAGCACGAACAGTCTCGGGTAAGTCGTTTATCATTAATAAAAATAAAGTCGGACCTAAGGTACTACCTTGACTTACGCCAGATCGAGTGTAATATTCTGCTGACTCAAACCCTTGCACTTTCACAAATTGGCGTCTATTTTCTAGGTAACTGGCAAAAAACTTTATGAGTTTAGGAGTACAGCCTGACAAAGCTATCTTTTTCAGAAGTATATCGTTGTCCACCATGTCAAATGCTTTCTTGAAATCGAAATAAGCAGCGTCGACCTGCCTTCCCGCATCCAACTCCGCAGACACGTAATCTACCAATGCAACAAGATTAGTCGTGGTTGAACGAGCCCTACGAAAGCCATGCTGACTCATGTGCAGTAAACCATCGACTTGCCGACTCATGTGTCTATTAAGGATTGACTCGAATAATTTAGCGAACACTGAAAGTATCGCGATTGGCCTGTATTGCGTTATATCGCCTTTGGTACTTCCCTTCGGCACTGGCGTCACACGAGATAGTTTCCAGCACGACGGGTACTTCGAAGAGTCAAGACAAAGGTTATAAATGTAGAGCAGCGGCGTCTGAAAAAACGATTGACAATCTACCGCCAGAAACACTGGTACGCCGTCAGGTCCTCCAGCCGACTTAGTTTTTAGTTGTTTAACAGCAGTTTTAAAATCAGATCTGCTTAAATCCATGACCGTTATGTCCCTAGCATTTACTTGTGAATGGGCAGCTCGGGTGGCCTCTACAGGGTCTAAACGGGGTAAGTCTGGTTGGAAGACCGAGCTGAAGTATTGCGCAAAAGCGTCAGCGGCAGCTTGACCAGAAACCTCTTGTGCGCCATAGAAAAAACCATCAACGCATTGCCTATCTTTTCTTTTGTCTTTGACATAATTCCAGAATTTAGCTGGCTCAGCGAATATACTTTTTTGTAAATTACCTATATATTGTCGATATGCGTTATTAGTTCGCCTTTTAACGTGCCACCTATAGAATTTATATAGCTCCTTGTTATATACCTTTCCCTCAGTCTTAAATTTTTTTAAATGATAGTTTTTATATTTTAAGTTACGTATAATTTCGGCAGAATACCATTTCGGATATATATACCGCGCATCACGTTGGTCAGGTTTCTTTACAGGCACAAAACGATTAAAACACTCATATAACTTAGAATAGAAATACTCAGCAGCTTCATCAACGCAACGAATTTCAAACAGATCATCCCATTCGATCCCAGCCAATGCTGCGTATAATGCTTGGTAGTCCGCACGGTACCAGTTCCAATACTTGGCGTCGATATATCTAGTGACGTTGAGTTTCGAGGTCATTTCGAAGGAAAAGCTAGGCTAATATTGGCGTAATTTTAAGTTTTAACAAAAGTACCGAAAATACCGAATTTCCCGGGAAACTGGATTAGTTAATTTGCTAGCAATTTACAAAGTATCGTTGTAAGGTGGCGCAATCGCGCATTATCCACTAGTATACCTTATTTTATCACTAATGATCATTGATCGGATTAGGTAGTGCAATTTCGGGTCAACGTCCTCAAACATTATATTAGTATAGATACGCCCACGGGATTGCGGGATTTCGGAAATATTCAATAGGTACGTGTAAAATACATTTTCTCTTATTAGAATTTATAAAAGAAATCAAGTATTCAATAAGTGATACTATTGTGTATAGTGATATATAGTGTGACATATATTGATATATAGTGATATTTTAAACGTTTATCATTTCTAAAGTAAAAAGTAAGCAAGAACAATATTGCGGCCAATTCAGCCGTGTGAAAATAGCATAACAATGTACAATAACATTTTTAAGCGATGTTAATCTTATGTGACCTACTCTTATCGAAATAATAATTGTAATCCCGCACGGTTAGCATGTCCATGTTAAAATTTCGTCATGAAATCCCGCAAAATTGCACTACCTAATCCGCTCACTGCTAATGATACAGGATTTCTTTAACAGGACCTAGGCATACCGTCATGGGCAACATGCGCCGAAGACTTCATAACCAAACATCGCGAAGCTCTAGAAAGCACTTACGTCTCGGACAACTTACACCACTGGATCGACATCACCTTCGGCTACAAATTGTCCGGGGCGGCGTCGGTTAAGGCTAAGAACGTGTGTCTGTCGTTGGTGGACGGGCACACGGCTCCGAGGCGTGGTATTACGGTGCAATTGTTGGTGGCTCCCCACCCGCCGCGCGGCGTGCGCCCGCCGCCGCCGCAGCCGCCGCGGCTACACTGGACTGCGCCGAGGGATTCTAGTAAGATTGTAGCTTGATTCAGACATATCAGTGAAGTCACAGTTCCGGCACAGTACCGGCACAGTGCGAAATATTCTTTCATACATTCTCTATGAACGCACTTAAAGCACTGTGTCGTCACTGACACTGACAAGTGAGGATGCGCTCATAGAGAATGTATGAAAGAATATTTCGCCACTGTGCCGGTACTGTGTCGGAACTGCAGTGCGAGGACGGATCTTTTATTGACCGATAAAGTGACATTAGACGTCGACAAATTGACATCGGCAGTAGTTGAGCTGATAAATTTTATCGTCTGTCACTTTATCGGTCGATAAAAGATCCGTGCTCAGGGGGCTTTGACTTCACTGATATGTGTGAAGCGACCTTAATGCAAATACTGTTAAGCTTGATTCACACATATCAGTGAAGTCGCAGTTCCGGCACTGTACCGGCATAGTGAAAAATATTCTTTCATACATTATCTATGAATTTTGTTAAAACGAATACGTCCGTGATTTGCCGGTGGCGGCACTGACACCGAGAGCATTATCACTGACAGGTGGGCATGCGTTCATAGAGAATGTATGAAAAACACTGTGACGGTACTGTGCCTGAACTGTGGCTTCACTGATATGTGTAAAGCTACCTTTATACTCAACGCAAACAATCACGTGTTTTAGTGAGTTAGCGGGATTAATACTAAATATGTTTATTTCATTTTTGTATATCATGGATTTCCGCAAAGTAACGCCTGATTCCATTCATTAAAATAAACTGATTGTAATTGAACATGACCCTTTAACTCCATCGGCTAAAATCACAATTCTTATTGGGCAATAACAGCTACTAATATAATTTACATCAGTTGATAGTTTCATTCATGCAACATCCTGAATATACGCTTATTCATGCTGTCGCCTCTTCCACAGAGAGAATGGTGAAGCAAGAGAGTTCCGATGACATGACCGACGATGAGGAAGAGTCCACCAGCCTCCCTCAGCACGTGTCGCGGCTGAGCGTGCCCCCGCAGCGAGTGCGCTCGCGGCACAAAAGCACCTCCAGGGCCCGCTCGCTCTCCAAGAGCCAACCACCCGAAGACACAACCCACGTCGTTCGAGAAAGCAGAGCCTCCTCCCACACGCGACATTATAGAGTACAACGCTCAGAACTCGGCAAAGGAGTCATCTATCTACCGAAGGAATTCAATCCCGTCGCCTCAATACAAGCCCTAGAAGCCCTGGATAATTTTAAAACAAAATGCTTTTTTAGCAAAGCAGAAGATAAGATGAAAGACACTCTCACAACGCTCAACCACTTCCCTATGCAACAGGAGGTTCAGAGAACGAATGTTGCAAACCAAGATGGTTCAGACGATACCGCTTTTACCAACCACATGTTCCTCGCGTCGTATGACCAAAGCTACTTGAAAAGGTTTACTCAGGATGCGCATCTAGAATCAGTTTTGAAGGAAAGAAAGAACAGATCTTTTAATTCAAGATACACGACTGACGCAAGTGTGTACAAGCAGTTCGTAACGGAGAGTCGTCGGCAGGACATGTTGGTCGTTGGATGCCTTATCGTTGAAATATTCCTGCATCAATACATGCGGCCTTTAAGGAGGCCGAGTGACAGCTTTATAGAGCGGTTCAACAACTGTAGAACAGTTTTAAAATATAACTTCAATGCGTTGCCGAAGTGTGTGAGCTATATCACATCACTACTGCTAAATGTTCATCCTCCGAGCTTGAGTTACAAAAATGAGTTAATACCAAAAGATGAAGTTTTTAGAAAGATTGTAGTTACGGGAAAGGGTTTGCCACCGCCGACACCCTCGCAATTGCTGCAGCCTCTACTGATGCAGCACTTGATACCATTCCCACAGACATTCCAAACACTATACAAACTAGTAAGTACCCTCCGTGAATACGAACTGACAAGCAACGAATTAAATATTTTGTTCATGTACGAATGTGATGGAGTACAATGCGAGAAATATCAAAATGTTGATAAAATGAAGTTGCATTTTAGTGAAAGAATAGCTGAAGGGAAAATACAAGCCTGCGTGACGCATTTAGATGTACTCTTGAGCCAGCTCAACTGCTACAACCAGTTCGATGTCCTCGACATCTTCCTGATGCATTACATAAATCTTTTAAGAAATAGAGACACATCAGTACTAGCTGCATGGTATTTGTTTGACACAGTAAGCAAGGCTCTGGGGCCGGCCGCCACGAAGAAGAAGCTTCTAAAACACATACTGTATCTTTACGAAGATGATGAAGCGTTGGGTGAAAAGCAAGAACGTCACAGGTTAACCGATGTCGATGCGTCTGTAGAAGCGGCAGCTATGACTAATAAGCAGAAATTCGTGAAGTTATATCACAACATTTTCCTTCTACAATTGATGGTCAGACTTGGCCTACAATGCTTTTTGGACAATTTCACTCAACATCTAGTTGAAGCAGTCGGTGGGTACAAAGATGATCACTCAGTGGTTGGCTCTCCCGGTCACTTATGTCACAACAAAGCGAACGCCAACAAGAAACCTAGATACTCAGACGATAATGTTAAGCATGCGTTATCGACAACCACCGACATATTTTCACCGGATACATCGTATGGTTCAGAACATGTGGCGACTCCTAGTGTAGAGAAAAATACAGCAGACGTTAGTGAAACAATGAGAGAAAAGGACAGTGATGCTAGAAGTGACGGCGACTTGTTCCATTTTGAATGCGACAAGGATAGGCTGCCGAGTCGGAATAGTAGGAGCAAGTCACCGGCAGAGTCCATTGGCTCGCATCATTCCAACCCTTCGTATGAAACGGCGATGCACTCCCCTTCCCCGTCGAAGGACGTGTCGTCGCCAGCTACCTCAAAATATTTTACTCCCTATTCGAATTTAAGAGACCTAACTGTGATAGTAAATCCAAACAACGAAACCATACCGGAAACGCCAAGGAAACCCATGTCACCTACGATAGACATTCCAACCAAACCTATGTTCACAAGCTACCTGCATTTCGCTGAAGAGGACTCAAAGATAGACGAAATGGAGGTACGCAAGGAATCTCACGTGCGCCAAATCAAAAGCCTCGAGTTTAACAGAAACCTAGAGGTATATCATACTCAAACTTCCCGTAGCTGTTCTGATGTAGACGTAAGCGAGCCGAGCAAAGACATGACGCCTTGTAAAATATCAGATATGAGTTCAGAAAGCCTCATATGGCTAGCTCACAGACTGGGCCCAGTACTTACCTGTAGATATATAACTAGGAATTTGCTTAAGATGTTGACTCTGTGCTATATTGGTAAAGAGAATCTCAGTTTGTGGCAAGGGGACGATGAGAAAGATGAGTTTGATGAGATATCAGTAGTGGAGAGCCGCGTTGTGGGCGACAGGAACGCCATGAAAGTTATCAAGTGCCTCACTTCTATCGTAGGTAAGATAATAGCTATATTTTACTAGTTTTTTCTTAAATCTAAATTATCATAATTACAACATGTTATGTCTATTAATGAAGTTGAAATAACAGATTGAGTGCCTGTTTTACAGTCTCCGGACGTCTATCACGGACTTCCTGAGAGAATTTGAAAAGTGATGTTGCACTTTTTTGTTTTATTTGCCAACACTTAGCATGTTCACAAACACTTAGGCTAGGCGTATGCTGGGACGCAGGTCACGCCGCGTAGCACAGTACAGATTTAGCAGCGCAGGGTAGGCGAGACAGACATAGTCCTCGAGCGTATGCTGTGACGCAGATAACATACGCACGCATTCGCGTTCTAGCTGGTACAAAGAATAGACGTGTTCGAGTTGAAAATGAGTTCAGAGTCAGATTCCGATTATGAAATGAATGAGTTGTTGATACTTTACAGTTTGTCAAAACATAAAAAAACTATTTGGCAAAGTGATTATCTGAAAAAAAAACGCTCTACTAATGGAGAATTTGTACTTTCTTCTGATTTATTCTTTGGCAATTCTTATTCATAATACCTCTTTAAATTTCTTTTTCGAATAGTCTGGATGATTAGTAACATACAAACAAGGTTCACAACGAACTAATTCTATTAAATGTTCTGTCATTGCAACAAAATTATCTATGTTAACGTAAAAAACACGTCTCGACTCGCACGCGGCGCACGCGTCGCGCATGAATCTGTGCCGGCACTACAACGAGGCGCAGAGCAGAGCACACACATGTCTGCGTCGCCCGTGCGTGCGCCGCAACGTACGCAGCACTCGTACTTTCATGCATTACAAAATCTGCTCTGCCATGCGCTGCGCGGACCTGCGTCGCCTGCGTCCCAGCATACCCTAACCAGGCCTCCGTCACTCCATATACTTGCACGCTATAATTACCTACCGCCCGGCCGAGCGGTCTCGGGCCGTTTGCGGACCAAATTCAGTGCGGTTTTCGCAAGCGAAGCGCACGCACGTTGTTCAATTTTAATTGTTCCATTCATTTGTACGCGTGCCTACGATGCCGTCTGGTGCCTTATGTGCAGTAGTAGTTTTTATTTTACTACACACTGCCCTCTATTTACTTTTGATGATGATGTCAGCACCAATTTATAAAAAATATATTCTATAAACGATACAATTTTAAACTACCACCTATAGTCAGAACATATTCACATTTCTCAATAAAATAGACACAAATAGTTATTTATGTTAATTTAATTTTATCGAAAAGGCAGCCCTGCGATTGCTGTGGGATCGCGCGGTAGGTTATTATAGTTTAAATATTAGTAGGCTATTATGGCAGTAGGTATTGGTAATTTTCTACTGAGTGAAGTATCTGGTAACCTTCTTTAATCTGTGCCCTAACCTTAACGGTTACTAATCCACCATTGTTTTTGTCACATTAATATTTGACAAAACACCAATTTTAGAAAATAAAACAAAACTGAAAAAATATTTACTGTTATATGTCTGACATTGACGAAATATGCAAACGGCATCAAGCCATTTTTAGGTAAAAAAATATTTTGTCGTTCTAATACGAGGAGCTCGATGGCGCAGCGGCTAGCGCGTTCGGCTTGCGATCTTGCCCGCTAAGTAACTTTCGTAATGCCGGGTCGTTGGATGGGTGACCAAATTAAAAACATCTCGAGCTCCTTCGTGCTTCGGAAGGCACGTTAAGCCGTTGGTCCCGGTTGTTGTCGTAAGATAACAGTCGTTAAAACCCACCAACCCGCATTGGGCCAGCGTGGTGGGTTATTATGGCCCAATATCCCCACGTGCTGTTGTCCACGTGGAAGGCTTGTGCCCAGCAGTGGGACGTTTATAGGCTGATGATGATGATGATGATGATGTTCTGTTGCAGCCATGTACGGCGAGCAGCTGATAATATTCCAGTACCTACCCCACATGGGCGAGCTGATCGCGTCCTGCCGGCGGCGGCTGTCGGCGCCGCTGGAGGGCGGCGTGGTGGCTTGTCTGCAGCTCGTCAAGTACCTGCTGCCGTACATGTCCGATGTGAAGCTAATGGAACAGCTGTTGGTGAGTTGCTTAAATAATAGCATAATTAAATAATTATGACTTTTCCACCAAGTTAAGCTTCTTGTGAAACTTGTTTATATTGGTTAGATAACGAATAAACATACTTATTATACAATGAAACACCACCCAGACCTAACACTAATTTTAGGCAAACAGTTAATTCTAAATTGACCTGGCCAGAAATCGAACCTGGGACCTCAGAGATGGTGATACCAGAACCTCCGTGCTAACCACGCGAACACGTCAATCGTCGGTCGTGTGAGCTTTTGTTTCCAGTTGGTATATAATGAGGTGCTCGATGGCGATGGCTTGTGATCTTGCCGTTTAAGGCTAGGTGTTAGTGAAAAATTAACATAACACGTTTTTAGAATTAATTATTGAAGTAGTAAACAGTAAAATTAAAATTGCGAAAATTATGAAATATTGTTGATGCTTTATTCTGTGGAATATACCCGATGGAAACACGATTTGATAAAGTTGGCTCGATAGAATAAATTCACAAAGTTACATATCGACACCTCTGGGCTCAAAGGTCGTAAAGGAGATTTTGGCGAAATAGACTTTTTCACACAGCTCTATGCAAAAAATATGCCTTTACGACCCATCATATCAGGCACTCTAAACAGAATTTTTTGTGAAAATATAGACGTAAGTGACATTTAACTTACAGAACGTAGTCGCCTTGGCAGTAAAGCAAAAGATTACAGTAACTTTTGGGCTTAAAGTGAATATACATTTCCATTTGTCCTATACGACCTTAGGTTTTAAATATTAATAAATTCAACATATGGGAGTAAAAGCCATCGCCAGTAGCAATAATTGTCCTATACACTATTACAATAGTAAAATAAAAAAGAGAATTTTCCTTTACTACTTAATTTAGATTAGATGATGAGTACTGATGACCATTCATTTAAGGTATAAATTAACGTATAAGCAGAGAAAGTGCTATGAACCCTCACCTTATACTCTCAAATTATGAGGAGCTCGATCGCGCAACGGCTAGCGTGTTCGAATAATTGCGATCGTATTAGTTAAGCTAACTTTTGCAATGCCGGGTCATCGGATAGGTGACCAACTTAAAAAATTGTCGAGTTCCTCCGTGCTTTAGAAAGCACGTTAAGCGGTTGATCCTGGTAGTTTTCATAAGATAACAGTCATTAAAACTCACCAGCCCGCATTGGGATAGTGTGGTGGGTTAATGGGCCCGATCTCCCCTTGTGCTAATGTACATGTTCTTCAACATTTTATTTTTGAATAAAATAGAAAAAGAAAAAAAATAATAGAAAAAGGCGAAATGTAGGTTCAATGGAATCTTTTATTGACTTTTTCTCAGATGAAGACAAGCAAGACTTTTTTTCTGGGAGCTCGAACCTTAGGTCATGTAATGAATGTAATGAATGTTACCGGAAAAAAAATTGGTTGCCTGTAAAGTCGGTATACGGGCGAAAGTTTTTTGTTGTGACAACGACTTTGAGTGGTAAAATAATTTTAATGTGAATATTCATTCGTATAGTAGGAAGAAGGATGAAATAATATGGAAGGGACGCGTGCCTTTCACTTTTTATGTCTGTCTCTCTCGCTCTTAGGCGGGCTAACCATGCCCGAGTGGAAGGGACGCGTGCCTCTCACTCGCTCTCATTGTGAGCGCATAACGTGAGCGGAGCGTAACGCAGTTTCTTGAAGTGTCACCCGGCAAACCAATTTATAAGACGTTGTCACGTCAAAAAGGGAGAAAAGAATGAAGAGAAGTAAAACTAATGAGACTAATAATACAGAAATAAAAAAAACAAAAACCAATTAATAATCGTAAAACCAATAAAAAATTAAAAGATAAAGGAAAAACTTATATAAATAGAAAGGGAAACATATCGGAAAAAGTAATGAAAAGCAATTCATATATCCCTGGTGCTAGAGGATGTTTTGAGATATCTGAAGAAATACGGACTTCTATATTCGAATAAAAATATTTGAATATAGAACTTCGTATTTCTTCAGACTTGGACATACAGCATATGACATCTCCTTGTCTCACTCCACGCTGCAGCCGAACTGGCTTCGAGCTCTGATCGCTGAGTGTAAGTTTGTAAATGTGCAAACGTTACTATCGCGTTTGAGTTAAGTTTTGACAGATAGATCTTAACGCCAAGTAAATAAGATCGAGAATCAACTCTTAACTCAAACGCGATAGTAACGTTTGCACATTTTCAACTTACACTCGGCGTTTTGGTCCTAAAGGCAAACTGTCATAGTTACGTTTTCGTACAAACACGTCAACACTTCGATGTACCGGTAGTCAATTTGGCACCGCTGAAAAGACTGTAGCACGACACATGTTTCGATCGAATCAAAGGCTTTCTCATAGTCCACAAATGCTAAGCAAAGTGGCCGGTTATACTCTTCGGTCTTCTGTATAACCTGCCGCAGCGTATGTATGTGGTCTATGGTGCTGAAGCCTTTTCGAAATCCGGCTTGTTCGATTGTCTTGAAGTCATCAAATCTGCGTGCGAGATGATTAGTTATAACTATCGAGAACAGCTTAAAAACGTGACTTAAAAGTGATATGGGTCTGTAGTTTCTTCTTAAAGAACAACACAACCACACCTTCATGCCACGCTTCTGGCGTTCTACCTCCGAGTACGACGGATTAAAATAGTTTCCGCCTGCTCTCAGAAGCTCAGCCGCATAAATTTGTTATTGTATTGTGATTTGTGAAGTGGTCAGAATAAAAATAAAACCGTTTGGAGATGATGAAATGATGAGATGATTAGAATAACAATTAAAGTAAATTATAATTAAAGGATTGATGTCTTTTTGTTTTACGAACGATTTGATTACAAAAAATACAGTTTTATTTGTATGGCGTGTTATGACATTATATTTTATTAAAATATGACATTTTAAACAAACATTTATAGATAACATTACAATATTCTTTTAGTAATTAAGCTTAATTACTATTTTACTGTTACAAAATACCTCAGTTGGTAATCCTTTACGACCAAAAAAATATTACAGTTGTCCTTTATTTCTTGATTTTACACACTCTTGTGCAGAAAAGTAGATTTACGCCCAAAAAGTCACTTTTTTGAAATTTTTGGTCGTACAGGACATCCTTTTTCCGTAAATACAGCTCTAGGCTAGTTTTTTAACACTGCTATAGAAACTACCATAAATTCTTAGCACTTTCTTCTTAGGTTCCATTTGTATAGCTCAAGAAACAAAAAAGTTAGGGACGAAATATTATTTTTTTTGTCGTTTTTTGCTTCTCCTGTAAAGTCGCATTTTGTCCTTTACGACCAGAGGTGTCGATATTTTTGTGTAATTTTTCTTCTTTTCAGGTTTTATTCTTAAATTAAGTGATTTGATATTACGAATTATTTACCAAAATGAAGTATAACTTGAGGGATTATAACCGATCGTTTGTTTTTATTACATCTATATTTTTTTAAATATAAAACGCGCCTATTCGTGCCGCTTCCCTGTTATACCCGTCCCTTACCGTCGTACCGTCGAGAGAGCGAGAGAGAAGCGCTCGAAATATCTCCCCTTAAGCAACTTTCGCATTGCCGGTTCACTGGATATACATACATACATACGACGACTATTATCTCCAAAGGGGGTAGTCAGAGTAGTCTATTGCCTAGTGGCAATGAGGACCGGAAAAGCAGTGCAATACTGCCACAGTCCACGTTTCACCAAATAAAAACTGCGCGCGTGCTCAGTGTGGTACGTGGTGAGCCCATTGCCACTTTATGCTGTTGGATCTATGAGTTAGTCGACTTCTATGACAAGAAGGCCCAAGGGAAGAGATGGATAGGTAGTATACATCTAAGAGGGTGCCGCGCGAACGCAAAAAAGTACAATACTGACATAAGTCTCTTAATGAACTTCAAAGCGAAATCAATCATATTGATATTAATAATTAGATCAATTCTGCTTTGAACTTTCAGACCTAGTAATTTCATTGGAGCAATGTTTTTATTCTGCGAAATGTGCAAAACCATCACGCGCTTGTGTTATAATTTTTAAATTTACGGGAGGGGGGTGCCCTGCTGAATATGAATACAAATATTGTCATGTAAGAATTATTGTTTCATGCGTAAAATTAAGAAAGTTTTTCGAAAAAATATGTTTTTAGATGTCGAGTTATGTATGTATTGTTTGTTATTTTTTAAAGAATTTGTTTTAAATTTCAACAAGGCTATGACCTTGTGCAATGATCAGGCTAACTTATATAAGTTTTTTTTAATGTATTTAACTAAATCAGCGCATAGTACAAGTAACTTAAAAATATGTAAATTTTCACAATTTCGTGCAGGACCCGAATAATGAGCCGCCACTACGCAGCTGTTTCTTATTTATGCGCAATAGTTAAAGGAATGACTGTCTACAAATTGTTTTCTCCAGGACAAGTTCCTGAAGTCGATACTGCAACCAGCGTTGCGTCTAGCGTCGACCGCGGCGCTGCAGCGAGGTCAGCGTTAGCCAGGAAGCTGCTTGAAACGCTGCATGTGCTTCAAGCAGCTTTCTAGCTAGCGCTGACTTCGCTGCAGCGCACGTGTGCTTAGCGTGACAGGTGGTGAGCCCATCGCAGATTTTTGCTGTTGGATGCAGCCTTCTGTCCGTTAGTCGCCTTCTATGACACCAGAGATAGGTTTCTTCAAATAATGAGCGCTACCACTATGTATGATGCGCAATAAAGTAAATATTGTTATAAATTGTATCCTCCAGGACACGTTCCTGAAGTCAATACTACAACCCGCACTGCGTCTAGCGTCGACCAGCCGCTGTTCGTATCCCAGCGGCGCTGCAGCGAGGTCAGCGCTAGCTAGAAAGCTGCTTGAAGCGCTGCATGTGCTAGCGCTTCGTATTGGCCCTGAGATGACGCGCAAACATCTCTGCGTGCACGCTTTGCAAAGGTTGGTGTTTTACAACAGCTAATCTATGTATCGATCAACGCTGATCTAACTGTTGAGGTATTATAACTGGAGACACCGCGGAGCAAGTTTTACGCAATGAGTTTTTGCTCATGGGCTGCAAACGCCGAACAAATGACATTTCAACCCGCATCTTCTGATAATCCGGGTCAGGTGCCCTACCGATTAACCTATGTGCAAAAGCCACAAAAGTAGGAAAATCTATCCTACTTCCTACTAATATTATAAACGCGAAAGTTTGCAAGTATGTATGGATATTTGTTACTCTTTCACGTAAAAACTACTGAATGAATTTGGATGAAATTCGGCATTCAGATAGTTTATGACCTAGATTAACACATAGGATACTTTTTATCCCGATATTCCCACGGGAACGTATGGATGGATGTTTGTTACTCTTTAACGTAAAAACTACTGAATGGATTTGGATGAAATTCGGCATACAGGTTGTTTATAACCTGGATTAATACATAGGATACTTTTTATCTCGATATTCCCACGAGAACGGGAACCACGCGGGTGAAACCGGCCGATTGTTACTTATAACTTACATGCAGATTGAATCAGTATAGTATTATTATAGTTATAATAAAATAATAAGTATTCTTTTTTTTTACCGTGTCGCGTAGCGGTGAAAGAATACTACCACCCCCTCTCTGCCCTTGGGTGTCGTAAAAGGCGACTATCTGACTAAAGACTGCACATGTGTCCAACAGCATAGAGCGGCGATGGGCTCACCACTTGTCACGCTGAGTATATGTGTAGACGCTATTTGGTGAAAAGTGGACTATGTTAGAGGAGTGCTTTTGCTGTCCTCATTGCCTATAGTCTCTGACTAACCCTTCGGGGAAAACAGTCGAAATTGTATGTATATATGTTTTTTTAACACTTCAAAGTTGTCACTGAAAAGTAGTCATTTTGAGATGTATCTCTTTTCATAGGAGGCACAGTTATACAAGCGGTACTTTATTGATAGTTTTGTTTCAATTACAGATTCTTCTTAGCTTTCGACAAGGCGACCGGAAAGACTGAAAATTGGCCAAAACAGGACGAGGCGAACACCGATAAGGTAACGGCGAAACATTGATATCTTTATTTTTAACCACTACGTGTTAGCAAGCGCTTCTTCTTCATCTCACCTGATGGTAAATGACTATAAGGCTGAAGGTGGAAGCGTCCTTTGAAAATTGGCCAAAACAGGACGAGGCGAACACCGATAAGGTAACGGCGAAACATTGATATCTTTATTTTTAACCACTACGTGTTAGCAAGCGCTTCTTCTTCATCTCACCTGATGGTAAATGACTATAAGGCTGAAGGTGGAAGCGTCCTTCTATGTATGTACGGATGCAGAAGCTAACTCTAGGAGGAGATTGATGGCGCCGTGGTTAAGACGTTTGGTTTACGAATGTCGCTAAACAATTTTCGCAATGTCACTAGATGGGTGTGATCAAATTAAAAAACGTCTCGAGCTCCTTCGTGGAAGGCACGTTAAGTCGTTGATCCTGGTTGTTGTCCCGTAAGATGACAGTAGTTAAAACCCACCAACCCGCATTGGGCCAGCGTGGTGGATTATGGCCCAATATTCCCACGTGCTATTGTTCCCGTGGGGGGGGGGGGGGGGGGGTTGCCCAGCCGTGGGACGTAAAAGGCGACTAACGGACTAAAGACTGCACTTACATCCAACATCATAGAGCGGCGATGGGCTCACCACTTGTCACGCTGATCACATGTGCAGTCGCTATTTGGTGAAAAGTGGACTATGGCAGAGGACTGCTTTTGCGGTCCTCATTGCCTGGTCTCTGACTAATCCTTCGGGAATTAAGAGTCGTAAATATAATTATGTATGATGTATGAGAAGCTGGCTGAAGCCACACGATTGACGGTTCGGTGCGGCGACGCACCATAATGAATTAGAACTATAGGGTGCCGCACGAGCGGTAAGGCACCGCAGCGCAACGCTGCAACCTCAATGTGTAGTAGGGTCGTAGTAAAGGTCACTTCACACATATCAGTGAAGTCACAGTTCTGACACAGTACCGGCACAGTGCCGAAATATTCTTTCACACATTAGCTATGAACGCATCCCCACTTGTCAGTGTCAGTGTCAGTGACGACACAGTGCTCTCAGTGCGTTCATAGAGAATGTATGACAGAATATTTCGGCACTGTGTCGGTATTGTGACTTCACTGATATGCGTGAATCGACCTTAACAATACTGCGATGTCACTCCGGCGTCGTAGCGCAACTAGCCCTCCCTGCGTTTGTAGTGCGACATCTGCCTGTGTGTGGCATACCATAGAAATTAGTATGTAGGACGCCGCAGCGGCACCGCACCGCTACCGCATCGAATGGCGTCCCTCTAAGAGCTCGTTCCCACTTGTCAGGTGTCGGGCCCGGATTTTAATCTAATGTCGGCGCCTCATACAAAAGCGGTTCCGACAAGTGTGGATAGCTTTTTTTTTATTTTTATTTATTGGCAACGGGTAAGCGCTTGGTCTTCATCTTATCTGATGGTAAGTGACGATAAGGCCGAAGGTGGAAGCGCGCTTTACCCGGAATCCTCACTGAGGAACTGGCTATCTTATCTCAAACTGCCGAAACACAACAATGCTATAAACATCGTTGTTATGGCGACAGACTTAGATAAGATGGTGGTAGCTAGCCAGACGGACTTCACAGCCCTACCACCAACCAAACCGAGCACACAAAGATGTACCCCCGCTGGGAATCGAACCCGGGACCTCTGGGTCTGAAACAGGTAGCTTAGCCACTAGACCACACAGGCGGTTAAAAATGAAAGAAAAAAAAAGAAAGCTTCACATAAAATGTTCTTCCACTGGAACATCCGATTAAAATCCGGGCCCGACATCCGACAAGTGGGAATCGGGCCTAACTCAGCTGATGTCCCCAGCCGGACGAGTGCTCGGACAACCCTTCGGACGGTATCGTGGAGCTGTGCCGCGACGGCAGCACGTGCGAGTGGCGCGTGGCCAACGGGCGCGTGCTGCGCGCCGACCTGCCCGACGTGGCGTGCACGCCGCCCGAGCGCCACGCCGCCGCCAACACGGTACGTGTTAAGGCGAGGTATGCCGAGCGCTTCTCTCTCGCTCTCTCGACGATACGACGGTAAGTGACGGGTATTACAGCGAATTGAAGCGGCGCGAATAGGCGCGTTTTGTAGGTTTTTTGCCTATAAAGGAAAGAAAAGTTAAATAAAAGAATGGGTTTTTTGCATTCACTAGATAATAGGAAATTTCTTCTATTGCTTAAAAAAATTAAGTCATTTATTAAATGTTGAACAGGGCTATCTTTGAATTTTTTTCTATCGAGTGAAGTAGTACCAATCATGTTTCTGTCTTTAAGAGTCACTAGATAATATGTTCAACGATATTATATATGAATTTTAGAACTGTATGTTTTATATTGGTGGCGGTACGATCAATCGAAGTTGTTAAAAATGGGAAAAGAGCGCCTTATAGGGGCCTTAGGCGGTGAAAACGGAAAAATTGGCTATTTTCTATTAGCTGTTACTCAAAATATTTTAGATATTTCGCACTTTTCAATGTGTATTACAGAACGTATGTGTGAGGAGATGAACGAAGCCAAAACACGATTGGAAACATTTGGCTCGATAGAAAAAAATCCTAAAGTTACCTCTAAAATTTATAAAATCAATAAAATTTCTAAAATAATTCTTGTAAAATCATAAACACATAGGTATTTATTTACCTTTTCGATTTCTTGACTAATTTGGATTTTCAAAAAACTAAACATTTTTATTAACTTTTTGATAAAAATGTGAATGGCGCTAACGAATTACCGCGGAACCCTCCCCGCGCAACATCGCGAGGTTCCGCGCAACATCCAAATACATACACCCCCCTTACATAGCTATAACAGTATGGCTATACTTAGTGTTTGGTTGTAGCATAGACAACATAAGTGTTTGGTTGTAGCATAGACAAAATAAGATAATAAAGACTGACAGTCTCCAATCTCCATACAAAAGAGCGTAGGGCGGAAATAGGTCAAAAACGTACGAGTTTTCCATATGGCGTTAATAAGAACCGTACACTTCCGCTGGACGGCGCCACCACCACTACATAAAGGTACTAAAAAAGTCCGCTAGAGACAGAGCGCTTGCTATGGTTGCTTTTAGTTTTTTATTCACGTATAGATGGCGCTAATGTAAGTAAGTATTTTAGGCATCTTGTGAGTCCACGCGAGTTGAAAGGACATTGTACAAATTGTATGGAGGCTTGGCTCAGCGCGGACAGGCTGGAATACGACCAAAAGTGTTTTTACCTGATAGATTACTATTAAAATAATACGATATGATACATTTATTTTTACCAATTTATTCTGATAAATAGTAATACGCGCTGAAAATAGCTGATTTTGAGGTTAGGTTCACTTTATTGATTGTTCAAAATATATGCAAATTACATGAAAATAGAATTATAAAGTAGTATAGAACAATATTAATATGCCTAATCTCATCTTAAAGGGGTTATAAGGAGTGATTGAGGAAACTTTTCTAGATAACGACAGTAGGGGCATTCATCTGTTTGAGCACTGCAACAATCACAAGTTTACAACCCTCCTGCCGAATATGATTATTGCCAATGACTTCATTTCAATCTAAACAATCATGCATATCAAGCAAGGTCGAGTGTGGCATGACTTGGATTGGTTGCCGCTAGTAGCCAGTATCGTCAAAGAAATCATCATAGGAATCCATGGACGGGCCGGGGTCGATTTGAGCAGGGGTATCAGAATCCAAATTCAGGCAAATGTTGTTAGGTTGAGTAGTATCGGAGTACCATTATCAAAGCGTACGGCGAATCGAAAAGAAAATAAAACAAGGAACACAAGAACACCGATAACTAGTAGACAAGCAGCAAGTGTCAATCACACATTCACATCACTGACTGACAACCGGAAGAATGATTTTTTAAATATTATTTTTTACGGCTCTGGATGCGAGTCCTTTTGAGCCAGTCGTAGAATGAATGAAGTTATTATTTAATGGAAGTTCACTTCACTGCACTTTACTATAAATAAAGTTGTAAAATGTTTCCATTACCGAGAATAACATTAACATCTGTAACTTTTAAACATACTACCTGTAATCTATTTATTATAATTAAAATATGAATAATGTGTAAAATAATAAAAATACGAATGATACCTATAGATAATGCAGCTACATATTTTTATTCTGCATAAAAATAATAAAAAAACTCCTTCCAAAAATAAAAAAATAAAGTTACAGGGTAATATAATTTTGTCATATGGCAACATTGTTTACCTATATAAAGAATAGTTAAATAACAATACTCATTAAATAATACTTTTTAATTATGTATATTTACACTCCAATAAATGGTCAGAAAATCTTATAAAAATAATTAGGAATAACCGTAATCTTATTATTTTCTGAAAGGTCTGTCCGCGCTAAGCCAATTCTGTACAATGTCCTTTGAGTACTTTTTACATTATTATAATACTTAAACTAGGTAAAAAAAAAACAAGTTTTAGTTGTTTGTAAAATATAGTTCGAAAAGAAACGAAAATATTTTTGATTTAGATTAAGTTCGTTTGACGAAGTGACAAATGGCTGCAGCAAGAAGATTACTTCTTTGGCACAATATTTCAATTTGACCGGAGACATCTATCGTGGTAATTTAGATATAAATATAATATAGATAGATAATACTTTTATTGTAACAGTTTACATTAAACACAAAACATAAAAGACAAGTACATTACACAGTTACAAGGCGGTCTTATCGCTATAAAGCGATTTCTTCCAGACAACCAGTCGGATGGAGAGAATTTAAACACTTTAAAATCGGAGGTGTAAACATGTCAAAGATTTCATAACTTTTAATTACTAAACACAAAAAAATAAATTAAATTTAAACAGACATACATAAGTACATACATAGTATGTAATGTAATATATACATATACAATACTTATACATAATAGTCTCAGGTAGGGAGTAGCGAAATTTGCAGCCTTGCAGCGGGATAAGGTTAGAAGGAGAGGTAGAAGTTTTTCACGAGCTCTTTAAAAGTGTTCACAGACTGCGCACGCCTGATCGCAACTGGAAGCGAGTTCCAGAGGCGGACGGCCTGAACAGTATATGAACAGTCATAAAAGGTGGTGCCGTGCAGAGGGGTTTTAAGGCTCAGGTTTTCCGATGATCGCAATGAGCGCGAATTGGATGCGTGGAGGAAGTTAAAACGTTAAATTTATAACTATATTAAAAGTTACGCTCGAGAATGACAGTCCTTATTATATTATTATATCGTCCTTGGTTGTAGGTATGTATATGGTCCTGCAACTGGGCCAATAAGGTAAATAATTTGTAGTTTTGTATGGAACATCAGATTTTTTTCTCACTTTCAAAGTTTCTCTTCTATAATAGGTTGTCCTTAGCACTTAATAGGATGTCCCAGTGTCTAAGGGATGATATACTTATTACCTGTGTAATTTGCTTGTTAAGTTAAGGGGGTTGACGCTTTTCGGTTTAGTTTTGTATGGAACATCAGATTTTTTCTCACTTTCAAAGTTGCTATTCTATAATAGGTTGTCCTTAGCACTTAATAGGATGTCCCAGTGTCTAAGGGATGATATACTTATTACCTGTGTAATTTGCTTGTTAAGTTAAGGGGGTTGACGCTTTTTGGTTTAACATACAAACTTCTAAGTTCTTACCTAAATTACACAACAATTAAATATCAAACAATTTATATTTTTGAAGAAATTTGATTTAAAACAGTTGTATCTTTTGAAATACAACACTTTTTTAGGGATTAACTCGCGTTTAATGTGACCACGGACCCTGTAAAGGGTTCGAAACGTCAGGATAATATAAAAACTATGTAAATAGTAAATTAAACAAGAGTTAACCTGTAAAAAAGTGTTTCATTTCAATGTGTAGTGCTCGCTTAAACCTCAGCAAACAATATAGTTGTATCATTTGCCAGGCGCAAGAGGAACTATTGATGGTGTTCGACGACGAGCTAGCGTACAAAGCGTACACGACGTTCGCGGAGTTCGTGGGCGCCGACACGCTGGAGCACTGCCTCAAGAACGGCGACACGATACGCGCGCTGTGCCGCAACTACGAGCAGAGACACTGCATCAGGTGAGAGAGAGAGAGAGACACGATACGCGCGCTGTGCCGCAACATGAGCAGAAGCACTGCATCAGGTGGGTTTTCCCTCTTTTTCAATCTTTGAAAGGAGATGGCCTACTCCCCATACAGTTCGCCAATCTTTTGCATAAGCATCAAGCTCGTCTCTCCACCTCCGTCTAGGTCTAAGCCTCGCTGCCGTTTATTTCTACTTATTTTTTCACTAAACCCAGATACTGCGACGGGGACGGGACGGGAAAAGGCCCGAAAAAAAATGTTTGCTATTTTTCCCAGTTATTATGAGTCGTTTTAACTATCACATCCGAATATGACCAAGATCGGAAAAAAATAATCATTTCAGTAACATCTGGGTAATATGTAATAAATACATACATATAATCACGACTATTATACCTGAAGGATTAGTCAGAGAATAGGCAATGAGGACAGCAAAAGCAGTCCTCTACTATAGTCTACTTTTCGCCAAAAAGCGTCTGCACATGCGCTTAGCGTGACAGGTGGTGAGCCTGCTCTATGCTGTTGGATATATGTGCAGTCTTGAGTCTGTTAGCCGCCTTTTACGACACCCAAGGGAAGCGAGGGGCTGATAATATTCTTTCACTGCTACGCGACAATAAATTATGTATTGAATAATGTAATAATCTTTTTGCATGTATATCTACCAATTTAGCTTGCAAGCTCTTTGGGTTATTCTGTAAGCTTACAAGCCTTTTTTTTTAAATATATAAAATTAATAAATGTATGTAAAACATTACGTTTATCACCCACCGCAGTTCACCCCTCGTCTGCCGGCCCGAGAAACGTGTGCAGACGTCGTTCAGTGACGAGCCAATCAGCCGCAAGCACATCGACATCACGCCCACCCATCCCGCCGCCGACCACATCTCAGGCTCTAACAGCTTCGGGTCTAACGTGACGTTGGTGGGGAACCGGATCGATGTGGCGGCGGAGGCGATGGGCCGCGCGAAGGGGCTGGACGTGGTCGCATGCAAGGTTGACGGCGGTGTGAAGAGTAACAGGTGATTAATGATTTGTAAGGCATTTTTTTTAAACGCAAGTCTACTAAGTAAAGCACTACACCTATTATACCCTGACACAAGAGTCAGGTCGTGTCGTGACCACGGCCGGTGTAACTCGGTCAAAACGTCGGCGGTCGTAGAATGTCTTTATAATAAAAATAAAATAAAATATGAGTGCAGGCTATTAAATAGGTTTTTTTTTGTCAGTAACAGGTGAGCTGGATAATGAAGGTGCTTAGATTAGAATAGAACTTTTTGATCTTGCGCCTTTCCTTGTCTTGTGTCCCCCCCCCCTCCCCCCCTCATTATTTATTAAAGTATTTTTTTTTGCTTGCTCACCACAAAGCTTTTTAATCTTTCCCCCACAACTTTTAAAGTTCTACATATTTTGTTAAACATGTGTATTGTGGTCCTTCGAGCTGGATATAAACATGCAACCTATGAATTTTTAACCCGCATCGGACCAGCCCAATCACTCCATATGCTGTTGCCCATGGAACGCCTGTGCCTAGCGGTGGAACGTTTTTAGGCTTATGATTGATGCTGATTTTTATAACAGGCACCTCCGCGGCGACTGGCTCATTTACTGGGAGCACGAGATCGGGCGGCCCGACAAAGAAGCGCGCTTCAACCTGAAGCAGATCAAGCTGCAGACCTTCGCAGGACATACGCAGGCAGTCAAGTCCATACACTGTTTAGACAACGAGCACAGCTTCATGAGCGGGTCTAAGGACAAGACCGTGCGCCTGTGGTCGCTAAGGAACCAGGTCAGTGTCATTTTACTGTACAGCCCTCAGGCTGTAGCAATGAGAACTTCATGAGCAGCTCTAAGGACAAGACTGTACGTCTGTAGTCGCTAAGGAACCAGTTTATTCCATTCTACTTTAAGCTGTGGCAATGAGAACTTCATGAGCAGATCTGAAGACATTGTACGCTTGTGGTCACTAACGAACAGGTCAGTTAATTATATTTTAGCTGTGACAATAAAAGCAGCTTAAGAAAAAGCAGATTAAGCTGCAGAAGTTCGCGGGACACACGCAGGCAGTCAAGCCCATCCACTGTCATTCCATACGACAAGTTCCTGAGCCTCAAACAGGAATACGACCCGATGGATGGAATGTGGGCACCGCAACAATAGACGCTTGCTCCTGTGGAACCAGGTAAGTGTCTTTCTACTGTAGGCTGTGGTAATGAGAACTTCATGAGTAGCTAAAGACAAGTCTGTACGCTTATGGTCATTAAGGAGCCAGGTCAGTAAATTATATTTTAGCTGCGGCAATAAGAGCAGGTAAAATAGAAGCAGGTCAAGCTGCAGACCTTTGCTGGACACACGCAGGAGATCAATTCCATCCACTGCTTATGCAACGAGCACAGTTTCGTGAGCGGGTCCAAGGACAATACCGTGCGCCTGTGGTCACAAAGATCCAGGTCAGTGTCTTGTGTTCAAAGACAAGACAAGTTCCTGAGACACAAACAGGAATACGACCCGATTGATGGAATACGGGCGGGAGTTAATTTTTAGTTTAAAGTTTAGTTTCCAATCGGCCATGATCAAGAAATCACTCCTTTGAATCTTTCGCTTTTTCCTATAGTTTCGGAATTGGTTTACCACTACAATAATTTTTCTCTGTTGAATATGATAGCACAGTTAAATAAAAATCTGTTCTCTTAAATCTGTTGTGTGATCTTTTAAATCTGAGTTGTGCTTGCAGGGCGATGGCAACGCAACGACCCAATGCAACTGGACTTATACGGGCCACAAGAAGGGCGTGTTATCGCTCGCGTTTATCGACTCCTTGCGGCTGGCGGTGTCCAGCGACTCCGTGGTGCACATATGGGACCCGTTCATGGAGAGCGTCGTGTCACAGGTGAGTTTGACACTTGTTGCGTTCTAGATAAAGACATAGAGTCCCTTGACGATCTGCGACTGGCAGTGTCCAGGTACTCCGTAGTGCACATATCACAGATATCACAGGCGAGCTAAATGCGTAAGTAAATATCTATACTAATATTATAAAGAGGAAAGATTTGATTGTTTGTTTGTTTGCATGGAATAGGCTCTGAAACTACTAGACCGATTAGAAAAATTCATTCACATTTCCGGCTAACATAGGCTTTATTATATTTTCAAAAAATTAGGGATTCTTACTAAAACTTCAATAAATTACTTAAAAATTCCTTACATCGCGTGCGCTGCGAAAACTATTGATGATAGAACAAAATAATGTACTACGACTTTGCAGAACACATCATTACCTACAAAAAGTGTCGCGCCAGCTTGTGTCTAACTATTATAGTTATGTCACAAGAAGTGTTCTTTTATTTTAAAAAGTTAATTGTTATTCCGCCGCTAAAAAAGGATCTTTATTTGTACTTTGGTCTTAAGCCTTATCAAAATAAATTACTTTAAATTCAAGACTGCTTCAATACCTTTATATAACTTTTTGAATTATTCTATTTGGACATTTCATTCGAAAGATATCACGAGTTTAAAAATGTAAGTATTAGAGCTAGGCAGCACTATAATAATGCGATGTAGGCGTCACTGAGGGTTTAGGAGGGGAGTTAAACGAATTGTTTTTGGAAAATGGTCTCGGGGTACGGGGTCCACGCGGACGAAGTCGCAAGCGAGCCGCTAGTATATTTATAAAAATCATTTGTCGAAATGTTCTTACGCGCGTTTGTACTAATTCTTTATTTGTTGTGCTTGTAATTGCCAGGACAAGGTTTTTATGAAAGAAAAAAAATGGAGTTTCGTCACGGGGTACGGGCTCCACGCGGCCGCAGTCGCGGGCGGGCGGGCCGCTAGTCATTAAGAGGCTTAGTTACATCCCGACTGTGATTTTTGCGTAAAATGGAAAATTTTGGCGTTCTTGATCTCAGAAACAAAAATACATTAACAATTTTGACTTATTGAATAGTGTAGAATAGCTATTGGAATAGTGCGTAGCGGCCTCGCTTTTTGTAAATTTTGCTTAACTTTTTAATTAAACCTAAAATGGCAAAGAAAGATTTTCATAGAATGCGCGAAGGCACTTTTTTGAGCTCCTAGATTGAACTACTGTTCTAAACAAATTAAATAAAAAATTAGAATGTTATCTCTTTTATAGTCGTAGTGCTTATTCAGAGTGCACGGGCGGGGACGGGGGCGGGCGCGGGCGCGCGGTTCTTGGCGTCTTTATGGTGTATGTTCACAGTGGCAGAGCAGCTGGAGACTGAACGCACGCGTGTGTATACGGTTCTAAAACTTTGCGCTACGTACGTCAAGACGTAGATGAAAATTTGATTTTATTAATGGAAAATTCATTTTTGAAATGGGAAGTAAATTATGTTTTTATGTGTTTATCCGTGCGGTGACGGAGAAAGAATACCAATCGCCGCCCCTCTCTCCGTCCGGTGGGTGTCGTAAGAGGCGACTAACGGACTCTTTCGAGCGATGATCTGCTCCACTGGTGGTAGGGCTTGACCCGTCTGGTTGGTGACCACCGTACGCATGGTGTAAAACCCGTCAAGTGACTGCTTGTCGGTCGCGTTTCGGGATCAGCCAGCGTATAACCAGAGCTCGAGAAGATGATGCTGCGATGTATTTGGTCTGTGGAGGCTTCCGTCAAACCAGTGCCAGGAGGACTTCGTTAACCTGCCGACCAGGGAGACCCGTAGAAACGGTTGTCCCGCTGGCCGCCCGTGGCACAGTACAGGGGCCCAAGCGAGCCTAACCAGCTCGTGAGGCTGCCTCACCATGCCACGGATTATCTCGGGGTGGTCCGTCGTGCCGGTTGGTGACCGGAAGGTGGGGTCCCGGCGGCCATTCCCGGGGGGGTTCGGGGGCCCTTCCGTTCGGCAGGTTAATTATACTCGTCTGTGGGCAAATTTCTGGGGAAACAGGCCACCACACTTTGACCATTCGCATCGCGGCATCATTTTCTCGATTCACGCCTCTCTCTTTCCACTCCTAAAATGACAGCGCCTAACAACAAAACTGGTACTACAGCGGTGCACACCCCCACCACAACCTTACCGTTTGAGGTGGAGTTCGCTAACATCCGCGGACTCCATGCAAACCTCAATGCCGTCCACCACCATCTTGAGACGGCACGGCCAGCAATGTTGTTCCTGACGGAGACGCAAATAATCCGCCCAGCTGACACCACCTACCTGAACTATCCCGGCTTTGTGCTTGAAGAATCCTTCAAAGCCAAAGCCGGAGTTTGCTTATTCGTTCGGGCGGATGTTTGCTGTCGCCGTCTGCGCTGTCTGGAGGACCCTTCCTTCTCCCTCCTAGTGGTACACGTCGACTTAGGCTCTCATTGCCGTGTCTACGTCTGCGTCTACCGATCCCATAACGGCGACATGGAGACAACTCGACTAATTGAACATCTTAGTCGGGTAGCAGATGATGCGCAAGAGCGGTTTCCATCGGCGGAACTGGTGTTTTTGGGGGACTTCAACGCCCACCATGAGTTGTGGTTAGGTTCCTCCAAAACAGACCATGCTGGTAGAACTGCCCACGCATTCGCTCTCACGCATGACCTGACGCAACTGGTGAACCAGCCCACCAGGATCCCAGACATAGTTGGCCATGCGCCCTCCTTACTCGACCTTCTGCTGACGAGTCGCCCAGCTGGATACCGGGTGGAGATTCGAGCTCCTTTAGGTTCCTCGGATCACTGCTTGATATCCAGCACAGTGCCCTTGGCATCGCGCCTGCCAACAGTGGTTTCGAAACGCCAGATTTGGCACTACGCGTCGGCAGACGGGGACGGTATGCGGGAGTATTTAGCATCCGTCCCTTGGAGGCAGCGCTGCTTTAGTGGGAAGGACCCGACCGCTAGCGCCACTGCCGTTGCTGATGAGATAGTATTAGGAATGGAATACTATATTCCACACTCCTATGTCATCAGCAGTGGTCGGAGTAGGTATATTGAATTAAGGTCACTGACATCAAACGTATATGTTAATATGGATACTCCTCCGAGTTTCCGGATTATTATGATAAAAATACCGAAACATCGAAATTATTACATGAAACTAGTTAAAAATGTATCAATACTCTCAACGCTATGCTGCTAGTGGCGCTGGTCTCCATCTCTAATGTTGGCCGTATCCATTGTCTCAATCTCGCAAAAGAAAAGAAATCACGTCTTAAATTATTATTAGTGATTTTTTTTTGTTAATCTTTAAATATCTTGGAAACGGTGCGTCCTACGCTAAAATGGACGAAATTTTGTCCCCCCTTTATAAAACCCCCGTCTAACGCTAACCAACCATCACGATGGTACAATTATTAATAATTGTCGCTTTTTAATAATTATTTAGGATAAGTAACGATTAACTAGTTTAGGAAATGTAGTTTATAGATTTGTTGGGCTTATTTCCCCTTTGGAACTCATTGACTCACTTGGCCGCACATTTGGTCGTTGATTGTAGAGGTTAAGTCACTCTCACACAGGCCGGTCAACGGATAGGTGACCAAAGCTTTATTGTTTCGACCTGTTGGCTAATGTTGAGCCGGCTCTTTGGCCTAAATAAAAGTGTAAGGCCTAAGTAAAAAATCAAAATGTAGAACTTGTAACCGATGAGGATTAAAAATAATTATTTTTAATAAAACTGTAATAATGATTATTTGTATTAACAATAAACAATTTTGTTTGCTTACATATGGTTTTTTATTTTATTACTCTATTTACCAAATTTTTGGAAACTCCGGTACATTCCGGAAGAAATGCATGTCCATGTTATGATATCATGACGCAAGTATCTAAAATCAATATACCTACTCCGACCACTGGTCATCAGCAAAGGCAGACGCAACCGCTGGTTCAATCGCGAGTGTGCCAGCGCTGTTGAGAGCAAACAGACGGCATACCGCGCTTGGATCAGAGGTAAAGCTCACGGGGATCCCGAAACTCGCTCGCTAAAAGCAGCCTATAATAATGCCACCAAGTCGTGTAAGAGGGCCTACATTAGAGCGGATGCCCAGCGCGTTGCACGAGTAGGCCAAGAACTCCTGACGCATCCTACGGGCAGCCGTAGCTACTGGCGTCTGGCCAAAGCCGTGCAATCCAACTTCTGCCAACATTCGCTGCCACCACTGAGATGTCTTGACGGCACTTTAGCTCACAAGCCGCAGGAAAAGGTCGATCTCCTGGCCAAACTCTTTGCGGCTAACTCCCGGATCGATGACTGTAATGCACAGCCACCCTCAATTCCTCACTGTGGCCACACAATGTCTGATATTAAAATCAGGCAGTGTGATGTCCGTGCGGAACTGCAGTCAATTGATGTCCGGAAAGCTAACGGTCTTGATGGCATCCCAGCAATAGTCCTGAAAATGTGTGCAGCGGAGTTGTCCCCTGTGTTAACGCGTCTGTACCGTCTCTCGCTCTCTTCGGGTTGTGTGCCGGAATCTTGGAGAGAAGCTAATGTGCAACCGATCCCTAAAAAAGGAGATCGGTCAGATCCGACTAATTACCGCCCTATAGCCGTAACTTCAGTGTTGTGTAAGATCCTAGAACGAATATTGAACAAACAGCTTGTTCGATACCTAGAAGATCACTCCCTAATTCACGATCGTCAATATGGGTTCCGGCCAAAACGGTCAACGGGTGATCTTCTAGCGTACGTCACACATCTCTGGGGTGAGGCTATTGACAAGCGTGGCGAGTCACTGGCAGTTAGCCTTGACATAGCCAAGGCTTTTGATCGGGTCTGGCACAAAGCTCTTCTCTCCAAGCTCCCGGCATACGGTTTGCCCGCTCAGTTCTGTACCTGGATTGCTAGCTTCCTGCATGAGCGTAGAATCCGTGTCCTTTCGGATGGATGCGCTTCGCGGTTCATGTCAGTGAACACTGGTGTTCCCCAAGGCTCCGTTATATCCCCCACGCTGTTCCTTCTGCATATCAATGACATGCTTCCTCTTGGAAACATTCATTGCTATACAGATGATAGCACAGTGCATGGGGGATATAACGGGCACCCAACGGCTGGGCGGGTAGACACCGAAATGAAGCGAGCAAATCTTGTCATTGAGCTCGATCGGGTGTTGGACCTCATTTCTAAATGGGGCTCCGATAATCTGGTCTAGTTCAATGCCAAGAAAACACAGGTGTGCGCGTTCACAGCGAAAAAGTCGCCATTCCTTCCCCTTCCCACTCTTCAGGGTACATCTCTAGGCCTGCAGAGCAGTATTAACATGCTCGGTATGGATATCCGCTGCGATCTGAACCAAAAGGACTACATCGAAACCGTGATTAAAAATGCCTCACGTAAACTCGGTGTCCTGAACAAGGTGTGGCGATCTTCACGCCTGATCAGTTGTGTCTATTATACAAGACACAGGTGCGGTCTTGCGTGGAGTATTGCTCTCACCTTTGGGACGGCTCCGCAAAGTACCTTCTCGATGCCTTGGACAGATTGCAGCGCCGCGCTGTGCGCATTATCGGCAATGCGGAGGTCACTAAAACTCTCGAGCCTTTGCAATTGCGTAGAGATATTGCGTCACTCAGCGTCTTTTACCGTTTATACCATGGCGAGTGCTCTGAAGAACTCTTTGACCTCATCCCTCCTTCTCCCTTCCTCCACAGGACTACGCGTGCTGCTCTCCGGAGTCACCAATTTACAGTCTCTAACATTCCATCACGCACAAAGAAATTTGGTGACACGTTTCTTTGCCGCACTTCCAAAAGATGGAATAGTCTGCCAGCACACGTATTCCCTCCTACCTATGACATAGGGTCCTTCAAACGAGGCGTGAAGAAGCACTTTGTGGGCCGGCAGAGTGAGGATGACTGATGCTACGTCTCTTACGCTGCACCAGTTGTCCTCGCGCCTGGACCTCATTTCCACTTAACATCAGGTGGAGTGGGGCCATTTGCCGGGCTTAGTATAAAAAAAAAATGTACCTATGTGTAGTTCGCTATACATGAAATGAACAAAGGACGAGAAGAATTTGGAGAATTTATTGTGCTATACGCCGATTTACGGAGTAACCCAGACAAGTTCTTCGAATACACTAGAATGTCAATAAATACATTATAGGTTTTTTATTTCATCCCATAATTTACTTATTACAGCTCTATTCAAGTGTTGTGAATGTTTGCTTTGCCAGATAGCAGTCCGACGTTGCACTGCGGATATAAATTCTTCTGTATCGATTTCCATGTTGCCGCGGGTGGATCAAAAAGTTTTAGAATCAGACGCGTTAGCCACTGACAGACGCTAGAGCACTGTGAAAGAGACAGGCGGACTGAGCCAATAGAATCACCCGCGCGACAGTCGCGCCACCCGCGCCCGCACCCGGCTCCTATGCAGACGCGCATACGCGCGACCACTGTGAAAGCGAGAGGCGTCTAGATACATTTGATCTACCAGTACCCGCACCCTCGCCCGCACTCGCCTTTACTCTGAAAGAGCCCATATAGTTCGTAGCGGCCTCGGAATTTTTAGATAATATCATTGATTTTATATACAAAAAAATCTTGTTCTAAACCAAATAAACTCCGAAAATTGCTTTAAGTTAACTGTGAATTTCTTCTATCTACGATAATATTACTGAGCAAAATTTATACCAGAATAATTGTTACTTCATGAGGAATAAAGATGTTATAATTAATTTATTATCCTATTTCGATAAAAACGATAAATACAACTGCAAAATTACTTTAAAATGCGATGCGCCGGCCGTCCGAACTCAGCTTATACTCGCAGAGTGGAGATTTGTAATATTAAGTATGAATATAATATCCTATATCGATAAAAACGATAAATACAACTGCAAAATTACTACAAAATGCGAAAATGGGCATTTTACGCAAAAATCACAGTCGTAATAATGTCTTAATAAAATAAGCTGAAAAACGAGACAGAAAGAAAATGCTGAAAACTGAAAAACCACATGTACATTCTGTGTACTAAGTATCGGGAATTGTTCAATAAAACAAAAAATACAAATTATTCATCTAAATTTAATTTATCGCCTTCAAAGTAAGCACCATTGCTTGCAATACAACATCTCCACCGCTTCACCCAGTCCTCCATACATTTTTCGTAAGCTACTTGCGGTATGGCCTTCAGCTCATTCAGCGAATTTTCTTTTATGGCTTCTATCGACTCAAAACGTTTTCCTCGAAGTGGTAATTTTAACTTGGGAAATAGAAAAAAGTCAGACGGAGCCATATCAGGTGAATACGGTGCTTGGTCGAGAACTTTTGTTGAATTTTTCGTTAAAAACTCTTTCACAATAATGGCTGTGTGTGATGATGCATTATCATGGTGCAGCATCCATGAGTTGTGTTGCCACAAATCTGGACGTTTTCGGCGGATACTCTAACGCAAACGCTTCATGACGCCTAAATAATATTCTTTATTCACTGTTTCTCCCTCTGGAAGGAATTCGGAGTGAACCACACCACGGTAGTCAAAAAAAACTGACAGCATCACCTTGATTTTGGAGCGACTTTGCCGCGGTTTTTTGGGTTTCGGCTCGTTTTCGAGACGCCATTCTGAAGACTGTTGGCTTGTTTGCATGTCGTACTCATAAACCCATGTCTCGTCGCCAGTTTTTATACGTTTCATAAAGGTAGGATCCGAAGAAGCTCGGGAAACCATGTCTTCAGCAACATGTATTCGCTGCGCTTTTTGAACAAAATTGAGCTCCTTTGGAACTAATCGAGCGGCGACGCGTTTCATGCCTAAAAACAATGAGAATGTTGTGGACGGACTTAAAAGATATGTTCACCTCACTAGCCAACTCTCTCAAACTCATACGTCGATTTTCGAGCACTAGCTTCTTGATTCTGTCGATGTTTTCTTTGGTCGTAGCGGTTGAAGGTCTACCAGAACGAGGCAAGTCTACTACTACGTCTCGGCCTTCTTTAAAAGCCTTGTACCATTCATATGCCCTTGTTTTTGATATACAAGATTCGCCGTAGGTTTTTTGCAACATTTTGAGCGATTCTCCACATGAAATATCATTCGAAACACAAAATTTAAGGCACACTCTTTGTTCAACAATATTTTCCATTGTAAAAATCGCCGAGGACTCAAAACTATGACCAACAAAAAGTGCAGTTTTAAACAAAGTAAATGACAGATCCCACTCAAATTTCGCGCGGTAAATCAGTACAGTGCTACCAACATGCAGTAAAAAAATTAAAACGAACTCTTTTACGCGGGTCTTTTTATTGACATATTCCCGATACTTTTTACACAGAGTAGTATTTTAGAATTTAGTTTATAAATAAGTACTGTCTGATTAAACGTTCCTAAACTTCAATTAACTTCATTGGAGTTGGATTAGAGAAACAGTGGAGCTCGAAATTATTTGTGACAGGAAACATTACAGCAAATTAAGCTTTATTTCAATTATTGTAATGACGTTTTTCCCACAGCTGGATAACATAAAAGCACCGGTCAGCATAGTTTGTGACAGGAAACATTACAGCAAATTAAGCTTTATTTCAATTATTGTAAAGACGTCTTTCCCACAGCTGGATAACATAAAAGCACCGGTCAGCATAGTTTGTGACAGGAAACATTACAGCAAATTAAGCTTTATTTCAATTATTGTAAAGGCGTCTTTCCCACAGCTGGATAACATAAAAGCACCGGTCAGCATAGTCCGAACGCTAGGCGGCGCGTCTACCGCAGTGCTGGCTGCTACCACCGACGCCACGCTCAAGTTTATCGATGCTCGCGCGTGCAACTACACGCACGACCTCAAGGTGAATTAAAAACAGTATTTTTCTTTAACTTTCATAAAATAATTACGAGAATGGAAAATTCAATCGTGACAGTCCTTCGATCAACAATACCAACTAGATAACGCGTAACGTAAAAAATCAAAGCTCAATTCTGTCCACGTGAATATACACTTATACAGCTACATTTCTTTACTAACGAACTGAGACAAAAGTTATCAAACAGTTTTAAGTTCAACCTAATTACAACCATGGCACCCAGGAATAAAGTCACGAATACGGTTAAAGAATTTATTTCTCTTAAGAATTTTACAATAATTCACTTACAGTGAAAAACAACATTTAAACTTACAGTTAACTGCTGGCAAGCATAGTTTTTGCACATACACACATAACACAAACAAACAATATTAAACTTCACATCACACAACACAATCTATTACGTAATTTTACAATTTTAATGTACTTCCTATAAAATGTAGCAATTTACGATCTATCCAAGTTAATACAAAAAAAATAGTGGGTAGATAACACACATTGACGCTTTGCACCGCTGTACGCGCGGAGGTCGCTAACGTAGTGTTTGTTTAATGTAAGGTCTATAACACAGTGCTTCAATCAGCGGTAACTAGCGGGATACAAAGTTAAGCGATAATAGTTTTATGAATTTAACAGAATTTGATAAAGAATGTATTCAATTTACTAGTAATGAAAAATCCTTTAGAATGTGATGTTTAAGTAATTTCTTGAAAGTGCGCAAAGAGTTTACTTCTTTTATATCTTTTGGTAATTTGTTGTAAAGGTTTGCTCCTTCAAACATAATATTTGTTTTTCCGTAATTAGTCCTAGGTAATGTCAAGCATATGTTATTAGCCTGTCTAGTGATGCGTTTTTGAATTTGAACTTTTTTTGAAAAAGTAATTTTTGTATGAATGTCTTTAGTAAGTATTTTTCTAATTAAGATACATGTGTTATATTTATAAGTTTGTGCCAGATTCATGATTTTAATTTCTTTATATACTTTAGAGGTGGATGCTAAAAAATTATAATGAAAAAGGGTTTTAATTATTTTATTTTGCGCTGTTTGCAGTTTTTTCAAATTTGTCTTGGCCGCAGATCCCCAAACCTCAATCAGCTAGTCTGTATGTGGTTTGATCATTGAGTTATATATGGTTAACCTTATATGTTTTGGTAAGCATCGCACTATGCCACGTAATGCTCCGTTGAGAGATATAAGTTTAGCCCTAATGTTTTCTATGTGTGGAGTCCATGTGAGTTTATGGTCTAAAGTAAGTCCCAAATATTTTTCGATTTGTATATTTTGAATCTCTTCTCCATTGATAGTCAGGCTGTTGTACGTACCAATTGGTTTATTTTTAGCAGCAAAAATAATGAACTTTGTTTTAGATGTATTTATACTGAGCAAATTTGATTGTAACCATATGTGTAAAAGATCCAAATCATATTGTGCATCTTCTGTTATAGACTCCATAGAATGCCCTGAATAAAATAGACTGGTATCATCGGCATATAATGTTATATCTCCCTTTAGTCCAATTGCATGTATGCTATTTATGTATATAAGAAATAATAAAGGACCCAGGATAGATCCTTGAGGAACGCCGCAAGTTATTTTTTGAGGATTGCTCTGATACTCGTTTAGTTTTACTTTTTGGAATCTATTTTGCAAATAAGATTTAAAAACATTGCAAGCAGTACCAGAAATACCTATACTTTTTAATTTCATTACAGTAAGTATCGAACGCCTTTTTTAGGTCGATAAATATACCCAAAGTTATCTTTTTTTGGTCTATGTTGTTCTTATCCAATATCGGTACTCCCTGTCTTATCAAAAGCTTTTGAAAAGATAATGCACAGTCGTCTTAATGAATATCTTACATCAATAAATTTTCTTTTTGAAAAACAATATTGTTTCCGATCAAAGGCAAATACTCTCTCAGCTACTACTGACCTAGTAACTAGATGTTCCGTTTTGTCCGTTTTGTTACCCGATTTGAATATGGGGCTAACTTTGGCTAGTTTTAGAGAACCAGGGAATTGGCCCTCATCAAAGCATTTATTAATGGTTCTTGCTAAATTATTTATAATTAATTCTTTGACACATTTGACAGTTTTTGTATTCATCCTATCTATACCGGCACTAGAGTTTGATTTTAAATTATCGATTATCTTTGACACCTCATCTGCAGTGGTATGTTTTAATGAAGTTAGATTCGAACCATAAGATTGATTTTGTTTAGCTAACACACGAGTCAAATGATAATAGTGCTGTTTTGGTTTTTTATTTGCAAGTTCAGTACCTATGTTGGAAAAGAACTGATTAAAGTGTTCACAAAGTTCTGTAGGATTTGTTATAAAACCTATGGGGCCTATAAGTTTGACTGGTATCTGGTTACTTTTTATTTTATTAGATGCCAAGCTGTTAATAAGCTGCCACATTTTTAAAGGATTTTTCTTACAATTTAAAAAAGCTTTATGGTAGTAGTGATTTTTAGCAGCTTGTATATCTCTAGGTGTTAATTGTTTTTGTTTTAGAAATTCTTCTTTTAGTTTCTCATCATCGGGTGTCTGTTTTAAGTCATACCATAGTACATTTCGTTTGTTTATAGCTGATATTAAGTTTTTGGTAATCCAATCAGATTTTGGTGGGTTTAGGTATTTCAAGTTCTGAGTCTTATTTTTAGCAATGGCTTCTAGAAGGAGGTGTTCAAATTTTTCATATTCATAAGACAGGTTAGTTGTGTCATTCATACTTTCCTTTTTCCTTCAGTGTTCCGTAAAGGCCCTGATAGATTGTAGATTCATATGTGGTCGTTCCGAGTGGCACTTTTAAACTTCAAAATAGATTTGTTTATGATCGGACAGAGCACTATCAATTATAGCCAGATGGTAGGTATTATTTTCTCGTAGGTTTGTGCATACATGGTCTAATATGGTTTTCTTATTTTCTGTCTCACGAGTGCAGTACTTAATGTCAATTTTGTTTAAAATTCTTAGTCCATTTTCTTGCAACATGTATTTGTATTCCTTCACTGGTTTATCGTTAGTAAGTAAATCTAAGTTTAAGTCTCCCAAGATTATGACTCTTTTCCTTTTTGCAATTTGATTTTCACAGGTCTCAAGAAAGTTGGTTACGTTTGCCGCAGGTTGTTTATAAATGGCTCCAATGTCAAGAGAAAATCTGTCCAGATGTACCCACAGATAATGATTACCGTCTTCAAATGTCTGTTCTATAAGTTCATGCTTCAGGCTATTGTGCACATATGTCGATACTCCACCACCCCTTGAGGTCGTTCTGTAGTTATAGCAATGAGTATAGTGTGGTAATCGTAATCTATCGGCTTCATCTTGGTTTTTTATCCATGTTTCTGTGAAAACAATGACATGTATTGTGGTTTGAAATGTTTCTATCACACATTTTATTTCATCAAACTTGCCAGGTTACTATACTGCGTACATTTGCGTAGAAGAAGTTCAATGATTTTTATGTAGTTGTAATATTTGTATATTCCTTTTTAATTTCATATGTTATAGAGTTGCTTTCTTTTCTTCTAGGTTTTGCATTAATTGCATTAATCAGTTTTTTGTATCTTTTTTTACAATTTTAGGGATCCCTTTAATATATTTTATGGTAGTGTCTAGTTCTCCTTTTTCTTGGCGTTCTTTTAGTTGATTCTTAAGGTCTTTTAAATTTTTTTGTTGATTTGGGGTTTGATCGGAATAAATTCGTACTTTATCATCTTGCAAGCTTGATTTGTTACGCAGTATGATCTTCACTGTTTCCTGCGAGTTGAAGCAGAGTTTTACTGGACGTTTTTAGTTTTGTCATATTTTCCAAGGCGCAAAACTTTTTCAGCTTTTGGCCCATTTGGATATATTGCATTCATAATTTTCTCAGTTTCGTGTCTATCCAACTTTTGCCTTTCTTCTGTATTGTCAGAATTTTGTTCAGGAATGCCTACTAATATTATATTTTTACTCCTTGTCGCACGTTCTTGAAGTTCAAAAATCATCTCATCATACTAAATCTTCTAAGTATTTCTCTCTCACTCACTCCATGCGTCCACTGCTCTGTTACACAAATGTTAGCGCGCGTCTATTGGTCAACGTTGGCCAAACATTTGTAGCGTGGGTTGAAATCGGTAATTATGTTCCAAATGTAATGTTATTTGTTAGTTTAAAGCTTATAATATAATTTATTCTACATGTACTTACCGAAAGTAAGACACTTCGGCCGTTAAATTGCTTTCTCAGGCATTATTTATGCAACTTATAAATACACATTGCGGCGTTGTGAACGTGTTCACATTGGCCGTGTTTCAAGCAAACTAAACAAAATAAAGGCTCACTTCTCAAGTGAGCTGTGAACCTAGACACATTTTTAATGCCGACCTGACATCTAGTTGGTATTGTTGATCGAAGTGACAGTCCCATGGTCTACGAGACAGGGGACGAAAGGTTGCGGGGGCGGAAAAAAAGTTTATTTAACTGAGTTATTGCGATTTTAAGCTCTCTATAGTGGATTTTAAATCGCAATAACTCAGCTAAATAAACGTTTTTTTAAAATGTTTTCAACAAACTATTTAGATCCCAGTACTTTACTTTAGCATGCAAAGTTTCATTAAAATTAGCTTGTTAGTTTTTAAAAATTTCAACTTGGAAGTTTGTATGAGAAACCGAAATGCGTAAACCCTCTTAAGTGTTCGTGAACGTGCGTGAGTGATGAGCAAATAAAACAAAACAGTGCAACATCACTTTTCAAATTCTCTCAAGAAGTGTGAGATCTCAATAAAGTCCCACAACTTTATTGAGTCTCGAGGGGTTTGGGGGAATGTCGAGGGGTTTGGGGAATATCATTTACCATGAAACGTTCATTATCACTCATTATCATCTACCTAATGCAAAGAAAATAATTACTACTATATCTTACTTGACACTGGCTAAATGTGCTGATCGCACGAAGCTATTATTTAAGAGGAAAAAAAAAGTACAATCAAACCTATTTGCCCCGCCAGTTACCAATGAGCAGCACCACCTTCGTGCGCTGCATGACGGTGTGCGGGGCGGGGGGCGCGGGGGGATGGGCCGCCTGCGGGCTGGCCAGCGGGCACGTGGTGGTTCTCGACCTCAGGACTGGGCAGACGCTGGCCACGTGGAAGGCGCATGACGGGGAGGTGAGTTACATTCACAGCCAGTTCGTTTACTCAATATAGGTACTTGTGCTGTTCCATTGCTGGGCGGAGGCCTCCACCATGTCCTTCCCAAGATAGATAGATACAGTGCCACAAGCGGCACTGTATCTCAATCGGTTCGGGAACCGTAAGTTTTGCGGTGTAATAGTGACGCCGCCTAATCTGCCTTAAAGTTATTTTAGGTCCCGTGATAGGCTAGAAATTCGCTGTAATTTTAATATTGTAATTTTTGACAACAAAAATGTAACTCCATACAAGGGGGAAGGGGGTTTATTTTGGCTATTTGACAGTTGTAACAATAAAATATGAAATATGTCGGGTATGTTAGTTTATAATTTAACTATAATTATCCAATAGTTTTTTAAAGATAATTTAATGAAATATGTCGGATATGTTAGTTTATAATTTAACGATAAATATTTAATAGTTATTTGTTAACATAATTTCTAATTATTTTATTATAACAAAATAAATTTACGATTTTTATCTGTGGATTACAAAACCCGAAACACGGGCGGCCATGATTGAGCTTCGTGTGACGTCACATTTCACAAATAATCAAAAACTATTTGTCATGTTTCAAGATAAAGGAGACCCGGCGTTTTATGCTTAAGTTGTATACTTTTTTAATCTGTTATTCATTATCTATCTGGCTACATCTGTCAACAAATAACAGTTGTTGACAAATGACAGCCGTTAGCTGTCAAATCAAACATGACGTGACGGCATTGTTGACATTTCTCTTTTTTAAAAGCAAAAGAATTATGGTTTATGCAGCCACGTTAGACATTTTTAAAGTAACATGTCTGTTGTTTAAAGACTTAGTGTTTCTATATTAAAAAATATGAATAATTAAACAACTCCTATCCGCGATTCGATAAAAATAAGACAAAACTTGGTTTAGGTAGCAAATAATATTAGCTTTACTTTATGACCAAATTCTATTGTATACAAATTAAGCATTTTTTCTATGGAAAGTGCCGGTTCTCCTTTGTTTAGTTTATTGTGGTGTGACGCCGCAGGGCTAAAATGTCAAGTGACCAACCGTTAAATTAATGAAGAAAAATATGTTTTTTTCTAATAAATGAAGCTTTTTCGAGAAAAAAAATTATTTTAAACTATCGCGTTGCATTGCATTAAAACTGTTCGCTTGTGACCACGGCCGCAGCATCGCGGCCGTAACGTCAAGCAGTAAGTAGATATGTACTTACTTACAAAATTAATCGTGTTAGGGCCCGTTAAAACAGTTTTAAAAAAATTATTGTACGGGGTAAAAAATAAGCGTTTGTAATTTTTAAAATACTTTTTTTAAAACTGTCAAATAGCCAATTGGTCTTTGACGCCGTCTGATGCGTGGTCTCGGGCAGGTGCTGCGGCTGGCCGTGGTGGACTCGCGGCGGCTGCTCAGCTCGGGCCTCGACCAGGTCACGGCGCTGTGGCGGCCCGACGACGGCGAGCTCATCGCGCATCTCAAGTATGTACCGTGTGATGTAAAAGCCACTTGACACCTCTTTGCAGGAACTCTGTGTGTGTTTTTTTAACTTTAGTTAGCTCATTTTTTTTTTAAATTTATTTGTTCCGTAAAGGAACAGGCTAAGGTCTGAGACCATACTGCCTAGTCATTAGTTTTTTTTATTTCTTTTTTTCCCTTGATGATAATGAGTGGTGATTAAGATGATGAATGATAAATGATGTTCCCCAAACCCCTTGAGTCCTCACTGAGGACTCCTCAGTAAAGATGTGGGACTTTACTGAGGTCTCACGCGGACTTCTTGAGAGAATTTGAAAAGTGATGTTGCACTGTTTTGTTTCATTTGCCAACACTCATGCACGTTTACAAACACTTACCGGTTAATAATCCACTATTATTTCACATTAATATTCGAAAAAACACAAATTTTAGAAAATAAAACAAAATTGCAGACATGACGCTTCACTTTCCCGCCAAGAAGTCCTTTAGTTAGCGCATATTTGATCGAATCGAGTTTGTCTACTTCTCCTTGTCAAAGTATCATTTACTAACAATTTAGTAAAATACACTGAACATCACAAAAATCGGCCCACCTACAATTTACACGAAAACTCATTTTTTAATATTTTGAAAGAAACTAATTGTATTATATTCGTATGACATTACGGCGCCCATCAGAGCCGTATAAAGTCATTCTACCCCCATCACAGAATTTAACTGAAGCCTATTATTGGTCTATAGTCCGTTCAAGATGTTCCCTCGCGAATTGGTCTGGCTTGGTGATGAGCTACGGTCAGTTGTGGTCCTGTTGCTGGCTTTTGAGGTCTTAAGTTATGATCATGAAGTTTTCTTGTCACCGTACTGTCACTTATAGCCACACCCCGTACTTCACGCAGCCGTCGCTGGAGATCTACACCAGAAAGATGCCGATTTCTTAAAGACGATGTCACAATAAAGTGGTCATATCTTTGAGTGGTGACCCTTTGTCTTCTAGATCCTGTTCTTTTACGGTACTGCCCAGTCTCTTGAAACCTCTGGTAAACTTTCCGAACCACAGATCGACTGAGATGTAACCTTCGAGCGACAACACGTTGACTTAAACCCTCTCGCAGCAAAGTCACAACTTGGGCCGATTTAGCTTCAGTAGTATTAATTATTCCAGGCTAATTTAATCCGAATTACAGTGATAATCATTAAATTAAGAATCGTCAATAACAATTACATTGTTGCAAACACCTGGTTGTGAATTAAACAGTGCCAAAGTGAATACTACTACTACTATTCATCAAACCGGCACAGAGCAGCGTTTACTTTAAAAAAGTTTATTAGTAACCTCATGTGACCTCCAACAGGGTGGGTCGATTTTTGTGATGTCCAGTGTAGTTTGTTAGAACTCCGTAAAATTAGAAGTTACATTAAAGTTATGCCCTACTAACTTTAATCTAACTTCTAATTATATAGCATTATAGGCTGGCAAATTCGTACGTCACATTTCCATGGCCTGCGGGACGGGGGACGAAAGGATGCTGTGGCGGGATAGAAGAGCGCGGGTGGCGGGGCGGGGCGGGGGTCGGTTCATCAATTAAATTCAAATGTTGTCTAAAGAGGCCTTAGGCGGTGAAAACGGAAAAATTGTCTGTTTTCTATTAGCTGTTATTCAAAATATTAGATATTTCGCACTGAAATTTTCAATGTGTATTACAGAGCGTATGTGTGAGGGGTGAACGAAGCCAAAACACGATTGGAAACATTTGGCTCTATAGAAAAAAATCTTGTAGTTACCTCTAAAATTTCATATAAATGCACATTGCGACCGTGTTTTACAATAATAATTCCTATAAAATCATAATCACATAAGTTTTTACCTTTTCGATTTCTCGACTGAATTGGATTTTCAAAAAACTTAAAATTTTTATTAACTTTTTGATAAAAATGTGAATGGCGCTTACGAATTACCGCGGACCCCGCACCGCGCAACATCCAAATTTTTGCTAACCGCCTAATCCCCCTTAAGGACTCCTACACACGAGCAGCAGTTTGCTGTCGACGTAATGTAACTGCAGTCGACGTTAGGACGTCGCCTCAGTGCTTGTTTGGCCAACAGACCATTTGGGTAATTTTACAGGAGCAATGTTTTTTTGTTTTTTTACATGTAAAATTCAAAGTTTTTTTAATTTTTATAGATTATTACATGTCCAGATGTACCATATTTTTGGAAACTACCATAACATTACTCCTTTGTTTGAGTCATAACATAGAAAAACAAAAAAACATTGCTCCTGTAAAATTACCCAAATGGTCTGTTGGCCAATCAAGCACTGAGGCGACGAGGAGTCGGCGGCTAGCTGTCGACAAGCAAACTGCTGCTAGTGTGTTAGAGCCTTAAAAGTCATGGAATGAGGTTGAAATTGTCACGGCGTCAGGGGTAACACGGAGCCGGTGCACTGCCTGGCGGTGTACTGCGACGAGCTGATCTCCGGCACCACCAACAACCGCATCGGCGTGCACACGTCACTGGGCGCGAACGCCGGCTTTTCCTCCACACGGCTGCGCGCCGACGCCTTCCGCGGCGTGCTCACCTGCATGGCGGCGTTACCGCTCAATCGGTTGCTGCTGCTCGGCAGCGACGCCGGCGCCGTCACGCTGCTGTGCTGACATGCCGAGCTCAGTGTCAGTGTTGCCAACATACGGCTACGAAATTAATAACCGATCCTGAGATAGAGATATGCCTATTTTGGATTTGTTAATAGGCAACTGTTGTTCTTTCCCATAGTATAACAGTAATATCTAGGCAACAAATCTAAAGTAGACCTATCTCTATCTCGGGATCGGTTATTAATTTTGTTCGTTAGTGGATTTTCCACTAAAACTGGTAGTTTCGACCCCCTTTTAGTGGCGAAATGATGGCATGAAGAAAAAATTTACTGAGTGGTTGAGTGATTCAGCCTACTGAAAATGTAGTTCTGTAAAACCACTAGCCACTAAAAGCAATATTTCGCCACTAAAAGGGGGTCGAAACCACCAGATTTTGTGGAAAATCCACTAAGTTGGCATCACTGCTCAGTGTGCACGCTGCTGCCGCTGACACGCCGAGCTCAGGGTCCGCGCGGCGTGCGCACGTGCACAGCGCTGATTGGCGGGAGATTGATTGACTGATTGATTCTCCGGTGAAAATTCAAAACGATCACTCATAAATTTCAAAAATATTTTTGCAGCTTGGGCTCTTCCTTAATCCAAAACAAATTCGTCCTTTACTAAAAATTCCTTAAAGAGTACTACTTTGTTTTTATACGGTTACTTACTTATTATTAGGAATCAATTGTGCATATTATTATTATAACTTAATTAATGGCTTCGCGTTTAGCATTAAGCCAATTTCAAGTGGTATGTATTTTTAAAGTACATTTAGTATTGTACGGTAGATTGAAATAAAATGGAGTCTCACAACACGTGTTGTTGCTAAAAGAACACGGGAGAAACTCCCAATTGTGCATAATAAAGTTAATAAAAAGAAAAGACCCTTCCCTGACACAGAGAATAAATCGAAATGTCAAGCTGAAAATAAAAGATCTCATTAGCTGCTTTGTTTTCTGTTTGTTTGTAAAAAAAATCGTGATAGCCTTTGTAAATTCTGTTTCTTTTCTTGTAAGTATATGTATAGGATTGAAGGTAATTGTAAAAATCACGTTTAAATATTCTGATAATTAGTTAACTGCTGCACTCAGAGACAGTTTGTCGCCTTTTGACGTTAAAATTATATACGTAAAAACGTGTAAGTTGGTCTGCCACCTCTAAAGCTATAGCAGCTTGCGTTCAATTCTAGGTATTTATTCTGCTATTTTAAAAACAGTCGTCACCTGACCTGTATTTGGCAAATTGACCTATGCAGAAAACGTCAGAAAGAAACCAGTGAGACCTAGTTGTGACCATTTTTAATTCGTGTTACAAAAGTTTGAATGCTAGAGCCTATTTTTAGTTAGTCAAAAATATACTCTCACTCCATAAGTTTAAGGCTCAAAAAGGCTAAGATCGTTTTTTACAACTTTGCTTCAAAAATGTTTATGCTGACCTAATTATTAAAGGCAGTGAAAAAATCATAAAAGTTTATTTGTATAAATGGTAAAAACATGTATCTGAGCGCGGTAGTATAAGTTTTATTTTTAATTGTGTTATTAATAAGTTTTATGTAATTTTATGCATTCCGTTTTAAGTGTTTTAATAAATCAAGCATAATATTTTGATTGCATGTAAAGTATTCCAAATGTATTTTAGTATAGTTGTTATGTTTATTTCAAATGATCAAATAATTTAATAATTTATAATATATGTTGTATGATTAAAGTAACAAGTAAGGTATGTACAGTTCAATAATATCTGAACATCGTAAGTACCTGGTGAAACTTCGTCCTGGGATGTTCCCTTCCTTTGTGTTTCCTTTACATATAAAACAAACAATATAATTTCACAGTTGATGTACAAAATTATTGTTACCAATATATAATACCACTGTTAAGTTATTACGAACAAATCACTTAGACACAAGCTTTTTAGTTCCTACAGTTTTTGTTAAGTTTTTATTATTTACCAATTTAATTGTTACGTAAGTAATAATAAATGTGCTCAACTTTTTTTTGAAGTTCGACGTCGTTTGTACGCAAAACGTGCGCTTACAGTTAACTGGTTTTAAATTCATTGTAATTAAGGAAAAACTCACTGAGGGGCAGCACTGTCGTGTGTGTGCGCCGGGGTCCATCGGTCTGCAGTTATAGGAAGGGCGCGATCGCGAGGGATTTAATTATATCCTAATGGACACACGCCTGCAGATCATATTTAAAACTGTCAAATTTCTCCAATCGATATTGATCTTACCCCTATACAGTGCGACATAAAAGAGTAGAAATTAAATGAGGGCGCTGTTGTCGTTAACATAGCAACCCTGATAGGTCGATCAAATTGGTCTTGATACTTGTTTTTATTTAATATTTTTATATAATTGGAAAACATCACATACACATTGCTCTGATATAAAGGAAGTAGCTAAGGCACTTATGTTATAGAAATCAGAAACAACGACGGTACCACAACACCCAGATCCAAGACAATATAAAAAGTTGGTTTTCTACATTAACCCAACCGGGAATCGAACCCGGGACCTCAGAGATGGCGACGCCAAGTCCGGGGTGCTCGCCTCTCAGATAAGGAGGTCGTTAAAATAATTAATTTGAGTAGTTTGTATGTAGTACTTAATGAAAACAGCCATTGTACATATAACTTATTTTTATTTAGATATAAAACTAATAAATTAAAGTCCAGATACTCTTCAAGTTTCGCAAATGCTCGCGGCTTCCATCATAGCAAATAAGTTGCCTTAATTGAGCTATTAATTTGCATATTGTTGGTACTTCTTTTTTTACTTAAAAAAAAATCATTTTCTGACGGATTGCACACATATCAAAGTCATCGAGTTCCTTTGCAAGTCGACCCTTTCTGTGTTTAGCGGGAGTCGAAAATTTTCCTCCATTTTCGGAGCCTTGTTTAGCTATTCTCCGCACAGTACTTTCAGACACACCTAGAACAATAAAAACATATATGCATAAAAAATAACAAAACCAAAATTGTTCAGTCCTATGGACTGAGTTATAAACATAATTGGTAAAACTTTTGAATCGAGTCGCCTGAATCGGGGGGGGGGGGGGTGAAGGTAAGGAGTGGGGGGAGGAGTACCCCCCCATTTACTCCTCCTGCCGCAAACAAGTAGCTTTTAAGTTATGTTAATTTTCTTGTATTTTGAGGTTATGTATCATGGTAAAACTTTTGAATCGAGTCTCCTTAATTGGTGGGGGAAAGGGAGGGGAGGAGAGAGGAGTACCCCCCTTACCCCTCCTGCCGCAGACAAGTAATTTTTAAGTTATGTTCTTTTTTAAAAATATGGAAATTTACAAAAACCTCATTTCTGGCGCTTCGCCGGCCACTCCCGCGGCACGCTCGCTTCGCTCGCTCGGCTCGCGCGTTTTGGTCAACATACTTACTAACCTAACCTAATTAACTCTTTAGATTTTTTCATGGCGGGGGGCTTCGCCCCCCGAGTCTCCTCGTAGGGGGGGCTGCGCCCCCCCCCGTCCCCACACTTCGGTTCTGTTAATATGGTATTGTATTACCTAAAAACGTGTAATTTTTCGTGATTATAGCCGATTTTGGCAAAACTTTCAAGTGGTTTTTTAAATATTTCAACGCAACAGCGGCAGCTAAAATGTTAATAAACCTTTATTTAAGAACCCCTAAGACCCCCCCACAGTGTTAGTTTTTCAAATTCAGGCGACTCGATTCAAAAGCCAACCCACAATTTCCACAATTCCCAATAAATTCAAAAGTTCAAGATTCTCGAGTCGAACTATAATAACCAACATTTTTGTTTGTAATATCATAACCCCAAAACTTTTAAAAATATTTAAAAATACTGATTTTTTCACTGAATTTAGCCGATTGCACATAGGCATATTTTAGATAATTATACTTTCAACATCTTTTATAACTTACTTACCAGTATAATCTGTTGTACGTTGGTAAATATTGGTAAATATCCTCCAGATTACGTAACAAAGTTCCGTATTGAAATTCTGCCAAACTTCGCAAAAAAAACCTTATATATTATGTTAGGAGAACTGCCACGGATGGTCATAATCATGTTATCAGTGTTTTAAATCCAGGAATGTAGAAATATCACTAAAACAACAATTTATATCGTAACCACGGACAGAGTTGAACAACCACTTGACATTAATGACAGATAATCAGTGTTGCCAAAAAATGAGTGAATTTAGTTCTGGATTATTTAATTTCTACTCTTTTATGTCGCACTATACATAAAGTTCAATATGTATTAAAGATATTTGACATTTTGTGGTAGGTTGTAGTGTTGGCGTCTGCACGTATTAGGCGTTTATTACGCTCGTGTGTCAGATTTATACTTTTAAAAAAGCTAAAATAACAATAAAAGCGGATAATTATTTATCAATCCCGTTGTTCTGTTTAATTAAAAATGCAATAATATTGGTGATTGTTAGTCCTATAATGAGCATTCTTTACAGTATCTAGTGCAATATTTTATTTACTTACACAAATATCCTAAATAAGAAAAATATTTATTAAATTTTTTTTTGTACATGTTTTTTTATCCTTAGGCAACTATTTGACCGCGATCTCACCTGATTGTAAGTGACGATGCGGCGCTTATTTTATATTTGATTTTGTCGTAATCTGAAACAGTGTACTTATGCAATGACGAAATTTACAATAATATTTAATTGTCATAAACCTAAACCATAATCGAGAACCCAGCCTTTGAATAAGATAAATTTCATAATCACAATGAAATAGTCTTCTCAAGGGCGGGTGTGTAATGTACGCGGAAGCTATTGTAGCCTTACTGTATTATTTATTATTATATTTATTATTAATGATCAATCTATAATATTTGTTGTTTCGCGACGAACGAGCGAGTCAAACTAACTGTAGTAGACAAAACAACAGACAAAATGATTATTAATTACGGCCGTAAGAAAACATCATTCGATTAATTTCCTTCCAAAGAGGTGTGTATCCACCTTTGGCCTCATCCATAAGAAAAACTAAAATAAAGTGTGAAACATTAAAGAAAATATACATGTATACAACCATAAACAACTAAACGATGTTTCATCACCATCGTAATATACATGTATACAACCATAAACAACTAAACGATGTTTCATCACCATCGTAATCAGCCCAAAGAGGCTTATGCCACTCCCAACTCGCAACGCAATGCAACTAAGCCCATCTTCGGCTCTTCTTGTCCAACTGCTGCCAGCCACCTAGAGATGTTTAAAGTCGATTAAATGTCTAAAGCGGATGCTGTCATTTTTTTCCAATTATGTTTGTTGGAGAAAAATATTTGAAACAATTTTGTTGTCTATGTAGGAAAGCCGGGTAAATTTTTCAGCATCCCATAAAACTTTAAGGTTAAATATTTTTCTTTTTATTTTTCTCAATGTTTTTCAGAAAAATAGAGAGAGTAGTAAGTAAATAGCATCAGATATTGTGTTTTTCACTGAATTTATGCAATTTGAACTTTCTAAAGTGGACTTAGGCCGATTTACGTTTTCGTTTATAAGTAATACAGTTGTCCTTCGTGTTTGAGACTATTTGAAAATATTATAAGTATGTATAAATGAAATAGCGAGATGATGTAATAAAAGAGTAGTTGACTTTATTATATGTTGAAGTGTATGTAAATGATGTATTGGTTGAGTAAATGTATTTTTTGAAATAAAAGTATTTTTAGAAATTTTACATTTGTTTTATTTATATAATACGGCTGATTGGCTTAGCCTTGGTATAGCGGTTACACCACCACATTAAAGCAAAGGTCGAAGGTTCGAATACTGCTAAAAGAAAATTATTGAAACGTGCGAATCGGAGTAGTGTTTTTTAAATTAAGAAATAGTTAGGTAGGTACTTTTTGACTAAACAGAGAAGTAAATGTGACAGACATAACACATTTTTTTTCTTCAATTGATAGGTATTCAACTAATACATAGTTTTTTTTTTTCCAGAATTTAAACCATTATTTGTCTCATGTCTCAGATGGTTTGAAAAAACTTAAAGCGCGATCTATCTAGCCTTGAGAGGAAACACTGCGTCGGCGTGGCGTTCGGGATTCTCATGGGGGGCGCGGGGGAGCGGCGTTTCGTGGTCCCCTGTTTCCTCCTTCAGGGGTGGAAACAGGGGACCACGAAATATATTATTTTATTTAAGCGTCGGTTGGGGGAGGAGGTTTTCTGTGTCTGTATGTTTGATTTTTTTTTTAAACGAGTTACTTAATTATTCTGAAGACGCCTCAAAACGAAGTGATTTTGCTTAATTTTGAAGGCTCCTGGTTATTAAATAAATGACTTAATGCAAAGGAATCAAGCATACGGACGTAAAGGGTCTCTTTCTTTAACCGTTGCTGAAGGGGTGGTGGGGGTTGGTCCGGTTTTGGAAGGGGGCTGCGGTGCGTCGTTTTTCTGTGTTTTGTGTGGGAGTTTTGGGTGCCGCGTCGGCGTGGTGTTTCCTCTTAACTCGTAATCCCTACGCGCGCGCGTAAACCCTGCGCTCTTGACGGACGTCAAATCGATATCGAGTCGGCTGTGCTTATCGGAATATGAACGCTCGGGTCACAAGATAGGTTTCAGTTTCGCGTGGGGGTCGTTGGAGGGTGAACCTTCTGTACGGTAGTAGTATTAGTTATTCTGTGCTTGTACCAAGACGAAAAACGAAACAATTTTAAAACACACAAGTTTATGCTTATTAATTTTTGACGTTTTTTTATGCTTAAGTTTTTATAAAAAAAGATATTTGAATGATTAAAAATGTCAACCTTATTGGTTAGGTACTAATGTTTTCCAAAACTCATTTCAGCCGCTACTTTATTTTACTTCAAAAACTCTCCAATTTATATTACTTACCACAGTATCAATACGATAATTGGAAATCATATTACACAATTCTATGACCACGGCTTATATTTCGGTTCGACGCGATTCTGTTTCGGCGTGCAGTGGTACTGGGGATAGCAATGCGCATTTGTCTGGCACAGACTATAATAGCTCGTTAGATTAGTTATTAAGTCTTAACTATAAGTTAGTAACTGTTTTTTTATTATTATTAGTATTGACGTCAATAAGTGCCTGTAAAGGTTTACATTGAATAAATAATTTGACTTTGACTTTGACTTTGAGGTACCTACTATTATACCAGACCTTCGGAACACTACATTAAAATATTTTTGTGAGAACTAAAAAAGAAAATCTGTACCTACTCAGAAGCACAAATACAGGCTGCGATGGTTGTACGGGGGCTCTTATCCCTCGACCTAGGGGCACACTCAATGAAGCGCATATAATATACTTCTCACTAAAACCGTACCTTACAGTCAGGGTAATCTGGGACAGCAATAAGGAGTGTGGCGATGACTTTCCGAAAATCGAATTTTACTGCAAGCTATTTTTTTGCATTCGTATAATTTTCCATTTTTTATTTTCTGTGCGTTTTTTTCCCGGAGGGTAAATTACTGTATATTTTTTTTAACTTAAAGTAATAACTATATCCATTCTCAAATATTCCTAGTCACGTAATTTACACATTCGCTTACGTGATCACTAGGAAATATTACTTTAAGCAATTTTTCCTATCTAATTTCTATGCAATTTAAAAAAAAGAAGGTAACATTAAAAAAAAATTATACTAAGTAAGTAGGTATTTTTTTTATCAACGTCCGGAAAAAAAACTATCAGAAAAAGATTAGATTGGGAAATAATGCGAAAAGAAAAAAGCTTTTAAAAATATCAACATCTGGAAAAAAAATATATCAGGAAACGATTCGATTGGGAAATTATGCGAATGCAAAAATTGCTTGCAGTAAAATTAGATTTTCGGAAAGTCATCGCCACACTCCTCGCTTTCACCGTAACGAAATTTCGGCCGGTTTTCGTTTTTTATTTACAACGGTTTCCATTCCCTCCGAAATATCGTTCATACGAAATTGGCATTTAGGATGTCCGTGACCCCAGCGGGATAACCCCTTCAGATCGGCTTCAAATTACGCACCGATTTAGTTGATAATATGTTTAAATTTGTTAGCAAATACCAGAATTTGTTGATCAATAGTTATCAAGATATCCCATGTTAAAGGGTATCCCGCTGGAGTCACGCTCGCCAAAGTTATTTGACCTAAAACGAGCAACAACGAGACACGCTACTGATATAGTTATTGTGCTAAGTTTTGGTTGATTCAATTAAGAATCCATCCGTGAAAAATCTAGGATTCTACCTTCTGTAGTTACCGAGTAATCAAATACCTACTTTCCGTCAAAATCCAAAGTCAAAAAACGAGAACTCTAGCTACAGTACATCCTGAGATATAACGCTAATTATGGTTATCCCGCTGGAGTCACGGTGTTGATACCTAAACATGGTTTTTCCACAGGAATGGAGCAAGTAGCGAGTTTATGACTATAGCCAAGATATTGTTGATGTAAAAATCTATCCAATTACTACTTTTCAGTTTCCTAGGTACAGTATTTCAGGAGAAATTAAAGTTTATAACTTTTTCATACTAAAAGTACGCGTATTAGCCGACCAAATTAAGTTGATTCCTTATAAAGACCAAGATAGCGACCAATTATTTTGTTTATGGGCCGATTCCGATAAAATGTGGTTGGACATTATATTCAAATATTGGTACACCATAAACATACACCTAATATCACTATATAGGTACCTAATGTAATGTATGAATAACTATTCATATCAATATACTAATGTAGTTAGATTGATTTACCCTTTTATGATTTACTATCTAATTTATAGCATGGTGAAATAAAATGATCAAATTTATTTAGCAAGTATTTATTTTTATTGTAGTTTTTAGAAAAAAACACAGTTTGCAATCTTAGGTATAGTACTTTTTTACATTGATCGGTTCACGTCGTATAACGTTACACGTGTACAAAATAAAAAAAATAAACGAGCATTTTGGTGTTAACGTATCATCGAGCAAAGGCACGAGCGCAGGTAACAGGGGGACATTAATTATTTATTATTCAACGTTAATTGGAAACCGCTTAAAGTTTGTCTTTGTAGGTATATGTTCATTTGCCACCATCTTCTGGCTCTTTCGCAAAAGGTCGCTTTCGCAAAATGTCTACCGTGCGCAAAACGTCTCTTTCTCATGTCTTTTTCGCAGAATGTCGCTTTCGCAGAATGCCTCTTTCGCAAAAGGTTGCTTTCGCATATGATCTCTTTCGCAGAATTCCTCTTTCGCAAAATGTCGCGATACTAACTTAGAATAAAATTTCGATTTTTAAAGAAAAATCATTTATTAAAGTTATAATGTAAACAAACCATAATTATGTATTAATCATTTTGAAATTCATATATTGAAGTTATAAAGTAAACAAAAACATAAATTTTGTTATTAGTTAGTTATTATCGCAACATTTTGCGAAAGATGCATTCTGCGAAAGAGACCTTATGCGAAAGCGACCTTTTGCGAAAGAGGCATTCTGCGAAAGGGACATTCTGCGAAAAGGACATTATGAGAAAGAGACGTTTTGCGCACGGTAGACATTTGCGAAAGCGACCTTTTGCGAATGAGCCCATCTTCTATTTCCATTTTTCTTTTTTTTCGACATTTCAACCACGAGTAACGTACGTAAGGTAAAAAGACAACAACAAGTGTGACAGGCTCACTCGCCGTGAGCCTTACGTCGAACACAGCGTCAAGCATTCGCAGGAACGTTACACTACATGGAAATGTTACATGGAAACTGAGAATTTGCCTGTATTGTACCATTCGTAAGAACTATATTAGGTGCATACGTATTGATTTATGGTGTACCAATATTTGAATATAATGTCCAACCACATTTTATCGGAATCGGCCTATAAACAAAATAATTGGCCGCTATCTCGGTCTTTATAAGGAATCAACTTAATTTGGTCGGCTTATACGCGTAGGTACTTTTAGTATGAAATTTATATATAAATTGTTTGAAATTTATAAAAAATAATGGAAATCGCTATAATAAGCATTTTATTTTAATTTTATTTCTTTCTTATATTAGAAGGAGGCAAACTAGCAGGCGGGTCACCTGATGGAGAGTAATCTCCGCCGCCCATGGACACCCGCAACATCAGAGGAATCGCAGATGCGTTGCCGGCCTTTAAGCAAGGAATAGGTTTTAGGAAGGAATAGGAATTGTGAGGGGGGTGGAGGGATGGGCCTCCGGAACCCTCACTTGCCGGACGAAACACAACAGCACCAAGTGCTATTATTTCACGCCGGATATTAGAGAGCATACGATAATCAGCCGAAATTTCGTTTTGGAGAAGAGAGTAGGCCCTCTGAACTAACCTTCGAATACAGGGTGTTCGGCAGACGGTTGAACTCTGCTACATGATCTGCCCTAAAAAATTTACCTAGGTTCCACGAATAATGCGTTGTGAAGTTAGCTTTACGTATTTTTTAAATCTCTTTTTGTACTATGGGGGCTCATAACTTTTATATGGTAGGTACCTAATCATCTGAGCCAAAAATCCTTTTTTTAAGAGCTTGAGATAAAATTAACCAAAAAATGTTGCCTGTATTATCAATTAAAAAAAAAACCGATGTCAAATTTTTAGGGCAGAGCATGTAGGCGGGCCCACCTACACACCACCCACAGATCACACACCACCCCACCATTTTCGAAAGTTCTACCGTCTGCCGAACATCTATGTATTATCATCATCTATCTAAAAAAAAAACAATTGCCATGCATGTATGTATGGTCTGGCGTCGCGCCATCTCTGAGGTCCCGGGTCCAATTCCCGGTCGGATCAATTTAGAGTAAAACTGTTTTTCGGGTCTGGGAGTTTTTTCTATGTTTTTTGTATATTTATCCGTTATCTCACCATATTAACGAGTTTCAAAAGAATACTCATCTTGGTCTAGAACTCTAGATAATTGATGTGAGTGTAAACAAATTAATTTATTTATTTATGTTCGCGCATCACTTCGGAACAGCTGCACCTATTTGGCAAGTCTTCGCGGGACACGGGGTGCTCACGTGGAAGATGTCGCGGGCGGGCCCCTAGTTAAAGATAAATAAATGTTTCAACACTTACTAACACTAAATTAGAAACTACACTATAACCTTTTTTAGAGAGTAACCATCAACCAGTCTAATATACAGAAATTTTTCTTTATATTATAAAGCATAACGTGAGTGTTGGCGACATGGGTGCTGCATCCGGTTCATCCTTACCAAATTATATACCTATGTGAGAGTAAGTTTGTTTGGTTGTTTGTTTTACGCTTGAACCGCTAAACCGATTTTGATTAATTTTGGCATAGAGATAAGCTGTGAAGATGCTTAGAGCCTATTTTTTCCATCAATAAATTAACGCGAGCAAAGCTGCATTCAGAAACTAGTTGCAAAATATAGTAAAAAGGTAATATAGCCACGCTTTTGAGCGTAGGTAAACATAGAGATGAGAGCGTTTGTGAATTTGACATATAATCTGACAAATTGAGCGGTTAGCGTTCTATGACGTTTATGACAGATTGATTAAAGAAGATTTAGTAAATATTGGCGGTTGACAAGCCACTCCTTCCAGTATTACAAGTGCATTATACAAGTAGTCCCAAAATGCCGCCCAAGAACCCGACAAGACGTTCGAGCACTTCGCTGATCGGTACGCGGCGGCCCAGCATGATGGCGCATGTCACGCCCGGCGACATTGCCTCCGAGCTCAACGTCATGCGCGAGGAGACCCACACCGGCGACCACTTCCTCACGCCCGCGCAGCTCGAGGTTGTCTACCGCACCAACGTCGAGACCGGCCTAACAGAGAGCTTCGCCGCCGAACTCCTCGAGACCCACGGCCCCAACGCCTTGAAAGAACTCCACGGCAACAGCTACTGGAAAATCTTTCGACACAACCTCTTCGGTTGGTTCCAGTGCGTGCTTTGGATCGGTGCCATTCTCAACTTCATAGCTTTCTTCTTTTCCAGCAAAATAGACTCGGGCCAAGGCGGAGGACACTCCGACAAGGAGTATTTGTATTTGGGTTGCGTTATAACGGCTACTATTGTTGGAACCGGCCTTTTTGGGTTCTATCAAGAGGCGAAGAACATTGCCGTCATGAGTGGATTCGAAAAAATGGTACCACCGAACGCTGTTGTCATACGAGAAGGCATCAAGAAAGTTATACCGAACATCGATATTGTCATTGGTGATATTGTAGAGATGACTGGAGGCGAAGTTGTTCCGGCGGACGTTCGTATTCTGTCTTGTACAAACTTTAAAACTGACGCGTCATCATTAACAGGAGAATCGGAACCTGTGAAACATCGACCGGAATGTACTCACGCCAATCCATTAGAATCCAAAAATATGGCCTATTTCAGTTGTCCGATTGTTGAAGGTAGCGCAAAAGGCCTAGTGATCGCTACCGGAGAGATGACTCAAATTGGAAAAATTGCAGGTTTAGTTACCGGATTAGAAAAAGAAGAGACACCTATAGCTAAAGAAATAACTCATTTTATCAAGTTAATTTGTGGTGTAGCCTTTATATTTGGTATTCTTTTCTTCTTGATGGTATTTTTTATACAAGGCAGTTGGTTAGCAGCTTTGCAGTATATGTTGGGAATAATTCTTGCAAATGTACCCGAGGGATTGATCGTAACTCTTACAGTGTGCATGACACTCTCAGCCAACCAGCTCAAAAAGAAGAATTGTCTAGCAAAAACATTGCAGGCGGTCGAGACGTTAGGCTCTACATCATGTATATGTTCCGACAAAACGGGGACATTGACGGAAAACCAAATGAATGTGTCTCATCTATTTTGCAATTTTGAAATAATGGATAAAAATGACCACACTCATGTTTCCGATTCCACGTATGCCAAACTATGTTTGGCCGCTTCACTAAACTTAAAGGCTGTTTTTGTTCACGACACTATGAACTCGCCAATAGAAAAACGAAAAATATTGGGGGATGCATCGGAATCTGCAATATTGCGTTACATGGAAATAAATCGTTCTGCTAGCAAAACACGTGATGACAATGCAAAAGTGGCAGAAATACCATTCAGTTCCGCTTATAAATATCAAGTTACAATTCATAATATGCAAGCCACGCAGAGCTACTATTTAATAATGAAAGGTGCTCCTGAAATTATTATAGAATATTGTGGGAAAGTCTATACTGATGAAGGGGAGCAACTACTTACTCCACAGCTAAAGAAAGAATTGAAAGCTAATTTCATTAAATTGGCCAACATGGGCGAGCGCGTTATTGGTTATTGCGATTCCCATTTACCGGTAAGTTCGTATCCGATAGGCTACAGTTTTGATACGCAACAACGAAACTTCCCCATAGAAGATTTGACGTTCATTGGCGCTATATCGATGATAGATCCGCCGAGGCGCAACATTGAGAAGTCCATTGCGCTTTGTAGACAAGCTGGCATTAAGGTGGTAATGGTGACCGGTGATCACCCTGTCACAGCTTTGGCCATATCGCGCCAGTGTGGGACCATTACTCAGCCAACCGCTTATGACTACGCCTTTGAACATCACATCGAGTTGAATGACGTCCCTCCGCACATTAAAAATCAGTTTAAAGCTGCTGTCGTCACGGGTGAAGAACTCCGTAAAATGAGTGTAAACGATTTAAAGGCTGCTCAGATGAAATATGATGAAATCACCTTCGCTCGGACGAGTCCACAACAAAAACTGTTTATAGTAGAAACTTACCAGTCTCTGAAGCACGTGGTCGCAGTCACCGGCGATGGAGTGAATGACTCTCCAGCTCTGAAGCGAGCTGACATCGGCATAGCCATGGGCATCACTGGCACTGAAGTCTCGAAGCAAGCGGCTGATATGATCCTACTAGATGACAATTTCGCTTCAATCGTCCTGGGCGTCCAGGAAGGTAGAAGGATCTTTGACAATTTAAAAAAAACTATAGCTTACACGCTCACCTCTAACACCCCTGAAATGTTGCCGTTCGTGCTGTACGCGTGCCTCGGCATGCCGTTACCGATAACACTCATTTTAATTTTAGTCATCAATGTTGGCACTGATTTATTGCCCGCTATGAGCTTAGCTTACGAAGATTCCGAAGAGGATATTATGTCTATTCCTCCTAGAAAGCCAAGTGATCGCCTTGTTAACAAGGTGTTGTTATATATGGCCTATTTCCAAGTGGGTTTGGTACAGTTTTTCTCCGGGATGTACGCCTATTTTGTAGTGTTCGCCCAAAACGGTTTTTTCCCATCTAGCCTTATATTCACTCGTGCTGAGTGGGACAACAAGAATAATTTGGGTATGAAGGATACGTTAGGGAGACCCTGGGCTTACATTGAGAGAAAAGAAATTGAACGCAAAGCACAGACCGCATATTTTGTTTCGGTGTGCTGGACTCAAATATCGGATGTGATCATTTGTAAGACGAGGAGGATTTCTCTTTTGAAAAAGGGAATGAGGAACCATGTGCTGAACATCAGTATCATAGTAGACTTGATCGCGGCGCTGTTAGTGACCTACCTGCCGTTGTGCAACGAGGTGTTCGGTACGGAACCACTCTCTTGGTATGATTTCTTCCTTGCTATACCTTTTATGATCCTGATGATTATCGGTGACGAGATCAGACGATATGTAATTAGAAACAATATTTCTAAATGGGTCGAACAGGAAACATACTATTAGAATAACATGTAGATATTGCGTTTAAGAAGAGTTTTAAAGTTATAGTTTAATTTTATTTATTAATAAGCTTAATGGGTTCCGTTAGTTGTTAAATGTTTAATATTTTTTTTCTTGTTTAGTGTTGAATAAATTTGTTAAAATGTAATTTTTTTCATTCTTTTATATATCGATCGTATTTCTGTTGGTCTAGTAAATAATTCTTGTAGCACGCCGGTTATCTTAAATTGCAATAGCTGAACGTGTACTTGCAACATATGAGAGCCTAAGGCCCTGCACACGCCAGGCGTATGGAAAACACATCCAAATTAAATCATTCTAACGAATTAATATCCTGACCTATAGTTTAAGGCAAACGACCTTCCTTTCTGACTTTACATAAGCTCAAAAATTAAGTTTAACAAAATAGTATTTAATAAAGTGACTTTGTTAGTCAGCAGGGTAGCAGAGATACTAAGGTAACAGAGATCTGTACCTACTATTACAGACTTAATATTATATTTAAAAGCTTTAAGTCGAAGTAGGGTAGCCAATTAATAAGTAATAGAATTCTATATTGTTGTTGCTGTTTATGTTCCCTCCCTCTTACTTGTTAGCAGCAGTGCGAATCTGTAAAGGGTTGGTTGAAAACTCGACCCTGACTCTGTAGTGAGTTATCAAATCAGCATTATCTAAATTATACTCTACATAAACGTCTTAACAGTCAACCTTGAACGGAACGTGATGGTCGAAGTGTGATTCGAGTTTACAATCGAGACGAGCTTGAGAGAGTCGACATGCAGACATAACTATCTATTTGGAATCGAGCTTTAAAGAATCGACATGCAGACATCCATTTGAACTGTTTGAAGTGGTAGGCTTCTTAAGTCCGCCTGGCTGGCTAGCACCATGTTATCTAAAGTCTGGTGCCATAACAACAACTAGCATTGTTGTGTTCCGGGCGCAGCGCGCTTCCACCTCCAGCCTTTTCGTCACTTAGGTACCAACAGGTGGGATAAAGGCCAAGTGCTTGCCTGTAGAAAATTTAAAAAATATAACAAGATACTGACTGGGAGTTTCTATTTACCACTCGATCACGTGATCGAAAGGTTAAAAAAAACTTGCACTAATCACTAATTACTAAAAAAGTAGACAATGAAAAAATATATGACATTTTAAAGCAATTGCCAATCGAAATGAGCGAAGGGTCTGAAAGCCAGCATTCTCGAATTATGCGTCGCATACACGGGTGGGCGCGGCCGGCCGTTATGAATTTAAACCAGCTGCACACGTCTGCGCAGCCCTAGTACCGGAATAGCAGCGCTAATGTGACCTACATTGCGCCGAAATACGGCCGCTCGCGAGCTTACTCGATAACTAATCTACTGGTAGAGGCTGCGGCTCTGGCAGCAGCTAGAATAAGCAGGAATAGAAATGTCAATAAAAAAAATTTGGTAAAACAACGCTAATTAGGTACTTGAAAAGTTATACAGGGAAATCAATTTCTGGATACTTTGGTATATTAGAGCTGTGCCACAGATTGTGAAAGGTTTTACTCCCACCTGAGACATGTCTAGCATAGGGTGGATCCGACCAAACTGGAATATGGTCTTATACCTAGATTAAACGCTGAATTTGTATAGACTAATCTCGGAGTAAGCCTTATTCCAGTTTTGTCGATTTCACATAGACAGTTGCCGATCAGTTAACAGTGGATAACATAGTAGGTACCTATATTAGTTATAGTTTATGTCTAGTGTTAGTTTAAAAATGTTATAGTGAACCAAGTGTCGCATTGGTCGCTGTATAAAATCTCGATGTTCCTGATAATTCTAAACTATTTAACAGTATTTTGTGACAGATGGGCCGAGAGGAGAGATAATGTCGTATCGTAAACAACCAATAATATTAAGTTTTTCTCCCTTATCTTCTTTAGTTATTGGTTTAGTACGACTTATACCTGCAGCACTGTTATCAGAAGCATGCTCTATTGTACACACTTTTGTATTGTGTTTTTGTTTTAATAAAGAATTGAAAGAAGAATTTATCTGTTTTCCTTTCCTCTTATCTCTACTCTCTCTCCTCTCTCTGCTGGACTTCGAGCCCAACTCACTCACAATAAGCACCGCTCGTCCAGCAGCCGCGTCCCGCGTTCCATTGCGGACGGCGTTACATTCAGTGTCCGCTTACAAAAGTCGCAGCTGTCTGTCCACCGATGTTGTCTATAAACCTCCAATTGACTCGTTATAGTCTGTACTTATACGTTATAACACGTATTTAAAGCAAAACATTAGCTGCTAATTTTTAATGAACAAAGTCGTATAATTTTAAGCTATAACTTTAGTTTCAACGAATTCTCTTTTTAGATAATACCTAAAAACAATTTTTTATGCAACAACAAAATAATATTATGGGTTAAACCCTCTCTTTTAATGAATCCATAATAGGAACCACAGTTAGATAACTTCCTTTTACAATTAAAATATAAAATATGTAATTAGTAATCACACGTCTAAAGCGAGAGTGACCAAAAGCATTTTCTTGCTCCACTAACAAGAACTTTTCGCCTCATAAATGCATAAGCATTCGCGCCAGCCACATGACCAAATCGCAAATTCACTTTTTGCGCCCGATAACTGACTATATCCGTTGCTACTTAGAATTCTAAGTCGCGGCCGCGTTGGGTATATCAATCAATCCACTTATTAACCCGATTTCGAACGTGTGACACTCTTTAAGGGCGACTATTAGCCAAGAATGCAAGAATAGCCTTTGCATATGTTAACTATAATAATTATTATCTCGTACAACCATATTTGTGTCTACACGAAATAGCATATAGAACAAGCTTTTGCAACTAATTATTATTGAACAGTTTCTTGGGGCTGTAATATCCTTGAGCTTTCATTTTGAAGATTGAAAAAAAAATGGCTGTTAAAATCGTTGCCTCAGCCAATTGATTGCTTGTTGCTTGGCGATCGCAAGATGGCCCGAGAAAATAATTGTTTTGTTCATCATCATCAGCTTATAAACGTCCCACTTCTGGGTACAGGCCCACAATTGCCCAATGCGGGTTGCTGGATTGATAGGTTTATAGACTGATGTTACTAAATTGCAATGAAATCTGTAAGGAAAACGTCGAAAAAGGATTCGAAATGTTTAGTATTGGGACTGTATTGATAAGCTGTTTATCAATCGGCGTGTTAACGCACATGTACATTTATAGAGATTGCGATGCGGTGAATCACCTGCTCGTCCATTCGCGACTGGTTGCGACCGCCCGGATGCCTTTCCTTCAATCAAATGTTAAATAGAAACTAATTGATTATGTATGTATGTACAGTGAGCCGTGAATACTACCAACCACTCGCTTCCCTTGGGACTCATAAAAGGCGACTAACGGACTAAAGACTGCACTTCCATCCAACAGCATAGAGCGGCGATGGGCTTACCACCTATCACGCTGAGCACATGTGCAGTTGTAATTTGATATAACATGGACTATGGCAGTGGACTGCTTCCGCGGCCCTCATTGCCTAGTCTCTGACTAACCCTTTGGGGATCATAGTCGTGAATCTATGTTGTACAAAGCTGAGGAGTTTGATTGCGCTGCTTGATTTCCGGGTTTTTAACAATGTCGATCGATTGTACCGCCACCAATATAAAACATACAGTTCTAAAATTCATTTATAATATAGTTGAACATATTATCTAATGACTCTTAAAGACAGAACCGTGAAAGAAAATTCAAAGACAGCTCTGTCAACATTTTAAAAGAGCTGTAAGTCTATCTTGACATACATTAATACATTACTTAATTTTTTACCTATAGAAGAAACTTTTTATTGTCTAGTGAATGCAAAAAACACATTATTTTTATTTCACTTATTTTTTCCTATATACGCAAAAAAACCTATAAAACGCGCCTATTCGCGCCGCTTCGCTGATACAGCCGTCCCGTACCGTCGTACCGTCGAGAGAGGGAGAGAGAAGTGCTCGGAATACCTCGCCTTAAGTAACTTTCGTAAAACAGTGTAACTGGATACCCATCCAGCTCATCCGAGCAAAATAAAAGCATCTCGAGCTCCACTGTGCTTCGACAAGCACATACAGCCGTTGGTCCCGGTTGTTGGAGTAAGATGGCAGCGTTGAAACCACGGTTGAAACCGCCTATCCCGCTTTGGAACAGGGTGGTGGTTTATCGCCCAACCTCTTCACGTAGGAAAACCTGTGCTCAGCAGTGGGATGTTTATAGGCTGATGGTAGCCCACGCTTTACCACACTGGCCTAATGCGGATAGATTCGTTTTGGTGATAGCGATTGCCCGAAAACAATTCTAGGTCACAGCATTAATAAATGATAGTTCCTCAGTTGTTGATGATTTAGGGTAACTACGATGCAGTTTTGTTTATAGCTTATCATGAAGCCACTTGAAGGTCAAAATGCATAAGCATGTGTTGTAAAATAAAATGTTGATACTCTGAACATTTTGATACTTCGGTCATTTTGTGGAACTGGGCATTTTGTAACTCTAGTCATTCTGTTACTTAGGCCCTTATAGACCAAAAGGCCTTTATTTAACGTTAATTTTATTTATTACAAAATGCAAGGAGGCGCGTATAGCAATTACAAAGTGCCAATCACCGTTATTATTGATAGTGTTTATAATTTGTGACGTACGAATAAGTGTCGATTGGATATGCCCGTTCTAATCGAGTTTTAGAGGAGTTAAAACAAGATTTAAGCTTAAATCCGATCTAAGATCTTGCAGATCAGCGATTCATCTTAAATCTCGAAATAATGTAACTTTAAAGTTAATTGGCATCTAGCTTGATTTAAGGTTGCTACGCTATCGTATTGGAAAAATAATACAATGGACGAATTTCAGAATATTACAGAGTTATTTTACTGCTATCTGTTTCGCTGCTACAGCACGTAAGGTACAATTTTATTATATTTTTACAAAGTCTTTAGTCTTAATCAGTCGCTTAAGAGTAAGCAACTATGATTTAACAACCAAGTTATAGGCACTATAGGTCTTTAGTTAGGTACCTACTTAGAACTTTTTTCCACTCTAACATCAATTATTTGAAATCTGTTTTTAATTGTTAAATAACGAATAAACATACTTATTATACATAGAAAACATCCAGACCAGAATCCATTTAGAAAAACAGTTATTTATAAATTGACCCGACCGGGAATCGAACCCTTAGTAATGGCGACGCCAGAACTGGCGTGCTGACTACTCGACCATGGAGGTCGTCAAAAGCACTTACTATATTAAGTATATGACTTTAAATTGAATGCAATAAACAAAAACAAATATTACAAGTTAAGAACGGCCGGTCGCTGCGGAAGTATACTTAGGAAATGCTTAAGTATGACAAAGTGTTAAGTGAGAGCTTTACCTATTCACCATTCGTCACTCTATGCCTTTGTTGCCCTGATACTAAAATAACATAAAATGTACTTTGTGAATTATTTTATTTCATGATTATTTAAAATTACGCGTTGATGTCTTTTGTACTGCGTGGGGTGTTCCAAATAATTATTAAAAAATGTATTTTCCTGTAGCTTATTCTTTACATCAGACGATCTTTAAATGATTATTATATGTAATATACCTTTAATAAAATAAGTGCTAACTTAAGAGAAAACACTACGACGAAATGGCATGCAAAATTCTCATAAAACTCAGAAAAACGACGTTTCGTGGTCCCCTGTTTCCTCCTTCAGAACTGGAACAATTTTTATTACTTTTTCAGCATCGGTTAAAGAAAGAGATTTCCTATGTCTGTATGTTTGATTTTTTTTAAACAGTCACTTAATGATGATTTCGCAAAATTTTGGAGGCTCCTGGTTATTAAATAAATGACCTAATGCAAAAAAATTAAACATACAGACATAGAAAATCTCTTTCATTAACCGATGCTGAAAAATTAATAAAAATTGGTCCAGTTCTGAAGGAGGAAACAGGAAACAAACTATGAAACGTCGTTTTTCTGTGTTTTGTATGAGAATGTTGCATGCCACGTCGACGTAGTGTTTCCTCCTAAGAACATAATTTAATTTTTTTTTGAAAAATCTACGTCACCTGGCCACTGGCCATGGGTGTTCACGCGGACGGGCAGGCTGTCAGTTATAAATAAATTATTAAATTAAACGTTTTATTTTATTTTATAACATTAATTTGAAATTAAGAATAACATCTAAAACCAACCCTCCAAGGTACCGCTTAATATTTTTCTAACTCAGGATCTCACGTATCCTTGGTTTCGTCATGTCGGCGGGATCACTGAGCAATCCATACTAGTAAGAAGCGAAGTGTATGCTATACATAACCGGGTATTTTGTGATACCTAATAAACGATTATGGATATAGCCTTCGACTTGAATTTATTAGATTGGTGGTGCTGAAACAATCACATTCGGGGTACGATCATAAAAAACACACATATATTTTGGAGTCGTGTGGTAGGTACTTATAACGGCTCATTAAATGTCTTTCCTTGGGTGTCGTAAAAGGTGACTAACGGACTAAAGACTACACATACATCCAACAGTAGAGCAGCGATGGCCGCACCACCTGTCACGCTGAGCACATGTGCAGTTGCCATTTCGTGAAACTTGGACTATGGCAGAGGACTGTTTCTGATCATAATAGTCTCGACTAAACCTTTGGGGATAATAGTCGCGAATCTATGCATAGGACTAATTGCCTAAGTTCAACACCTATCGCAATACCTTTAAGTACAATAGTACATTGATTTGCTAATTTGCTTTTTTTCAATAGTAGTAGTAGTAGTTTTGAGTGGTAGAGCCACGCTGCGTTGCAGCACACATTGGGCCGGCTCGCCCGGCGTAATACCACCCTCTCACTAATATTCGGCGTGAAATAATGGCACTTGGTGCTGTTGTGTTTCGTCCGACCAGTGAGGGTTCCGGAGGCCCCTTCCCCCCCCCCCTCCTCCCAATTCCTATTCCTTCCTTAAACCTATTCCTCCCTTAAAGGCCGGCAACGCGTCTGCGATTCCTCTGGTTTAGCGGGTGTCCATGGGCGGCGGTGATTACTCTCCATCAGGTGACCCGCCTACTCGTTTGCCTCCCTCTAATATAAAAAAAAAAAAAAAAAAAAAAGTAGATTATTTAAAAATTGTTTATAAATAACAAACTTGCAAATCTTTGGCGAAAAGTTTTGATGTTAAACCGGGTCTCCTGCGACACTGTTTTGTGTTTTCTAACACCTAACATTAAACATCAAACACAATATACTCCCATATTTTGTTAGATGTTTGATGTTAGGTGCAACTGTTAGAAAACACAAAACAAAGTCGCAGGATACGCCCCCAGGCTTGTGATTAACCACCCACCCTCTCTCTTTAAGTAGGTGGCTTTTAGAAGGCGACTAACAGACCAAATACTGCATTCACATCCAACATTACAGAGCGGCGATGGGCACACCACCACCTGTCACGCTGAGCACATGTCCAGTCGTCATTTGGTGAAACGTGGACTGTAGCAGTGGACTGCTTTTGCGGTTGCCATGGCAATGAGTGCCTGGTCTCTGACTAACCCTACGGTTATAATGGCCGTGAATATGGCCTTTTCCTCGTGGCCAAACTGAAATGCCAAACTAATTTGGCCACGAGGAAACTTAATTCCTCGTAGTATATGTGTTTAGGTATGTTGCAGGCAGTAAGAAGCAATGTACGACGATCTCAGTGTGATTCTCTCAGCCGTGCCAACGTGTAGTGTAGCCTACAGGTGGTAGGCAGGTTACCAGTCTCCTTAAATACGGCGCGCGCGCAGCAGCCGGCACACGTGCTCCCACACTCACGACGAGCGCACGCCACCATCATGCTCGCCAAGGTAGGTGTAACAGTTTGAATTATAACAAGGATACATTATAAATAGTTTAGTAATAATTGATTATTTGCGTTAAATAACGCTCAAATAAACTATAAATAGTTATTATTTTCAAATAATGGTTTAATTTTTTTTTTAATTAGATAGATACACTTATATTACAACAGGTTACATTATACACAAAACATGAAAATATGTACAAAACATATTTACAGTTTGGTGGTCTTATCGCTATGAAGCGATTTCTTCCAGACATCTAGTCCAGTCCTGTCCTGTCCTGTCAATGAGAATACAGCAGATTTGAGTTTAGTTCATCTATTCCTAATTAACAGGGACTTAGTCTAAATTTGACCATAGAATGTGGGCTATTGGACAATATTTTATAAATAACAATAAGAGTAAGTTCTTTAGTTATTTATTTTATTTTATTGGTACAAGATTTTGAGTAACTTTAGCATTCAAATAAAATCCTTTATCTACGGCTACTATTATAAACGGGTATTTGATAAAGTCAAACACGCGTGAATAAACTTAAATATTTAATTTTATCGTAGCGTTTGCAGGTTTAGTGGTAATTAATATATTATTTTTTAAATTATACTTTTATTTTGTGTGCTAATAGCTTTTTTTCACTGTTAATTTTTACTATATTATTATTATTATACACTAGATAGTATTCTTTGCGAAGTTTCTTTTTTAATCAATGAACCTTTTTATTACTTATACTATTATTGTTCACCTTATTGACTTTAATAATCACCTATCTAATATTTACTGATGTCTTATAAGAGCTTGTTTTGTAAGTGCTATAAAACAATCATGCTCAGATATGTTTGGTTGTCATGTTGTCTCATGTTTGTGTTCGATCATCATCTTGTTGGACTCAGGACTTCCCACATGGGTTGATCCGGCCAAGAGCCACTACACAGGCCCAACGTGGGTTGGTATGTGTTTACGACTGCCATCTTACGATAACAACCGGGATCAACGGCTTTACCCGCCTTTCGAGGCACAGAGTAGTTCAAAAAACAAGGAAGGGTAAAATTCCTTTTAATTGCGTACAGGTACTCCTTCTTTCCTGCGCGTGTGCAGTGGCGGTGGCGCGGCCGGGCATCTACGACGGCATCGGCATCGCCGCGCCGGCCTACGCGGCGCCAGCTTACGCGCCCGTAGCACAATACGCTGCGCCCGTCGCCCACGCCTACGCTGCGCCGGTAGCGCACGCCTACGCCGCGCCTATCGTCAAAGCCGTAGCAGCGCCCGTAAGTATAGTCTTTGTAGCTCATTTACGAGAATAAGTCATCACGTGCCAGGCTTTCCAACTTATGCCACACGCGTAGCACAATACGCTGCGCCTGTCGCCCAATCCTACACCGCGCCTATCGTTAAAGTCGTAGCAGCGCCGGTAAGTGTTAGCCTACACGCCTTTAGCACAATGATTTAGTAGTGCCTGCAGTCAATCTTAGCCTGTTTAAAAATAACTCGTACTACATGGCCATTAAGGTGTACAACCACTTACCTCAAAAACTTAAAGCACTCCAAGACAGTACATTTGAAAACGAGCTAAAGAATGTATTAGTAGATAAATCCTTTTACAACATGAAAGAATATTTTGAGGAAAAATTATAATGTGCAATTGTTCTTTCATTTATTTTAAGTTTTACTTGAACAATTTATTAATTTAATAACTAAATTACCTAACCGTGTTAATGCCTTGAAAAGGTAAATTTGTGACTAGCATAACACCTTTCTAACACAAACATATTTCTGTATGTTATTGTACTTTTTGTTACAAATTTAAGTGGAATAAATGAATATGAATATGAAATACGCTACGCCCGTGGCTCACCTACGCTGCGCCGGTAGCGCACGCCTACGCCCCGCGCCTATCGTGAAAGCTGTAGCAGCGCCGGTAAGCGTTAGCGCTCTTACACACGAACGGCAGTTTGCTGACGACTGTGGTAGGGCGATTCTTTGAAAATGCGCATATTGCCTCATGTTAGGAGATTGCATATAAGTTGTGATAAAACGCATTCTTTGAGTGAATTTTACATTGCTGCAAACTTACCTTAAAGAAATTGTACAAGGGAATTATGTAAGTGTTTATTTTTTAACTGACAAGCGTTTAAAATTTTTAGTGAATGGTAGTGATATTTACAGTAAATGGTAATTAGATAATGGTAAAGGTAATGAGAAATGGTAATTATAAATCAAATTTCTATTAAGACAAAAGTCTAAACTGTTATTTCAAAATATAGCAAACCATTATTTTTAACAAAGTAAAGATATGTACTTATCAACAGTCGTTAAAAAAAAGAATTTTTTAATTTTTTTAAAAGTGAATTATCCGAAAAAACTAAATTCATTCACCAATTAGCGACTCAAATCAACTAAGACACGGTTTTAATAAACACATGGTTTTTCTATATATTTTAATCAGCCTTAAAAAATAACTTCTTACTTAGTAGGTATTAAACAAAGTAATTACATTTTAAAAAACATAACTCAATGAACTTCTTGGTAAGTAAGCGGTAAAATAACTAAAAAATTACACTTTAATATTAATCTGAGGATTTTGTTATAAACGAAAGGTTAATTCTGCAAAAAAAATCTTATCTTATAAATGAAAAAAATGAACAAATTGATATAAAAGAAACAAAAAACCAAAACGCCTTGAGTATAAATTGGAAATAAAGCATCAACTCAAAACAAAAATAATGACTTATTAAAAAAAACTAATTAAAAAATGGACTCACAGGACTAGCATGATTGAGACCTTTAAATAAAAAAAGTTACAAAAATATTGCAAAACTAATTTTATTGAGTATCTATCATTGAGAAAATATTTATAATTTACTTGAAAAACCGTTTTTTAGTCAGTAAAATATCAAAATCATCATCAGAATCATTATTTTTGTAAACAGGTGGCTTTTTGCTATATTAATTGGAGAAGTCGAGGGAGTCTGCGGGTCTAAGTAATAAATTCTGATCATGTCAATATAATGTTGCTTTGATCGTAGCTTCAAATTATTACTAGTTGTCTTTAAGGTTAGTTTAGATTTCGATGATGGGATTCTCTAGTATCTCTTTTTTTGTCTGCTGAAATTTCTGTCAAAAATTACTTAATTTTTTTTTCAAATTTACGCGATTAAAACATTGAAATGAAAAAAAATCATACGGATTTAAATCGCGAATTTGTTATTTTACTATCTGTGATTTCCGTATATTTTTTTAGGGAACTTTACAGATAGCTTCCTAATTAGTAATTGTTTTCGATGGTGGACAGCACAAGAATCACAATTAAAAAAATATTAAAATTACCATTTCAAAAATTTACACATTAAAATTTACTTTAGAGTAACGGAAAATACGGTAATTATGCAAATGGTAATTAGGATTTCAAACATTTTGTTGATTAAACAGTTCTTTACAAGAATTATAAAATTTTTACCTACTTTACCTAGAAATGGAAATAATAACAACTTAAATAAACGTATCAGTTAAAAAAAATGATCGTCTATTTACCACAAAAATGGCAAATGGTGATTAGACGATATTTCGACAAAAGCACTACGACGACGAAAGATTTGAATATGGCGCCAAAAATTCCGGTCTTTAATGCATGTATTATACTCGGGCGCCGAGCACAGACAGGCGCAAACTAGTTAAGAGAGTTAAGGGTACGAATTTTCTAATTTGTAGGTAGTAAATAAAGGCGAATAGTTTTTAAACGGTAATGATAAAGTTATCCGAGGACATATTTTAAGAGCATTAATTCTTAATAATTTATGTTATTTATGTTTAACAACTTGTGTATAGGGCTAAGGAAACTATTCCTATTTAATAATATTGAACTATTATTACATTCTTCAAAAGGGATTTAGCCATACTGAATAAAAACTTAATGAAAATGTAAAATGGGACATGAACGGTAATTAGAATTTGAATGCTTGAACACAATTTTCTCTAAATTCAATAAACAAATATAGTTTCTAATAGACTACTTTAGATCTGTAATACTTATATTCATAAGGCAGTATTATCAAAAAAAAATATTTGCACTGTAGAAGATTCTTTATCATCCGCCGCGTAATATGCACATTCTTAAAGAAACGCCCGGTAAGAAACTGCAGCCGCCGCCGTCATCGTCATGAGGAAACAGCTAGCCGTCGACGTGTTGGCAGTTGCCGCCGGGAGAAGGCGACGCTTGTAATTGTGTCGTACCGTACCTAAACAGTGGATTTTCGACGGCTAGCGGTCGACAGGTGACTGCAACTGCAGTTACTCTGCTATCGTCAAAGTGCCGTTTGTGTGTCAGCACCCTTAGGTAGTCCTTGTAACTCATTTACGGGAATAATAACAGCTTATGTTAAATCCGTAGCACAGGACACTGGCTTACGCCTACACCGCGCCTATCGTTAAAGTCCTAACAGCGCCGGTAAGTGTCAGCCCTTGTAGGTCATTTACGGGTATAAGTCATTCATCACTGTGCCCGGCTTTACGGTTTATGCCAAACCCGTAGAACAGGACGCTGCATCTGTAGCACACACCTATGCCGCGCTGTTATAAAACCGTAGCAGCGCCCGCGAGTACACCATGTAGCTTATTTAAAGGAATAAAACGGCGTATAGACCAACGTCCATTGGCTACGGTGAGCGACTGTTTAAGATTGATAATAAGATTGCTTACACAGTGACACAGTAAGCAAAATAGTAAACGAAAATTTGCAATTGCAGATAGTAAGAGCCGAGCCCGTGGACCCTAACCCAGCTTACAGCTTCTCGTACGGAGTGTCCGATCCTCACACGGGCGACCAGAAGGACGCCGCAGAGACGCTGCAGAACGGCGTGGTGCACGGCTCCTACAGCCTGGTGGAGCCGGACGGCCATCTGCGACGGGTCACATACACCGCTGACAACGTGAACGGTTTCAACGCGGTGGTGGAGAGGACGGGCGGCGCTCATGCGGTGAGTTAGTGAGGGAACAACCAGCAGTGCGAGTGAAGTTGCACTTCCATCTTCGGTCGTTAAGCGCTCGATCCCAAACTCGATCCTGAGTCTAAATTCGAATACACACACATCACACAGGTTACTCTTAATCGGAATCGAAGGGAATGTGAAGGTCGCAGTGAGAGACGAGTTTACAATCAAGCTTTAGAGAATCGACTTGCTAGAGTGCGAATTTTGAATTGTTTTTTTATTGATTACTGCGTTAAAACTTATAAAAAACATTGTATTGAAAATGACAATATAAGATAGCACCCAAGCTATTTTTTTATTTTTTTAAACTTTATTGCCTACAGTACAGCAAATGGCGGACTTTCAATTTTTATAATGGAGTTTTGTTTGGCTTTACTAGCTTTGAGTAGTTAAAAGATTGTTTCATTATTCTTTGATAATGTTGATTCAGTATTTGATAATGGTTATTTTCTCTAATGTGTTTTATTCTAAAGTGGTTTAAATGCGCCTGCGTCCATCTAGACTTTTGCCTCACAGATAACTTGTGAACGAGGTGAGTACATTGTGACACTCTGTTCTCCCACAGGTAGCGAAGGTTGTTGCGCCCGCGCCGGTGGCTGTCGCGGCGCCCGTTGCTCGCTACACGCTACCAGTGGCCGCACCCCACCCGTGGGGTTAGAAGCCCAAACCGTCATTCTCATTAGCTGTATTGGCAGAGGTGATATGGAAATACACGGAACGGAATTGGAAAGTTTATCTGATGTGGCCATCTAATACGTAACAATTGTCAGGTCTGCTAAAACGTGTGCCAAATGCTTGCACTTTTGATAATTTACTTTATATTGTTGTTGTATCTCTATCTGCAATACCCCTTATGTTTTGTACCTTATGTTGCGTATTGCTCAAAGTGCCCTTTTTGCAATTTTTGTCACCAAATTCCGGGTTAGATGAAAACAGTATTGCTCTAGAATGTAAGCCATGACTCTTGGAATGTACGGTTTAGGATCGGTTTCTTAATGTTTGTAAGTGAATGTTTGGTGTTAGGTGTGAGAAACTTCGCCAATGCAGCGGCCCGACACGACCCACCAACAACGGATGCCGAGATTTAAATTATTGTTATATTTATTTCGTACTTCTTTGACTGTTGCCTACGGATCTGATCTTGACGCGTTGTATTACTACTACGATTGTAATGTAAATATAATGTATAGTTTAAAAAAAAAAACAGAAAATAAATGCAATTTCCTTTGCAGAGAATTGTGGGATTTTTATTTTGTGCCGCGTTACCATTCGACCAAGTTAACGGAAACATGGAGTCCAGAGCGCCTAGCCAAGTGGCATGACATGAACGCTTGAAGAGTAGGATGATAAATGTATGGTATTTGACTTAAGTCAACCATTCGTCATTTAGCGAACGTAAAATTAAAATTCAAAACTGTAATATAAACATCATTCTTGTTATTAAATTCTTTATTTAACTATAAATTCTGTGGAAGAGACCGACTAGAAATTAGTATTCGCCAAGTATCTGTAAACTTGCTTTCCAATTTACCATCGACAAACTTTGACGAATCGACAATCGCAGGTGATAAATGAAGTGAGTCGGAATTTTGCCGTATAAGTTTTTTGTTAAGCCGAGTCTCCTGCGACACTGTTTTGTGTTTTCTAACACCTAACATCAAACAGTGTGGCAGGAGACCCGGCTTTATCGTGATCGAGTGAACTCTCACACAAAACTCACACTGTCACCGTACTACTTTCAACAGGTCCATTAAAATCTTAATTTCCGTAGACTTTTTTACCAGACTTTTGACTTTTACTTTAATGACCAGTAACATAATAATAGAATACTTACATTTATGGCGCGAAAACGCAGGCACATACTGTGTACGTCCTTCCACGGTGGCACGCACCGATATGCACCGTTTAGCGGACAGGGGGGAGGACGCATGTCGTTAGATAAAACAATATTCTTAAACATGTTAAGGACACGGCGATGAAAGGTAGTTCTGGGAATTTTGTTAACCATTCGTTATATTGTTTAAATATTTGAATAAATGTATTCCGTAACAATACATTAACTATTCCCGTATCAAATAAAACTTGGTTTTAATATAAATAACCAGTACATTTTTATCAATGAGGTATAATACACATCAAGGTGACGTGTGGACAAACACGGCAATGAAAGAATTCGAGGTATAATAAATTTTTTGGAGTACTTATTAATCCCATTAATAAAATATTTAGTGCTACACATAGATTACTATTTCACCTAACCAGAAAAAATTTTTAGAACATTATAAACTATGTTTTTTAGTACCGATTTCATCGATGCCACGCAATTATTGGTCCCGGGAAATTCACCCTAAAAATAAAACTTAAAAAAACATTTTCATTTAAAACTTTCATTTAAAATTGATCAATCTTGCTTTTGATAACTCGTAGATAAATCCACTAAACTGGCGTATGGCAGTAGTAAGGAAAATTGCTCATAGAATGAATGAATTTAGGTCGAGACCGAGACAGAAAATGTCTTGATTCGTTTGATATCAAGGCTAAGTGTAATAGCCATTTCATTAGCCCAAATTCCTATAGATACCACTGCACCGCACAAGTATTCAGCTCTATATTATGTACACCGAGACATTTTAGTGGTTGTTTTCCCGCGGCAGAATGATTTACCTTTAGTAGAGCTATCGAATCATACAAGTTATTTTTGACAAAAATGACAAAAAAATTTTGACCATCAATATGTATGGGAGGTCGAAATTTTTTTGTCATTTTTGGCAAAAATAACTTGCATGATTCGATAGTACTACTAAAGGTAAATCATTCTGGCGCGGGAAAACAACCACTAAAATGTCTCGGTGTATAACATATAGATTCCTATAGCGCTGAACGTTTATTCGCTATAGTTTTGGCTTGTTGGAAGTGTTGAAAAAAAACTTTTATTTAGGTACATTACCATGTTCTGATATAATAATAACAGAATGTTCCATTGCAGAGCATTTTATATGAGTGTGAAGTATGACAATCTAAATCTAGACGAAATATGCCGACCACACGGCACCTAATAGCCATATTAGTATACTTATATTTAATTTTATAATACTATCGTATTTTTAACAGGAACTTTTCATTACCCGTGTCGGGTGGCGGTGAAAGAATACTACCACCCCCTCTTCCCTTGAGTGTCGTAAAAGGCGACTAACGGACTAAAGTTGTATATTTGTACAATAAAGAATTACTTATTACTTATTTATCACCACCTGTCATGCTGATCACATGTGCAGTCGCTATTTGGTGAAAAGTGGACTATGGTAGAGTACTGCTTTTGCCGTCCTCATATTGCCTATAGTCTCTGACTAACTCTTCAGGGATAATAATCGTGATTATATGTATGTATGTTACTTTAAATACTTTCAATACTTTTTAGTTTTCAACCATGTTTTTCTAATCATAAAAGTTTAAAAATAGAGGTCTAGTTTTAAACTTTTATGATATTTATGTTTTAAGCTTTATAATAAAACTATTTCCAAGACGTAAATTACGACTCATCAATTAGATTACACCACAAAGTAGGCTGAAGGTTACCAAAATATCAATAAAACCTTATATGCCTTGCCCTTAGTGCCTTTTTTCCATAGGTACGAAACGAGTCAATTTGTGACATTATAAATATTCAAGAACATGCAATATGTGTGCCGTCTGGTCTCACATAAGGACGGGGAAGGAAATACTAGTTCCATGTGTTCATGATTACGTTTTGGTACACGACTCGAGCCGTTGTGCAATGTCCGGCGACTAGAGTAATGATCTTGTGTGAACATTTATATTCGTTTAGTTACAAAGGATGCTATCAGGTTATGCATAATATGAGACAGCTGAATTGAAGCACTTATTATATCTTATTCATAGGCTTATATCATCAGCCTATAAACGTCCCACTGCTGGGCACAGGCCTCCCACTTGGACAATAGCACATGGGGATATTGAGCCACAACCCACCACGCTGGCCTAATAGGCCTAAAGTGACGAAATAAATAATTTATGAGGCCTAATACATCTCGACTGTGATTTTTGCGTAAAATGCCCATTTTCGAATGTTGTAGTAATTTTGCAGTTGTATTCATCGTTATTATCGAAATAGGATTATAAATTTCATGCTTACAAATCTCCACTCTGCGAGAATAAGCTAAATTCGGACGGTCGGCGCATCGCATTTTGTAGTAATTTTGCAGTTGGTCGAGTGGTTTGTACACCAGTTTCCATGGTGTCGCCATCTCTGAGGTCCCGGGTTCGATCCCCGGTCGGGTCAATCTAGAAAATATAGTTTTCTAAATGGTCTCGGGTCTGGGTGTTTTCTATGTATAATAAGTATTATTTAAGTATTTTAAGTATGTTTATCCGTTGTCTAGTAACCATTTAACGAGTTTCTTCGAAGCTTCTCTTGGGCTAGATAATTGGTGTGAGTGTAGGAAAGTTTAGTTTAGTTTAGTTTAGTTTAGTTGTATTTATCGTTGTTATCGCAATAGTCAATGTCATCATGAAGTAACAATTATTCTAAATTTTGCTCAATAATATTATCGTAGATAGGAGAAATTCACAGTTAACTTAAAGCGATTTTCGAAGTTTTTTGGTTTAGAATAAGATTTTTTTATATAAAAAATCAATGATATCTAAAAATTCCGATGCCGCTACGAACTATACGAGTATATACTTAAAAGCTAACATTCTATTTTTTTTATTTCATTTGTTTAGAACGGTAGTTTTAACTAGACTAGATTTATCTAGGAGCTCAAAAAAGTGCCTTCGCGCTTTTTATGAAAATCTTTCTTTGCAATTTTGGGTTTAATTAAAAAGTTAAGCAAAATCAAAAAGCGCGGGGCCGCTACGAACTATGCCAATAGCTATTCTACACTATTTAGTTATTTACAATAAGTCAAAATTGTTAATGTATTTTTGTTTCCGAGAGCAAGAACGCCAAATTTGGCCATTTTACGCAAAAACCACAGTCGAGATGTAATAGTAAGCACTTATTTTCGTTTGTTTATAGCCACAGACTACGTTATGTGGTCTTTGTATAAAGCTAATTGTTTGCTTTTTCTTTTCATACAGTAATTTTCATTTTAACATTTTTCGGTTAACAATTTATTATGTGAGCTTTCTTTGTGATAAAGATATGTTAATAATAAAATCTCTACCATAAAAATATATTCAGATAAAAAATTCTTCAACAGTGTAGGTCTTACAAATTTAACTTTTTAAATTATAAATTTTACAAGGTTAAATTATACAAGGTATTACTGCTACAACGCATTCTATGGCGTTGGCATCGTTAAACGAATAAAAATACCTGTTCAGATAAAATAAAATATTTATTATTTAGTTGTAGACTAAATAAAAATATCGACTAGGGCTAAATTTGATAATAAAAAATTACAATTCTAGTGTTTTGGATTTCTACTGTTTCTGGAGTGAGAGAGTATAACGATAAAACTACTAACAAACAAAGGTGCCTTTCTTTCAAGAAACGGTAAAAATAGAGTGTTAAGTCCTAGATGTCTGCACAAAGAATTGTGAATAATTGCTATAGAATCATTCTTCATCGTTTTCGGTTCTAGTAAAGTACCTTACAGACGCCAGCACTTCAAACTATATAGTACCACAAAATGTAAAATTTCTTCATTACATTTTGGAGTTCATCGCTGGGGTATCTTATCTTATCTAATCTAGTAGGGCCTGCAGAGGTCTTCCTCTCGCAGCAGCACGTCGACCCATTGGGATCTTTTGTGCAAATCACTGGAGTATAAGGATCAATATCGATTTCTAAGGTTTAAGCGAGCACTACACTGTAACAAGGCAGCTGAAGCCTTGTTGGTTTTCTGACCTCTTTTCCGAATAACGTTTTTTTGTATCTAGTTTTAAATTCAAAAATTACTTGTCTTCTCTGGCAATCTCTCTTTTCATGAAAAAGGCAGTTTAGAAATATTGTTTTTAGTGAACAATGTATTATTATAACTAGACAGTTCCAGGCATATGTCCTCATAATAATAAAATTATAACCAAAACCTACACCTAGTCACAAACATAGTGTATAACCTTTTATAACTAATAATTCTAACCATTTGTTTAAATAATATACTTTCGAACTCATCGTGCATTTATTATCTTCTCGTCACTCCTCCGTTCCTTCGCTCTGTGACAACACATTAAAATGGAACACTTTTTATGGATCAATCAATACTCGCGTTTAATTTACTACATTACAAAGTTTTTTTTTATATTTCCTGACGTTTCCTATAACAAACAGTCTCCCTGTGATCACGGACCCTTTAAAGGGTTCGAAACGTCAGGAAAATATAAAAAACTAAACTACTAATGTAGTAAATTAAACGCGAGTTTTGATCCGTAAAAAGTGTTTCCTTTTATGGCATCAATATCGATTGAAGAAATTTGACAGTTTTGGAAAGGTTGATCCGCAGGCGTGTGTGTGTACTTAATTATACATAGGTACATACTCATCGACGCAATTACTATTGCTGATTTCGTGCTAAATACATCGTCCGGTGACATGGCCAGCAGCGGACGGCAACGGGCACCTTTGACATGATTCCTTTGAAGACCGATGAAAAAGTTGCTGCTATTTGTATTCAGCTGATGTAACGACTTGCAAACCTTTTTAGGTTTCAACTTATCGTGTAATTATTGTGACATCGATAAAATGTTCTTGGAAGGTTTAATCTATCTATACAAACATCAATAAATGGCAATTATTGCCAACAGTCAAACAGTATGTTCGGATAATTATTATTATGGGATGTGTTTGTAATTATCAAGACAAGAATTTATGAAATATATTTTTTTGGAAATTCGTCAGGGAGTACAACACCCCGTTCACGTCGCGAGCGGACTGCTAATTTTAAATAGATAATACTACGCTTTTGCGGTTCTCATTACCAAATCTCTGACTTTTCGAAGATATAGTCTTGATTGCTAGGGTTGAAAGCAAGAAATTGTGGCTTTTTCCCTATAGCTCTGTTGGACTGCTGACGTGAACCCATACTTACCTTTACAATCGTATTAGCTTCTCGGATGGGTTAATTATGACCATTTTAGAAAAGCAAGTTTAAAAAAAGTTATATTGATTATTTAATGAAATTGACCTTAGTATAGAAAAGGGCACTAATTTTTATAAAATAAAACTATTTATAATTTAAATAAATAAGTATTTGAAAAGTAGGATGTTGGATGGCAGATTTATTTTAAAACTAGCGTTTTACACTTACCATATATAAGTGGTTAATTAAAGTAATTTGCAAACTTAATTAGATCTATCGTTAGACACCCTTAGTCATCATAAAAATTTATTCGTAGAAAAAAGGCAAACTATTACTTGTGCTAAGCCCATATTCTGAACAGAAAAAGTCCCTAAGACTAACTAAACGTCGGTCAATTTAGTTACAATAACCGGTTTAAGAACATTTACAAAATTTAGAAGTGACGACGTGGCCGTGGATAGCTGACTTAGCTTAAATAAGAAAAAAGAAAACTGTTTAATATAATACAAAGCAGTACAGTTATTAGCTCCAGGTATCCCTGATCATTACCCATAAACCCTGTGCACTGGTTAAAGTGCTGTCACGTAGGAGGTGCATTTAAACGGGTTACTTTCGAATAAAGTGTTACATAAATCACAACTTCTTTTCTCTGAGGATATCTCTTCACATTAAGACAAGTCTACTCTCGCCACAATCAGACTACAGCCTGCTAGAATACTAGGGGCAACTAATTTACTAGTTACTTAAAAACCGGAGCTTTGATCAATGCTATTTTATTTATAAAAGTAGGCAAATTACTTGGCTCCACCTTATTAAAATCGGTATCGGAGTCCAGATATAAATACAGCCAGTCCAGTAAAGTATAGTGTCGCACTATCTGTCCTCACCTCGCCAACCTGCATGATGAGACTTGCTTCAGAAGGAGCCCCGGTCTTCTGCAGATGTTTCCTAAGTATGTAGACTTGATTCAGAGACTTAGTAGCTCCGCTCTTCTGCAGTTAGTTCCTAAGTATGTAGAATTGTAGACTTGATCCAGAGACTTGCTCAGAAGGAGTCCTATTTTCCTGCAGCTGTTTTCTAAGTATGTAGACTTGATTCAGAGACTTGCTTCAGAAGGGCAGTTGTTTTGTCAGTGTATATGGGTAATCGGTCACGCCAGAGCGCAGTGCTGGTATCAGACGGGGATGCGGTTCTGCTGCGCCCAGCGCGTGATGGGGCGCAAGATGTGATCGGAGCGGGGGTGCGCTCGCGGGCCTGCGTAACAGAGAAAATAATTTATTTATATTTGGTCCAGCAAATCACTCCACTCCACCTGATGTTGAATAGAAGTTGAGTCCAGGCGCAAATAGACAACTGGACTGGTGCAGCGTCAGAAAAACGTAGCGCCAGTCACCGTCACACTGCCGGCCCAGAATATGATACGGATAAGTCCGCTAAGATTGAATATAAGCGTCGATAGCGTCAGTCTATCAGACGTGGAAGTTACTAATGCTCTAATGAGACCAGTTTTTTTTCTTCTAGACTACAGAGTACAGATATGGTTAATAAACTCAAACTCAAACTCAAAATTTCTTTATTCAATAAACTTAAAATAAGTATTTTGAATCGTCTAAATTTATTTAGATGGATGGGCACCCGCCCTCCCACACCACCCATTCAGGAAGTCTTTTAGCTGTAGAGAAGAACGGGCTCAAGAAACTCCACAGATTTATAATAATATAGAAGTAACGACATTTACAAAACAATATGTTGTTACCAAATTACACAATATACAAATTACTAATATGTTATGCTCGTACATGCACTATATCTTCACTAAGCCTTTATTTTCTTAACTGCGTATGCAGTTGAACTCAGTCTTCTTGACAAGGTATCAATATGTGGGTCCCATTGTAAGCGTGAGTCCAGTTTAATGCCTAGGAACATAGTAGAGTCTACTAATTCAACTACATTATCGTTCATTTTAATTTGTGTGCTGACCTGTCTTACATTAGGTAAATAAAATTTTGCACACTTTGTTTTTGCTGAATTCAGTAATAAATTATTAATAGTGAACCAATGTAATACCTTTGAAAGTGCACTATTTACATCGTCAACATTTTCAACGCCTCTTTTAACATTAAAAATAAGAGACGTATCATCTGCAAATAGTACAGTCTCACACAAGTTTGTAGCAAAATAGGGCAGGTCATTTATGTAAATCAAAAAAGTAATGGTCCCAATATTGACCCTTGGGGCACGCCTATAGTTATGGGTGCTCCTGAAGACACAGCACTATTAATAAAAACTTTTAGAGTTCTATTCGACAAGTATGATTGAATAAGGCTCAGTGCTATTTTTAGGACACCATAATTCTCTAACTTATTAACTAAAGTTTAATGACTAACGCAATCAAATGCCTTCGGGAGATCACAGAAAATACATATTGCATCTTGCTTACCCTCCCAGGCGTCGAAAATGTGTTTAAGAAGCGCAACTCCAGCGTCAGTTGTAGATCTATCTACCTTTAGTAAAACCAAACTGTTTTTCATGAAAAAGTTGTTGAGGTTGGCCAACGAAAGCTGAACCTCGTAGTTATTTGATTGGCAACACTTTGTCTCTATGTGTGTCTATCTGAGGTGTGAAGTCGTATGTCAAATTAAAAAAATTCTGAGAAAATTGCAACAATGTGAGTGACCCGTGTTTACCCAGTCATGATTGTGGCATATTTGAGACGATCTACTTACAAAAACTTTCGTAAAGTGAAAACAGCCTTTTGATATCCTTTTTTTTTTGATAATGGAAAATCATAATTATTCCCTCAAATCCAGTTACATGGTTGGTATGGTGAAACGTGAACTGTGGCAGTAGACTGCTCTTGCAGTCCTCATTACCTGTTCTCTGACTCTCTGACTAAACAATTAATAAATTGTTGTAGATTTTTAATAAATAAAAGTCTAATTAATAAATTCGTGGAAAATTACCAAGTAAAGCAATTTATTAAACATACTTAAATTACATTTTAACATTAAATATAATATTTTAAAAAATCGAGCAGTCTAGCTACTTTTTGCAAGACGTCTAGACACTAGCTGGAAAACAATTGGCAACGGGTGTCGTCGCGTCAACGCAACGTTGTGTTTGCGATGTGGCCGGCCGCTAATAGTTCGCGGTGTCGCTGGTGGTTGCTGTGGCTGCGATGTAGTCGGCGTCACACACGCGGTCGACAGTTGACGGCAAAATGTGGTCCGTGTGAATTCGACTATTGATTTTCATACAAATTAGCTTCCGCCCACGTGTTTTGCCTGTAGTGTTGTTGTCGTGTTGTTCTGTAGTCATGAGAAATTTAGCTCTTTGAAGAGATAAGAGCTATACGGCTCTTTACCCAGTCAAGAGCTATATAGTTCTTCTAGCTCAGTAGCTCATTTAGCTCAGTGTAATTCATAAAGATAGAAAGCTTTTGAGTCGTTTATGTGTACTGTTCAGAAAATAGCGCGAAGCGCAACGTATTGTCTTGAATTTCGAGGTAATTTTTTTAAATTAGACAACAGAAATCTAGCTCCATACAAAAATTACAAAATTATTTTTTTTTTTCCGAAAAAAAAGTTTTTTTTTTTGTTAAGTTCATCGGATACCGCTTAAGTTCTTGCGGGGTTTCACAGGGGGGCCAAAATTTCGTTCGATTTTAGCTACGACGCACCATTTTCGAGATATTCGCGTTTTTATAAAAAGTTACCTTATTTTTTTTTAAGGTTTGTATGTTTTAAGGCTCCATATAAAAATCAACAGAAAATTTTGTCCTGCACCTCCTTTGCGACACCCTTTTGACTATCAAGCCAAGCCGACATAATTATTCCGATGAAACACTGAGCTAATTGAGCTAAAATGAACACTGAGGTAAATTGAACGGGAGTGAGCTAGATATACGTTAAGCTAGAATAGGTGAGCCGGCTCTTTTAAACAACTCGCTCGCGAGCTACCCATCGCTATTGTTCTGGTTGTGGTACGTATGAAACAAGCCTAACAGGGGACTACGAAACGTGGTTTTTATGTGTTTCGTATGAAAATTTTGCATGCCACTTCCACTTGTTTCCTCTTAAGGCGATGAGATGACCCTTTACCTCTGAGCAGTGAGAGCGCGTCCCTCAGCTCCGCGTGTGCGCGCGGGCGCGCGGCGGCGGCGGCCTGCGCGCAGCCGCACACCGCGCCGCGCAGGCCCTCCCACATCTCGGGCCCGCCGTCCAGTCTACGTGACACAACGATGTATGTAAGTACCATCATCAACCTCTAAGGAGCCTTAGGCGGTGAAAACGAAAAAATTGGCTGTTTTTCCACGATCATGGAAGATTTGGCTGGATAGAAAAAAAACCCTGAAGTTACCTCTAAAATTTCATATTAATGCACATTACGACCGTGTTTTACAATAATAATTCCTATAAAATCATAAACACAAACCTTTTCGATTTCTTGACGGATTTGGATTTTCAAAAAACTAAAAATTTTTATTAACTTTTTGATAAAAATGTGAATATACTCACACTTATAAATTTTCGCGTTCCATTATGCACATATATTTATTTAGACGGGATTTAACGCAAAACTACTTAGTAAAGGCATTCTACGCATACCGTATACCGTAGAATGCCTTTACTAAGTAGTTTTGCGTTAAATCCCGTCTAAATATATTTTGAATGGCGCCTACGAATTACCGCGGACCCCGCACCGCGCAACACCCGCGAGGCCCCGCGCAACATCCAAATTTTCGCTGACCGCCTTACCCCCTTAAGACCTATTGCTGGGCACAGGCCTCCCACATGGACGAGGAGAGATTTCGGCCACAAACCACCACGCTAGCCCAATGCGGCTTGGGGGCTCTTACCGACTGCCATCTTACGACAACAACCCGGACCACAGCTTTACGTGCCTTCCGAAGCACGGAGGAGCTCGAGATGTTTTTCTTTAATTCGGTCACCCATCCAGTGACTCGGCATTGCGAGAGGCAAGGACGTATACATACAGGATTAATTTTGGATCCCCCGCCAAAAGTAAATATGGGAGTAAAAAAGTAATAATAAAATATTTGACGTAAAAATAACAAATGTTTTCTTTTTTTAAATACAACTTTTTGGCTGCTTTTTATATCCTATAGTTCTAGGTGCGTGCGCTCACCCTCGCGGTCAAAGCGACGGCGGCCCGCTGCGCATGCATGCGCTTTGATAACCGCGATAGGCCGCGCGCTAGGTGACAATCATTTCAATTTTCTTAAGGAGAAGTTGAGACAAAAATGTAAAAAAAATATATGTTTTTTTATTTTATTATTTAAATCTATTGCTGCTACATAATCACGTAAAAAAATTTGCGGGGAGTCCAAAATTAACCCTGTGTGCAGATTTGGTAATAGATGTATTAAAGAGACAACCGCTGATATTGCTATTGAGTTGTGCGGTGGCGGCTCATTAACTTCCGACCGATCTCATACCATGGGTATCGTAAAAGGCGACTAACAGACTGGGCCATCCTATTGAGTTCTTAGTCTTACCTGTCGAGCATGTGGAAGGCCTTGGCGGCGACGAGGAACTGTCCCATGCGGTAGCTGTCGTTTGCCACGAGCTGCAGGAGCGCGAAGTTGTCCGCCGTGCCTGCCGACTGGACAAGCAATGGGTCTATTGATATCCAATATAGAACTAGACTACATTGTTTTGAACAGAAACCAGTGAAACGGTAGGTGGATCCAAAAAGAGATGGAGGTTTTAGAGAGTTCAGAAGTCTAAACAATCCATAGATAGTTTATTAATTTCGGGCGTGTAGGTAAGTTGCGAAGCTGCAGCTAGTGGCTGTCATATCCGTATCTATAATAACGTAACAAGAGTATAGGTACCTAAAAAAAAAGTAATCGCGAAAACGTTTCGTACAGTCCCAAATCTTTACTAAAACTCAAGAGGTTTGGTGGAATGGCATAATATATAAAGGTACCATAAAACATTAATATTAAAACTCACTATCATCTACTCTTAGTAAAGAAAATGTTTATATTATCTTTCTCACTTGACACTGGCTAAATGTGCTAACCACACCAAGCTATTATTTAAGATAAACGAAAAAAATCAATTCCCAGGTCGGGCAAGGTGTGTCTTCAGAATTTGCGATGAATAGTGTAACCTCCCCCCCCTTATTAGATTGCTACACCTATCTAAACCTAAATCTAATGCCTTTCACACCTATATGCCTAGCTAGCTTATAATACATACACACATCCTCGCCGCTTTACCTTAACTTAAATTATTATCTAATTCTTAAAACTAATTAACCTAATTTATCTACAATCTAATGGTTGTGTCTGGAGTTTTGTAGAGTGTGTAGCGTTTGTATGAAGATGGAACCTTAGCATAGCTTAATTCTATTTGCAGTGAATTTCAGTCAAGCAATGTAATATTATAATAACTACTATTTTGGCCAGATCGTCTAGTGAACCCTCCGTTGTTAACCGCATTTAAGTAACTCAAGTTCTTTCGTGAAAGTTTAGTAATTGGCTTATCCCTGTGTTAAATTATTTACTCCTGACCTAATTACCTACCAGTCTATAGATCATAACATAGATATGTGTAGCCTAGCAATGACTCCGTCTGAACTGTGACCTAAATCCTTCACTGCAGCTGCGGGGAAGATTTGTAACCACTCAAAGGTAATCAGATGATAGCTTAGCTTGTAGGTATTATTATTTATTATCAGTAGCATGATACATAAGAAGCCTGGTGCAATTTACATATAGGTCTTGTGGAATTATAAGAGTCTTGTGGAAATATAAGAGTCTTGTGGAAATATAAAAGTCTTGTGGAAATATAAGAGTCTTGTGCAATTTAAAAGTCTTGTGGAAATATAAGAGTCTTGTGGAAGTTTAAAAGTCTTGTGGAAATATAAGAGTCTTGTGGAAGTTTATGAGCTCCAACCGCCGCTCCATAGCGTGCCATTACATCTCATTGTTTAATTATGGCCCCGTCCACTTTGGCTTTAACATTAATTATTAGCTTGTAGCTTTAATTCTTTCAAACTGAGAATTTACATCTCCTCTCAAAATCTAATTTCATTTTACATTATGAACTATGTGTTAGCAATTTAAATTCTTATTATTCCACTTAAATCAATAGAGTTTATCTCAAGGCTTGCTATCATCCAAATATCCTATTCACATTAAGAACTTAATTATTCAATGCAATAACTTATATTCAGTTCCGTAAAGGGTGGATAATTTAATCTAACGCCACTTCAGGCGGTGGCTAAAGTAGAATGCTATTAATACAGGTAAAACTACTTTTATTTACTCTTAGTATTTATTATACAGGTCTTGTAAAGTTCCAATATAACTACATTGGATTGGCTGCAATGGCAGATTATCACATCTTAAGTTTATTAAAGGATGTTTAATTCATTCAATATCCTTGACTTTAGGAAGTGAACTGAAATAGAATACTATCATTTGAAGTAAATTACTTTGGGTTACTCTTAGTGTTCATTATACAGATCTTATAAAGTACAAGTACATCTCAAGTTTATTGAAAGATGTTTAATTTATTCAACATCCCTGACCTTTAGGGTAGTGAACTCAAGTTAATTATTTTTTCATTAACTTCCACCCTCTGTCTCTCAGACTGAGTGGTTAATTTGATAGACTACTAAATCATAGTTAGTATACCTTTAGTAGGTAGTAAATTAGGTAGTTAATTATCACTGTTAATCATTAAATAAATTACATTTAGAAGTTATCTTTTACTCACTTTAATAAGTATAAATTAGACTGTACTAGGTATTAGTCTGATTGATTAGATTGTTCCCATCAAATATTTCTATGTTTCATATTATTAGAAGTAAGTACTTACATATCTTAAGAGGTCTATTCAAATGGTATTAGTAGACCATTGTCAGGCTAATTAGCTGGTTGTTATCAATCAATTATTTCCATGTTTCAGATTATTAGAAGCTCATAGCTTGCAATGTCTTCTTTCAACGACTTATCCTAGGTTCTAAACTGGTTTTAGTTGTTCAGTTTGTATCAGCTTATTTTTGCTAAGGTATCGGATGTAAAATTTTCCATACTTTGAAGAGTATAGCCATGTGAGATCGTATTGCATCCCAGGGAAAGCTAACAAATGCCTGTTTGGTCATTTCAGTGTTAGAAATCAAACATCACAGTACGACTAAGCTTATTTGCTATAACTTTTTAGTATTTTTCTTGTAATAGGAAACCAGTCTAGACTTTTAGGTATTCCAAAGTAATGATGGTACGATATTATCATGCTTCTATTAATTATTTAAAATGAATAATTAATTGGTAACAACTTTAGGAAAACAATTAGAATTTTATCGGCCTGCGGTAACAGATTACTTGCCTAGCTAGGACCCACATCACTTCATCATAATTTTATTTAGCGCCGTAACTTAATTATCCCTACCTTATTAGTCTGAATTAATAACTAACCATATATATTTCCGCCTACCTATAGATTCCTACAACTTTCCTCACTTGAAAATGCCTATATTTTGTCGAACTAACAGTCCCTTTTTTGTGTACCTTGCAAACTAGGCCAAGCCTCATTTAATTTAAATTCGTGGTGTGTGGTGAGAGTCGCATTGCCCCTGAAAGCAACTAACTCCTAAATGTTCTATCAGTCGAGCCAGTATACTCAGTGTGTTATTTTCCTATCACTACACTGTATGTATGGAGGTAGACTCGAGATTGGACTGGGTCATACGGGTCTACCTCCAGCTAAATGGTGTCTGACCTATCTTCAACTTTCACTAGGGAGACAACTGTCTCTCCCCCATTACTCCGTCGAAGATAGTGTATTGTTTAGCGTAATAGTGTAAAACGCCGATCTTATTAAATACAATCAAAGATCATCCAGACCGAAGTCTGTTGAAAGGTACATAGGTTTTTGTTGCCACCGTGATTCGTTTCCGCCGATGTACCCCAGAATACTTCATTCCGTTAACGGATTCGAGTTGCGATCGCAATAGTTTACTTTATTAATAACTTTCAATTTCACAAATCTTAATTAATATCGCAGCTCGAATATCACTTAGCGCACTATCAAAGCTCGGACACTATTTTTCCCGTATGAGTCGTACCGCACTCTTAAGTTGGACCGCACCGCCGATGTCCCAAAATTGAATGTCCGCTAATTTTCCCAAGCATCTTAACTTTCCCGCCACGCGCGCCTAAGATTTGCCCGCGCGAGTCCGCTTTTCTTCCCTTCAACCAATCGCTAGCCGTTTCCCCGATGCCCCCCCGCCTTCGCGTCGCGCCACGTGGAGCTATCATCCGACCTCTCTTTCTGTCTTTTTCTCAACCTCTCGCTCGCTCATTGCCGCTTTCGCCGCGCAATTCTAAAATTTTTCCATAATCTAACCAAATCTCGTCAGATAGCCAATATTACATCTTTGAATATCTAAATGTAGCCTTCTATTAACAATTCCCTCTCAATAATCATCCACTTAAGCCAATAATCCTGTATTTTGTGAAATTATAAAAAGTTCCGTATTCCGACCATAGGTGGCGCCCGCCCGTAGGTGAACCACTTTGCCGACCCCCAAAGCCCCGCGAAATTCAAAATAAAAATAAAGTCCTAGTCAACCTAGCAACCTTACGCGAAGCCCAAATAAATGACTTCCGCTAGACGCCGCCTATGTCGCAAGGGACGCGCAGAGCAGTCCCCGCGAAATTCAAAATAAAGAAGTCAAACTAGCAACCTTATGCGAAGCTTACGTAAATAACTTCCGCTAGACGCCGCCTATGTCGCAAGGGACGCGCAGAGCAGTCCCCGCGAAATTCAAACTAAAGATAAAGCGCTAGACCATTGACCATTATTCTGAACTAGTTTATTATTCCCTTTTCATGCTTATTATTATTGGCGCTACGCATTAATATTTATTTTAGTGCTACTCCCATGCATTCCTTACTAACGGACGGATACCATTCATTCTGTACCGTTACAATAGTCCAGCCAGAGGGCCTCTTTCTCCAAAACGAAATTTCGCCCGATTTTTATTTGCAACTTATAGCACTTTCCATTATTCAAACAATTTTTTAAAAATAATAATCTAAATACCAAACCTATTTTGTATGAACTAAATTTCGGAAGGAATGGAAACCGCTCTAAATAGCAAACGAAAATCGGTCGAAATTTCGTTTTTGAGAAAGAGAGTAGGCCCTCAGGTTTGTGATCACCAACCCGCTTAAGGCAAGCGTGGTAATTACGCCGTACCTAGGGTTGCCAGGTGTCCTCCTGGCTTTTTACGGTCGTGTCCGTAAGAACTTTTGGATCTAATCCCGTTTGATTTTTAATTTTAAGATTGTTGTTTTGTTTTTTCTTTTCCAAGTTTCTAGTACTTAAGTGCAAATACCAAGACTGATTGTGAATGTGTAATTCATAAATAATAATTATTAAAAACTTTACTTTTCATCTGAGTTTTTTATTGTAAAACTGTTGTCCAGCTTGAAAAACGTAAGTCCGGCTTTAAAATAGTGTCTTAGGCTTTCCACAAACACTATGTCCGGCTTTTAGGGCAAAATGTCCGGCCTAATACAGTGCTGAGTCCGGCTTTTTTATTATAGGACCTGGCAACCCTAGCCATACCCATCAATTGTACCAATAACATGATATCAATGGAGGCCTTTTTTTTCTCTTAAATAATTGCTTCGTGCGGTCAGCACATTTAGCCAGTGTCAAGTAAGATAATAAAATGAACATTTTCTTTGCATAAAGTAGATGATAATGAGTGATAATTAACGTTTAATGGTAAATGATATTCCCCCAAACCCCTTGAGGCTCAATAAAGCTGTAGTACTTTAATGAGATCTCACACGGACTTCTTGAGAGAATCTGAAAAGTGATGTTGCACTGTCTTTTTCACGAACACTTAACAGTAAATAATCCACCATTATTTCACATTAATATCCGACAAAACACAAATTAAAGAAATTAAAACAAAACTGCAGACATGACGCTTCACTTTCCCGCCAAGAAGTCTAATCGAGGTCTTTGCCCTACAGTGGGACGGTATGACTGGTATGTCACGTCACGTACGTCACGTACCTTGACGCATATCTCCCAGGCGAGCGCGGCGTCCCGGTTCATCACGTGGCAGCGGCACAGGCACGCCTGGTACGTGAACGAGCCGCGGATGCCCTCGTCCTGGATGCCCAGCAGGCATTCCTCCGCCTCGCGATACAAGCCGGTCGCCACTTTCACCTGATTGGTGGAGCATTCATTTTGTTGTGTTCGTAATTGTTAGGACAAGGCACAGTATTACTACGGTTTGTGTGAAAGAAAACGTTTGATAAAACGTTTGGAAAATGTGTAAAAAATGGATTTAAAAAATCTCCAATAATGTCATTGAGTGAGTGAGATAGAAGACAGAAAGAAGGGTTTAAGTAATGAAAACAGTTGGAAGATATTCAAATAAGCCGCGGATGCCCTCGTCCTGGATGCCCAGCAGGCACTCCTCCGCCTCGCGGTACAGACTCGTCGCCACTTACACGAGATAGAGAGAGAGAGATTCGTGAAGCGATTGCGTTTGTTTACATACATACATAATTATATTCACGACTATTATCCCCGAAGGGTTAGTCAGAGACCAGGCAATGAGAACAGCAAAATCAGTCCTCTGTAGTCCCCTTTTCACCAAATAGCGACTGCACATGTGTTCAGCGTGATAGCTGGTAAGCCCATCGCTCCCCCTCTATGCTGTTGAATGTATGTGCAGTCTTTAGTCCGTTAGTCGCCTTTTACGACACCCAAAGAAAGAGAGGAGGTGGTAAGTATTCTTTCACCGCTACGCGACACAGTTAGTCCCGTCTAAATATTTTGTTTAAAATCTGCAAACTCCTCACCTGAGCGTAATTAAAGTTGAACGTGTCATCGTTGACGAAGAAGCTCTTGATCGAGTTGAGGTAGACCAGCACCTCTTCGTGGTGGCCGGCGAGGAAGTATGACGACGCCATGCACTGGCGGCCCGGGATCGTGTCGCATTCCGACGCGGAGCTGCCTACTAGCTGGAAGCTTTGCTGGGCCATCTTGAGCTGTTCCTCCTGGTACAAAAGTTTCAATTTTTTTTTACTATGAATAAGTTTGCTTTTTATCCCAATCAAGCCCAAGGGTTAAGACAGGATCCACGACGGAACGAGCTAACCCACAAAGTGCCTATTCACTCTTGCTTTGAAGATGGACGGGTTATAAGTACTCGGAAACACAGACGCAGGGAAAGAGTTCCACTCCTTTGCTGTGCGCAGTATAAAAGATGTAGAGTAGCGCTTTGTTCGACATTTAGGAATATCCATCAAGAAAGGGTGTGTCTGGATGTCCGATGGAAGAAGGGGGATGGCGGTATGAGCTCATGCAGCTCCAGAGCACACTCTCCGAAGTACAGCCTGTAAAAGACCGACAGAAGGCATCTTTGCGGCGGTGACTAGGGTGTGAAACTTGCTGTTCACCAGTTCTTTGTCGCCAGTTAGCCTCTCATCTCTACGTTGAATCGTGTCCAGTGCAGCTAGTTAGTATTTCACTGAGCCGTCCCATTAGGTGACTGCAATATTCCATGCAAGATCGGACTTGAGCTTTATAGAGGGTTGAAAGCTGTCCCGGCGTGAAATGAGCTTGAGCTTATTTAGAACACCCAGCTTTTTGGCTGCAGTTTCTAAATCTTTTCCGTAGCAACCTTTTTTAAAATGCGTAACGCGCACTCGTACCTGAGGGGTGTGTAATGTTTGATATAAATACTTATGATCTAACGTTAATTTAATATAATTTCATTTCATATAATTTCATTTGATATAACAACTGACTTGATATAAAAAACATTTAATATAATTTTAGAATCTATAATTTCATGTGATATAATGTCCATATGATAAAATAAACATTTGATATAATAAGCTAATGGTATAAAACATTATTCATATAATACTCAGACCCAAAGGGCGCCATCCAAGAAAACAAGCAAGCAGCATGCGAGCAAGCATGCAGCATGCTAGCAATCATGCAGCATGCAGCGTGCAAGCAAGCATGCAGCGTGCAACCATGCAGCGTGCAAGTAAGCATTCAGCGTGCAAGCATGCAGAATGCAAGCAAGCACGCAGCAGGCATGGTTTCTTTCACGGCTTCGGCGCTGCGGGGCTCTGGCGGTCCCACGCGAGCTTATCGTCGCAGATGACTTACGCTCTCCACCGTAGCTTCAGCTTGCTGGCCGGCTCCGCCGGCCAGTATCAGCCACGGCGTTGAGCGTTAGAGCCACCTGCTCCTCAGCTCGCGGGCCACCTTGCCTCTCCGCGCCTTCGCGGGCTTAAATTACACTCCAGCGTAGGGCAGACAAGTCTACGTGGAGTCGGTTTTGCCGCGATTCGTTTCTGTCACTGACTTTTGTGTCACAACTTTACCAAAAACACAACGTATTAGGTTTAAATGATTTTTTCTAAAATCAAATTGAGGTTAAAATGCTAATTTTATTTTAAAGTAAAAAATATATCAAATGAAGTTATAGAATATGTTATTATACCAATATAACTTTATAGAAAAAGTTGTTATAGAATATGAGTATTATATCAAATGACTAATATACGTAATGTTGTTATGGGAAGTGTATATAGATCAAGTAAAAATTATATCCAATGAAAGTTATGTCCTTTGTAATTAGTTCATATGTCATTATATGAAATGATACGCACCCACGGAGCAAAAACAAAGAGGAGGTGTTGTAACAACTTTTTTCATATAATAATAGTGTCTCAGCTGCGCGGGTTGCGGGGGGAGTCCAAATAAGAGAAAACCATCTAGTGGCCAGTAGCCAAAGCAAGTACCTACCTAATTTACGAGATTAGCAGAGTTGTCATAAAAGTTCTGCTATATTTCACTAGATGTCGTGTATGTCGTAACTTTATTTGATGAAGTATAAATTTAATTTAAATATTACTTACGAGTAGAAAGATATGTTTATTCCGTTTAATCTCGTTTTATCCGTGTAACCACTACACGATACAACACAGCACTTCATGCTAACAAAAAGTTTAGGTCGACAATTTTTTATAATTCTTTAAAAGACTGAATAAGCCACGAACAACCTATTCGCCAGCCAACGAGAGTTGTACTGACGAAAGCGACACCTGGTCGTAAGTAGTTCAACTACAGTGTGACGTCAGGACTACATTGATAGTTGCTGGACTACATTGATTGCAACACCTCCTCTTTGTTTTTGCTCCGTGTACGCACCCGTACCTAAGGGCCTACGCTCTTTCTCCGAAACGAAGTTTTGGCCGATTTTCGTTTGCTATTTACAGCGGTTTCCATTCCTTCTGAAATTTCGTTCATACAAAAAAGGTTTGGCATTTAGATTATTAATTGAAATAATATGGCACTTGGTGCTGTTGTGTTTCGTCCGGCCAGTGAGAGTTGCGGAGCCCCCCCCCCCCCCCCTTTCACAATTCCTATTCCTTCCTTAACTCTATTCCTTTCTAAAAGGCCGGCAACGCATCTGCGACTCTTCTGGCTTTGCGGGTGTGTATGGGCGGCGGTGATTGCTCTCCATCAGGTGACCCGCCTGCTTGTTTGCCTCCTTCTTATATAAAAAAAAACTTTTAGAAATATGTTTGAAATTTCAAAAATAATGTAAAGCGCTATATAATTGATAGATAATTGGCCGAAATTGAGTTTCGGAGAAAGAGAGTAGGCCCTCTGTTCTAATACTTACCTAGAATAAGAGAAATCCATAGAAATCCGATCCACTGAAACCCCTAAATCTGCCGTGCTAGATTGGGGTCGTGTTTTTCTGTCACTAAACTCTACATTCCTAGCTTACTACCTACGGGTGATGAAAACGAGGATTCTAGGCAAGCATGATATAACGTAGACCACATCATCACTTACTACCATCAGGCGAAATAGTGATCAAATGATGCAACTACCTTATAATAAAACAAAAAGAATTTTTTTGGCACTCACTTTATTACCATGCAAAAGATCTACTCCCGAAGCACTTCCCAGACTTCGTTGGCGTTGCTTCCTGACTCAAAAACTAGTACCTACTATAGGCTGGCAAATCCATACGTGAGTACCATGGTATACGGGCGACGGGGGAGGGGTGACATCTGCACACAGCGGACGTTCCTACTACGCGGCCCCGCCGTCTGCGCTCTTCTTTCCTAACACAGCAATCTTTCGTCCCCTGTCCCGCAGAAAATGGGGCTGTCACGTATGAATTTGCCAGCCTATCCGTAGTTAATGCTACTCACGTCACCAGTCTCGTTGCAGCTGTGAGATAGGCTGCAACGGTTCGAGCAGTTCATTAATAGTTGAGAACTCCAGGTGGCACAGCTTTAATAAAAGGAAGAGAAAACAAAGCCGCACTAGGCACTCTGTACTTCAGCAGTTATAGTACCTCACGTCACCAGTATCGTTGTACAGCCGCACGCAGACCACGGCGCGCAGTATATAGTGTAGCAGCGAGGTGAACTGCAGCGGCTCGAACAGTTCCTCAATAGTTAAGGAATCCGGGTGGCACAGCTTAATAAAGGGAATCTAATGCTAAACAAAAGCCGCACTAGTCTCCTTAGTAAGAGCTACTCACGTCACCAGTCTCGTTATACAATCGCACGCAGACTACGGCGCGAAGTATGTAGTGCAGCGGCGAGGTGGGCTGCAGCGGCTCGAGCAGCGCGCGCGCTTCCAGCGGCTCCCGGCTGCGCAGCCGGTAGCCGGCCAGGTTTAAACGGGCCTCGGGCACCACGTCTACTAGTTCTGGCAGTACCTTCATTGGAAAACTAAGTTTAAACTTTATGTTCGCGCCAAAGCGGCAATATTGAAGATTGTGTGGTGCATACAGGTGTGGGAACAACCTTTTGCACCTTTTGGCCTGCCGTGCCCTGCCTTTCATCCAGACCCATCCAAGTAAGTAGTTTTACGATTTCCCATCGAGTATATGTCTGTCGTCCATAACAGGCGTCGACACTTTGTGTAGGTATTTCTTGGTTGGTGGTAAGGCTCATTAAGTTCGCCTGGCTAGCTACCACCATCTTATCGAAAGTCTGAAGCCATAACAACAGTTTTAATAGGATTGTTGTTTTCCTATACTTTCGAGATAAGATAGCCAGTTCCTCGGTGGTTAAGTATACAGGGTAAAGTGCACTTCCACCTTCGACCCTATCATCAATCAGGTGAGATGTACGTGAAAAAGTTGTGTGAATTTTGGTTAGAAATCACTCCTTGGTTCAGCAAACAGTTGAGAGCATCGGCATGGCATTATGCGGCAGCTTTATAGTAAGTGGTCAACTCAGCAACATAGGTATAGCTAACACATTGCCGCTCTTAGGACATTTTAATTTCAATTTCATTTATTCAGTGTAGGCTACAATAATTGAGCACTTATGAATGTTGCTATGCCGTCGGTCCGTAAGTCAATCTATGGGACGGGAGCCTTGTACTGAGAAGAACCGGCAAGAAACTCAGCAAGGGAATTTCTCTTTAATCTATGCGGTTACCTCATAAGTTTGTCCTTCTTCCACTCTTTCATGAGTTAGCTTACACACTTATTCTAGTGCAGGTTGTAATAACTAACCTTAGTTTATTAAAAATATAGATGAAATTTCTGAAATAAGTAGAGCTGGATAGTACTCTGACCCAGACTCAATTTTTGATAACAAAATACCACAGCGTTATTAATTTGTCAAAATTTTACCTTGCTACAAGTACATGTTAATTTTTTGCGTAAACTAAGTACCGACATAGACACGTTTTAAGCTCAATACATTATGATTTGAGGTTAGGGTAAGCTAACACAAACCTTTAATGCTCCTTCACCGTTTCTGAACACCACAAGATTGTGTTTAACAAGATCCTGCCCGAAGGTGTGGTGATCTGATGAGATTTGCTTTAACTCCGTTTCTGCTGCCTTACCATTGTATAGCCTGCGAATATAAACTGTGTATACGCAATCAAGATTTAAAAGTACATAAAGACACATTCAGAGGGACGACACATAACCATATAATACATAATAATATAAGACATAACATCGTTTAAAATATAAAGAGAAATACTTGTCCAAGACAAAACGCACATTAATAAGGGGTGCGACGTAATAAACGCATTTAGAGTCGTGAACGAGTAAAAACAAAGTTAGTACATATAGTATTATTATATTGGTTTGTTACTTATTTAATCCCCATAGTTAATCTTACTGGGATAAGCTTAAACTTCTAGAAAGGCGGCCACTGTTGGACAAATCTCCCCCATGGATCTTCACCACGCCCTGTCTTGTGCTGCTCGCAGCCAGCGGCTACCCGACCTTCACCACTTCGTCTAGAATAATCTTAAGAATAGTTTGTAAATTAAAAGAACCTTTTACCTGAACAGATTGCAAGCCTTCAGGTTGCTGGCGATGGTGGAGGTAGGGTGGTGGGCGAGGTACACCCCCAGCACCTCCTGGGACACGTCGTAGTAGTCCAGCTTGTAGTAGCACAGCGCCACGTACACGTTCAGCGCCATGTAGTTCCTGAGTCACAATTTGTGGTGAAAGGCATGGGTGGTCCTTCGAGCTGGATAATTTAGTTGTGGTTAGATCTGTTAACTGATAAATTTACTTAATGTAATTGTACTTACCTAAATGTACTTAATTAATCCATATACCTATATTAACATCGGGTTAGGGGTGTTAAGTCATTGTGTCGTTTCGTCATTGTTTTTTACTTTCATAGATGTCATAGAAGTAGTGTCGTTTCGTCATTAATGAAATATTTAAAAATATTTGGTAAACGTTTCGTCATTTGTACATCTGTTCTTAAAATATTGTAGAGTCAACAAACTAAATAAATGAAACCAATATTAACAGGTATGAAAATCATAAGTATAACTTTTACATCAATACTTTAATTAGACAAAAATTTAATTATTACCAATGTTCGCGCCACAGCGCGACGGATAACCGTCTCTGCGCCGGTCAATTAAGGTGCATATTGGTGCAACGAATGTGCAACGAATGATCGGCCAATCACAGCGAGTTGACAATTATACTCGACGAAGTGTTCGCCCGCGCCGCCGGCACTGGGCAAGAGTAGTGTGCTCCGAGCCTTCAAAGAGAATCCACGCGCGCGCCCGCGCAAGAACTCAGCCCGTGAACAACCACGTGTTCAGTGTATGTGACTTCAGAGCGCTGAGTTTACCAGCCCAACTACCCTTAAAACGCCTCCGATCAGTGCCTAGTGGAGTGAATTGTGTTGTGTGTTGCTGCCTTCAAGCCCGCGCCCCCGCGCCCCCTGCGCCCCCGCGCCTGCCTTCAGCTCCAACCAGCTCCAGCCCGAACCAAGTAAGCCCCAGATATTCCCTTATATCTCCTGCCTAACCCATATTCCGTCGCTGTTACGGCGAACGCCTTTCGCCGTAACATTTATGATCCTTTACGAGCCGGATACATCCCAGTAACAGTCCATTAAATTAAACCCTACCTTACACACTTCATTTTTTTTGCCTCGACTCGTGCCGCCACCCATACACGCCCACACAACACCCACACAATGCACGCCAGCCCAAACACCCCTTACTGCCCTTACTGCAGAACTAGGGGGCACAGATTGATAGCATGCTCCCGCTACAATGCCCAACCGACACAAGGTCGGTGGGACTTTATAAAGGCGCGCGAGCGGTGCCAGAAATGCCTGGGCCCACACTACCCACAGGAATGTAAGTCGGTGAAGGCATGCAGAGTGTGTGGCATCGCAGACCACCACACGTCCCTTCACCGACCGGACGACGCCACGCAGCATTACCAGCCGGAATCGGCGGCGCGGTGGCTCCCCCCCCCGCTGCGGGACACTCCGGCAAAGCGACCCAGCGACAGAACGCTGCATGTGTCCTCGCATGCACAGCGGTCGCATGAGGGGTCGCAGGAGTAGGTACATGTTACCGTAGACATTCAGCCCCACATTATTAATACAGTCCACTATTATATATATATAGGATAACTATTTCAGCCCATTAACTATTTCATTACATGTTGGTCATTCGACCCGTTAAAATAATATTTACTCATATTTCGTAGTTATCACGTAACTTAATTTTAATTTCTGATTTTTAAATTTTATCGCGTAACATTCCTAATTTCATTACCTTACATGACCCTTTCTGCACGATAGACGTTGCAAAGTGCATTGCGAAATATTATTAACCTACCTACAAAAATAAATTAAGAACGTGTTCCAAGAACAGTGTTCGATTCGTGTTATATTTTTACTTACTAATTAGGTTGCACATATAACTTTAGGTACGTATAACACACCCGCGTCTAGACGACGATATTGTTGTTTTTCCCGTTTTATTTTGTAATGAAATTTTTATGGTCGTGTCGTGTTAAATCGGCTCAGATCTCGTGCATGCTCACCACGCGTGCCAAATAGCGTGCTTTATTTTTTCGCTCGTGTTAATTTTATATTTTTTCTGCTTTTAATTCTTGCCTTGGCAATCGACTCAATCTCGTGAGTGCTCACCACAAGAGCATAGTACTTCTACACACGTGCACCCACACATCAGCCTGCAGCACACAAACACATGTAGTCAGCACGCACCTATACGGTGCATGACATCAGCACGCGCCCCCTGCGCCTCTGCGCCCCCGCGCCCCACGCCTTTGCGTTGACGCGCCCCCTGCGCTTCTGCGCCCCCCCGCCTTTGCGTTGACGCGCCGCCTGCGCTTCTGCGCCCCCGCGCCCCCACGCCTTTGCGTTGACGCGCCCCTGCGCTTCTGCGCCCCCGCGCCCCCACGCCTTTGCGTTGACGCGCCCCTGCGCTTCTGCGCCCCCGCGCCCCCACGCCTTTGCGTTGACGCGCCCCTGCGCTTCTGCGCCCCCGCGCCCCCACGCCTTTGCGTTGACGCGCCCCCTGCGCTTCTGCGCCCCCGCGCCCCCCCGCCTTTGCGTTGACGCGCCGCCTGCGCTTCTGCGCCCCCGCGCCCCCACGCCTTTGCGTTGACGCGCCCCTGCGCTTCTGCGCCCCCGCGCCCCCACGCCTTTGCGTTGACGCGCCCCTGCGCTTCTGCGCCCCCGCGCCCCCACGCCTTTGAGTTGACGCGCCCCTGCGCTTCTGCGCCCCCGCGCCCCCACGCCTTTGCGTTGACGCGCCCCCTGCGCTTCTGCGCCCCCGCGCCCCCCCGCCTTTGCGTTGACGCGCCGCCTGCGCTTCTGCGCCCCCGCGCCCCCACGCCTTTGCGTTGACGCGCCCCTGCGCTTCTGCGCCCCCGCGCCCCCACGCCTTTGCGTTGACGCGCCCCCTGCGCCCCCGCGCCGCCTGCGCTTTTGCGCCCCCGCGTCGCCTGCGCTTCTGCGCCCCCGCGCCCCCACGCCTTTGCGCTCACGCGCCCCGTGCGCCTATGCGCCTTCGGCGCTTCGCGCCCCCGCGCCCCCTGTGCTTCGTGCGCACAGGCATTCAGCCCTCATACCATTATACTCATACAGTCACACACGTGCATTCCTCTCAGCTCATCATATACACACCCACTCGACATTAACTCAACACAGCACGAATCGGGGCTGTAGTCCTCCTTTAACTTCCATTCCTTCCCCCCCCCCCCCTCCTACCCTCTGGGGCCCGGGAAGATGTTCGCGCCACAGCGCGACGGATAACCGTCTCTGCGCCGGTCAATTAAGGTGCATATTGGTGCAACGAATGTGCAACGAATGATCGGCCAATCACAGCGAGTTGACAATTATACTCGACGAAGTGTTCGCCCGCGCCGCCGGCACTGGGCAAGAGTAGTGTGCTCCGAGCCTTCAAAGAGAATCCACGCGCGCGCCCGCGCAAGAACTCAGCCCGTGAACAACCACGTGTTCAGTGTATGTGACTTCAGAGCGCTGTGTTTACCAGCCCAACTACCCTTAAAACGCCTCCGATCAGTGCCTAGTGGAGTGAATTGTGTTGTGTGTTGCTGCCTTCAAGCCCGCGCCCCCGCGCCCCCTGCGCCCCCGCGCCTGCCTTCAGCTCCAACCAGCTCCAGCCCGAACCAAGTAAGCCCCAGATATTCCCTTATATCTCCTGCCTAACCCATATTCCGTCGCTGTTACGGCGAACGCCTTTCGCCGTAACAACCAATGTTTAACACTGCTCCTTAAAATTTACAATTAACAGTCACAATATAAATCACAGATATATACATATATCTAATACAGGGCTAAAATTCAAGATACAACCATTTTTAACACTTTTTAAAATTATCTATAGAAACGTTAATTCCTATTGAAATAAACACAAAAAAATCCCTGAAAATATTCTGAAGACTGTACTTTTTTAAGCGAACGACCAAACGACACTAAAATTAATTAATTTTAAATAGCAATGACGAAACGCCACTATTTTTTAATAATGACGAAACGACACCATGACCAAACACCCCTATACCTTAACAACGTGGGGTCTCCAACTATCCTTGAGCAAAAATCACGTCCATTCCGTTGATCCGTTTTGCCGTGATAGAAGAAAAAACCCATTTACACATTTCAATTAGGACAAAAACGCTCTCTTCAAATATAATATTGCGATATGTAAATTCTATAATGTTAAGTACTTAACTCCCACCAAGCAGACATACCAAATTAAAAAACTAATTTATAATACGACTTTCTATCACTATCAGGTCATCTGTGCTACTTATAAATTTGACTTTATCAAACCTAAATGAAAATATGGTTGGACACTAAACTAATAATTATGATATGCAAAAATGATATTGTACGTTGAGTCATAATTTTAAAATTACCCAGAGGTATGAGCGAGGACTTTGATCCAATCTGTGTCATCCTTTTCATATCTTTTATATCTGAAATGCCATTGAATAGTTAACGTGATCGACCCGTGAATAAAACTCCCTGCAGGCACTAGTAATGATACCGTCAAATATTTGGTTTATCTGGAATGGAAAGCAGAGGCGGCTCTGTCAAGGACAAGGAAATATCTAACAATTTTTTGACGCTGTAATAGAACAGGAGAAAAGAAAAGCCCTTGCTGAGTTTCTGCTGGCTTTTCTCAGTACAAGGTCCCCCGCCCTAAAGACCTACGAACCATGGCGTAGTATCTTTCATAAGGGACTTCTTGGCGGGAAAGTGAAGAGTCATGCATTGTCTGCAGTTTTGATATATTTTCCTAAAAGTATAGTTGAATAATCAATTCATCATCATCATCATCATCAGCCTATAAACGTCCCACTGCTAGGCACAGGCCTCCCACGTGGACAATAGCACGTGAGGATATTGGGCCATAACCCACCACACTGGCCTAATGCGGGTTGGTGGGTATTAACGACTGCCATCGGCCTGTCATTTAGTAGTACAACGCACGGGCGGCGGCGGCGGCAGCGGCGGCGGCGGGCGGCTAATACTAACTGATAGGCCGATACCTGCCGGCGGTACACACACAATCAGTTCGCCGGCAGGTATCAGCCTGTCAGTTCGTTTAGTACTAGCCGCCCGCCGCCGCCGCCGCCGCCTGTGCGTTGTACTACTAACTGAGGCCGATATACCTGCCGGCCGGCGACCTGATCGTCTGTGGGGCCCTTTAGCCTACCTTCTATCCAACAACAATTTCTTGTAGACATCGATGGCCTCTTGATAGTGGGCGCGTAGGTAGTGCACAGAGGCCAAGCACAGCTGGTCTTCGGGAACGTCCCGTAGGGCTGTGTGCGCCTGCATCAGAGTCTCTTCGTCTTCGAGCTTGTGCGCCAGGTGAAACGTCAATCGGGTCTAAAATACAATTAGTAATGAGAACTTTTTCAATTATTAGCTTATACTTGAATGCAAAGTTCAAGAACCTTATTAAGTTAAACAAACCTTTAGGGCACATTTGGGCGCTGCTTCTACGGCTTCTTGAGACTCCTTGTACATGCCTTTAAAAACATACAATTATAAGCGTAATGTGACAATAATAAAGTTATAATTTACTTAATAAATTTAATCTCTGTTTTTAGACCATAGCCAGCAAAATAATCCATAGGAATCTCCCTGCTAAATAGTTTGTCCCTTTCTTTTACACCTTAAAATATTGAAAAAGGCTGTCGCTACCATGAGGTACCACCTGAGGTAATAGTTTTCACCGTGTCAATATCTCAAAGTATGTTTGACCGTTTATTAACACCAAAACATTAAACGTTACCCAAGTAGAAGTAGCACACGGCAATGTCAGTCGCAAGGTTGTCCGTCACCCGCTCGTCGAGCCCCTCCCGGCTGCGCATGCGCAGGTAAATATCCAGCGCGCGCCGGTACTCGCCCAGGTGGAACCAGCACCACGCCGCCCACGCCTCCGCCCACACCTCGCTGTTGCCCTCGTGCTGGAGGAACTAGCAACCATCATCATCATCAGTCTTCATTTCATCACATATAAAAACTAGATACATAATCAACGCTCTCAAAACGTTCGCACAAAAAGAGTACACACGGCGTCAGATCAACCAACCCTAAACTGTAAAATTTCTCTAATGAACATTGATCCTTAAAACCAAACAATAAAGTTCAAAATGGATTGTAGAAATTTGACAGTTTTGGGTAGGTTGATCTGACGCCGTGTGTACAGCAAGATGTTAAGGGACGCATTTCGCTTGGTAGTGAGCGAACTATGTGTCAATATGACGCAGTGCTCCTTTAAAAATTGCTATTCTACCAAAACACATACAGAGTGGGGTGTACCATAAAGAAAAGAACAGTTTTCAGCCTATATACGTCATACTGCTGGCCATGCATGGACATCAGCACATAGAGAGATTGGGCCTTATCCCACCAACGCTGGCCCAATTCGTCCAAGGCTTCTTTTGTGTTAGGCACTCTAAGTAATCACTTTAGTGTTAGACTGCCTTTAAACTCATACCGTGCGTAGGTTTACATGTAGGGAACAATTTGAAAACATAAAAGAATTGCTGTGCTTCAAAAAGTAGAAACTTTTTTATACTTACTTTCAACATTTAACAGAATTTATAAGAATAGAAAAAACTTACAATAAACTTACCTCAAGCATAGTCAATGCTCCCACATAGTCCCTCTTTATAATGAAGTCCTCCAGCTCGGGGAAGTTCCTCTTAGCCGAGGAGTTACCACCGCCGCGGCTGTCCGTCGCCGGTTTGGAGCGCGACAGGATCTACCACGCAATCAAAGACATTAAACTATTACTATAGACAGGACATTGAGTTCAAAGCTTTAATCCACGACTTAGCACTAAGTAGTGATAAGTCGCTCAGTTTGATGTCATGCGCCCTCTAGTGCAGTCATGTTTGAAATCTCTTTGGGTATTGGGCCAGCGTGGTGGGTTATGGCCAATATTCTGTGCTGTTAAGAGGGCCTATTACATCTCGAATGTGATTTTTGTGTAAAATGCTCATTTTCGCATTTTGTTGTAATTTTGCAGTTATATTTATCGTTTTAATCGAAATAGGATAATAAATTTGTGTGTAATATTACAAATCTCCATTCTGTGAGCATAAGTTGAATTCGGACGGCCGGCGCATCGCATTTTGTAGTAATTTTGCAGTTGTGATTATCGTTTTTATCGAAATAGGATAATAAATTCACTATAAAATCTTTATTCCTCATGAAGTAACAATTACTCTGGTATACATTTTGGTTAATAATATTACCGTAGATAGGAATTATTCACAGTTAACTTATAGCGATTTTTGAAGTTTTTTGGTTTAGAATAAGATTTTTTTCCTATATAAAATCAATGATATCTAAAAATTCCGAGGCCGCTACGAACTATTCAACTATATAAGAGATAACATTATATTTTTTTTATTTCACTTGTTTAGAACAGTAGTTCAATCGATGAGCTCAAAAAAGTCCCTTCGCGCACTTTATGAAAATCTTTCTCTGCAATTTTGGGTTTAATTAAAAAGTTAAGCAAAATTTACAAAAAGCGAGGCCGCTACGCACTATTCGAATAGCTATTCTACACTATTCAATAAATCATAATTGTTAATGTATATTTGTTTCCATAACGCTAAAATTGGCCATTTTACGCAAAAATCACAGTCGAGATGTAATAGGTCTCTTTACTGTTGTCCATGTGGGAAGGTCTGTGCCCAGCTGTGGGACGTTTATAGGCTGTTGATGATGGTGACACTGCACAACAAATACAAAACACTTAAAACACTTGAGGAGCAACGAAACAAAACTAGTTAAGTACAAAATGTGTAGATTGTGGCTAAATGCAAAAAACTGTTAGTTGTATACTATACTAATGGAGAATTTTACTTTATGGTAGGAAAAATAGTAGAAAAAAAGCATTGTAAAGTGAAGCTCTTTAAAAAAAATTGCTATTTAATTAAGTATAGTTTAACAAGATTTTTTAAATGCAGTTAACCAATTTTAGTACAACAAAGTCGTACTTATCTAATTTTGATCTAACAAAAGCACTTAACTATAGTTTTGATAGATAGTATTTTATAACCATTTTTGTTAGGTACTTTTGTATCGAAAATAACTGATTTTGTTTGGACTTAAATCAACAACGGGTAGGATTTGAAAATTGACGCCTTAACATGTTTCATGTCATTTTCTGCCTCTTGAGTAGTTAATAATTTTTGTTTCGTCGCTCCTCACTTTGACTCTTTCACCGTGTCGCGTAGCGGTGAAAGAATATTACCACCCCCTCCCTCTCTTCCCTTGGGTGTCGTAAAAGGCGACTAACGGCTAACGGACTAAAGACTTCACATACATCTAACAGCATAGAGCGGCGATGGGCTTACCACCTGTCACGCTGGGCACACGTGCAGTCGCTATTTGGTGAAAAGTGGATTGTTATAGCAGAGGACTACTTTTGCGGTCCTGATTGCCTGTCTCTGTTTAACCCTTCGCAGTAATAGTCGTGATTATATGTATGTATGACAGCCTATCAGAAGAGTTTTATGTTGTTTTGTATTTGTTAAGCTTAATACGTTAAGCGCCAGTGTATCATCCCTTGGATAGAGCACAGCGGTGTATACCAGATGATACACTTGGCGCTTAACGTGTTAATATGGTCTACCATATGTGTGCTTCAACCTCTAGGTTAAGGCACAGAATAAAACACTGTTGAGGTAGTGGCAGGTAGAGGAAGTGTACATATAATAGTTATATTAGTAGTAGAGGTAGACAATGTATCATGTTATCAGTAAAAAATATCTCTTTTTGTCAAAGTGGGTGCGCAAAATATACTTACCTACTTGGTTTAGACAAAAAGTGGCTTGCCGTCGCTTCGTGATTGTGATCAAAATTATAAATTAATAATAACACAAAATTAATAAATAACAAAAGATACACTTACCATTTCTATTCAATACCTTAATTTATTTTAAACTACAAATTACAAAATTATCAGTACACAAATGAAGTTTTGGTGCGTTTGTTGACGTTTACACGTTGCCTTGGAAACGTTAGCGTTGCAAGGAGGTTGTAATATTTTGTTTGATCAACTTTGTAGGTACTGATGATTGCCGTAAATCAAAATGTAATAAAGAAAAAAGCTGTTGCTAGGTAACGAACGAAGTTTGAAAGGACGCTATTTTTTGTATCAATAACACTTTTTAATTGAAATTTTGATATAAAAAAGCAGGGATATGTCTGAATCTGCGAGGTCGGGGGGGTCCAATCCCTTATGCCCGTGCACGGACACGTCATCGTCGGCTTCTCCCCCCCTCTCCCCCTACTGCGTGTGCCCAAGAGACGAGCATGACATTGTCATTCACCAGGAGACGTGTCTGCTCTTCAAGAATGAGACCATAATTTTTCCACATGTAAGTTTTTTTATTTATACTTAGGTATTTTAAAGACAGGGTTAAGATTTGTAATGAAGTTCAACCCGAATCAGGCCAGCGAGGTAGATTCATGACTTAATCTCTCCCCTCCTTATGTTATTGTTCATTTGAGAAGAGTCCAGAGCACATGAGTAAAGAAACGGAACAGAGACAAAGCTTCAGACAACCGCGCCCGCCGTCGCGAGTCAACTACTACAAGCATACGGCGCATGATTGTGTGCGTGTCCACTAGCCGCTACGTCGCGTATGCGCCGCCTACCACTGGATAAAAAACCGGTTTACAGTGGAAAGACGGTTTCTTTACTCATGTGCCCAGAGTAAAGCCCGATTTACAAGTACAGTAGCGAGTTAAGAAATTGTCAGTTAAGTAATAAGTAGTAAGTAGACAGTAGCGTTCAAATGTAAGCAAGTGAGTCGTCATAAGTTGCCGATCCGGAAGACGACTAGTCGCGTCAACGGTTGTTTTACTCTACTCAAAGAGGATCTTCGCCTCCAAAACGGTTGTTTTAATCCAGGAAAATGGACTTTGAATTACCTAACACTAATATTTACGTGCGATAATCAAAGAAAGAGTGTCTGTACTTGTAGAGCACTTTGAAAATGAAATATTAATAGAAATGAATAGACTATAGGTGGATTCGACCAAACTGGAATAAGACTTACTCCGAGATTAGTCTATACAAATTCGGTTCTTAATCTAGGCATAAGACCTTATTCCAGTTTGGTCGACTCCACCATTAAACGCATAATAATATGAGATTGCTACAAGAAATAAACGTGGTGTCAGTAATAACCTTTTGACGGAATTGTCTGCAGAAGACACAGTTGAATACAGATATGCTTTTCGAATGAGTGAGCCTTCATTTTTATTTGTATTAGAGAAAATTACGCCTGCTGTTCTGAATCAAACACTCATGTTTGAGGTACTCTTATTTAAACGCAAATGTAGTATTATCAGACAACTTTATTTTTACACTAAAAAAATAACACGTGTTCGCACCCACTATTTACAAAACTTATGCACTGTACTAAACCCGCCTGTTTACACATCTGTCAATTAAGTTAGCGGGGGTGCGGGAGACGTGAGAGAGGGGATTCAACTAAACTTGTTACTTAACTCGCTTGCACCATTCAAACGACAATAACAACTTAACTCGCCGATGACGCAAGTTAACTCGCTACTGTACTTATTGAAGCGTAAATCGGGCCTAAGGGATCTGAGCCCAATTTAAGTGTAACCCCCGTGACTATTAGAAGTGTAAAAAGTATATAATTGATGGTTAAACAAACTTACCTGAAGTGAAGTTTGACCGTAATTGTACGAGACGTTGCATCCGAAGAGATTTATATTCACAAGGTAGTCCACTCTTCAATGTACCAGGCATCCAACACATATTAAGAGATATCTAAAAGAAATTTTATTAAAAAAAAACATAAAACGTTACCCATAGTATAGACACAGGCGCCATCTAGTGAATACCAACCGAGTGCACGAGTTTGTCACCCGCGCTGTCATCGTCATTCACTTTTAGAGCTTTTTTGCAAAATTAATTTATATGGGGCCAGCATGTAAGGGAAGGGAGGGATCTTTATATAAATCTCTTCGGATGTAACGTCTCGTACAATTACGGTCAAACTTCACTTCAGGTAAGTTTGTTTAGCCATCAATTGTACTTCGACGTTGCATCCTCGATATTTATATTCACAAGGTAGATGTTTAGAACACAAATTTTGCGAAATAATTTATGTACCTATATGATTTAATTCAACTATTATAATTGAGTATTTACGAGTATAACCGATTAAATATAATTAGGTAGGTATAATGAATGATAAGCTAGAAATCAATCAATGTAAATAGCCGCTGCAAAGCATTATCGTCATTCTCAATGGTAAGGGGTCGATTGTAAAACAGTGCAAACACCAGAGAATTACCAGTCCATCCTGCAGTTATTGAAAGGCATTTTCTTTTTGCTGCCGAGGTGGACGTGGACGCGTGTCTTACACGTGTGTGCTGAGAATAAAGAGGTGTTAATGCCGCTGTTAAATAGGGTGTTTTTAAACTAACGACTTAATGTAGAACTAGTTACATTATGAATAGGCTTCAGGTGAGCAATAACCTTTCCGTTCTAGGTTTATCTCTGTAAACTTTAGTCATATCTTAGTAGGACAGTAATGTTTTTGCAGGGCAGATCTCAATCTTATTTAGAAAAAAATGGTATAAATAAACAAGGCGGTCGTCGCCCTGGAGCAGATGTTTTAATTAAATCATCCACAATGGTTTCGACATAGTTATTATTTATTTTTAAATTAGAAATTCGAAGATAACGTCTGTACTCGTTGTGCGGTTGACAATGCGAGCAGAGTTACTAATTTTTTAGTAATAAACTCCAGAGCAAGTTCCTCATTTGGATATAAATTACTAAGGTGATCGATTACAATCTTTGGATCTCACGTCTCCGAATATTTCGGATGACTAGGTTTAGTCCTGTAAATACCTTTAAAAAATCGAACAACTAAATCAGCTTCACTATAACGTTTGCCCTAAATAGCTAGTGCAGAACGATGCATATTTAATGAACTACAACCAATTTTTGCTGTTAACAGTTAACCGTAAGGAATTTTTATATAATAGAATAGAAAATAGAAATAGAATTGGAAGTGGGGAGTTATAGAAATCAACTTTATAAATATCACAATAACTCCACTATTTCGTAAAAGCGACATTGTATTGTTTTAGTGAGGATGTAGACAATGAGGAAATCATCACCTCGATGGTTTCATTACATAACGATTGTCTTTGAAATGCTTTTCTGATAATTTGTATGCTACCAGGATAAGTTTCTTGCAAAGGGGGTGCTGGGTCCTGAAAGGTGATAATAACATATCGTCACTTGGGCCGAAGTATATTGGTGGTAAGCTACTGAGGTAAGTAGGGGATACCAGGGTTGACTCGGCCAATACGATACCACTAGTAATCCAGTAGCTTCGTCGTTAATTATTTTCCTGAAGCATTTTAATATGAGCGAGAAAGGGGGAAAAGCATAAAAATAAAATATATTCCAATTTAAGGTGAATGCATCTATGTCAAAGGCGTAGGGGTCTCGTTGCCATGAGACGTATTTATTGCATTTATAATTTTGGTAAGTAGCAAAGAGATCTTTAAGAGGTGTCCCAAACGATTGAACAATTTTTTCAAACACAGGTGCTGACATTTGCCATTCTGTATCGATATTCATACGCCGTGACTCCTTATCCGCCTCGAAGTTATCTTTAGATTTTATGTAGGATGCAAAGACTGCAAAGAATATTTTGCGTTTCTCGCACCATTGCCATAGACGACAAGTGATATTATTTAAAGGAACTTATTGTACTCCACCCATTCTATTGATATTTATTTGTTCAAGAATGCGTTTTCGTTTTCCTATTGGCAATTGCAAACACATATTTTATGAATTTAATTCAAAACCGAGAAATTTTCTAGTCTTTTGTGGTTCCAAGTTACTCTTTTTGAAGTTTTTATCAAAGCCTAGATTTTGTAATAAACAAACAGTTTCGAGAACAAAACTTTTACATTCTTCATAAGAATGGCCAAGGCACAAGATCTAAATATATTAGAATTAAAAAAACCTCTGTTTCTAAGATAAATCCGGTAGATAGACCGGTTTCATGAGTTTTGTAAAGACATAATAAGGTGCTGAACTAAGTCCAAACGGTAGGCACTAAAATTCATACGTATTACTTTTGTGTCCCAAAAATTTGAACCTTAAATACTTTTTGTAGTTTTCATTAATAGGAACTAAAGAAAAAATACGCGTCTTTGATATCAACATTGGCCATATAACTGTCTTGGAACAATAATTTGCTTGCTGTCCGTATGTCCTCCATTTTAAAGTGGTATGAGGCGACAGCTTTATTCTATGATTTTAGGTTCAAGATAAATCTGGACTATTCATCACTTTTAGGTGTTAAGAATATGGCAGAAATAAATTGGTCTTTGACATCCTCTCATATGCATATTACTCCTGACTGGCACAAGTCAGATATAGCTGTGATTAACTTACTTATTTCAGCCGAAGAAAAGTTAGGAGTGATAGGTTCAGTAGCTTGCTTTACAGTATTATTAAATGGTATTTTGTAACCCGTAACGTACTGTGAGACTACCGGGTCATTTGCGATTGAACACCATGTGTCAACAAAAAAAAAATTTATACGTACAGCGTCCTTGGTTGTTATTTACGCAACATCGGTCTGTATGACGGTCTCACTGCTGTCGTGGTGTGATAGCGGGCGGACGTCAGTGCTTGCGCTGATCGCCTCCGAGGTGGATACGGGAATCTTTGCTTGCTCCCACCCGGCCTGGCAACCCATGGCCTTGTTGCTTGGATGGGTCTTGCCTCTTTCCCTGCTGGGCGACGTAGTTCTTAGTGAAGTTGACGGTCCAATGTTGTTAGTATTCCGTATTTGCAAACCAGAATTTTCAGCGGCCTTAGCAGCTTCTATCTTTTCTCCCAAATTTTCTCCAAAAGAGTGTGCGTCTTTTTTAACATCTTGTGTCATTGACAAGAATTTTTTATCAAGAGTAGGCAGGTAGCGTAAGTATTTTCCTATTCATGGTATTTTCATAATGTAAATGCAGTCTAATTTGGCCAACTTAAAACAGGTATCAAAGTTGTTGCTAACAGTTCTTTTTTATTATCTTTGTTCATACCATCTATGAGGATTTCCCTAGCGTTTAGAGACCTCTTCTGGTATTTTGGGTCTCAATAGTACCTCCTTAACTTTAGAAATTCCAAGAACGTCAAGAAAATCCGACGATATTGGATTTACAACTGGCAACTCCTCTGCTGCGCTTGGATTATTACGACTAGGTATCCCTAGCGTCCTGGATGGTCTGGGACTGTGTACTTGTGCTACGGTCATGACAGATCGTAAGTCTTTTTCAATATTAGATTTATATACGTCCGTTATTTACGGTTCTTTATTGAAATCGGAGTCACTAAGCCTTGTGGTAGGCGAGAGGCCTCGCGCAAACGAAGTCATTTGAAAGGATGATCAAAGAATAGAATTGCCGTAATCGCGTCACAGCATAGGGTAGGTACCCGTAATATCGATCGTAATCGCGTCACAATACTAGATTTCATATTAGCACTGACCGTAATCACGTCACGGTACTACTTAAGGGTAGGTACCCGTAATATCGATCGTAATCGCGTCACGATACTAGATTTCATATTAGCACTGACCGTAATCACGTCACGGTACTACATAAGGGTAGGTACCCGTAATATCGATCGTAATCGCGTCACGATACTAGATTTCATATTAGCACTGACCGTAATCACGTCCCGGTACTACATAAGTGTGCAGTATGTAAGGCGGAACTGTAAGATTTTGTAGAAATCACTTGCACACAAAAAAAACACTCCAATAAAAAGATTAGTAAAAAATAAAATAGAATGTAGGTACTGCCTCGCGCAAACGAAGCGTCATTTGGAAGGAATGACCGAGGAATATAATTGCCGTAATCGCGTCACAGCATGGGGTAGGGTACCCGTAATATCGATCGTAATCTCGTCACGATACTATATTTCATATTAGCACTGACCGTAATCACATCACGGTAATACAGAAATGTGCAGTATGTAAGGCGGCACTGTAGGATTTTGTAGAAAACACTTGCATACGAAAAAACGATCCAATAAAAAGATTAGTAAAAAAAAAAAAATAGAATGTAGGTAACACTGCCTCGCGCAAACAAAGAGTCATTTGGAAGGAATGACCGAAGAATAGAATTACCGTAATCGCGTCACAGCATAGGGTATGCACCCCTAATATCGATCGTAATCTCGTCACGATACTAGATTTCATACTAGCACTGACCGTAATCACTTCACACACTTTACTTTTTATTATTATTTAAAAAGGGTTAAACGTCTGTATTTTTGAAAATCGATAAATAGTGAAAAAGTCAAGAAATGTGGGTAACCACAAAGACACTAGCGAAAGTATTAATCGAAATTAAGAAGGAAACGTACTATGAAATATATTTCAATAACGTTTCTACTTTGAATGTCTCACTAAGAGGTTCTGAGTCGTATATTCGCTAACGAATCACATAGTTTTTAAAAAATCGTTTGTCTTTGTAATTTAATCATAACATCGACAAAATGTAATATTTAAAACACTGACTAACCTGAGTTACTTGGCGATCGTCGTTTACGCAGTTTTTCCACATGCGTACATAATGATTATCCATGCTTCCTTTTGCACATAGTTTTTTGCTACACAAAACACTTTTACGGTAACGATGTGCGGATGCCCGAACACGAAAAGTGAATGACGATGACAGCGCGGGTGACAAACTCGTGCACTCGGTTGGTTTTCACTAGATGTCGCCTGTGTCTATACTATGGGTAACGTTTTATGTTTTTTTTAATAAAATTTCTTTTAGATAGCTCTTAATATGTGTTGGATGCCTGGTACATTGAAGAGTGGACTACCTTGTGAATATAAATCTCGAGGATGCAACGTCGAAGTACAATTGTAATGTTACACTTAGTCTCTTAAATTGTATCAAATAATATTTGAGTATTTTTATATTTCTAGGAGCCAGAGACTTGTGAGTGCGATTCGCCTCTATTTGAAGATAAAATATGCAGTTGCTGCGCCTGCCTCATTGACCAGTGCCGTTGCAAAAAGGCGGGAAGAGAGGTTTTCGACGAGTAAGTAAGAGCAACTATAATAAAGACCATTAGTGCCATTATGCTGTTCACATTAACGGTTTTAAAGAGCAGAATGACGCAACGTCATCGTCGGATGTTGGGGTTTTAACGAATGCTGTCTTACAACAACAACCTGGGGCCCAAGTCTGCTAATTTACGAATGGCATAATTGAATCGCAATTGTATCGCATTATAATTGTTTCACACTTTGGTATTCTTAAATGAGTAAGAGAATACCAAATGTGTCAAACAATTAGTTGCGATCCAATTGCGATTCAATTATGCCATTCGTAAATTAGCAGACTTGGGCCCCTGGACTAATAGCGGACGTGTACGTTTACGTGCCTCCCAAAACACGAAAAAGCTCGAGATATTTTTTTTTCATAATTTGGTTACCTATCCACCCAGTAACTCGGCATTACAAAAGTTGCTTATGAGGGTTTGCGCATTTCGGTTTCCCATACAAACTTCCAAGTCGAAATTTTTAAAAACCAATACGCTAATTTTGATGAAACTTTGCATGCTGAAGTAAAACACAGGGAACTAAATAATTTGTTAAAAACATTTAAAAAAAATGTTTATTTAACTGAGTTATTGCGATTTTCAACTTTCTATAGTGGACTTAAAATCGCAATAACTCAGCTAAAACAAGGTTTTTTACAAATGTTTTCAACAAACTATTTAGATCCCTGTGTTTCACTTTAGCATGCAAAGTTTCATCAAAGTAGGCTTATTGGTTTTTAAAAATTTCGACTTCGAAGTTTGTATGGAAAACCGAAATGAGTAAACCGTCTTAACTGGCAAGATCGCAAACCAAACACTTAGTAGCCGCTACGCTATCGAGCTCCACTAATTGCCATCTCTACAAATAAATTCCAAAAAAACGTACTTAGATACGTAAATTAACGACTATTATCCCCAAAGGGTTAGTCGGATACTACCTATGTAGGTAATGAGAACCGCAGAAGCAGTCCACTGCCATATTCCACGATTCACCAAATTACAACTGCACTGCACATGTGCTCAGCTTGAGATGAGGTGAGCCCATTGCCGCTCTATGCTGTTGGATGTATGTGCAGTCTTTATTCCGTTAGTCGCCTTTTACGACACCCAAGGGAATAGATGGGTTGGTATATTATAATATTCTTTATGTGAGCCGATATGCCACAGTTCCTTTAAAAGCCTTATCACATCGCTGTACATGTAGATGGCGCAGCAAACGCGACATCGGCGCCATGCCGGCGGTGCTGGAGTCCACCCATCCGCTCATGCAGCGCTTCCAGCAGACCCTCAAGGAATTCCTCGACAAGGAGAACGCCATCGCTGAGGAACAGATTCTCAATTTGGTGAGGTTTTATGTTATAGCGTTAGTAAGCCTACTTGGTCCTTCAAACAATGCACGAAGAGGCACTTTGTGGGCCGGCAGGGTGAGGGTGACTAATGCTATACGTCTCTTACACTGCACCAGTTGTCCTCGCGCCTGCACTCTATTTCCACTTAACATCTGGTGCTGTGGGGTCATTTGCCTGGCTCAACATCTGGTGCTGTGGGGTCATTTGCCTGGTGCTGTGGGGGTCATTTGCCTGGCTTAATATAAAAAACATGCTGTACCAATACAGAACATAGGCCTCCATCATTAAAATGAAGTCTTTATTGAAATTAATGGGCTTAATCACCTATTATTACTTACAAACCCGAGAAATATAATAATAAGTTATAGAGTATGCAATTAATGACTTTGCTTCACCTGATTACGCGGAAGCGAAGTCCAGATACAAAGGCAGCAGCATTTCAGGAGTGAAGCAGCATTGTGCCGCATTAACTGTCCTCATCTTGCCAACTTGCAATTTGCTTTTTCTAGGTCCTAGATTTTTGCTAGGTCGTGTAATTCACAACGGGGCAGCAATTCAGTTTACCGTAAATACGATAATGCGTTCCACTCTATATTATGTTTCACTTGCACTACATTTTTTAAGTAGAGTGGGAACTATTTTCGTATTGTTACATTTTTTTTTATTATGACATTGCTTTCCTTGAACAATTTATAATTACTGACAAATTCTTTATTTTTTCGAATAGCGTGAAGAGCTAAGGTTAAGTAAGCTGGGCTACGAGAAAGACTTGGAAGCTATTTACCGCAGCGACCATGACACCAACGCTCAGAGGGTAGGTGTAAAAATTTACATTATTGGATTATTAATTGGTAGTAGGTATTAAGGCTCAATTATCAAATTCTTGACACGTGTAAAGGCGTAAACAGGTTTTTCGAGGCATGCATCGCGCACGACGCACAACGAATGCCTTTTCATCAGGCGGGTCACCTGATGTAGAGCAATCATCGTCGGCCATGGACACACGCAAAACCAGAGAAATCGCAGATGCGTTTCCGGCCTTTAAGGAAGGAATAAACTCGTTTCTTGAAGATCCCTAAGTCGTAGCGGTCCGGAAATACCGCCGAGAGCTGGTTCCACAGCAGTGTAGGTGTACCTTCATAATCGGTGGGGAGCCATGTGTTACGCATGTGCAAGGGCAAGCAATGCAAGATAAAGCATTCGCTGTACGCCATAAAGTCTTGCTTCCGCGTAAGGTAGGATATGTGTTGCTTATGTTATGTGTATGAGTCTGGTATAGGTTTGGGATATGTTATTACTCATTTATAAGCACTTTTATGACGTAGGCAAGGGATAAGACAGGATTTTCTGAAATTCCTCCCAAATTTATATGCGGGCGGACTTAGTTCTTCATACGTAAGTTAGACTTAGTTATTTTATATAACACACTATACGCTAACATATTATTTTAGTGTATGTTCGAAGTTGACTGAACAACACAATTTCCCAGGTGTTGATAGAAGAGTACGAAGCGACGCTAGCGCAGCGCACCATGGAGCGGCGCGCGGCCGACGAGCGCGCGCGCGACTGCAACGAGCAGTACAAGCGAGCCAAGGAGAGGCTCGACCAGGACCTCATGAACGGTAAGCGTTAAGGTACCGATAGACATGCTCATTACTAGCACGAAAGCATGCCACTATTGAGCAATTGCTACTTAGTAGTAAGTGTGTCAAAGCGTTGCTAGTAATAAGCATGCTTATTACGTATACGCTTGTAATGAGCATGCTATTTAGTAGCATGTCTATCAGTACCTTTACACAATCAAAATTACCTTTTTGAAAAGGAGGCACGACACGAGCACGCGGGTAACCTGATGGATAGTAATCACCGCCGCCCATGGACACCCGCAAAACCAGAGGAGTCTCAGATGCGTTGCCGGCCTTGAAGGAGCAGTAGGATCTTTGAGGAAGGAGTAGGAATTGTGAAGTTAAGGGGGGACAGATACGGAGGAGAAAGGGGAAGGAGGGACGAAACACAACAGCAACGAGTGCCATTGTTTCATGGCGATTTCCGTGAGACGGTAGTATTACGTCGGGTCTAGTTCATAATATCGACAGTCTACTACATCGACGGTCGCTGTATCGAAAATGTTCCATCGACGGGTTAATGTATCGAGTATCGACAGTACCCCAAATCGATGGTACGCTACATCGACATCACACTATATCGATAGTACGCTGCATCGACTGCCCGACCCGAGCCAGATTTAAATAAAAAACACGGAATTTTAAAAAGTATTTAATCACAATTTGTTAAATTTGTAAATTGCTTGATTTGGATGTAACCCGACGATATGGTATACTGTCGATGCAGCGTACCATCGATTTGGTGTATTGTCGATGTAGCGTACCGTCGATTTAGTGTACTGTCGATATAACGTACTATCGATTTGGTGTACTGTCGATGTAGTGTACCATCGATTTGGGGTACTGTCGATACATTAACCCGTCGATGTGACGTTTTCGATACAACACAGCGTTGCTCTGCCACACAGACAAATCTGTTATGAACTTATAAAGAATGACAAGATCCAGAACAATCATTATTTGAATTTGAATCGAAGTGTGAACGTGAAGATCTGACTGAGAAGCGAGTTTATGACTGAGGTTTTGAAAATGGAATAGGCAGCTGATTATGAAAGTCATAACATCATCGGCAGCTGATTATGGAAGTCATAACATCATCGGTTTCTAAGTCTGCGGCGTGAGACTTTACATACTGAAAAGGAACGGCCTTCCTTTTGTCCCTTTAATTTACTTTTTCTCCCTTGATCTACCTAACTACTTAGCAATGAAATTCTTCCCATTTTTTCATACAGAACGCGAGGCCACTGAGGAGGTGGAAGCCCTGACGACGCTCTGCCGCCAGCTGGAGACGTGGCGCGAGGAGACAGAGTCAGATCTGACGGTCAGCCAGCGCATGTCGGACAAGATGCGCGCCGAGAAACGCGCGCTGGCCGACGAGAAACGACAGCTGGTGATTTTATTTTATGGCAAAACTGCCATTTGTAGACCCAAAAAAATGTTAGACTAACAAAAAGGAGCAAGATACTATTACAACTGTTTGTAAGGCTAATCTAAGTATAGTATATAAGTACAGTACTTACATACAGTTTAGTAAATAAATAAAAATATCCTATTGCCCCTTTTCGTAATACTTATTTGATTATTTGTGTTAATAACACTCAAATAAATTTGAAGATAACTAAATGCTGAAAAATGTCCATCTTCCTTTTAATTTCCAACTGGTACTTAGACAATTTTTTCAACGTTTCGTTATCCTCTCGCCCCTAATTTTAATTTCACACAATTGGTCAGTTGGTCAGTCAGTTACATTGATCGAAGTATTTAAAACTCAAGTAAAATGAGTCGTATAAACGCAAAACGAAGTTTTACTTTTAAAGCAAAGACATTTTTGGCCATTGTTTATTTATTTATCTTTATCTTTCTTGGTTGAATGTGACGTTGATTTTACAAACTATTGGGAATTATCCTTGGGTTGACCAATTTTTAAATTAATAACGTAGTTTCGGGGATGTATCTTCGATTTCTAGAATTTAGCACTATCACTAACTTTCAAAACATTAACACAATATTACCTATGTTCTTAAGTTGATTATTTTGTTTAAAGTGTTACTCCATCTTTTTAGGACATGATTATCCTTAGCCTCAGCAACGAGGTGTGGAAACTGGAATCCAAACTGGAAATGTTCCGAAAACAATTTGAAATTAAAAACGTCGAGATGGATCAAGTTAATGACAAGGTAATAAACACATTTGGCTAAACTTGATACGTAAGTACTTGTTCCCACGCCAGACCAGCCTATTCATAACTGTCAAATTTCTTCAATCAATGTTGATCCATAAAAACAAAGCATACCTAAAGTTCAAAATGTGTTGAAGAAATTCGTCATTTGGTAGGTTGAAGTGCTGGCGGCTTACTTACAAATGCTGTCACTTCACGGGCCTGCAGACCGGGACCGCAGAAGCAGTCCACTGCCATAGTTCACGTTTCACCTTATTACAACTGCACACGTGCTCAACGTGTTAGGTGGTGAGCCAATCGCCGCTCTATACTGTTAGATGTATTTGCAGTTATTAGTCCGTTAATCGGCTTTCGCGACACCCAAGGGCAAGGGGGCAGGTAGGAGCAGCTGCCCCCCCCCCCTTGAAACTAAAAAATACGAAATGAACTGTTAAAAATCGCAAGGAAATAATGTTGCCCTACTCTGAAACCTTGGGCACACCTCTATGTACGGTGTAGTTTACACAATGGAACTTTGGACCGTTCTTATTACAATCGCATCCTTCATTTATATCGGATTGCCCCCCCCCTAGGCCGTCGGCTGGCAACGCCCTTGCCCAAGAGGAGAGAGGGTTGGTAGTATTCTTTTAATGAGCCGCGTAGCTACGCGACACGGCTAAGAAAAATTGCTTATAATACAGGGTGTAACAAAATGTATAAGCGAACGTTTAAGGGCGGTATCGATACATCATTCTGAATACAATGACGAAAAATGGGCTCCAGTTTTATAGTGATTTTTCAAAGTTATGTTTTCTAACAAACTAAATCAATTAAAATAATGCACATCATGAAACATGCTGTATCTTTACTAACACGCATCACGCAAGCGTCAATAAAAAGATAGTGTACAGATACACGCACACAATTGAAAAACCATTGTATGACATTCATACACACACAGCTGTAGCTGACCTACAATTGGTCAGGAGCCCAGATAATGTTTTGTTGATTATCTCGGTAACGAGCCTGTAGTTTTAAACCAAATTTGGTGAGCTCTGTGTGATGTATAGATGGTCCCCTTAAAGGTTCGCTTATTAATATTGTTAGACCCTTACATAGACATTTCATTTCTCTCTCGCTATCAACAGTCAAAATACAGGAATTTTTTTTACTGTGCATATAATTTTTCAAATTATCGAGTACTTAATCTGGAGCTACAGATTTCTTTTTTAAGTGTAAAATAAAGAAACTTTATTTGATCAAACATAACATCCACACAAATACCGTTAATCATGGTCAATCGACCAGGACCGCGCAATTGAACTCTGACACATACCACAGGATACCTAGGTTAGGTTACTACCTTTAAGTTACACACGTGACCTTTTGTTCGCCCGGTATCCACGAGTTATTTTTTTTGTGCCGGACAAATTAAACAAATAATGAATAGGTACTTAATAAATAAATTTAAAAAAAAAATATAAAAATTCCTGTTTAGGTGCAGTTGTAATTTGGTGATACGTGGACTATGTAGTAGTAGGGGAGACCGAGGAGGGTTGGGACAAACTTTACTTAAAAGAACATACCTATTTCAATAAACAAACATAGCACGATTATGAACTCTACCCCATAAGATAGCTCAATTCTTACTCTTTTGAAAACAATCATCAAAGTCAATGAAAGTCATATGGGGTCTGGGAAATCTACGAAAACTGAAACTACTCCCTGTGTCACAACTCTCCTAACACCGAGGTAAGTTGTGACAGGTACCAAGATAAATTGTGACAGCTACATTTTTATGTATTTTAAACAAAACACACCTTTTTACATAAAAGTACTGTAATTACCATTTATATTAAATTTTTTTGCTAATGTTAACACAACTCTTATTGTTTCTTTTGTTGTCAGCCCATAATCGGATGCTGCACATGTCAACAAATACTTAATCGCATAATATATTTTCATCCTCTTCTGTAAACACCGTTGGACTGGCGTAACCCATAGGTAGATGGAGCCACATCAGTTACATTATCCTGAAAAGCCTGTTTCTTCTTATCAAAGGGTACCTATGTAAAGACATGTAGTTGAGATTGTAAGAGGATGCGGCATTTCGAAGACTTTGACCTCTTAATGTAACTTCTTCAAAGGCCAGTTCATAAATGTCGACACTAGCGATGCCTCTATCAGTCTTTCGTGTATATATATATATATATATATATATATGTATATATTAAGCAATCTGAAACAAAAAATAGCAATTCAGCATTCAACACCAAACCACATGCCCAAATAAATAAGTTCACAAAAATGACATTTTTAAGATACTTACTTTTTATGTCAAAGTTAGGTAGTAAGAGTTGACTAAAACAAACAAACATACATTAAACAGAGGGAAAACATTGCAAAAAGCATGTACAATAAGGCAACCAGAAAATAAACTCAAACAGGAGAGTTGTGACAGCGTGTCACAACTCTCCTAGGTGGCAAAAACCACGACCTGGTCAAAATAATAATTCGTAATTTCAAAACAACATGCAAACACAGTAAGACAATGCCACGTTTTTAAATTCCAAAAGCCACACAATATAAGAAAAAATAGCATAACCACGTTAACGTAATATGTCACGATATAAATACAATCAAAATTTTTATAAAAAGCTTACTTTGTGGTTTTTTTTCACGCAGGCGTCGTACTCACGTAACCGCTTGCCATACGCTTTTGGCGCGTACTGCGTGCGTCAAGTAGCGCGTTTCTTTAGAAACAATCGTGTGTTGTTGCCAGCTCGCTAACGGTCATAGGTTTCGAGAAATCGTCTTTGTCACAACTCTCCTCGGTCTCCCCTAGACTGCTTCAGCGGTCCTCATTGCCTAGTTTCTGTCTAACCCTTTATGGATAATTGTCGTAAACCTATCTATATGTATGTAATTATTGCCAAATACGTAATGTCCAGGTAACAGCATACGCTGCGGAGTTGGAAGACTTGGAGCTGGACAAGCGGCGGCTGGTGAGCCTCTGGAACTCTGTGCTCGTCAACATACAGCAGCGGGACAAGGTCTACGACTCCGTGCGGGACGATTACAGGTCTACTATGCTTTACGCTTTGTAAGGATGTAAGGAAAGTAAGCTGTATTGGGCCAGTGTGGTGGGTTATGGACTGGCCCAATCTCACATTGTTGTCTATTGGGAAGGCCCTGTGCTCAGGTAGTGGGACGTTTATGGGCTGATTATGTAAGTAGATTAAGAACAACCTTAAGAAACATGAAAGGTTCGTCTAGCAAAACAACATAAATTTATGAAACAAGCAGCCCTGGCCAAAAATATGTAACTGATTTGAATGGAACAGTTGGTATCTAGCTACCCGAATTTTATAGGTCCTAACTTAAAACTGTATAAGACATTATTGCAGACACATTGCAGACATGTCCAGCTTGCATAAGCTACCTCATTATATCCTATAGAGTTTGGCCAACGAAAGCTGAACCTCGTAGTTATTTGATTGGCAACACTTTGTCTCTATGTGTGTCTATCTGAGGTGTCATGTCGTATGTCAAAATGATTTTTTTTCTGAGGAAATTGCAGCTGTGTGAGTGACCCTAAGTTACCCTGTCATGTTTTTTTGAAATTGCCGCGTTTTTCTTGGTTTAGCTTTCGTTGGACAGAATCTAATAACAAACCTTTTAATACACGAGTGTCAAATAATATTCTGAAATAATCATGTATGCTCCATATCAGCTCGATACCCGGGGTCCCGGATTCATATCCATAAAAAAATATTGCATAAAAAATGCCGGAAATGGCTACTTTATAAGCAATCCCTGGCATCGAGTGTAACCTACCTCAATGCCTACATATAAGAAAATATAGGCGTTTCTACTTTGTTATATACATGCGCGTGTTTTTGTTTATTTTGATTATACAGCTACCTACTTAGTTACTACTTTATACAAATTAAATTATTAAATTTGTGTTCGCGTGTTTCACAAATGAGTACCTACAAAATATGTAATCAATTTGGTGTGGGTCATGGCAGAATAGCAGAGGCTGCGGGTTTCGTGCAGTCACTGAGTCATAGACCTTTTTGTTTCACTGAGATCATTATTGGTTAATAATAATTAAGTATTTTTTCTTGTTTGTTTTGGGACAAATAAACGAACTTTTATTAATTTATTTTATTTATATAGCCCGAATTTATGATCACCAATCCGCATTTGGCAGGCGTGGTGCTTAAGATAATACCCGTCAATAGTAGCGATGACTTGATTTCAATGGAGGCTTTTGCCCTGCAGTCTTGATCCTAGCAGAATTAAAAATCGAACAGAGATTATCGTCGACTGTGCAAACACGAATCCTCCAGTATTTCGGACACGTTGTTGGAAACAAACACTCCATGGAACGACTCGTTGTCCAGCGACGGGTGGAGGGCAAGCGGTCACGCGATCGATCACCTACGCGTTGGACAGACGCCATCAAAGCAACGACACAAACCTCTATAGTTCAGAGTTCACGAGACGCTGAAGACCGCAACAAGTAGAGGCGCATCGCGAGGGCTGTTTTAGCCAATGAAAATGCAACGTCATCAATCACGACCACTCTGTCAAGAGCGAACGACTAAGGAGGAGAGGGAGAGTATACCTACAGGCGGTATTATACATTCCTTTACTTTTACTTACATATAGAAATCTGCAAGAGAACTACCACACGCTGCTGAACAACTTGGAGATCACGAAGAAGGTGCTGATGGAGGAAATGAACCGCAGCAAGGAGCTGGCTATGAACCGTGACAAACTCACCTACGACGTCGAGCATTCCACCAAGATGTGTAAGGCATTCATGAGTTGACTAGATATCTAATATAATAACAATGGCTAGTGGCAAATACTATAGTAGACAATATAAGGTGACTGCTAGAAACCGTAAGAAACTTCAAGGGCTGGTCAGGTCAAATGTTTTATACATGACAAAAATGACAAGAAAGGAATTCGTGTTTTTTTCATTTTTAATAAAATAATTCATTTTGTGAATTTTAATTGGATAGTCTTTGAGTATCTAATTTATTTTAAAGCATATGGCCGTCTGTTGACCCGTCCACGTCAGCTGGGCTATAAGTACCTACGTTGACGGGTCAACAGACGGCCGGCCGGCCGGCCGTTTTGCTCCCGTCAGCTGGGCGATAAGTACCTACGAAAAAACACGAATTCATTTTTTGTAATTTGTGTCATGTATAAAACACGTCTTGACATGGCCAGCCCTTGAAGTTTCTTGCGGTTTCTAGCAGTCATCTTATATATAGGTTATAGTAACTATCCCAGACATACAGTCGACGAAGTTCCCGGTCGACCACATAAGGTCGATTCACACATACCATCAGTGAAGTCACAGTTCCGACACAGTACCGGCACAGTGCGAAATATACATGGGAGCACTGTGTGAGATGACTCAGTGTCAGTGCCTCCACCGGCAATCACGGACGTATTCGTTGACAACGATATTTTTTGCCGGATCACGGACGCCGCGGCATCAAAAACAATGGAGGACGAGCGATTGTTAGAATTGGTTCGTGAAAAAAGGGTTTTGTTTAGTTTGTCTCATGCAAAGTACGGTTGGGGTCACCGTCGCTTTACCACTTTACAGCGATTTCGTATGAAGCGCACTGACCATCCGGTTGCGTGCGCGTACCAAATAGACGACGCGCTGTACAAGGGATTTTGACCCTTAGACTGGTAAAGCGACGAAGTCCGCCATTGTACATAGATCCGAATAACAAACCAATTTGTGGAACAAAATAGCATGCTTCATGCACCTATTTTCTTTTTTTTTCGTTGATGCTGTGATGCTCTTCTTCTTCGTCTAAAGCAATATCTATCATTCATTGCTAGCTCCAGCTCCTTAGTATTGAACAGAGCCATATCAACAATCACGATACTTGACGACGGACACGTTTTCACTGAAGCTCCGTGAACGAATACTGACATGTGTGAATTTAATCACTGACGCAACACTGTGGCACTGATACTGAACTGAGCGAACACATTGACGAAACTGTGACTTCACTGATATGTGTGAATCGACCTTTATCGGTGACAATATGATGATAATATGATCGCTTGCGCAGTATCGGCGCGCACACTACTACTATGCGATTCTCTAAGCGACACAGACACTGCGCGCATGGCTGTGATCTGCTGTCTCTTTTCAATTCTATGAATATGAAAACGGAGTCAATTCTCAGCCCTGCGGCAGCCGCTGCTACCAAGGCTTTAACTCACTGCTGTACACGGCGTCAGATCAACCTACCCAAAACTGTCAAATTTCTACAATCAATTTTGAACTTTATTGTTTGGTTCTAAGGATCAATATTCATTGGAGAAATTTGACAGTTTAGGGTAGGTTGATCTGACGCCGTGTGTACGTGAGCGCGGTCGGAATGGAGCGCAAGCGAATATCGCCCAAAATTGGTCTACCGTGAACTTCCTCGACTGTATATAGGTATGTACCTATGTCTAATCTATGTAGATTCACGACTATAATCCCCGAAGGGTTAGTCAGAGACCAGGCATTGAGGACCGCAAAAGCAGTCCACTGCCATAGTCCACGTTTCACCAAATGATAGCTGCAATGACACGTGGTGAGGCCATTACCGCTCTATGCTGTTGCATGTATGTGCAGTCGCCTTGTTAGTGCATTAGTCGCCTTTTACAACATCCAAGGGATGAGGGGGGTTGTTAGTATTCTTCTAGTGAGCTGATACCACACGGCACTACCACATTATGGTGATGTTAATTTTTAAAATAAATTCTAATCGTCTTCAGAGTCTGATAACCATTTTACAGTCGATGCAGAAGATGCCAAGAGATTGAATCTAGAAGCGCAGATAAGTGAACTGACAGAGTCTATTGATATGACAGAGCGGGATCAAGAATTGATCAAAATGGTATGTGAACAAAAATCTTAAAATTCTTAAAATTTAGATTAGTTTAGCAACAGATATCTAATTAAATGTAATGTTGCAGGAGAACCAAACCATGATGAACATATTGAAGAGCACGGAAAAGGAGCATGATCGTAGGATGGAGCACAAACTCAAGCTCGAGAACGAGATCCTAGCCAATCTGCAAGACCGCTTGCTCAACGACAAGGCTGTTGAGTCTATGGCTAATGGTATCAAGAAAATGCGTGAACTATCCAGAAAGCAGGTAATATCATCATCAATCTATAAAAGTCCCACTGCTACACTTGTGTGCTAGGCTTGTGCCTATCCTCATGAACAACATCGTAATGTAATGCAAAATCGAACACCTAAAAACGCAAATTCGTTCCAAAAATGTGGGTACTTAAAATTTAAGCTCTCCTGGCTTTACTGTCGTTTTATAATGTATTCGTATTTATTAGGAAATATCACTGACGGGAATGGAGAATCAGCACGCCAAGGTCATGTTAGACATCGAGGTGTTCCGCAGCCGTCAAGCGAGAAACAACAAGATCTTGGAGGAGAATCTGGCGAAGGTCCGCGGTCGGGAGAAGGAGATCGACCTCCTGCAGGAAAAGTACGACCGCAAGGCGCTCCTGGCCACCAGGAAGCAAAGGGAACTCGACATTATTATAAAGAAGTTCAACGCGTTAAAGGAAATTTTTGACGTGAGTATAAACTTTTTTACTTAAAATTACTACTTTACTTTTTTTTTTAATGTCGGGCAACTTAACAGTTCTATCTTCATGTGTTCTTTTTACTGCGTCTATCAGATAACAACATTTAGCGTTATTCTTTATTGTATATACATACTTAAAATCTTTCCAAAATATGATATTTGCAATGTTTAATTTTGACGACCTCCGTGGTCGAGTGGTTAGCGCGCCGGGTCTGGTGTCGCGCCATCTCTCCGAGGTCCCGGGTTCAATTCGCGGTCGGGTCAATTTAGAGAAAACTCTTTTTCTGAATTGATTTCGGGTCTGGGTGTTTTTATATGTTGATGTATATTTATCCGATAACTAGTTTAACCATATTAACGAGTTTAATAGAAGCTTATCTTGGGCTAGATAATTGGAAGCAAACTGTCAAATTTCTATAATCAATTTTGAACTTTACGGTTTGGTTTTAAGGATCAATATTCATTCGAGAAATTTGACAGTTTAGGGTAGGTTGATCTAACGCCGTGTGACTGACCTACCTACATGTATGGATTCTGTTGAATTTCTGTGTAGATGCGTTCTCCCCAAGAGCGTCGCATCGAGGAGCTGGAGCAGCAGATCAAGGGGCTGCGCGAGCGCACCGAGGGCATGCAGCACGAGTGGCTGCGGCTGCAGGGGCACGTGGTCAAGCTCACTGCGCAGCACCACAAGATCGTCGCCGACATCAACCTCATCAGCAAGCGTGACTATCCTATATATTGTTCTTTTAAGGGTTTTGTGAGCTCTAGAGTTTCGCCGAAGAGAAAAAGCTGTTGTCATTTTGAAGATCACGGGGTGTGATTTAAGATGTGCATTGCGTCGGTTACCAGTTAACAGCTGATTTATTTAACGATAATCTGAGAAACTTAGAGGGCGATGATGGAGACTCGCTTGTAAAATGCCGTCCTCCGTTGAAGATCGGTCGCAACGGCGCATGAGCAATCTTTAGTTTTTCATTATCACCACATCAACACATACCACAAACAGCATTAGGGAGATTGGGCCATAACACCGCCACATAATGCGGGTTGGTAGGTTATTCAGTACAGAATACAATTTCTTACCGCCTAAAAAAGTCGCAGACAGGTAATAGCAATCTCTCTCAAAAAAAAAAACTTTCTTACTTTTCGGCCAGGTATTTACAATACTCAAAAAAAAATCTCGATAGAAGAATGCACGGGATGTAACGCACAAAAGTGTATAAAAGATGAGGTAGGAAAGGTTTTGGTGGACGATGAAGAAATAAAAGAGCGTTGGAAAACATATTTTGAAAACTAATGAATGAAGAGAATGAATGGGATAGGTGCTAGATAACTCGCAGGTGAATGTAGGCCTAGTTCGACCTGTGGGTATGGAAGAGGTAAAAGAGGCTATGCAAAGTATGAAGAATGGGAAAGTAGGGCCTGATTGTATACCAGTGGAAATGTGGAGGTTGTTGAGAGTGGATGGATAGAAGTGGCTGAGTTTGTTCTTTAATAAGTTGTTGCAGGAAGAGACCATCCCGGACGAATGGTGTAGCAGTTCGCTGGTGCCCATCTACAAAAATAAAGGTGATGTGCAGGACTGCGGTAACTATAGAGGAATTAAACTCATGTCACATTGTATGAAAGTTTGGAAGAGAGAAGACTAGCAAAGTATGTGGAGTCGATTCGGGCTATTAATGCTAGATCTCATACATGTGTCCGGTCGTTTGCTGGCACCACCGATAAGTTCAGAGTTGCGGTCGGTTTGCATCAGGAGTCCGCTTTAAGTCCTTATCTGTTCCTCCTGATAATGGACGCCTTAACAAGCGATATCCAAGAGGAGGCCCCCTGGTGCATGTTGTTTGCTGACGACATTGTGCTTATCGGTGAAGATGGACTTGGGGTTCAGAGTAAACTGAAAATATGGCACCATAAGCTGGAGAATTTTGGCTTGAAAATCAGCAGATCAAAAACCGAACAATTATTCTGCGATTTCGGCGATCTCTCCGGTTTTGAGCCAATGGCTATGGATGGTATAGCTCTGATAGTCTGCTCCGACTTTTAAGTACCTCGGTTCACTCTTGCAGTACGATAGCGATATCGATCCGGATGTAAAGCATAGAATCAACTCGGGATGGATGAATTGCCGACAGGTCACGGGAACTACTTTGTGACCCCCGAATGCACCTAAACTTAAGGGGAAAATATACAAGACCATCATAAAGGCCTGTCGTCTTGTATGAATCGGAATGTTGGACTGTGAATGAGACGGATGTAAGACGTTTGCATGCTGCTGAGATGCGAATGCTGAAATGGATGTGTGGGGTTACAAGAATGGACAAAATAAGAAATGAGTATATCAGAGAGAGCATGAAAGTAGCACCAGTGACAGAGAATTTAAGAGGAAAGAGACTGTCTTGGTATGGACATGTAATGAGGAGGGATGAATGCCATCTGACGAAGCGAGTGTTAAGCATAACTGTGGATGGATACAAGGGGATACTGATAGGGACGAATAGAAGAAGAAGACATACTGCGCCGACCCCAATTAGGGATAAGAACAAGGAAATGATGATTTACAATACTCAAAAAAAAACACAAAACTAATTACTAACTAATTGGTCGGCAGAGATCCAAATCTGCGAGCAGAAGACGATGCGCATCCAGGCGGAGTGCGAGAACGTGTTGCTAGAGCGTGGACGCGTGGACCGCTCGCTGCGCTCGCTTCGCGGCCGGCTTGAAGTGCTGGAGCGCGCGCGCAAGGACGCCGCCGAGCGGAACGTGAACGCGCAGCGCGGCAGCCAGGCGGTCACGCACGAATACGTGGCCAACCTCAAGGTATACGCTTTGCTTGGTGGCACCACCACACTATAATATATTCTTAATTCTGGCTATAACATGACTGGATGACTCGAAAACCTCATCTGTTCGGCTACCGCCCGCAACCGTTCTCTGTGCTTCTCCGTGTAGGCCACACTGATGGATGCGAGCGCTCTCGAGCCTCGATAAATGGTACACGATGGATTTTCATTAAAAAACCCTTTGTGTGTTTTGGACGGTAATAGAACCAGTGAAAATTTGTTTTTTAGTATTTTGGAACAAATGCATTTTACACACCCTAAATACCAAAGGGAGAAGAGAAGGAGAAAGGGTTAGGTTTGACTCCTCCTCTTCTTCTTTAGGTAAATGCCCTGCCTAATAGATCAAACTGCCACATGGTTGCTGTGCCCTCGGGCGTCACTTGTACCCTACTGAATTCTTTGATATCTATTTATTAAACCTGTGACTTGCAATAAACTGAAACTGATAGAATTTAAAAAAATATTTCGCTTTACAGGATGCAGAAACTCGCATAATTCAACTGGAAGAAGAAATCGAAGCGATGGATAAGGATAAAAGTAATCTCACGCAAGAATTAGATCAAGTCCAGAGGGAAGCGCTGATATGGCAGAGAAAGGTTATTTTTTACATTACATTACACTGTACAGCACAGCACGTTTAACATTAGGTAACAATATGACACTGTATTATGCACATAATTCTAATTATAGGGCATTTTGGCGGTTGAGCTGAAGAAAAATATTCAAAATGCTAAATCTGCGGCTGGTGAAATCGGCCAGATGAGGAATGAAATTCACAGGATGGAGGTTTGTTGAAAAACTTTTTTAGTCCGTGACACTTATTTGTGCGTCTGTCTATTAACAAGATTGTCACGGAAAAAGCAAAACATAAGGGTGAATAATATTTTTTTTGCAAGTATTACAATGCCACTGAAACGTAACCAAATTAAAAATACCTATGTTAAGACGCAGGTCCCAGTTGTTGTCGTAAGATGATGTCATTAATCCACACCAATAAGCATGGTGAGTTATGGCCCGGTCTCCTTACATTCGTTCCTATGATAATTAATTAAATTTTGACCTTAGAAGTAGCGTGTTTAAGAGCAGATGAGAATATACCAGGTTCGTCGCGAGCAACTCCGAAGGACGAGCGAGAAACTGGCGGAAGACCTCGCCTTGTACGTGACGCGACGGGACACTGCCATGGAGAAGACCCGCGCCGCCGCCGCCGTGGAGAAAGCCCACGCCTCCTCGGGGCAGACCTCGCAGTCCACCTACCACCACAAGCTGCGGCTCGCAAGGGCTGACGTGGCCAGGGTCACCAAGGTATATACTGTTTCTTGATGAGATTTCTGGAGGTTTCCTAAGTGATTGTGAAATTAGTGTTTTCCAATCAAAAAGCACATTGTAAGTAGGGATATATCTTACTGAATTGCTAGTTAACGGAGATAGACGTCGTCACCATTTGTTGGTCAATCGGAATGTTAGTTTAACAAATTCGTCATGTAGAAAGCATGTTAGAAAAAAAGGCAAACTATAAATTTTGTGTGAACGACACAAATCTCAAACCTTTCTAATATGTGTGAACTGGGCTCCAATTTCATCTTAATTTTATTTATGTAAGATCAGTGCTTTTGTTGGGATACGTAGTAGTTATCCAAAAGTATGCTCCACAGATTTAAAAGTAAGCAAAACATTTTAAGTACCTACCTACAACGCTAAAGTGCCCATGCTTTTCGGCCTCTCTTGCTACCCAACTGTTTTCGACACGACGCGTAATATTTTGTTCCTTGTTTATTTCTATTACCTCTTTAAACGAGCAATGGACCAGAAAGCCACAGACGCTTGTGGCCGAGAGCCTTACGCCAAAGGCTCAACTCAACGCCGTCCCATTGGCGCCCAATGGGTGGTAGCCCACTGCTTAAGAGGGTTTACGCAATTCGGTTTCCTATACAAACTTTAAAGTCGAAATTTTTAAAAACCAATAAGCCAATTTTAATAAAACTTTGCATGCTAAAGTAAAATATAATGATCTAAATAGTTTGTTGAAAACATTTCTAAAAAAACGTTTATTTAGCTGAGTTATTGCAATTTAAAGTCCACTATAGAAAGTATAAAATCGCAATAACTCAGTTAAATAAACGTTTTTTAAAAATGTTTTAACAAACTATTTAGATCCTTATATTTTACTTTAGTATGCAAAGTTTCATTAAAATTAGCTTATTGGTTTTTAAAAAATCCGACTTGGAAATTTGTATGGGAAACCGAAATGCGTAAACCCTCTCAAGTCTTAAATACATTCTCAGGACTTGGCAGAAGCCAGGGCGCACTTAAACGAGCTGATCCACGAGCAGGCGCGCCTGGAGCGCGACATGGCCGAGGCGGCGCAGCACAACGCGCGCCTCGAGGAGGAGATCGCCGCGCTGCTGGCAGAGTGCCGCCGCGCCGAGCGGGACAAGCAGTGGGTGAGTGCTTGTAAGGATTAGGAAACATTCTTGTCCGTGTGCAGACGAGAGACAGTCCTATTAGGCGTACTTTTGTCTGTCACACTTGGCTATTTGACAGTTATAACAATAAAATATGAAATATGTCGGAAACACTAGTTTATGATTTAGCGATAATAATTATCCAATAAGTAGTTTTTTTTATTAAGATATTTTGTAAATATTTTATTTTTACAAAATAAATTTGCGATTTTTTTATCTGTGGATTACTTACAAAACCCGAAACACGGGCGGCAAGGGGCGGCCATGATTGAGCTTCATGTGACGTCACATTTCACAAAATTATCAAAAACTATCTGTCAAGTTTCAAGATATTATGTTTCTTTAGTAATTGAAATGTGACGTCACAGAGCAAAATGTCACGTGACCAACCGTTTTCGCACGTAATTTTAAATCAATAAAGAAAAATGTATGTTTTTTACTGTTAAATAAAGGTTTTTTTTTCAGGAAATAAAATATTGTACGGGGTATAAAAGCGTTTGTAACTTTTAAATACTTTTTCTAAAACTGTCAAGTAGCCAATTAGAGCCACCGCACACATGCTACTTTTAGCATCGGCAATCGGCGATTTTGCGACTGTATCGATGCTGCATCACGTTTTGGCGACTCTCTGCGTTCGATCGCAGTATCGGAATCGCGTGTTTTAGCGACTGCTCCGATGCTGGATCGGCAATCTAGCGCAGCACTGACTGCCAAATCGATGCGACCGGGCAGCCGAATGTGTGCGGAATGTAGTGTAGCGTTCAGACGCTGTGTCGAGCTTCCGAAAAGCGGCTCAATCGCCGCGTTTGGCGTTTCTAAGTGTGCGGTGTGGAATGTGTGGTCGCTGCATTCAGCTTCTAAAAAGCGGCTAAATCTCCAATCGCCGATGCTAAAAGTAGCATGTCTGATCTGGCCCTTAGATCTTTTAAAATACCTAAGACGCGGACGGATCAATTATCATCATCCAACTGATCTATTGGAACAGTCACGTACGTACGTACTGTCTCGTCTGCGCAGGCCTGAATCCTACAAGGATTAACCACTGAGAACAGTTTCTCAGAGGCATGTTATAACCTGCTTTGTGTTCAATTATTAACAATGTTGTTATGTTATTTAGATAAGATAGCGGTGGCTAGGTAGACTTACCAACCAAACCATGTAGGTACGACGTGTACCCCTTCGCTGGGAAACCGGGCCCTCTGTGTCCGAGATCACAGAAGGCGGATTTAGAAAAATAATAAGTACTTACTCCTTACCTAATTTTTCCTATTATTTTAGCTGCTGGAGCGCGTGGTACGCAGCCAGCGTTTGGGCAACGAGCTGACGACTGCTGTGAAACGCCAGTCCGTCCGCGTGAGGAAACCCAAGTCCTCAGTGCTAGCGGAGTACAACCAGGCGCGATCCCTCAACGAGCGACTGCGCTTCATTGTGGAATCTCTGGCTAAGGAATACCCCTACATGAGCGATAAACTCGAAACCACCATGAATACCCTCAACATCCACTCTCCAGGTGGCACGCCAAGGCTTACTGATGAGGCTGGCAGCTGCTCTCAGACGGAACTCACGGAAATACAGGAGGAGCAGTCTGCAGACGATGTCGCCGAAAAACCTTTGTGTCCTGATTAGGGCGTTAATAGATTAAGAGCTGTTCTGAAAATGACATGACAAAGACGTTGCACATTTGGCGAATGGCAAAGCTTACGTTAATTAATACTTATTACGCAGCAGGATATTGCTGGACATAAAGGCTCTTATAGCTTCGTGTTTTAATGAAAAGACCAGCGCTCTTCACTTTTTGATCTTAAAATATGTCGTGCCTTTATTTATTGGTTTGCTTTTTACAACGACTCCCATATTAACTGAATGATGACATCTTTAAAATGTTCGACTGCGACTGCGATGCTGAGAATGAGAGTTTTTTTTACTAATACTTAACTGCGGTTGCGTGGTAGTAATTTTTTGTACAATAACCTTCAGTATAGGGCGAAATATACATATTATTACTGTCGCGGAGATGCGCGATCTTTGCGTGCGACCAATAAAGTATAGATGGGTTAAGTTCACACTCCAGCTCAGAACAACCTATCCAACATTTACAAATTTCCCTAATCGATCTTGATCCGTATACCCAAACTTCGATTAACAAAGATAACGCGTCACGTACAAAATCAAAGCTAAATTCTGTCCACGTGAATAAATACTTTTTCAAAGCAATAAATTACTCCCGTCACTTAAAAATCAAAAAACGTCAATAACATTTAGTGGTGAAATCAACCTTATGGGGCAACAAATAAAGTACTTTTTCCTGTTATGCCTTGCGAAAAAATAAGAGCTCACTTCTCAAGTGAGCTCTTATTTACCGAGACACATTTTTAGCGCCGACCTGACATCTAGTTGTATTGTTGAGCGATGTACCCAAACCATAAAGTTCATAATTTATTGACGAAATTTAACATTTTGTAGTAGGTTGACCTGCAGTCGACTGTACAGTCATGAGTACTAACATGGTAAACACTTTGACTCTTATTCCATTGTATTAAGATTTACAATTGTTTACATATTTTTGCTCCCGACTGTACAAAAATCTCAGTTATTATATGACGTAGATTGATATGTCAGCGAATAAGCATTATACGTGTTGTGTAGTTTGATGTTTTGAGTAATTTAATAAAATAAAACATTTTAAAACAACCATATTATTTATTTAAAAATAACTTTTTATAATTAAAACTTAATATTTAATGTATGCTATTCTTGACTGTTTCTTCTTCACGGGTAACAAAGCAATTAACAATAATAAATTATACTATACGAACCGGAGATGTGTAGTTCGCGAACGAGAGATAAGAATGAACTAGTTCATTACAACATTATCAGTGCATCTTTCGTTCAGTACCGTTCTGACTGTATCTGTAGTTCAATTTAGTTCGCCGTTCAGTGCCCAGTTCTTTCGTTCGAAGCGAAGTAAATTTCCTCACGCTCGCCTCAGTTCGGCGCGTATCAGCTTCTTACGGTCGGAGGCGAGTGTCGATTGTCGGCTGTATCGTTTTTTCTTCGTATTAAAAAGTGAAACAGATACTTTGTTTGTTTACATTTCGCTCGAGCGAGAATTTGAAAATAGGTAGTTAGTTGTATTTTGTCATCTCATTTGTGTGACCGAATACGTAGTGGGAAATTGAGAAAGTTTTTTGGTAATAATTACGTGACCTCTATGTAATATTCTTAAAAAAACCAGTTGAGGAAATTTGTTTCTTTAGGTTGATAAGATGTAGTTGACTATACATAAACAACCCGAAACAAATTATTAAAATTATATTTTATTTATTTATTATGTATGACTAAAGGTTGACAGTCCTAAGCCTGTCAAGTATGAAGGAAACCAATTATGCTTTATTTATTAATGTAAAGATAACTAAGTGCGGTATTGTGCTAAAAAAAATTCAGAGATAATCTCATAGAAAGAATGATCAATAAAGTCGATTAGTTCGTGTATGGGGGAGCTGATTGAAACGGCGAACTAAATGAACTAGTGAACTAAATGAAAGATGTAGTTCGTCGTATCGTAACGAACTGTATCTCTCTTTTCACCTCAGTGAACTACAATGCGCATGTCACGAACCTTCCACACAACAAAATATCTACACAAAACACAAGAGAAAAACGACAGAGTGGTTGTGGCTGTGTAATTCGTACCACCGCATAAAATCCATGATTGTAAGTTTCTTTCCATTAATTTCAGTATCCTATACTGGTTTATGGAACATTAGCCTTTTTCCTTATATTTGCGATAGTTGCCAAATATCACGCGGCAGCACACATATGAGCTTAAGGTTTACTTTCAAATGGACTAAAGAATCTCTCAATATAAATTCGTTGAAGTTTAGGAGCTAATAATTTCGGTATTGATGCCGTTACGATGATCAAAGAGCTGTCAAACTTTCGTTTACACAACTAGTTCACTTAATACTCTCCTCCATTCTTGGCAGGGTGCATTATCAAGTAGCACTGCTGAGCTACAGTCTTTGTGATGATCTAAGAAGAGTCTAACTTCATGTTTACACATTCAGTTCGTTTAACAATCGTCTCTATTCCTAGCACCGTAAAGTGCATTTTCAAAGCACCCATGCTTAGCTCCATGCAGCCAAGTAATCGTGTGTACTGATGCTGGTACGATGCTGAAAGAGCGCAACGCGGTTAAACTACATGTCGCAATTTACACAATTAACATTATCCTCTGTTCCTTGCTGCGTACGATACATTTTTAAACAGCGTTGTTGAGCGAGGTATTAAAGAGAGATCAAATTTCATGTCGCAGTTTCAACAACAACAACAGTTCGTTTAAAACTCGCCCCCTATTCCTTTTAGCGTAAGGTGCATTTTTTAGTAGGAACCATTCGAGTAATGATGGTTAAAGTAGTCAAACTGCAAGTTGCAGTTTACATAACCGGTTCGCTTAACACTCGCCTCTATTTCTTGTCACGTTAGGTGCATTTTCAAGTAGCGTTGTTGAGTAGGTACCTTTCGTGTACCGATAGTCAAAGTAGTCAAACTTCATGTGGCAGTTTACACGACCTGTTCGTTTAAAACTCGCCTCTATTCCTTGTGGCGTAGGGTGCATTTTCAAGCAGCGTTGTCGAGTAAGGTACCGACTAGTGGTACCGATTAGTGTACTGATGGTTAAAGTAGTCAAACTTCCATGTTCCAGTTAACACAACCTGTTTGTTTAAAAATCGCCCTTATTCCTTGTATCGTAAATTGCCTTTTCAAACAGCCATGTTGCGTGTACTGATGGTTAAAGTAGTCAAACGTCATGTCGCAGTTTACACAACCGGTTCGTTTAACACTCGCCTCAATTCCCTGTGTCGTAAGGTGCATTTTCACGCAGCATTGTTGAGCAGGTGCCTCTCGTGCGCCGTGTACTCATGCCGCTTGCGATGGTCGGAGCGGCCGAACTTCACGCCGCAGTACTTGCAGGGGTGACGCTTGTCCTTTGTGTGACTTATCATGTGCGCTGTTAGGTACCTGCACAAACATTAGGAGTTGAACATTCTAAGGACATCGTCAACCTATAAACGTTTTAAGTCCTATTACATCTCGACTGTGATATTTTGCGTAAAATGCCCATTTTCGCATTTTGTAGTAATTTTCCAGTTGTAGTTATCGTTTTTATCGAAATAAGATAATAAATTCATGCTTAATATTACAAATCTCCACTCTGCGAGTATAAGCTGAGTTCGGACGGCCGGCGCAACGCATTTTGTTATAATATTGCAGTTGTATTTATCATTTTTATCGAAATAGGATAATAAATTCATTATAAAATCTTTATTGACGACCTCCTTGGTCGAGTGGTTTGTACACCGGTTTTCATGGTGTCGCCATCTCTGAGGTCCCGGGTTCGATCCCCGGTCGGGTCAATTTAGAAATTATTGTTTTTCTAAATTGTCTCGGGTCTGGGTGTTTTCTATGTATAATAAAGTATTTTAAGTATGTTTATCCGTTGTCTAGTAACCATTTAACGAGTTTCTTCGAAGCTTCTCTTGGGCTAGATAATTGGTGTGATTGTAGGAAAGATTATTTATTTATATTTATTTATTATATTTCTCATGAAGTAACAATTATTCTAGTATAAATTTTGCTCAATAATATTATCATAGATAGGAGAAATTCACAGTTAACTTAAAGCGATTTTCGAAGTTTTTTAGTTTAGATTTTTTCTTTATAAAATCAATGATATCTAAAAATTCCGAGGCCGCTACGAAGTATACGACTATATAATTATAAGAAATAACATTCTAATTTTTTTATTTGTTTAGTACCGTAGTTCAATCTAGGAGCTCAAAAAAGTGCCTTCGCGCATTTTATGAAAAACATTCTCTGTAATTTTGGGTTTAATTAAAAAGTTAAAGATAAGTTAAGGACAAAAAGCGAGGCCACTACGAACTATGCCAATAGCTATTCTACACTATTCAATAAGTCAAAATTGTTAGTGTAGTTTTGTTTCTGAGATCAAGAACGCCAAAATTGTTTTTTTTAAATATAATAGAAGGACGCAAACGAGCAGGCGGGGGGTCACCTGATGGAGAGTAATCACCGCCGCCCATGGACACCCGCAACACCAGAGGAATCGCATGCGTTGCCGGCCTTTAAGGAAGGAATAGGAATTGTGAGAGGGGGGTGGGGGGAAGGGCCTCCGGAACCCTCACTGGCCGGACGAAAATTGCCGAAATTTGGCCGGCTGAAAATTGGTCATTTTACGCAAAAATCACAGTCGAGATGTAATAGGGCTCTTAACTACAAGCACAAGCTTTCCTACATGGACAACATGGGGCGATAGGGCCATACGCTGGCCCAATGAATGCGGGTGTTCTTCAAAGTTGATATATTTTAGTAGCGAGTGATTTGTAGTAATGGGACTGGGCAAAGATAAAATTGTAATCAAAATATACTCTATAATATCTATAGCTAAAGTTGCTATGGCAATGTGGGGAGGCTGAGCCCAGCAGAGAGACATTTATAGACTGATGGTGTTCATTGTTGTTGTTGACGACCTTGGTCGAGTGGTTTGTACACCGGTTTTTATGGTGTCGCCATCTCTGAGGTCCCGGGTTCGATCCCCGGTCGGGTCAATTTAGAAATATTGTTTTCATAAATTGTCTCGGGTCTGGGTGTTTTCTGTGTATAATAAGTATGTATTTAAGTATGTTTATCCGTTGTCTAGTAACCATTTAACGAGTTTCATAACGACGCTTCTCTTGGGCTAGATAATTGGTGTGAGTAAAGGAAAATTTATTATTTTATTATTATTATTGACAATAATATCCATTCAAATATATGCATAAATAGTAAGTATCACGACTAAAACTTTATTAACAGTATTACAATAAGGCAGATTGGCTCACCCGGTCCTAGCGAAGGTCATGTCGCAGAATTGGCAGTTATAACTCTTCTCCCCCTTGTGGAGCACCCGGTGGTTGTTGAGTATGGTGCGGGACGAGAAGAACTTGCCACAGTCCGGGCACTCGTAGGGCCGCTCCTTTGTGTGGGTCCTGGAATATAACACATGTTTATTTAATACGTATACGTATTTATTTAATCCTGACATGTTGGACAGTTTTCGACCGCTGGACATTCTACGCCGTAACGCTGATGACGTTTCGAACGCTTTACAAGGGCCGTGGTCCAAAAAAACTTATAAGCTGTGCATATACTAACATTTTTTCTTCTCCACAGTCACACATAAGATTTTCTGAATAAAGAAGATATTTTTTGGAAGTTTTAAAAGTGTTGTATGTTACGACTATGGTGCAAGCTTAATTATGTAAAAGAAAATTACCTCAGATGTATTTGTAAATGACATTTCTTGAAGAAACTCTTTGAGCAATATTGGCACATGTGAAGTTTTTCCTTGTCGTGAACCTGTCGCCTGGAACAAGGACAAACACATTAATTCAAAGCCTGTGACGGCGCACGCACTACCCTCACAAAATTATAATGAACCGTGTGGTGTAGAGCGGTAAAAGAATACTACCACTCCCTCTCTTCTCTTGAGTGTCGTAAAAGGCGACTAACGGACTAAATACTGCACATACACCCAACAGCGGCGATGGGCTCACCAGCTGTCATGCTGAGCACATGTGCAGTCGCTATTTGGTGAAAAGTACAATAGCAGAGGATTGCTTTTGCTGTCCTCATTACCTAGTCTCTGACTAACCCTTCGGGGATAATAGTCGTGATTATATGCATGTACCTATGTAAGAATTCAGAAACAAATTCACAAAAATGGCTCTGTAGTGCACTAAAGAATCATCTTTAGATATTTTTTAGACTTTTTATTGTATTAAATACAGCGATATATACGTTACACTAGATAGGCCCGTCCGAACACGCACTATGTTCCACTCATCTGCGGAGTCGACTCGGCACCTTGCTTTAGTGTGGCTTTGACATTCGCGCGTGCGGAGCGGCGAAAATAATTCTTTATTTGTTTTCAAAGTGTATACCTAGACGTTTACTACAATTCAGTTGTCAAGTAAGGGAAATTAATTGTTATTCAAGTCATTATTATGTAGTTATGTCGTATTATTAGAAAAGAAAAGATATTTTTTCAATTATTGTTATTGACAATCTATTTGGGACGCCATCTTGATACACACTACGTTGTCTTTGACCGATCTGGCGCTGCGATGTCTTTCTGTTGATTAGACGACAATTAAGTTAAAGCGCTGCAACGGCTGCAGCGAACTTTAAGTCTCTCATTCCAGAATTTGAACAAATGGTTTGTATGAAGGTTCTTGTCTATACTTCTAGGTCAATGATTAAATACTTTTATTTAGATTATAAATTTTATAATCTACTAGCGGCCTTGAAGTCCGCCCCGTGAACACCCCGTACCCCTCCACAAAATTTATTTCATACAAACCTTGTCCTAACAGTTACAAACACAACAAAACCAGAATTAGCCAAATAAGTTGCTGTTCCGAAATGATGCGCGAACAAACATTCGCGCCCATCCTTCTGGGGTAACCGTAACTTCATTTCAGTGTCACTAGGCAAAAAAGAAAGGTATGAGTCATGTCCACAGAAATAGATCTAAACATAAGCCGCATGTTAGCTCAATTGCATGAAAACTAAGCGTGTCACTTTTTTTATGTCAATTTAATAACAAAACTACTTTAATTTCAATGAAAGGAAAGAAGATGTTTAATTTTTTGCCAAGACCATATACACCTACTCAAAAAATAGTATAAAATACATGTATTTAGTTGATATATAGGTAATATTCCGATATTCTTTACCATTTTTTGTAAGAATAAAAAAAAATAACTATAATTTTTAATAACATGGCAACTCGAGAGGTCTTTCTGAGATTAAAATCAAGTGTCCAAAGCTGTAAGTAACGTATATATCGCTGGTAAAGAACGTAATTAAAAGTGTAACTGTCACCATAACTATAAAATAGACCGGCTAGAATGAAAAACAAACGTTTTTCATTTCGTTTTTACGTGGATTCTGAGTCGTTATGGTTTTGTACTGTTCAGATTTGGACCGATTACCTGCTAACTGTTTACTGCCCCGTAAGTAAATAAAAGGACATTGCTCGTAAGTACTTTTGTTTTGACAGCTACTTGACATGATATGACATTGACAGAATACCGCCAGCGATCACGAAAATTGCCATATTTTGTTAGGTATTTAAAATACTTCTTACGTAAAAACTATTCATTTATTTAATAAAAATCATTTCGATTATGCTTATTCCATGCATTAGCTACATTTTGGTATTATGTACAAGGTGTTGGCATTTTCTCCATACAAAATTAAACATCTCCCTTGTAGATTATCTCGGCTAACCTTTTTTTGTACAGTTCGATGCGTCGCAAGTACCTACTCATTTTATAGAGTTCCACTTATGTATGATAGTTACGCGGACTAAATGAAACACGGTCAAAAGATGGGATCTCAACATCGTTTTGGCACTATTTTGGCAACCAAAGAACATGCGACTTCTATTTAGATCTATTTCTGTGGTCACGTCCGTAATGTAAACATAGCAATGTAGGATATTTTTTTTTTTTTTTTTTATGATAAGCCCGGCAAATGACCCCACTCCACCTGATGTTAAGTGGAAATGAAGTCCAGGCGCGAGGACAACTGGTGCAGCGTAAGAGACGTAGCATCAGTCACCCTCACTCTGCCGGCCCACAAAGTGCTTCTTCACGCCTCGTTTGAAGGACCCTATGTCATAGGTAGGAGGGAATACGTGTGCTGGTAGACTATTCCATCTTTTGGAAGTGCGACAAAGAAACGAGTCACTAAATTTCTTTGTGCGTGATGGAATGTTAGAGACTGTAAATTGGTGACTCCGGAGAGCAGCACGCGTACTCCTATGGAGGAAGGGAAAAGGAGGGATGAGGTCAAAGAGTTCTTCAGAGCACTCGCCATGGTATAAACGGTAAAAGACGCTGAGTGACGCAATATCTCTACGCAATTGCAAAGGCTCGAGAGTTTTAGTGACCTCCGCATTGCCGATAATGCGCGGAGGTTTAAACCACTTTCTCTTACATCCAACACATTTGTCACTCACTTGTGCTGCGACATGACGACTTTGGTGCGGAACGTCTTGTCGCACTGGTCGCACGCGTGCGGCCGCTCGCTGGTGTGCGTGACCGTGTGCACGTCGAGCGACGACTGCGTGATGAAGCGCCGCGCGCAGATCGGGCACGGGAAGCGCAGCGCGGACGTGTTGTGGACTAGCAGCACGTGCGAGCTGATGTTCACCACCACTGTACAGTGTAATTTAAGAGGGTTTACGCATTCATACAAACTTCCAAGTCGATATTTTTAAAAACCTTTAAGCCAATTTTGATGAAACTTTGCATGTTAAAATAAAATAAAAAAACTAAATTAAACTTTCTATAGTGGACTTTAAATCGCAATAACTCACTTAAATAAACGTTTTTTAAAAATGTTTTCAACAAACTATTTAGATACCTGTGTTTTACTTTAGCATGCAAAGTTTCATCAAAATTGGCTTAAAGGTTTTTAAAAATATCGACTTGGAAGTTTGTATGAGAAACCGAAATGCGTAAACCCTCTTTGGCATATTCAGGATTAATTTGGGACCCCCGCCAAAAGTAAATATGTGGTAAAAAAGTGATAGTAAAATGTTAACGTAAAAATAATTAATGTTTTCTTTCTTTAAATACAATTATTTGCCTGCTTTTTAAATCCTATATTTTGTAGGTGCGTGCGCTCACCCTCGCGGTCAAAGCGACGGCGCACCGTCATTGGTGCAAGGGGTGAATAATATGCTTTAGTTATTGTTCTGAGAATAATAGCAGTCACCTCACGCGCATGCGCATATCATAACGAGGCAGCCGCGCGCTAGGTGACAATAATTTTAATTTTCGTAAGGACGAGATGACATAAAAATGTATAAAAATAAGGTTTTTTTAATTTCATTAAGCCACGCTTAAGTCACTTATAACGCCTCGAATCAACTCCAGCCTTGTGCTTGAAACTACGAAAGCCTTAAACAAGCTAGGTAGGCACAACAGGGTGAGATTGATCTGGGTACCAGGCCACATGGGAATCCATGGCAATGAGATGGCCGATGCACTTGCTAGGGAGGGCTCAGAGACCCCATATATTGGCCCTGAGCCATTTGTGGCACTAGCATCGAGTACCATCAACAAAACCTTCAAGGACCATATCCAAAACAGGCATAAAACCGAATGGAAAGAGCTACCCGGCATAAGACACTCAAAATCCTTTATAGGCGAAGGCGCCCTAGGACGGAGTAAGATCATATGCGGAGGTAGCAGAAGGCAGGCCCGATTAATCACCGGTGCTCTGACTGGGCACTATGCCACTAAACAAATGCTCCACAAAATGCAACTAGCAACAGACAACCTGTGCAGGGCATGTGGAGGGGAAACGGAGTCTATGCAGCACCTACTGTGTGACTGCGACTCTTTTGCCAGGAAAAGAATGTATCTTCTGAGATCGGCCTACCCCAAACCAGAAGATTTTAGGCTCTTCGCCCTCAAGGACATTGCCAAGCTTATGGCAATTATCTTCACTGAGGAGGCAGAGTGATAGGTCAGGGTGGCACAAAAGATCCCAATGGGTCGACGTGCTACTGCGAGAGGGAGACCTCTGCAGGCCCCACTAGATAAGATGGGATAAGATAAGAATTTCATTATTTGGTTGTACTGCTCCTATTGGATCACGTGAAAAAATTTGGCGGGGGGGTCCAAAGTTAACCCTGTATATAATATTCAAAAAAATTATAAATAATAACTATCGTCAACATCATCATCATCAGCCGAAAGATGATCTAAACTAATGGCTCCTCTTCACAATCGCCGATCATAGACGATTACAGGCGAGCACAATTTTGTAGAGGGCATACTCGGCTGTATTCGCCGATCATCGTCTATGATCGCCTGCAATCGTCTGCGACCCGTGATTTGTCGGTTTTTCGGGCACGTATCAAAGGGAATCGCGCCGGGCGTTCGCGGAGGTGCCCACACAATCGCCGATCATTCATTCGCCTTTGGGCAGTGAAGCGTTGCACACGTGCGTCCGTAACTTACCTACCTATTAAAAATACGCACTAAAATGGCTAGTGGTAGTGGGTGGTCTAATGAAGAGACGTTCAAGTTCATAGAACTTTATAGTAAATATATAAATGATTGTATAAAAAATATGCTCTCTTAATAGATCAGTTTCTATTTATTAAATGGTAGCAGCAACACACTCCACGTCCATCTTGTACGCTTGCCGTTCGACGACTACTACAGACGAATGTGTAGACGCTTGCACGATGATCGTGCCGGTGATCGAGGCGATTATAGACGAACTCATCACGATCGGCGATACACGCCGACTGTGAAGTGGCGGCATAATGTTATAAAGCTGAAGAGTTTGTTCGGTTGAACGAACGCGGTAATCACAATAACTACTGGTTCGAATTAAAAAAATATTTTAGTAGTGTCTAATGTGTACCTGATGATGGATAAAACATCCATTAGACAATCACTGTACACTTTACGAAGAATAGAAAAAGTGCGTCTTTACTTAGCTCACTATCACACAGGCTCACATAATCAATTCAATGAGCTTGAAAATAAAAAGATATAATAATTGCAGCACTGCTTACAACAAATTAAACATATTGCTCAAAAACTGTACTTACGTTTACCACAAATCAGACATGTTTTTTTAATGCCCAAATGTTTTACTCTATGGTGTTTGTATCTTGAACTTGGCGATGCAAACGTTTTGTTGCACACTTTACATGGGTACCTCTTTCTTGTTTTCTGGTGACGGTTTGCATGCTCTTTCAGATTACGGACAGTTTTACCGCACTCCTCACACACTTGACTGGTGATGGCCAGTTTACTGCCCCTCTTTCTCCGACCTTTTTTATTAGCAATGGGTTCTAGAAAAATATAGCATTTTTTTATTGTCACTAACCATAAAAATAAATGAGAATAATGATAAGAAAAACATTTTTATTCAATAACACTTATTGTAACGCACTTTTGAATTGTCCAATAAATTTTTTAGCCTACCACCTATTTCATGACGTCTTTTTTAACGCGATCGTGGTGCAAGAAACTCCACTGCTTGTAATTATAAGTTAAATATTTTTGTTAGTTTTGAGTATGTATCTGACATTTTGATACTAATGGTAGTGTGAGTGGTATGTAGGAGCAGATAAAACGGTCTACCATCATCTTTTCAGTGTAATTTTATAAAAGGTACACTAAATTATTCTAGAAACTAAAAGCGCATAGACATAATACTTGTATTAGCTATGTAATAATTAGACTGGAGTCTCAGTAAAGTTCCGTTTGCAAAAATTGCGGACCTCATTCTGACTTCTGATATATATTGTATAGATCCCAGACATCCCATTAACAGATGTTGCCAACCAGTTTTGTGATATCCCCCCCCCCCCCCCCCTTACAAATATTACTATAGTCTGTGCCAGATAACGGTGTATTAAAAGTCATTGACGCCTCTCTACCAATGCACTCCATTATTACGAAACGATACGAACAAAACGTATGGATACTATCGCTAAACGGGACTAATCGAGCGTATCGTGGTACAAGGCGTCCTTGACGCACCTCTGGCTTGCTGTGACGTCACGAGTACACAACATCACAATAAATGATGTCGACAGTAACTTGTTTTCGAGTACGAAAGAGAAAATTGTTTATAACCTCTGGCTTGCTGTGACGTCACGAGTACACAACATCACAATAAATGATGTCGACAGTAACTTGTTTTCGAGTACGAAAAAGAAAATTGTTTATAACGACACCATTTAGTATAAGTTTTTACTTAAACAATTAAATCCGTTTATATAATGACCGGGTATGTTGTTTTATGGAACAATATATACAGGGTGTCCCAAAACTCGACGTCAACCCGGAGCCGGGTGAAAAGGCAAGTCAAGCTGGTTGTCAGAAAAATATAAAAAAAAATGTAAGTTGTATGATTTCAAAATTATAGGCATTTTTTTAAAAATCGCAAAATTACACACCCTGTGACAGTCTTTTTACTCCTGTTGCCACAAATCTTTACTTTTTTCAATTATTTTTTTTGCTGTGTAACCCTGAATAATGCTTCTCTAAACTGTGATCAAAATTTTGAAACCAGCTGCTCTAGCTTGCATAAAAAATAGGACTTATTTCCTAGAAAAACTTTCAAAATAAAAAAATGCCTAGTTTTAACTGACTGTATTGAAAAAAAAATGTACTACGCGAGTTTGGCAAGTTATGTCAAAAGTTGGCGCATTTAGTAAAGATTCCAAAATGGTATAATACTTGGTAAATTGTAGCTGATAACATGGATAAAAAAAATGTTTTCCTGTAAAACCCAGTTTTTAACAAATTTTTCTTACTTGGTGAAAATGGCAAAACTTATTGCTTTTTACATTGGAGCCGATTCCAATGCACACACTGATTAAATTTAACTTAATTGTACCTGTGCTTGTCTATCATAAACCGATTGAAAAAACAGATTGTCCACTAAATTTAGTTTAGTTCTCTTTGTGTGTGGTATGAAATAGGCACCATTTTTTTGTAAAAGTTTAAATTTTAATTGACACAAAATTTTTAATACTAAGGTTTATTTATTAAATTTACAATAATTTTTAAAATGTTTCATGAATGTACCAATACAACTATTTTTACTACAACAAATGTTCGAAATGTCTTCCTTCGGCGGCAATACAAGCCCGACATCTCTTTAAAAATGATCGAGCTATCTTTCGAGCGAATCGTCCATTATTTACGAATTCAGCTGCTTCTGCTATTCTTTGCCGTAGTTCAAATTCTTTTGAGTTGCCTGATGCGTTGAATGGCGAGGTCTACTTGGACTTTCTACAGAACCATCTACCAAGTTTACTAGAAGACGTGCCATTAAACATTTACAGAGAAATGTGGTTCCAGCAAGATGGGTGCCCAGCACACTATGCTCGCTCCGTTCGACAATATCTCGATGAAGAGTTTCCCGGGACCCGAGAGTTTGCTGGAACCACATTTCTCTGTAAATGTTTAATGGCACGTCTTCTAGTAAACTTGGTAGATGGTTCTGTAGAAAGTCCAAGTAGACCTCGCCATTCAACGCATCAGGCAACTCAAAAGGACCAATTATTTGACCATTTAAAATTCCGGTCCACATGTTTACTTTGAATCGGTACTGGGACCGATCCTGCCTCGTTAGATGAGGGTTTTCTACATGCCATTCATGCAAGTTATGCATGTTCATGTAGCCGTTCTTTTTGAATGTCGATTCATCAGACCATAAAATTTTCGTTAAGTAAAGCGGGTCATCCCTGTACCTCTCCAATATTGTCCGGGAAAAATTTACTCGATTTTGGTAGTCCCCGGGTAGTAACGTCTGTACTCGCTGTACGTGGTATGGGTGTAATTCATGTCTTTTTAAAATACGATGGGCTGTACTTTTGGGCACTCCGGTGGTTATTTCAATAGCCCTAACTGAAGTGCTTGGGTCTTCTTCGACAGTTTCTAGCACCTCGTCTTCCATCGGGTTGGCGGGTCTTCCTCCACCATGCTCTTGATTTGGGAGGTGGCCCTCTGAGAAGAGTAAACGATGCACATTCGTAAACACTCGGTGAATAGGGTAACGAGCAGCGTTTGGGTACCTTTCACGGTAAAGTCTGGCGGCAGCACTGGCATTACACCTGCATTCACCATAAATAAGGTGCATATTAGCGTATTCGCGAGTGGTATACGCAGACATCTTGGCACTAGTTACACGATAGTCCAGGAGAAAGCAAAGGTCGTCGTTGAGGGAAAATAAACAGTTCGGATCCAAATCACAAGCAATCACAAGTCCATAAACGAAGCCAAAAGTAGTTAGTACGAAATCAACACAAACGAATACGAAAACAAGTGCAGTAAACGAAGGAGCGCAACGTACTGATTTGTGATTGTGATGTGTGAGTACAAAAGCGAATACCGGGCGTCACTCTCTGTCTCGCTCGCACTTAGTAAGATGACTCTCTCCGTTTCAGTCACTTTAGCGTCCATACCTATCTCGCTCGCACTTGATAAGGTGACTCTTTCCGTCTTAGTCACTTAAGCGTCAATACCTATCTCGCTTATACTTCTTAGAATGCCTGATTCATCTCAAGTTAAAATTTACGACTCTTTGGAAAATCTTGCGCCCATTAGACTAATTTTTAACCAAGTAAGAAAAATTTGTTAAAAACTGGGTTTTACAGGAAAAAAATTTTTTTATCCATGTTATCAGCTACAATTTACCAAGTATTAGACCATTTTGGAATCTTTACTAAATGCGCCAACTTTTGACATAACTTGCCAAACTCGCGTAGTAATTTTTTTTTCAATACAGTCAGTTAAAACTAGGCAATTTTTTATTTTGAAAGTTTTTCTAGGAAATAAGTCCTATTTTTTATGCAAGCTAGAGCAGCTGGTTTCAAAATTTTGATTACAGTTTAGAGAAGCATTATTCAGGGTTACACAGCAAAAAAAATAATTGGAAAAAGTAAAGATTTGTGGCAACAGGAGTAAAAAGACTGTCACAATGACTGTTTAATTTTGCGATTTTTAAAAAAATGCCTATAATTTTGAAATCATACAACTTAATTTTTTTTATATTTTTCTGACAACCAGCTTGACTTGCCTTTTCACCCGGCTTCGGGTTGACGTCGAGTTTTGGGACACCCTGTATATAAAAAAAGGAAAAGTCTAAGAAAAAAAAAATATCCCTTATATATTTCAAGTACATAAACGATAACAGTATCATATTTTTTCATCTAAAGACTATTAAAAACGATTTTAGAAAATCAGTCAATATTTATGCTCGATTTAAAAAACACATAAGTTACTGTGATTTCTTTTTACTGTGGTGTCACACACGGTATTATAAAACCGGGCCGACGTCAGAATAGCGACAGTTTTGTATGAGAAGCGATCTGTATCGCGTAACATGGTGACTTTTAGGTACAAGTGGAATCATTGACCTTTAGTGCACGTTTATCTGGCACAGACTATAGTAAATTACAAGTACTTTTATGGCTGCCTATACACCGAGATTTTTCATTGGTTTTGGAGCCGAAAACGTTATAATACAAAAAAAGTGTTGTTACATAAATTATTTATGAAATAATAATTGCTTTACGAGCAAAGAAAAAAAAGTTGTTAAAGTGACTTTTTGTCGAAAACACGTAGTAACGTTCTCCTTATCAACTCGTATACCGTGACCCGGGGGCTAAGCGGAGCGTTTGAAGCGCCTCGGTCATTGACGGTACTAAGGGTTCGTACACTTTTTATTGATATTTTTTTATGATTTTTTTATGCTCAAATTTTTAGTTTTGCAAGCTAAATAGCTTCTACTGAAACATGAACACGGTTTCGGCTCCAAAACCAAGGAAAAATCTCGGTGTATGTGTCATAAATAAAATACAAGCCACCAATAGAAAACGTTTATTTTGATGAAATATTACGAAATTTACGAAAAAATTACAATATTCGTCAATAGCTGCACGCCTAATTTGATGGAAGCTCTTGTTTTGTAAAGAGGTTTGTTTGTCCAAAAAAAACAATGGTAAAAACACTCCACACTGTCACATGTGGAGTGTTCATGTTCATTAAAACCATTGTTGTCTATAGCTCCATGTAAATACAATGATGGATCACGTACAATGTTCTTAGGTACAATCACTTTTTGTTTTCATCTTCACTCAAAATAGCTCTTGTAATCTCTGTGTCAAAATCTTTTACTGCTTATTAGCTAATACAATACCCCAATTTATTTAATGTTGTAATCAAAGGTTTTGATCTGGTAAGATGATGAACAGACTCAGCCAGTGCTATGTTTAGGAGTCTTCTTTCCCGTGATACAGTATTCAATGTCACAAAATATTGACTTTGCCCTCTGAAGTGATCTTTCTCCCAATTTTTGGTCCTTCACACTGGTATTGTTTGCATGAAAATAACCCATATTGGAGGCAATTCAGTTTTATTTATTGTGTTTCCAGTAATCTCGTTACATAAATATTTGTCTGGTAAAAGTTCAGCAGGTATCGCCTCAACTCTTATTTGTTTTGCGCACATTTTTATATCTGCATCCAATTGACGGACACGTTTTACCACTTCAGTTAAGGGAATATTTGACAAAAATACCATTGACGATTTTGATCTGTCAGCAGGACAGGGTGTTTTCAGGTTTTCTCAGAGATCTGCGGACTTCAGTACTAGGTTCTTCAGTACTGCAATGAGCACTTTTTTCCTCCTTGTGTAATACTAATTCTCGACGCCGCACTTTTTCTTCACTTACGTAGCGTGCCATACAATTTCTGTGCCAGGAAAAACATTGAGCACCACTGCATACTGGATCGTATAGTTTATTGAACTTAACACTTACTCCGTCTTTACGTCTTCCTACTGCGTGAGAAATGACTCTGGCTTTGGATTAATAAATGTTCTGGCGAATCAATCATTCACAACTTTGAGTGACATTTTTTGCACAAAAACCCGTAAATTTACTCAAAAGATGATTTTAACGAGCGTAAACAATCGAAAACAACATTGATATACAATGTTTGGCCACAACTGACATGGTTTTAATGAGCTAGCGAAGCCGCAAGCGCGCGCAGCGAGTGTAGAGCAGCAGTAAAGGGGCGAAGGGGGGACTGAACAACAAAGAACCGTGAGCGCGCGCGGCAACATAGCTTTTTATAATGTCGAGGGTATCAGGTATTTTTGCAAACGAACATCTCATTAAAGCCTGCTCTAAATTGGTAAGTAATAAAATAGGAAATAATTCTAATAATTTCGAAAAAACAAAAGACTAGGCTATTAAACATATTTACCATTTTCCTTGGTCTCATCCACATATTCCTCAGTGATAAATTCATACTTAATTTTTTTAACAACACTCAGTAACTCATTGTCTGAATCACACTCGGCCACATGGTGTTCCTCTTGAGGCTCTTCCTTGACTTCAATATTAATGGTTTCTTCAGTTACTAATTTATGATTTGTTAATGCTTCTTCGTTTTTAAAACCATACAAAACAGATTTATCATTTTTACAAGATTGCAAAATAAATACTTCATTTATATCTTTGGTCTCTGTCTCTTTATTTATAAGAATAGTGTTAGCTTTTTGAGCTTGCAACTTAAATTCATAAAATAGTAGAATCCTTTTGTAGCACTTCAGACACAATTTAGTACTTATTTTACTATTTTCATCAACCTAAATCAAAAAATTATTATTATTTATATACATTTAATTTCAGCATTCATATTTTAATTTAAAACGTTGTTTATTTACCTGTATGTCTAAACAAAATGACATAATTTCCGAAGGTTTTATGTCATCTTGCTTGTACTCAAGTTCAGAAATATTCTTGTCAGCTTTTCTTGTTAAACATGTTCGACAAAAACTGATTGAAGTCATTTTTATGAATGGATAAGTTGTAGCAAGGACAATATTTGATACTTGGATAGCTACTCAAACGAGAAAATATTATAAATCAAGTGATCTTACGAGGGAAATTTGTAAAAACAATGATAATGCCAGATCAACAGGTTTTTTAGAAATAAAAATCATATTACTAATAGACGTATGAGAATATAACATTTACAAATAAATATTATATATTTATAGTTCTTTTAAGAATTATATTTTAAAGATCTTAATATTTAAGTACATATTAATAAATATATAATAAAACTGTAAACTTTTTGTCGTGCGTGGCTGAAATTGATTGATTGTTAAAATCTGGAACGTCAACATCGAACTGTCAGTGTCAGATGCAGTGTTGCCAACGGTTAAGCTTGCTATCCACCAAATTCGACTTCTGAAACCACCAGAAAATCACTAACAAGAGACGGCCCTTTACATAAACTCACAAAATTTTAAAATAAAAAATTATTGGGTATTACCATCGATCATCCTAACGGTATTACGAAAGGAAACAATGATTTTATTTTTATTTTAATTAGAGAGACCATTAATCATTTTAGTTTACATGAATTAAATCGTCTTCATTAATCGTTTTTGTCGTCACTATTATCTTTAACGTAACGTAACAATTTGATTTTACCAAAATATGACACAAAAAAAATCTACTGAGTAGTTGAGTGCTTCCGCCTACTGAAAATGAAGTTCTTCTAAATACGTTAGATAAACCACCAGCCGCTAAAAGAAATATTTCGCCACTAAAACGAGGGTCGAAACCACCAGTTTTAGTGAAAACTACACTAAGTTGGCAACACTGGTCAGAGGTCAATTGCGTGCGGCTCCCCTCGGACCAAATGGTCCGAGCGGCTCCCACTGTCATCTGTCAACTTGCGGTCCGAAACACGCACGTGTGTTAATTAATGAGCCAGGTTTAGGACTGGTTACAAAGTTGCCAAAAAAGTGATCTAGAAATATTTTTGTCAGCGGTTTTTTGTAACAAGTTGTAACAATTATTATAAAAACAAATGTTGGTTATAAGTGTAGCCAAATAGGGAGCGTACCAATTAATTCCTACACTGTCTTAGTTAAGATTAAGACCAATAATTATCTTTAATAGAACCTATTCAAACTTAAAAATAAGTAGGTAGAACAGACTCTACGTACATAGTGTACAGTCACGAGCAAAAATATGTAAACAATTGTAACTCTTAATACAATAGAATAAGAGTCAAAGTGTATACATATTGGTGCTCGTGACTAGTGATGGGTCGCGAGAAAATTCTCCAAGTGAGAATATTGCCCAATCGGTAATATTCTAGAATTTTCCTTTTAATTGAGAATATTCTCAGATCAAGGAGAATATAAGAGAATTTAAAATTGGATAAAGATTTTCTAATTTTTAGGAAAAAATATGTATTCTTTTAGACGTTTTGAACGACGATGGCAGTATTGTATAAAATAAGTAGGTGTCTCAGTTTATTTAGCTAATAATGCTAATAATTATCACAGCACCGTCGTTTTTGCCGATAACCTTGCGAGTAAAAATTGATTTTATGTTTCCACCGCAATATTTTTTATGTACTGCTTCTGCTGTCTAGTGGCTAAGCCACCGGTTTCAGGCCCAGAGGTCCCGGGTTCGATTCAGCGGGGGGTACATCTTTGTGTGCTTGGTTTGGTTGGTGGTAGGGCTGTTAAGTCCGCCTGGCTAGCTACCACCATCTTATCTAAGTCTGTCGCCATAACAACGATGTTTATAGCATTGTTGTATTCCGAAATTTCTTGTCATAATTAGTCCTTTTTATGTTGATTTTGAAGAATTTAAATTATTTAGAGTTGTTTTAAATCTTGAGATCTTTATTAAAGTTGATAGTTTGAAAATACCGATGTGTCTATTATATCGCCAAAATGATATATTAAACTTTGCAGGAAATTTAAAACGATAACTTACGAGAATTTTCTTTGAAATATTCTCGCTTAGAAGAATTTAACCTCAGAAAAGACAATTATTTAAATTTTCTGTTTGAAATATTTATAAATAAAGCAGAATACAATCGCAGTTCCATTAATTTAATCAGATTATTGAGATAGTTATCCAATTTATAAATTCTCTTAAATTCTCTTCCAAAAGAACATTTCTTCACAAAACACACACACAGAACACTTCTGAAAGAACATTCTCGGGAATTTCCCATCACTACTCCTGGGTGTTGCTAAATGTGTGACACTGTGTTACACATTACACAGACAGTGATACAATCTGTGTAGGTATCACTGTCTGAGTGGTAGAGCCACGCTGCATTGTAGCTCGAATTGGGCTGGCTCACCCGGCGTAATACTACCTTTTAATTTTTTATTCTACAACGGGTAAGCGCTTGGCCTTCATCTCATCTGATGGTAAGTGACGATAAGGCCAAAGGTGGAAGCGCGCTTCACCCGGAATCCTCAACCACTGAGGAATTGGCTATCTTATCTCAAACTGTCGAAACACAACAATATATCGTTGTTATGGCGACAGACTTAGATAAAATGGTGGTAGCTAGCAAGGCGGACATAACAGCCCTACCATCAACCAAACCGAGCACACAAAGATGTAGCTTCACCCGGAATCCTCAACCACTGAGGAACTGGCTATCTTTTCTCAAACTGTCGAAACACAACAATATATCGTTGTTATGGCGACAGACTTAGATAAAATGGTGGTGCTAGCCAGGCGAACATAACAGCCCTACCACCAACCAAGCTGAGCACACAAAGATGTATCCCCCGCTGGGAATCGAACCCGGGACCTGTGGGTCTAAAACCGGTGGCTCAGCCACTAGACGAAAGAGGCAGTTAAACTTACTAACGGAATATCGATGTGTAACAATGACATTCGTTGCTGTTCTGTTGCGTCCGGCAAGTGAAAGTAACGCAGGCCCATCTCTCCCCCCAAATCAAATTATCACCCTATAAACGTCCCACTGCTGGGCACAGGCCTTTCCACATGGGGACTTTCGGCCATAACCCCCCACGGTGGCCCAATGCGGACAACCGGGACCACAACGGCTAAGGATTCCCCCCCCCCCCTCGCAATTCCAACTCCTTCCTCAAAGATGCTACTCCTCAAGGCCGGCAACCCATCTGCGACTACCCTGATTTTGCGGGTGTCGATGTTGATGATTACTTTACATCGCATGCTAGTTTACCTTTTTTTGCATTTTTCGCTTGCTTACTTAAGAGGCCTATTACATCTAGAATGTGATTTTTGCGTAAAATGTCTATTTTCGCATTTTGTAGTAATTTTGCAGTTGTATTTATCGTTTTTATCGAAATAGGATAATAAATTTGTGCATAATATTACAAATATCCATTCTGTGAGCATAAGTTAAATTCGGACGGCCGGCGCATCGCATTTTGTAGTAATTTTGCAGTTGTATTTATCGTTTTTTTCGAAATAGGATAATAAATTCATTATAAAATCTTTATTCCTCATGAAGTAACAGTTACTCTGGTATAAATTTTGCTCAATAATATTATCGCAGATAAAAGATATTCACAGTTAATTTATAGCAATTTTCGAAGTTTTTTGGTTTAGAATAAGATTTTTTCCTATATAAAATCAATGATATCTAAAAATTCCGAGGCCGCTACGCATTATTCGACTATATAAGAGATAACATTATAATTTTTTTATTTCACTTGTTTAGAACAGTAGTTCAATCGATGAGCTCAAAAAAGTGCCTTCGCGCACTTTATGAAAATCTTTCTCTGCAATTTTGAATTTAATTAAAAAGTTAAGCAAAATTTACAAAAAGCGAGGCCGCTAAGCACTATTCCAATAGCTATTCTACACTATTCAATAAGTCATAATTGTTAATGTATTTTCGTTTCTGAGATCCATAACGCCAAAGTTGGCCATTTTACGCAAAAATCACAGTCGAGATGTAATAGGCTTCTTAAGTATGATTCCGAACTTCGCTGCACGCAGCAGTGCTGCCGCAGCACTACTGGTCCCCATATATTCTCTATTGGTAGGCTTACCATACGTCCTGGTTTCAAGCATTGGTCCCGGCGTCCCGGCCGGTTTGGTATTTTGTCCCGGTTAACCGTCGGAACGTGTATTAAGGAAAACGAACGTACTAAATGCCATCATAGAACATATTATATTTTCCATAGATAATAATGCTCAAGTAAGTGCGAGCTGGTGACACGTGTCTCCAGCTTACACACATAAAACAACTCATAGTAACGAAGTTGTGGTGGCACAAAAATTAGGACTGAAACGTTTGATTGCACATAATATGCACAAAAATATTGCATGCTTAGAATTTCTCTATATCGAATGAGGAAGCTGTAGACATGGACACCATAGAACATATTATATTTTCCATAGATAATAATGCTCAAGTAACTCAGTACCTATATAATTAATAACTAAAGCAATGTCATGTTCTGCTTCAGCGGCTTTTCGGTACTGTGGGGATCTTTCCTTTACTTTATTTACAATATCTGTTTTTTTTAATAACAAAATAAAACATTGTTTGGTAGAGCTTAGGTAACGTAAGATAAAATGTTTACTAGAAAAACAACCACTCTCAGGAAAGCTCGAACGGGATTCGTTTTTTTCTAGTAAACATTTTATCCTATATTTATATAGCATTATGAATGCAAAATTTCAATAATAAAGATACTTAAGAAATGTGTTTTTCTTCAGCGTCACTTTTTTGCCTTTCGCTCCTGTCCCGGTTTGGAGTTCCAAAATGATGGTAAGCCTATTTATAAGTTTATATGAGATTACATTCCGAGCTACGCAGCAGTGTCGCGGCAGCAATGCAATGTGGTGCCGCGGCAGCACTGCTGCGTGCAGCGGAGTTCGGAATCATACATTTAGTTCTTTCTACTTTTAATTATGCAAACTAGCAAAGCATTGTACTTCTACTTGACTAACTTGGACATGTGCAATAGTAGGCCTAGTACCTATGAAAGGTATTGCGATCACTGTTGAAGTTAGACAATTAGCTCAGTGTATATCTTTATTAATTTCTAATGTCTGAAAAACAAACAATACCTACTATTTACATTGTTTTATGGCGTCATATTTTAGATCGATGATGATAGTTAGTCAGGCGGTCTTAAAATCAAATCGCCTCGTCGTCGTTATACATTATGTACGCTTGGAATCGAACCTGAGAGCTCAGTGAGACATGTGGTTTAACCATTAAACCTTAAGAATGGTGTGGTAGAGGCCTTTACATAACACGTACGTAACATATAGCAGGTAAAATTAACTGAAATCTGTGATTATTCACATCATGTAGGTACTTCAGACAGGTTAGAGGTAATGAGACTCTGTTTCCGATTGAATTGAATGTTCAACTCATATCCTCAGGTCCGACATTGGTCATGTAGCATATCCTGAGCCTGGCAATTCTTGTTGAGAGGTCATTTAAATAATTAAAACACTAATTTCATTTAATATTATTAGCTTTTACTTTGTGTAAGATCACACAGAATGTTGGACACAAATGTAAGTTTCGTATCAAATATTTAAAAATGTCACAAGAGAAAGAGAAAATTGTACAATAGTATAAATCAAAGCTAAAGACTTCAAACGAGTACACAATCGCTTTCTACAGTATAACAATAAACGGTGACCAAATAAACTGTTTCTTAAAAGGAAATAGGCACATTTAACTTATTCTACAATAAAAATATAAAGCCTAAAACAACTTCAATCCCATCTATCACAACTTGTGATGTAGTTGTAGACACGACCACACGGGTGTTATATATTCAAAGTAGCTGCCTCGATAAAAATAAATAATTCAAAAACACCTTCTGTTTGACGGGGGCATAGGAGAGCTTGTTGGTCACAATATTTCATGCATGAAAGAAGTGGCTATGTTGCTTTGACAATTACACTTGCAGTCGGAATTTGTATTACTTGAGACCTAATTGCTCTCGCCTGCCCATGTCAGACAGTAGACATTGGATAATTAAAATGGTTGGATTTTTACATTAAAAAGCGTTTCATTCAATGTATTTGTAATATAGGCTTTAAAATAAAATTAGTCACAAACAAAAAGCTGTAGAACTAACAGTAAAATATAAAACTAAAATCTCTATTAAAAAGCTAAGAAAATATTGCATAAAACTTTCCATTCGTTCCTCATCCATCGTAATTTATTAATATTAACTGAATATACATTCAACAGAAGGAAAAAGAAGGAAGATGAACAACATTTTTCCAAACATAATTATTATTATAAAATTGGCTATTTATATGGTCATTCAACTCGCCCCATCGGCATCGGGTTCTCAATGCTATTATTATAAAATATATTCTAGTCATAACTAATTGTCAAAAATGTTCTATTCCTATTCAATTACCTAATTATACTTTTTCTCCATTATAAAAAGAAATAAATAGGCACGTGACATTCATTCTGAATGTTCGAAAGAGTTACCTAACAAGCTAAATTGGTACATTAATTTCACAGTGTTCTTAATTATAAATACTTTACTTTAAACAATACACAATTATATTGCAGCATTGTAATACAACAAAAAGTTGTTATGGCTTACTGGTTTTGTACTCAAATAAACATCAACAGATATCGATAAAAGACTTATAAAAGGTTTTTTTTGTCATTTTTAAGTACGCCCTATTACTTATGAACATATTTCCTGTATGTGAAGTCTTAATTATGCAGGCACACCACTGTACGCAAAGAAAGATACACCCAAAGAGTTGTTCGACGAAAAACATGCACACATTATTGACTGAAATATAACTTACTTTATAAAATGCAATAAATTTACTTACAAGCAAGAGCAATAATAGTATTATAGATAAAAATATACAATTACATTAACTCGTAGACATCGAACATATCCAATAGATAAAAAGAAAAACCGGGACCGGACACAATTTTTACGTAAAAAAGTAAACCACAAACGATTTTTCGCAACGAATACATTTTCGTGTTCGGCTTACATGGCAGTAAGTTTAGCTGTCAACGCGACGATACATTTAAAACACTATTAATACCTTTATAAATATCTTATACATTTAGTTCCATGCCACATTTGCAGATGCCTACTAAAACTCTGTGAACCGATTTGGATCGGTGGATTCGGCTAGTCAAAGAGTACCGTTCGGTGGGCGTAGTACGTCACATGGAACGTTCCTACAGCACTGACAGCCACTTAGAAAAATTGGAACAGTAGCGCCCTCAACTCGTTTTTCAACGTTAAACTTTCCATACAAAACGGGCGTTCGTGTACGCGTACGCATTAGTGCGAACGTGCGCTGTAACAAAGTTCGTACTGCGCCTTTTTCAACGTTAAAATTTACATGCAAATTTTCGTTTCGCGAACGCATCAGCCACTGTAACGTTCGCAGTGAAGTGTTTTATTTTGCGTTGCGGGCGTTTCGTTGCTGTGTATTAGTGCGTCTCGGTGGGCACGGGCGGCACGGGCACAGCGAGCGGCGAGCGTTGCCGGTCAAACATCTCCAGTATGAGCTTGGGGTCCGTGCCGGCTGGCACCGTCACCGTTCCCGTCTGTGTGTGGACATCGCGCCTTATGAGTACCATCTTACGTTTTTCTCTGCAACAACGAGTGGCGGCCGCTAGTGTTGTCATTTACTACCGTTAACTTACCTACCCATCGAATCTATGTTTGACAATTTTGACAGTTCTTGTGTCTTTCGTTCTTTACAAGAAGAGAGAACACAGAAACTGTCAAACGTGTACAAATATAAGACTGTCCCAGTACTAAAAAAAATTCAGCTCAGGCTATAGCCCGATATGCAACGAAGCGGAGATGGGCGGAGAAGAGAGAAAATTGTCAAGAACAACCAATAAGAATTTGTTTTTTTACCCTCCTCTTCGTTTATTGGTTGCAACCTTTTGACATCCGCCTGACATATTCTCATGCCATGCGGTAAAACGCGGTTTACCGGTGGCACATTATTCGCGGTAAACTGCGTTTTACCGCATGGCATGAGAATATGTTAGCAAGATGTCAAGAGTTTAAGACTCATCTCTTCGCCAATCTGCGCATTACAGGGCTCGATTCTGGTATTTTGAAATGCTCCCACTTGTTTCTCAGTGGCCTTGACATTTAAACTATGAGACAAATGTCAGAATCAGCTACGCGATATATGATTGTGGACGTGTCAACATAGCAGAATCGAGACCTTGGTTTACTAGCGATTTACGATACGCCACCAAATTAACATGAGCTGAAAGTTATCAATAACGGACTTAGGGTACCATTAAACTATTATGATGATATCTACTCTAAAATGGCCGTATGATGGATGATTCATCGGACAACGTTTACTGACACGAGCGGACGCCACAACATTGGGCAGATGGTTTTTTTTTCAATGTTAGTAATTAGCATACAGTTTTTTTAATGTTAGTACGACAAAGTAATCATGTAGGTTCACTGGAAATGCTGAAAGAGCTGGCAAGTTTATTGGATAAGCGTAAATAGAAATATTGGCATAGTTTAAGTATAAGAACATGCAATATTACGCTTGTACCGTTTTATTAATAAAAATGGAAAAATGTTACATCTCGGTTTAAAGTGACGCTGTCTCGTTTTTGTTAAAGAAGACAGATAGAGACAGCGTCAATTTAATCCTAAGTGTAACTTTAATCAACGTTTATTAATAACAGGGTGAGTGTATAGATAATAAGTAGTGATCGGAATAGGCAAACTATACATACCTAAAGTTTGTAACAAGGGACGAGTATAACATGGAATTGTTAAAGTTAGTTCGATTTACTTCGTTTATTTTATTTGTACTAAATGAGGCGGTTTTTTTAACTTGCCTATTTTAAAGAGTTGTGTAGTATACACTATTTTTAGATAGATAAACTTGAAATAGAGGGAAGATGTTTATATTACCACACACGTAAAAGATTTATTAATCTAAAGTTGCTCTATGTACTCCGGTAATTAATAATACAGTTCTCGGCATTAATGGTTTCAATGAAAATAAATATAAATATATAACATAATACAAAAACACCAATAACAAATCCATGTTAAACCATATTACTATCTTTAGGTATTTATACTTTACCTATTCCAATGACTGACATTAGGTAAATATCAAAGCAAAGTGTGGGGTACCTCAATGCGGGTGATGACTCCTTCCTCGCGACTGTGCTCTAGGACTACAAACAAAAACATAAGCGCCCGTCAAACATATAAACGAACAAACATTAAACGTAAACATATAATATATTATGGTATATGAAGCCGATGTTATGTCATCAATGTTGTTAGAACATAGCCTTATTTTAAGAGATACTCTATAATTTTTATGTAATTCAGCAAAAAAATTACTATTTTAAATATTTTTAGATTTGAAGCTGCATCAGAACTTCTTTCGCGTTAGAGGGCGGATAAACCTGAGCATTTACTTGCAAGCTAAAACTGATACAACTTAAGGATTACGTTTGTTATTCAATTAAACATATATTTTTTTAAGGATTTGTATAGAAGCTCAAGTTTATCTGCGCCTTTATGGTAACAAAAAGGTCAGGTAACAAAAATATAATATGTTTTTTATCATAACAGAGTTGTAATGGAACACTTTAAACGAGTTTATTTTACATCTCCCAGTGGCTAAGAATCTTGTAAACGTTTCTTTAAATGATAGATATATAAATAAATGAATAAAAAACACGTACCTATATCAGTATAAAATGTTTCATTGCAATCTGCAATGCTTTTATTATTTAGCAAGAAATATATCACATTAGTTTTTATAAAAGTTTGAGTGACAGGAGTGTGTAAGTGTTCTTTGAATGAATAACTTGAAAGTATGTTTAACATAATAATTAAGCCAATTCAAAGCTCATAATTGCTTTCATGCATGGACTTTATAGGAACTCAAAATATATTTATAGCAATATTTAGCTTTTGGCTTTCATTGTTTTTTAGAGAAAGTGACAATTATTGGTTCAGTTAACTCTGCAGTTATAACAAACAAAAAGTTGAAACCTTCGATAAACTATACCCATACAGCGTGAATATCGAAAATGTATACACAACAGTGTTTTATTGGAGAGAAAGCTCGTTTTCTATGTTATATAAAACAAGTAATCTTAAACTCTATTCGTAGTAACATAAAATCCAATATTTATAAAAGTGTTGAATGTCATTTATGTTATTATTATGGTAGTTAAATTCTACGAGCTCAGTAAGTTGTCATCGCAGTTCAATACTGCTAAATGTGCATTGTGCAATTGAAAATTAAACCGTTTTAGTGAATGCAATAAGGTTGAATTGGATATGTGGTATTGCAATTTTTTTTTTTTTGACTTACACTCAACGGCAGCCTCTATTTGGCGTTTTGAGTTGATTTTGTTTGATTATGGTGCATCTAGCTAGGGTATAGTTTATCGAAAGGAAAACCTAACTGGAACACATTATTGTATTGCATTGCTGTGTTCTGGTTTGATGTGTACTAGATCTAATAGCACGGTTTTGAAGCATAAGAACTGAAGCTAGGTCGGCAACACGTACGTGATCGTACTAGGAGAATAATTTAGTTTAGCGAGTACATTGCTTCGCTAGTTTGGAATCCACCCTGCACGCCCACAAAGTGCCTCTTCATGCCTCGTTTGAAGGACCCATGTAACAGGTAGGAGAGAGTGAATTGTAAATTTATTGGAAATGTATTATTGCCCGTAAAAGGGTTAAACAATCGTTTGCCTGGGATTGCAATATGTGTGTGGTGCTTCGATCACGCATAAAAACTTGATGCACAATCAACACTCTCAAAACGGCCGCAAGAAAAGAGTACCTAGTGATATCACTATGTCACATAATATCAAAAACCTTTTTTTATACAAGGTAAATTTTGGACCCCCCGCCAAAAGTAAATATGGGTAATAAAATAAATTTTGTTTTCTTTTTTTTATTACAATTTTTGTCTGCTTTTTATATCCTATAATTCTAGGTGCGTGCGCTCACCCTCGCGGTCAAAGCGGCGGCGCGCTGTCATTGGTGCGAGGGGTGAATAATAGCGGTCACGCGCATGCGCTTTGATAGCCGCGATAGGCCGCGCGCTAGGTGACAATAATTGTAATTTTCTTAAGGAAAAGTAGAGACAAAAATGTAAAAAAATATATGTTTTTTTTTTTCATTATTTGGTTGTACTGCTGCTTTAGGATCACATGAAAAATAACCCTGTATGTATGATATGTTTAGGTACGTTTCGTTTGGTACTGTGCGAGCAAATATCAACATGACAAAGACCAAAAAAACATTTTCGTCAAATGTATAATTATATTATGTCAACGCTGCCACTTTTTCGCTGCCAATTTATTATGGGATTGTGCATCTGCTTTTTATGTGTGATCAAAGGTGTGGTGCGACTGTGTCGTCTACTCACTGTTCTCTGCGGTGGAATTGGTGGTGGTGGTTGTGTTGGTGGTCGTGGCGCCGTCCACGTTGTTGTCGTTGACGGTGGTCCGCGTGGTGGTCTTCACCACCATCGAGCTCGTGTTCACTTGCGAGTTCTATTGTGGGAGAGTTTCAATACAATAACGTCTTCTAATCTCGTTATTGATCGTTTAATTAATAAAAAGACACCACTATTTTTTTAGCCTCCTCCGTGCTTTAGAAGGCAAGTAGAGAGCCATTGGTCACGGTTGTTGCCCTAAGATGGCAGCCGTTCAAACCCAGCTACCTGCATTAGGCAAACGTGGTGGGTTATATAGGGTGTCCCAAAAACAATGGATAACTATAACCATCGATAGGCTTCATCATGGCACCCCTAATCTCAAATTTTGAACTTAGTAAAAATATGGAGGTTCTTAAGATTTTTTAATTTTTGTAGTTTTCGAAAACAACCCACTTACGGTTTGTTTTTATCATGCCACGCAACTAGATCGAAAAACCTTTTCATTTGTAGAAATACAAAAAAGTCCAATATCTTAAAAAAACCGTGATATTTTTATTAAGGTCAAATTTGAGATTAAAGCGGCCATGGTTAAGCCTATCGATTATTATAGGGTTTTCCATTGTTTTTGGGACATCCTGTATAGTGGGTTATTTATAGCCCTATCGCCTTTGTCCACTGCCGCAAATCGGTGCGCAATAAATTGCTTTGGGTGTCGTCTCAAGTTAAAATAACTCAATGGGTCATCAAAACACAAGTCATAATAACGTATCGTTAGGATTAATCAATGTAGTGATCGAGTTTCGCCTGTAAAAAAAGTGTTCTACAACGAATCCTTTTATTTGGGGAGGGATTTTTGTTACCGCCGATAGTAAAATGATGGTATTAACGACGTACCTGCAGGTTAATGTTGATGTCGTGCGTTTGTTTTTTGTATGTTAACGTAGTCAATGGTCTTAAAATTGAGGTATTATAACTGAGGAGGATCTTTTCAAAAGGAGATATTTACATGTTAACTTATTTTTCAGTAAATAGAAAAAAAATGTAACAGAAACATCCTTCAGGGCACAAAAAATAGTGTTGCTGTGTATCTTGCATATAATATAATATTAAGAATCCCACTTTTGTTTTTATTAAATACCCTCTGGTTTATTGACAGTAAGGTCAAAAAATAAAAATATCCGTTTTTGAAAGGGCAAAAACATAATATCAACTTTTGGTAAAATGTTATATGTAAATATCCCCTTTTGTAAAGAACATAATATACATTTTATTCCCTATTAATTTGTACATAAAATTTATAAGAATAGTTAAATAAAACTAGTTACTAAGTACGTAATTTAAATTAAATAATTTTTAGGTTAATACCCCAAAACCGCCACCAATACGAAGAAGTTATTTTTATTTTTTTCGCTTTGACTGTGGAAATTGATTTGAGATTGACATTGACAACATTGTTACAGAAAAAAAAATTCGTTTGGTGAGTTCGGACGGAAACGAAGAGGCTTCATAACCAATATGTTGCGTTCCATTCTACGAAATTATACGTTCAAATTTATGAAAAAAGAAAGAGCAAAAATTATATCAAACAAATATCGAAATATTTAACATGCTATTAACTGACACTCTTGTGATATATCCTCTTTTGTTACGATTGATTTAATGGTAACATACGCTGATTTTTTTGATGAATTTATCCGGTTTTGTTCGGGTCCACTTTTTTTAAATTCCAATTTTCTAAGTAAAATATCCCTTTTTGCTACCGTTCAAAGTGTTAAAAGATGTATTTTAGCGTGGTCTAGAAGACCTCATAGTCAGTTAAAAAAAAATATAAATTTGGAAATATCCCCTTTTGAAAAGACCCTCCTCAACTAGAGACGACAGCGCGAAACAAGTATGCGTAGCCTTCACTAAGCAGTTTCGCATTAAATCCCGTTAAGATATGTCATTTAAAATTGTCGATGTCGTTTAGATACGATTATTTAACTATTGTGATAAATTGTATATTAAAATGTAATAATAAACGTTCATCTATTATATGCCGTATGCCGTATTGTATGCCGTACCTGCAGGTTGATGTTAAGGTCGCCCGGTGCGGCGGCGGCGTCGGGCGGCTGCGTGTGGTCGCGCACGGAGTCCACGGTGATGTCGGCGGACGCGGCGGTCACGTCGTGCGCCGCCTCAGCCACCTCCTCGGGCTGGGGGGGGACGAAAATATTCCATTTATTTGGAAATATATATTTCGTAATATTGTGATATATTTAATTTATAAGCTGTTTAAAAAGCGACACTATTCCTACAAAAAAATACAAGGAAAACCTTAAAGATTTTCGTCAGGTCGAAAAACAGAGTATATCGTATATCTTCGATCATCTAAACACTAGATACACAATTAACGCTCTCAAAGTGTCGCCTCGAACTAATACTCCAACCAAGAGGGAGCATTGGATTGTTGTCATTTGATATTGCCGTCCAAATTTAATACCTATTATGGTAATAATAAGGCCGAGTTTTAATGAGTTGTGATTATTCGATAACAACATTTTATATAATAATTGGAACCGCTTTTTCTTTATATGCGATTGTGTATCTAGTGTTTGATGATCGAAGTCTTATAACAAAAGAATAAAGTTAAAAATATGGTGTTCAATATACAGAAACCTCTAAGGAACTAAATAAGCCGAAAATGTTTTAAATGGTTCAGGGAAAACTATCTTTATTGGGCTATCTACACTAACATTATTTTAAGAGGTTTTTGTTTGTACGGATTAAGAGGAAATCTCAGGGATTTAGGGGGAACCTCAGAAACTGTAATAGCTTACAGACTTTACTGCAATGTACTCACCCTGTGATCGCCATTGGTCAGCGGCGGTTCCTCAGGCCCCCGCAGCGCCGCCGCCCAAGGCGAAAGGATGATATGGCACTGCGCCACGGTCACCTGGTCAAGAGTATAACACGTACCTTTTTATTGAAATCTACTTAATATATTTATTTATTGATACACGAAACAGAAAACATTAATTATAAACATAATTATAAATAAGGTTACGCGATCCAGACTAACTCCCTAAACGAAGTGTTCTGACGAAATCGGAATCTGACAGACGAGGAGTCATAAGAATTGCTGTTTCGTCACCAGTTTTAAAATTTCGCTTTCTAAATCGTACACCATAAGATGAATTTGATTATGTTGATTAAATGAAAAGCAGTATAATTATCATTAAAAGTAAAGTTTAGATACAAAATAAAATAAAAATTATATATGACGGCGCATTGCAGAAGGAACCACTATCGAAGCTAAACTATAACTAGCAGCGCCCTCTAGCGGATCGTCATTTTGCCTTTGGCTGTTGGTAGGCTGTATGTAGGCTGTATGTCAACGGACGTGCACCTAAAATATCGGGATAGGGTGGCAACACAGGCCCTCTTGCGAAGCGTCGAGTCATTGCGGAGGAGCGGGCATTTTTGTAAAAACACTTTTGATCCGGGAGCCGTCTCCGCCATACGTGCTCAACGAATCGCTCAGTTCCGATGCAATACTAAGTGATTATTAAATAGCAAGTGATTTAAGTTCTTGTCTAAATAGATATTGGAGATATTTGTAGTTTAACGGCTTCATAAAACAAAATCAGTTGGTTTCCGTGATTGAGAGTTTTTAATGTGAATATACCGCCCACATTACGATAAAAGATGGAACATAACCATGATATACACCCTCCTGTAGCCTACATATAAAATTTAGCTACATAAATATTAGCTATGAGCTACAAATACTACATTGTATCATGAATAAACCCAGCTGTTTTAAATATTATGTTAATACCTGATAGGTGATATCTTGCCAGTTAAGCAACTTTCTCAACACAAGGTCACTGGATGGGTGAACAAATTAAAAATATTGTAGAGCTCCTCCCTGTCTCGGAAGGCACGTAAACCCGTTGGTCTCGTCGTAAAAAGGCAGTCTAGCCACCAACCCGCAATGCTCCAGCTTGGTGGCTACCAACCCGCAATGCTCCAGCTTGGTGGGTACCAACCCGCAACGCTCCAGCTTGGTGGGTTATGGTAATATCTGTGCTGTTGGGCCCAGCAGTGGGACGTTTATGGGTTGATGATAATGATTTTCTCTTACCTTTGTGGCGGAGAGCGTGATCCTTTGCAGTTCCGACGACGAGTGCAGGTAGAGAGCTTCGCCGCGCTTCGAGAAGCACAAACTCGATATGCCGCTGCAAAACCACAAGACGAATTAGTGTGAATAAAAGAAGGGTCAAGCATAATCTTATGTGTACACACTTTTTATGTCATCTGTGTTTTTTTCAATATTAACAAAAAGCTCACATTTAATTATGTACAAGTACACACGCCAACTGACCAACCAATCCAAAACTGTCAAATTCCTCCAATCATAATTATTGATCCTTATTTTGGGTATAAGGTTCAAAATTGATCGAAGAAATTTGATATTTTGTACCTACAGTTTTATTTAAAAAAAAACTAAGTATTTCGCTATTGCCCCTAAAAAATAGCGATTGCAGCTGTTGCAGTGTTTACTCGTACAGCACCTAGCTCGCTGAGCAATAGCAGGTGACCTACTTGATGTTTGCACAAAAGACCCACAATGCGGCCGTGCGCAAGGAGCGCACGGCCGCGCCTTGAGCTGCCGCCGCAGCTCGGGGCTAGCACATAGCTCGCTGTGCAATAGCAGGTGACCTACTTGATGTCCTCCTTGCGCACGGCCGCGGCGTTGAGCTGCCGCCGCAGCTCGGAGCTAGCACATAGCTCGCTGTGCAATAGCAGGTGACCTACTTGATGTCCTCCTTGCGCACGGCCGCGGCGTTGAGCTGCCGCCGCAGCTCGGGGCTAGCACATAGCTCGCTGTGCAACAGCAGGCGACCTACTTGATGTCCTCCTTGCGCACGGCCGCGGCGTTGAGCTGCCGCCGCAGCTCGGGGCTAGCACATAGCTCGCTGTGCAATAGCAGGCGACCTACTTGATGTCCTCCTTGCGCACGGCCGCGGCGTTGAGCTGCCGCCGCAGCTCGGGGCTAGCACATAGCTCGCTGTGCAACAGCAGGCGACCTACTTGATGTCCTCCTTGCGCACGGCCGCGGCGTTGAGCTGCCGCCGCAGCTCGGGGCTGAGCACGAGGCAGTCGCCGAGGTTGGTGAGGCACAGCAGGCACCACTCGCGGTGGCGCGCGCTTTCTGGTCCGCACTCGAAGTACGCGAACGCAGTGCGGCGCACCTGAAGGTTAATAGAAAGGACATCATTTTTTTTGGGCCTTTTCTGAAAGTGCCGGCCAACAAAAAAAAATGGTACGTATTGTTAGAACTAGCCATTTGGAGAAATAGTTAATACAGCACAAAAGTTGTAGGATTGCTCCGAGCCAAGTTATACAAGTTCAAACATTCATCATTTTCATACATTTATTGATTCCTAATTTTTTTTTTTGTATGAACGGAACAGATGATGACCCCACAGCTTTTGCGCTGCAATGACAATTGCTTCAGATCATTAGTTCTAGCAATATCTATCATTATTTTATGTTTCCCAGTTCCAGCACTTTCAGAAATCAATGAATGTATGAAAATGATGAATCATCGAACTTGTATAACTTGGCTCAGAGCAATCCTACAACTTTTGTGCCATATTAACTATTACTCAAATGGCTAGTTCTAACAATACGTATTATTTTTTTTTGTTGGCCGGCACTTTCAGAAAAGGCCCAAAAATGTATGGAGCCTGAATGTCTCCTTTATTTATATTGATACACAAAACGGAATATTATGGTTTTTGTAAAAACCAAGTATAATACACCCTTAATTTTTAACCCACCAGCATTAGCACCAGCTTAAGGGGCCTTAGGCGGTGAAAACAGAAAAATTGGCTGTTTTCTATTAGCTGTTATTCAAAATATTTTAAATATTTCGCACTGAATTTTTCAATGTGTAATATAGAACGTATGCGTGAGGGGATGAACGAAACCAAAACACGATTGGAAACCATTTGCTCGATAGAAAAAAATCCTGAAGTTACCTCTAAAACTTCATTTAAATGCACATTACGACCGGGTTTTACAATAATAATTCCTATAAAATCATAAACACATAGGTATTTACCGTTTCGATTTCTTGACTGATTTGGATTTCCAAAAAACTAAACATTTTTATTAACTTTTTGATAAAAATGTGAATGGCGCTTACGAATTACCGCGGAGCCTGCCCCGCGCAACATTTGAATTCAAATGTTTAGTCTCTTGATCGTAACGCAAAACGCGGTATGCGGCATGCGGTGCCCGCCACATAATCGTATGAAAAACGTCTAGTATGGTCTCTTGTTCCGTCGCAGTATGCGCCAGCGGCGAAGGGCAAGCGCGGTGAAATGGGGAGTGGGTATTCTGCACTGCGCGGCGTCGTTCTCGTTTATTCGCTGCGGTGTGCTGCGGTGTGCGTCGCGGGTTGACAATAGATTTGTTTGAAGATAATTTAATAGAATTTAAATGAAATTTTCTTCACAATCAATCAAATGCCTTTATAACAAAGTTTCCAAACAACCTTCACCCCTCTGTTGTAAAAACATGTTTCTCGACTGCTGCCTTGTCGTCTACTTTGATAGCTGCGGCAACATCAACTGACCACTTCTCCGCAGAGACGGTAAACGCTGCGTCGTGACGCTGCGATTGAGCCGCATACCGCAGCGTTGTGCGTTACGATCAAGAGACCAAAGCTTCAAGCGTGGGTCAAACCAGATGCGTTGCGTAGCATCACAGCACAGCGCGGCGCAGCTTATGACGTTGTAATATAAGCATTATTATGAGACATGACGCACGTTGCTGCACAGCGCTGCGCAGCTACGCGCGTCCCCGCGCATCACGCCACGCAGGGACAAACCGAGCCGAACGCAGCAGGCGGTTTGGCAACATAGCGCGCGGTACGTGCCATGATGACGTTGTATTATATGGCTTTCTATAATGGACGTCACACCGCGGACGACTACGCGCGTAGACGTGCAGCGCTGCGCAGCAAGAAAACGGTGGTTTGTATTTAAATACAAAAAAAGATGGGCGAGTTCAGAAAAAAATAATAGAATTAGTTCGGAAACACAAGAGTTTAATTATGTGCCGAAAGACAAGAACTACAAAAATACGCATTATAAAACTTTATTATGGCAAAATATTGGAAGGCAGCTGAATATTGATGGTAAGTCACACACAACTTGTCATGCACCCATATTCTTTTATTTCTTCCGACCTGATGGATCGTGAGAAGCAGCAGTTCTTCATCAGATGAGCTACTACCCAACCATTCTTCGTCAGAATACTCAGAAATGCTCACACTATCTTCCATTTCTCAAACGAAAATGGCCGATGTCCAGATCGTTGCAGCGCAGCGCGTTGCGTTGCGTAGCGGCCACTTGCGACTGGCCGCGCGGCCGGTGTGACCTCGTTACGCAACGCGCTGCGCTGCAACGTGCTGTGCTGCAACGCAACGCATCTGGTTTGACCCACGCTTAACCCCCTTTAACGCGTGTTGGAGCACGGACGCCTTCGGGAGTCATCGGCTCCAATCGTGGGTCGTCGGGCCGCGGCGCGCGGGCGCGGGTAGCGAGGCGCGCACGAATGCCTACCACCACTACCACTACGACAGATCGCCGCGCGATCAGCGTAGGTACCTTAGCGCGTCTTCTTTACTTGCTATCATAAATTGTTTATAGCAATGAGAATAAACCTATGTAAACACAGTCAGTCTATTGTTTCATAAAGTCCCGAAGTTAGGACCATAACAATGATCCGGCTCGAAGGACCATTGTTGATATCACCCTAACAGCGGTTTCAGCCCTAAGAACCAAACAACCCAGCAACTCAACCTGCCCAAAACTGTCACAATTTCGCTAACCGATATCGATCTATATACAAAAAAATCATAAACTTCAAAATTGACGAAATTTGTGGTAGGCTGACTTGATGTCTGCACTAAAACAGTTTAAGAGAAGTGTTTGCGTTGCACTGACCCTCGCGCCTACATGCGCGTAGAGCTTGTACTTTCCAAATTATAAAATTTAAAGTAAAGACGAAATTAGATGTATTTTGATACAGGTTAACCTGTTCTCACCACTAAAACAGTTAATAAGAGGTGTTAGCATTGCATTTAGCACTGACCCTGGCACCCTCGTGCGCGGTGAGCTTGTACTTGTGGTGCGGCTTGAGCGCTGGCAGCGTGAACACCTTGAACTGCTCCTCGGACGTGATCACCACGCGCTGCGGGCCCGCCTCGGGCAGCGGGCACACGCCGCGCTCCACCTGCGGACCAGCACAAACATCTAAATTAAAATTATTTTTGAATAAAATGTTTACTAGAAAAAAACAACCAGTCCCACTGCTTTCAATTAAAGCGTTTATAACAGGCAAACATGGTTCAAGTTACACATAAAACAGACTATTTATTAGTAACGACCAGGGTATTTTGGCCTACTTACGAACAACGTCCTGCTAAATTGAAAGCGCCCTCAGGAAAGCTCGAATGGGAATAGGCCCATTCGAGCTTTCCTGAGACTGGTTGTTTTTTATTTCTAGTAAACATTTAATCCTATATCCATAAAGCATTGTGAATGCAAAAAATTCAATAATAAAAAAATATTTTTATTACTTATAACACTTTTGAAACTTCTGAAGACAACTTTTCATAAATAATATTTGTAATTTTTTTGCGTAAATAACGCTCAAATATACATATCGCGACTATTATCCCCGAAGGGTAAGTCAGAGACTAGGCAGTGAATGAGGACAGCAAAAGCAGTCCTCTACCATAGTCCACTTTTCACCAAATAGCGGCTGCACATGTGCTCAGCGTGACAGGTGGTGAGCCCATCGCTGCTTTATGCTATTGCATATATGTGCAGCCTTTAGTCTGTTAGTCGCCTTTCCGACACCCAAGGGAAGAGAGGGGGTGGTAATATTCTTTCACCACTACGCGGCACGGGTAAATTAATATATTTTAATATATTTTTACTACCTCAGGTGTAAAGAAAGGTAGTCAACTTTTTATTATTATCGTTTTGATATCTACAACTTCTTATTATTATAAAAGCATAAATATTTGAAGGCAAAATAGCCGTTATTGCTTTCGAAAAGAATAAGTTGATCTTTTTATTTACGATACTATTAAGAAAGAAGCTTGAAAATGTAGGCATAGTTTTCATTTATTTACAGAGATTATTATTAAACTATTAAATTTCAATCGAAACCCGATATAATGTAAAAACCATTTTAAAAGTAGGTACAATATTTTTTTTTATTGTTAAAATTTTGCATTCACAATGCTATATAGCTATAGGATAAAATGTTTACTAGAAAAAAAATCAACCAGTCTCAGGAAGCTCGAGTGGGATTCGAACCCACGACCTTTGGATTGCCGGTCCACTGCTCTAACCGCTGAGCTACCGAGACCCCAGAAGACTCGTTGAATTTTTCCTAGTAGTTTGATTTACGCTGCAAGCCAGCGGTATTACGTCACTGTGAAGTCTACCCTCACATTCGAAAGAAATACTATTGCAAGTATTTAACAATCGATAAAGACGTAATTGCTTATAAATATCTTTTATTGTTAAAATTTTGCATTCACAATGCTATATAGCTATAGGATAAAATGTTTACTAGAAAAAAAAAATCAACCAGTCTCAGGAAGCTCGAGTGGGATTCGAACCCACGACCTTTGGATTGCCGGTCCACTGCTCTAACCGCTGAGCTACCGAGACCCCAGAAGACTCGTTGAATTTTTCCTAATAGTTTGATTTACGCTGCAAGCCAGCGGTATTACGTCACTGTGAAGTCTACCCTCACATTCGAAAGAAATACTATTGCAAGTATTTAACAATCGATAAAGACGTAATTGCTTATAAATATCTTTTATTGTTAAAATTTTGCATTCACAATGCTATACAGGGTATGAAAAGAAGCTTAACGAAGCCAAAAGCCACGTAATCTGTCCATTATTACGAAGTTTTTCCTGTACTGGGCCATACCTGGGAACCTTCTAATTACGGAGATATTAAGTGTTAAAGTCACAATATTGTGACTTTGGTTTTGACAAAAATAAATGTAAAACGTGATTACTAAACTTTTTTCTAAAGAAACATTACCAAAATTATTTAAATTTCTTAGTCAAATAGGCTTCTGAAATTTCAAAACGCAATGAATGTCGAGCGCAGGCAGCGCAGCCACTGCCGCACACGCACACAAATGCACGCGTATATCAGCTCAAATCAGCTGTACCGGCAGCACGCGAAGATACACGACTCAGCACGACTCGCCGCCGCGGGCAATGACCTCCCCATAATTTAGATAAATAAGTACCTACATCTCAGTAACTATTAACTTATTTATCACTTAATTTGTATCGATCGGTTTTTTATTTTCGACCGAACTTACTACTTACGCAAACTTAATAATTGCGAGTTGCTAGCAGGTCACTCGCCGCCGCGGGCAATAACCTCACCATAATTTAGATAAATAAGTACCTACATCTCAGTAACTATTAACTTATTTATCACTTAATTGTATCGATCGGTTTTTTATTTTCGACCGAACTTACTACTTACGCAAACTTAATAATTACGAGTTGCTAGCAGGTCTTCTGCATGTTAAAAAGTAAGACTACCGTCCTAAATTAAGTTTCATTAACTAAACTAGGAAGAACTAGGAGCTCGATGGCTCGGTAGGTATGTGGCTTGCATGCAAGTACAGCAAACACGGAGTTCAAATAATTAGACGCGAACGGACAAGCTACACTCCAGCTATGTAGGTTCAATTTTAAGAAAAAGGTCAATCGTCGAATCCAACTCGGCTGGGCAGCGTTGGGTAAGCTACGAAATATCTTCTCGTCCAAAATACCGCAGTGTCTTAAGACGAAAGTCTTCGACCAGTGTGTGTTGCCAGTGATGACGTACGGTACCGAAACGTGGTCGCTCACTATGGGCCTAATTAGTAGGCTCAAAGTCACGCAAAGAGCAATGGAGAGGGCTATGCTCGGGGTTTCTCTATGTGATCGAATCAGAAATTAGGAGATTCGTAGAGGAACTAAAGTAACCGACATAGCCCAAAGAGTCGCCAAGCTCAAGTGGCAATGGGCAGGGCACATCGCCCGTAGAACCGATGGCCGTTGGGGCAAACGGTTCTCGAGTGGCGACCGCGCACCGGAAGACGCAGTGTGGGCAGGCCTCCAACAAGGTGGTCCGACGATCTGGTGAAGGTCGCGGGTAGCCGCTGGATGCAAGCAGCACAAGACCGGTCGTGTTGTCGGTCGGTCCTTAGGGGAGGCCTTTGTCCAGCAGTGGACGTCTTCTGGCTGATGATGATGGACAAGCTACTAACAGTTAAAAATTTAGTCTAGGTATACAAATTACTTTTACATGAAATAGATCGACAACATTGTTAACTAGTAGGGTAATAATAGGTAATCGAATCGCTCCTCTCTTTCAAATGATCAAAGGGAAATTGCTACACATTTCACTAAGGCGCTCTGATTGCTTTCAATTGTATGGAAAAATGAAGTTACGTTTATTAGAAATTCTGCGTGATAAGCAAAATGATTTTTAGTAAATTAGAAAGAAAGTATTATGTAATTTATTATGATTGGATATAAAGGGTTATTTTATACTTTGATAGCGAGATAGATATTTCCAAGTGCCATTCATAGATAGAGAACACATTCCTGTTTTAACGACAGTGAGCATTGCTATTTTTTTCTCTCAGGAGTTCAATGCTACGTTAGGCTTTGTACTAGGAGTAAGTATGGAAAATAAAGATGTTTATTTAAAATCATGCATAAATTGACAACCATGGAGTCCGCCAATTGTAAACACTTTTTCTTTTGCCACAAGTTTTAATAATTTATTTGTTTAATTTATTAATTTGCCTCTTCACCGGCACGGTAGCAACAATGTATATCGTTTTCTATTTTGTGTACCGTCAGTTGTCAGTAAAATGGTCATTTCCGGGGATTTAGTTGTAGTGCGCTTCAACCTGGCATAGAGTATGCCAATACTACAATCATCAGATGAGATGAATGAAAGCCAAGTGCTTACCCGTTACGAAATAAAAAGAGTCTTTTGAATTGAATACCTACGATATGATAGGTACACTAAAGTAAAGACTACTTAATTTACTAATGAAATGAAAAATTCTCATTTCATTTCATTTTTTCTGTAGGTATATTTGAAAGCTCTCATGGCCGATGGTAAGTGACGATAAGGAATAAGACGATAACGCACTTTGGATCTCCGAAGGAGCTGAGTATTTATTCATTCAAAAACGAGGAAGCGCTTGGCCTTCATCTCACCTGGAGGGAGATAAATGACGAAAAGGCGGAAGCGCACTTCACCTAGATCCCTCAACCACTGAGAGGCTGGCTATCTTATCTCTTACTGATGTAACACATTGCACCAGACCTTAGGTAAGATGATAGTAGCTTGCCAGGCGGACTTAGCGCTAACCACTAGACAGCAAAGGCTTCTTCTTAGTCCGTTTGGCTAGCTCTCTACCACCATTTTAACTAAGTCTGGTGTCATAACAATAACGTTGTTTTCATTGTTGTGTTTCGTTAGTTAGAGGTGAGATAGCCAGTTTATCCCACTGCTAAAATAAAAATAAAGGACTTCCGAAATTACAATCAGAATATGGAAAACTAATTTGAAGTTTTGATTGTAATGATAAACTAAAAGAATGAAGCTCAACCTAGTTCTATGAATGACTAGCCAGCCCCCAGCCGTCTAGCGCGCGCGCTGCTTTTGAAGGGGTGTGCGGGGGGCGCGCCTCCGCGCGCCCTCGCCCTACCCCCCGCCCTCCGCCACGGCACGGCGGGCGGCATAAGTCAAAGGAGTACTTACTAGTAGTGCTAGAGGCCGGCTTTTAAATTGTTTCAGTTCGGTTTCTTCTGTGATCGAAAGCGCATAGCGATCGGTTTGACAACTTGACTGATTATTTCGTCTATTTCATCTCTTCTCTTCGCGTTGTGGTTCGTGGTTGTGTAGTTTGGGTGTGTGTGTGTGTGTGTGTGTGTTTGCGTATTTTCTGTGAAAGATGCCTTTCCATGCATTTAGTGTTCGCGAATACGTTAATATGGTGCTGTGTTACGGCATGGCCCATGGAAATGCCTCCGAGGCACTGAGACTTTACGGGATTGAACACCCAACCGCAGTTCAGCCTCGCGACCCGCGAGTTTTTACGCGGGCTGTACAGCGCCTGCTGGACAATCAGCCGATAATGCCGGTTTTAGAGGGAGGTGGCAGGCCAATACGTTTAGCGACTGAACAAGCAATTTTGGACGTGGTGCGCGAAAACCCACGCCTTGGAACGCGAACGGCAGCAAAAGTTTTAAGGAGACGCCATGGCCATCGCGCACACATGTAGTGTCGTATAACACGGTCCACAAAGTGCTCACGAGAGACAGGCAACGACCCTATAAAATTCACAGGGTTCATGCGATTGTGCCAGGAGACAGGCAACGTCGAATGGCTTATTGTGCGTGGGTCCTAGGCCAGAGCCGTCGGTTTGTGGAAAACATTATTTTTACCGACGAGTGCACGTTCACCAATAACGGAATGTGGAACCGCCGAAACGCTCATTATTGGTGCTCACAAAACCCACACCAGATGCAAGAGACTGGATTTCAGACTCGCTGGAAACACAATGTTTGGGCAGGTATAGTCCGTAACCAGATTCTGGGACCCGTCTTCTTACCACCAAGAATGGACGGTTCTGCGTATCTAGAATTGATAAACAATTATTTAGCGGATACTCTCGACGATATGCCACTGGCACAGCTGCAAGTAACTTGGTTCCAGCATGATGGCGCTCCCCCACATATCGTAAGGCCGGTCCGCGAGCGGCTTACGGAGCTATTCGGCGACCATTGGATTGGGCGGTATGGGCCTCATGAATGGCCTCCACGATCGCCGGAATTAACCCCCCTGGATTTTTTTTGTGGGGGCCACGTCAAAGACAGGGTTTTTGACCGCCCCTGCCAAACAGCTGATGCATCAAAAAATTGTCACCGTTTTCGAAGAGCTTAAGCAGCGGTCTCTCCGAGAAGGAATCCTGGAGTTGGTCCACCAGGAAAATCTGGAACGGGCGCGCTTATGCCTACACGTGAGAGGTCGGCAGTTTGAGCCGCAGCTCGTCAGTGTCGAAAGGTCCATTGATGACATCGATGGAGAGTAGGTAAGTAGGTAGACTAGCCTAGACTTAAACAAAAATTTTCTACAAACAATCATGAAGCGAAAACAATGAGTTCATGAATAAACGATATGACCGCGCAGGGTGCGTGGTATGGTACAGTCATGGCGCGCGCTTTTTATCCCACTCATACGCCTATTGACTTCTCTCTCGTCCCGTAACACACACACATGCACACTTTGTTGCACGCGTTTCATTGCGTGTCTTAGAAAACACCCGTTTTTTAATACCTAAAAATTAAAGTAATTTCCCAGCAATTATTTTTACTGAATGTTTCTTAGTTTGATGTACACTATGTGTATATTACGGCTTCGTTAAGCTTCTTTTCATACCCTGTATAGCTATAGGATAAAATGTTTACTAGAAAAAAATCAACCAGTCTCAGGAAGCTCGAGTGGGAGCGGTTAGAGCAGTGGACCGGCAATCCAAAGGTCGTGGGTTCGAATCCCACTCGAGCTTCCTGAGACTGGTTGATTTTTTTTTCTAGTAAACATTTTATCCTATCAGGTACAATATTATCTAAACATGTAAGTATTTAATTATTTTTCTATTTGACGTCCTTAGTAAAACTAGAACATACCTCTAAGGGGTCTGGTAAAGGCACTGACGCGCCGTCCAGCACCGTGATGCCTATCACCGGCGCCCTATGTTTCAATTGAATTTCTTTTGCTAGTTGACATGTTAGCTGAAAAAGATAAATAAATACGTTGAATACATACGTATAAGAAACTATATTTTTTATTATTATACCAATGGAATGGCAGATAATATCATATTTATTAAATTTATCACATTTCTCACATAATCAAAAATAATCTAAAATGTATTTATGTTAAATTAGAACACAATATTGTAAGAAAACTTCTAAATTTTATAATCAAACAATAATTATGTAAATTTCATTGAAATCGTTGTGCACAGCAGAACAGCTATATAAAACTGTCAAAATTCTCTGATCGATTTACAACTTTAGCTCAATAAGGGTCAATGATATTACATTTTAAAAGGAAGTAGATATGTTACTACGCGGCTTGAGTTGAAGACACATATATAGCCCAATTGTCTATGGTCGAAATCAGTTTGCATCAAACAAGCCATAGAGCAAAGCAAGTCGTCCGTGACAGTTGGTCGTCACACTCGAAGCGCGATGGCTTAGAGATAGCTATCTATTTTACTCTCGGGCTCACTGCATCTTTGTTCGTCATTCATATGAACATAATGAAGTTTTATAGCTATCTATTAAGCAGCGCGACGATTTTCAAACGCAATTTACTAGGAACGTAACATATCTATACTATAAAACATCAATGTTAGGGTCAATCAATTTATGATTTGGACACAAGTCGATTAGAGAAATTTGACAGTATTGGCTAGATGGCCAGCTGGCGTGTGTACACGATGAAACAAAGAGTAAATGTTCAGTCTCACCGGCTCCTCTTTCCTCTTGTTGGCGCCGGGCACGTGTATCGTGAACGCGAACACCGTGCCGTTGTTGGTGCCCGCCCATAACGTGGGTGTAGAGTTTTGTGCTGCACAATGAGAAAGTTATCGTCAATATTTGTTACTTAGATATTATCACCGCCTGACCGCAACCGCTGTACCGCGCCCTAAGTATGCGCGGGGAGGAGGGGCGTGGGAAGTAAAGAGCATGAACTCACATGAGATTTGTAGTGTCAGACAGATCTTAAGATATCGAAGCACAGTTTATTGAAGCTTTATATTTACGAGTATAATTACATCCAATCCGTTTTTGTCCAATATGATTTTTAGATAAGTACAAATTAAAGACCCAATATAAATGAGGGTACTTGCAATTTATTGGGATAATGACATCGGTCCGCTGCCAAGCGCTAGCAGTCGTACTGTCAATGCTAGTAACAAGCTTCAGTTGTGTAAATTAATTTTTTTGCTTATTATTATCAGCAAACAGCAGTTTTTTTTTATAATGACTCGTCATAGTGACTGCATCCTGCCTGATGGTAAGCAGCCGATACAGTAAAAATAATGAGAGCGCTCCCATTCATGACGGCCTGCATAAATGCCGTTTCACGTCCCGCTTAAAGTTGCTTAGCAGTTGGAAAACAAAAAAACACAAATGTCATATTTTTACCGGTTAGTTAGCCTATATTTAATCTTTTGAAGCTAATTAAAACCTTCAATTTCTTTTAATAATGTATGATAGCTATCCAGCTTCCAGGTTATGTTGACCATAAAGAGAGGTTAAAAAATACATTGTCAAAAAGCAAAGTACAACTCACTGTTGATAAGGTACGTCCTCGCGAAGTACAGACAGCGCACCATAGATCCGAACGCGTCGTCCGTGGAGCGCGCTTCCACCGCGCGCTCCACCGGCTTCACTTCCACATCGGCTTCCGAAGTAGGCTTATCTACTTTTCGGGGGGCGGGCTGGTAACATAAATATTTTATTAGATACATTATTTCATTAGTTAAGAGGATCGTAACAGGAGATTTTGCTAGTGAAGCAAATATCACAATTATTATGATAATGAAATGGATGGGTGATGCAATTTAAAATGTCTCTTAAACTTTCCATTGCGGCCGCGCACCGATCAGGGCTCAATGAATAGAATTTCTATTGTGTCTAGTGGCGCCGCGTTCAAACTATTAGGCAGTTCCAGTACCACCGCCGACGATGAACGAGAAACGAGTCGAGCTAGAACTAGAAACGAGTTGGCGAGCAGCGGAAAGCGAGTGTGTAGTTCCAATAGTTTTGTGCTGGGCTATAAGCGAGCGCCACTCGCTCGCGGCGGCCGAGCCAAGCGTACAGCAAGTGCGATTCTCTAAGTTAAATCCTTGTAGCAGCGGCTGCTGCAGCGCTGAGAATTGTCTCTGTCTCTTTCATATTACATAACAACCTCCTTGGTCGAGTGGTTTGTACACCGGTTTTCATGGTGTCGCAATCTCCGAGGTCCCGGGTTCGATCCCCAGTCGGGTCAATTTAGAAACTATTGTTTTTCTAAATTGTCTCGGGTGTGGGTGTTTTCTATGTATAATAAGTATGTATTTAAGTATGTTTATCCGTTGTCTAATAATCATTTAACGAGTTTCATAAAAAATAGCTTCTCTTGATTATTTATTTATATTCATAAAATTGCAAAGAGACAGCAGATCACAGCCATGCGTACAGCGTCTATGTGTCGCTTAGAGAATCGCGTAGCAGTCCTATTGGCGGGAAATAACCGCTGCCGCTGGTTGGTCTCTCGGCGTGAGTTCTGATCGCTAAGCGAGAATTCTCTTTGATAGCTCTGGTTGCTCAGCGACGAATTAGTGGAGCGAGTCCTTGCCGGCAGTGTGAACAGTCAGCGATCAACTATTTATATATGCATCTCTTTTGTTTACACGGAATGTATATCTATTGTACGTTTCTTGAGCGAGAAAATAGCCGATAGTTAGTCGTTTACTCGCCGTTGGTGGAACAACTGCCTCATTGAGCATTACTTAAAAAATAGTTGTCGTTAACCAACCACATACTTTTTATTTGGGCATCCACTCGGCACCACGCATTGTGAGAATTACTTCAATCACTTTATAAGAACTGTTACAGTTAGTTTCAAGCTTATTGTGCGTACCCGTACGTTAAATCTTTATTGGCCTGGCGCAACTTTACAATTTATGCTTTAAAAAGGTGTTGCAACTGCTTACTTGTGGCGAAGTAGGGCTGGACGTTGTGGTCTGCCGCCGCTGCGACCTGCCTTTGCGGAGTCGTCTGAAGGATTCTCTTAAAGATTTCTTGAAAGACTTTCTCCTTGATATAGGTGTGTCGCCGGCGCCAGAATGATCTGAAATTAAATCAAATGTTACCAACTTATATTTTTTTAACTTTGCTTTTAATTGTGTAAACCTCCGATTTTAGAGTGTATAGGAAATAAGTTCTCTCCATTTGACCTGACAGAAATTTATGAGACCTACCCTTGAGACCTTGTGACCAATGGGTAGTGATAAATGAGTGACACTGTCTGAGTGGTAGAGCCACGCTGCGTTACAGCACGAATTGGGCTGGCACGCCCTGCGTAATACCACCCTTTCACGAAATATCGGCGTGAAACGATGTCACTTGTTGCCGTTGTGTTTGGTCCGGAAGTAAAGGCGCCCCCCCCCCCCCATCGTTCCTACTCCTTCCTCAAGGCTGGCAACGTGTCTGCGACTTCTCTGGTTTTGCGGGTGTCCACGGGCGGCGGTGATTACTTTCCATCGGGAGACCCGCCTGCTCGTTTATAACTCGTTCGCATTTCACATAAAAAATAAACTTACAAAGTAAAGTAAGGTAAGTGTAGACTGGGGGTCTTCTTGGCGGGAAAGTAAAGCGTAATGTCTGCAGTTTTGTTTTATTTTCTTTTTGTGTTTTGTTGAATATTAATGTGAAATAATGGTGGATTATTTACTGTTATATGTGTTCATGAACGCGCATGAGTGTTAGCAAATAAAACAAAACAGTGCAACATCACTTTTCAAATTCTCTCAAGAAGTCGTGTGAGATCTCAATAAAGTCTTATTGAGTAAAGCTTTATTGAGTCTCGAGGGGATTAGGGGAATATCATTTACCATTAAACGTTCATTATCACTCATTATCATCTGCTTAATACAAAGAAAATAATTACTATTATATCTTACTTGACACTGGCTAACGGACGAAATTAATAACCGATCCCGAGATAGAGATAGGTCTACTCTAGATTTGTTGCCTAGATATTTCTGTTATATGACGGGAAATAACAACAGTTGTCTAGTAACAAATCCAAAATAGGCAAATCTCTATCGCACGAAGCATTATTTATGAGAAAAAAAAGAGGTAAGTGTACAGTGTAACGCACCGTGCGGGGGGACTTCTTGGCGGGAAAGTGAAGCGTCATGTCTTCAGTTTTGTTTTATTTTCCAAAATTTGTTTTTTTTTTGAACATTAATGTGAAATAATAGTGGATTATTAACCGTTAAGTGTTTGTGAACGTGCATGAGTGTTGGCAAATGAAACAAAACAGTGCAACATCACTTTTCAAATTCTCTCAAGTAGTCCGCGTGAGACCTCAGTAAAGTCCCACATCTTTACTGAGAACTCAAGGGGTTTGGGGAACATCATTTATCATTCATCTTAATCACCACTCATTATCATCAAGGGGAAAAAAACAAATAAAAAACTAATGACTAGGCAGTATGGCTCAGACCTTAGCCTGTTCCTTCATGGAACAAATATATATAAAAAAATTGGTTGCCTGTAAAGTTGGTATACGGACGAAAGTTTTACGTGACAACGACTTTGAGTGGTAAAATAATTTTAATGTGAATATTCATTCGTATAGTAGGAAGAAGGATGAAATAATAGTAATAGCTAACTGTGCTCGAGTGGAAGAGACGCGTGCCTTTCACTTTTTATGTCTGTCTCTCTCGCTCTTAGGCGGGCTAACCATGCCCGAGTGGAAGGGACGCGTGCCTCTCACTCGCTCTCATTGTGAACGCATAACGTGAGCGGAGCGTAACGCAGTTTCTTGAAGTGTCACCCGGCAAACCAATTTATAAGACGTTGTCACGTCAAAAAAAGCACCGTGCGGGTTGAGCGTGCACTTGTGCGTGAGCGGCGCCGCCTGCAGCGCGTCCAGCAGCGCCAGCCCGTGCGCCGTGCCCGCGCACACCACGCCCCACTCCCACTGCGCGGCCAGCGACGTCACCGCCGCGGGCGGGGACAGCTGCACCACCGATGTCGCCTAGGAACAAATGCACGGTACAGGCAGGCTACTCTTGAAACAGAATTGGCTACTTGACAGTTTTCGAAAAAGTATTTAAAAAAATTACAAACGCTTATTTTATACGCCGTACAATATTTTCTTTCTCGAAAAAGCTTTATTTATCAGAAAAAAAACATATTTTTCTTTTTTGATTTCAAATTTCGTACGACAGCGGTTGGTCACGTGACATTTTGCTCTGTGACGTCACATTTCAATAATTAAAGAAACTTATCTTGAAACCTGACAGACAGTTTTTGTATACTTTGTGAAATGTGACGTCACAATCCGTCACATGAAGCTCAATCATGGCCGTCCGTGTTTCGGGTCTTGTAATCCACAGATAAAAAAATTGCAAATTTATTTTGTAAAAATAAAATATTTACAAATTATCTTAATAAAAAATAACTATTGGATAATTATCGTTAAATCATAACCTACCATTTCCGACATATTTCATATTTTCACATTCATTAACACTGACTGAGTGGTAGAGCCACGCTGCGTTGCAGCACGCATTGGGCAGGCTCGCCCGGCGTAATACCACCCTCTCACGAATATTCGGCGTGAAATAACGGCACTTGGTGCTGTTGTGTTTCGTCCGACCAGTGAGGGTTCCGGAGGCCCCTTTCCCCCCCCCCCCCTCCCAATTCCTATTCCTTCCTTAAACCTATTCCTCCCATAAAGGCTGGCAACGCATCTGCGATTCCTCTGGTTTTGCGGGTGTCCATGGGCGGCGGTGATTACTTTCCATCACGTGACCCGCCTGCTCGTTTGCCTCCCTATTTTATAAAAAAAAAAAAATTATTGTTACAACTGTCAAATAGCCAATTGCATTAATCAATTTCCAATCACAAATCTAAAAAATGTCAAATGGCACTTGTGTAAGCGACAATAGCGCCACATTGGAATGAAATTGCGTGGAAATTGATTGAACAAATTATTATCGAGATGGCGTTCCGGAATTATCTTTACTTATCCCAATATCGATACATGTTAATCGCATTGGAATTGTATTAGGATTGAGTTGGCGTTCGAGAGTAACCCCCCAGCTGCGGGCCTAGCATGCGCAACAATAGAAATATTTCTCAACCCGTTTTCTCGTGTTATGTCTATACATACACGATGTCAAAAATAGACATAATAGTAGTTTTTGCTTGTCTGTGGTATTTTTCTCTACAAACCACAAACATAATTTTATCGAGTTTTGACAACTGTAACCGAGATAGTTTGTCGTTCCCGCCATCGAAGGAAGAGAGAATATATTGTTTATAAAAAAATTAAAAAGAAAGTGTTACTTGTAGGAAATACAAAACGCTTAACGCATATAAGCGTTATCTTTTGTGTGAATAAGACATGGAAAAAAAGTTACATTGGTAAGTAATTGCGTAGTTTATTTCAAGTTAATCAATATTGCAAGTATTGAGTTGTTCTTACCTGATATCCTTGAGGGAATGTGAGAGGGCCGGACCGCAGGGTGAGCTGGTCGTGGCCCTTCCACACGAACCCGTCGCGGTCCGACACGATGTTCACCGATACTGTCTGTACAAATTACGAATTCTCAGTGATTAGTGAGTTAGTGAGTAAATATATTGGCGTAGAAGAAGAAGTAGAATAGTATAGTACTGCCTGTATACTGTCTCACTCCCATTGCAGGGAAAAGGCCTCTTCTTCGATCAACAATACCAACTAGATAACGCGTCACGTACAAAATCAAAGCCAAATTCTGTCCACGTGAATAAATACTGTTTTTAATAATAATCTGCTTTCCTGAACGTTACAACTTGGGCGTCTTTACTGTCTGCGCGTGCCCCATCTTTGTCCTCATTATCACTTTTTTTTTTTTGGCTAAATTACCACGCTTGCCCAATGCGGGTTGGTGATCACAAACTCGGGCTAGCATCGATAAATACGAAAACATACTTTGCGCAACCCGGGAATTGAACCCGGGACCTCCGGATACCTGATACCAAAAAGTGCATCTGGACAAATTATTATCACACTATCTAACACAACCTTCTGAATTGCAATGTTTTTAACCCCTTGAGCACCGTAAAACCAGACACAATTGAAAATGAATTGTTTCGCGACCGCCGGCGGTCTTATAATCCTTGACCTATTAAGATTGTTTTGTTCGTTGTTAGTTTGTTTAGTATTCAACAGCCTAAGTAAAAGCAAATAAAATACACTGTGAAAGAGTATTCTCTCTTTCCGACAAAATTAAATATTTTTTAGGAAGTGAATTCACTCCGATTGAGATACAGTGCCACAAGCGGCACTGTATCTCAATCGGTTCGGGAACCGTAAGAGTTTTGCGGTATAATAGTGACGCCGCCTAATTTGTTTTAATTAAACAACAGAAATACTAACTGCCCTACTGCTGTAGGTCACGTGATAGGTTAGAAAATCGATCACGAAGCGCAGCGTAGCGATTGTCTTGAATTTCGAGGTAATTTTTTTGTTAGACAACAGAAATCTAACTCCATACAAAAATATATTTTGAATATTATATCTTCTGAACATTAAGGTAAATAAAAAATATGTTACGGTTCCCGAACCGATTGAGTTACAATGCGCTTGTGGCACTGTACACACTTTGTACTAGGATGCCGTAATCACGGCATCTTAACCGATCGTACTAGAATGCCGCTTTGTTTCGCTTTGAATTGCCTCTATCCACAGCCGATTTTTTAAACACTACAAAGTTACAAATTAAAAAATTTCAAATATAGGACAAGGCTTGCAATTTTACTCGGTTTTACCAGCAAAAGTAGCGAGAGTAATCTAAATGTTGCCATAAAACTATCAGTAATCTAAATGTTACTATAAACTTACTTTAACTTCACTCGTGTTGGTTGTGTTTTTCAGACTGGCAATGACGATGTGCCCCGCCGCACCGCCGATTGTGAGCATGCCGGACAGAGGGCACAGAATAACCTACGAGTTATAACAATAAAAAAAACATCATATCGTCGCTCATATAAAGGTACCGATAGACATGCTCATTACTAGCACGAAAGCATGCCACTATTGAGCAATTGCTACTTAGTAGTATGTGTGTCAAAGCGTTGCTTGTAATTAGCATGCTTATTACGTATACGCTTGTAATAAACATGCTAATAAGCATACTTATTTAGTGACATGTCTATCAGTACCTTAAGATTACAAATATTTAGGGTTTTTATTTTATAGACGCCAGCACTTCCACCAACGACAAAATGACAAATTTCTTCAATACATTTTGAACTTTGTCACAAGGTAGTAAGGATCAATATCGATTGAAAAAATATGTCAATTTTGGATAGGTTGATCTACAGGCATCTTTATCGGCCGTAACCGGAATCCTTATTAACTGAGGGACATACATCCTATGTAGTTAAGATATTTTACCTCTAATTTAGCGAAGGTGTCGCAAAAGGAACTTTAGGTTGGCAAATTCGTACGGGACCGCCCTATAGTTTGCGGGCGACTGTGAAGGGATGACATCTGCACACAAATGACGTTCCTACTACCCCCGCCCCCCGAGCTCTCCTTTCCTGCCCCCGCAAACAATTCGTCCCCATTCCCGCAGACCATGGGACTGTCACGTATTATTGCCAGCCAGTAGATAGTGTGTCGTTAGCATCCCTATTCCAGTCATATTCAAGCGACAATTCACTAAGAAACTACTTGTAAGATTCTATATCATCATCATCATCATCAGCCTATACTCGTCCACTGCTGGACATAGGCCTCTCCAAGAACACGCCACTGAGCACGATCCGCGGCCACTCTCATCCAGCTCTTGCCAGCCACCTTGCGAAGATCGTCGCTCCACCTTGTCTGAGGGCGTCCTACGCTACGCTTGCCGATACGCGGTCTCCACTCCAGAACTCGTCTACCCCAACGGTCATCGGTTCTGCGACTAATATGGCCGGCCCACTGCCACTTCAGCTTGCTAATCCGGTGGGCTATGTCGATTACCTTGGTTCTCTGCCGGATCACCTCGTTTCGAATCCGATCCCTCAGAGAAACTCCGAGCATAGCCCTTTCCATAGCTCGCTGAGCGACTTTAAACTTGTGAACCAGCCCTACCGTCAGTGTCCACGTTTCGGCTCCGTATGTCATGACGGGTAGGACGGACTGATTGAAGACTTTCGTCTTTAGACATTGCGGAATTGGCGACGTAAAGACAAGACGTAATTTCCCATACGCAGCCCAACCCGGCCTGCGGAAGCAGGCCAGGATTCGAGATTCTATTTACCGTTGACTAAATAATCACGGGTCAAATAATGCCACAATAGTCCAATTGGCTACTTGACAGTTTTCGAAAAAGTATTTAAAAAGTTGAGGAGCTCAATGGCGCAGCGGCTAGCGCATTCGGCTTGCGATCTTGCTTGCTAAGCCACTTTCGCAATGCCGGGTCGCTGGATGGGTGACCAAATTAAAAACATCTCGAGCTCCTCCGTGCTTCGGAAGGCACGTTAAGCCGTTGGTCCCGGTTGTTGTCGTAAGATGACAGTCGTTAAAACCCACCAACCCGCATTGGGCCAGCGTGGTGGGTTATGGCCCAATATCCCCACGTGCTATTGTCCACGTGGGAGGCCTGTGCCCAGTAGTGGGACGTTAATAGGCTGATGATGATGATGATTTAAAAAGTTACAAACGCTTATTTTATACCCCGTACAATATTTTCTTTCTCGAAAAACCTTTATTTAACAGAAAAAAACATATTTTTCTTTGTTGATTTCAAACTTCGTGCGAAAACAGTTGGTCACGTGACATTTTGCTCGGTGACGTCACATTTCAATAAATATAGAAACTTAACTTGAAACCTGACAGATAGTTCTGTATATTTTGTGAAATGTGACGTCACAATCCGTCACATGAAGCTCAATCATGGCCGCCCGTGTTTCGGGTCTTGTAATCCACAGATAAAAAAACGCAAATTTATTTTGTAAAAATAAAATATTTACAATTTATCTTAATAAAAAACTATTGCATAATTATCGTTTAACCGACATATTTCATATTTTATTGTTACAACTGTCAAATAGCCAATTGTAGCCTAACCGCCAGTGGTTTTTTTCATAACTCATCTAAAGTGTCAAGTTCTATAGAGAAGCCACATTACTTACCCGTTTGACGGCCAGCCTCGGATCGTCACTGTAGGGGTCGAAGGTACCGACTCTTCTAAACGGAGGCCACTCCTCTTCTTCGTTCTGACTGTCGTTGTTTTCGCAGATTTCTTCACCGCTGTAACACACAAAGAAGAATTATCATACCATTAGAAATACCTTTCGCTTATCGCTAAGTTTTGTTTCAATCAACAAGTGGTAATAGTTTGTAATAATGCGCCTGCGCATCCCTAACCATAGATAACAATTTCTGATCGCCGCACCTATATTATATTAACACGTGAACTTAAATTAAGACAAAGCAACACGCTTAGTAGGGACGGTACGACGAATGAATCCAAGATAAGGTACTTTTTTGCAATGAGCCCTATTCTTTAATTGTATAATGTATTGACAAAATTTGGTTTAGTCTTTGGTCTTTCAATAGTATAAGTGTTGTAACCTTTTCGATTACGTTTAATGAGAAAAACATGCTAAGCGGAATGGTTAAAAAAGCAAATCAAAACTTTTATCGATCATTAAAAACCCGACTTTGGTAACACTTTTGTAAAAATCATGCAATCAAACAACTACATAACATGCATGCCATCTAAGAATTTCAACCATAAGTGCTAGAGACGCCAGCTGGTCAACCTCAACTAAATCTTCTACTTCGATCTTTACACCCAAAGCATAAAGTTCAAAATCTATTGTAGAAATGTGTCATTATTGTAGTAGGTTGATTTGTTGGCGTCTGTACATTAATAATAACCAGTGATAGGAATAGGCAGACGTATTTACCTAAAATTCTTGACGGGACATAACATGGAGCTGTTAATACCACCAAAGATACCGATAATTTGTATATACCGGTATTTCCCGAAAACTCTGGGATTTCTTATTCTACTCAATACCAGTGGTTGGAAGTGTTTAAACATACATACTTATATAGATTCACAACTATTTACAATACTTTGAACAATATTATAACCATTACAAATAAATGAAGTATAGTTTTAAACACTTCCAACCACTGTATTGGTATTGAATAGAAAAAGAAATCGGAGTTTTCGGGAAATACCGGTATAAAATTTGGTGGTATTAAGAGGGAACACTACGTCGACGTGGCATGCAAAATTCTCATACAAAACACAGAAAAACGACGTTTCGTAGTCCCCTGTTTCCTCCTTCAGAACTGGACCAATTTTTATAACTTTTTCAGCATCGGTTAAAGAAAGAGATTTACTCCCAAGTAACAAAATGTGGTCTTGTAGTGGTTCCGGGGCCAGGTCTATAACAGGCTAGTAAAAGTTTATAACCACGGAAAAGGGCCCATTTTATATGCGTACTTTTGCTAATAAAACACTCATAGTAGACTTGGCGAGCACCACATAGACCAATAATACTCTTATATTTGGACTACGCAGAACCATTTTCTCCCGCGAAGCTCACTATGAGCATTTAATAGAACCAGGCAGACTTGTAACGTACTCCGCACTTCTATTACTTGCTACTTCAAACATTTGTGAATTGATGTTTTGTTGTGCAGTTGTAGAGAAAAATAAAAAAAATAAAAGTAACTTCATCTATTTTATATAAAATGTATTAACAAGTATTTTGCACGTAATATTATACGTGCATACATGATTGCACGGCAAACGCGTATGTATTTTCGGTAAAGTATATTGTGTTTTACATCTCAATTTTTGTTCGCCTTTTGAAAACGGCGTATTAACTAAGTTGTGTTTAAAATAATATTAGTCCTAACAGCATTGTCGCGCCATATTGTGACGAAATAGGGTTCCGCATACAAATGTCTTATGCTTAATTTTAATAACTAAGAGTTTATTATTTTTATGTTTTAGTTGTGACTTTGATCGAACTATCATGGTCATATTTCCATTTGTTTATATCCATTTCTGTAATAATTTAATAAAAACCATATGACTCAAAAGAAACCAAAATGGCCGTGAAGATGCGAGAAATATTAAAAGCAATTGTCTTCTTAAATGGACTTCACGAAGATATCTTTGGACACTAATAGTTTTACAAGAAACCTTTTTAAAGAAATTAAGACTATAACAGTATTCGAGAGTCCACAATAATACCAAGTACACTTACTCTTAGAAGAAACCACTGTAGAACTAATTCACTTATAATTGGCACATAAAGTTGACTTATACACTCCTATAAGGTCAAGTAACAAGTGCAAATGGTTTTAGTCTATAAATTCCTATTACTGGCGTAGGACACTTATAGCGGATTTATAATTACTTCTTGTAGGCGATTATAAGTGTAACTTACTGGAGCAAATTTTCTCAAGTGTATTTACACCTATGCAACCCTTTTATAGGCCATTTTAGCCTTTACTGCGCCTATAATTTCGTTCTATACACGACTATAAGTCAACTTATAAGAGCAGGTGTACTATAAACCCAAACGAACTCCGTGTAACCTGTTATAAGCTTGGTAGTAGAACCTGGAACCACTAAAAGAGAGGTACTAGTGCTGTAAGCCTGTAAACTGTGCACTACAGGAGAACTTTGTTACTTGGGCTATGTCTGTATGTTTGATTTTTTTGCATTAAGTCATTTATTTAATAACCAGGAGCCTTCAAAGTTTAGTGAAATCACTTCGTTTTAAGGCGTCTTCAAAAACATTAAGTGGCTGGTTTAAAAAAAAAACAAACATACAGACATAGAAAATCTCTTTCTTTAATCGATGCTGAAAAAGTTATAAAAATTGGTCCAGTTCTGAAGGAGGAAACAGGGGGCTACTAAACGCCGTTTTTCTGTGTTTTGTATGAGAATTTTGCATGCCACTTCGACGTAGTGTTTCCTCTTAACAGCCCCATGTTATGTCCCGTCAAAAATTTTAGGTAAATACGGTCTGCCTATTAACATCACTGGTAATATAACAAAGAAAATATAATTATGAAGATTCATTACTCAAAATATAAAAACGTCCCTAGCGGAACACCACTATCATAAAAAATAAAAAACATTCACAACTAAAGGTTTTACGTGTAATGACGTCACTTTACCTTGTGGTCGATCTTTTCAGTCCACTTCATAATGTAGCAAGCGACAAGCAAAAGATCAGACATTAAATAAATGGCTAATGTTAGGAGCAAGCTATTCAAATTATTGTGATGGTGGCACACAAACTGGCAGTAGGTTAGGTTACGTAAGGCAGTATGTCATGTACAGACGACAATTGGTCAACCTACCACAAAATGTCAAATTCGTCAATAAATTATGAACTTTATGGTTTGGATATAAGGATCAATATCTATTGGAGAAATTTGTCAGTTTTGAATAGGTTGACCTGGTGGCGTGTGTACTCAGAAACATTTATCGCTGAATGCATACCCAATGTATTGAGCGGTCAATGTTTTTATAGGATGACAGTATGTATGTATGAAAAGCAATTTAAAATTATCAATTATTTTTTTGTAAATAAGAGATTATTAAGTTTTGTATTAACACTTTTCATATAAGTACGGGAAATGATCAGTGTGGGAGACAAAAGGAAACGTAATATTTAATCGTATAAAACAATCTAGTTTAACTAAACAAAACTTTTTCATAAACACAATTATTTATTAAGCTGCCCCGCATTTTAGAATCTATCTGTCAGTTCCAAGCCTTACGTAAACGTTTGTTATTTGTAAATATTGGATTTTGAATCTTATATCAAAGACAATACAGCTGATAATCGTTTGTCAATGCAAATCAATGCACGAAGGGCAAGCGATAAGTGCTTTTATTAAAAAATTGTTTAAACCAAGGAGTTTAACCGTTAAGTGAGATAAAGGTATTAGATATTAGATAAAGGAGTTAGATAACGAAAAAAAATTGTTTGGTCGTAATTAACGCAAAAGGCCTAATAATACTAGACAGTGACATTTATATTACCACGATATTTTGAAGTACGATTGATGATTGGACGATTGAGATAAGATTGAAAACCAATGACATATTCAAACAAGTTCTGCCTTATAAAGGGGTCGACAGTCTTACTAACCTGAACAGCTGTGCGGTGGTGTATTTATACAGGGCCGTCATGGCGACGCCGGCGACGTCCCAGAAGCGTATTGATCCGTCTTCGTGTCCGGTCAGCAGTAACTGGCGGGCGGGCGCCTCACCCGACTCCACCTGACCCCCCGATATGGGCCACGCGCATTCAGAGTACACGTTCTCCGTTTGCTGTTGACCTGGTAGAGTAATGGTTTAGTTCAGTTTGACGTAGACTTCATAACATTCGGGACGTGGTGGCGAAACATTCAGGAGTGGACGGTAATGGCGAATGCCGCTGAATTCTTTCCCCCTGGCAAAACAAGTCCAAACATGCGGAGCCGACTGCCAGCCTTCACTAGTTTTGAGAAGCACCCCAAAAAAAAAAGGAGACGGTAGCTGTAAGTCTTCACTAGTTGGAGTCGATTTAGAGAGGCACTCTAATAAGAACAAAATAGATGTGACGTTGTCGACTAGCTGTGCGGTGGTGACGGCGGACCACCACCTCTTCGGCTAGCAGTTGATTACAGTTAATAGTTGATCAGTTGGTCACTTAACATCAGTTGAGATGAAGGCCTAGTTATTACCCGTAGTGAATAAAAATAATAGGTAATCCTTGTACAATCTTAACCTACCTTCACCGTATTAATAATATAGTCATAGTCTCCGATCATCTAAACACTAGATACACAATCCCATATAAAGTAAGTTTGAAAAAGTGGTTCCAACAGTTGCTATTCTATACGCTTTTGTTTTCGAATAATCACAAATAATTTTGATACTTGGTCTTATCATCACCACAATAGGTATTAAATTTGGACGGCAATGGCAAATGACAACTGACAGCAATACTATGCTTTTTTTTAATATAAGGAGGCAAACGATCCGGGCGGGATGGAGAGTAATCACCGCCGCCCATGGACACCCGCAAAACCAGAGGAATAGCAGGCGCGTTGCCGGCCTTTAAGGAAGGAATAGGAATTGTGAGCGGGAGGGGGGGGGGGGCTCCGGAACTCTCACTGGCCGGACGAAACACAACAGCACCAAGTGCCATTATTTTACGCCGGATATTCGTGAGAGGGTGTGGTATTACGCCGGGCGAGCCGGCCCATGCGTGCTGCAACGCAGCGTGGCTCTACCACTCAGTCAGTGTCACTCATTTAGCACCACCTAGGGGTCACGTGTAGGGTCTCAAGGGTAAACCTACGGACGCGAGTAACTTTAACCCCCTAGCATACTTTAGGTTGGAGCATTAGTTCGAGGCGACACTTTGAGAGCGCTAATGTTGTATCTAATGTTTAGATGATCTAGGGGCGTAGTGGATAAAAAAAAGAAGAAGGTATCTATAGGTACCTGCAGCCAAGATAGCGTCGTACACACTGGCAGCGACATTGTCCACCAGCTGCGCGGTGGTGACGGCGGACGCGTGCACTGAAACGAGGTATGGCAGCCGCACCGGCCGCCACTTGGGCTCGCACAGGTCGATCACCACCAGCTCCTCCTCGGCTAGTACTACCTGAACGCGGTGAGGGAAAAACAAATTACATATTTTGAATATTAAAGGACCATGGGAAGAAACGTCCCCCACCATCCAACAGATTTAAAATTAGTGTCATTTGAAGGGTCTAGTAGGATAGAATTTTTTTTACTATGGCGACATTCTTCAAATAGGGTGGGATTTAGGTTTTAAAAAATATATTGTTTTTGAATATATATTTTTTTCCAACAAAATAAGATTGCAAGAGCAGACCGGCCTCCACAGGCGGCACCCGTTCACGAGTATGACATGTGAATTAGCCATCGCTTCGCTCTACCATGTTTTAGGGAACGTAACGACCCGACGCACATGCCACCACCGCAGAGACACTTTGAGAGAGCATGACACACTCGACCAACTCTAACTAAAGCAAGAAAACAATAAAAAAGTTTTTTTATTATAAATAAACCATATACTTTTTGCAACTAACACAGGTACTTTAGGCTTCTTTGGGTCCCAATGAACAAATTGACACGTATCCCATGACTGTTGAGCGTTGGGACGGGGTTCATACAAAGTCCCCCATGGTCCTTTTGTTTACGCTCACACCAATTATCTTATTTGCCCTCAGTTGCTATCCCAACTCAAATTTCGTGCTCCCATGCGATATCCTCGTAATAGAATCACTCCCCTTTGCCCACCTTTGCGAAGGACAGTGCTTGGTGCTCATTCTCCAGTGGCTAGAATGTGCAAAATTATTAATAGCTGTAGTGATGCTATTGACTTGCATAATGACACACCTGGATCATTCCACAAGTCTGTTCAAACGAGCCTATTGGAACAACTCAATGCCTGATCTCATTTCATTTTTATAAGATACCAACTATTTTTAAAATTTATATATGTTGCATGTTGTGTTAGCCTTTAAGTAATTGTAGCATTCAGTCGTTATATTAAGAAAGTATTGTTACAATAAAAGAAACAATGTATACAATTGTTGGTTAACCTAATAAATAAAAAAAAAATAAAAAACAATAGACCAAGATGAGTATTCTTTTGAAACTCGTTATTATGGTAAGATAACGGATATAACACTCCATTACACGCGCGTTGTACCGTCGTAAAACAGACATGCACTTTGTTTATTTATTAAGTATATTGAGGGTAGGTACTCTTTGTATACTTCCGGAGCGATCATACGAGTGACATATTTTGTTTCAAAACCAAAATTCTACAATAGTGGAGCGCCTTTTTTATCGAGATATTTCACCGAGTTTACTTTTTTATGTGCGGTAAGTGATTTTAGTATTTTTATTTGGTGTTTATTATTCAATATTACTTATATAAACATAGAAAAAACACCTAAACCCGAAATCAATTTAGAAAAACAGTTTTTCTCTAAATTGACCCAACCGGGAATTGAACCCGGGACCTCAGAGATGGCGCGACGCCATACCCGGCGTATTAACCACTCGAGCAATTTCTTTGTGCTAGTATCTAGTGTCACTCGAATGTTTACGGTTTTTTGATAGAAAAACACCGTTGTTAACTGTTATCTCTTGAATCTCTACCAGACAAAAGTAGTCCGTGTGACACTAGATATTTGCACAAAGAAATGTCAATAATTTGTTTACAAACATTATCTAACCGTGCCGCGTAGCGGTGAAAGAATACTACCACCCCCTCTCTTCCCTTGGGTGTCGTAAGAGGCGACTAACGGGTTAAAGACTGCTCATAAATCCATCAGCTTAGAGCGGCGATGGGCTTACCACCTGTCACGCTGAGCACATGTGCAGTCGATATTTGGTGAAAAGTGGACTATGGGAGAGGACTGCTTTTGTGGTCTTCATCGCCTAGTCTCTGACTAACCCTTCGGGGATAATAGTGATTATATGTATGTATTTATCTAATATGGCCGTAGTATAGATGACAGGCGGACAACGTATGGGAAGTTGGGGGGCGGGGTTTTAATGTTAGGCATTTGCAGCCCATGGACTGCAATTCAGTGCGGTAATACTTGTTTAAAGTATAATGAAGAAGAAATAATAAAGTCTTACCAAAGCAGCGGCAACTTGGTTCACTGTCTGTAATAGAATCTGCGCGGGCGTGTCCGGCCTTTCCTCTTGCAGAGGCACGCCGTCAGGTGGCACTGGTGTGGTTGTGAAGAAATCTATCACCTGAACAACATATAAAAACCTATTATTTTATTTGTTAGTCTATTTATGCACTTATGCATATTAATAAAAATGTTTTCTGACCAGATTTGTCTTATTGCTCTATATTATTGCAACGTAAAATTGTATGAAATGTTAGTACAAAATTTTAGTCAAGAGATGGCGCTGTGCTGCGCAATCTTGAATGGCGCTAATGATGCATATTCTATATTACTTACGCGGCTAGTGAAATCAAAAGCGACGTGTTTCTCTCCCTGTTGCACGGTGACTGTGTACTTGTCGGAGTATGAAGCTCTTGGCATACCACCTGTAAAATTAAATACATATAAAAACATAACCTTGTAAACAATAAATAGGTATGAATATGTGGCACTTTAAGCCGACAAAATTCTTTATATATTATGTAGTTAGTTTTGCAATTCTATTCTTAGGGCCGATTTCACCGCTGACATTAAACGCGATCAATTCGGGCTAAACTCAGATTACGCGCTAAACTGAGTTCCTCTCTTAAGTTTGCGTTTCACCGGCATAAACTAAACGTCGTTCAAGTTAAACTTAGTTCAGTTTCTGAACGGCCGATTTTCGACGTTTAGCTTGGCTAAACTCGTTTAGGTGCTTTTTTTTTTGTTCCTTGAAGGAACAGGCTAAGGTCATAGACCATACTGCCTAGTCATTAGATTTTTTTTTTCTTTGCATGTAGTGGATAATAATGAAATGAGTTATAATATGAACGTGAAAGTGATAATGAATATACTATGGTAAATTATATTCCCCAAACCCCTTGAGTGTTACTAAATATGTGGGACTTTACAGAGATCTCACACGGATTTATTAAAAGAATTTAAAAAGTGATGTTGCACTGTTTTGTTTTATTTGCCAACACATAAATGCACGTTCACGAACACATGACAGTTATTAAACCACCATTATTTCACATTCATATTCGACAAAACACAAAATTTAGAAATTATGACAAAACTGCAGAACTGCAGACACTTCATTTTCCTGCCAAGAAGTCTTGTTTCAGAGCTGTTTGCCTGACATTGTCGTAATTGTGTGGAGTATGGGAGGCTTGTTTATTTATTTTTAAAGAAATAAATAATATTTTTGTTAGTGATATTTTGCTTTTAAAACAAAGATGAAAAGAGCCCTGGCACGAGCTTTTGACGAAAATTTTGATGAAAAGTCCCTTTAAATTAGTAGTTATAGCGTGTCGCCTAACACATTAAGCATAACCGGCCTTTTGCGTGTAATGGAACGTGCTAGTTCCACTTTTAACCGCAAGCGCAACAGCGCGCCAATAGAGCAATGGCTGCCGCAAGAGAGACTGCGTTACGTTACGATCTCCGTTCTCGCGCCATAAGTCTTAGCACCTATTCTAAAGCATTTGTACCTATAATTTTTGATTGAAACCTGTGAACCTGAACAATAAACGATTTTACAGTGATCAAGTAGTTTTACCTGTTACAAGAACCCGCATACTAGCGCTTGACGTGCTAAATAGTTTTGACAATTTACTATTCTTACCATGTTTCACAAGATATTTATTTTGAAATTTTTGATTCAAATATTTTATATGTAATTTCTAATACTAACCCATCATATTCTGAACATTTGTTGAAGATTAACGTGATTTGAATTATGTTTTTTTTATTTATTTTCCCGTTTGTAAAGAAACAATTTTTTAATTGCAACACTTTGAACTCGATTCGTTAGGCTCCAAGCCAGAATTTAAAAAAAATAACGTATAGTTGGTGACATATCATTCACTCATTCACTCTTTGTCAAAGCTGAACTAAGTTTTAGTAAACGGGATCAAAACGAAGCCGGTGAAATCGGTGCGACGTAAACCGCGATCAAGACTAAGTTTTGAACGCGATTAGTCTGAACCAGGTTTTATTAAACTCGGTTTCTATTCGGTACGGTGAAATTGGCCCTTAGTATGTCAAGATAAGACAAAAGAATAAATAAACAATAAAACTTAAAATAAAAAATAAAACTTTCCTACACTCACACCATTTAGCTAGCCCAAGAGAAGCTTCGAAGAAACTCGTTAAATGGTTACTAGACAACGAATAAACATACTTAAAATACTTAAATACATACTTATTATACATAGAAAACACCCAGACCCGAGATAATTTAGAAAAACAATAATTTCTAAATTGACCCGACCGGGGATCCAACCCGAAACCTCAGAGATGGCGACACCATGAAAACCGGTGTACAAACCACTCGACCAAGGAGGTTGTCAAACAATTTTTTTGGACAGTCGCATTATCGGTCGTGTCACATACCACAAAAAAATCTTCACAACTCACCCGCGTATATGACGATCTCCTCGCCGTCGACGCTGGTCCGGTTGTATATCTTGGAGATGGCCTTGCACGGGTACGGGCCGTAGGGCGTGACGGGCTCCTTCAGCGGGCGGTCGCTGGCTGCCGCCGCCACCTCCCACGTCACGTAGGAGCCGTCGTTGTGGGATGATGTGAAGTGCTCGCCTAAGATACAAGTAGGTACGTGTAAAGTTATATTCATAAAAGCCTGCAAGTGTGAGCGATGTTGCCGTTGTAGTAATTATGTGTTTGTCATAAAATGTGACCCTTATCTTTATTATTAAAATTTTGCATTCACAATGCTAATAGACAAACATAGGATAAAATATTTACTAGAAAAAAATCAACCAGTCTCAGGAAAGCTCGAAGGGGATTCGGACCTTAGGATGCCGGTCCACTGCTCTAACCGCTCTTTTTTTTCAAGTAAACATTTATCCTATGTGACACTTATTTTTATTAGTGGAATCGGAATTTTATGTCTTCCGCAATCACATTGAGACTATATCACACTATACCACATCAGACAGTTGTATCAACAAAATCAAGGACACACAAGGTCTGCGGGACGGGGGTCTAAAGGATGCAGGGGGGGGAGGAAAAGAAGAGCGCGGGCGGCGGGACCTCGTAGTAGGAACGCCCGCATGTATGCAGATGTCACTCCACCCCCGTTGCCCGCACACCAGGGAGTGTCACGTACGAATATGCCAGCCTATAGTTACGCGTTCTCACCATCATCGTTCCAGCAGAGGCTCTCCAGTTGCTGATTGGAGACGAACGTGTGCGTGGGCGTGGAGGTGGCGCGGTCCCACAGCACCACCAGCCCGCGGTTGTAGCCGATGAGCACGCGCGACGGCACCTTCGGGTGCTCGCACACTGACTCCACCGCGCCGGGATTCACTTTGAAGTCTTCTGGGCAACTGGAAGGGGAAGGCAGTTCGATTGAGCATAATTTATAGTATCGACAGACGTATGGGTTTAATTTACAAATAAAGACAGGTTATTCAACAGCAAAACATTTGTTTAATATGGTCTCGAGCCTACTGCGAGGATATCTTTTTGTTGCAGCAGAATCAAATACCGCAGAACACCTCTGTAAACTATTAGCCCTCATTTTGTTAACTACTTAAACCGAAGAGGTTATACGAGAAGTCCCAGACAATCTTTCGCAAGCATACTAACCTGCACAGGGTACAATCTTCGCCAGGCCAAAATGCAAGATAAGAACACGCAAGGCTTTCTTTATCCCGTAGTCATAAGCCACTAATATTGTGACAGATCACGTCATTATTGGCTGAATGACATTAAGGTTCATCGAGTACAAATTGCCGGCCCCTGTGGAGCTCCAAGCAACAGATTCCTGCCAACGCACAGCGAGGACATCTTTTACCTGCCCTTTTAATGTGAGAATTCACAAGAAAAAGCTACCAAAACACCGGCACTCACTCCGGCAGAACAACTTCCTGGTAGATGACGTCCTCGTTGACGACGAAGGAGGTCAAGTCCAGCGAGTACAGTTAGCCGCACTTCATGCCAAACAGCAGATGTCATCACACACGGTGGGAACATTTTTGACCTGCGCTTTCAATGTGAGATTTTAGGAGAATAAACACTGCCACTTACTTCTGCATAACAACATCCTGATAGATGACGTCCTCATTGACTACGAAGGTGTTCAGGTCCAGCGAATACAAGTTGCCGCCCTCCGTGCCAAGCAGCAAGTTCTTGCCGGACGCCTCCACGCACAGAGAGGATATCTTCTTGTTCTTTCCCTCGAACACGTGGGATTTCAGCTCCACTAGAGACTTCTCGTTGATCTCCCATAAGTGCAGGCTGTTGTCGTCGCATAGTGATACGAGACGACCAATACCTACGCGAAGACGAAAAATAGTAATAGTACAATGGATTTTACAATGGCATCGGTTGGAATGATGCTTTGGGAGTAAATTAATGATAGTGACAGCTAAGGACATCGACGCTTTACTTTCTTTTCTCTATTTCTACTTGGCAGCTATATAAAGTTAGGTAAAACATTAAAGAACGTTTATTGTCGTTGAAACTTTTAACAACTAAAAATAACAATTTACGTTAAGTATTCTTAATTCTATCAAATTCTGTAAGTTATAATACTAGCAAGTAATCAGTATTATGAATGTATTGCTTTAATTCTTTCGAAGTTATTGATAGCTTAATTAACGCGAAGCTGCTGTCAAGTGTGACAAATTAAAAACGTTAGTATCAAAGTTAGTTTTTCCGTATATTGTTTCTGCTTGATTAGATTCAAGTGTACAAGTGAAAACAAGGTGTGCGACACCCCTGATTTGAAAGACGACTTAAGATTGCAAAGGCAAATCGTGCGCGCCATTAAACATAAAAAAAAAAGATTGCAATGATATAAGAACGATTTTTTGGACGGATATTAGTCGCATTTATTTAGCGGATCATTTTATGCTAACTATATATAATTGTATCTTTGTTGGAGAATATAGTATATCGAGTTATTTTGCGCGTCACTTTATTTATACACACACGAGCAGGGCTACCTACCCAAAACTGTCAAATATCTCCAATCGATATCGATTCCTCATACCCAAACAGTAAAGTTCAAACTCATTAACGAAATCAGATACTTTGTGGTAGGTTGACCTGCTCGTGCATTCCAACCTCGCGTATTTACGCGATGTGCAAGTGTTTGACTGGGAGATTCCTCGATCGCACATGCCTAGTGTCGACTCACCGGGTATAAAGAATATCTGTGTGACTGGCGAGTCTGGGTTGGTGTGCTGTCCATAAAGTTCTACACCGGGGCGGCCGTAGACCTTCAGGGCGCCGGTGGCGGTGCCGATGGCAGCGAGCCTGAGCAGGGGGTCCCATGCTAGGGCGGAAGCTCTGTGGGGGAAGCCGTGCTGGACTGTCTGTGGACAAGTGGGAGGGAACCTTTAGAAACAGCATCCTACATTAAGTTTTTTACAGCCCACTGATGGTAAGCAGTTCTCGTAATCTATGGAAGTTTGCAACGCCAGAGACATTACACACGCTTTGAAGAGGTCCATGTGTGTACTCTTTATAGTTGAGTAAGTACAGATTTACTTAGTAGCTTCTTACGACAACACATTAATTTATGGACTTATACAGATAGTAATAATTTGATTGAAAAATAAATTCTGTTTGTTTAGAAGCAAAAGTAATCTTTGCCAATTCAAGGCTCCTACTTAGTGATTGTAGCCCCTAGCGTCAAGGAGATACATTAAATTGTGGGAAAGTTAATAGACAAAGAATAATGGGACAGATTCACGAACGGCATTAGGAGGTGGTAACTTAATAGCTAATCAAATACGAATAGATAAGTGACTATTGGGGTTAAAAAAATAAAAGCTTTTTGTCGTCAATTTGACACCTTGGTAAGCACAATGGAATGGTCGTGGTCACGAAGTACACAAGGCATGTACTTGCATTCTTTTCTTGTAGGTACCTACACATTATTAGCGTTCGGAACGTGTCGATCCATGAGTCATACCTTTACATGTACTGACGTCGGAATCTTCATATACCTTTTTGAATTATACTTTTAGATTAGTTTTTTCTATGATATTTCTTTGCATTTTCATGCTTATTTTCTGTACAAAAAATTTATTTGGAGAAAATAAATAAATAATTGGTAAATGAGTCAGATATGGTCAATAAGGATAAGACCGAAGATATAAGCGGGATCCTGATTAACCAATGATGAACAATGTTGTTAAAATTGCGGCAAAAATTATATCACCAAGCAAAACAACCACAATACCGTGCCTTGGGGTATCAAATTCAGGTCCCCAGAGCCTGTGGGTTTTGCGACATAGGCGAGTTTCAAATATAGTAGGTGTACTAGTTCTATCATAATAAAAAGGCTCCGTTATTGTTATGATGAGATGATGCCATTTCATTTCCTATTATACATTTGTAATCCATTCTGTTTAGTCTGATGTGATTATGCGAAAAGTTTGTTTATCTCTGTGGACTGTGTTAAGTGTGCTCTGTCAAATTCAAAGCTCCGCATTTCGAAGAACTAAACTACAATCTCTATAAACTAACAATTTACGATCGGATTAATTTTTATGCGTTTGTATTTTTAAAGAGGCACATCAGCACTTGAAAAGTTAGTTTGGCTGTGCCATATTGCTCATATTACTAAATTGCCAATGATCTTAGGGTGGAGATGCAAGCAGGACCGGAATTATATTTGGATTGGAACATTGAAACCTGTAAATATGAAATATGTGAATGTGATGGGAGCTCTCGTAATCGATGTCATGAATGTGTAATCGTTTATCAATCGGGTTCAAAAGTCGCATCATTGGACTGGGTGTGTTATTTTTAAACTTTTAATACCATGTTCTATTAAACACTTTGTAGGTACTATACTATACATGTATATGTCCGGGATAGGCTAAGCGATAATTTAAGGGCATATTATACATTCAAATTTTTCGATATTAACACCCTAATATAGGGTCCTACTAGCACCCTGTTGAAATAGCCGCCATTTTTTAATTTGACGGTTTTTTCGGCATCCGATAAATTTGAATGTATAATATGCCCTTAAATTATCGCTAACCCTATCCCGGACACTCTGTATAAACTTTTACTTTTTCACTTTTAAGCGTGCACTATAATCACAAGCGTGTGAGAAATTTAAGTAAAACAGTTAAATATCTGACTTGAAAAAGAATAAAATGCCCATGTCAAGATAAGGTCAGCCATTAGTGGCCATTACAATCTATAGAAAGTAAAAACACACGTAATTAACAAACATATACAGTAAACGGTATGCAACATATAGCACATAACACATCAGGAACGTGGGAAATCCGCAGAACAATGTGTGTTGTTGGTAAAATTGCGTGGCTTATTATAAAACTGCCGACGCAGTTCCGAGAACGATGAGTTGTCATAATATTCGCGATGCATGTTATGTAACGAATGGTCTTTTGTACAGGTAGAGGAGTTTCCTCAAAATACCGAGTTCATGGTATACCAGTTTTTTTATTTCTTTGGTCACCAACAATATTTACAATATAACAAGGTGGTGACACAGGCCATAGAGAAGAGATAGATGACGAATAAGACGAATTAAACGGGTTGCATTGCAGGACGATCTACATCATCGGTCTCAGACTTTTCCACATAACCACTACACTGACCGCCCACCATGTACCCGATTTTATAAACAGCTGGGGTCTTACCATCGACTCTTGGAGCATTGTTACTTTTAATCTTACTATGCAAACTCCCATACGAATTTTGCATAATAAGATTAAAGTAAAAGTCAAATTAAATTATTCAATTTAGGCTACAATAATTGAGCACTTATGAATGTCGCTAATCCATCGGTTCGTAAGTCCTAACTATGGGGCGGGAGCCTTGTACTGAGAAGAACCGGCAAGGAACTCAGAAAGAGCATTTCTTTTCTCCCTTTCTTTTACAGCGTCAATACAAATTGGAAAATGCCCTCCATATCATAGAAGGGCATTTTCCATTACAACAAAAAGAACATTTAAAACGATCACAACACAACACATACAAAAAAAATATCCAATAAAAAACAGCTATTGCTCGATTTAAAATAAAATAAACAACGTCTTACAGTATTTTTGAGACAAGCAAAAGAAAGACTATTATATACTACCAATAAAAAATTAAATTGCAAGGGCAGACCAGCCTCCACAGGCAGCACCCGTTCACGAGTATGACACGTGAACTAGCCATCGTTTCGCTCAACCATGTTTTAGGGAACGTAACGACCCGACGCACATGCCACTTTGAGAGAGCATGACACACTCGAGCAACTCCAACAAATAAAGTAATACCTACTGCTCTAAGAGGTGACAGTAGGGCCCCTGGGACTGGGACCCGACCCAATAATCCCATTGTTGGTGGTTAACTTGCCTTACGAAGCAAGTATCTCAACCAGGAAACTGGCATTGAAAATATTTATTATACGAAGCTTATCTTGTACAACCGCCCTTATCGCAGCGCTAATGTGCAACTCTTTAAATTATGCGCTTTGTTAATTTAGTGACTTTATGTTTGAAAATCCCAGGCAGACTTGACTTATTCGCATGCCATCACATTTGTAACTCCAAGCGACCGCCATAACACAAATGACATCTACATACAACGTTATAGTTACATAAAAGTTTACGGTCCAGTGATCATACGAATGGCAAGCATACCAACTGCTAACTCGCGTGACCGTTGACGCGAAATTTTGTAAGTATGGATGGATGTTTGTTACTCTTTCACGTAAAAAGTACTGAATGGATTTGGATGAAATTCGGCATACATATAGTTTATAACCTGGATTAACACATAGGATACTTTTTATCCCGATATTCAAACGGGAACGGGAACCACGCGGGTGAAACCGCGAGCGGCCGCTAGTAAGTAATGAAGCTATAATGACTGACTAACTTTGAAATCTCAGAAGCTAAATAAATAAAGCAGAAATATAGCTAGCATGCCTCTTACAAATAGCTGGATTTTAAAAAGTCTCCTTGGGTTGATACCCATATATTACACACGTGTCTGCACATCAACCTATCGAAAAATGTAATTTTTTTCTAATTGACATTGATATTTTATACACAAAACTTAAAGTTCAAAAATAGTTTAAAGGAGATTTAGGTTTAGGAGATGTTTTTGCCAAGACCATGGACACATACTCAAAAATACTATAAAATACATATATTTAGTTGATATAAGTAATATTCCGATTTGCTTTACCATTTTTGCGTAAGAATAAAAAATGAAAACATAATTTTTAATAACCTGGCAACTTGAGATGTCTTTCTGAGATTAAAATCAAGTGTCCAAAGCTGTAGAGAACGTTTTATAAAGTGTAACTGTCATCATGATTTAAAAAAATTGACCAGCGTTTTTTTATTTCGTTTTGACGTGGATTCTGAGTAAGTTAATTTATAAATAACATTTACAATGCAGGATTGGAAATTTTAAGTTTAATGACCAAAATGCATACAACAGCTAGGTAAGTACTTTTGTTTTGACAGATACTTGACATGACATGACATTGACAGAATACCGCCTACGATCACGAAACTTGCTTTATTTTGTAAAGATTTAAAATACCTTTTACGTAAAAACTATTCATATATTTGAAGAAAATCATTTCGAATAAGCTTATTCCATATCTCCATACAAAATTAAACATCTCCTTTGTTATTTTGTGGCAGGTTGACCTGCTGGCGTCTGAACGTAGATTAGACGTACGAATGTACGATGTAAATGCTGAGATATAAGGGTGTTAAGAAAGACTTAATGGGCAACCCGTTGAAATTATCTGGCTGCAAAACACCCTTACAGAACCCCTATGAGTTTAAAGATAGCGCGTGATCTTAGTTTGAAGCACGACGACCATAAAAATAGACCTCGTTCCAATATAAAGTGCCTACTACTATGGAAAGAATCCCATTTCGTGAACCTTCGGGAATTGCAATGGCGTAGATTTTCTTTCTCTCTGTGACTTTCTATCAGGTGACCCGCCAGCTCATTTGTCTCCTTCTCACATAAATAAAAATAAAACATCAGCTCTAGAGTATACCATGGAAGCATTTTTAAATGACAAAGAAGAGCAGTACTATAGCAATAAGCCTGGATCACTATCATCATTTTAATCGCCTCTGTGGTCTAGTGGCTAAGGCACCGGTTTCAGACCCAGAGGTCCCGGGTTCGATTCCCAGCGGGGGGCACGTCTTTGTGTGCTCAGTTTGGTTGGTGGTAGGGCTGTTAAGTCCGCCTGGCTAGCTACTACCATCTTATCTAAGTCTGTCGCCATAACAACGATGTTTATAGCATTGTTGTGTTCCGACAGTTTAAGATAAGATAGCCAGTTCCTCAGTGGTTGAGGATTCCGGGTGAAGCGCGCTTCCAACTCCGGCCTTATCGTCACTTACCACCATTAGGTGAGATGAAGGCCAAGCGCTTACCCGTTGTAGAATAAAAAACATCTGTGTAAAACATAGGCATTGTCAGTTCAGTGAGCGAGTTGAGTTTTGATGTCTCAATGAATTGCATTAACATCGGATTTACAAGCATTTGTTAACGTCAACGCTGTACAGAAGAGCTGGCCTCCTACAGACAGCAACAGGACGTTGATACCGTGTATAAAAATAAACTATGTTGATTCGGTTCGGCCAAATATAAACAAAGCTGATTTTATCACGTACTTACCTAAAATAACTTTGTCAATCTGCAAGGTTTGCGTTTTGCGTATACCCGCCCTGAAATAGCTATAGCTGCTGTGTTGCTGTTGTGAATGATATTTTTTACGAGTCTGTGTCGTATCGTATACTTGTGTGGCGAATCTATCGTGAGCGTGCTTCGTATAATAAATACTACGTCAGCTTTTATGCAAAACGGTTCGGAGCTCAAATAAAAAGTATTGTGCTCGTAAAAATATATTTTCCATGTTTTCAAGTATCAACAAAGTATTTTTATGAAAAAACGGGATTTTTACCATGTCTGAGTTGTTTGTTTTGAGTCCCCGATATTTCGGCGCAGTTGCATGCACCATGATCACGGAGTAATCCCGTTTTTTCATAAAAATAATTGTAGTGACCATGAAACTTTAAAATGTTATCAACAAAGTATTTCCCCAAACGACTTTGTACATAAGGAACTCGGCGGGTGCAGTGGTACTCGGTCGAAATGTCGCATCGGATATAAAAAGATATGCATAGCATACTTAAACTAATTGCGTTAAAAGCAGTTTAAATATTTTGTTGTAGTTTTCGTCTAAGATGCCCTCCAATATAAGTAAATCACTTACTTTATTTTTTTTATCCATCTCCAAAGATAACATAGGTTATATATGTAGGTAGGTAGTGCTTATTGCTGTAGCTTTAAAAGTATCAATTATAATGTTTTTTATAAACCAGTGCACGAGCACCGAAGTTGATCGGCAACCACAATCACAGTAGGGCTGCTATCATCACTGTTTTCACCAGTTCAGAAACTTTATCATGAATACCAAAATAGGTTACGGATAAAAGGACAACACCAAAATAAAGAAATAACTTCATTATTGATTTCGGCCCCATCATGAAAACTACAAAATTCAACCTGTTGCAGCTGATTATACAGGATGTTCAGTTAGTATAAAATCCCGGAACTGGGCCATCCCCGAAATACAACCCTAGAAGTACTTTTTTACTTTCGTTTTCATCGTAATCAATATTTCTCGTTTCGCATACATAGACACGAGTACGACAGCCCTGCATCTACCCATTGGACCGGTTCCACGGCACCGTTGCGGGCTGGCCGCTCTCGTCATTTGTTCTAACATAATCGTTATGATAAGTAGCAATCTCGATATTACGCAAATCGAATGGGCCCACCTCTACCTTCCATCCTTTTGTGTCATGGGTTAATAACAAATGAATTCCATACCTACTATTTATTCTTACTTTTCCGTGTAGAGCACAGTCACAGTCACTGCTCTACTACACGGAAAAGTAACAATATTTTAGTATATAAGTACGCTAGTGGCCGCCCGCGACTTCGTCCAAGTGAACACGTGTCAATTTAGATAATCATATTTATTACTTGTCTGATACTGTAAAATTTTAGCTTTCTAGGTCCAAGAGTGGGCGACCAGACCATGAAGTCAGTCAGTCAGTTAGTTAGATAGTGTGAACTTTTCTATATACGTCTAGCTAGACTGATAGATTTAACAGTAGTAACAATTTATTTTTATGAATTTAAGGAATTATGAAACATTGTCTTTTTCTTTATTACTTACTTGTCTGATACTGTAAAATTTTAGCTTTCTAGGTCCAAGAGTGGGCGACCAGACCAGGAAGTCAGTCAGTCAGTTAGTGAGATAGTGTGAACTTTTCTATGTACGTCTAGACTGATAGATTTAACAGTAGTAACAATTTATTTTTATGAATTTAAGGAATTATGAAACATTGTTTGTTTCACAATCTTTATGTGATCGAAGTTCACAATATTAAATCATAAAACCATATTTCAAAAAAAAATGACAAAACATCCAGTTTAGTATCCACATAGTACTAGTAGTTCAGTTGATTGTATTACGTGACATTATGTGGCATACACACACAAATTACCGATCTAACTGGCGCGTGGCATGTCAATTGGCAGGCGTAATTAGGCAGGTGGTAATGAAATGCAAATAAAGTTGCGCGCTCATTTATATTCATGGAATAGGGTCTGGAATTAAATCAACAAGCGATGTTGAAGCCCAAAATATTATTAGCTAATAATGACGTAATCACTCAATGCTACATTTATTTACATATTGAGAAGAACGTGACAAAATACGGGTTGGGTAAAAAATGCATTTAAATTAAAAGAAAATTAGGGATTTTTATCTTTAATGACTCTAGATATTTGCACAAAGAATTCTCAAAAGTTTATAAACATTCTTAATCGAATTTGGCCATAGTTCTTGTTCTTTTATTTTCCAAATTGTTCAAAAGTTGTTAACTTTTTATTTTAAATTATGTAATTAATTAAATATTTTGTTTACTGTTGTTTTGGGTCAATGCTGTGTACAATTTTTTTTAGGATACAAATTAAAAAAGTGTTGGTTTGATATAAATAGCAATGTAACAATTTGTGTTCTGTTATTGTACCTTTAAAATTAAATAAAATTAATAAATAGTACAATTGTATGTATTATAGAATTCATATTATTCAAGTACATTTTTTTTAAATTTAAACACTGAAAAAAGACGACAACCTCAGGCGGGAATCGAACCACGCACCTTCCGCATTCCGGTTAATATATTCCATTAAGCGTTAATAAAACGCTAAAATATAAAACATTAATCATATTATTCATTTGTGAAGCCATTGAACATATCACAAAACTAAGCGCCTTTACGCTGCCAACTGTCAAGATGCATCTTCATCTTCACCCCTTGTGTGAAAAAGCTCATGCTGTTCATAGAAACTAGACACAACACATTATGCAATGACTTCATTTCCTAATGTTAAAACAAATTACCGTCCCGCGATAGTCCATTATCCGCCTCCGTACAAACGGGGTACGCAGCCGGCCAAACTACCCAAAACTATCAAAATTCTCCAATCAGTATTGACCCTTACTTACCCAAGGCGTGGAGTTCAAAATTGATTGACGAAATTTGGTATTTTGTGGTAGGTAGACCTGCTGTCGTCTGTACCTAGATCTATGATGTCACCTCGCCGCGCGGCTGCACTCGATGCCAAATGACGTCACTTTATGAGGACACTCCGTCGTGCAATTGGCTACAATGTCAGATTCAAAGCGATAATGTAATTCTACACTATTCGCCAAATTAACGTATTAAAACCAATGCAGAGTTAAAGATGACGCGTCTTATGATGACAACCGACCAACAAGGCGAAGCTTGATTGACGCTTCATTTTACGCGTTTTTTTTTAAGGGGAGGTATTTGGAGCGCTGCTCTCTCGCTCTCTTGACGGTACGACGGTAAGGGACGGGTATAACAGCGAAGCGGCACGAAAAAGCGCATTTTATATTTTTAAAAATTGATAGATGTTATAAAAAAAACCGATCGGTTATAATACCTCAAGTTATCTATGAACTTCATTTTGGCAAATAACTCATAATATCAAATCACTTATTTTAAGAATAAAACCTAGAAAAGAAGATAAAGAGACTCAAAAATAATTATGTAACTTTGTGAATTTATTCTATAGAGCCAACTTTATCAAATCGTGTTTCCATCGGGTATATTCTACAGAATAAAGCCTCAACAATATTTCATAGTTTTCGCAAAATTTAATTTTACTGTTTACTACTTCAAAAATTAATTCTAAGAACGTGTTATTTTAATTTTTCACTAACACCTAGCCTTAAAAACGGGTAAGCTAAGAGTTTTATCTGACCTGCGGGTCTATCGGCTAAAAATATGGATATGGACAGGGGCTTCATTTGACATTTGAAACCCATTTTTTGTCCATATATGGGCATATTATATAGGCTTCAAATGTCAAATGAAGCCCATGTCTATATTCATATTTTTTAGCTGATACAGGGGCAGATGACGATTATAAGGCCGAAGACGAAAGCGCGCTTCATCTGGTATCCTCAACTTCTGAGGAATTGAAAGTATACGTAGTAAGCGATAGTGTATTAGCGCAGTATACATTCAAGAGCGAAAATAAGATACCTACATGACTGTGTAGAAAAATTATGCGCGCCACTCGAGATTATAGTTTCTGCCTCATGGGGTAATATAAAAGCACATAAAAGTTCCGAAACTATACCAGACTAGTAACTAGGCATTAGCAAAATCAATTTGACTATAAATGTTTTGAAATTGTTTTTTATAAGTTTCATATTTTCGATAAACAAAAATGGCGGGCATGCTGTAAATCGAGTATAGTTTCCAGTTGCGCGCGCAAAACACGTGCTTGAAAACATAATCTACTCATTTTTTGCGAACAAGTAAATTATACACACGGTACAGTAAGGACAATCTGAATACCTACCTAACCTACCAAAAAAAAAACAGTTAACTCATAGTAATGGTCCCCGGACCGCGAACGTGTGTTGCAAAAAAATATCTTGGGTCTTCTATGGGACAGCTATCTGACTTGACATTAATTTCTAACTCGTAGAAGCAGAAAATCTAGATGAAAAAGCCGGACAAGTGCAGTGATTTCAATTTCTTGGCAGGTCTTAGAAACAGCACCCAACTTAAATAATTTGATACCGTCTCTACGGCAAGTGACGGCAAGCCACTGTAGTCGTCTAACCTAAGCTCTTCACCGAATACCGAGCACGTGGCCAACAACAGCGGCGGAGGCACCGCAGCCAGGCGACTTCCTGCGACATTTCCGGACGACAAAGCGTAACCGACCATTGTGTGCGATGTGTGAATGAATACGAATGGGAGTTACGCCGCACTGCTGCACTCCGCTGCCTGATGCGTGCGCTAATAGCCGCAGGAATACATTCACAATAATTAGCGGTGACTCATCTAATTGAGAAACGTATTAAAACAAGTACAATTCGATACAGTCACGACTATCCCCAAAGGGTTAGTCAGAGAACTCAGAGACTAGGCATACGAGGACCGTAAAAGCAGTCCACTGCCATAGTCCACTTTTCACACCAAATGAGAACAGCACATGTGCTCAATTCGACAACAACGTAACCAATGTCTTGGTAACTCAGTTGGAAGAGCTCAATACTCAATACTTGTTTGCTGTTCAGTATTGTAGAGCTGTGGCACGTATCACGAAAGATCGTGGGTGTAAGTTGGTGAGAATTTTCATTTTCGATAAATAAAATACCTTTGTGCATGCAAAATAACAACTTAAAGATACTAATCTAAAACATTATTAAGAAAACTACAACAGGCTACATATGCTAAATTAAGTCTTCCGTTTTATAAAAAAAAGACAGTATTAAACGTACGTATAGGTACCTAATTTTGAACTTTTTCTTGACTGCTACTTTTATGTTACATGACGAACTATATAAACATTAGAAATCGATTACCAAAAGCAGAACATCTGCACAGGAGAACTACATTTTAACTTGCAACATAAAGCCTGCCATTGGCCACTACTCCGACGCACTTTTTGCTCCATATTAATTACATTACATTATATCAATTGAATCCCAGCTAATGAATCCAACATCAGTGGCGACCGCGAGCCATGTAAGGCGCTTCCTTCATTCCTGACCATTCGCGGAGTGGCGCTAACAGACTGCAAATTCACATTCACACTACTTATTTTAAGCCGTCTGATAGATCTCATTCAATGGACGTCATTGTGTAAGTTTTTTATCTAATACACTGTTTCAACACAAGGCGTTTATTGTTGTGTTTAACACTATTGCAACTACAGATGGGCGGGTGGGTAAAAATTGGGGTAGGTAAAATTGGGAGGAAGGGTAAAAAAGGGTATTTACCCATTTATACCGGGTATTTTTATTAAACACCGGGTAAAAATTGAATACTGTCTATAACACTATCCTTAAAACGATCCACGATGTTAGTTTCGATCTTGACCATTGAAGATAAAATATTGATTTCAAATAAAACACAGTTGATTATATTTTAAATCTTTATTCAACATCTATTTTTAACTAAAACACAACAAAATGGAGCAGATCTAGCTAGTTGAAATGCACTTCGAATGAACATGTTCGCGTACGAAAAATACCACGTGTAGTGGGGGGCGAGAGGCTGCGTGCGGTATTATAGGGACTGCTAGAAACCGCAAGAAACTTCAAAGGCTGGTCAGGTCATGTGTTTTAAACATGCCGAAAAAAGAATTGGTGTTTTTGCCATTTTTAATTTAAATAATTCATTTTGTGAATTTTAATTGGATAGTCTTTGAGTACCAAATTTATTTTAAAGCAATAACATAAGATAAATGAAATCAAAAACAATTAAAAATAACGATTATTTACAACGCGCGGGCAACGACGGCCAGCCTGCCGACCATCGTCTGTTGACCCGTTCGCGTCAGCTGGGCGATAAGTACCTACGTTAGTCTGCAAAGTGCAATAAGACCCCATTTATTTTCTTTTTACAACTGAAATGAAATGTGCGTCTTTAAGGTGCAGTTAAGTCCAACGACTATCGATAGCATCAAGTTATGTTATGGTTCCGATAACGCGCATAAAATGAAAATATTATTATTAATATATTAATTATTAATGATGTTGCCCAACCAACTCGCAAGCCAACTCAACACAATACAGCCCTGAGTCCAACCGGGCGTGAGCCTGGCGAGCGCTGCCATCAAGGCCCCAAACGCAAACAGAGGGTGTAGGAAGCAAAACAGTCTCTGGTTTGGGAGCAACGCGCAGGTGGGCAACAATTTCCTATTGGAGACCCGAGTCCCCTCCCCTCCTACTAGCACGAGGCGGGAGATGGCCTTGCGACAACGGATCCCAAGCACCACCATAAGTGGAGTGGATAGCCGAGCCGATGGGAGAGGGGGTTGCGTCGAAGGTGAGGAGTTCAACCGATCCCTGCCACGAGCATGGGCGCATACAGGGTGGTGACCGAACCACCCTAGCGTAGGTTATCGGTGCCTAATGGCAGCCGCTGCAGGCCGATTGTCGCCTCCAAAGGCCCTACCTCTCCTAGACCTCCTCCTCGAAGGGACAGGAGCATAAGTTACAAGATAAGAAATGGTCCCCCGATCGGGCCCTTTTTAACTGTAATTATTATGTTAAGTGTTAGATTAAAAATGAAAAAAAACACTAATTCCTTTTTTGTCATTTTTAAAACACTTGACCTGACCAGCCCTTGAAGTTTCTAGCGGTTTCTAGCACTAGCAGTCACCTTATATTTTGCGCCAGCTTGTAGTAACAGGGAGAATGATAATTACATTACCCACTTTATACAGCGTCATTTGAATTATATGATTTTTATGAAATAAAATAAATAAGGCCAGCGGCCCGTACGGGATTCCAGCTAGACTACTTACGGTCTGTGCGCCTGAATTGTCTCCGATTCTAACGCGTCTGTACCGCCTTTCTCTTCTTACTAGAGCGGCCTCAGTCCTGGAAGCTTGCAAATGCCAATATGGCTTTCGGCGGGGCCATTCCTCAGGGGACCTTCTGGTGTACGTTACTCATTGCTGGGGCGAGGCAACCGAGAAGCATGGCGAAGCGCTTGCCATGTCGCTTGACATATCGAAAGCCTTTGACCGGGTCTGGCACGCTGGCTTGCTGAGCAAGCTTCCAGCGTACGGCATCTTTGCTGATTTTCGTGTCTGGATTTTGGACTTCCTAAGTGAACGGTCAATCACAGTAGTCATTGATGGCTGTTCCTCCGACCTCATGGCTATCGATGCCGGGGTCCCTCAGGGTTCCGTTCTCTCTGCTACCCTTTTCTTGGTGTATAATAACGATCTGCTCAAGCCGGGAATCGTTGGGTATGCAGATGACAGCACGGTCACAAAGAGGTATCTGTCTAGCGCAAGGATCGGCGGAGAGGAAGTTCGTTTAAGGGAAGGAGTCCTTTTAACCTGGCTCCTACTTTCCGGGGTGTAGATGTACCAATTACCGACAACTTCTCCTCTCCTCGGCATGAAGTTGACCTTCAATCTCAACTTGGGCAACAACATCGAAATCAAGGCTCAAACTGCGGCGAAAACGCTGGGTGTTCTAAATAAGGTTCAGCGATATTTCACGCCGGGACAGCTTCTAACTCTATATAAAGCACAAGCTAAGCAAAATATCAACTTGCCGCGCTCGATTCAGTAGAACGCAGAGCTAGGAAACTTATAGGTGCCGATAAGCTTGTGAAAACCAAGCTTCACAGTCTCGCTCACCGTCCGTCGCTCAGTTGCATGCTTGTCGGTATTTTACAGGTTGTACTTCGAAGAGTGTGCTTTTAAGCTACACGAGCTCATTCCAGCGTCCCCTTTCTAGTATCGGAAATCCAGACGTACGGCGGGTTACTTACCACCCTTTTGATATTCCACTAATACGCACCAAGCGCTATTCGTTTTCATTCATAATGCGTACAGCCAAGATATGGAATTCCCTGCCGGCGTCTGTGTCCCCGACTGCATATAGCCCAACATCTTTAAAGCCCGAGTGAATAGGTTGCTTCTGGGCAAGCTCGCTCCATCGTCGGCTACTTCTTAATCCTACGGATAAGAATGTGGCCAAGAGCAAGCCCATCTATTATAAAAAAGTAGTTTTTAAGGAACCGGGAATAGGTGGACTTCGTAATTCGTATGTCAAATACCTAAAATAACAAGGACTACCAGGGTGCACGTCCCAGACATGATAATATAATTACAACAGAAATTGAACAAGAAATGATAAGTAACGTATGAACATTTTGAATATCTTAATATTCAAAAAGTCGTTCCTCAGCTCGAAAATGAATAGAATTCCACTACGTATTAGACTTAAAAATATGTTTTAGTCGGTATGTAATAGTATCTATAACCAAATTCAATAATTGGTCTAAATTAAACTGAGTTTAATTTTTACCCGGTATAAATTAAAAATGGGTGGGTAAAAATAGGTAAAAATGAGTATTTACCCACAAGTCGGGTATTTACCGGGTAAATGCCCATCTCTAATTGCAACACATCAGGGTTTCGATTCTGGTATTTTAAAACGTTTACATAAATGATTCAGCGATCTGAATTTGACATTTTTGCTATAGTCCAAATATCAAATAAAGCCACTGCGACACGGTGACCACAACAACACAGATCTCTACAATAATCAATGTTGCCGCTTTAGATCCGGCTCGAAGGACCAAACTGTTTTACAGTCAATAGCATAATTCGATGACCAAAACCATTAATACTAACGAAATCAAAGATTCATCAAAATGCGGACATATTGGGAAAAAATATATTAATGTATTAAAAGTAGGTGAATCATCACTGGTATTAGAAATGTATTTTTTTTTAATTTATTCTTGTATTCTGGTAACTACTTAACTACTCTTGCTGTGTATAAAGTGATACGTTAGAAACACGCTGACAACAATAATGCAAGTCGTTGGGAAATTAAACTGGTGACTAAGTTTGTAAAAACATGACGGCATACAAATTATCCTGTTTCCAGGGAAATATGACTTTATCAGGCGGCCGCATCGCTAATCTGATAAAACCGTTTTTATATGAAAAATATGGAGAAAGGAATGCTCATGACTTTAGTAATAATTCTGATGATGCACTTATCTTACCTACTTGCAACTGGGAAACATTTTGAAAGTTGCGATGGAATTATTCTTGTTTATTCATTCATACACAAACCTACATATTTGTAAAGCAAAAACCCTTGTTGGCTTTTATAGAAGGAAAATGAGTTTTAGTACATAATTAGTACTTAGGTATTATTTTTATCATCATTATCATCACAACTGGTATTAGTACTTCTCGTATATATATCGCTGGTACTTCTCACTAGAGGACTTGAGGCCATAGCACCCCACGCTGGCCAATAAACTGATTGATAGGCGTTACTGCCACTGCCATGTTATTTTATGTATTGTAACCAAACGGCCATACAAAAAAAACTTTTAATTTTTCCATAAATACCATTATTTTAGGTAATGGGTAAAGCATTTCAATGTTATGATAAGAACAGAGGCAACAGATTAACGCACTACCAAACACGGAAGATTTCGAAATTAAGGCTAAGTGTTATTCTAGTGACAAATTAATATAACACGTTCTTAGAATTAACTTTTGAAGTAGTAAACAGTAAAATTAAAATCTGCGAAAATTATGAAATATTGTTGAGGCTTTTATTCTGTGGAATATACCCGATGGAAACACGATTTGAAAAAGTTGGCTCGATAGAATAAATTCACAAAGTTACATACTTTTGTGTCTTTTTATCTTCTTTTCTAGGTTTTATTCTTAAAATAAGTGATTTGATATTTTAAAAAAAATATATAAAACGCGCCTTTTCGTGCCGCTTTGCTGTTATACCCGTCCCTTACCACCGTACCGTCGAGAGAGCGAGAGAGAAGCGGTCGAAATACCTCCCCTTAATGAATTTCGTCGTCCATTTCCAAACTGAGATAAGAGCTCAGCTGCCGTAAAACCAGTCACAATTGAAATTAAATTATTAGTAAACGGAGTCTTCGTGACAGACAATGGGCTAAGAGGTTTAATATCTATGACCCGAGGGTCAAAAACGCGCGAGTTTGCCAAGCTTGCCATTAGGATAAACGAGTGCCTGTTGACCATCTAATTCGAATTTAAATAAAACACGTAGACTAGCTCTCGAAGAGCATTCACTAAGATAACCTGTTCAACGACTACATTCCCTATGTCGCATGACCGAACAGCATGAATCAACCGGCCGTATCAGCGCGTATGTCATATATATTATTATTATAGACGTTAAGTAATACCCCAAAATGTTACGATACAAATATTGAGTATAGGCGACGTGTTGACAACGTGTTGTTTGCCTTCGTGTTTGCACACAGCGTTCAATGGTTACGGTCACTTCCAATAGTTCCGATATCGTCACGTCACACTGATAAGAGGACGAATGCCATGGTGGGGAGGTATGCACGCGATTGCGGAGGCCTGGAGTGACTCACTGCACACCGCAAATCCATTGAGATTCTACCAACGGCCCGGCAAATACAATAGGCGAGACCGGTGACGTTGTGCACTCAATCAATTGTGTAAGTAGGTTTTGATATATTTGTGTTAATAATAAAACAAGGTAAAACTAAAAGCGTACGTAGAGTCGGGTTGATTGCGGAAAGTTTGAGGTTCAATCTGTATAACTCCGTTAGACTAAGTATAGACGTGAAGGGTAGGAATGGGTCCTATGGGTTAACAGAACTATTATCCATGTATTATCTTATCTTATCAAGTGGGGCCTGCAGAGGTCTCCCTCTCGCAGTAGCACGTCGACCCATTGGGTGCTATCACTCAGCCTCCTCAGAGAAGATAATTGCCATAAGCTTGGCAATGTCCTTGAGGGCGAAGAGCCTAAAATCTTCTGGTTTCGGATAGGCCGATCCCAGAAGATTCATTCTTTTCCTGGCAAAAGAGTCGCAGTCACACAGTTGGTGCTGCATAGACTCCGTTTCCCCTCCCTCCACATGCCCTGCACAGGTTGTCTGTATTAATAGCGCATTACTACTTAATTATTTTTATTAAAAACTATACTTTTGTGTTAACTGTCACAACAAGTCCCAAGCTCGTGCCCAGCAGAATTGTATCTGACCTAATGGTACCCCTAAAGCACCTACCTGGCATTCCGGATGTCACTGTACGAAGGAATTCGTCTAACCGTTGCCCTTTTACGACGTAAACAAAGGATAAACAAACAAATATACTTAAGTTATACTACAAGACGACCTCCTTGGTCGAGTGGTTTGTACACCGGTTTTCATGGTGTCGCCATCTCTGACGTCCCGGGTTCGATCCCCAGTCGGGTCAATTTAGAAATTATTGTTTTTCTAAATTGTAACAGGTCTGGGTGTTTTCTACGTTTTGAGTATGTATTTAAGTATTTTGAGTATGTTTATCCGTTGTCTAGTAACTATTTTAACGAGTTTCATAACGAAGCTTCTCTTGGGCTAGATAATTGGTGTGAGTGTAGCAAAGTTTTTTTTTATTTTTATTTTGTATTAGAGAAAACATAGGATCAGGAAGGATCATAGGATAGAAAGAAGAAGATACATGCGCCAAAAATACAGTCATGTTACAGAATACTGCAATAACTTACACTATCAAAACTGAAGAAGAGGAAATTACAGAACCAACGTCGTGTCGCATCGCTTCATCACACTATTATGCGATTTATTTTTATGTGGGTCAAGTGCCCCAAACGATTTGGGGCAAATGTCATCTTACCCACAAAATATTGCCCCATAAAAGCTCGCTTTGTGGCGTGGCTGGTTGCGCTTGTTATCTGAGGTTTGCTGGTCCCATGTTATTGTCTTGTCATAAAACGAATTTATATTTTGTTCGGGGAACCCTCTTCCTTATTATATTATAACTGAGCAAAAATAATTGTTAGTCGTCTTCAAGATTTCAGTTCAAACACATTTTTGTGAAAAGTAATTTTCTATGGTGAAAAGTAAAAGCAAAGTTTAGGAAGGCACGTCATTAAAAGTAGCAAGGGGAAGCAATGTCACATAATAAATAATAGTACTAATGTCACTAAGTTAACTAGTCTCTGAGTACGGCAGTTAGTAAATGTTTTTTTAGCCAAAGTAATTAATATTGTACACAATATTTTAATTATAAAACGATTGACCCAACAACCTACACCAACAGGGCTTTATTATTATTCTGTGCTTTCACACAGCGCTCTTTAAGGAGGCGGGATACCGTTAGCACAGTATTATGCTTTTAAAACGGTGCCGTTAGCCTGAGATTGAACCATTGAAATACAAACCTCATTTTGAAGTAACAACAGGAGACAATAACATTTTCAACGTTGTTAAAAGGTGAGTTAATAATTAATGTTTAATTTGCTTGTCGTACAGTGTTGCTAGGTATTTCAAAAAAAAGAGAAAATTAAGTTTGGTCAAATGGTAGAACATTCTACGTTTACGTATCTTTTTCCACACAATCATGTTTTTTTAAGCTTAAGGACTCCTAAAGAAAACAACAAAAGCAAAAGTATTTAAGAATCTAGGTTAATATCACATCGATGAACGAACCCAAAGCTATAATGATTTTCCATGGCACAAGCGCAAAAGTGAAAATCGATTCTCGTACAACGATGAATTATGCAATCGATAGGAAATGGAGCACGCAGTATATGCGCTCTCGATACCAACTGCGGAACGGTGAGTGCGTGCACTCTTACTTAGACACACATTAGACATTGTTTGTATCTTGTCTGCGCATTTGTTTTTACCACAGATAATGTATCCTGCCCGTCCTAACCTACGGTGCACAGACTTGGTCATTGACTGAGCTTCAAAAATCCAGGCTCAAGATTTGTCAGAGGGCAATGGAACGTAGTATACTCGGCTACAAACGAGTCGACCGAATCCGCAACACCATACTGCGTTCCACGACTAGAATTGCTGACGTAGGGAGAAAAACGGCTATGCTCAAGTGGGACTAGGCGGGCCATGTTAGCCGCATGCAACCAGAGAAATGGGCACACACCATCACGCCTTGGGTGCCTGAGGACGGGAGGCGTGGGCGGGGACGGCCGCGGAAACGTTAGCGAGACGATCTCGATGCCTTTGTGTGAAACTGGTGGGAAAGCGCCAAGGATAAAGATGCGTGGAAGGGTTTGGGGGAGGCCTTTGCTGAACAGTGGGACAAAATAGGCTGATTTAAAAAAAAATAGATCTTCACTAATAAAATGTTGACAGTGAAAAGTAAGAGTTGTGTGATGGCAGCTCATTGACCTTTCAACTGCGGCTGCGCACTGATCAGTGCTCATACCCAATGAATATACTTAATTTCCATCGTGTCTAGTGACGTTAAAAGATTACTACCAACCCATCTCTTACCTTGAGTAAAAGGCGACTAACGGACCAAAGACACTACACTTTTACATTCAACAGCTTAGAGCGCCGATGAGCTCACCACCTATCACGCTGAACACATGTGCAGTTGTTATTTGGTAAAATGGCAGTGGACTGCTTCTACGGTTTTCATTGCCTAGCCTCTGACTAACCCTTTGGGAATAATACTACTTATAGGTATGTATGTATGTATGTAAGGAAGTTACAGATTATTATAAGATGACGTCCAACGTCTCAGTCTCCCTGTGCCCACGGATCCGGAAAAGACACGAAAGGGTTCCAAAAGTCAGGATATATATAAAAAATATATGAACATTTTATTTCGTTCATTGTAAACTCATGTAAAATCATATTATTAATGGTCACCTTATAGAATAGTTCGAACTAAAAATCCTTAAGGCTAAATGATCATCATTTAAAGTTAAGGATCATGCATTATTGGGGTCGATAACAAAGTAATAAGAGATAACAAAGCGATGCAATTAAACTGTACAACGAATATGCTATATTTAGAACCAAATGTGACCGCATTTAATTGCGTGGAATTTAGCATTTGCACTGTCTAATTCCTATGTTTGACCTTATTTATATAATACTAGTTTTATGCCCGCGACTTCATTCGCGTGAACTATAAACAAAGTTTTAAATACTTACACATTATTATATGACGTCAAAAAATAAATAACCATAAAAACTTTGCCACCCTTTTGAATTTTCCTGATATACTTGCGTCATTCTTAATTTCAAACCGAAAAGCTCAATAACATTTTTCTTTGATTTAGCTTCTAAACTGAGTTTCATACAAATTTACCCCCCCCCCCCGCGCCCCCACCCTTTTTTTGATTAATAAAGGGCTAATTTTCAAAAGCAATTCCTATGTTTGACCTTATTTGTATAATACTAGTTTTTTGCCCGCGACTTCATTCGCGTGAACTATAAACAAAGTTTTAAATACTTACACATTATTATATGACGTCAAAAAATAAATAACCATAAAAACTTTGCCACCCTTTTGAATTTTCCTGATATACTTGCGTCATTCTTAATTTCAAACCGAAAAGCTCAATAACATTTTTCTTTGATTTAGCTTCTAAACTGAGTTTCATACAAATTTACCCCCCCCCCCCCCCCCCGCGCCCCCACCCTTTTTTTGATTAATAAAGGGCTAATTTTCAAAACAATTCCTATGTTTGACCTTATTTGTATAATACTAGTTTTTTGCCCGCGACTTCATTCGCGTGAACTATAAACAAAGTTTTAAATACTTACACATTATTATATGACGTCAAAAATAAATAACCATAAAAACTTTGCCACCCTTTTGAATTTTCCTGATATACTTGCTTCATTCTTAATTTCAAACCGAAAAGCTCAATAACATTTTTCTTTGATTTAGCTTCTAAACTGAGTTTCATACAAATTTACCCCCCCCCCCCCCCGCGCCCCCACCCTTTTTTTGATTAATAAAAGGCTAATTTTCAAAAGCAATTCCTATGTTTGACCTTATTTGTATAATACTAGTTTTTTGCCCGCGACTTCATTCGCGTGAACTATAAACAAAGTTTTAAATACTTACACATTATTATATGACGTCAAAAATAAATAACCATAAAAACTTTGCCACCCTTTTGAATTTTCCTGATATACTTGCGTCATTCCTAATTTCAAACCGAAAAGCTCAATAACATTTTTCTTCGATTTAGCTTCTAAACTGAGTTTCATACAAATTTACCCCACCCCCCTCCCCTCACCCTTTTTTTTTTAATAATAAAAGGGCTAATTTTCAAAAGCCCTTTCATCATGCTCACCTGTTATACTATAAAACGAAGAATGGTGAAAAATTTAAAGTTTCCTAGTAGCTTAGGCTGTGCGTTGGTATTGCCAGTCAGTCATTTTCCTCTTTATAATAATTACTAGCGGCCGCTCGCGGTTTCACCCGCGTGGTTCCGGTTCCCGTGAGAATATCGGGATAAAAAGTATCCTATGTGTTAATCCAGGTTATACACTATCTGTATGCCGAATTTCATCCAAATCCATTCAGTAGTTTTTACGTGAAAGAGTAACAAATATCCATCCATACCTACAAACTTTCGCGTTTATAATATTAGGTAAGTAGTAGGATAGATAGTAGACGGTCAACTTTTATTTAGTTAATGCTACAAAGTAAGTTCCTATAGAAGCATTCTAATAAGTTTTCAACTAAAAAGAAACATGTGAAGAACTAACGTAACATTGTTTAATGCACACCCGATTATAAATAACACGAATGCAAACGGTGTACATTACTTGATAACTTTCCAATTATTCCACTAGCATGCGCCAATATAAAAAAAAAACAAATTAAGATAGCAGGGAATCAGAGAAAAAATGCTAACGATCATCCGCTATTTTAGATACAGCTAAACTGTTTGAATCGGAGTGGCTACGAGTTGTTACAATACGATCAAGATTCGAGATATTGAGGTATTATGACTAGAGACAACGCACTAGCTAGACGCTAAATTCGAAAAAGAATGTTTGCAAACAAATTATTGTCATTTCTTTGTACACACGGCGTCAGATCAACCTACCCTAAACTGTCAAATTTCTCCAATCAATATTGATCCTTAGAACCAAACAATAAAGTTAAAAATTGATTGTAGAAATATGACAGTTTTAGGTAGGTTGATCTGACGCCGTGTGTACCAATATCTATTTAAGACAACCTAGAGTCATTCGGATTTTAATTGTTTTGTAATTTGTTATATCGTGATTCTCTCTCAAAAAAAAGGGAAATTTCGAATGACGCTACTACATATTTGCACAAAGAAATGGCAATGTGATTATAATTTTTTTAATCAAAATTGACTCTAGGATACCGTGGTATTACTGGTATTATAGGTGTAAACGCTTGCTTGGAAGTGAGCTGAGGAGGCGTTTGCATTGCCTCAACTCAGTATGCAGAAACTATCTTCGCTTGTCGTCTCCAGATATAATAACTCAATAATTCTTTAGGAGTAAGGTATTGGTTCGATAAGGTACCTGTGTGACCTCGCCAACCTTCCATAGGGATTGTGTCGCCTCGGGGCGTCTGCCAACGTAAATAGTCCCGAAACCTAGCCGGGCACCTTTGCTCGTGACTGGCCCGTTTTAATTTACCGAGTGGTTCTTTCATGGCTAGCTACCTGTTAGTGGAATGTCTGTTGCAAGATTTTAATGTATCAAGTATCAAATATAGGCCAAAGCCTGATTTATACATCAATCATTTAACGCAGTAAAAAACATAAAAAAAAATAGTTTAATCATTGTAATGCGATGATAGAAAAAACAGCTTATTAGGTTTTTCTACAATACATTAATAACATGAATATATGTTATACTTAATATAAACATCTTAAAAAAGCTTCATTATGAGCCGCTCTCAACCTTAGAGGGTACAGGATGTCATGGCAATGCTTGGAGATGAAGTACCCTTAATATTGTAGATACAACCTTTTGTTGGACGAAACTTCATTTTAATTTTAAAAACAATTTAAAATGAATTTAATTTTTTTCAAAATAATTGCCTGATTGGAATCGGAAATCGAAACTGCGTTAAAAACATTCTGTATTTTTACGCTACCGATCGAAAGGGTCAATCCATCGAACAACAGTTGGTACTGTTGATCGATGAGTCCATCACAAGGATTTTTTCTCTAAATAACATAACATCTAAAATAAAAAAATAAAAATAACATCTCCGTATAAATGCACAAAGGCAATATGAAAGGTGCCGGCCGACGATGACGACGTTGTAAATTCAGCTGCAATAAGTCTGCATTTACTGTCGACAAGTTTGAACTACAGGTACTTACCAGTACAATCATGTGGTGATACGATAAGACTATCATGATAACAATTTTATTAAACACAACATTTTGTATGTCGTTCTTTTAAGTTGATATAAAAATGTATATAGCACCGTTTTCCCCCCGAAGGGTAGAAAACGTATATTTAGGTTCCAGCGTAGCTTGACCCACTATTAAGTGTGTGTGAGATAACCCCTTGGATTTTAGAGTGAGACGGCACGATATCCCTACCTTTAGACCCTCCCCGCGCGCCCCACGCCGCTTGCCTCCCCACCGCGCGGCGCGCGCGCTGCCCTGTTGCGCCGGGCGACTAGCGTCGCTCCTCAGTTCTTTCTCACAGCCGGCAAGGCGTTAAAACATAGTGGGTCAAGCTACGCTGGAACCTAAATATACGTTTTCTACCCTTCGGGGGGAAAACGGTGCTATTTAGGTGTCCGAGCTACGCTTGACCCACTATTAAGTGTGTGTGAGAAGTGTTTATTTTCTGCCGGCGCTGACTGTCAGTTTGCAACACTGACATGAGTTTATAGGGAAAAGTAGGGCTAAAATAATAATAAAATGGTATTAATACCTTCTATATCATACTTATTTTATCATCAAATCTAATCATCTCAAAAAAAAAAATCAATGGTAACTCAAAATAAAGAAAATGGTCCTCAACCATGTTATTATAAAATAGAAAACAAAATAAATCTCAACTTTACGTAAAACTTAATCAATCGAATATCACATTGGTGTAAATAATTGAAATAGATCATTATTACTATTACTAGATCGAGATCGCTGTATTTCTTTGCAATAATGCTTGATAAATGTATCTTTGCTCCTCCAATTTCCTCTCGCCAATATTTCATCTATATTGATGTGGTGGTTCAACCACATGTCGGAATTTACTGCAGCTCTTAAACTGCCTGGTGAGTCTTGAATGTTGGCTTCTCGAAATAAGGTCCTTAGCCAACCGGCTATAACAGTTCGTGAAGCCACATTTACTTTTCCTCTCGTAGTGATAAACAAACTGTTCAAATCCTGTCTAGCACTCCTTCGTTTTTGTGACATACTAATTAACTTTTTGAGCCAAATGACAGGGTTAAGTCTGTCTGGTCCATCGTTTGATAACCGCCAACCAGCCTGTCGATAAGTTGAAGAGTCAGTCTTTGAACCAAATTTGGGCCACAATACGATGTAATCATTTGCATCTTCGAGGAATTCGGATCTTATGTCCAGTAACGTGAGGTCGTGTATCCTTCTCCCCGAACATAGTAGCAAAAGTGCAGCAACATGTCGTGACACTTGAAATATACTATCAACATCGATATTATAATGTTGTAGATATTCAACTAACCTGCTAACTTCCCATGTTGTTGGTTTTCTAGGGGGAGGTTTTGTAACAGATATGGCCTTCATCATTTGTTTTACTACTGGATGGGCGGATAGTGCCTCAGCCCTAACCGGATTGGCAAAGGTCGAAACTACTGATTTATGGACGGCAATTGTACTTGGAGCCAATTTAGTTTCACAATGCAAGTAAGACATGAATTTGGCCAGATCACCGGGTTCAGGGTCATCAGCTGCACATTTTCCTTTAGACCATGCCCGCCATTTCTCCCAAGCTGCTCCATATGTCTTTAAGGTCGATTTACGCCATGCCGATTCTAACAAAGTTTTGTCATTCTCCTGCCAAGAATCTACTAAACGGGCCCAGCCTGAACCTTCCATACCTGCAAATCTAGTTTCTCTACAGCTGGTGGTGGTTTCGCTGTCCGAAGATCTACCAGGTGCCGATGTAGTTTGTGGATTGTCAATGGCGGGCACAGGGCTCTTTGATTTAGTTCCGCTTTCCAAAAGGTTTTCTCCCATTTTGGAGCCACTAAAAGATATTGTCCTGAGCTCTTTTCCAGATGTCGTAGGACTCGAGGTATGAGAGGTGGAGGGGGAAAAAGCCAACCGAGTTGGTAATGCCATGGTTTGCTGAAGGCGTTCACATAAGCGCAATGGGGATCCCGTGCATCCTCGGAAACATACTGATCCATGACTGCCGATTGCGAACTTGCAAACAGGTCTATTGTCGGAGTGCCGAACTTGTCGAATATTATCTTTAATATTTGAGTTGACAGAGTCCATTCTGGCATCTGATGAAATCGAGATAGGTTGTCGGCTAAGTGGTTGTATCTTCCTGGCAGGTAACGAGCAATGAGATGTATGTGGTTGTGATGAGCTTCCTGAAGTATGGCGGTAGTCAGCTGTAATAGTCTCAATGATTTTGTTCCTCCTTCGTTGTTGATGTAAGCGGCTACTGTTTTGTTGTCGGTTTGGGCTAAGATGGTTTGGCCATGGTATTTCGGTATCAAAATTTTGAGAGTTCTTTTTAGCGTCCATAACTCTTTTAGGTTGCTGTGCCAAGATCGTTGTTTCTTGCTCCATGTGCCGCTTATGCTTGTGTCGTTCACTGTCGCTCCCCAACCTTGACCGGATGCATCGGTGGTTACGAATATCGTTGGATCTTTGTGGTGAATGGGGGTTGGTATGTTGACACTCTCTAGCCACCATTGGAGTTCTTGTATTACGCGTTGTGGTAGCAGAAATTTCTTGTTTTTGTTGTCTTCTGGCAGCTGATTGGCATCTATTTGGATTTGCCTGCAATGTAGTTTCCCCAAGGGTACAACAAAAGACGCAAAATTTACGTTCCCGAGGATAATTTTGGCGGTGTGCCATGACCACCAGTTTTTTCTTAGCGTCTTGTGTAGTAGGTTTGTTATTTTTTCGACTTTGAGTGTTGGAAGGCACTTGACGTTCTGAGCTGTATCCCATATTATGCCGAGATATTCTATTTTTTGTGTGGGGATCAAAGTTGATTTTTTTTGTGTTGATGCACCAACCTAGTTCTATTAGGCAATTTAGTACACGATTCGTTTGTTGTCGTAAAATTTCCGGATTTGTGTGCATTATTAAGAAGTCGTCTAAATAAACTACTATGCGAATTCCCTCCTTCCTGAAATGATTTGCAAGCCAGTTAGAGATATTTGCAAAAGTACATGGAGCTGTAGCAAGTCCAAAAGGTAGACACGTCATCTCATATATTTTATCTTTATAGGCAAAAGCTAGAAATCTCCGGTGGGCCTCAGCGATAGGAATATGAAAATAAGCTTGAGACAAGTCTATTTTAGTCATAAAATCTGATGGATTTAGACACAAGGGGACTCTAAAATGGTTGAGCAAACGAAATTTTGGTGGTCGCAAGTAGTTATTCAAGTACCTTAAATCAAATATTGGCCGGTTGGATCCATCAGATTTCTGACGTAAAAATAACGGGGATACTAATCCAGACTTGCTATTGCATATACGGGCAGCTCCAGAGCCAAGCATTTTATCGATTTCAAGTGACATGCCTGAAGATGGAGAAGTTTGATAACGTTGGAAAGAAGTTTTAGTAAATCTGTATAAACGTGGGGCACTAATGAAAGGTATTCGATAGCCGGATAAGATAGCTAAAATGTTATTCGGTGCATCTAGCTTTTTCCATGCTTGCAGCGCTTTACTCACCTGGCCTGCACGAAATTCACCATTTTTTATTTTTATTTGGCTTCGTGGGGGGAGGTCGTTTTGTTTGAAATCGAGGCCTGTCCGGTCTGCGATGGACAAAATTTCTTTGATTATACGCCGGTTGAGGTCTGTCCCTATTGTCAGACGTTGATGCGGGGGGCATTCTTCTTTCTCTTGGTGCAGATCGGTTTGTGAACGTTGAGGTGGGTATTGTCCTTCGTTTACCAGGAAAGAGTTTCGAGACACCCCCTTGTTCCTTCACAAATTCCGAAAGATGAGGCTCGGCGAATAAATGGTTCTCTGAAGGAGGTATCGCGTGTAGCAAATCATTTAATGTTTTATTTTGTGGTTTGTAAATTCCTCTTCTCTGTTGAATAACCTCGGCACGTTTGCCACAGACGTATTGTAATAGAGCGTCAGACGTTTTACGAAAGGTAGATTCTGGCGCTAAAAAGTGTTTGCTGATGTGTGATTTTACTGAAGAAGGGGCACTTTTGTATATCGCTTGGAACGTTTGGCGTTGTTGTAGCAGACCGTGTGTGATGGCAGCAAGACATAAGTCCATTTTTTCTAATACAGAGACGAGTTGCCAGCTGGGTGTCACTGTAGCCAAATTGCCATTGACTTTTAACGAGGTAAAGGCTGGAGATGCTTGAAACGTTTTTTGTACGTCAGCATAGCGGATGTTTTGCCAGCTTTCTGAATTAAACCTCTGGCAATCACAACCTTGTTTTACCAGGGTTTCGTCAGCCTTTGTGATTTTACCCTCTGTCTCCTTGGTTCCCGGAGAAAAGTCTTCAAGAGGTTCCGCTGTCGTGTCCTCTTCTTCGGCATTGTCAATTTGATCGTTCACTAGGGTTGGAGGGCGCCAGCTATCTTCGATGCTTTCGTTATCAAACGGTGTTTGAGGATCTTCATTATAGCTTTGATATGGAGCTGGAGACGAAGAGCATCGAGAGTACGTTGGTGTGTCTGCTGACCTCCCCTTATTCAACATTGTATTAACGTTTTCATTGGTCGTCTGGACTAGGTGGCAGAGTTTCTCAAGTAGAAAGTTTTGCTGCGTCATAAATTCATTCAGCCTTGGTTCTTTCGATGCTGTTGGTGGGTCAGGGCTATGACCTCTCTTTGAAACCCTTGTTGTGCTGCTGGTGGTAGATGCCGACTCAGAATTCCGAGCAGTATCTCCTCTTAAAAACTTGGACGCTTCATGTCGCGGTAAGAGCTCGGCCTTGATTGCGCTTACCGCCTCCGAAAATTTATTAGCCGGATGAATAGGGTGAACTTTAGCCATTATTGAAAGAGGAGTATAGATAAGAGCACGTCCTATTGGCCAACTCAACAGGATTCTTTTTACTTTTTTAAAGCGGCGTTCACTCAAGGTATTATCTTGGCTATGGGCCCTGGCTAGTCTTACCGTGGGAACTGCGAAACGTAGCCTGCATTCCATGTCCGAAGAAATAGCTTCTCCGAAAAGGTCAGTATAGGTGGGTGTATTGACGACCCAGTCTCTCCAATTTTCTGGGTAAACGTCATCCAGAATTCTTAAAAAGCTTTTGAAAAAAACTTCTTCTTCAGCTGGAGGATCCCACTCGGACAGTCGTCCCATAGTGGATTGCGCCATCTGAAAGCATCATTGGCGGGTAAGAAGACGCAGCCAACATGTCGTCTGCTTCGCTGCCGACTGGCGGCTGCGGGTTTGCGCAGGCGACGTGTCGTCTGCTCTGCCGCCGTCCAACGGCTGCAAGCTTGGGCAGGCGACGCGTCGTCTGTTGGCACAGCCGACTGTCGGCTGCAAGTTTTTTCGCCAAGATCCTTCCTAGCGACTTGCATTTTATATATCATAGTGAGTTTGCCGTCCTGAGAGCGGGCAAGCACTAGAATTATGATAAAAGAATACAAGGCTTTCTTGTATTTTATCAAAATATAACTTTAAATACTTACATTTATATTTCCTTTTTCCTAGGGTTTCACTATTATTTAAATACGTGCGTTCACTGTAAAAATCCAAAACGAACTGAGGAGCGACGCTAGTCGCCCGGCGCAACAGGGCAGCGCGCGCGCCGCGCGGTGGGGAGGCAAGCGGCGTGGGGCGCGCGGGGAGGGTCTAAAGGTAGGGATATCGTGCCGTCTCACTCTAAAATCCAAGGGGTTATCTCACACACACTTAATAGTGGGTCAAGCGTAGCTCGGACACCTAAATATGGAATTTCACCATGTTTATGAGCCATATGTGTAACGGGTCTGCGGGTCTCTTCCCTTGGATGTCGTAAAAGGCGACTAACAGAAAAAAAGACTGCACATACATCCAACAGCATAGAGCGGCGATGGGCTCATCACATGTGCAGTTGTAATTTGGTGAAGCGTGGACTATGGCAGTGGACTGTGTCCGCGGTCCCCATTGCCTAATCTCTGTTTAACCCTTTGGAGATAATAATCGGAAATCTATGGTATGTATGTTTATTTGCCTCCGTAGCAAGTGGACAGATTCCCAACTAGACAGATTCTCAGCTGGACGGGTTCTCAGCTGCAAGACAGGTGCGCGAGGCGCGCCCCACGCCGGAACGTGAGCCATGCATTGGCGCGCGGACCCATGGAGGGCGCAGGCTACCATGCTGCCGGCGCGAGTGTGAGTTGGGACCTCCATGGGCGGGCGCCCTACGGTGACAGAGGGGTGGACCCCTCCCTGCACCGATCTCTCTGCCTTTACAGTAGCGGCTTGCCCACAACTTTGTCCACGTAAACAACACCGTTATCCCGTGATGGTCTTACGACTTAAACCAACGAAGAGCACGACTACTGACCAAAAATCTCTCTGCAAGAATGGTATCGCATACGGAACAAACAAAGAAATATCGAACTGCATATTTTGCTTGACAGCTTTTCAGCACGCCAAGCAAGATAATGCTGTTTTAAAATAAAAACTCCTATCGTAATACCAGATACAATAGAAATTCAATTGTTAGCAACCTTTAGAAGTCTTCATGACAGACAAGGGGATAAACAGTGTTAGGAATTAGGAATAGCTAGAGCCCTTTTGGGGCAACAACTAAAACATTAAATTAGTAAATGTTACTAATTCTTAGCTACGTGTATGGCATGTTCATATAGGGAGTACGTCATGAAATCCCATTACCTATTCCTATCAGTGATGATAACAAAGTGCAAGTTCCCTATCACCACGGCTGCGTCACACACAACAGCGCAAGGAATTAGTCACACACAGTCGAGCGTCGAACTGTACTTCCATCTACCACCACTACCACCTATGTGATCGATGACATCCACATCTAAAAGGTGTCAATGACAACAATGAAAATGGTAGAGCGAGATTCAATACAAAGCCTGAGTACTTTCTTAGAACCTTTTAGTATGTTACCTTTTTTGTAGAGCATACATAACCTAACTAGGTAATTAGGTATTGTTTTCTACTTAAAATAATATAAGATTAAGAAACTAAATAGATATGCTGTGTGGTAGGTGGCGACTCATAATTAATAGAATACTAGCAACCTCCAACCACAACAACAACGGAGTCGCAGATGCGTTGCCGACCTTTAAGAAAGGAATAGAAATAGCTAGTGCCTGAGCAAATACTATAATAATATGTCTTATTATACGTATTGTATATAAATTAGGGATGGGCCGAATGTGGTTTGAACCGAATACGAACTTCGGCCGAACATTCGGTAAAAAAATCAAATTTCGGCCGAAGTTCGGTTCTTTTCACAGCGCTTTCTCTATGACAACTACAACTCATTCTAACTAGTTTACGCGCTACCTTCAATTCTTGGTATTGCATCCCGCCCGCAACCCAGCCGCAACGCAACCCGCGACAAATCCCATTGTCTTTTTTTTGTCTCGTCTCCCGTCCCGGCCGACAGGTCATTAGCAAATATGTTGTTTTCCACGCGACAATTGCGTTATTGTTTACATTATTATCTACGTGATTTTAAGTGAATTACGAGGTAAAGTAAAAGATATATTTTCTTGTTGCAAACACAATGAGTGTAAGAAAAGATCAAGTGTTATTTCAATATTTTCTTGTACCTTATACCGAAAGTTCGGCATTTGAACAGAATGTCGGCCGATTGCCGAAGTTCCGTTCAAGCTGCCGAAATTCAATTAAACCGAATGTGAAACGAATTTCGGCCCATCCCTAATATAAATCGTATTAAACTTACAAGAATTAGTTACGCTATTTAAAAAGCTTAAATAAGGGTTAACTTTACTTAAAATGTATGCTATTAAAATATTGTAAGAAAAATAAATTTTCCAATTTATAAAAAAAAATATACCACCCGCCATGATCATCATGTCCGAAATAGACACGAGTAGATCAAAACGAATAGTTTTCGGAGGTCGTTCATTATGGTCGCGTTACGTCATCAGTAAAATCGTAACATTAGTAACGACTCATAACCATAAAACAAGCTAGCGTACGTAGTAAACTATTAGCTCACACCGTGGGAATAGTAAAACAATCGTAAAACGCGCAAATTAATCGGGGATAGAAAGAGAGAGACACAGTTAGGGTTCTCAACATTTTGTACGACAAATGAAGTAAGTATAGATAGATAATACTTTTATTGCAACAAAAGCATAATTAAATTCGAAAACTAAAATTAATAGTGTTTTACAAAAGAACATAAACGTAACGTAACAAACGTATTTCATTTTTTTGACTTTTTAAAAACATTTTTTTGGAGCACAATTTAACAACACTTTTAATATATTCATAATCTTCTCCACAGTTTAAGTTAATATAAAAAGCGGACACAAAAACAGTATTTTGTGTAACGAAAAGTATAATATGGTTTTAAACAGTATGGTTGGGAACCCTAAGAACAGAGACATGCTTCGTTTCAACTGTGACGGCAAAAACGACGAGACACCAAGGAAGAAAATGCGCTCGAAAGTGCAGACCGCTTTTTGTTTAGCTCTACCATCAATATTATGTGGAGAAAAATCTTAATTAGACTGGTTCGTTGCTGTTAGTACTTTTGACTTCTTTAACATTTTTTCTATCTACAATTCTACATCATTAATTGACATCAAAAGTTTGTCATGTTAAAAATAATATAGCATCGCACTCATAGAATAATAACTTAAGTATAGAAGGAGTCCAAATGAGACTCGTATAGTTGTCCTATTGTTTCAAATGGACCATAAACATTGAAAGAAAAGAGACAAAATAAGTTGACAAAACGTCAAATGTCCAATGAAAAAAAAACCGGTCACCATTTAGGATACCGAATTCAAAAGCGACCTATACAAATGTAATTCGAATGGTGACCAAACGGTGTGCCCACTCCAATGTCATAGCACTCCTTCTATGCTTTAGTTATTATTCTGAGATCGCACATTAGTACTTGCATACTTTTTTTAATGTTCGGCCGAGTGGTAATGTCACTTTACAATTGAATTGAGTAGTCGTATTAACTGCCTAACTAAGATTTTGTCTTAGATCTGCATTAGGCAAGTAGTCAACCAAGTTTTCCAGGAAACGAGCGTGATCTATGTACAAACAATAACTATGTTGTTGGTTAATAAACCACGGCAAGAGATTTCCGAACACCCCCCACAAATTGCATAAGCCGTAACTGCAGGAAGCCGTACCCATGTGTTGGGATATCAGAACTCACCCGGACGCATTCTGGCATTAGAAGCCTTATAAGCAGAGGGTAGTTCGACGCACCGCAGCCAATACTTCCATTGTGTAATTCAAAGCTGGCTTAAGTGACTTATGCGAGATTACATATGACCGTTATTGCTTAACTCACCACTTCTTAGTCTGGACGTAAGAAGTTCATAGGCCTGCCTTATTCTTGATTACTTGAAGCTTGGCGCTAAACAAGGGCTTGATGGGAGATTTCAGATGAATTTTAATTAACTACTATTGTCATTGATCATACTTTATTTCTCATTTACAATTTGAATCAGTGTTATAAATTAACAATCATTGCTTTTTAAATACACTCATCATTGTTTTGTATTACAATGCTACCTTTGGAACATCAAATAACTCATCACCACAAAAGACTAGAGCTCAAAAAAGACTCGAGCTCTAATCTCATGCTCCGTGGATCACGTTAACTCGGAATCGTCGCGAGCTCATGAGCCCTTAGTAAAAGTACTCGGAGAGCTCGAGTCTTGTACACACGGCGTCAGATCAACCTACCCTAAACTGTCAAATTTCTCCAATGAATATTGATCCTTAGAATCAAACGTAATAAAGTTCAAAATTGATTGTAGAAATTTGACAGTTTTAGGTAGGTTGATCTGACGCCGTGTGTACACCACTACCAAGATTCTAAAAAGTTAATCGAGTAGACCCAGCTTGCATAACATTGAACGGTAGAAAGCTCGTGCACCTAAAATATTGATAATGAACAACAAAAGCAGCGTTTTGTTTTATTTGTGAACTTTCAATTCATTATATTCCTCGTAAAAGACGAAGTTAGCGTCTGACAGTTTCAAGGAAAACCCGACTCTAAGCCGATAAGCAAAGCAACAAATCAAGGGCACACCACCTAAGCACAAGTACTTGCGACCTTCAAGAGGTGATTGTCCCGTAACAAAGAGCGAGCTACCTCACCGCCTGCTCTATCTATTAATCACATATATAACAGAGAACACTCTAACAGATAAATTGTTGGTGCTTTTTTGTATCAATGCTGCTGTGATGTACGTAAAAACTGCTTGGGAGGAAATCAATGTGAAGTAGGTTTGGTACTTCTAAAAGAGAACGGAGATGAAATTTTAACTCGGATTACAAAAGAAGTAACAGTTAGTTAAAGGATCTTTTTCATTAAGTATAAAATTATTTATTATAATAGTATATAAATTATCAATGCTTTTTGTGATGTACGTAAAAACTGCTTGGGAGGAAATCAATGTGAAGTAGGTTTGGTACTTCTAAAAGAGAACGGAGACGAAATTTTAACTTTAATTACAAAAGAAGTAACAGTTAGTTAAAGGATCTTTTTTCATTAAGTATGCAATTATTTATTATAATAGTATATAAATAATTATCAATGCTGTTTGTGATGTACGTAAAAACTGCTTGGGAGGAAATCAATGTGAAGTAGGTTTGGTACTTCTAAAACAGAACGGAGACAAAATTTTAACTCTAATTACAAAAGATGTAACAGTTAATTAAAGGATCTTTTTTCATTAAGTATACAATTATTTATTATAATAGTATAATATATAAATATCATTAAGGGGTCGCTCTCCAAGTAAGGAAGTACCTACTTACTTCTTTTTGTGAATGCCTTTTCAGTTTGGAAGATAGTTGTCATTGTAATTGTGTATTATATTTCTACCTAGTTAGTGTGACATGATGTAGTCAGTGCATTGACGCTTTCAAAAAAGGATCTACGTGTACAAGCAAACGGCAATCATCGATGCACTGCGGTCTCGTTCTGTGTACCACGACGCCAGCAGATGACTGATGAACCTACCCCAGAATTTCATTTTGAACTTTCTTGTTCGTCACTAAGAATCAATATCGGTTGGAGTAATTTGACAGTCTGCATTTGAGGGTGCAATCGCGAAATACCCGCGATCGTGGCAGTGCATAATAATCTCTGTGGGGTGGCAGTGGTACTCTATGAGCACTTTTGCACACCGATAACTATAAATGATGGAAACACTACGTGAATGGAATATCGTTTACGTATTTGCATCAAAGTGAGGAGGGTTCAGATCTACCGTTATTAAGCGTAGCGAACGAAATATCGATATCAGAACGCAAGGATTACAGGAGCACATACGCACCCCTATACATATTGCTATAACATAGTCAATAAACATTTATTGACCACAAGCACAGATAATGTAGATGATAGAACACAAAAAGGAGGCGAAAACAAAGGCGAAAAAAACAATGTGAGTTTAAAAAACAAAAGGAAAAACAAGCAGCGTAAATAAACTTTTCATGTACCACATTAAGAATTTTATTTTTCAACAGCGGGATATGCCTATCTACAAAATCATACATTTTTGCTGATAGTACAAATCACGATAAATAATCATGTATTTAAAAATCATAATTACTTAAAATATTTCCGAACCTAAATGTACGTTATTTTTTTTTTACTTACGTTACATTTATTTATACCTACTGCCAAACTTCGGGAGCCGGTGTAATAACACTAAAATGCATAGGTACTTAATAGAACATGCAAAAAAAACCGGTAAAGGAATGCACTTAAAATGCAAATAAAGATGAACGTGACCCAACAAAGACTCACGTAATAATAGAATTGCAACGAACCGTTCGAATGGGGTTCTAACTAAGTAAAAACACGTTTGGCTTCATAATGAAACTTCCATAAACGATAAGTTTAAGCCCTATTTTTTGTTAAAATCAAAATCATTTATTCAACATAAACCTTTACAGGCACTAATTGTTGTCAAAAACAAAATTACATTGAAGTGAAACATTTTTTACGGATTAACTCGCGTTTAATTTTACTACATTACACAGGGACTCTCCCTGTGACCACGGACCCCTGTAAAGGGTTCGAAACGTCAGGAAACTAAAAAGCTATGTAATGTAGTAAAATTTAGTTAATCCGTAAAAAGTGTTTTATTTCAATGTGTATGTGTAGTGCTCACTTAAAGCATAGAAAACAAAAATAACAGTTACTAACGTGTAGTTAAATCTTAAAAACTAATCCACCTATCTAGCTAATCTACCACCAGTTCGGATTTTGGGAGAGCCTTCGACTGAGCAAAAACCTCAGAAGGCTTTTCCTTTTTTCTCCTTCTATCTAAGACACAACAGTCACAGTTACATGGTTAACTATTATAGATGAGCTTTATTATTTAGTTAGACTTTGTAGCCTTTGTAATATTTTAAATTATTATTTGATTATAAATACAAATATCAATCACAACTTTTGCCTTTTCATTACCTGTAGCACACTACACTAGAAAAAAGGTACGTTTTGCGAAAGGTGCATTTTGCGAAAGGTGCATTTTGCGAAAGGTGCATTTTGCGAAAGGGATGTTTTGAGCATGGGACGTTTTGAGCATGGGGTGCATTATGCGAAAAGTACATTCTGCGACTGAACCCACTGCCAACCGGGACCAACGGCTTCACGTACTTCCGAAGCATGGAGGAGATCCATTGACCCGGCATCGCGAAAATGGATTAGCTGACAAGATTATATCTGCTGCGTCGTCGAGCTTTTTACATGCTCAGATGTCCTAATACCCGATACCCGACACAATAGAAATTCAATGTTTAGCAACCTCTAGGAGACTTCGTGACAGACAAGAAGATAAATACTAGCAAAGTAAGGTAGCACGGTAAAATAATCACTTATTTTTAAGAATGCGACCGACCGACTGTCTGCACATTCGCTCAGGTGGGAATGGGACATTGCGTGTGAATGACCTCAAAATCAGAGCTTATCGTTCAGCGACTTGATGCGTAGCGGAAGAGGTTACATTTAACTGATTTTTTTTTTTAAGAAACTCAAGAAGTCTTTTATCGAAAAATATTTCATCGAATTTGGCTCTAGTATTGTAGTAGAAAACACGCTAATTTATTACCTATGATAACATGATCTTCCCTACACCAGGAACATACGCGTACAATCGAGTAACACTTTTTGGCGATATTTGCATTGCATGCGCTCCATTCTGACCGCGCGCACTACGTACGGTCGGGGTCACCGTCTCTCGCTTTACCACTTTGCAGCGATTTTCGTATGAAGCGCACCGCCCGCCCGGTTGCGTGCCCGTACCAAATAGACGACGCGGTGTGCAAGGGATTTTGACCTTTAGACTGGTAAAGCGACGGAGTCCGCCATTGTACAGAGGGCCTACTCTCTTTCTCTAAAACGAATACTCGGTCGATTTTCGTTTGTAATTTATATCGCTTTCCATTATTTTTGAAATTTTAAACAATTTTCTAAAGAATAATAATCTATTTAGATTATTAAACCTATTTTGTATGAACAACATTTCGGAAGGAATGGATACCGCTGTAAAAAGCAAACGAAAATCGGCCGAAATTTCGTTTCGGAGAAAGAGAGTAGGATAAAATATTTACTAGAAAAAAATCAAGCAGTCTCAGGAAAGCTCGAATGGGGATTGGCTTCTAGTAAATATTTTATCATATATCTATATAAGGTGGATTCTAGAAACCACAAGAAACTTCAAGGGCTGGTCAGGTCAAGTATTTTAAACATGACAAAAATACATAAAAAAATAACGATTATTCAATAATCCTTATTTTTAATTGTTTTTTTATTTGATTTTTCTTATGTTATTGCTTTAAAATAAATTAGATACTCAAAGACTATCCAATTAAAATTCACAAAATAAATTATTTAATTAAAAATGAAAAAACACTAATTCCTTTTTTGTCATGTTTAAAAAACACTTGACCTGGCCAGCCCTTGAAGTTTCTTGCGGTTTCTAGAATAGTCTGGCCAACATAAGCTAAACCAGGAAAAACGCGGTAATTTAAAAAAAACATGACAGGGTAACACAGGGCTCACACAGCTGCAATTTTCACAGATAAAATTTCAATTTCACATACGACATGACACCTCAGATAGACACATAAGAGACAAAGTGTTGCCAATCAAATAACTGCGAGGTTCAGCTTTCGTTGGCTAGAATAGCATTGTGAACGCAAAAATTTAATAATAAAGTCACTTACGAATAATAATAATTATGTGGTTGTGCACCAAAACTACGTTTGTCGTATGTTACGTTTATGGGATGCGCTTCCTACAATTGCAAAAAATCATAATAATAAAGAGATAAGTCCTCAGTAACGTGCGCGTAGATCGTGTGCAAGCGAATAACGCCGGAAAGTGGTTGACCTGGGCCCTTATTCTGTAACGATTCCTTGTTTCAAAACCACGTTAATTCCCTAAGAAGTTACGATATCTTCCCAAAAACGTATGCGTTTGACGTTTGTGCGCGGTAAGGTTTGGGTGTGGAATCTATAGATTGCGATACAGAATCAGGGCCCAGATGGGTTTTGGCTTAATCACCACGCTTGCCAAATACGGCTTGGTGATCACAAATAGGGTTGCCAGTTGCCACCTTTTTTTAGGACGAATAAAGTATTTTTCATTTTGTTAGAAATAAAATAAAGTACTTTTCTAAATAACATAAAAAAGAGTATTTATTTATTTGTCCTGAAAACAAATATTTTTCAACAAATATTTGTCTTTTACGTAAATAGAGTATTTTAGCGTACTTTATTGGTGTCGTAGATTATAAAGTAAGCCTACATGAAAAAGAGGACAATACTTACTCTATTTTAGAGTACGGGTGGCAACCCTAATCCCTGGCTATGCATCGAAAAATCCGAAAACACACTTTGCCCTGCACCTAGGGTTACCATCCGTCCGGATTAGCCCGGACATGTCCGGAATTTTAGACTCTAGTCCGGACTTTGTCCGGATTTTTGAATATGAGTAACAAAACTACATTTTAAGTAATATCAAATAAGTCTTTAAACTTTAATAACTTCTCCTTTATCCAAAAACAAAACTTAAAACAAACATTAAGTGAGTAATGTTTCCATTTTGTGTCTAAAAAGTCCGGACTTTTATCGAAATGTCAGGCTTTTTGTCAGGACAAATTCCTTAATGGTTACCCTACCTGCACCTGGGAATGGAGGGACCTCCGGATATCGAGCAAAGCTCTTGACAATCCGGCCACCAAGAGCCGTGGTCACGTAAGCATTCCTAAAATAGGGTATAACACCCTCAACAATGGACGATTTTCCGAGATCAAAAAAAAAATTGTTCCTAATGACTTCATAGATGGCGCTTAGTAAAAGGAGAGTCCATGGAGAGCACGTGTATGACTGCGTAATGGTATCAGAAAATATCCATATTGTGCAACCGTTCACAGTTTGAGAACGAAAATAAGGAAAATAGAAATAGGTCCTGAAATGAAAATACAAATTATTTTTTTTGTTGACAAATTAAGAGTGCACTACTTATTATTACAGCCTTTGTGTACGGCTCGGCTTTCATAAAACGCCATCTATGGAGTGTTTTTGAACTAATTTTTATATTGGGCAGTTAGAAACTCGCAAAATGTCTATGCAAATAGTGGAAGCATCGGCAGTTAGCCCGAATTGGCCGTCTAGAGCTGAAAACAGGATGCCGTGGGATTCGGCTCGGTCGGCCAACGACGAGGCCTAATGGAGGTTAAGATGTGTGCCCCCGGTAACGAGCTACCCGCCATGTTGGACAACTATGTCATACACACAAATTGGATGACTTGCTTCAGCGCCAATGACGACCGGACAAAATTTATATCCAAACTAATATTATAAATGCAAAAGCTATTTGTCTGTTTGTTACGCTTATAATGCTGAATCGATTCTAATACTTTTTGATATAGAGATCGATGGGGGTCTATAACACTAACTTTTTATTAGTATTAATAGTTTTATTTTCAAAACTATCGTACGAGCATCGGTGAGCAACCAATGTAGCGTCTGGAGCAAATGGATACATAAAAGCAGTGATTCGAGACGATCTAAATACGTACCGCAATAGAAATAAAGTTCGGCAGTCGATCGCTACTTGGTAGGTAGATACACCCCCCCCCCCCCCCCCCACCCAACCGCATATAGTTTCTATTTTTCTATACAATCAAATTAAAATTCCGTAAGCTATAACGAAACATGTGTCGATGTCTGGTCAGTATCAGAGCGGTGTGGGCTATAAAACGCCAACGTATACAATAGCATTCGGAACTGAATGCCGCGGTATCTTTGTAACACAAACAAAGGGCCCTGATTATTGGTTAAGTGCCCTTTTCCCGTGACGCGGATTTCGGGACGCGTCCGCATGCGGATTTATATTTTAAAAGTTTTAAAATTAGTTATGAGATAATTACTTTCTTAACGTTCATCTCTGCACGAGTACACTGACTGGCGACTGTGGCGACACGCACGAGACTACAGCAGTCTACGAAATCTTTGTCCTGCGTGCAACCAGCAGCGTGATTTTACACGCACTCGGACCAGCCTTCTTACTCTTGAAACCGATCGGTATTGGAACGGATTGGTATTGTGAAATTTCGTACTTTTAAAGTTAATTTAATTTGGATTCATATTGCGTCAACTAAATGGCATTGAGTTTTGTATTTTTTTCACTCAATATCCGCGCAATATGAATCCATATTAGCTCTTTTCTGAGGAGTACGAAACTTCACAATACCAATCCCGATCGATCGGAATCGGTTTCAAGAGTAAGGGGGCAGATCCGCACGCGTGCCGAAATCCGCATCACAGGAAAATGGCACTAAATCATTGAGGTAATATTTATATAACTGGAGACGCCACCGCGAAGCATGTTTTGCGCACTGAGTTGCTTTGCGTTGCAGTCCATGGGGCCTATTCTGTGTTATGGGCTGCAAACGCCTGACAACAATATATATAGATAGCCCCGCGCCCTACTCCCCACGCGTCGCCAGCTGTTATCTAGCTGAGCTCATTTCTTGTATGGGATGGATTGCTCCTGTTGTTGTTGGCTCTAAAGGATGTTCGCGAGCCGATATCGGGGGCTCAAGTGGAGTTAGTTGGGCGAGACACTTGGCCAGACGAAGAAGTGGAGACAGATGAACAAAAATGCTAACCGAGTGGTGGCCGTGAAAACTGAAATAGGGACGTCTACCGGCTAGATGGGTCGATGATGTAAGTAAGACCTGGGTTGCACGTGGAACAGGATAGCACAAGACCAAGGCGAATGGCATAAACAGAAAGAAACCTATGCACAGCAGTGGGTTGAGAAGGGCTGGAAATGATGATAATGGCTGCTCTAGATAAAATACCTCAATGGGTTAAACAGCCGACACTCGATTGACACTTTTGATATAGTTCGGGCAATGGCGGCCGCCTATTGACGGCGCTGATGATGAGCGGCGCGACGGAATATTGTACGGAATAGCTGCTCTAGTTATAATACCTGAATGGGTTAAACAACCCGCAGCCGTCACTCGATTGACACTTTGATATAGTTCGGGCAATGGCGGCCGCCTATTGACGGCGCTGATGATGAGCGGCGCGACGGAATATTGTACGGAATAGCTGCTCTAGTTATAATACCTGAATGGGTTAAACAACCCGCAGCCGTCACTCGATTGACACTTTGATATAGTTCCGGCAATGGCGGCCGCCTATTGACGGCGCTGATGAAGAGCGGCGCGACGGAAGGCGACGGCGATTCGTACATTTCTTAGTTACGTTCAATTAGAGCGGGATGAGTTTCGTGAATCAACATGGCGGCTTATAAGTGTGCTCACTCATACATGACGCGTTAATTTTGTTCGCAACTAATATACATTAAATTATGTACAATATTTATAAAATTACTCTTTCACAGGTACCAGGTATACAGCATGTTGTTATTTCTTATTGCTTTATAAACTTTAAATTTAAATTTGATGAGAACATTATAATATGTGCTGTCTGTAAAGGACAGGACTCGTTTTTTCCTTAATTTAATAAAATCATTATTAGTAATAATAATAACGGCATTTTTTTAAATAAGTATTTTTTTTATGTTAAACAATAATTTTCAGCTGTCTACTTTTTAAAAAACTTCATAAGTTATCCCTCATACCATCAATCATTTAATCAACAGTTTAGTTTATTAAGTAGGATAGCTGCATTATACTTTAACGACACACCATTCATATAACTAAGCTCCTATACTACGAGTGTTAGAACGCGTGGCAATTGTTCCGTACCTCAACGGGGAATAGAAAGAGTACGGCTACACTTGAGGAAGATAGCATCAACAACAATGTATTATTTCGTAACCGAGTACAAAACGAGCGAGACGCGCTGAGCCTAGGGTTGCCAACCGTACAATAAATATATATTATTGTACTATATTTCGGTTCTCATAGGTATTGTTTAAGATTATATGTATATAATACACAAAAATACTATATTTCAAACACCGACACCCAACAAATCCTTAAGTTTATGCGTAGTTGTATTAAATTAAAACACAAAATAATGTAACTTTCAGTTGAGTTATACTTGCTTATACATTTGAAATATTTGATGTTTTTTGCGTTCATATAGCTCAAATATACTTGTGAACAGTCAAGTGTTAAAAAAATAGCTTACTACCTTCTGGAACCTACGAAAAATTTTGCTTTTTCCTTAAAATACTATATTTTCTGTAGTCCTATACATTTTTATTATTAATTTTGAAAAATAGGTACTATAAAAGAAATGTTTACAACCCTAGCTGCGCCCGCACCGGTGCGCGGTGTTGGCACGTGGAATGCGGTTTGGCTCGCTCAATTGATACAGCACTGTTAGAACGCGTTGCTCCTCTAATAACAATCATCAAAAAGCGGTTCATGAAAAATTTACATGCACCGAGGTAGCAAAACTTGCCTGTGTAATCTAAGCGAAGATGCGTGAGCCTGCCTCGAAGACTCCTAGAGGTGGCTGTGGTGAGGATAGTGTCTGGTTTTACGGCAGCTGTGCTCTTAAGATTGTGTAATTGACGACCAATACGACAAGATCCATAACAGCTTTTTATCAAAATCAAGAATTATCATTGGCCTTACTTATGCATATGGTACCTAGTCGACTTCGCCACCTAAATAATATTTGATCAGAATAAGACATTTGGAAATCAATCATAATCTTATGAAAAGCCAATAAAACAGATACTACACTCACCCATCAGAAAACCACTAAAACCATAAACTCCATTTATTGTTACTTATATTTGAAACATAAACCGAGGTAACAAAACAAGCAAAGCCCAGTCACCGGCCCTACCCAGGATGCGGTCATCGGGGACAGGCAAGCCGCCCTGGGCAGCCCGGGTCATGCCACAGGTCTAGTAGCCAACACGCAAACTAAACAACTCGGCAATTTTGGATGCAAAGTAGAAAGTGGGTTGATGAGCTATAACGCTAACGCCTACTTACCGGCCGGCGGCGCCTGTTGCCGACCTGCGCAGATTGCTAAATAAGAGTTGCTCTAATTATTCGATGGAGTATAAGAACAAGATGAATTTATGAAGCCTTTTTTTCATGGACAGAAAAGACAGAGGGGGCAAGAACTTCTATAATGATGTTGGTACCAAATAAACTTTTTTCTATTTTATTTTGGTTCGGGGCGTCATATCAATTATACTTTAACGACACGAATTCGACAGTTTTAGCTTAGCTGCAATGCAAGTAGAGATACTAATAACTTTTAAGTTCTTCTTCTTCTTCTATAATAATAATCTTCGATAATAATAATCCAGCACGCTCGCCGGACTGACTGAGTTTAGCTCATCGTTATGATGCTTTGACTTTTCTCTTAACTTAGTATCCTAAGTAGCGCGCTGAGCAACACCAAATGACAATCACAGCGAAAAGTTATATTTGATTTACGAAGTAAGACCAGGGTCTTAACTCTTAATACACTTTTTCCCGGGCAAATGCTGTGACGCATACCAATCCCGAGTGTGGTGAAGTGGCCTCGGTACGTGAGGCTGGGGTGTACTAAACCTTAGGGGCATGGGAGCATGGGATCGCTTATCGCGTTCAGCCACAAAACAAACGGGGTGCTATCACTAGCTAGTGCTGTTAACAACTGCCGAAGGTAAGTTAAAAATTATATCAAAGTACTTATTGATTGATAGATAAGCTATACGCTTCCTTTATTAATAAAGTTCGAATGAAATTCACACCATATTAATATAAAGCTAGCTTTAGCTACATCTGTACACCTGTTCTTAATATTATTAATCATGACATTGATATGAAACAGTCGGGCGATCCAGCAGAGGATTCGAAACGTCATCGTCAGCTTTTAATAATAACTTAATATTATAAAGGCGAAAGTTTGTGAGTGTGTATGTTTGTTACTCTTTCACGTAAAAACTACTAAATGGATTTGGATTACAGAAAGTTTATAACCTGGATTAACACATAGGATACTTTTTATCCCGATATTCCCACGGGAACGGGAACCACGCGGGTGAAACCGCGAGCGGCCGCTAGTAATAATAATAATAATGTTTTATATAAAATATTGTAAAAAAATTTTCTTAAGATGTATATTTAATAAAGAGAATAATAATGTAAAATTAATGCGACTAGATTAGCAGGTAAATAGTGTTTCAATTTAATGCGTAGTTTAAGGTGTAAACTTTAAAGAACTATAGTTTTCTATCTTTAGTATTCCGTACCTCTCTCTATGGTAAACTAGGGCAGGTTTGCCGCCGCCCGGTACCAGGGGCTGACATAACGACATGTTCAAACAATTCGCCAACAAACGGCCATGTTTACATTTGCACGTACTAATTGTAAGGACAACGGGCTGTTGTTGTCATAAGAAAACCACAGAGGCCAATTGTGTTTACCGATTGTAGGAAAGTTGTTGAGGCACTGTTCGGTCCATAAACAACAAGTTAGGGCACTTTGGAGGTGATGTAACGTGGTTGATGTTATTTTATTCCGTTCAATACACCCCGTATCCCGTGATGAATTTCCTAATTTTTTTTTTCATACTAGGGTTGTTGCACATTCGCCACAAAGTTAGTTTACCACGTTTTTGTAACTCCATACATTGAAAGTAAATTCGCCACAGGTCTTACCTGACAATAACAAACCCAACAAAAAAGAATTAAGTAAGTACTTAGATAAATAGGTGCAGTTCTGCAGTGATGCATGATACACATTCGTGGCAATAGATTTTAATTTATAAATTTATGTAATTTTTTACTTTTTGAGATCAAAAGTATTTTTTGAAGTATTTACGTACTGAACACGTGATAAGAATAAAAGAAATCTATTTATATTTAAAAGCTGTAAGTATTGCAGACCCTGAAGGTGGTTTAACTAAGTTATAGTTTTTGCGACATACCAACATCTAATTCTAAAAGATTAGCTGCAGTTCATTACAGTAGCTCTATTTCATACTAAAATATTTCAAATTAAAATGTTTCAAGTCACAGTACATATAAAGTAGGTTCTGTGAACGAGTCCACCATTTAAGCTGATTCTATCCAATTGGATTGCAGGAAACCAATCTATCAGAGCTACTTGACGAGACCAGTGTGTATGAGCGCCATTCGATTTACATGCAGTATCAATACAATTGACGGGCACATTACTACAAGCGATCCAATCTATGAGCTGGAGGCCCTGTTTGTTTTGTAACACTTTTTTGCTATGAGACGGTGAGAAAACCAGTCAGATAATGCTATACTAGAAATAAGCCTTACTTATACCACGGGTAATGTGCTTGTATGAATATTATAGTGTAGGTAGGTACTCATTATTTTCTCGTGTAAGGATTTTTTTTTAAATAATTAGTTGTGGGTAATTTCTGGCTGAATTCAGCGACATCACAGTCCAGTGGTGATCCAGTCCACGTTAAGTTTCAGATCAAAAAGTTAGACTAATATAATAATGAGGTTAAATATCGTAAGTTCGGATGAAGGAGGTAATCTCCTCATTTCAACTCCTCACCCGATTGCATTTTTTTTTTACTAATATATTTTATATTTCGGCCAAATTCGATAAAGAATGTTTGTAAACAAAATATTGACATTTCTTTGTGCAAATATCCTCGGATTTTTACTGTTTTTTTAAAGAAAGACATGCACCACTATTAGTTGTTTTCTCTCAATTCTCAAATTAAAATACAACTGTTTAAAGAAATGTACAGATCATTTTCATTGAGTCGTGATCATCAGTCTGTGAACGTCCCCTAGCCACAGAATAAATAATAGTAGGTACTACCCTAGCGCTTAGGCAATAGAAAGAAGCCACATGACCAATACCTTCAGACGCAACCTGTGAGGTTGTTCTATCAGGAGAAAAACCTTTTTGGAACTTAGCGAATCGACGACGGCTATATCTTTGATCAGGTACGAGCTTATTGGTTTAATGCTCTAAGGGTACGAGTTGCCTATATCCAAAGATTCTCGTAAATCCTGAACAATAAGCACGGAGCGCACTCATGAGTGGATTAAGGGCATAATCCGAGTTAATATAACGGAATGACAGTAATCCCCGCACAGACAAATAGCCAACATATGCTGCAATGATAAATCTGGCTTAGCCACAAATAATGATTTCGCACAAATATCAATGAGTTAAAATTGAAAATATGAAAAATATGTTGATATAAAATTCTATACCACGATTCGAATTTCTGGGGTATTATTCCTCGAAGCGCACCCATTTTGAAGCGCACCAGACCAAGCGCACCTAACCTATTCCTCCAAGCGCACCCGTTGGGTAAATTTCTAACCTATCACGTGACCTACAGGAGTAGGACAGCCCTGGACATTTTGGGAATTGGACCAATTGAACCTAAACCGTTGCAGCACCTAGTCCCACTCGTTTATTTCTTTTTTCCTGATAGTTAATGTAAGTAAGATCGCTAAGGCGCCTATCTACCTCTTTTCATTTATGTCTCCCTGGTACTTTTAGATAAATATGACTGTCATGATTCAATTTATTATTGACGTAGTAAGATTTTAAGCACCTAGTCCTGGTACTTTTAGATAAATATGATTGTCATGATTTTATTTATTATTGACGTAGTAAGGTTTTAAGCACCTAGTCCTAGTTTCTATCGACATAAATATTATGAATCTTTTAAGCTCATCTCTATTTTTTACCGTTGGTGCGCTTCGAGGAATAAAAATATAATATTTTAATTACCTAGGAATAGTTTAGGTGCGCTTCGAGGAATACCCCGAGTAGGTAAGTTTTATATGTACTTAAGTCATTCATTAAACTATAAAGTTTAATGAATAATAATTTTATGTTAAAAATTTATTAATCCAAAACAAAAAACGCGAGCCTAATTCGTGCTGCCTTTTTATATTTCATTTTGTAACTCAATTACGTTCTCACTTATTGATACAAAAATCAATTGCCGAAATGTTTGTACGCGCATCACTTCAAAACGGCTGCACCCATCTGGCTAATTCTTTTTTTGTTGTGTTTATAATTGTCAGGACAAGGTTTGTATGACAATATTTTTTGGAAATTCGTCACTGACATTTAATTCAATTCACCTTAATACAGCGTCAGTAAGCACATGCCTTGTATATTTATCCCAAATAATTCGCAACACCAGTATCAGAAACCATGCACAACTAGTACGCATAAATCGTACGTATACTTTCTAAGAACTTATTTTAATGTTTGTTCTGAAACTATACAGTGCAATAACACTATGAATGCGTGCTGCCCTTGTATACTTTCAAAAGTCGCACCTACGCCTGCTTCACTAAAAGCACAGAGGCAAAGGTACTAGTCTTGAAACCTAGCTGTTCAGCCAGACTTTCGTTACGGTGGACTAACTTTCCCCTCTGGGAGGTACTCAGCCAACGGTGAAAAAGAATAGATAAGTTTTTAGTAGCTTGTTATTGAATAGAACAAGTTTACCGAAGACATTGGTAAACTCGGTGGAGGCACGATTGATACGAAGCGAATCGGAGATCGGAGTTGAGACACTAATGTAGTACCTAGTTATAAGTTGGATCTAACAGGATATAGGTTTCTAGAAATCCCGTCGCGTTTATTTTATGCTCATAAACACTGAAGGTTCATTCATTAAGATTAAAGCTACAATACCAACTGTATTGTCTAAGAGAGCTTTCAATAATAAGAACAGACTGTATCTTGATATATTATTTCAATATTGTGCTATGCGTGGTCAAATATGACACAAAATAACAGCAACCTTATCAAAAAGGATTGTATGAGTGAGATTGTTGTATGAGAGCCCCCCTTAAATATTTATTTTATTATTTTTTATTAAAGTAATAATACAACTGAGTATTTTGTGAAAGTTTCAAGTGCCTACCTTTTGCTATTATTGATATCGACCAAAAAAGGGAAAAAAAATCGCGTTTGTTGTATGGGAGCCCCCCTTAAATATTTATTTTATTTTGTTTTTAGTATTTGTTGTTATAGCGGCAACAGAAATACATAATTTGTGAAAATTTCAACTGTCTAGCTATCGCGGTTCTTGTGATACAGCCTGGTGACAGACAGCGAAGTCTTAGTAATAGGGTCCCGTTTTTACCCTTTGGGTACGGGACCCTAAAAACATAACCTATCCAAATAAAGCATTTGTTGTATTTTTTGTAAACAACTTTTTAAACTAACTAATCACTAAAAGTTAACTTGTAATAAGGTTCAAAATATACCAATTTAAACAATGAAAATGCTTGGTAGGATTGCTAATTTGTTGATAAATTCAATTGGAATAGATAGTATTAGCCGCTAACAAACCACTTCATCTTTATCCCCCTGTCTGTTACTATCACCCGTATTCACAAACATTACTATGAGGTCTCACAGTGCCGAGCGCGCTCGGACGCACAGGGTCTCAAAAACCTATTCATAAACAGTACTTGAGTGGCCACCGGCGCTATACGTCCCTTAAAATGAACGCATAACTAAGGTAGCCAGGCTTGTCATACGAAACGCACTGAGAAATATCTTAGTGAGTGAGTGAGTGGATGGATGGATGGATGGATGTGACTGAGTGGATTCGACCAAACTGGAATAAGGTCTTATACCTAGATTAAACGCCGATTTAAGACTAATCTCGGAGTAAGTCTTATTCCAGTTTGGTCGAATCCACCCTTAGACAAGTAATGTTTGTGAATACGGTGGAAGAATCCTAGAGATTGCTAACAATTAAATTTCTATTGTCTCTTGTATTACGACAGCTGAGCTCTGAGCTGTACTAGAAACAAAGGAACGTATAATGTAGTATGTTCTTTTAAAACAAGTGAACTTCAAGGTGATCCTCAGCTATCTGATGTGGTATCAGCAGGATACCGATAAAGCCGACAGACACAGCACGGGCGAGGCAGGGTGCGGCCTTTATTACTCTCTAGTATAACCACATATTGTTTGTAGAATGTACTCGACATAATAATCGCACTTCTGTGAAATAATTCTTGTTCAGATAAAGAAATCGTCATACTATTTTTTTTAGTCACAAAAGGGTGTTTTACATGTTACGTTTTTCTAATACGAGTTAGTATGGCTAGTGTTTTATTTAAGGAATGTTGAAAACCAGTATTGTTTAAGAAGTTCAAGGACATACATTTTTATGACTAACTCAGACGCTATTTGGACGATATTTGTATTCTCTAAGAGAATGCTACCATTCTCAATAGTAATTTTGTAATTGGATCTTATTAATTAATTTAAACGTTAATACTTTAAATTAACCGGAACAGATATAGTTTTAAGAAAGCAGAAAACTCAGTAAGTACCAGACCAGTTTCATTAAAAAAGTTTAAAAGGATTATCATAAAAAGGAAAACAAGTTTTTCAAACACTGACTTAGGCCCGGTCGCCAAAGAGAAGATCGAGCTGAAAATAAAAGGGAAGTGATGATCGTAAACCACGAATAAGATTTAATTTTTACCTATGACCTATTCGTCTCCGCTTATTGGTTGCTGACGAGACATCTCTTCTCTCCTTACACATCCGTATTGTCATTATACCAGACACAGTAGAAATTCAATTGTTAATAACCTCTAGGAGTTTTCGTGACAGAGAAGGGGTAAGAACTAAGCTGCCGTAAAACAGACACAAGAGAAATTCAATTGTTAGCAACCTCTAGAAGTCTTCGTGACAGAGAAGGGGTTAAAAGCCCCGCTGGCGTAAAACCACAGACAATAATAATTCAATTGTTAGTAACCTCAAGAAGTTTTCGTGACAGAGAAGGGCTTAAGAGCCCAGCGGCCGTAAAACCACACACAATAGAAATTCAATTGTTAGTAACCTCTAGAAATTTTTGTGACAGAGAAGGGGTTAAGAGCCCAGCTGCCGTAAAACAACACACAACAGAAATTTCATTGTTAGTAACCTTAAGAAGTTTTCGTGACAGAGAAGGGCTTAAGAGCCCAGCTGCCGTAAAACCACACACAATAAAAATTCAATTGTTAGTAACCTCTAGGAGTCTACGTGACAGAGAAGGGGTTAAGAGCCCAGCTGCCGTAAAACCAGACACAAGAGAAATTCAATTCTTAGTAATCTCTAGGGGTCTACGTGACAGACAACGGGTTAGATTTTAGAGGATTTTTGTAGGGATCTAGGTCTAAAAAGGTTGAATGATGACAAAACAAATGCATGGACAAGACGTGGTACAGTGCAAGCGAAGCCTGCTTCGTGGTATTGCAAGTGATATCGATTGAATGCTATCGTTATCTACCCATATCGGAGGCAGTGATAGCCGCGAAGCCGACCGATAGGAAATTTGTTTGTACAACGACTGTGTGCGCGGTGTAACTATGCTCTACATTGTTTAATGGAAAAATATTGAGTTGGCAGTAGGTATACGTATTAGAAATTTGACTGTCTTTAGTATGTTACTGACAAATTCGATGAAGATTGTTTGTAAACAAATTACTGTCATTACTTTGAGCAAGTATCTAGTTTCACTCGGAATTTTAGGCTTAGTCCCATGCGCTCCAAATCTATTATTCTTCAAAATTCAACTTCCATACATTCATTCCCAAGAGCTCCTATGATTTTCATATTAAAATAATAAATAAAACCACATTTACCAATTTCATTCCCAACAGCTCCAAAACATTCCCTAGGTACTTTGAGATTTGGGTCCCAGCAGCTCCAAGATAAAAGTCGGAAATAGGGTCTATAATTAATATTGTAATATACTTTGGAGCTCCTGGGAATCAATGTATGGAGATCAGAGGTTTTGCAGAAATATATTCGTACACGCTTTTGGAGTCCTTGGGTACGATTTTGCAAAATAATAATAAATAATTTTGCTCTTGGAGCGCTTGGAACCAAAATCTTTATTGTTTTTTGAAAGAAAGACGCCATAGTTGGCTGTTTTCTGGTGAATCTATCTTAAGCAAAAGTAAAAAATTCGTGTAACACTAGATATTTGCACAAAGAAATGTTAATAATTCGTTTACAGACATTCTATAACGAATATGGCTGTAGTATTTATAGGTAAGTACTTACTTAAATAACAATAATAATATTTCGTTAAGAATTAGCCAACAGAGAGACACTTAATTGCTCATTACTATTCCAGTCAAAGAAATTTTAGTAGATAAGCTTAATCATTTTTAAAGCACTTTTGTATGTCTAGTCTGATTTATTTTAGGAACAAACAAAATATGATGAGATTCTTATGAGTAAGTTTATTTAATAGTTTTGGTAAATTGACCATATCTATGGTAAAGGATTTTTTTTATGTGATAGGCTTGCATGTAGCCCCTATCTCAGCTGATGGTAAGGGATGATGTGGAACATGCTTGCCTAGAAGAAACCTGTTCACTCGTGATTTGAAGACCCCAATATTGTACCTGATAGAAAACACCGACTCTGGAAGGGAGTTCCACAGCTTTGCAGTACGAATGATGAAAGTAGACGCAAAGCGCTTCGTACGCATATGCGGATACAGATGCGAATATTCAATCTCCATTGTGGCTGGTATTCTAACCCCTGAGCTCTACAAAAGGACTTTCAGTTAAGTTTAATTCATTCCAAGGGTAAAAATTTCTAGGTCTATGGAAATATACCTTTTGATAAAGATATAGCTTGTTTACTTTCTATAAATATTGGTCTACACACAGTACCTATGTTAAAAACAATGATTGATGATGTTAAACTAGATAACGGAAAAGCTAAAATCAACGCGTCGGAGCCGCAGGCGCAGCCAGAGCCAAACTATTGCGATAAGATTATTTCAGTATGTATTTCTGTATGCATTAGTTGTTTTATTTATTAGAAACGTTACGTGTACGAATAGTCATGCGTGATACATAGAAATCATACAAACAAAGTCACATATTTCATGCTGATATTTAGAATTCCTATATGCTAAGGTATGAACAATGATTTGAGCACCTAAAACAAAGCAAGAAAACTCCACACTGCCTTGATTAAAGTAAGATACTGAACAGGTATTGAAATTAATTGATCAAGTCATATAAGTCACCGGTCACACACTACAGCCATTAACATATGTATACACTATGCTATATATTGCATTTAAGGTATTTATTTTATAGTTTAGACTGTAAAGCTATTTGAATAATTGGTACTTAAATTAATTATAAGAGAAATTGTTTCGTTTTGTTTTTAGTAATTTACTACTTGTTATATCAGGGCGTCACACGGACATGCCACATGGAGGGAAAGTACCTTGAATATTGTAGATGGAACATTTTACTGAAAAAAGACATTATTTTAATTTAAAAAACAATTTAAACTGCATTTATAGATATTTAAATAATTACATGGTTGAACCGGGAATCGAACCCGTTACATGAGAAAAATAATCATTCTGTAGCTTTATCATACCGATCGAAAAGCTTCATCTTACGGATTATTTTTTGCTAAATAACATAGTGTCACAATTTCCTTTTAGGAAGACCATGAATTTTAACATTTTTAATACAAAATTAATCAATTTATGTATGTATTTATTTCAATGTCAGTTGTAATGTCCTTACGGCAATGTCAGCTTTTCATTTTTCTAAACAAAATTTCACATTAAATGTTAAAATTCATGGTCTTCCTTTTATTTGTGACACTATGTTATTTAGCAAAAAATAATCCGTAAGATGAAGCCTTTCGATCGGTATGATAAAGCTACAGGATGATTATTTTTCTCATGTAACGGGTTCGATTCCCGGTTCAACCATGTAATTATTGAAATATCTATGAATGCAGTTTAAAATGTTTTTTCAAATTAAAATAATGTCTTCTTTCAGTAAAATGTTCCATCTACAATATTCAAGGTACTTTCCCTCCATTTGGCATGTCCGTGGGACGCCCTGTATATTGAAAAGTGTCTGGTCAAATAAACATTCAAAGTATTCTATATGTAGAGGCAGTATGTGATAAAAAACACATCACATAATTGTAATAGCATTGAGTCATACTGAGAAATCTGGTTAGACAAGCCTAGACTAATTGCTTAGTACATTAACATGTGAGTTTGGAAGTTCATTTACCTTGATGATAAACCAGTTGAAGTAGCTATTAGCTACATATCTACTATATAAAATATGTATATTGAGAAGGCATTTAAATTGAAATCATGTGCCCTTGAACCAATCTGATATGTACTGTGCCATCATGCGAGAGTCATCTCAATTGATACCAGTAATTGGCAATGTAATAAAAGATAGATGATTTTTTTATAGTGTCGATGTTACAATCATTTAAGTTTTGGCTACATAAATTTACATTTATTAAAAGGTCCTTGAATTTAGCAATCAATTCATGAAGGTACTACCTATTTGATTTTGGATCTACATATAACTCCCAGTAATATTTTTAATTATTAAATACTTGCTAGATAAGAAATTTGACAATGAGTGGCTACTGGATGGATGATCAAATATATATCACCAGCTATAAAAATAAAAAATAATAATAATGTGTTTATTTCAATTCCTCAATCAACATATAACACAATTTATTGGAACACTCCATTTAAGTACTATGAAAACACTCATGTCAGGAGTATCTGCTAAAACAAGTATTAGGAATACATGTTTTAACAAAAGATTGAGTTTTTAACTTAAGGGGTAACAAAACAATACAGAGCTATAACTAAGAATTAAGTGTCTGTGTGTGTTATTGTAAGGTGGCTGTTATTGAAGCCCTTCAATTTAATAGAAAAGTATTTAAGTTAATGCAAGTAATCATTTCTCTTATCTTCGGCTTCATAGTCTGAGTTGTAATTTTTATTTTACTCGTAAATTTAATTGATTGAAATAGAAAAACATTATTCAAACAGTAAATGTTATGAGTTTTAATAATATGTGTTGTAGTAACATGACAAACAAACAATTGTAGCTAACAAAAGATAATAAGTTACAGCTACTTTAATTTTAACCGTTACAAATCACATTGTTGTACATATTTTTTAGATTCATGAATTTTCCATGGCCATGGCCTGAATTGGGCCTACCAAAATTAAACGAGCTGTAAAGTTAACAAACACATCTAATCTTAAATAAATACTGTAGGGCAGGGCATGATAAGATAGTGCCACACAGATATTTTTACAATTAGGTTAGTTTCAATTAATTTGAATTGTTATTTTGCATTGGCAATGCTAATAACACTTAAAAATGTGTTTTAACACCTATTTAGCGAAAGGTTATTTCTAATTTTATACCATAATTTGTGGGCATGGTATTGACAGTCAATAGAGCCTATGTAAAACATTAACTAACTAAAATGGAAAGCAACCAAAAATCTAAAAAATATGGTAGGTATACTACATTAAAATTTATACATAGTTAGAAGTGTGCAAAGACAAGAAAAGCTCATTGGAACTAAACATAAAATAAGCAAAATAACTACATTAACAAAAACATTCATAACTTTTTTCTTGGTTAAAGGTAATAATTTAAACAACAAACTAATATCACAACATAATATTTTAAGCACATACGTAACACAACTAAAGCTTTAATAGCTTAGAAAATGAAGACCAACTCTCAAAAGGTTATTGAACTTTCAACTTAGACATGAAACTGGCAACTTGTGTACTGCAGTCATAATATCTCAATAATTAAAAATAAAAACTAGCACTCACCTTGCGAAATGCATACAGTTCATTTTGAAGTTTCTGCCTCTCTGCAGAGGGCTGCTGGCCCTTGCCACGGATAAATTTTAGCATTTTTCCGGCCTGAAACAAAACAATCACTTAGCACAGATCACAAACACTGCAAGACATACAGAGTTACAGACAACATGATCCCACCATTATAATTGCATGCTTAGGGTACGCGCGAATTGCAAACACTAGTACACGAACCGGCACCAGAAAGCCGACTGACTCTGATTGCTTCTAGGCACCATACCGTGTTACTACCGAACGGCCTACGCACGATGATAAAAGGCTGCTATTTCTTCAAATCGCAAGATAACTGGCTAGTAGATAACAAGGTAGATATGGTTGGGACAACGTATGATTATTTTGAAATAGTTACTTTTAATTTGAATCCAAAGACAACGCCTGTGTGTCAGAGTTTTGCAAACATTACCATCGTGCTCAGGCGAACCTGACTACACACCAAATCTTTAGACTATAATAAAATACACTTTACAAACCTTTGAACGACAGCTTGAGGAGTTTTAGTGATGAAATCCGAAAGGAGAAAGATAATCAGTTAACAGACAACTCACAAAAACGGCGTCAGAATAACACACAAACATGAAAACCACACTCACAAATCGAAACGCACGCAAACTCACACAAGCGCCGCGAAGTGACGTGACGTGACTAACTGATCAGTGTTGCCATGTACAACATTTATTTCCCTTAATTTAAAGTAGCGAAATGTGCCTCTTAAAAGAGGAAAATTAAAAAAAAATTACACAAATTAGTTTAGTAAAGGTTTGACAAACTTAATAAATAAATGGATTGATCAATAATGGAAAACTCATTGTGATCAATGAGGAACAAAGCTGATTTATAAAAAAAATCAAATTAAAAAAGTGTTTTTTTATAGGTTGTTAAAATAAAAAAAAAAGAATAGAGTTATGTAGATTTTTTTTATCATTATATCAGGCATAAAATCACCAACTGCTGAGTGTAGGCTTCCATTATTTTGTGCCAGTCCCCTCTGTCTAGTCACCTGTTTTGTGGTTCAATCTCATCCAGGTGCTGCCAGTGACCATGACGATTTCATCAACCCATCGTGTTTTTGTTTCTCCGATTTCTGTTGCCAAATTTTGGCTACCACTCTGTCAAAGACTGGCTCCATCGGCCTTCATCACATCTTGACAGGTGTCTTGTTCAACTTCGCTTCAGATTCATCGTCTTAGAGAGATAAGTTAAGATTAGGATAAATGTGTTTTGCTATCTACTAATTTCTAGAGAAGGTTGGCAGTAAGAACCCAAAAACCAATGAAGTATCGAAGTCGCAATAACTGAGCAACATTTTTGTAATGGCAATTTTTGTTATTTAATTGTAATTCTTGGACGTTGATCTCTTTAAATCGTCAGAAGGAGCGTTATTATAATTAACAATCATCTTTGTTTCCAGTCACTCACCAAAACCAGTATTGGAAGAACACGGCAGGTAGCAAAATAGTAACAGGCAGCCTAGCTGAACAGAGGAATGTCAGGTAACAATACCAATTTTATAGCATAATGTTTGAATTATCAAATATGATATGAATCACTGCTTCAATTTTGGCTTTTGTTTTGTCGAAACTTTACCAATCTGTATAGCAATGACATTTCCTATTTTTTTATTGAAAATAATAGTTCACATGATAAAATTTATTTTTTAAACGTGTCTTTTACTGTTTTATCGTGCTTTCCAAAAATTAAATTCGTTTTGGTCATTGCAAAAGTGCCTTATTAATATTGCTGTGACCTTATCAAAAATATTACCCCTTAATGAGTATTAGATGTTATAGTATGGCAACTTTACCATGTGTTCGTTCATAATTCATAAATGTTCGCTTCAATCAAATAGAAACTAAAAATTAACAAACAAAAAACTATTTTATAATTTTAAACAAAACTAATTTGAACTCTCTTGCCCATATTATCTTTATGTTTTACAATATTCAATTGAAATAATAATCAAAGATAGGCAATTTGTTAATGAATATCCGACAGAAGATAAAAAAATTGCACTAGTTTTGAACAAGTCCTTGCTGTTCCGAAGTGCGTGTTCTTCGGTGGTTTGGAAAATAGCTAAGAGGATGTAAGTATGAAAATAGTTATACCAAAAAGGAGTTACAATTTTTTTCTCACTTAATAATTAATGAAATTTTAAAGTATAGAAAGACGATCAAGTTGGTTATGAATTACAATTTATTTTTATAATGCTTGAAAACTGGAGAAGCTTAAACACAATGATTCGGAACTCGGAACGCACTAAAGTAGTCTCTGGGACGGCGTTACAGTATCTTTGTTAAAATGACATTTTATGCTATGCTTCGTAGTTCGATGAACGAAACCATAGTAATTGCGTGGCTTGGCTATGTTATTTACTTGCTATTCGCCATAGGTTTTATAAACACGCTTTATTAAACTAAAGAACTTAATAAAATAGTTTACCTACCTACTGTTAATATAAGTGAAGTAAGTAAATATTTGATTTTTTAAAACGGTAACCTTTTGTCATGATGCCATGCAGCATGCATGATTATATGACTGAATGTTGTATTGTGTAGGTAGGTACCTATCACGGAATAGATAAGTTCTGTGGTACCTACTTACCTACCTACCTACTATTACAAAATAAATTCAATTATCTATTTAAATAAAAATATTTCCACGAATGTATGTTCGCGCTTGGTTCGCGCCGCGCATTACTTCAGAACGGCGGCTGTACTTATTTGGCTAATTATTTTTTGTTTTTTTTTTTAATTTGTCAGAAGAAGGTTTGTATAAGTACTTAAGTAGGTAAGTAAGTACAAAAAATTTTTTTTGTAAATTCGTCGCGCGCAGCTTACGGTGTGTAGGTACGCGAACAAAGTTGCGTGCTTGTCGCTGCTTGTCGCAAAGTGGTGTAACTTACATACATTTTTATATTAGGTACTTATTAATAGAAGTTATTATAGAGAAGAAGCCCGCATTATTGAAATCAAGTTATGCATTTAATGCTATACTTACATTTAAATCTCGAGAATCCGTATATTTGAATATTTTTTTTCAACATTACGTTATTTCAAAGTCAAAGTCAAAGTCAAATTATTTATTCAATGTAAACCTTTACCGGCACTTATTGACGTCAATACTAATAATAATAAAAAAACAGTTAACTAACTTATAGTTAAGACTTAATAACTAATCTAACGAGCTATTATAGTCTGTGCCAGACAAATGCGCATTGCTACCCCCAGTACCACTGCACGCCGAAACAGAATCGCGTCGAACCGAAATATAAGCCGTGGTCATAGAAATGTGTAATATGATTTTCAATTATCGTATTGATACTGTGGTAAGTAATATAAATTGGAGAGTTTTTGAAGTAAAATAAAGTAGCGGCTGAAATGAGTTTTGGAAAACATTAGTACCTAACCAACAATGTTTAAGGTTGACATTTTTAATCATTCAAATATCTTTTTTTATAAAAACTTAAGCATAAAAAAACGTCAAAAATTAAAAAGCATAAACTTGTGTGTTTTAAAATTGTTTCGTTTTTCGTCTTGGTACAAGCACAGAATAACTAATACTACATTTGCAGCGATATACCTATACGTCAATGGTTATTTTCGAGTTCTTTATTAACGGAAATAATCAATTATTACGAATCTATAAAGCAGTCTTAATTGAATGTTTAGAAATATTGTAAAATATTTTCATTCAGATATCTTAGGATGTTCCTACTTAAATTCTAAGAGGTTTGCTAAGACACTGTTGCTATAAAAACAGAAAGTCGAAAAGCGTTAAAAAATTTCTTCAGGTCTATAACCAATACCTCGGTGCCGGAGTGGTCAACGCAGCCGCCCGGATTGCGGAGGACGTGGCCGCGTGGGTTCGATTCCCGCCTAAGGTGGACACTTTTTTTCATATAATATTAACATATTTCATGTATTTGTTCCTTTTAGATGGATTCAGAAAGCTCTGACGAAGAACTAACAAAAAGTACACAGCAGGACTTAACTGAAAGCCTGACTGCCTCAGAGTCAGAGGCAAGCGAAGACAGTGAAGATGACAACACAAACAAAGAACCGAAACCAAAACGGCAAAGAAACAACTCCAGTGAAGCTGATGATGAATATGTTTACCTCAATCATGGCTCTGAATGCACTCAGTTCGGACCTTCAGATGGTATCAAAGATGTAATTGCACCAATGGAGATATTTGCAAATTTAATAACAGACGAAATGATAGATATTGTTGTAAATAACACAAATCGTGCAATACAAATTAAAAAAGTACAGTACAAGAAAGAGTGTAAGACTGTCGAAGAAACGAATGCCAAAGAGATGAAAGCGTTATTGGGACTATTGATTCAGACAGCCGCTACGAGAAGCAACCATTTGCCTCTGAGCTTCCTGTTTAATACCAAATATTGTGGAAGTATTTACAAGGCAGTTATGAGTATCGAGCGATGCCAGTTTTTGTTGAGGAGCTTAAAGTTTTGCAACAACACCAAAAAGCAAAGTATATTGTCAGAATTCTGGGGTTTATTTTTGGACAATTGTAAAAAGTGCTATGTTCCCGGAAATTTTATTACTGCCGGGGAGCACATGTTACCATTTCGCGGCCGCTGTCCGTATAACACATACAGCGGGAAACATAAATGTAGATATGGAGTCAAATTTATGGTGTTACTTGACGTTTGCAGTAAATATATCATTAACGTGTTGCCTGATATTGATTTAAACACAGATACGAAGAAAACGTTAAATTCGAATCTCCTTAAGCAATTGTCTCAGCATTTATATGGCTCCAATAGAAACTTGACTATAGCTAATGCGTTTGTCTCAGTACCATTGGCTAAGCTTTTTCTCGAACCTTCGTATAAACTGACTGTAGTTGGAGCATTGAAATCTAAAATACTGAATAAAAGTTCACAGCCAGAAGATTCTGAGCGTCAGAGCGCAGAAACATCGATGTTCGGTTTTAGTGAAAGCATGAAATTATTGTCATATAAGCCAAGCGAAAGCAAAAGACAGTTCATCTTGTCCACACTGCATAACCAGCCTTCTTCTAACGATGAGTTTGGGAGTATAGATTTATTGCAATTCTTTAATAAGACGAAAGGCGTCCTTGATGACGCATGGAAGACTAGTGCAAAGTATACACTGAATAGACGGACAGACAGTTGGGAAACGCACATATTTTATTTCATGCTTGAAATAGCTTTAATGAATATGTACATAATTTACGTTTCAAACATGCATAGGAAGTCGGAGAAATGTTTGAATCGAAGAGATTTACTGTTGTCATTGAGTGAACAGCTAATGATACCATGGCTCGAAGACAGACATACGAATCGCTACTTGCCAAGATTTACAAAAGTGATAATTGCAGATATCTTGGGAAAAGAGGTGCAATCACTCCCGGCGGAGTTACGCCCAACCTCCAGCGCAGATACCACAAAGTTTGTCCGAAGAAGTTGTGGTTATTGTCCATCCAGGCTGCGCAGGATGACTAGACATTACTGTAAAGGTTGCAATAAACCTATTTGTGGTCTACACAACATCAATATGTGTCATATTTGTGCCGAAGCGATAGGTATAGTTTAACCAAAAATATGTAAATTTTTTAAATTAAATATTTTTTGTCCCTAAATATAATAATGTAATAATAAAATGTTTTGAGTTATTTAAAAGTTTATACAAGTGATTGTCAGTCTCTAAAAGTTCAAGGTAGACTAGATTTCGTGGTTGCTCTCAAACCACATGCGAGGACCTCGTGAGATTCTTAACTTATCTATCATGACTGCTCTATTACCACCACAACGAAGAATACCATGAGAACATTACTTTGAAAAAAATCTGATAAACAATAAAAAGTCACATTTAAGTATAAGATAATGACAAAATTAAATACTGTAAAGTTTGTGAAAACTAGAACGCACCGCTCTCTCAGACCCAGAGTCCCGGGCTCGATTCCCAGCGGGAAGTACATCTTTGTGTACTCGGTTTGATTGGTGATAGGGCTGTTAAGTCCGCCTGGCTATCTACCACCATCTTATCTAAGTCTGTCGCCGAAACAACGATGTTTATAGCATTGTTGTGTTCCGAGTGAGATGGACTCTCTCTTAAGAGATAAGATTGCCCGAACGCTTACCCGTGTATGATGATGGAGATCTACTTGCATGGTTCTCCTCATATCTTCAACAGAGCATGTAGGTCGAAAGTGGTGGTTAACGGCTTCTCTTCGGAACCATTTTTATGTACGTCGGTGTACGCATGGTTCACATTTGGGTCCGATCCTCTTCAATATTTTCAAAAATAACATTGTAACTATCTTCCGTCAATGCCAAGTGCTTTCTGTAAATACGCTATCAGAACGACTCAACTTTATTGCAAGAGAATCTGGACCGATTAGCCATGTGGTGCACTGAAAACCAATTATTTCTGAACCTCGACAAATGCAAATTTATTATATTTTCCAGATGTGCTACTGTTTCGCTTCCGACGTATAATATTGATGGTCATGTTTTAGAAGAAACGGAGTCTATTCGTGAATTAGGTGTGCTGCTGGACAGAAGGTTTCGCTTTAGCTAAACACATCGACCAAAATGTATCTAAAGGTGTCCAAATGCTAGGGTTCGTGTTACGTAATGCTACAGAATTTAAAAAGCTTTCAACAAAAATACTATTGTACAAGTCCTTGGTCCGTTCCAACCTCGAATAGTGTAACCAGGTCAGCCCCGGGAGGACGGGATGGCATTTAGCATTTAGCCATAGCTATTAATCGTCAAAAAAGTCAGTTTAGGATAGGAACCTTCAAGGATCATAAGACCGCCGGCGGTCGCGAAACAATTGATTTTCAATTGTGTCTGGTTTTACGGTGCTCAAGCCCCCCCCCCCCACTACGACGTTCACATCCAACGTAGGTTTAGGCTCGTATTCTCAAATAAAACTCAAAATCAAATCCATGCTTGAATACAGTTTAGGTACTGACAGACACGCTACAAAATAAGCATGCTTATTAGCATGCTTATATTACAAGCGTATACATAATAAGCATGCTAATTACTAGCAACGCTTTGACACACATACTAGCTTACGTGCTAGTATGAGCATGTCTATCAGTACCAGTACCCTAAGGAATAGCACCATCCCTTTTTAACCGTACTCAAGCAGGGATTTGAGTTTGAGTTTGCTTTTAGAATACGAGCCATAGCGTATCCAGAAATATTTTTGTGGCATCTCTCATACCAAACTCATAAGGCAAAAGAGCTTGTCTCATATGAATAACGACTGGCTTATTTTAGATTATGAGGGTTTACGCATTTCGGTTTCCCATACAAATTTCCAAGTCGAAACATTTAAAAACCAATAAGCCAATTTTGATGAACCTTAGCATGTTAAAGTGCACAGGGATCTAAATAGTTTGTTGAAAACATTTTTAAAAACGTTTATTTAGCTGAGATAATGCGATTTAAAGTCCACTATAGAAAGTTTAAAATCGCAATAACTCAGAACACTGGCTTAGAGACCATCAGTTCATGTTCAATTTTAAGAATCATTTGGTAGGAAGTTCGTTCAGTCGAGGAAATGCAATACATGGTGGCTCCTTAACTATTGTTAGTAAAAAGTTTAAATTAAAGGAACGCAAAGACATAGTGAGCCTCTCGGTTGAACGAACAATAGAAATAGCTTGTGTGGAGTTGGAGCAGTTTGTTGTGATAATTATATACAGACCTCCTTCAGCATTATATGATTTTTTTGAAAAAGTAATGGATGAGACATTGCGTAAATTCCGCAATGTAGGTAAAACAATAATTGTTTGCGGTGACTTTAATATAAATTTGCTAGAAAACTCCACATTGTCAACTAAAATTAAAAACTTATTTCTATCATACAATTTGAATCATTTATTTTTGGAGCCGACAAGAATAACTGCCACTTCGGCCACCTGTATTGATAACATATAAACAAATGTGAAACCACTGGCTAAGCAAATTATTAATAACCTGGACTCTGATCATTGTGGCCAAATGGTCAGTTTTCCACACCAGCGTAAGCAAGTGATGAAAAAGAATATCACTGTTGTGCCAAAAACTGCAGGTCGGCTGGAGCGCTTTAAAAGCAATCTAGATACAAAATTAAATTATTTAGAATAAGATTTAGAATACAATGACAACCCTGATGTCTTTTATAATGATTTTTTTAACATATATTGTTCAGAATTTAATAAATCTTTTGTTCCAAAAAAGATCTCGGTTAGTGGTACTGTATCTTTTAATGAATGGGCTACAATTGGTATTCACAAAAGTAGGAAACGCCTTTATGAACTTTATGTCGAACGCAACTATAACACCAGCAACGACTTCACATTATATGTTAAAAATCTAAGTTGTTTAAAAGAGTATGCCGATTAGCCAAGGCAAACTATCTGAGTTCTAAGATTAAGAATAGTAATGACAAAATAAAAATGACATGGAATATTATAAATAGTGAAACAGGAAAGGTCAAAAGTCGTAATAATGAGTACAATTTAAATTTGATAATAAAACCTTGTCTTCTGATGCTGATGTTGCTGCAGCATTTGAGAAGTTTTTACTGACATTCCAGTTTCAATTACAAAAGCCTTGATTTCCTCCCCCACTGTAGCTGAATCTGTTTTGTTAAAGATTGTAAAAGTAATTTAATTTTCATAAAATGTGTGTTATAGACATATTAAAAACATTTAACACTCTCAATATAAAGAAAACTGCTGATCTGTGGGGTAACTCCGTGGATGTCGCTAAATCAGTAATTATGACAATAGCTCCAGTTTTAGCTTGCATATTTAACAAATGCATTGACTGTGGTGTTTTTCCTGACCTAATGAAACATAGTAAAATAATTCCATTGTTTAAATCAGGTAGCACTTCTGACCCCTCTAATTTTAGACCTATTTCTGTGCTACCCACATTTAGTAAAATTTTTGAAAAGTTGATGCTAGACCAAATTCAAATTGATTTTCATAGAAATAAACTTTTACATTGTAAACAGTATGGTTTTACTAGGGGTCGCTCTACAACTGACGCCGGTGTTGAGCTTTTAATCCAAATATTTGATACCGGGAGGAATCACAGGATGCCCTAGGGGTATTTTGTGATTTATCCAAGGCTTTCGATTGTGTTTTACATGAAACTTTGGTCAGGAAGCTTAACCACTATGGAATTAGGGATGCTTCTTTGAGCCTTCTAATCTCATACTTGAGTAACAGGATTCAGAAGGTCGATATTAACGGTAAAAGATCTCCGGGATCAGTGGTTACAATGGGAGTTCCGCAGGGTTCAATAATTGGTCCATTCTTGTTTTTGGTTTATATTAATGACTTACCTTATTTTGTAAAAGACAGTCATGAGATAGTATTATTTGCTGATGATAATTCACTTTTATTCAAAGTGAAACGACGACACACAAATTATGACGATGTGAATAATCCGAACTCATTTCATTCTTCACTGGTTTAGTGTTAATAACTTGCTATTAAACGAGGGAAAAACCAAATGTGTAAGATTTGTATTGCCTATATGTTAAGCAAGTAACAACTAGTGTACAAGTTAAAGATAAGAGTGTGTCCCTGTAGACACTACTGTGTTTCTAGGAGTCACGTTAGATGCCAAGCTTCAGTGGGGCCCACATATAGCTAAATTATCGAATAGACTTAGCTCTGCGGCTTATGCAGTAATGAAGATCCGTCAATTAACTGACGTTGATACATCTAGATTAGTTTATTTCAGTTACTTTCATAGTGTAATGTCGTACGGCATTTTACTGTGGGGAAATGCTGCCGACATTCAAACTATCTTTGTGCTGCAGAAGAGGGCTATTCGAGCAATCTATAACCTAAAGGCTGGTGACTCTCTCAGGGAATACCTACTTCAGTGCGAAAGCCGTATCATCGAATGTTGTTTGTTCGAAAACCTTTTATCGACATGTCTATACTGCGACGCCTTGTTAAATCGACGTCTTGTTACTGCGATGTTTTGTTACATCGAAAAACTGTACTGCGAACTATTTTACTACGAAAATATTATACTGCGAAGCCTTGTTTAATCGACGTCTTGTTACTGCAATGTTATGTTACTTAGGCAAAACTTACTCTGAACGATCTTACTGCGAAAACCATGTAGGTACCTACATAGATTTTCTTTTTCAATTTTAATATTATGTGATTATTGCTGAAAGGGTCTTAATTGTATTGTAATAATTAACAGTTTTCCAACACTTTTCCATAACACTAAACAATAAACACTACAAAAATTCAGTCAATTACATTATATTTCTTGTCATTTTATTTTTTTATCTATCCACTTATGTTCATAGAACCCTCACAGCAAACCTCAAGCGCCTAGTATATATATTCATTGTTACAAGAAAAATCCTGGCATTCCTTTATTGCTGATGAACTTTGCACAGGTTCTCTGCTTTTAAAGAAATGTTATAAATTCTAAAAACTGAAGTTAGGTAGGTATTGTTTTGAAAAAGAAAATCTATGTACTTACTTGGTTTACGCAGTAAGATCGTTCAAAGTAAGTTTTGCCTAAATAACATCGCAGTAACAAGACGTCGATTAAACAAGGATTCGCAGAATGATATTTTCGCAGTAAAATCGTTCGCAATACAGTTTTTCGATGTAACGAAACATCGCAGTAACAACACGTCGATTTAACAAGGCGTCGCAGTATAGACATGTCGATGAAAAGTTTTCGAACAAACAACATTCGATGATACGGCTTTCGCACTGACGTAGGTATTCCCTCTCTCAGAGAGAGATTTAAGGATGTAAATATAATGACTGTTGCATCACAATACATATATGAAAATTTGATTGATGTTCATAAAAATATTGATATGTTTTCAAAAACCAGTGATATTCACAATGTAAACACTAGAAGTAAGAACAAATTAGCAGTACCTTATACTAGGCTCCATAAAATAAATAATTCTTTTAAGGGTCTGTGTGTAAGATTTTACAACAAAGTACCAAATGATATTCAGAAATTAGATATAAATTTAAAATCAAAATCAAAGAAAAGCTTTATAAAAAAAAAGCTTATGATAAAGTGTCAGATTACACAGAAGACAAAACAGCTTGGATCTGAAATGCTCCAATTACTCCAACAGCTATTTCTAATTGTCTATTATTAATTGATACTTACATTGTATTGTAGTTTTGTATTGCTTAATTTATTATTTTTTAAATTCATATTTTGTATTTTATGACCTGGTGACGACATATTCTTTTTTTTTTGTAAATGTCGTTGCTTCTGTGCGCTGTGGTTTCTTGCGCCCGTTCTTTGCCACAGTTAAAAAATGACGTCCTGAATGGGTGGTAGCTTTGTGATATTTGGTCCGAGGGTGGTAGGTTAAAAAGATTTGGACGATTCAAAGTACTTATTAATTGAGTTTATTGAATAAATATATTTTGAATTTTGAATTTTTAAGTCACTTTAGTGACTTTTTAATCAAGAGTAAGGATAATTTGTACTACCATACGATGAGCGAGAAACCATTAAACTTGTTTAATCAGTTCTATCCAATGGTACAGCCACAATGTTTTGTTTCAAACAGTCGCTAAAACGTTTTGGTGATTATTTTCAGCAACATATATAAACGTCTATGATACTTGGGCGAATTCGCACGCAAGTTAGTTAGTTTTACTTCTTTAATTTTCTGCGTAGGTGGTTGGAGACTTTCATTCACCGCATTGACACCGGCCTATGCGACTAATAATACCCCGAATTTTTTGTATGTGTATGTATCATCATCAGCCTATAAACGTCTCACTGCTGGGCACAGGCCTCCCATGTGGACAATAGCACGTGGGGATATTGGACTTTAAACCACCACGCTGGCCCAATGCTGGTTGGTGGGTTATAACGACTGGCATCTTACACCAACAACCGGAACTAACGGCTTAACGTGCCTTCTAAAGCACAGAGGAGCTCGAGATGGTTTTAATTGGTCACTCATCAGGCGACACGGCATTGCAAAAGTTGCTTAGCGGGCAAAATCGCAAGCCGAACGCGCTAGTCGCTACGCCATCGAGCTCCTCTGTGTATGTATACGAAAGAATATTTGGATCTGAATTAAACTTGTAATTTTTACTCTATGCGAAGAAGTTCGATGTAAAGAACTTGAACTGAACTTTAAATAAAAAGTTTTTCAGTAACACAAGCAAGGATGAAGATGCAGTTTTTTTTAATTTAAGATGGAGGCAATCGAGCTAGCGGGTCACCCGATGAAGAGTAATCACCGCCGCCCATGGACATCCGCAAAACCAGAGGAATCGCAGACACATTGCCGGCCTTTAAGAAAGGAATAGGGTTAAGGAAGGAATTAAGAAGTGTGAGGTGGGGGGGAAGGGGCCACCGGAACCCTCACTGGCCGGACGAAACACAACAGCACCAAGTGCCATTATTTCACGCCGAGTATTCATGGGGCGAGCCGGCCCAATGCCAGCTGCAACGCAGCGTAGCTCTACCAATGAGTCAGTGTTTCTCATTTAGCACCACCCAGGGGTCACATGTAAGGTCTCAAGGGTAAACCTACAGATGCATGCAAATAAAAAAAAATGGCTGAAAATCAAATATCTTAGGTTTTAAAAGCAATGTCCAGGCATAGTTAAATTTCGCGATAGGTACTCAAGATGGCCCTTATCTTATCTTTTGGGGCCTGCAGAGATTTTCCTCTCGCAGCAGCACGTCGACACATGTGGATCTTTTGTGCAACCCCGTCCTAATACTCTGCCTATTCAGTGAAGATCACTGCCATAAGCTTGGTAATGTCTATGAGGGCGAAGAGGTTAAAATCTTCTGGTTTCAGGCCGGTCCCAGGAGATTAATTCTATTCCTAGCAAGAGGATCGCAGTCACACAGTAGGTGTTGCCTGGAACCTATGTGGACTGGTACCCAGATCAACCTCACCCTGTTGTGTCCACCTAGCTTGTTTAAGGCTTTGGTGGTTTCAAGTACAAGGCTGGAGTCGATCCGAGGCGATATAAGTGACTTGAGCGCGGCTTGGCTGTCATTTAGGATGAATATGTTACGCTTCTTAGGAACGAGTTCTAAATTCTTTTTAGCGCACAGGAGAATTGCTAAAGTTTTTGCCTGTAGCGAATTATTCCATACTCTGACTGTACTTAAAGTAATTGCTCAAGATACCTGCTCCAGTGCCCGACTCCATTTTAGATCCGTGGGTGTAGCAGATTAAGGTGTCTTTCTCTGGAGACGGTGGCGGTTTCCCTTGGTCCGGAGTTGGGACATGTATACCGTTAGTGCGTGAGGCGCAGTAACATGCGACGTAATCAAGGTTGTGGACCCAGAACGACAGGTTTGGTTAGGGATAATGAAGAAGTAGGTACTCACGGGAAGGTGTCCGGAATCGCAGGAACCTGAAGGCGAGCTGACGGGCGGCGATGTAGGCGATTTAATAATCACGGCACAGCACACAATCACTTCACAAAAGGTTCTTAGGGGTCGCCAATGTTCAACGCAGCAGGAAGGGCTCCTCGGTTGTAACGGGTTAGATGTCACATGCGCGCGCGCTAAGCGGGGAATCCAGTCTCGCGGTTGCTTGCAGACAGAGTGTCGCGCGGGCACGCGTCGTTCGTTCACACTCCTCACGCGCGCCAACTTCGCGATACAACGCTAGGTGGCGCTAGGTGTATTTTAATACGCCTATAATGAGACGTCGCGCCCATGGCGAGTACATCCTCCGGGACCCAGGGTGGGCCCATCCAGAGGAAGCCTGGCAATCTTGAACACAGGCCTCCGGAGGTGTCCATTGGCGGTGTCCAGGTCTACCACCCGCACGACGCCATCCTTCCCAGGCAGGGTGCGAGTAATGCGCCCCAGTCTCCATTGGAGGGCAGGCAGGTTGTCCTCCTAGATGAGGACGAGCTCGCCAACTCGGGAAGGGGAGGATGGGGACAACGATTTGGAGCGGGTTTGGAGGGTGTGAAGGTAGGATTGAGTCCACAACGTCCAGAAGCGCTGGGAAAGGGCCTGTGCCATTTGAAAACGTCTACGGGCAGATACAGGCCGATCTTCCAAGGATAGTTCGGGAAGGGCCGTTAGTAGGCGGCCTATAATAAAATGCTGTGAGCGGCTCGAAGTCTGACGGATCAGACGAAAGTAGGCAGAGAGGTCTTGAGTTAAGTACAGCCCCGATTCGTGCTAAAAGTGTAGAGAATTCCTTGAAAGTGAGGTGCTGTTCGCCAATTACGCGATATAAAAGTTGCTTTGTTGATTTTACGTTGATCTCATGTAACGCACCAAACCATGGTCCCTTAGGGACGTTCAACAACCAAGTAATGTGCTGACCAGCGAGCTTGTGCGCAATCGTGTCATTATTCGAGGCAAGAAAGTTTTGTGCTTCAATGAGCTGATATGTGCAGCCGATAAACGTAACGCAAACGTAACGTGATAATTTAACTACTAATTTACCGTTAGGAGTCTGAACAAAGTATCATTAGGCAATAATCATTTAGATACACAAGCGCGCTTAGTCAGCGACATAGGGCAAAATTGGTCACAACACAAAAGCAACAATTAAGCAACGGGCAGAAATAATTGCGATAAAATAATTTTGGATGTTGTGTGGTCGTAATCCTCACACTATTGTTTTCTTGCTAGGTAAGGTAGGTACAGATAAGAGTGGTCGTCCAATTAAGAAATGAGAAGGAGTGAGGGCCGAAAAATTATTAGGGTCAGTAGAAAGAGGGGTGAGAGGGCGTGAGTTTAAGACCGCCTCAATTTGAGCTAAGCAAGTGGCCATTTCTTCAAAGGTGAAGTGAGTAAGTTGCAGCAGTCGCCTTAGGTGATGCTTACAAGATTTAACTGCTGCCTCGGCCAAAGAGTTGAAATGAGGAGAGTAGGCAGGGGTAAAAACAAATTCAATGCCCTCCTGCGCCATTTCAGATGCAACATTGGAGCTAGAGAGAAATCTTTGCAATTCATTTGAAGCACCCACGAAATTAGTGCCGTTATCGGACGTGATGCTGCGAGGCTTGCCTCGCCGCGCCACGAAGCGATTTAAGGCGGCCATGTAGGCGTCACTAGTCAAGTCCGTGACAAGCTCCAAGTGGACAGCCTTCACTGCAGAGCACATAAAAATACACAAATAGGATTTAATTAGTTTACAACCGCGCCCCTTTCGATCAGCCATGAGAACTGGCCCTGCATAATCCACGTGACAATATTGAAAAGGAAACTCAAGATAAGTCCTTGAATTAGGAAGCTGGCCCATAATGGGCTGCACTATTTGAGCCTTATGTCTGAAGCATGTAATGCATTTTTTTACAATGACTTTAGATAGGTTTTTACCTTTTAGAGGCCAATAAGTTTGGCGTATGTTAGCCAAAAGCAGCTGGGGACCTGCATCTAGAAGAATCTTATGTTGCATTTTAAATATGAGATGAGTTACATGATGTTTGGAACAAATTAAGATAGGATGTTTAATACTAAAGTCATAGGGAGAATTATTAAGCCTTCCGCCCACGCGGATGAGGTTATTCTCATCTATGAAAGGGGTCAAAGAAATTAATTTATTTTTGCGAGACAATCTCTTATTAGATTTTAAAATTATGTATTCGTCGCGAAACATTTCTATTTGTGAACAATGTAAAATAATATTATGTGATTTTTGTAATTCTATTAAAGAGAGATTGCCATACAATTGATTATTTTTATTCTTTAAGTTATTAACAAATCTAAATACATAAGCTACAACTAGCTGTAATTTATTAAAATTTGAAAACTTTGTTAATAAAGCTTCTACTGCGGATAGATTAGGTAAAAAAGCGCTACTACTGCTGTCACTACTCGACTGATCATTATCATTACTACTACTGCTAATGATATGATTCAATACTTCCGACTGATCGTGTTTCACAGTTTTAGGCATAGAGGACCATTCGTCTTTCGACAAAAAAGAAGGTCCAGACCACCATAAACTGGTTTCACCGATGACGTCAGCTCGTAAGCCTCGTGAAACAACATCAGTTGGGTTGTCCTTCGACGGTACGTAGCTCCAACCATGACCATAGGTACTTTCTTGTATCTCGTTGACTCTATTACAAGAGTCGACAACCATCCTAAAACAATCGTAGAATCACACCAAAATCTACATTTATCTACGTGCAAAGTGAGTGAGTCTACGACCTATGTACACAGTCTTGCACCCATTAAAGCTCCACAAAGTTCAAGCCGTGGCATAGTCGTTGGTTTTAAAGGAGCCACTCGATTTTCAGAGGCTAATAGTCGCACACGTACTGAGCCTGGGTTATTATTATTATGCGAACGAATGTACAAACAAGCTCCGTATGCCTTTTCTGACGCATCGGTAAACACATGTACTTCGTGAATGACAGAGTCTTCATGCAAAACCCACTGTACTCGCGGGTCAGGAGACACCGCCGAATACAGCAGAGTAAAGAAGGCAGAGTAAAGATTGTTAGGCGGGAGGTGGAAAGGAACTTACCGGGGTGATGAGTCAGGAACCGGTGGACGAGCTGACCACGGGCGGCGAGGCTTGAGGGCGGCGATGTTGGTTGGTTTCCTGGCGCACAGTCACTACACGAAACTATTCACTAGGGGCGGTTCGTTAGGCGTAACCTTACACATATGCTATGTACTATGTACTGCTTATTTCGAAGGCTGTGTTCAATGGCGCGCGACGCGTAATCTCGTCTTGAGCTGTCAAGGGCTACTGACTCCCGCGCGACGCCGGCCGTCAACATGGCGGCGCGACGGCTTAGTGCATTCCAAAATGCACTCTATTCCGTTGCGCGATGGCGCAAACATCTTCCCGGGGCCCAGGGGTGATCTCATCCAGAGGGAGCCTGGCAATCTTGAACACAGGCCTCCGGAGGTGTCCATTGGCGGTGTCCAGGTCCACCACCCGCACGACGCCATCCTTCCCAGGCAGGGTGCGAGTAATGCGCCCCAGTCTCCATTGAAGGGCAGGCAGGTTGTCCTCCTTGATGAGGACGAGCTCGCCGACTCGGGGAGGGGAGGATGGGGACAACCATTTGGAGCGGGTTTGAAGGGTATGCAGGTAGGACTGGGTCCACAGCGTCCAGAAGCGCTGGGAAAGGGCCTGTACCATCTGGAATCGCCTACGTGTGGAGATCGGCCTATCTTCCACGGATAGTTCGGGAAGGGCCGTTAGTGGGCGGCCTATAAGGAAATGTCCGGCTGTAAGCGGCTCAAAGTCTGAAGGATCAGACGAAAGTGGGCAGAGAGGTCTTGAGTTGAGGACCGCTTCAATTCGTGCTAAAAGTGTGGAGAATTCCTCGAATGTGAGGTGTTGTTCGCCAATTACGCGATATAAAAGTTGCTTTGTTGATTTTACGTTGATCTCATGTAACGCACCGAACCATGGTCCCTTAGGGACGTTCAACAACCAAGTAATGTGCTGACCAGCGAGCTTGTGCGCAATCGTGTCATTATTCAAGGCAAGAAAGTTTTGTACTTCGATGAGCTGATTTCTAGCGCCTACATAATTTGTACCGCAGTCCGAGCGGATGAGAACCGGGGCACCGCGGCGTGCTATAAAACGCTGTAATGCCGCGAGGAACGCTTCCGTGCTGAGGTCCGAGACCGGTTCCAAATGAACCGCCTTAGTCGAGAGGCACACGAATATACAAAAGTACGCTTTTAAGAGTTTAACATTACGTAGGGTACTAGATTTAACGAGGAATGGTCCGGCAAAATCGGTCGTGACTTGACTAAATACTGGCTGAGGCGTAACTCTATCGGCTGGCAGGTCGGCCATGAAGGGCGCTTGCGGCTGGGCCCGGCATCGAAAGCATCTAATGCATTTAAAAACTCGGTGTCTAATGATGCGGCGCGCGGACAATATCCAAAATTGTTGGCGTAGGATAGCGTGTAAAGTGTCAGCGCCAGGATGGCAGTGTATTTTGTGGTAGTGGTCAATGATAAGGTCTACAAGTGGGCTAGAGCTGGGAAGTATGAGCGGGTGCTGCGCGTCATATCGGATAGACGCATGGGACAGTCGTCCACCAACTCTAAGGAGCTCATCTTTAATGAGAGGTGACAGCCGCTGGAGTCTGACGGAGCAGATTTTGCCAGTTTGAAGGCGGTGGATGTCCTCCGCAAACTCATTGTGCTGGACACTGCGCACCCAGTAAAGTAGGGCCTCTCTTCGTTCACTGACGTACAAGGGGCCTGAGCGTCGCGAATCTGGGTGGTGTCTGCAGTTGTGCAGAAAGCGTTTTAGACAAGCTGTCACTCCGACGAGCTTGTCTAGTGAACTGAACCGAGTGAGCAGGTCAAAGTCAAGACCGGGCACTGTGACCAGTGACGGGACGTGTTTGGGCTTAAGGCCGGGCAGGGCGTGATGGCCCAGAGCTAAGGGCATCGCAGGCCAAGACTCACAAGGCTGTCCAAGCCACGTGGGAGACCACCATAGGTCGTGGGCTGACAGGGATTGCGCAGACATTCCTCTGCTTGCGCAATCTGCCGGGTTGAGCTCAGAAGGTACGTGTCGCCAGGTACATTCTGGTGAGCCTGAGCTGATTTTGACTACCCTGTTGGCTTCAAAGGGTTGAAGACGGTGAGGCGGTGTATTGAGCCAGGCCAGGACTATCGTACTGTCTGACCAACATATGTGTTGTTGTAGACTGATATGGGCCGATAACTGAACCGACACACGGATCATGAGCTGGGAGAGTAGAGTGGCGGCCGACAACTCTAACTTGGGGATTGTGAGGCGGTTCTTGATTGGTGCGACTCGCGACTTGGCGACAATCAAGTGTACCACAGTATCTCCGGAGGCATCGAGCTCATGGAGGTAAACAACGGCGGCAAACCCGGCTTCAGAGGCATCTGCAAACCCGTGAAGCGAGTATGCAGCTGAGCCTTTGTTTGCACAAATGTGCCGAGGGAAACGAATGCTAGCCAACAGCGGTAGATCCTCTGAGATGTGGTGCCACTCCGTTTGTACTTCAGAGGGAGTGGGCTCATCCCATTCCAGCTTCAGTAGCCACAATTGCTGGAGCAGCAGCTTTGCGCGGAAGATAACGGGCGAAACCCAGCCGTTTGGGTCATAAAGTGAGGCTACGGTGCTTAAAATAGACCGCTTTGTGACATGTGTGATGGGGGGCAGAGAGATGCGGTAAGTGAACTCGTCTGACTGAGGGCTCCACTGTATACCCAAGACCTTAATGGACGTGGATTCTGGGTTCATGTCGAAGTCCTTGGGCATGTCACATTGGTTGTCGGGAAATCTCTCGAGCAGCTTAGGCGAGTTAGATGTCCACTTACTGAGCTGAAAGCCGCCTAGGTCTAGCAGACTTATCAACTCGTCCTGAAGTGCTTGGGCGGATTCAACCGTGTCATGACCACACAAGATGTCATCAACGAAGATAGACTTGCGAAGAACCTGAGCGGCTCCAGGGTAGCGACGGCCTTCATCATCAGCCAGCTGGAGCAGGGTGCGGATTGCATGATATGGGCTTGATCTTAAGCCGTACGTGACTGTATTGAGGGCGTAGGTGAGCAGAGGGTGATCTGGTGAGGACCGCCATAGTATCAGCTGATACCGTCTCTGGTCTGGGGCAACCAGCACATTTCTGAACATCCTCTGGATGTCAGTGCTGAAAACGACTGGATGCGTTCTGAAGGACATGATGATGTCCACAATGTCCTGTTGAAGGGCGGGGCCTGTGTGTAGGCATTCATTTATGCTGACACCATTGGAGCTTTTGCAGCTACCATCAAAAACAATGCGCAGCTTGTCCGACCCTGACTTAAATACGCCATGGTGAGGGATGTAGAAGTGCGGTTTATGGGCGAATGTATTTGGGTGACAGGGAGCCATGTGCCCTAAGTCGATGTATTCGGCCATAAAGTCGACGTATTTTGAACGCAAAGACGGGTTCGCCATTAGCTTCTTCTCAATATTGAGGAATCTGCGTAATGCGATAGGGTGAGTTTTGCCTAGTTGAGGGGCGTCCTTTAGAAAGGGCAGAGCGACCGTATATCTGCCTGAGGGATCGCGTGTAGTGGTAGAGCGGAAGATTTCCTCGCATTGTTCCTCCAGGGGATCATTATGAGTGTGGGATTGAGGGAGGGGCTCCTCAGACTCCCAGAACCTTTCCAGACTCTGACGTATGTCCTGGGCTGATTCAGCTGAGTCTGGTTGTGAGCTGACGACGTGAGCTGAGTTAACCTGCTGCGCCGGCTGCGCATACAAGTCCTCAATGGGTCCTATCAACGCGAAGTCGAAAATCGTGCCGAAGGCTATGGGCTTGCCCGGGCCCAACGAGACCTTAGTCCCGTCCAACACCTGGCCAAGAACGTCCGACCCCAATAAGAGGTCGATCGGGGCTGGTGTGTGGTAAAGCTGGTCAGCCAATGGCACGGGTGGCTGGCCTAGTACGTGGGAAATGTTTGGTACCTTCTCTAAGGGAAGGTAGCCAGTGACGTTTTTTAAAATGTGAGCTGTGGCAGTGATTGTAGGAGTATCATTGTGAGTGGGTCGGCATACTATTGTTATTGCCGCCTTTGACTCATGTTTGTGCTGATTCCCAACTCCTGTAATTTTTAAAGAAGTGGGTTTTGATGGCAGGTTCAAAAGTCGTGCCATGCGTGACGTTATTAACGTCAGCATACTGCCACAGTCCAATAAAGCTCTAGCTGTGTGAAGATGGTCATGTACGTCCGCGACTCTTAGTGAGACGGTTGGCAACAAAATGGGTGTGCTAGTGGGCACAGAAGGTGAGTGAGCTGATTGAGTATCAGCTGAAATTGTATGAGCTGAGTATGTATCAGCTGTGTGGGCATGGGTTGACTGGGCATGGGCTAAATCTACCTCTTCGCTAGGGTGCTCTGTGATAGTAGGGAGTCATAATTGCTGGCGGCGTTCGCGGGGCCTACCTGGCGAACCGGACCTGGGCGGGCTGGCTCTGTGAGCAGAGCTGGGTTGCGCCTGTTTGGCATGTGCGGGTTCGTGCCGCCTGCTGTTTCTGGGACGCTCCCTCGAGTGCTCTGTCAGCTGTGGTGGGGGCCCATGTACAGACGACGAATGAGCTGAGTGCGTTGGGCCGTCTGGTCGATGGAGGGACGTGTGGTGGTTCGTACTCCCACAGTTCTTGCATGCCCCCCTTGACCTGCACTCGCTCTCGTAGTGACGGCCGAGACAACGCTGGCAGCGCTCGCGTGCCTGTACGAAGTCCCAACGGCCCTGTGTTGGCTGGGCATTGTACCAGCTGCACGTCATGAGCGTATGTCCCCTAATGGCACAATAGGGACAGTAGGGCGTCGAGCGTGAGGAAGAGGACGAGGACGATGACGAGGAGCAGCTTTGATGGAAGGCCGAGTAGACGGGGAAGGGCTGACTGCGAGCCGGGGAGGTGGATGGGCGGTGACGCATTTGCTGCGCTGGGCGTGACGGTTGGTGAGTAGGCTGATCGTAGGCGCGGTGAGGCGATGGAGCTGAGGAGCGGCCACGGTAATGGTCGGGTTGTTGCTGAGCCATCTGAGCATAAGTGCGATGGGGCAACTGTGGAGGCGCGCGGCTACGAGAAGGGCCGGGCAGGGCGTGAATGGGCTGCGGCTGGGCTACGTTGGAGAACTCTGTCTCCACACAGCGCGCGTGCTCCTCGAGGTAGGAGATGAGGTCACTCAACGTGGGCAGGGTGCTGCTAGACCCGTGTCTGCGCTCAAATAACGTGCGGAGCTCACCCTTAAGCTTTCGCACCACTATCGACACAAACACGTAGTCGTCTCCCATGGGCAGATCCAAATTACTAAGAGCACACTGGGCGGATACCAGCGGAGTGAGGAAAAGTGTGCGTATGTTAGAGCGCGTGTGGATGCTCGGCAGCCCCAGGATTATGTCGACGAAACTATCGATGAGAACCCGGCGGTTCTCGTATCGCTTTGTAAGGATGTCCATGGCCACGGCAAAATTTTCATTGGTGACCTTTAAGTGGGACACCATACTTAATGCCTCACCGCTGAGACTTGAGAACAGGTAGTGGAGCTTGACTGCGTCCGACAGGGTCGCCATGTCGTCAGTCAAACTTCTAAACAGCGCAATGAAGGAAGGCCAGTCCTCCACTTTTGAGCTGAACCTGGGCAGCGCTATCTTGGGGAGGACGGCGGTGGGCGTATTGACGCCGAAACTGGGCTGAGCGCTATGGGTTGGGGACGACGTGGAAGAGGGTGAGATTTCCTCCCTAGCCACAAGTATCCCCAGGTATGCTCCGGAGGCTTTTGTGTGGTTCTCAGTGTATGTCCTCTCAACCCCCTCGTCTAAGTTCTCTTCGTCGAGAATGTTGTAGTACACTGAGTCCAGCTTCTCCTTTATACCCTGTATCTGTGCGAAACGCACGTTAAATTCCGTTATGGAATGTTTGGTGTCGCCAGCAATGATCATTGATCCCACCTCTAGGAGCTGGTGTAAAGCTTTGGCGGCCTCCCTAAATATCGCGGCTTGTGACTTGGTCGGCATTGCGATGAATAAAAGGAGACAACAAAAATAATAAAAAAAAATAAAAAATTAAACAAATTTAAAGGCAGTAAAAAGAACAACACCCTGTATATATTCTATAGTTGGGCTGGAGGTATTTGTTTACTAAGGTAAGAGCAAATGGGCTAAAATTATCGCAACAATAAAGAAAGCAAAACTAAGTTGGGGCGCCTTGTATATTGCCTACGGGTGGTCAAGCGCGTGTATGTGTCGGTATGTCTGTGTATATGTATGTATGCTTATTGAACGCGCGTACGTAACATTAGCCGACCGCAAGCAAAAAACAAACAAAAACAACAAAAACAAAAGAATCACGTTATCCGTAGCCCACTGTTGGGCAAGGCGCTCACAATCGGGCAGACCTGTTGCCGACACTGGCGCGAAGAATGAGTCAGTCGCAAGCAAAAAAAAAATAAAAATAAACTAATCATAAAAATTTAATTAAACTTAACGTGTGTAGAAGCGAAGGCGACGCACGCAAATAGCCGTAAGCGATATAAAAAATAACTGATGAAACTAAATGAAACACACTACGGTCATGTGGTGAGCACGCACCACGAATGAGCCGATCGCAAAGGCAAAAATTAAAAAAAAAATAAAAAATAGATACAAAATTAACACGGGCGAAAAAATAAAGCACGCTATTTGGCACGCGTGGTGAGCATGCACGAGATCTGAGCCGCTCGCAAAGGCAACAATCAAAACAATAAAATTAAAATTTAACACTCAAAAAAAAAATTAAATCTTGTTGTATTATTATGTAAGAAAAATACACCTGCAGCCGATAAACATGGCATGAAAAATTAAAATAAAGGCCAAATAACTAAGCTGAATTATTTTATGCAGTGTTAAATTAGCTTAGCTGTTGTAATACCAGGCACCATACAATTAACTAAATCTGTAGCCAAACGGTAGCCAAACGTAGCATGAAAAAGGCAAAGGTAAAGTAACTGAGCTGAATTATTATTTCAAGCACGATTTAGGCACGACAACATTGTATGACACAATAGTTCTGTGATCCTGGTTCAGAATACCGGATGCATACACGAAAGCAACATAAAAACAACATGCAGAAATAATTGCGTCAAGATAATTCGGATGTTGTGTGGTCGCAATTCTACCACAAACAAATTACATCTACCCCACCAAATTTTTATTGGGGTAGGGTAAAGTTACGCGAACAAATGAATTCCGAAATGATGGCACGAATTAGATATAAGATTCAGAAATAGAACAAGAATATGGGCGGATATAATTATCTTTAGCGGACTGTATTAAAATTGAAAATTAAAAGAAAGTTAGGTTCAGATTAGGGCTGAACCTTAGCGGTTATTCCGCGCTCGATTGGACCAAAATGTACTCGCGGGTCAGGAGACACCGCCGAATACAGCAGAGTAAAGAAGGCAGAGTAAAGATTGTTAGGCGGGAGGTGGAAAGGAACTTACCGGGGTGATGAGTCAGGAACCGGTGGACGAGCTGACCACGGGCGGCGAGGCTTGAGGGCGGCGATGTTGGTTGGTTTCCTGGCGCACAGTCACTACACGAAACTATTCACTAGGGGCGGTTCGTTAGGCGTAACCTTACACATATGCTATGTACTATGTACTGCTTATTTCGAAGGCTGTGTTCAATGGCGCGCGACGCGTAATCTCGTCTTGAGCTGTCAAGGGCTACTGACTCCCGCGCGACGCCGGCCGTCAACATGGCGGCGCGACGGCTTAGTGCATTCCAAAATGCACTCTATTCCGTTGCGCGATGGCGCAAACACCCACCGAGGAATAATTAAATTATTAAGCTGTGAAAGAGTGGTTTCAAAAATAGACCATCGGTTCCATAACTCAACTGAAACTGTATCGTCCCAATCATACTTGTCTAGCCATAAGCGTTGCATGATTATTTTTGCTTCGACAACGCACGGGTCTATTAGACCCAGTGGGTCAAAACTTTTACTGTTATCAGAAAGTATATGGCGCTTTGTTATTTTTTTTAATGGGACAATATTTATAGAGAAACTAAGAGAATCAGAGTCACAGTTCCAGTTTAGGCCTAATGTTTTTGAGTTATTATGGCCTCTGCCTTGCTCAGAAAAATCTAAAAGGTTGGTTGAATTTACAGAGTTAGAATTATTAGTTATTTGAGCCAAAATTTGAGGACAGTTTGACCTCAACTTTCGTAAATTAAATTTTGCAGTAGAGGAGTGACGCTACTTGTTTCGCTAGCTTTATTGTCTGGTTGCTCTCTCCAGATCCCGACAAGAAGTCGTCAACGTAAAAGTCATGCTGTATAGCACGTTTGACAGCACTATGCTCGACATGGTCTGCTAAACTGACTAAACATTTAGTTGCCAGGTATGGGGCGGAAGCAGTGCCATAGGTAACTGTGTTTAAAGTATAGGTTGAAAGAGGTTCCTTTGAATTGAACCGAAAAATTATTTTTTGGAGTGGCCTCTGTATAGGATTTAGCTCTATGGGCGCTATACATTTTCTCTTTGTCGCCAGAAACCACATATTTATGCTGGCGAAAACGTAATAAAATTGCAAAAAGATCGTCTTGAACGACTGGGCCAACCATTTGTATATCGTTAAGTGATAGACTTGAAGACGTAGCTGCCGAAGCATCAAAGACTACGCGAAGTTTAGTGGAACGAGAGTCACGATAAACACCATGATGAGGAATATAATATTTAGGAATAGAGCTGTCACATTCTTTATCCTTAGACATGTGGCCTAGTGACTCATATTCACGCATAAATGTTAAGTACATATTTTTAAAATAAAAATAGGGTCACGTTGAAAGCGCCGTTCTAATGATAGGAAACGACATTTAGCTTGATCATAAGAGTGACCTAATAAGCTAGGATCCTTTTTAAAGGGCATAGAGACGACAAAACGCCCGTCATCTTTGCGAAAGGTTGTTTCATTGAATGATTTCTCACAAGACCTCTCTTCTAGAGAGTGAGAATACTTAGGCGAAACATTATCAAGCTCCCAAAATTGAGTAAGGTCGGGAGTTAGAGCCAAATTAGTGAAATTGCAAATATGAGCATTAGACTGGTCTGGCTGGTGGGCTATGTTGCCGGACACCAACCAACCAAATTTAGTCTCACACAATGTAGGCAAATTCTTTCCTAGATTTACGGATTTGGTACCTAAGACGCTCCAAAATACTTCCGCCCCTACCAGGATGTCTATGACCGACGGAATGTTAAAATTCGGGTCTGCTAACTGAAGGCCTGAAGGAATAGGAATGTGACTAATGTTTACAAAAGAAGGCTGCAGAACTTTAGTGATCTCTGGCAATATATGACACACTTTTTCGGTTTTGTAGGCACAGCATAAAGACTCTAATGTGAGATTACAAGACTGTGTACTTAAAGAAGTGTGGTTGTTCATACCTGTGACCTTAGTGCTCGTACCGCGTCGTGACAAACCCAGCGCGTCACACAGGTGCTGGGTTACGAAGTTTGCTGTACTACCGTTATCGAGCAGTAGACGAGCAGTGTGCTTCTCGCCCGCAGCGTTCAGCACGCTTACCAAAGCTGTGGACAGTAAAACATGTGCCGAAGTAGCAAGCTGCATAGAAGTGGCTGACAAGGTGATGTCATTAGAAGTAGAAGGCAAAGGGTTCACTAGAGGTCTAGGGTCATGTGGTTCTAAGTGCAAAAGAGTGTTGTGCTTCACTTTGCAATACTTACAATGAGTTAATTTACAATATTTTGCTACATGACCTGAACGCAAGCAGTTTAAACAAACTTTAAAGTCCTTTACTTTCTTTAAACGATTTTCTATAGGGATGGCTCTAAAAGTTTCACAGTTAAATAACGAATGATTTTGAGAGCATAGCGGACATGAATACAAATTTTTATTACGATTCATTGATTTTTGATTTTTATTTGTTTAGTTGTTTTTAACATTATTTGTTTTTTTTTGTATTATTAGATTGTAAGTTTGTATTATTTAAGTGTGTATTATTTAAGGCAACTAATATATTATTATTTGATAAGTAGATATTTGTTTCAATAGACTCCATCAAGTCCGCTTTCCTACTAACAAAAGAGCAAAACTGAGATGTAGTCGATTCTTCTCTTAAATTATTACGATACTCTTCCCAGTGTCGACTAGCAGTCATGTCTAGTTTTTTAGCCAAAATATAAATTATGAGAGTATGCCAATAATCAGTAGGCTGTTTTAATGTTGTTAGCGCCCTGATGTTTTTATTTGTTACATCGACAAGATTACGCAGAGAAGAACTGGATTCCATCAATACGGGCTCAATGTAAAATAGTGCCTGCACATGGTTATCTATAAGAAGATGATTGTTGTTGTACCGATCGCATAATAAATCCCAAGCAATTTTATAATTTTCCCCAATAAAATCAATGTTTTTAATAATTGTTGATGCACTTCCCTTGAGTGAAGCTCCTAAATAATGAAAATCATTTATATTATCGATTGAACAGTTGTCATGAATTAAAGAAATGAACGTGTCTCTAAACTCCAAGCAATACTGGTAGTTGCCATCGAAGCTAGGCAAATTAATTTTAGGCAATCGAACAAAGTTATTTTTTGATTGTGCATCTGAGTGAAAGTGCTTAGAACCTGATACGGAACCTTTGGATGTGACCCCGAGCAGGCTGCGCGCGAGTGCCACCGAGCTGAAGTATTGACGCTCGAAGTCCTCTCGCTCAACCATCTCAGGCTCGATGTCTTCCACTAGCACCTCAATGTCAACCTGTAATTGGTCAAATTCGGTGTACATAACTTTAATTTTTTCAAAACGCTCCTCTAGGTCCAAACGCTGCAACTCGGAAAGGCTTGAGCCACTATTCATTAAAGAAAGCTGCTTATTAAAAATTGTAAGCTTGGCCTTCATGGAACTCCGCTTCTTGTATAAAATCTTAAGGTCAGCCATCGTGAAATGAATTTAAGTTTAAGCTAAGAAAGAAGTAAAAATCTCGCAAAAAATAACGTAGCAAAATACTATTGAAATCTTGAACAGATAGGGCGTGCGTCAGCTGATTGCTTATCGTTCTTATCTTTATATCAGCTGCAAGCAGGTGCCGTGCACCATTAGGTTAGCTGGCCATGTGCGCGGCACACACACGTGCATGCGGCAAATATGCAGCTAGCGTAGAAAAAATATAGCACGGAAATGGCTGATAAATTGATGATGCAGAGAGATGATTAACAATGATTTTAAGCCTTAATATATGCAAAAAAGAGGGAAAAATAGATTTTTCGGCAAAAAGTGAAAAAAATTATTGATGGGGAAAGCGATTAATTAAGCGATAATGGCTTGCACTGCTCCACTTCCAATTTCAGAGGCTAAGAAAAAATACCTTGTTGGTCTTTGTCGCCAGGGTATCAATCCCAAAAACTGCATTCGTGGTATGAGGTTCTACCTACCAACAAAGATGTTGTAGACAGTTGTTGGAGCCGCATGTTACCGAGCTAACTAAAGTTAGCTAGATTAGAATTATCTTTTAACTTTTATTTAATGATAATTCTAATCTAATTAGCTCTATGATTTTTGTTTTACTTTTTATTTTCGTTTTTATTTCATTATAATTAAACATTATGCCAAATCTGTATGTTTTTTTATTAATATAATTTTTATAAAGGCATTTCATAACTCTCCTTTTTTATTTTGATTAGATAATAATTCTACATAATAATAAATTAATCAAGAATAAAAAAATAGTTAAGAATAATCATTAAAACACCTTTTGAATTTCCTAAGTCCAGTCGTATTTTAACTAACTGGAGTTATATACTTTGTAATTATAGAAAACACGGGCGACAACTAACCAACTCCATTCTACAAATAAATAACTAAAAATGTTGGTAAAAGATTTGAGGGCAAAAAGTAATTAAGTATGTTTTTTTTTCATTATCTCTAAAATAAAATGTAATACCTACATTAATTATAGTTATTTTATGTGATGCGCTTATTTATTTGCCAAATTATAAGACCATAAAATTAGAAATATGTTGCACCAAAACTAAGTTATATAGGTATTTTTTTGTTTCGTAAAACTTTAAACCTTCCTAACTCAATTATTGATTTTACCTACTTAGTGACTTTTCGCTCTACGGCGACGATATACACTCGGATACAGTACAGTCTCTTGAAGCTGTGAAAAAAATCAATTTCCTAAGTTACCGTAAAAACAGATACGGCCGTTTATGCCGCAAAAAACATCTAGGTATTTCGACACTCTTAAGGGAATCAAAATGTATAGGGTATTTTCCGTTGACCTAGAATGAGGGGTATAAAAAGAAAAACCCACTGTCCAAAAGTTTTTAAAAATCTAATTTAGTTTCTAACTTTTACTAAATTACATAAATAAATAATAGAATTATTGCAGTATGCCAAAAGCCAGCTTTAAATACTTAGCATAAATTTAAATTTTTTGACAGGACAGTGTCAGATTTGCATCTCATCTCTTGGACAGTGGCAGGATTGCACCGCACCGTCATACAAAATACGGTTGGCAAAAATAAACACTAATAAAATATTGCATAATAAAATGTAATAGAAAAGTTACATAAAGAGACACGAATTAACTTTGTTTTATTGTTTATTTAATAACAATAAAAATCGAGAAGAATTTGACAATATGCCTGACGCTATACTAAAAATTACATGGCTGCCGCCATGTGATTGGTCAATTTGGACAGTGTCATTTTTGCTTCTCACTTCACTTATAGGCTAATTTTCTATGGGATAGAGCTAACTTTGCATGTCAACCAATTAAATGTTCAAATGTATTCCAATGCTCTCCTACAGATGGCATTAAAAGTTTGTTTTTTGACAAAATTGACAGTGGCGACTTTGCTTCTATACCCCTCTGGCAAGTATTACCGTCTTATGTCCCTTTGTCAGTGTAAGGATTTTTTTTTAATAAGTAATTAGTTTCGAGTGATTTCTGGCTGAATTCTGCCACCTCACAGACGACGAGAGGTATGCTACAAGTATAGGTAAAAATCTGAAAACTGTACATTTATAATTAAATCATTAAACAGGTTCTTTATGCCAGGAGCGGCGGTCCAAATTTTGAATTGAGTTGATAAAATGTTTACTAGAAAAAAATCAACCAGTCTCAGGAAGCTCGAGTGGGATTCGAACCCACGACCTTTGGATTGCCGGTCCACTGCTCTAACCGCTGAGCTACCGAGACCCCAGAAGACTCGTTGAATTTTTCCTAGTAGTTTGATTAAACTGCAAGCCAGCGGTATTACGTCACTGTGAAGTCTACCCTCACATTCGAAAGAAATACTATTGCAAGTATTTAACAATCGATAAAGACGTACTTTTTTTTATTTTTTTTTTTATAAAAGAGGGAGGCAAACGAGCAGGCGGGTCACGTGATGGAAAGTAATCACCGCCGCCCATGGACACCCGCAAAACCAGAGGAATCGCCTTTAAAAATTTGCTTATAAATATCTTTAATATTGACATTTTATTTTTATTTTTTTTATACTAAGCCCGGCAAATGACCCCACTCCACCTGATGTTAAGTGGAAATGAAGTCCAGGCGCGAGGACAACTGGTGCAGCGTAAGAGACGTAGCATCAGTCACCCTCACTCTGCCGGCCCACAAAGTGCTTCTTCACGCCTCGTTTGAAGGACCCTATGTCATAGGTAGGAGGGAAGGAGGGGAGGAGGGAGGGCTGGTAGACTATTCCATCTTTTGGAAGTGCGGCGAAGAAACGAGTCACCAAATTTCTTTGTGCGTGATGGTATGTTAGAGCCTGTAAATTGGTGACTCCGGAGAGCAGCACGCGTACTCCTATGGAGGAAGGGAGAAGGAGGGATGAGGTCAAAGAGTTCTTCAGAGCACTCGCCATGGTATAAACGGTAAAAGACGCTGAGTGACGCAATATCTCTACGCAATTGCAAAGGCTCGAGAGTTTTAGTGACCTCCGCATTGCCGATAATGCGCACAGCGCGGCGCTGCAATCTGTCCAAGGCACCGAGAAGATACTTTGCGGAGCCGTCCCAAAGGTGAGAGCAATACTCCACGCAAGACCGCACCTGTGTCTTGTATAAGAGACACAACTGATCAGGCGTGAAGAATCGCCACACCCTGTTCAGGACACCGAGTTTACGTGAGGCATTTTTAATCACGGTTTCGATGTAGTCCTTTTGGTTCAGATCGGATATCCATACCGAGCATGTTAATACTGCTCTGCAGGCCTAGAGATGTACCCTGAAGAGAGGGAAGGGGAAGGAATGGCGACTTTTTTGCTGTGAACGCGCATACCTGTGTTTTCTTGGCATTGAACTCGACCAGATTATCGGAGCCCCATTTAGAAATGAGGTCCAACACCCGATCGAGCTCAATGACAAGATTTCGGTGTCGCTTCGTTTCGGTGTCTACCCGCCCAGCCGTTGGGTGACCGTTATATCCCCCATGCACTGTGCTATCATCTGCATAGCAATGAATGCTTCCAAGAGGAAGCATATCATTGATATGCAGAAGGAACAGCGTTGGGGATAGAACGAAGCCTTGAGGAGCACCAGCGTTCACTGACATGAACCGCGAAGCGCATCCATCCGAAAGGACACGGATTCTACGCTCATGCAGGAAGCTAGCAATCCAGGTACAGAACTGAGCGGGCAAACCGTATGCCGGGAGCTTGGAGAGAAGAGCTTTGTGCCAGACCCGATCAAAAGCCTTGGCTATGTCAAGGCTAACTGCCAGTGACTCGCCACGCTTGTCAATAGCCTCACCCCAGAGATGTGTGACGTACGCTAGAAGATCACCCGTTGACCGTTTTGGCCGAAACCCATATTGACGATCGTGAATTAGGGAGTGATCTTCTAGGTATCGAATAAGCTGTTTGTTCAATATTCGTTCTAGGATCTTGCATAACACTGAAGTTACGGCTATAGGGCGGTAATTAGACGGATCTGTCCGATCTCATTTTTTAGGGATCGGTTGCACATTAGCTTCTCTCCAAGATTCCGGCACACAACCCGAAGAGAGCGAGAGACGGTACGGACGCGTTAATACAGGGGACAACTCCGCTGCACATATTTTCAGGACTATTGCTATGATGGCATCAGGACCGTTAGCTTTCCGAACATCGATCGACTGCAGCTTCGCACGGACATCACACTGCCTGATTTTAATATCAGACATTGTGTGGCCACAGTGAGGAATTGAGAGTGGCTGTGCATTACAGTCACCGATCCGGGAGTTGGCCGCAAAGAGTTTGGAAAGGAGATCGACCTTTTCCTGTGGCTTGTGAGCTAAAGTTCCGTCAGGACATCTCAGTGGTGGCAGCGAGGGTTAGCAGAAGTTGGATTGCACGGCTTTGGCCAGACGCCAGTAGCTACGGCTGCCCGTAGGATGCGTCAGGAGTTCTTGGCCTACTCGTGCAACGCGCTGGGCATCCGCTCTAATGTAGGCCCTCTTACACGACTTGGTGGCATTATTATAGGCTGCTTTTAGCGAACGAGTTTCGGGATCCCCATGAGCTTTACCTCTAATCCAAGCCCGGTATGCCGTCTGTTTGCTCTCAACAGCGCTGGCACACTCGCGATTGAACCTGCCTTTGCTGATGACATAGGAGTGAGGAATATAGTATTCCATTCCTAATACTATCTCATCAGCAACGGCAGTGGCGCTAGCGGTCGGGTCCTTCCCACTAAAGCAGCGCTGCCTCCAAGGGACGGATGCAAAATACTCCCGCATACCGTCCCAGTCTGCCGACGCGTAGTGCCAAATGGCGTTTCGAAACCGCTGTTGGCGGGCGCGATGCCAAGGGCACTGTGCTGGATATCAAGCAGTGATCCGAGGAACCTAAAGGAGCTCGAATCTCCACCCGGTATCCAGCTGGGCGACTCGTCAGCGGAAGGTCGAGTAAGGAGGGCGCATGGCCAACTATGTCTGGGATCCTGGTGGACTGGTTCACCAGTTGCGTCAGGTCATGCGTGAGAGCGAATGCGTGAGCAGTTCTACCAGCATGGTCTGTTTTGGAGGAACCCAACCATAACTCATAGTGGGCGTTGAAGTCCCCCAAAAACACCAATTCCGCCAATGGAAACCGCTCCTGCGCATCATCTGCTACCAGACTAAGATGTTCAATTAGTCGAGTTGTCTCCATGTCGCCATTATGGGATCGGTAGACGCAGACGTAGACACGGCAATGAGAGCCTAAGTCGACGTGTACCACTAGGAGGGAGAAGGAAGGGTCCTCCAGACAGCACAGACGGCGACAGCAAACATCCGCCCGAACGAATAAGCAAACTCCGGCTTTGGATTTGAAGGATTCTTCAAGCACAAAGCCGGGATAGTTCAGGTAGGTGGTGTCAGCTGGGCGGATTATTTGCGTCTCCGTCAGGAACAACATTGCTGGCCGTGCCGTCTCAAGATGGTGGTGGACGGCATTGAGGTTTGCATGGAGTCCGCGGATGTTAGCGAACTCCACCTCAAACGGTAAGGTTTTTGCATTCACAATGCTATATAGATAACGGATAAAATGTTTACTAGAAAAACAATTGAATTGAGTTAACCGTGTCATGTGGGCAAAGACATTAAACTATCACTATAGACAGAACATTGATATCAAAGCTTTAATCCACAACTTAGCACTAAGTAGTGACAAGTCTTAGTATAATGATGACCGTAATATTCACTTAGTATAACGATGACCGTAATATTCACTTACACAAAATTAAATTTATTTTAACATTTTGTCAAATACCTATAACAATATCACTTAAATGCTTATATTATTTATTAAGATATCATTATGATAGGTCGGTGTTAAATAGCTTTGTTTCAAATTTAAAGGCGATTTAAAGATTTATTATCAAAATGCGAGAGGGTTGCGTACGAAGGTTAGTGCGTTCTATAGAAATGTATGTTTGAATGACTATGATATTATATCTATTACAGAAACTTGGTTGCTGGATGGTGTTTCAGATAGTGAATTGTTTGATGGTAGATATCTTGTTTATCGGCGTGATCGGGACTATGCTAGGCTGGGACAAACATTAGGTGGTGGAGTGTTGATAGCAGTGAGGCGCGACCTTGCTGGCTTAAGCAGACCTGAGTGGAACAGTTCGGCGGAAGACATTTGGATCACTTTATTGATGAAACTTAAGAGTCCTGCAATTACTTATAAAATGCATATTTGTACGTTGTATCTGTGTAAGGAAGAGGGTGGTTACTCATACAAAGAACAATTGGTTAACTTTTGTGATAGGCTTAGTGACGTAGTATTTAGTCACCCGATGGATAAATTCATTGTGATGGGTGATTTTAATTTCCGTAATGACGTGCATTGGGTAAAGTCGAGTGACGGTGCAACAATGTTACCGGTCAATTATTGTGCTGATTATTTATCCCATTTCTTAGATCTTATAGTCACATGTAACTTTAATTAGTTTAATAATGAATATAACAAAAACAACCGAATATTAGACTTAGTATTTTCAAATGGAACATTAGAGGTCAACAAGTGTAACAACCCGTTAGTCCCGGAAGATCCTCATCATAAGTCTCTTGAAATATGCGCTGAATTTGTTGAAATTCATGAACTAAAAACTATGAGTCATATGAAGTTTATCTTTAGTCGGGGTGACTACTTCAAAATTGTATCTGAACTTAATAATACTGACTGGTATGAATGTTTAAGTGGGAATACATTGGATGATGCAGTGACAAATTTTTATAATAAATTATATCAGCTTCGCGATCAACATATACCTCATAAACTAGTAAAACAAAATGCTTATCCACCATGGTATAACTCTAGTCTTATCAAAGTTTTAAAGGAAAAATCGAAGTACCATTCCAAATATAAAAGATACGGCAACTTATCTTACTATCTATCATTTTCTTTGCTGCGCAAAAGAGTTGATGAACTTGAACGAGATTGTTTTAAAAAGTATATTGAGCGAGTTGAGTCTTCAATTGTAGAAAATCCCAAAGTATTTTGGGCATTTGTTAAAGCGAGAAGAAATAGTTCCACTTTCCCTAGTGTAATGACTTATAAATCAGTAAGCTCTGACACCGGTGAAGGTATTAGTAATTTATTTGCGGATTACTTTTATTCTACTTTTTCGTCTATAAGTCACAATACAGTTCATGCTGCTAGTTTGAACTCTGATATCGGCCTTGGTAGTATAAGTAATGTCGAAGTGGATCATACAAAACTATTAAATCTTTTAAAATCGCTTGATTTATCTAAGTCTGGAGGACCAGATTTTATTCCCCCTTTCTTTATTGTCAAGTGCGCCGAAGGTCTGACGATGCCACTGTGCCTGCTGTTTAAGCGGTCATTGTCTGAGGGAATTGTTCCTAAGATTTGGAAGTCCACTTTTATTACCCCAGTACTTAAAAAAGGTGATAAAAGTAATGTAGAGAACTATCGTCCCATATCTAAGCTGTGTCTATTTGCTAAAGTTCTAGAAAGGTTAGTCCATCAGGCAGTCTACACTAGTTTATCAAGCTCATTTAGTGATGAACAACATGGTTTTCTTAAGCGACGCTCGACATCCACTAACCTCATTATTGCAAATGAATTTATAGCAGAAGGAATGGAAAATGGATACCAAGTTGATGTAGTATACACCGATTACCAAAAATGTTTCGATAGAATAGATCATGGTGTATTACTTTCTAAACTTCATGCAGCGGGCATACATGGTGACTTGTATCGGTGGTTTGCTTCCTATATTGATAACCGAAGCCAGGCTATTGTATTGCGTGGCTATATGTCTCGGTGGTCAGAAATACCATCTGGTGTACCACAAGGGTCTATTTTGGGCCCTCTATTATTTATTATATTTGTTAGAGATATTAGTAAATGCTTTTTACATTCCAAACCCTTGCTTTTCGCAGATGATATGAAGATACTTAAGATAATTTCTGACCCTTTGGATGTCCTTGATTTGCAGCAGGATCTATTACGTTTTGAACAATATTGTATTCTGAATAGGTTAGATCTTAACGTGTCAAAGTGTTTCTATATGACATTTACACGTAAGACGAACAAAATTGATTCTAAATATAATATATTTAACTACAATCTAACTAGGGTAAATAATATAAGAGATTTGGGTGTTATTCATGATACCAAATTAATTTTTGATGATCATATAGATCATATTGCACGTAAGGCCTCCAAGGCCCTAGGGTTTGTGATGCGTATGTCTAAAGAATTCAAGTCCCTGAAGTCAATTAAAGTTCTGTATTGCGCCTTCGTACGTAGCCACCTCGAATATGCCTCGCAGGTGTGGAATCCGCAGTATAACGTCTATATTACTCGGTTAGAGATGATACAAAAAAGGTTTCTACGATATCTTGACTATAAGGCTAGCCAACAATCATCTGACTATGAGCATCGCTGCAAACGGTACCACTTTTTGCCTCTGCAAATTCGACGTGAAGTGAATGACGCTTGTTTTATATCTAAACTAGTTAACGGCATCGACATCGACTGCCCAGAACTATTGTCCAAAATTGGTCTTCGCACAAATATACTGTCGCTGCGGCGACGCCCACTGCTTCAAATACCACTAGTTCGTACAAATTATCGACAAAATACTTTTTTGATCCGCGGCTGTGTAACTTATAACAGGTACAGCAACAAGCATGACTTCGATTTATTCTCGACAAGCGCAGCGACTATTATGCGAACTGTATGTAAACATTTCTTTTATTCTTTAAAGTAAAGTAAAGTAAAGTTAATTTAAGTAACTTTAGGTAGCAATAAGCTTTATAAGATGTGTTTTATGCTTCATAGATTGCTTGTTTTTGTTTCTTTTTTTTCATAATTACACGTATTTTTATTTTATTTTTGTAAAGTATTGAGATAAAATGAATCTTACAATTGTAATTAAGACTTTAGCATGTTAGTAGTTTGTGGAGGTTTATAATTAGCTTTTAGACTTTACATAGCTATAAAATTTGTAATAACAGCTGTTAACCTTCCTAAAAAGAATAAATAAATAAATAAATAAATAAAAGTATTAATATAAAACTTAACCCTAGACGTCTGCTCCCAACGTTTGACATTCCCACTTTCCGGAATAATATATCTTTTAACAGCCCTATTGCTCGTATGTGCAGAGAATTTAACAAACTTGCTATGGATCACAACTCGCTTGATATTTTCAATAGGAACACTAATGTGTTGAAAAATTCCATCAAGCCAAGCCAACCCATGAGTTTTAATAATGTTTAAACTATTTAAGTAACTTTTAAGAATCTTTGTTAATCTTTTGTTTACACATGCTAAGCACACATAAACTAGTTGTGTTAACACATTTAGGACATTAGTCTAGTGTAAGATATTGTTAAACCTATTATGTATTTATAACTTTCTTACGATTAATGTCAGTTGTGTAACCTAATAAATAAATAATTAAAAAAAAAGTCGCTCATTTTGATGTCATGCGCCCTCTAGTGCAGTCGTGTTTGTCAGTGAACAGAGTGACACCTACCGTGGGGTAGATGAAACTTCTTTTAATTGTTTTAAACGTGAAATTGGCAGAATTGTGCTACAGCACATTAGAGTCCAGTAACTAAAGAAAGAAGAAGTAATTGTCTTAAAAAGACATAAAATATTCTTAATATAAGGTTTTGCTTTTCAACGCTAGATGGCGTTACTTGAGCACCAGCTCAAAGTTTTTGTATGAATTACTGTCTAATAGCCACTCTATTACTATTTTAATCTCTTTGCATGTGGGGTATCGTATCAAAGGGCTTCATTGGCACAAGTTTAAACAGATTTTTAATTATTTTATGATGTTGATTGACTTTGGGAACCCTCGGTGAGCGAGTCCGAATCGCACTTGTCCGGTTTTTTTAAAATGTAAATTAAAGTCCACATTGGTGCCGTGTGGTGTGTGCCGTGGCAACCTGTAATTAAGATGACGATTAGCTTTAAGTTTGTTTGTTTTCTACAATTTTTAGTTGTATCAGTGTTTGTTTTGTTTGTTGTCCTAATAAACCATACCGGTTAAAAAATACTACTATCCCCTCTCTTCCCTTGGGTTTCGTAAAAGGCGACTAACGGACTAAAGACTGCACATACACACACAACAGCACAGAGCGGCGACGAGCTCGGGCTCACCACAATTTGGTGAAAAGTGGACTATGGTAGATGACTGCTTTTGCGGTCCTCACTCATTCTGACTAACCCTTCGGGGATAATAGTCGTATGCATGTATGTACTACGAAACAACTATTACTATGTACGCCATAAAGACGGTCTCCAGGGTAACATGTTTCGTCTAATGTGCCGTCGTGTGTACCTACTAACCTATTATGGTTTAAAAAAAAAACCACCAGTTTTGGCGCACACGTGTTTTGATAGAATGGTAGAGATGTTTTTAGCATTAAGTCCGCGATTTGTACTCGATTTTGTGCTATAAATAAATAGAATGTGATTTTACGTTGGCGTAGATTTTTATTAAAATACGAACGAGGCAGACAATTTTCTAAGCGTTTTCATTTCAAGAGCTTAGAAAAGCTTGTTGTCTTTACGGATTTTTCACATATGAACGTTCTTTACCTTAGCTTTTTTAAAAAATGTACAAAGGAAATAAGTTGATTAAAGTAAAATATAATGTATGTGTCGCTGGCAGATTTTATAATTCAGCATTTTACAAACGGCGTCATCGTCTTTTTGCAAGCGCTCACTAGTTTGTAAAATGACGAAGTTAAATTGTAAAATGTCGAAGGAAAATTGTAATGTATATATATGACATTATAATTTCTATATCTGACATTATAATTTACACAATACCAGTGAAAAAATACTACCACCCCCTTTCTTCCCTTGGGTGTTGTAAAAGGCAACTAACGGACTAAAGACTGCACACAGCATAGAGCGGCGATGGGCTCACCACCCGTCACGCTGAGCACATGTGTAGTCGCTATTTAGTGAAAAGTGGACAATGGCAGAGGACTGCTTTTGCGGTCCTCATTGCCTAGTCGCTGACTAACCCTTCGGGGATAATAGTCGTGATTTTAAGTATGTATGTATGTATTTCATGTTTACCAGTTCTGCCAAAAGTAGCTCACTGGTTTTCATTTGTTGAATATTAGAAACGACCCGGGCTCCTGCAGAAATCTCAGTTATCGGAATAAGATATCTTGCCAGTGTAAATCATACTGTTGAAAATGATAGTGAAAATGTTGTTTAGACCACCACGTCACAAACCATCATATCAACATCAACGAATAACATAACAAAACACCCGATAAATGGAAATAATAAGTATACTAATTTAAGCCAGCAAGGCAAGGTCGGATAATTACCGCCAAACTTTTCATGGACATCGTTTCGTGGCATTGGTATAAAATTATGTAAATTGTTTCGCCGATCCCTGCCTGCTGCCTGTTTACAGGTGCCACGTTGGTAATAAGACGGCTTTGTATAATAAGTATTGAGTTCATGATTGCGAATAATGGTAAACTTTACCTTGGCATCATGCGCCAAGGGGCTGTAAAGCAGAATGGTCGGATTATTCAGATTTTAGTTTTACTGTTAATATAATTAAATGTACAAGATATACCTAGCAAGTGTTTGGAGTAGGTATTATGTCAAAAAAAGGGTTATAAAAACCAATAATGGTAAGATTAGAGCTTAGTATTATTGTATAATCATTAAAAACACGTCAGTAATAATTAGTCTGAGTTGCCCTTGCCGCATGACTGGTTACGACTTTGAGCTTAGTAGGTATAGGGACCTTAGCTCAAAGTCGTGACTACTTTATGACCTAAGATCGTTCCATGCCAAGTACTGTCTAGTAGCTCTCATCAGCAGACGTCTCAGGACACTAATAGCTATCAACGACAAGAAAAACAAACTCACTTTATATTATTCAACGAGTTAATGAAATACAATCGATTCCACTTATGATTAAAGGATAGAGATCAGATTTAATCAAAAAATATTTTCAAATACGGCGTTTTCTAAATTTACTTAACTTTGTTTTCTTCAACGTTTTGCAGCAGTTTCAGTAAAAAGTGTACCATGTCTATTTTTGCGGTTATATTTTATTTATGTAAGTACCATATTTTTGACGATATTTTAATTTAGATATTATTATGACACATTATACCTAGTTTATGAAATTATGAATACTTCCTCGCAGATTAATCTATACAAAACAAACGGGCTTTGTCTAAAAACAGAAACAGTTTTGCGACGATCTTAAAAGCTAAGTTATTCTAATAAGTAAGAAAAGGCAATTTTTCTTTCTGTATTTCGATTATATCATAAACCTTATTCGTAATAGAGGACAATGTAGTCAGTTAATGGGTTAAATATTAATTATGCCAATTATAAATTCGGTTTTGTCACAGCTGGTGCTAAATTAACTATTACCTTTACGACATAACAATAAATATGTACTATAATCAGCAAAGTGATTATTTTAAGTTAGAATATTTAAACTATTTTATGTAATGCATTAAAATTATGTTGTATTATAAACTGATAATTATCTAAAAAATTCGTCGTGGCAAAACAGGGGACAGTAGCAAAACCGACAGACAAATTTTTGTAAAGCTGGGTTTGGTTACGTATGAGAAAACAAAACCCAAAGGAGAGAAGATTCCTTTTTGGTTTTTCTTAAAATATACACGTGTTTGTATTGTGTAATATTTTGCAATCTTGTAACTGAATGGTAAATAAAATAATTTTTCTTTCTTTCTTCTTTTAAAAAGGTACGAATATATAGGCAAATACGGCAATAAATTTGGCAAATATCTCTCCACAGATGGAAGTTATGTGTCAAATACAGCGAATACGCAAATACAAATAGCCATGTGTGAAGCCACTATTATAAAAACTGCAAATACATACATGTAATCATGACAATTATCCCCGAATTGTTAGTCAGAGACTAGGCAATGAGGACCGCAAAAGCAGTCCTCTGCCATAGTCCACGTTTCATCAAGTAGCAACTGCACATTTGCAAATTATAAATAGAACAGGGATTAGTTACCTACACTAACTAACGACCTATAAGAAAAATAAATATTTTTCTGGCTTTGCTGGAGGTAGTTTTTAATACGAATATAATTATGTAAATGTAGTCTCAGCCTTAAGGTGTCGGTTTTGCGATTTTGCTGGTCAGCCGCTAGGTCACGGGACAAAATGCCGCAAAACTGACATGACGTTCTTTTCCCATTTTATATTCAAAAATTATATTCTGACAAAAACATTTAGTTGCGGTTGTTTTAACAAGTATAAATTTCGTTACAGTAGGAAATATCCTTTAATCTGGAATCAGTTAAGTGATGTATTATTATTATTAATGTTAATTAATAGCTATCGCGTGTAGCATTAAGCCAATTTTAAGTAGTTTAATTTTTAAAGTACATTTAGTATTGTACGGTAGATAGAAATAAAATGGAGTCTTACAACACGTGTTGTTGCTAAAAGAACACGGGAGAAACTCTTTTATGATGTAAACTCAATGATGTTACAATTAAGAATGATAGGTTATGTCAGTACGAATGTGATGTCATAGGTTATGTCAGTACGAATGTGATGTCAATAATGGACCAAAGCGTCGTACGATGATAACGTACGGTCGAGGTAACTAATCCCATGAATTTTATTAGTCTTATCTTGTGTAGTTTCTAAAGTGTCGTATCCTACCACACAGGATGGCATTTTTAAAACTGTTTTTCGGAAACGAATACACGCAAACTGTCACTGTCAACAACGCTTTCCTGAAACTACGCTAAGGCAAGGCAAGCCATATAACATAGTTTTATGGTGTCAGTGTTTGGCACATGTAACATGTAACATGTAACATGTAACATGTAACATGTAACGCAGCTAGGTACCCTCTTTTTATTGTAACATCAACTAGCCTGAAACAGTAGATAATGTGTCTCAAACTCGACAAATCGAGAACTCGAGTGAGAGACCGCAAGAACTGCCCGCCTGATTTAAAAATTGGTAGTTTTTTATGTACTCACTAGAGTAGTAACAAAATTGTTTGAATTAAACTTGTTTAGACATATTTTTTACTTATTGTTTTCTGAGGTTTAAGCGAGCACTACACATTGAAATATTTAGCCAGACATACATTTTTCTTGTTATCTTTACGGATTTAATTACTTGTCAATCATAGGGGGCTGTCCAAAAGTAGGGGACCGCGTACACTTTTTTCTGAAACTGCTACGGGGGCGGCGGCGGCGCGCGCGGCGCGACGACCGGGCGTGCGGGCGGGCGGCGGCGGGCGGCGCGGCGCGGAGCGGTAGCGCGCAAAGCTGCAACATTGCCCTCGCAGATTAGATCGCGCATAATTTTACCTACTACGAGTATTATTAATTTACATGAAACTAAAAAAAAAATACATAAAAGTGTTCTTGAATAATCACCGAAAATTAATTATTTGTGTAAGTTTTTTATCATAATAAATAATTGGAGTGTTTATTTTATCGTTGTACATTTGCATTTAAGAAGATGTTAAAGTAAAAAATACACTTTTTATCCTTTATTAACAAATCAAACCCACAAAAATATTAAAAATTATTTTTAGGCACCTAACAAGTCAGCTAATCACAATAGAAATAGATCAAAAACACATCAGTCGCCGGCACACAATATCACGTGTTCCATTCATCTATTCATTCGTCCAGGGAATCTTAATTTTGCGTAAAGACCTCTTTAGTTACGACGACTTTTTTGTCGGTCGTGCGTGCGTGACTAAACAATACATAGCAATAACTGTGTGACATATTAGGTACTTACATAATAAAAACCCATTGTAGTTAAACATCTTTAACTATGCCTACTTCATAAATAAATAAAATAATTATATAGTTCTAATCAGACGGTTCCCAAACCCAGGTCACAGTAAAAACCTAGGTAAATGTTCGACATTTTTACTAATTGCAATATACCATGCAAGCAAAATAAAACTTTTTAAATTCTATAAAGGATAACACGATCGGTGTTAAATACGTAATGATGACTATAATGATGGCTTAAATAATGGCATTACTATAAAAAAGGTGTCCCTAGGATTAGAAAATTACATTATTTTTCGAGTTAGGACACTTGTGCCGACTTTCCCTGTTTGTCGACTTTACTGAAATATCATACAACGATTACCCTTATACCGAATTTTCAAGTTTCTTTGAGTTTGGTTCCTTTATGACGACTTTCACTTGATGCCGACTTTTATAATTAATTCATGTTTAGGTTTAGAATGCCGAAACAATGAATATCTGCGGTTTAAGAACCGCAATGCCGACTTTTTGAACAGTCGTGTGCAGACTTTTTTAAATTTGAGGCGTGTGGTATAGAATAAATAAATTAATAAAAAAATATTACCAATCTCTGTCTCTCCTTGGGTGTCGTAAAAGGCGATAATGGACTACATACCTACTGCACATACATCCAACAGCGTATAACGGCGATGGGCTTAAGTCCATGTGCAGTTGCAAATTGGTGAAGCGCGGACTATCATATTATTATGGCAGTGGACTGCTTTTGCGGTCTCATTACCTAGTCTCTGACTAACCCTTTGGGGATAATAGTCGTGAATCTATGTATGTATGTACTTAAAAACGTACGATCGGATCGTAGTCGAATGCTGTAAAAGCGGAAGCGGTGGGTTGGCGCGCGTCGCTACGGCAACCCACATCGATTGCCAGCAGGCAGCGCATCTTGCATCAGCGTGCACAACGTGAGCACAACGTGTAAGGCTACGCTACACGAGGCTACGCAAATCTCCGATACTAATGTTGTATACTACATTAGTATCAAGTCGCGAGTATCGAGTAGCGCACAGTCCGTACACAAGGCTACGCAAATTTCCGATACTAATGTTGTATTTATAGGCAATGATATTTCTCCACCTCAGAAACAAATTTAATATTTATTGATTGCTCTGACATCTTGGAAATCGCCGCGATTTAAGTAGCGAAGATCTCGACTGGCAGGCAGCGCGCGACTGGCGCGACGCGAGTCGCGAGATAAATGTCGGCGACTCGACGATGTCGACGACGACGAAGGTCAAGGACAATGAAATAGAATTGGTCAATGAGACTGTCTTTCTGGGCATAACGTTAGATTCCAAATAACAATGGGGGCCTCACATCGGGAAAGTTTCGGGCAGACTGAGTTTTGCAGCCTATGCCGTAAAAAAGATCAGGCAATTCACAGACATTAAAACAGCGCGTCTAGGTGTCCATGTCTACAGCTTCCTCATTCGACATAGAGAAATTTTAAGCATGCCATATTTTTGTGCATATTATGTGCAATCAACCGTTTCAGTCCTAATTTTTGTGCTACCACAACTTCGTTACTATGAGTTGTTTTATGTGTGTAAGCTGGAGACACGTGTCACCAGCTCGCACACGCCCGTTAAGACAAACCAGTGAGGTTAGGGTTTTGGACTATAGCTAGAAATTTTGTGCATAATTTGTGCACTAGGAACAAAAAAAACTAACCATCACACTCAAATACTGTTGAAACTACGATCATAAAACTGTGTGCGAGCTGGAGACACGGGTCTCCAGCTCGCACAGCTGTATCTTCGTAATTGTTCAAGCTACGGTTATGAATTATACCTCAAAATTTTGTGCAGAATTTGTGCATAAGGCACAAAAATTTTCAAAACTTTAACTCAAAAGGTTTTTGAGCTACGAACCGATAAGTATGTGTAAGCTGGTGACACGTAACACGGGCTAACACATGGTGAATTATTGTAACTGTATAAGATAGCGCTTCGTTTTAAAGATCAAATAATACGTTATAATTTGTGCACACACGAGGCAAAATTTCAAATCTCTGGGCCTCTTACTTTATAAATTATAAGCCAAAAACTGTTTTCCCGCCAAAAAATTCAAAATAATGGCTCGGACGCGGCTAAACGCGCGCCGACCGCGCCGTTGCCGTTCCGTGCGCTACACTATTGCAATCGAGTTTGAACTTGAGAGCTAGCTTAATTTAGTGTCATTTTAATTTGCGCTCTCGATCGTTTCGTTTCTATACCGAGAATTTTAGACTAGGAGACTGCTGATATAGGAAATTGGTTAATTTAAAATAAAAGCAGTCTATTTTGTTTATGAATGTTCATAAAATATCGCTATGCTTAGTTTTAAGTATTTACAATAACCTCATTGATATGATAAGTAGTGATAAAATTAGTCTGCCTGTATGTTTTTATTACAACTTTTTTATTAGGTAGCTTTCTCGTTTATTTGTTTATTTATTTGTCGACAAATGCAAACGATTTTATACTAGCTTCCCGATGAGCTAGTCTTGCAACTTTGAACATAGGTCAGAACAGGATGACAATGCAATATTATGGTGTCATTGAGCTGATCTGATGATTCAGCCGGAAGAAGGCCACAGGATCTCTGTAAGAAAACCATGAAACCCCATTCAGGCTCATTTGATTAGTTTTGATGAGCACTCTGACGGGAGACGACTAGACGAGGTCCATGGTCTGATGATGAACCCGAAGGAAGGCCACAGGAACTCAGTATTGAAACCATGCAACCCCATCAAGTTTGGGCTCGTTTGATTCATCTTGACGAATACTCTGTTAGAAAAAAGGGTCCAGGGTCTGATGATGGAGCCAGAAGAAGGCCACAGGAACTCGGTATTGAAACCATGCAACCCCCTCGAGTTTGGGCTCGTTTGAATCGTCTTGACGAGTACTCTGTTGGGAAATAGTGTTTAGGGTTTGATGATGAAGCCGGAAAAAGCCCACAGGAACTCTATAATAAAACCATGCTACCCCAACGAGTTCGGGGTCGTTTGAATCGCCTTGACGAGTACTTTATCGAGAAAAAGTGTTCAGGGTCTGATGATGGAGCCGGAAAAAGGACACAGGAACTTTATAATAATACCACACAACCCCATCGAGTTTGCGCTCGTTTGATTCGTCTTGACAACTACTCCCATAGGAGATGAAGAATTTTTAGTTATGGCACGTTAACTAAAAAACAGTTACTACGCTACGATAACTAAACCATCAACCATTCTGACAAGGGGTCGGTCAGCCATCAACACATAGAAGAATTGGTAACTTGCAAACTTTTTAACTTGTAAATAGAAAAAGTAAGAATTACTTACTACTGGTAAAATAAAAATTTGAAATAGCTTTATTAAAAGTAATAAAAGTATCTTTTTTTTCGTTATCTGTGGATTGGGTTTGAAATAGGTACATATAAAATTTAACATCTACCTACTTACTAGCATTTGAAAATAACTTTAGGTACTTACTCTGATAACAAAGGTACGCCTACTATTGAATCTAGGTGATCTACTGCGGATGGACAACATCTACATAAAGAAGCCATAACTGGAGGTTAGTATAGGTAAGCAGCAGAACGATTAGATAAAACACAATTAAATTAATTTTTATTACAGTTCTTTTTCTATAGAATTTACAATAATGACGAAAAAGGCCGGCGCACAGGAAGATGCGCGTCATAAAATGCCCGCTTGCAAAGTGTTAAACTATAGCTACATAAATTTAATATCGGTGATAACAGTATCGACCATATCTACGGACTATTAAAAATTCATGCAATATCGTGTATTTTTCCAATATATAGTTTCAGAACGCATCGAACGTTTATAATAATTTTATTTTATTAAACTTTTACAAGCACATTTGTTTGTTAAAAACTACAGATTAATGATAACTCAATAAATATCAGGGATACGGTACAATATTCTTGAATTCGATCACGTACAATATAGTGATCTCAACGCACACCGCATTCCTGACGCGATATAGTGTTTTCCAAAATAGGTATAGTTTCAGAACGCATCGATATCGGATTTGACGATATTGATGCAATAAATACGTTTCAGTTACCTTATACGATTTGTATCGCTTACTCCTAATTTTATCGGAAAAAATGGAAGAGGTGATTGGGCTTTATTACATGTCGGCAAATAATTACTATTTATTGCATCTTTATTATTTTTATTAATTATTAATTCGTAATATTGTATTACTTTTAATAGTTTATCGTTACTCCAATCCATAATTATCGAAACAGAATAATATCGATAGTCGTATTTGCAACACGTTCACACCTCTAGTTGTCTAGCAGTCAACTAAAGTGTGCGAAGGAAATGTGGCCGCACGAACATTATCGCGACAAAATCCTTGATGTGCGGCAATTTACCAACAGCGCGGCGCGTCAACGCCATGATACAACGCGCTAACGCGAAGTGTTTGGCCAGACGTGTCGCGAAAACGCAAATCTTCGCGCTAGCGCGATAATGTGGCCCTAGCATTACATTGGGATGCCCCGTCAGACTAATCGCAAAGTCATCGATCACCATAGAGTACATTTATTTTTATTTATTTATTTACATTTAACCATGGGAAGTAAAACAATCTAATATTAAAATAAATTACTTTCAATGGTTAAAATTTATTCTGTGACGGTCGATAGCGATTAGTTTGCTGGAAAGCATCCGTTCTTTATCGAATTAGGCTCAAGTACTCAACCATTTTGTCGTTCTGCACTCCTCCATAATGTTTATCATTATACCAAATCTAATTATTTAATTGTCTCAACAACAAAAAATAACTAAGACATTCGTGTGTGAGATATCTAAAATAAAAAGTAGGGTAGGTTAATAGGTACCTGCCTATAGTAAAACTAAATTAGTCGCGTCGCGCATCGCTTTAACAGACGGCTCCTAGTCTAAAAGTGGCAATAGTGTAGCGCACGGAACGGCAACGGCGCGCTTAGCCGCTTCCGAGCCATTATTTTGAATTTTTTGGCGGGAAAACAGTTTTTGGCTTATAATTTATAAAGTAAGAGGCCCAGAGATTTGAAATTTTGCCTAGTGTGTGCACAAATTATAACGTATTATTTGATCTTTAAAACGAAGCGCTATCTTATACAGTTACAATAATTCACCATGTGTTAGCCCGTGTTACGTGTCACCAGCTTACACATACTTATCGGTTCGTAGCTCAAAAACCTTTTGAGTCAAAGTTTTGAAAATTTTTGTGCCTTATGCACAAATTCTGCACAAAATTTTGAGGTATAATTCATAACCGTAGCTTGAACAATTACGAAGATACAGCTGTGCGAGCTGGAGACCCGTGTCTCCAGCTCGCACACAGTTTTATGATCGTAGTTTCAACAGTATTTGAGTGTGATGGTTAGTTTTTTTTGTTCCTAGTGCACAAATTATGCACAAAATTTCTAGCTATAGTCCAAAACCCTAACCTCACTGGTTTGTCTTAACGGGCGTGTGCGAGCGAACGTGTCTCCAGCTTACACACATAAAACAACTCATAGTAACGAAGTTGTGGTGGCACAAAAATTAGGACTGAAACGGTTGATTGCACATAATATGCACAAAAATATGGCATGCTTAGAATTTCTCTATGTCGAATGAGGAAGCTGTAGACATGGACACCGCGTCTAGTCTATTTCAGCTACTTCCACAGTGTTATGACATATGGCATACTACTGTGGGGTAACGCTGCCGACAGAATGTATCTTTGTGTTGCAGAAAAGGGCTGTCCGGACTATCTATGGTATGAAGTCTCGGGAGTCATTAAGACACAAATTTAAAGAAATCGGTATTCTTACAGTGTACTCACAGTATATTTATGAAAATTTATTGTATACCCATAAGAATAAAAGTAAGTTTGTGAAGAATAGTGATAGACATAATTTGAACTTAAGAAATAAGGATAAACTGGCTACTCCCAATTATAGGCTCCACAAAATAACTAAATCATTTGCGGGGAATTGTATTCGCATGTATAATACATTGCCAATTGAGGTATCAAATTTATAAATTTAAAAAATTCATAAAATGTAAATTGTGCCAAAAGGCGTATTATAGTTTTGACAATTTCTTTAATGACAAGGCTGCTTGGCAGTGACACGAATTGCTCCCTGTAACTAGATTTTTAAAAATGTATTAGATTTTGATACCTTTGATAAATTAGTTTGACTTTTGACCTAAGCTTTTGACATACAATGTTTTTTTTGACGAATCTAAATAATTTTTATAATTTTAACGAGAATAAAGTATATTTTATTTTATTTATTTTATTCGACTAGTGTACGAACCTCAATGGATTTGTATGGCGGTAGTCGCTTGGAGACTAAAATCGTCGAGTATCGGAGATTTGCGTAGCGTAGCCTTGTGTGGTGGGTACCACTAAGCCCCTTTGCACATATATCTTTTTTTGTGAATCGATTTTAAACTATATATTTTATGTGATGAGGTGATATCGGTATCGACCATATCTATCACTGTATAGTATATCAATAAAGGATTCGTAAAACTTTACTCACCTGATGAAGAAATAATAATGGTTTTTATTTCATGATACTTTCACAAGCACATTTGTTTGTAAAAAACTACCCTTCCTTGTACTACTACCCAACATTCTATGATAGGGAGGGCATTTTCCAATTCTAATTGACGCTGTAAAAGAAAGGGAGAAAAGAAATGCCCTTGCTGAGTTTCTTGCCGGTTCTTCTCAGTACAAGGCTCCCGCCTAGTGTTGTCAGGTGTCCGGCTTTAGCCGGACATGTTTGGCTTTTTACGGTCGTGTCCGGCCAAATATTTACGTGTCCGGCCTGTCCGGCCTGTCCGGCTTTTGTTAGGCTTTTTTTTGTCCCATCGTGATTTTAAGAAGCTATTGGCACATCAAAAGTGGACTGCTAATTTCAAATCATCTGATAATGAAGAATTACATTCCGACTTACTTAAATTGGCAGATTTTTTTTGCGATTTCAGGCCACAACGCCAACGTCGAAAGAGTTTTCTCTTTAAGAGGAAACACTACGTAGCATGCAAAATTCTCATACAAAACACAGAAAAACGACGTTTCGTAGTCCTTTGTTGTCTCTTCAGAACTGGACCATTTTTATTACTGTTTTAGCATCGGTTAAAGCTTTCTTTAACCGACGAGATTTTCTATGTCTGTATGTTTGATTTTTTTTACATTAAGTCATTTATTTAATAAACAGGAGCCTTCAAAATTTAGCGAAATCTAAGTGGCTGGTTAAAAAAAAATCAAACATACAGACATAGAAAATCTCTTTCTTTAATCGATGCTGAAAAAGTAATAAAAATTGGTCCAGTTCTAAAGGAGTAAACGTCGTTTTTCTATGTTTTGTATGAGAATTTTGCATGCCACTTCAACGTAGTGTTTCCTCTTAATAAACTCCCAGTGGACAAAGGAACGCAATAAACTACAGACACAAACAATAAAATTGCAAAGATTATGTTTTTATTGTGCAATGTTAAATTAACATGCAAATAATTTTATGAAATTATCTCTAAGGAGAACGATGTTCTCGATGAAGTAGGTGCAAATGCTAAATACTCGTACCTAGGTACCTAATTTTTGATTACTAATAGGCGTGTTGATTTTGAGATTTTCATGAATTTGATTTTGTTTTTGTTAAGTAATTAATACTTTTAATAATAATGAAGGTGATTGCTAGGACACCAAATAGCAGGTTGATTTTAAATTTTAAGTAAGCTCCATTTTTTTTAAATAATACGGTTGATGTTTTTTTTCTTTTTTAAGTTTTTGTGCAATAACCAAGACTGATTGTGAATGTGTAATTCATAAATAATAATTATGAAAAACCTTAATTCTCATCTGAGTTTTTTATTGTAAATTGTTGTCCGGCTTGAAAAGCGTAAGTCCGACTTTTAAATTGTGTCTTGGGCTTTCCACAAACACCATGTCCGGCTTTTAGGGCAAAAAGTCCGGCCTAATACAGTGCTGAGTTCGGCTTTTTTATTATAGGATCTGGCAACCCTATCCCGCCCCATAGTTAGACTTTCGAACCGATGGCAGAATGACATTCTTATGTGCTGTATGTAACCTAAACATGACCTGAATAAATGATATTGAATCTTGAATCTACAGATCAATGATTATTTAATAAATATCAGCGATACGGTACAATATTCTTGTATCGGATCATGTACAATATATTATTATAGTGATCTCAAACGCACACTGCATTTGCTGACACGATAATTAGTATAGTGTTTTCCAAAATATATAGTTTCAGAATGCAATTCGCATCGATATCGGATTTGACGATATTGATGCAATATACCTAAGTTTCAGTAACTCTATACGATAGTTATCGCCCACTCCTACAACGTGTGCACAACACGCTTAAGAGGGGTAAACCCTCTTAAGCGTGTTGTGCATTTCGGCTTCCCATACAAATTCCCAAGTCGAAATTTTAAAAAATCAGTAAGCCAATTTTGATGAATCTCGGCATGCTGAAACAAAATATAGAGATCTGAATAGTTTGTTGAAAACATTTCTAATAAACGTTAATTAGAGTTATTGCGATTTTAAACTTTCTGTAGTGGACTTTAAATTGCAATAACTCAGCCAAATAAACGATTTTTAAAAATGTTTTCAACAATCTATTTAGATTCCTGTATTTTACTTTAGCATGCAAAGTAACATTAAAATTGACTTACTGGTCTTTAAAAATTTCGACTTGGATAATTGTATGGGAAACCGAAAGGCTTTGTAGGATCCGACTGATCCGATACGAGATGGGGTGACACAGGTATATGCTGCCATCTACATGTTGATCGGCCATTTTGATAACACTCTTCTTTTGCCTCATTAACTCATTTAGCATACTTTATAGATGCACGTCTGTCTAGGGTAGTAAACCTTAGTTATCACAATACCAGGTTTGTGTACCTTTTAAATAAAATTGCAAACTTTTTTTGAAATTTATCATCTCTAAAAAGTGCCAAACGGATTGAACCGGTTTTTGAAGTACATAATGTAGTAAGCGCACAAGATATTTTGTACGCGTAAAAAAACGCAGATTAAAACCACCCCTACACTGTACTCGTTCAGACAGAAAACACTCATAAAAATCGGTGCATAAATGTCGGAAATATGCGCGAAATATATTAAAAAACAAATTGAAAACCTTCTACTTTTTAGAGTCGGTTAAAAACGGTTCATGATGTTAATTTAGATAATGCCGTGTCTCGAGCAAAACTAGTCTTGAATTAAACCTTTGACCTCGCCGTATTATATACCAAAGAGCATAGAAACTTATATACAGCTTATTTACCATTGTAGGTAGAGTGACAATGAATAAACGCTCTCGCTCAACGTATATTATAGAAATATTCTTTCAGACCCTTTCATAAAACTTTTGCACAGTTGTACAAACTTTTTAATAAGCCCGGGTATTGTGGGAATGGTTGTTTAATGATTTGAACATTTTAAAACTTGTTAGTAGGTATAGTCTACCGCACATCAGACGTAACAGATATTTCATAATTATTATATATAGGTAACTTCATATTATTGATTTCAATTTATTTTTAATGCATATAGGTACATACATATTATCAAGACTATTATCCCCAAAGGGTTAGTCAGAGACTAGGCAATTAATGAGGACAGCAAAAGCAGTCCTCTACCATAGGAGACTTTTCACCAAATAGCGATTGCACATGTGCTTAGCGCGACAGGTTGTAAGCCCATCGCCGCTATATGATGTTGGATATATGTGCAGTCTTTAGTCCGTTAGTCGCCTTTTACGACACCCAAGGGACGAGAGGGGGGGGGGGGGGTAGTATTCTTTCACCGCTACGCGACACGCTTAATTATTTTTAATGCTGTTTAGCTGTTTACCTAAACCTGTAAAGTCATCATCGCCATCATCTGCACAAGCCTTGCCATTCCAGGCAACAGCACTTGGGAAGGGGTCAAAGGCATATCTTTAAAACAAGTTCACGTGTGTGGAGGCGGCTCATAGAATACTACCAACACATCACACACTAACAGACTAAAGAGCATTGAGCGATGCTCACCACGTATGACGCTGAGCACATGTGCAGTTGTTATGTGGTGAAACGTGGCAGTGGACTGCTTCTGTGGTCTTCATTGCCTTTTCTTTGACTAACCATTTAGGGATATATACGTTAGAATGTGTGTGTGTGTGTTTTACGTTTTTGTTCATTTGTTACTGTGAATTTAATGTTGGAAGTTTATTTTAACAAATTTATTAATAACCGTGTCGCGTGGCGGTGAAAGAATACTACCACCTCCTCTCTTCCCTTGGGTGTCGTAAAAGGCGACTTACGGACTAAAGACTGCATGCACATAAATCCAACAACTATAGCGGTGATATGGGCACACCACCTGTCACGCTGAGCACATATGCTCGCTATTTGGCGAAAAGTGGACTATGGCAGAGGACTGCTTTTGCTGTCGTCATTGCCTAGTCTCTGACTAACCCTTCGGGGATAATAGCCGTGATTATATGTATGTACCTATAATATGTACCTATAGTATATAATCATTTCAACGAATGCGACTTTTGGGCGAGTAATTGGAACCTTACCCACATGACAACAACAAATTGAATAGTCCATAGTGATCAGTTCCATTCTGATACATAGTGAACCTCTTTTGATTATTCTCCCCGCGTATAGAGCTCGGGATGACGGGCGGCCGCCTTCCATTAAACTTCCTAGACAAAAATAAAGCAAGTCTCCTGATTTATTACGCGGCTGCGTGTCCGCTACTAAAAACTATATAAAAGCCCTCGTATTGGACGTAACAATCATAATAAAAGGCCCTCCGCTCCCACTGTTACACGGCAAAGTATTTGTTTGACTGCTTTCATAGAAATTGAAAAGTTCTGTGATCGCGATATAATAGCGGTGCTTTCTGAAGTTTGGCCGAATATTTCTTCTTTAAACTTTGCCGTACCATGACGGTTTCATAAGATTTTTAATATCTATTCGGTGTACAAGCATAAGTAATGAGAAGAAGCCGTAGGTAGTAAATGTGATCAAACGACGAGATTCTTTTTAATATAAGAAGTAGGCAAACGAGCAGGCGTGTCACCTGATGGAGAGCAATCACCGCCGCGATGCGTTGCCGACCTTTCAGAAAAGAATAGGGTTAAGGAATGAATAGGAATTGTGAGGGGGGGAGGGGGGAGAAGGGTTCTCCGGAACTAGATGATCTAAGATTAATAGATATAATTTCCTTTGACGACCTCAGTGGTCGAGTGGCGCAGATCATCAGTCAGGTAGCGCAGACGGCACACATATTAAAAGAGGCGACTTTGGAGACTTGAGGGATAAAACAAAAGGCAATCGACCAGAATTGATCTACGCCGCCCTCATCAGACTAGTGTTATTACTTTCTATAAAGATAGATTAGGGATAATAAAGATTAGGGACAGTTCACAACTTAATATACTTACCTATCACATCACACTATCACACTAATCACATCACACTAATATTATAAAGGCGAAAGTTTGTGAGTGTGTATGTTTGTTACTTCTTCACGTAAAACTACTGAATGGATTTGGATGAATATCGGCATACAGATAGTTTATAACCTGGATTAACACATAGAATACTTTTTATCCCGATATTTCCACGGGAACGGGAACTACGCGGGTGAAACCGCGAGTGGCCGCTAGTTAGTACTAAAACCAAACCAGCATTGAGCTAGCGTGATGGGTTATGCCCATCGCCAGGTTCTGTTGTCCGTGTCTGTTGTTCTGTGTGAACGTTTATAGGCTGAAGATGATAATGATTATTGAAATGAAATTTGTTAAGGCTGATTATGGCCTCGATGCGGGTTGTTTATATAAAGCCCGGCAAATCGATTATTCCCAGTAGTCCCCTCTAGCACTGTCCCTCGGGGTGACAACTGAGAATTTTCCTTCCAGTTGCCAACCGGGTGACAAATTTTCCCAACTGTTCACTTCCGATTCGTACCAGAGGGTACAACTGGTTTTTTTTTTCAATTGTCACCCGTGACTCCGAGGGGGTGACAATTGCTAAGATTCCTTCTCAGTTGTCCACTCCGACCAGTTTAGAGTAAGGATTGACTCGCCTCGGCACCTGATGGTAAGTGGAAGTGAAGTCCAGGCGCGAGAAAAACTGGTGCAGCGTAAGAGACGTAACATCAGCCACTCTCACCCAGCTGACCCACAAAATGGCTCTTCACGCCTCGTTTGAAGGACAATTTTGTATAATACATAATACATTTATATAATACATACATATAATCACGACAATTATCCCCGAAGGGTTAGTCAGACACTAGGCAATGAGGACCGCAAAAGTAGTCCTCTGCCATAGTCCACTTTTCACTAAATAGCGACCGCACATGTACTCAGCGTCACTGTTGGATGTATGTGCAGTCTTTAGTCCGTTAGTCGCCTTTTACGACACCCAAGGGAAGAGATGGGGTGGTATAATTCATTCACCGCTACGCGACACTGTTAAATGAAATAAATAATTATTATTATCAAATACTCCCTACCTTAATATATATTTCTTTTTATCATATATATAAAAGAATAAGGTACCTACCTACATTACATAGGCAATATTTTATGAAATAGAAATACAAAAGATGTATAAATATAGCCATCATAGAATATTATAACAAAAATACAATGCGCGTTTATTAAATATACAATTAATATAAAGGTCAGAAAGGGAATAAATCTATGACATTAGCTAGCGATCGGGCAACAGGGTCAGATTGTTCACTATGATGTTAAAAGGCCAGCAGGCGAGAAAACAAAAGCTTTTCAATGGCATATATATGACACATTGGTAAGTATGTAGAAGAAATGTTTACTAAGTTCTAGCAGCGTGACTAAACCTTTCGATGAATCTAGGAACTACGTTTACCATTTCAAGGTCAATGTCGTTGGCTAACAAAGAAATTATTCAGCGCAGCGTTCTACTGAAATTTTACGTTATTGTTTTGTTAAACGTACATATACGAGTATACATACTTATTACACGCAGACGGTAACTATTACACGCAGACGGTAACTATTACAGACGTCTTTCTCTTTCATTTTCTTCTATCAGCCGTCTTCTATCCCCCAATCCCTAACATTTTTATGGTTAACAATTTACGGTTATTTATTTAGGTTCATCAAAAACGGATGTAGGTATGACGGTAGGACTGATTGTGTATTGAAGAATAATAAATAATATTTTATATTAACAGCAGTGTTTTACTACACATCCATGGTAACTATTCAGAGTTTAAGCCCGTTAGGCCGCAGATATGTTTGAGTATACATGCCTTACCTTTGACAGTTCAAAGGATAATTTAGTGGTGGTCCATATTTCGCCGCCTCCTGTATTCCGGTCGGTTTGCGGATACGATCGCTCGCATGGCGGGCAGATGACGGCATTATTGTGATTTGTGAGACACATGTTAATGTATTATGTGAAACGACCGTTAGACTGCGGCTACAAGCATATAGTTACCTATTTGTGATTCATTTTTTGACACTACTTTTAGGGATAAGAAGAAGTTTTCAAGAAAAGTACATATTTTATTTTATCTTTGGTACAAAAACAAGGAGTAAAAAACCTGGCATTATAAAAACGCACGGTTTATTTCCCTTATATTTTAAGTTGTGTTTCCTAGTGCATGCACTTGCACGTAATTGTAACTCTTGTAAGCACATTTTGTAGCGTCATTCATTACTTAGTAGAACGAGTAAAACTTTTACGTTCAAAGGCGCAGTAAGCAGTGGTATGCAACATTGTAGGTAGGTAATGTTACTGTAAAACAACAATGATGGCACATTAGTCGTCGGCGCGATCGGCGGAGTTTATCGAGAAAACACGTAGCACCGTACCTGAGTCACCCTGACCTCGTTTTAATTCGAGGGAATCACCTAGTTACCTACCTGTATATTAATTGTATATATACTTTATTCTACCTACCTGTATATTAATTGTATATATACTTTATTCTACCTACCTGTATATTAATTGTATATATACTTTATTCTACCTACCTGTATATTAATTGTATATATACTTTATTCTACCTACCTGTATATTAATTGTATACATACGTCGTCGTATCGCGTAGCTGCTATAGAATACTACCACCCCCTCTCTTCCCTTTGGGTGTTGTAAAAGGCGACCAACGGACTAAAGACTGCACATACAACAGCATAGAACGGTAAAGTGGGCTCACCACCTCTCACGTTGAGCACATGTGCAGTTGTAGTTTGGTGAACCGCGGTGAACTAGGCAGAGGACTGCTTCTGCGGTCTCATTGCCTAGTCTCTGACTAAACCTTTGGGGATAATAGTTTTGGCCGTGTAAGATTTCGATGTGGTTATTTAACACGGCGTGGATATTTGCCAAAGCTGTCATTCACGCCTTTACGACTTTACAACTTAGCCTTTAGTTAGTTAGTACTACGAGAACAATCTTTAACATTGAACCCGTCGATCAGCCGGTAAGGCCAATGGCCGACCCGTTGACGCCAAATAAAGCGGAAGCACAGCGGAAGCCCTGCCTCCGCGTATCCGGTTGCTAATGCATAACCAAATAGATTAAACGGTGACACTTGACACTAAGGGTGTCTCAAATTTAAATGGAGCCCTATATTTATTACCTATCTATGAAGGCCTACTGTATTTTTACTTCTTACATTAATAATACATACCTACATATAATCGCTACTATTATCCCCGAAGGGTTACAGAGACTAGGCAATGAGGCAGCAAAAGCAGTTCCTTTACCATAGTCCACATTTCACCAAATAGCGATTGCACATGTGCTTAGCGCGACAGGTTGTAAGCCCATCGCCGCTATATGATGTTGGATATATGTGCAGTCTTTAGTCCGTTAGTCGCCTTTTACGAAACTCAAGGGAAGAGAGGGGGTGGTAGTTTTCTTTCACCGCTACGCGACACGGTTTTTCTTACTACGTCCTACTAATATTATAAACGTGAAAGTTTGTATGTATGGATATTTGTTACTCTTTCACGTAAAAACAACTGAATGGATTTGGATGATATTCGGCATACAGCTTGTTTATAACCTGGAATAACACATAGGATACTTTTTATCCCGATATTCCCACTGGAAAGTATGGATGGATGTTTGTTACTCTTTCACGTAAAAACTACTAAATGGATTTTGATGACATTCAGCATACAGATAGTTTATAACCTGGATTAACACATAGGATACTTTTTATTCCGATATTCCCACAGGAACGGGAACCACGCGGGTGAAACCGCGAGCGGCCGCTTGTATTTTCATACATACTTCACGAGTTACACGACTGTTAGGTACCGGAGCACATAGCGTAGGCAGAGATGCTCACCCCGTGGTCTCCCACAACTTTCCAATTGATACGATCCTGACACTGCTTTGCTTCATTTACTCATTTATTGTTATTCAAACGTGCTCCTCAGTGTAGGGTGGTCTTAACCAGACCTTTGACGAGTACGTCTCCAATCTGGTCAAAGTGTGTTCGCCGAGGTCTTCTCCTTCAACTATTCCATTCACAATCACCTCATGTCCATGCATACATTTTGTAATTCTTTTTTCATCCATCCATTCTACATTTAACTTTTTTTTTTCATTATTAGAAGTGAATTTTTATATACATAGTAGTAAAAAAACCAGATGGTTTTTTTTTAACGTTTGAATAACAATAAGTGAGTAAATGAATCAAAGCAGTGTCAGTAAAAAAACCAGGTGGTTTTTTTACTACTATGTATATCTAAATTCACTTCTAATAATGAAAAAAAAGTCTTTTACCCAGTGCGGTGGGCCTGCGGGTCTATCGGCAATAAATATGGATATGGACATGGGGTTCATTTGACATTTGAAGCCCATATTTTGCCCTTATAAGTGCAAATTATGGGCTTCAAATGTCAAATGAAGCCCATGTCCATATTCATATTTTTTAGCCGATACAGGGCCTGGTCTGTGGGTAAGCACGATTAAACTTATTCACTGTATAGTATACATATATTAAAGTGGTATGATGTCATCATTATCATCACCATCCTATTATTTTTAGGAATAAAACGGGATTTTTACCATGTTTGAGTTGTTGATTATTTAATTACTTCGTGATCATAGTGCATGCAACTGCGCCAAAATATCGGGGACTCAAAATCAATAACTCAAACATGGTAAATTTTTTTACTAAAAATAATTGTATTATAGTGACCACGAAAGTATAAATGTCATTACTTTTCTTTTTTAATAATGATAGTCTGCAAGCGAGCAGGCGGGCCGCCTGGTGGTGAGCGGTCACCGCCGCCCATGGCCATCAGCAACATAGAGATGTTACTTTTGCGTTGCCGACCTGAGAAAAACCTCTTTACACCCCTTTTGAAAGAGTCCATGTCGTAGTTTAGTGGGAAAACCTCTGATGGCAGCTCATTCCACAGTTCTATAGTGCGTGGAGTACTGGAGTGGAGACCGCGTTTAGGCAAGCGTAGTGTAGGACGCCCTCCGGCGAGATGGAGCGACGATCTACGGAATGTAGCTGGCAAAAACTGGATGAGAAGAGCCGAAGACCGGGCTCAGTGGCGCGTCTTGGGAGAGACCTACGTCCAGCAGTGGACTGATATAGGTTGATGATGATAGTGCGTGGAATAAAGTACTTCTGGAAGCGAACCGTTCGAGAGAGCAGTGGCTCTAGGAAACGGTTCCTCAGAGCATTCTCCATTTCATCATTATTCATTAGTCAAAGTCAAAGTCACCGTTTTTCTGTCTGTTTGACGACCTCCTTGATCGTGTGGTTTGTACACCGATTTTCATGGTGTCGCCATCTCTGGGTCCCGGGTTCGATCCCCGGTCGGGTCAATTTAGAAATTATTGTTTTTCTAAATTGTCTCGGTTCTGGGTGTTTTCTATGTATAATAATTATGTATTTAAGTATGTTTATCTGTTGTCTAGTAACCATTTAACGAGTTTTATAACGAAGCTTCTCTTGGGCTAGATAATTGGTGCGAGTGTAGGAAAATTTATTATTTATTTATTATTATATTATTTATCTTTGGCTCCGCTTTCTTCCCCAAGCCACGCAATGGATTTTTACGTGGTTTTCACGGATAGAAAGATCAAATAAATGATGATGTTTTTTTATTATAATTTGTAGATATTTAGTACAAAATGACGAAGGCGCGGGCGTGCCGCTAGTTAAATAAATTTCAATTAACTTAGTTATTGTGATCTTAAACTTTCTATAGTGGACTTTAAATCGCAATAACTCAGCTAAATAACCGTTTTTTAGAAATGTTTTAACAAACTATTTAGATTCCTATATTTTACTTTAGTATGCATAGTTTTATTAAAATTGGCTAATTGGAAACCGAAATGCGTAAACCCTTAAAAGAGTAAAATAAATTCTGAGAAATTACAACTAATTTAAAAAATATGTCAAGGGTATACTGATACATAATATTTTAATGAGCAGTCGCATACTCAATTACTTGGCCAAAGTAACGCAACTTTTTCTACATTGACCGAGTAATTCTAAACAAGATTGCTAAGACGGATCACGCTGCACCCTTGTCAGGGCTCGTTAGCCTAAGTGATCCTCAAAACGAGAATACAGACGCGCATTACTGGAAACAGCGAGTTTCATAAGCTTTTTTATCACGTGACTTCGAAGAATACATTTTAATCTTTTTTTTACATACAATACGCTGCCGGCAGCTACCTCTGCCAGTGTTAAGCCTGGCAATCCAAAGTGTTGCCAGCATTCTTGGGATCGTACCCACGTGGGTAAACTGTGGGCACGTGCCCACAGTTAGAAGACATATTTTATTTATAGGTACTTTTCTTTTGTTTTCAGTTTTAGGTTTAAGTAATAATAATTGTTTTGTTCTTTTCTGATATTATTGCTAATATAAGTTAAGCCTTTTTGTAAATATTTTTTGATTGGTAAATAATTAGCTCTAACCTACCAACCCGCATTGGGCCAGCGTGGTGGGTTATAAACTAGTATCCCAATCAGTGGCGTGCCTAGGGCTTCAGATTGGGGCAAGCCCGAAACCTGAAGTTCCTAATCTTGCTACCTGGTAGAATGTTGGTGCCCATTTGTGACACTAGCCACATTTTTTACTCAAATCGTCATAGGCCGTGGCATTCCAAACGTTCTTGTCATTTGTAAAAAAAACAGCCTATTACCTTCTATTACATCTTGAACGTGATTTTTGTTAGAAAAAATTACTGCGGCCAATTTTGGCGTTCTTTATCTCAAAAACCAAAATACATTAACAGTATTTACTTATTGAATAGTGTAGAATTGCTATTGGCATAGTAGGTACGTAGCGGCCTCGCTTTTTGTAAATTTCGCTTAACTTTTTATTTAAACCCAAAACTGCAGAGACAAATTTTCATAAATTGCTCGAGGGCACTTTTTTGAGCTCCTGGATTGAACTACTGTTCTAAACAAATGAAATAAAAAAATGAGAATGTTATCTCGTCGTATAATGCGTAGCGGCCACGGAATTTTTAAATATTATTGATTTTATATAGAAAAAAAATGTTATTCAAAACCAAAAAAACTTCGAAAATCGCGTTATCTTAACTGTGAATTTCTTTTATCTACGATAATATTATTGAGTAAAATTTATACCAGAAAAATTGTAACTTCATGAGGAATAAAAATGTTATAATGAATTTATTATCCTATTTTTCTATGAAAACTATAAATACAACTAAGTACAAAATGCGATGCGCCGGCCTTCCGAACACAGCTTTTTCTCACAGAGTGGAGATTCGTAATATTAAGCATGCATTTATGCTATTTCGATAAAAACGATAAATACAACTGGAAAATTACTACAAAATGCGAAAATGGGCATTTTGCGCGGGAATCACAGTCGATATGTAGGCCTCTACACTTAATTTATTAATTATTAAGGTCCATGATTATTACTTAATTATTTTGAATGGAAGCAACCAACAATCCAAAGAGTTTTTTACATAGACCTATTATAATTAATGCCTTAGATGACTTTTAATAGTTTGCGAAATACATAAATCATGTGTGATGTTCGAAGAATTTATTTACCTCTGCCTTTCGTAGGTATGCCAATCATCAACACGTATAAGTACACATTTGTTTGCAACACATCACATGCCCAATACATCTAAGTTCGTCACAGAGACCAATAAAGCAACGAACTGAACTCAGAACACATTTTTTTTTATCACAAACACAAATTACGAAAACACTTGTTACTTAAAAACAATCGCTTAAACAAAGTGAAGTGTGACAATAACAAAGAATAAAAAATGGCTGGCTGGTGGCTGCAGCCTGTGGCTGCTGCACAGCACAATTCGCCTCTGATTGGTTCGCCCGAGCTCGAGCTGTCGTCGGTCACCTCTGATTGGTTCGCCCGCGTTGAAGTTGCACGTGATTCGGTAGAAATAAAGCCTGATTTGGAGAAGGCCTTACTTGCGAACTTCATAACGCAAGCTGGCTTTGACGAAGAGTATGAATTTCTCATAGAATCTATACATACTTACGCAGTATTATGTTTATAGAGTAGCAATTTTGTTAAAGTTAGAAGAGAGCGGATATACTTTAAATCCGAAGCCCGGTTGCAAGCCAACTTGTGCGAGAGAGATGTAAAGCATCGCACGATTTATAAGCAGCTTTATGCGATTTGTTTGGTGATTCTTAATATGAGAAACTTATCAAATTAATAATTTTAATGCTGATGAAAGAAAATTAACAATGGTAAAAATATTAAGTGATTTTAATAATTTGCGTTTTTACCAGTAGTGATATTGAGTTTTTGTTAGGGCAAGCCGGGCTTTTCGGCTTGTATGAAGGTACCGCCACTGATCCCAATGTGCTGTTGTCCAAGTAGGAAGGCAATTAATTAGCTCTCTATTTCTCTAATAAAATTGTCCAAATTAGATAAAAATATTGGATTTTAAAGTTGGGTTGGCGGTATGGGGTGACCGATTTCGATGAATTCTAGAATATAGATAGATGGAGCCCTCGAGACAGTTATAGCTACTTGCTTGAAAGGGGGGAAATTGGGGGGTAAACATTTTATTAAACTTTTTATTGCGCCGTTCGATTTACTTTTAACGTTGTAGATAGATTGTTTTTATCAAATAATTAATGTCTGCATACTTATATATTTTCCAAAGTACCCCTAAAACGGGTGAGATGGAGATTTATTTATTTATTTCAAATACAAATTACAACTATCATTACAGGACTTAATCCTCCTCCGAGAGATGAAGTATAAACAGAATATATTGACAAAATCTACATTAACCCTGTCACTTGAATTTCTATTGCGTCTGGTATTAAGACAGCTGAGCTGAGCTAATATCACAAGCGAAGCCGTAGGTATAATATAGTTATAATATAAATAAGCATGCATCGTCTGAAGTCCAAAGCTGTCTCGCCAATGAAAGTAAAATCGATACATTTTTAATTAGGCGCGCACTCGCTCCTCCTATGGCTTCGCTTCGCTCGACTGTCATCTGGCAGTTAATCAATTCGCGTCCGTCCATGGCACCCATTTAGGGTCCTTCTATTTTTAAAATAAAGAGAAAATATTTAAGTTTAAATGGGTCATTCTCATAAGGACAGATATTCATTTCGACAGATTCTCAAAAGGACAGGAGTACACGTAAGCACATAAAGAGAAAAATTTATATTATTATTATTTAAAAAAAAAGGAGAGGTTATAGATACATAGGCGGCCCATTATTAATAGAATAAATACTACCAACCCATCTTTTTCCTTGGGTGTCGTAAAAGGTGATAAAAGGCGACTAAAGGACTAAAGACAGCACATTCATCCAACAGCTTAACCCTTTAACGGGTACAGTATTAAATATTTCTTATTGGTTTTCCTACCTATTACAACTGAATAAGGTTCAAATTATGGTGGCATCTATAATGCCATTACCAGTTTTAAATTAAAATTAAATTTGTTTACGCTCACACCAATTACCCAGACCAAGATGAGTATTCTTTTGACACTTGTTAATATGGTAAGATAACGGATAAATATACATAAACATAGAAAAAACACCCTGACCCGAAATCAGTTTAAAAAAACAGTTTTTCTTTAAATTGACCCGACCGGGAATTGAACCCGGGACCTCAGAGATGGCGTGACAACAGACCCGGCGTGCTATCCACTCGACCACGGAGGTCGTTACGGGGTTTTTACAACTTATTTTACAACTTTCCGGTTGACCGCTTTTTGGCGATATTCGATTGCGCTCTATTCCGACTGCGCGTACGTACAGTAGCGTGCTCTTAGAACAGTGCAGGCGGGTGTAAGCGAGTGGGGAGCGGCAAAAGTCGATCGTATATAAGGTCAGATTTTATCAACTGTAAATATTTTGACAAAACATCTAACAATATCAGAGAAATAAAGCCCTAGCATTAAAAAAAATCGGGCTAAGTAGTTTTTATTTTTACTTTTCTTAAGTAAGGCTCCTTTGAATGAAACTACGGGCGCGTGTAAGCGGTGTAGGCTTGCGGCCTCTCTGTGTCGGCTCCTTTGAATTGAAACTACCAAAAGTGTTTTATTTTACTTTTAATCGAAATGTGTTTAGGCGTTTTTCTTGAAAACTAGCGTATAAAAATTCAAGGTCTATTCATAAAAATAATTTATTTCTGTTGTTGAATTTATCCACAAAATATTTGCGGTTGATAAAATATATGACCTTATCTAGAGTACAGAACCGCCATGTTAAAAAATCGCACTTGCCCGGTTTTTAATATTGCCATGAAATGCTGCGTCGTCGGCTTCTCAGCAACATCTAGTACTGCCCCGTCTAAGTATAGGCGCGGCGACGATTAATCAGGAGAAAGTGGCGATGGTTTTAAAGATTTTTATTTTTAGCCCCTTGAAACGGATCACGCAGGAGCAGTCTGCGAATATACATGCGTTTTAATTATTTGAGTACTTAATTTATATGGAAAGGAAATTTAAAAAGTATCTCCTTTTAAAAAGTGTTTTAGGATTGGCTACTTGACAGTTTTCGAAAAAGTATTTAAAAAGTTACTAAAGCTTATTTTATACCCCGTACAATATTTCCTTTTTCGAAAAAACCTTTATTTAACAGAAAAAAACATATTTTTCTTTATTGATTATTTCGTGCGAAAACGATTAGTCACGTGACATTTTGCTCTGTGACGTCACATTTCAATAAATAAAGAAACTTAACTTGAAACCTGACTTAGATCGTTTTTGATAATTTAGTGAAATGTGACGTCACATGAAGCTCAATCATGGCCGCCCCTTGCCGCCCGTGTTTCGTGTCTTGTAGTATCCACAGATATAAAATCACAAATTTATTTTGTATTGTAATTATCGTTAAATCATAAAATACCATTTGCGACATATTTTATATTTTATTGTTACAACTGTCAAATAGCCAATTTAAGAACAACTGTGAATTTTTACTTTTTACTGAAACTTTATACATACGAGGTGAGTTGCAATTAAGCCATATAAAATTCTCGTTTTCGTTTACGTGATGGAATGCAAAAAAAATGCACTCACTATAGCATACATGCTCCTACGAGTAGGTTTAGTTGGCAATCTATTTCCCGGGCTCGTTCCGTTCACGTCACGTCAAAGGAGCGGTGCCCGGTGAAACCTTTTTTAAAGGCAATCGCGATCACTTCCTGTTTAGGCTCTACCACGGAAATAGGTCATGCAAAACTATTTACTCGCAGTTTCTTATATCTACGTCATCTACGTGTATTAACGGATTAGTGGAAATAATTGAAACAAGAGCATAATCAAATAAAGATAGACTATTATTCCAGTCTATTTTTTTATATTCTGTTCTGTATTGTTAAAGGTATTTTAAATGAATTATATTGACATAAATTTTGTATGGGAATCCTATTATTAAGATGTATTTTAAAAATTCTAATTTTTTTACTATAATTAATGTTTCTACTAATATATTATGATTAATAGATTAAAGTATGACGATAAAACATGCATCTGCTACAAATATTTTATTAACAACCAAAAATGTACCATCTTTTCTGCAAATAAAAAAATTGGTTGCCTGTAAAGTCGGTATACGGGCGAAAGTTTTACGTGACAACGACTTTGAGTGGTAAAATAATTTTAATGTGAATATTCATTCGTATAGTAGGAAGAAGGATGAAATAATATGGAAGGGACGCGTGCCTTTCACTTTTTATGTCTGTCTCTCTCGCTCTTAGGCGGGCTAACCATGCCCGAGTGGAAGGGACGCGTGCCTCTCACTCGCTCTCATTGTGAGCGCATAACGTGAGCGGAGCGTAACGCAGTTTCTTGAAGTGTCACCCGGCAAACCAATTTATAAGACGTTGTCACGTCAAAAATCTTTATCTTTTTATCTTTTTTATCCAAAGGATTAGTCAGACACTAGGCAATGAGAACCGCGAAATCAGTCTTCTGCCATAGTCCACGGCACACCAAATAACAGGTAGTGAGCCTATAGTCGCTCTTTGCTGTTGGATGTATGTGCAGTCTTTAGTCTGTTTGTCACCTTTAACGACACCCAAGGGAAGAGAGTATTCTTTCACCGCAACGCGACACGGTTATTAATTAAATACTTTAGTTTTTAATCTATTATTATTGTTTTTCTGTTTTGTATTAATAAAGTTAATTCCTTTAAAAAAAATATAAGTATTGACTATTCGAGTAGGACTATATTCGAGTTGTCGTAGTACTGGTCGCACCAACAACGGGCGTGCATCCAATTTCACTGCAGCCCGCTCCCAGAATGGAAGCTCCCGATCATGTTAATAAAAGGAAGACTGCACTGAAGTTTCTGGAAAACACTAAAGTTTATTTCACCTGTTTTGTTTGCGTGAGATGCTTTTTTAAATAACTAGCAGGCCTTCGTGCCTTCGTCCATGCTAACTTAGAAAGACCGTCATAGCTCAACCATTTAAAAAAATATCTTCAAATATAAACAAAAACCATCCTCAGTTAACGCTCTATCTTTCAGTGGAAACCGCATAAAAATCCATTGCGTGGTTTAGGAGAATAGTGCGGTGCCACAAAAGACAGAGGAAAACGGCGACTTTACTTTGTAATATAATATGTCATGATGTAAGAGTACTTAGTTAGCAGACGTTTACATATACTTACGAAGATTATCCCCAAAGGTTGGGTAAGATTAGGCGCTCCGGTGTCCGAAGGTCCAGGGTTCTATCCCAGGCCAGGCAAAATGTGTGTGTTGGGTTTTACGAATTTTTAACACGCATTTAATTTGCTAGGGTAGTGACTAAGCCTTTAACTGGTACAGCATTTTATAGTTTATATTGGTTTTCCATCCTAATACAACTGAATACGGTTCAAATTATAATGGCATCTATATCGCCATTATCAGCTAAGGGGTTAATTTAACTAGAGTTAAGTTATGTTACTGTCCCAGCAGTGGGACAGTAACATAAATTAGCTCTTGTTAAATTGAATTACTGTTAAATGATAATAACCGAGTTGTTTTATTACACATGCTTACCAATACCTATGCCTACCAATAACCCTACATAAAATTGTTATTCGAAACTAAATTTACCGTCTTAGTAACCCAGCTTACCGAAATGAACTGGTCAATGCCCTTTTGCTAAAACAGTGGAACGCTTACGTGACACTGTCAGACTTAACTGTTGTAAAGCTCGGTACAATTTACAAGTAGAGGCCTTGGCGACGACGAATCAGGAGAGAGTGGCAATGATTGTAAAGATTTTTATTTTTCGCTTCTACATAGCAGGAATTTATATAAAAAAAAAATTTATACACTTTTGAACTCTCGCGTTCTATTAATAAACAGACCTTTTTGAACTGGATGTATTTTTTTAAAGTTCAGTACAATAGAGCCGTGTCTGTAGCGGCTCACTAATGAATACACCTACCCGTCCCCTCCCTTGGGTGTCGTAAAAGGCGACTAACGGACTAAAGACAGCACAAACATCCAACAGCATAGAGTGGCGATGGGCTCACCACCTATCACGCTGAGCACATGTGCAGTTATAATTTGATATAACGTGGACTATGGCAGTGGACTGCTTCAGCGGTCCTCATTGCCTAGTCTCTGACTATTGGGGGTAATCTTAGAGCATTCAGTTGGTAGAATGCTCTAAGGGGGTAATAGTCGAGTTTTTTACTGAGTGGTAGAGCCACGCTGCGTTGCAGCACGCATTGGGCCGGCTCGCCCGGCGTAATACCACCCTCTCACTAATATTCGGCGTGAAATAATGGCACTTTGTGCTATTGTATTTCGTCCGACCAGTGAGGGTTCCGTAGGCCCCTTCCCCCCCCCCCCCCCCTCCTTCCAACTCCTATTCCTTCCTTAAACCTATTCCTCCCTTAAAGGCTGGCAACGCGTCTGCGATTCCTCTGGTTTTGCGGATGTCCATGGGCGGCGGTGATTACTCTCCATCAGGTGACCCGCCTGCTCGTTTGCCTCCCTCTTTTATAAAAAAAAAAAACCTCAATAAACCGGTCAACGCCCTCTTTGCTAAAACAGTGGCACGCTTACGTGACACTGTCAGACTAAGTGCTGTGAACTAAGAGTATGTGGAGTTTCTCCCGTGTTCTTTTAGCAACAACACGTGTTGTGAGACACCATTTCATTTCTATCTACCGTACAATAAATTTCTATTCTATTTGCTTGCTAAGCCACTTTCGCAATGAAGGGTCGCTGGATGGGTGACCAAATTTAAAACATCTCGAGCTCCTCCGTGCTTCGGAAGGCACGTTAAGCCGTTGGTCCCGGTTGCTGTCGTAAGATGGCAGTCGTTAAAACCCACCAACCCGCATTGGGCCAGCGTGGTGGGTTATGGCCCAATATCCCCACGTGCTATTGTCCACGTGGGAGGCCTGTGCCCAGAAGTGGGACGTTTATAGACTGATGATGATGTACAATAATAAATAAACTTACTTTAAAAAATTATACCACTTGAAATCGGCTTAATGCTACACGCGATAGCCATTAATTAAGATTAATAATAATAACTAAGAATATGTGAAGCTCGGTACAGTTTAGCTCGATGTAAACAAGCAGTGAGCTCGGGAGTGAGCTCGTGAGCCTCTCGCGAGTGCTTCAGCTCACCTCGTTACGTATTGAGGGCTCTTGGCTCGCGTGCACTTTTTCGCTCACCGGAATTCACTAAGTATCCGGTGATGTAGTGTTAAAAGAATAGTAAAGATTTTCCGTCTTTTTATACTTTTTGCAGACTTTATAATTTATCGACGTTTTGTTACATCTAGGACTTCTTGGCGGGAAAGTAAAGCGTCATGTCTGCACTTCAAAACGCTATTGCGAACGTTGTTTAACTGCCGCGCTAAGCTATCGTGACCGAAAATATGGTTACCTTAATATTACACTATGCTCTGACTGCATACAGTGTATACTATACACATACCCTTACAACATACATTACCTAGTGTTGACGATGATGCGCGGCCCCCATTGTTTTATTTAAGTTTGGGACAGCTGTTATTTTTTAATTTAAATATGTAATTTAATATTATGTTGTATTTATTTAAGGAAAAGGTAAACCAACAGTAGGTATACATATGAAACATAAAAACAAAACATTATACGAATTATTACTTAAACATATAAGTACATGAGATAACGTGTTGTATTTATCAATAAATAATAAGGAGTCGTACGTTGGAGTGTGCATGCATAGTGTAAATTAATATTCTTTGGTAATTTATCTTTCAAACAAATTCTTTTGACGTTCTATTCAATGTCAATGTCATCATATTGGTTAAGGTTCGGAATGTTAATGTTGTGCATACCTATAATTCAAATACATATAAGTGTAACCACTCCTCAAACTTTGTTTGCTGAAATGAGTTGTATGTATTTAGTTGGTAAGCCTTATTAATAAATAAATAAATAAATAAATAAAAAATGTCATGACTGGCGTCTGAAATCTCTCACCGCAGGGCAGGCCCGCAGTCGCCCATTACTCGATCCCGACCTGATAGGTAGACCACGCGCACACATCCTTCGACCTACAGCTTACCAACAAGATTTATGCAGATCTTTCTTATTCGAGCCCCATCGCCTACACATAAGGTACTGATAGACATGCTACTAAATAAGCATGCTTATTGCAACTGTATACGTAATAAGCATGCTAATTACTAGCAACGCTTTGACACACATACTCTACGTAGGCGATTGCTCAATAGTGGCATGATTTCGTGCTAGTAATGAGCATGTCTATTGGTACCTTTAGTATGTAGTGCAAATATAGAGTCAGCAATTTATCTGTGTACCAAGCAAGCTCTGAAACTTTTCTGTGAACTTAGTAACTTGACGTTAACTTGCGAATGTGTTTATAAGCTTGGAGCTACACCTGCATACATTGGTTAATGGGAAAATAACTTTCAGAATGTGTAATGAAAGTTTTTGAATTTAACTCTTTGGGGAAATAAGTGTTTAATTTTATTATAACATGAGTCGGTTATTTTCGATTAGTTGGCCAAACAGTAATTTGTTAGTCTTGTAACGAGTTTAAGTGAAAAGTTATTTTAATTAGAATAACAGAATAGGTTATAACTAAATATTAGTGATGTAACGAATATTAATTTTTAAGCATTCGCTAATGAGAATGCGAATATCTGCTGCCGATATTCGCGAATGCGAATGCGAATGCGAATATTTACTTTTAAATTTGGCGCCATTTGCTATTATTCTATTTTGACTTAAATTGACTTCTGAATTAAGAAGAAAATTTCACTAAACTAAAATATTTCTCATGGAATTAAAATTCACCCATCAAAAGTGTCTAGGGGAAGGGTCAATGACATTTTTAGCTGTAAAACTTTTTATAATAATATTTACCTAATCTGGTTTTCCAGACTAGCTTTTTGCTTTGTTTTTTATGTTTTAGTAAACAATTTTATCCCTATTACCTATGTTAAAAAAATTAAGAAAAAAATGCAATTTCAACTATTTGGGGAAAATTAGCTTACGTTAAGGTCGTCACCTAATTGGCAAACAAAACAAAAACAAGGATGAATTTTTAAAATTTTATTGTTAAAATAAAAAAATAATAGTCTGTATTTCTACCATTCACACGAATCACACAAGCATTTGGCATGCTTAAAATCAGTTCATCCAATTTCTTTTGATAAATAGCCACACTGAAAAAAATAAAACGGGACTTTTAACTGTTGATGTACAGTAAAAAAAAAAACGGTTAAGTAAACTTATTTTTATGTTGACATAATTGATTACTGACAGTACTCTTAAATGGGCATATCCAGTAAAGAGCTAAACAGTTATTTCAATTGTATGAACATTAAAGTTCACTGAAACAAACAGTTACTTTTAAGTATTGCCCTTTTCAGAGCTTTACTGATATCGCAGCAGTTATTCTTACTGACTTCTAAACAGTTATTGTAGCATACAGTAATGAGTGAAACAGTAATTTCAATTGTTTGAACATTAACGTTTACTAAAACAAACAGTTTTTTTAGTATTGCCGAGTTCATGAGCTTTATTGATATCGTAGCAGTTACTTTTACTGTTTCTGAACAGTTTCTGTAGCATACAGTTAGGAGCTAAACAGTAAATAACAACTGTTTTTACAATAACGTTTACTGATACAAGCAGTTTCTTTCAAGTCTTGCTGTGTTCAGACTTTACTGATATTGTAGCAGTTACTTTTACTGCTTCTAAACAGTTTTTGTGGCAAACTGTTAGAAGCTAAACAGTAAAAATCAACTGTTTGAACATGTAACGTTTACTGATACAAGCAGTTTCTTTCAAGTATTGCGATGTTCGGGCTTTTCTGATATCAAAGCAGTTATTTAAACTGCTTTTGAACAGTTTCTTTAGCATACTGTAAGGAAATAAACAGTTAATATCAACTGTTTAAACATGAAACGTGCACTGATACAAGCCTTTTTTTTAAAAGTATTACTGAAATCAAAGCAGTTATTTTTACTGCTTCTGAACAGTTTCTGTAGCATACAGTAGGGAGCTAAATAGCTTAAATTAATTGTTGAACATGTAACGTTTACTAATACAAGCAGTTTGTTTTAAGTATTGCCGTGTTTAGGCTGTACTGATATCGTAGCAGTTATTTATACTGCTTCTGAACAGTTTCTGTAACGTACTGTAAGGAACTAAACAGTTAATATCAACTGTTTGAACATGTAACGTTTACTGATACAAGCAGTTTCTTTTAAGTATTACTGATATCAAAACAGTTATTTTTACTGCTTTCGAACAGTTTTTGTAAAATGCGGTAAAGAGCTAAATAGTTAAAATTAACTGTTTTAACATGTAACGTTTACTGATATAAGCAGTTTCTTTCAAGTATTGCCGTGTTTAAGCTTTAATGATATCGAAGCAGTTATTTTTACTGCTTCTGAACAGTTTCTGTAGCATTTTGTAAGGATATAAACATTTAATATCAACTGTTTAAACAAGTAAAGTTAACTGATACAAGCACTTTCTTTTAAGTATTACTGATGTCAAAGCAGTTATTTTAACTGCTTCTGAACAGTTTCTGTAGCACGCGGAAAAGAGCTAAATAATTAAAATTAACTGTTTGAACCTGTAACGTTTACTGATACAATCAGTTTCTTATAAGTGTTGCCGTGTTTAATCTTTACTGATATCGTAGCAGTTATTTAAACTGCTTCTAAACAGTTTCTGTAGCGTACTGTAAGGAACTAAATAGTTAATATCAACTGTTTGAACATGTTACGTTTACTGTTACAAGCAGTTTTTTTTAAGTATTACTGATGTCAAAGCAGTTATTTTTACTGCTGCTGAACAGTTTCCGTAGCATACAGTAAGGAGCTAAATAGCTAAAACTAACTGTTTGAACACGTAAAGTTTACTGATGCAAGCAATTTCTTTTAAGTATTGCTTTGTTTAGGCTGTACTGATATCGAAGCAGTTATTTATACTGCTTCTGAACAGTTTCTGTAACGTACTGTAAGGAACTAAACAGTTAATATCAACTGTTTTAACATGTAACATTTACTGATACAAGCAGTTTCTTTTAAGTATTGCCGTGTTTAAGCTTTAATGATATCGATGCAGTTATTTTTACTGCTTCTGAACAGTTTCTGTAGCATTTTGTAACGATATAAACATTTAATATCAACTGTTTAAACATGTAAAGTTAACTGATACAAGCAGTTTCTTTTAAGTATTACTGATGTCAAAGCAGTTATTTTAACTGCTTCTGAACAGTTTCTGTAGCACGCGGTAAAGAGCTAAATAATTAAAATTAACTGTTTGAACCTGTAACGTTTACTGATACAAGCAGTTTCTTTTAAGGGTTGCCGTGTTTAATCTTTACTGATATCGTAGCAGTTATTTAAACTGCTTCTAAACAGTTTCTGTAGCGTACTGTAAGGAACTAAACAGTTAATATCAACTGTTTAAACAGGTAATGTTATTGATACAAGCAGTTTATTTTAAGTATTACTGATATCAAATCAGTTATTTTTACTGCTTCAGAACAGATTCTGAAGCATACAGTAAGGAGCTAAATAGCTTAAATTAATTGTTTAAACATGTAACGTTTGCTAATACAAGCAGTTTGTTTTAAGTATTGCCGTGTTTAGGCTGTACTGATATCGTAGCAGTTATTTATACTGCTTCTGAACAGTTTCTGTAACGTACTGTAAGGAACTAAACAGTTAATATCAACTGTTTTAACATGTAACATTTACTGATACAAGCAGTTTCTTTTAAGTATTGCCGTGTTTAAGCTTTAATGATATCGATGCAGTTATTTTTACTGCTTCTGAACAGTTTCTGTAGCATTTTGTAACGATATAAACATTTAATATCAACTGTTTAAACATGTAAAGTTAACTGATACAAGCAGTTTCTTTTAAGTATTACTGATGTCAAAGCAGTTATTTTAACTGCTTCTGAACAGTTTCTGTAGCACGCGGTAAAGAGCTAAATAATTAAAATTAACTGTTTGAACCTGTAACGTTTACTGATACAAGCAGTTTCTTTTAAGGGTTGCCGTGTTTAATCTTTACTGATATCGTAGCAGTTATTTAAACTGCTTCTAAACAGTTTCTGTAGCGTACTGTAAGGAACTAAATAGTTAATATCAACTGTTTGAACATGTAACGTTTACTGTTACAAGCAGTTTTTTTTAAGTATTACTCATATCAAAGCAGTTATTTTTACTGCTGCTGAACAGTTTCCGTAGCACACAGTAAGGAGCTAAATAGCTAAAACTAACTGTTTGAACACGTAAAGTTTACTGATGCACGCAGTTTCTTTTAAGTATTGCTTTGTTTAAGCTGTACTGATATCGAAGCAGTTATTTTTACTGCTCCTGAACAGTTTCCGTAGCATACTGTAAGGAAATAATCAGTTAATATCAACTGTTTAAACATGTAACGTTTACTGATACATGCAGTTTCTTTGAAGTATTACTGATATCGAAGCAGTTATTTTGAATGATTTTGAACAGTTTTTGTAGCATGCGGTAAGAAGCTAAATAGTTAAAATTAACTGTTTTAACATGTAACGTTTACTGATACAAGCAGTTTCTTTTAAGTATTGCCGTGTTTAAGCTTTAATGATATCGAAGCAGTTAATGTCACTGCTTCTGAACAGTTTCTGTAGCATACTGTAAGGATATAAACATTTAATATCAACTGTTTAAACTTGTAAAGTTAACTGATACAAGCAGTTTCTTTTAAGTATTACTGATATCAAAACAGTTATTTTTACTGCTTCAAAACAGATTCTGAAGCATAAAGTAAGGAGCTAAATAGCTTAAATTAATTGTTTAAACATGTAACGTTTACTAATATAAGCATTTTCTTTTAAGTATTGCCGTGTTTAGGCTTTACTGATATCGTAGCAGTTATTTTTACTGCTTCTGAACAGTTTCTGTAGCATACTATAAGGAACTAAACAGTTAATATCAACTGTTTGAATATGTAACGTTTACTGATACAAGCAGTTTTTTTTAACATGTTCAAACAGTTAATTTTAACTATTTAGCTCCTTAGCTAAATAGTTAAAATTATTTGTTAGAACATGTAAAGTTTACTGATACAAGCAGTTTCTTTTAAGTATTGCCGTGTTTAGGCTGTACTGATATCGTAGCAGTTATTTTGACTGCTTCTGGAAAGTTTCTGTAGCATACTGTAAGGAAATATACAGTTAATATAAACTGTTTGAACATGTAACGTTTACTGATACAAGCAGTTTCTTTAAAGTATTACTGATATCAAAGCAGATATTTTTAATGCTTCTAAACAGTTTTTGTAGCACGCGGTAAGGAGCTAAATAGTTAAAAATAAGTGTTCGATTACGTAACGTTTACTGATACAAGCAGTTTCTTTTAAGTATTGCCGTGTTTAGGCTGTACTGATATCGTAGCAGTTATTTTTAATGCTTCTGAACTGTCTCTGTAGCACACGTAAGGAACTAAACAGTTAATATCAACTGTTTGAACATGTAGCGTTTACTGATACAAGCAGTTTCTTTTAAGTATTACTAATATCGAAGCAGTTATTTTTACTGCTTCTGAACAGTTTCTGTAGCATACTGTAAGGAATTAAACAGTTTAGTTTAAAATCACAATAGATAGGATTCTCTTTTCCATCTGATATAAGCGTGTTTGGTTTTGGGCAAATATTACCTAAAAAACTTAATTTATTTTTACATATTTTTAAAAAACAAGCTTTTATTTAGATGTGCTAAAAGGAAAACACGTGAAAATTGTGTAATTACAATACAATTTATACGATATAAAAGGTCGTCGCGAGATTTAAGTATGTTCTCGTATTTACTTAGCCTTTTATATAAGTAATATAAATTGTATAATGACGTTTCAAGTGAATAGTAAAAGTTTTTTTTTCTTTTTAGCGCATACAAATAAAAGAGAGGTTTTTACTTTTTTTTACTTTTTAGTCATCCCTTTCGATCCCTTTCCCCATCGTTTTTCATCTGTTCAACTCATTGAACGTGTAGGTAGGTATACAGAATTTATTTACGTCCACCAAACCACCACCACTCGCCACCTATCAAAAACGGTCTACCCATTAAGACAAATCAATCTCGACGCGGTCGTGTCGCTTAATTACTGAGTTTCTATGGCCACCTTGCAGCTCCATCATCAGATCCTGGTTACCATCTAGCACCAAAGTACTCGTCAAGACGAATCAAACGAGCCCATACTCGATGGGGTTATGTCGTTTAATTACTTATTGAGTTTCTATGGCCACCTTACATCAGACTCTGGTTACCATCTAGCACCAAAGTACTCGTCAAGACGAATCAAACGAGCCCATACTCGATGGGGTTATGTCGTTTAATTACTGAGTTCCTACGGCCATCTTCCAGCTCCATTATCAGACTCTGGTTACCATCTAGCACCAAAGTACTCGTCAATACGAATCAAACTAGCTTAGACTCGATGGGGTTGCGTCGATTCTTTACTGAGTTCCTATGACCACCTTCCAGCTCCATCATCAGATCAGACCCTGTAAAAGTTTGAAAACAAAGTACTCGTCAAGACGAATGAAACGAGCCGAAACTCGATGGGGTTGCGTCGTTTCATTACAGAGTTCCTATGACCACCTCCCAGCTCCATCATCAGACCCTGGTTACCATTGAAAGACAAACTATTCGTCAAGACGATTCAAACGAGCCCAAACTCGATGAGGTTGTGTTCTTTCATTGCGAAGTTATTATAGCCACCTTCCAGTACCATCATCCAGATCACCACCATGTCATCATAATTGCATTGTCAGGCGACTTACACAGGTATGCAAAATTTCAGCTCAATCGGTTGAAGATAATCTGCTTCAAAATTGAGTTGCAAGATTTCACCCGAACAAATATACATGCTAGTTAAATAAAAGCTTGTACCTATGTGATATAAAATTTATAAATAACTAGCTGACCCTACAGACGTTGTCCTGTTAATTAATTAATTTAATTATGAATATAGAATTAGAATTTAAAAAGAAAAAAAAAATTCTTTAATAAGAACCTTCTCCTGACAATAACAAACAACAAAGTAATAAAGGTCCAGCCGTTCACGCGTGATGTTGTTACCTCTAAAATATTCATAACAATTTGCTGTTGTGGGCTCATGTTAAAGCTGTATAACATACCTATTTACATAAGACTTTCTTATGTAGGTATTTACAAACTATCTTGAATCATGATTGATGAGTTTTCGATTTGTGCTAGGTAGGTACTACGTAGTTACCTACTTAGCCAATAGGCTATTTGATTACCTACTATTGGGAAATAATTCTGACGTATTGGCTGATAAATAATAAATCGAATGTTAAGTACTAATATTTCTTCCAGTAGGTAATTGGTATAAAATCTAATTTTAAAGTTTGAAAACGCTCATCAACGTCATGGCTCCATTGACATGACTCCGTCACACCTACATAGTTAAGTATAAGTAGTAAGTTTGACGACGAAGTCATATGAATATTGTTGTTTTAACCTTTCAACTGCGGCAGCGCACTGATCAAGTGTACAATGAAAAGAATTTCTATTGTGTAGTGGCGGCGCGTTCTAAGTGTTAAGCTTTATGAAACTGGAGAATTAATCTTTCTACAAGTCGTGTATTGTGCCGAATGGGAAAGTACAACCTACCTACCTACCACAACAAATTTATTCACCCGAAAAACTATTTCTATCAGTTCTATCGTTTCTGTCGGTGCCCAAGAGAAAAAAAAGTGTCTCGAACTAGCTCATAAAACAATAAAATCATTGAAGTCAATACTCTAGTAAGTAGGTACCTACTTGCTACATCTTGCTAACTTATGTGTGAAATCAAAACTATTAAGTATAATTACCTAACCCAAATCTGAGCGCGAGTGACGGAGCACTGATATTACCTACCTACCCGATGCATCTAGGTACTCCAGATTTATCAGACTCCGCTAGGTTAGTAGGTAGGTACATATTTGGCATTTTGGGTAAGTTATATCAGACCCATTGAGGTACCAGACCCTACTGTTTCTTTTAGGTAGGTAACAAGAGCAATTTTGCATCTCTGCTTAACTAAAGTACCTAAACAAAAGAAAGGTATTTTTATGGCCTTCCGCCATAACTGTTTAAAACATTAGAATCATAGCATAGCAAAACATTTAAAATAACTGTCTAACCGCGGCCGCACGTTGCATCGTTAATTAGTGATGTACCTACTCACCTCGTCTCGAGTTTCGATGTCATTACGATTTATATTAAAAATAAAACGCAATAACAATTGTGTACATGACGAAATCCCAGGATCACTGATAGTTTATTGCGTAGATGAGCTTGTGCCACCTTTAACATTACTTATAAATCAGTCTTAAAACGAAATTTATTAATTTAATAATTAAATTATCTAACCATGTTTTCCCAATGCCTTGAAAAAGTAAATTTGTGACTAGCATAACACCTTTCTAACACAAACATATTTCTGTATGTTATTGTACTTTTTGTTACAAATTTAAGTGGAATAAATGGATATGAATATGAATATGACATTGTTGACATGTCACGCTTACAAATTAAAACACTCCGTATTCAATCGTAGTACTATCTACAATGAACAAAATTACCTATGATGTTCTTGCGGCGGTATAAAATAAACAAATATTAATTCAGGTCTATCTTCATTTCATTTCATACTCACGGCAGTCTTACTTATGTACGTAACTCGAGACTATTTCAACAAATAGGTGTAGGTAATCTTACTTTGTTGTAGATCCTAAATTCGAAACTTTCCTGTACGAATTACAATTGTTCGAGAACGGTATGAGGAAGTTTTAAATACCAGATTTTACATAATTTTGTTAATCCATAAACTTATCATACAAACGTTTAATTTTCCAGAAAAACTATTAGCCGATTATCAAAACTACTTTTTTTCTTTTGGAAGATGTTATGGAAAACAAAAAATTACAAAACGTTTTCGGCCAAAAAAATTCGTACAGGCAAATTTCGAATTTATGATACGTAACCGTTGTAGATACATCGTCTCCGCTGAAGTGTTAGTGTTGCCAAAGATCATAAGTATCGTGTAGTTTGCATTATTTTTGTATTTGATTGATACGATTTTTTCATACGATCTTCCAAGCATACGATTCGATCTGAGCAAAGATCGTTCCTGTTGAATCGATAAAAAAAATCGGCAGATTGTATTGCCGTGAATCGATTAAGATCGGGCATCCCTAGCTCGCACGCGCCACAATCTGAAGCTAGTCAGTTCGCGCCCGCTGTAAGAGATAGTCGCAATTCACGAAAACAATTAAATAGTGACAAAGCAGTGTACCACGTGTGAAAAGGAACCATGGAACTTTTATTTAAAGAGTGGGGCTTTGAGAAATATCTCGACCAATTTATTGGTAAGTGACTGGTAAGTAGGTACTTTGCAGCGTACGTTCCTACCAATATTATGGCCAAATTTAATAAGATTTTATGTTACAGAGATGACTTAACTTGTTGGAGTCCATTCATTCACGTCTAAGAGAGTTTAATGGTAATAATAATAACCTACACACTATATTATGGAAAGCTTCTTGTGTTATTTTTCACATTGTGGAGATTCAGATTATCCTAAATGTGTCCCCCGTGGACACGGTATTATGGCCGATTCACACATCCACAAGGAAGTAGTAAGTTAAACTTACTTACTTACTTATGGATGTGTGAATCTGCCATAATATGAATCTTCCTTTAAGTTGGGAATGGGTTTGCTTGGTTCCATTGCACCTCTGTGGCGTTTGTTATGTCTAGGTTAGAATGGCATGGCTAGTTTATACTTGTACCTACATGTAGGTACGCTACACAGTCGGATAAACCTGGGACCTGGGACACCACTAATTTGACTTGCGCAGTAGGTAGACGATTTCTCTGCGCAAGTCGAACCACGTGATCCGTCAGGTCTCATCTTTCGTGACGCGGATTGTAAGTACTCGTGCACTGTGCAGTCAGTAGCTTGACAGGTTTGAACTGTTTACATGACTGTGTTGCGAGCTTGCTTACTGCACAGTCAGTTGAGTGCGTAATGCCCGATATAGACGTATTAACTAAGTTAAGTTAACAACTAAAGAGCTAAAATAGAATTTTGTCTATTTTTCGGTTAAGTTGGTGGGCAGGGCTTGTCACTTGACATGTTTGGACAGACACAATTTAGGCTGGCCTCACACAGCCGGAATGGCTTTCTGAATTCAGTTTGATCAGTAGTCTTGTGATTCCCGGCACATGCAAAATTGCAAACGTCTCTGGGACGTTAACCGCTTGCTGTGTCAACGTGTTGGCAAATAAAACAAAACCGTGCAACATCACTTTTCATATTCTCTCAAGAAATCCGTGTGAGATCTCAATACTACTTAAAACGTGTAAATCGGACATATGGTAAAATGTAAAATAACTAAAAAATTTTGCTAATGAAAATCTGTGTTGAGATTGCTGTGGGTGCCGCTGTCTGTATATATGTATTATTCTCTATGCAAGACTGTAATTAATTCTTTATTAAGTCTGAAGGGGTTTGGTTTGGGTTTGGTTAATTTTTTAAACGTTCATAATCACTCATTTTCATTATCATCTAGTTTATGCAAAAAAAATATTCACTTTAATATCTTACTTGACACTGGCTAAATGTGCTGACCACACAGAGCCATTATTTAAGCACAGAATTTACGACTTCATTACGTTGTTGATCGTCCTTCTTGAGTGAACTAAAGAGCTTAACTACTTAAATATGTATGGACACACACTTAAATTTAAGTCACTTAAAATTTAGTTAAAATTTAGTTAACCACTAAACTACTTAATACGTGTAAATTGGGCATGAGGTAAAATGTAATATTACTAATAACTACTTACTAATAAATTTTACTTATGAAAATTTGTGTTGAGATTGCTGTGGGTGCCGCTGCCTGTATATATATGTATTATTCTGTATGCAAGACTGTAATTAATTATAAATGTTTGTTATTCAAGAACATGAAGTTGACATAGAGGCGCTGTCTTTGCTCGATGATCAGCAAATCCGGGTGCTACTACCAGCTAGTACCAGCTATTGGCCCTCAAGCCAAATTTAGAAGAGCGCTTCAGAAGTGGAAGGCTTCCAAACTAAATTCCGATGTAAGCACACAGCATGGTTAAGTCAAAAAGGGGTGCAGGACTTACAAAAAATTTTAAGCAAAATTAACTTTTTTTCACAATCTGACGGAAAACATTGCTATCAAAAAGAGATTAAAAAAATTCCAAAAAAATAAGGTTTCGAGGTTATTTTTTTATTAGACAACAGAAATCCAGCTCCATACAAAAATTAATGTTTATTTTTATCCTAAAAATACTTTATATCTCTTTTTGATAGCAATGTTTGCCGTCAGTTAGTGAAAACAAATTAGAGTGTATTTTTTATGCAACGCCTTCGCGACACCCGGTCTTAATTTATGTATAAAAATATGGGCACGCCTTGGAATCTTTTTTTTTGTGAACATAATTTGTTTTTATTTTACAGATTTATGACAATCTTGAAAACCTTGTGGAAGTGTACGGAGAGAATGTTGGTGGACTTACAAATTCACCAATAACTTCGGTATTATCGTCACCAAGCACCTCGTCGTCATGCAGATCCATGTCCCTATATCTCGATGTAAGTTATCTATCAATTAACACTATTCATAAGGACCCTGTATCAGCCAAATATTTTTAGTGCTTGGGCGAAGCTTTAGCTCAATCGCCGTGCAAACTCATAGCTCCAAACTAGTTCCGTTTCCCCCATAACACCTACTTTTTTCATGCCTATCTTATTAAGGCAAATAATACAAGCAAGCTTTCTAGATTTTTTTTTCTGCGGTTATGTTTTTCGAGATTTTTGACCTTAACGTTTACTTACGTTTTTTTAATTTTTAAATATTTTGTAAACTATGAGACTGCGATATATCATGTACATAAAATATGTTTTTTGGGCCACCTATAGCGACTCTAAGGCTATAACTCCAACTGTTACTAAGACGATACTCTGACCCTAAACTCGCAATATTAACAATCTTCCCCGTTTTCAGAATCTCACAACGCTGCTCGAAAAGACTCCCGATGGCTTACAGCTTCTTAAAGAAAGGCAACAACCATTGGGAGAACAAAACCGTAAGGTACTAGTTCGAGAAATAGCTACACACACACTTCGGGCAAATTTCGATGACTTGATTGCTGCTGACAATGACAACGACACTAACCAGGAGATACAGGAAATTATAGAATGGCTAAAAAGCAATGTTCACGATTACAGTTTATGTGCAGAAAAATTTGACAAAACTAACAAGGAACGACTAAAACGCATTTTATCAAATGAAAACGAATCGTACATCCAGGAATTTCCCTGTATTAGACCTTGGTATGTATTTATCACATTATTAAAGTTTGTGTCTGTTTATGTTTGTCACCTCATTAAACCAAATTGGCCGAACGAAATAAGATTAAGTTAATCAAGATCCACGAGGGCCATTACCTACATAAAATTATACAATAGTTTACTAAAAAATCTTAATATAATATAATACAATATAATATAGGTTCCTAATATCACAGTAATTTCGGTTTCAGCTAATTGCCGACTTCCATGCATGGTACCCAGGAAACGAAACCTCATTCGATGACAAATTCCCTCTGCTCAAAGTAAAGTTGCTTGCAGCATTTGACAAGATCGCAAGAAAGAACACACACCTGGCAGAGTTGAAACAACTTGCTCGTGGTGAGTTGTTCTTGTGTAATTTTTATTTAATTACCTACTAGACAAGCTACGCCCCGCGGTGTTAATCGAGCTTACCAGGCATAAAAGTAGCCTACACTGTGTTAATCCAACACGTTTAAGTTGTCTCCTTATCAAATTCATCAAAATCCGTCCAGCCGTTTTAGCATGAAAGAGTTACAAATATACATACATGCACATTACAAACATTTTACATTTACATTTTCTATTGTAGAATTGACAGCTTGTTTATCACTTTTCAGTTACCTACTATATATTTTAAAACGCAGTCGGTTTTAATGATTTTTTTTTAATTCGTGAGTAATTTATTTAAAAAAATATTTTAAAACTAGCGGTCCATCCCGGCTTCACACGGGTGGACATTTATTTTAATAAATATATTACTTATGTTATGTACTCAGAGATAATGTAGCATTCTAATGGTAAAAGATTTTTTAAATTGGTTCAGTAGTTTTTAAGATTCGTTACATACATACATGACGACCTCCTTGGTCGGGTGGTTTGCACACCGGTTTTCATGGTGTCACCATCTCTGAGGTCCCGGGTTCGATCCCCGGTCGGGTCAATTCAGAAATTATTGTTTTTCTAAATTGTCTCGGGTCTGGGTGTTTTCTATCTATAATAAGTATGTATTTAAGTATTTTAAGTATGTTTATCCGTTGTCTAGTAACCATTTAACGAGTTTCTTCGAAGCTTCTCTTGGGCTAGATAATTGGTGTGATTGTAGGAAAGATTTATTTTATTTATTTAATTCAAAAACACAAATCTTACCTCTTTATAATTTTAGTACAGATATGAAAACTATGCACTATACAAAACAATAAAATATTTTTTCGAAGATATTTTTTAATTACTTACTAAATGATTACTTTTATTTTTCAGACCCAGATCCTGAGACGAGCAATCTTGCGGTTCTTCTGCTAATTCCGCATATACTTGGACCTTCTTATATAAAGAAAAAACTTTATCCTACATATTGAAGAAGAGCTAAAGCTTCAAGAACAGCAGCAAACACGCCAGGAAAAGTTTTTACATGTAAGGTTAACAATTCAGCCATACATAATAATTGCAGGCACTCTGAATAAAATTTCAGCCAGGTATGTGATTGTCGACAATATTGTTTATGAAATGCCAAACATTAGGTATCAAGGCTGTGGATACGTGTTTCAAGATAATTTGGGCTCTCAATTTGGAATATCCTATTGAATGCTTGCCTGTTTGGCAGTTTTTGCAACGTGTAATTTATACATTTTCTGACATAGCAATCCCAAAGGACAAAGTTTCTGTATCCGTCTTGGGCTTGATCGATGTAATATAAACAAAATGGTAACATGTTTTATCTGCAAAACTTTATTGACTGACTTAAGAGCACTTCGAACACATTTCCATTTCTTTCATACACACCACACATTTGATCAATATCGCTGCGTTGAAAATGGTTGTTCTCGACCTTATACCATCTGTTTAATTCTTTCCGTCGACATTTCTTAAAAAATCACTGTACGCTAGCTACCGCGACCACCACAACCTCACAGTCTAATGAATATAGACAGCTATGCGATTCTCTAAGCGACACATAGACGCTGCGCGCATGGCTGTGATCTGCTGTCTCTTTCCAATTCTATGAATATGAAAGAGACAGAGTCATTTCTCAGCGCTGCGGCAGCCGCAGCTATCAAGGCTTTAGCTTAGAGAATCGCACGGCTGTGCTCATCAACTTATTATGATGCTCATTATGAATGCTCTACAAGTAATGCTGTTGAAAATAATATCCAACTGTTATGTACTTAATTTAGCACCAGAAGTGTCTGTGCCAGACAGTTAAATAATTGATGTTCAAAATGGTAAATATTTTCTTGAATTATTCACGAGTTTATGCGTTTTCTCATACAATTCACGGCTTTCCTTAACACGACGTGATTTATTCTTGATAATATTTATTCTAAGGACCTTTTTAAACTTTCAACAGTGTCGTAGTTAGTTTTAAAACGTGGTAATTAAATGTATGAAAATTATAAGTTATAATTTTATTAAAAGTTCCTTAGTGGTTTGATCAATCACATACCTACGTCTTCACTTGGTACACTGCACTGTCACTATTTATTCTAAAATTATTATATTAAACAGCGGACGCGAACTGACTCAATTTTCCGACTGTCTAAATATATATTTTATAAATTTTTGTATTATATTTTAATACTAAGACACAAATGTAACTGGAATATTAAAAATAACGCTAAATTAAGCGAGGGAGAGCGTTGCGCGCTGGAAGCGCAATATTAAGTTATGGCGAGACGTCCGCGCAGTATGTACATTTTGTATGACTACATATTATACTTATATAAAATATACAATTGAGTAAGTGTTTTTAAAAATATTAGTTTAACATTAATATTAGTCATACACAATGCACATCGTGCGCGGACCTCTCGCCATAACTTAATATTGCGCTACCAGCGCGCAACTCTCTATCTCGCTTAATTTAGCGTCATTTTTAGTAAAAAAATTTTTTTTTTGTTTAAATTATTGGCGAATATTTTGTACATTATTTCAAAAGTATTTCCGTTTTGTTATCTTTTATTGATGGAGGAGTATCACAAAAAGTGATTTTTTAATGTGTTTAAACTTCTCTGTCAATACATAAAGGAAATATGAAAATGGCAATACTTTCACAAAAGCTTTTTTTTTACGTTTTATTTAAAAATTAGTTTTTTTTATAATTATGTGGGCGAGCTGCAAGCAGCTCGCGGTTATTGTGTTAGTAGAGATTTTTTTAGTTAAGTTGCCATGGACGTACCTAGCCTAGTCTTAAATTTTGTCTAAATCGAAATCAATGTGTAAATTTTGCGATTAAATAATGTCAGCCATCTTGGATTTCAAAATGGACATCTTTTTCGTAATCTATGTGTTTCAGTTGACCGAAAACGATACCCATCTAAGTTGATGTGTTCGCTTCGCTCACCGCAATACGACTCCGCTCTTGCTGAGCGACGCATGTCACCTCAGTGACCTCCGTAACGCTGCAAGGTGATCAAAACGAGCCGCGCTTTCTGGTCGTCACGCGTCACACAGCAAGAGCGGAGTCGTATTGTGATAGCCATGTAGGTAGGTACACTTTTTGCCAGAAGGCATTTTTCTTAGAAGCATAGTAATTAAGTCTAATCTTGATTATAATTTATGTTTAAATATTAAATAGGTTGCAGGTGTAGGTACCTTTTATGTACGCAGTAAGTTAAAATGTTATAGTCATACTTTTATTCATAGTAGTAGAAGATCCGAGTATACAACGACCTTCACCGGGCCCGTTTAATGAATAAAAATATTTTTTGTCAAATTTAATATGTTAAAAAATATATTGAGAGTGGGTTGGCTGAAAAGTTTCAGTCCAGTATAATTGATTAATTAAATATTTACAAAGACACACACCAAACCAGTACATTATTTGTTTAATTATTTATAATAGGTACTGGACTGAAATTTTTCAGCCTACCCACTCGCGATATATTTTTTAACATATTAATTTGATATAAAATACTTTTCATACATTAACCGGCCCGGTAAAGGTCGTTCTATACTCGGATCTTAGACTATAGCTTTCTTCCGCTGCGATATCATAATATAATCTGTTAATATAAATAAAATTAAGAGAGAGAAACAGTATTTTGTTTTTTAGATGTGGTGTGTTCCTCCTCACCACCACCACACCTCTCCAAACGTTCTTTCTTTCTTTTACTGTGGTGCTCTCTTTCTTCCCGAAATTGATCCGACGCCGCCGAGTCGTGGATAAATGATTGCCGAAGAGAGAGAGGAAAACTTACTGAAAGTACCAAAGTAACAGAAAGAGGGAGAATAAAGAGAGGTGTGGCGGTAGTGAGGAGGAACACACCAAACCTAAAAACAAAATATTGTTTTTCTCTCGCAATATCACAGAATATCGCAGCGGAAGAAGACTATAGATACTGACATTTATTAACTTACTTCTAACTTGTTCATTAATTAAAAATTAATTATAGTACATTAATGTAATTATAATCTAATATTTAAAATAATAATTATTAAAAATAAATCCGTATACTTTTTACAAGTTTTTGCATTTATTACTAATATTCCTACTGAAATAAAACTGTATATTGTATAATGTTTAATATTACGATATACAGTAATTACTACCGTATATCGTAGTATTCAATATTACGGTATATCGCAATGTTCAAGCATTACGATATAGAGTAGTTATTACTGGGATGGGTACCCAGTAATTACTGTAATGTAATAGTACCTGCCACTGCGGATGAACAGTTGTAAGTACTGTAAGCGAACTTTATTGGGAACTGTTCATTCGCAGTGACAGGTACTGTTACATCACAGTAATTACTGGGTACCCAACCCAGTAATTACTACTGTTTTTCGTAATGGTATACAGTAGTAATTACTGGGTTGGGTACCCAGTAATTACTGTGATGTAACAGTATATGTTACTGCGAATGAACAGTTGTAAGTACTGTAAGCGAACTTTATTGGGAACTGTTCATTCGCAGTGACAGGTACTGTTACATCACAGTAATTACTGGGTACCCAACCCAGTAATTACTACTGTTTTTCGTAATGGTATACAGTAGTAATTACTGGGTTGGGTACCCAGTAATTACTGTGATGTAACAGTATATGTTACTGCGAATGAACAGTTGTAAGTACTGTAAGCGAACTTTATTGGGAACTGTTCATTCGCAGTGACAGGTACTGTTACATCACAGTAATTACTGGGTACCCAACCCAGTAATTACTACTGTTTTTCGTAATGGTATACAGTAGTAATTACTGGGTTGGGTACCCAGTAATTACTGTGATGTAACAGTATATGTTACTGCGAATGAACAGTTGTAAGTACTGTAAGCGAACTTTATTCGGAACTGTTCATTTGCAGTGACAGGTACTGTTACATCACAGTAATTACTACTGTATTTTTTAAATGTTATACAGTAGTAATAACTGGGTTGGGTACCCAGTAATTACTGTGATGTAACAGTACCTGTCAATGCGAATGAACAGTTCGGAATAAAGTTCCCTTACAGTACTTACAACTTAGCTTCTACAGTACCCGTTAATGTGACAATACGTTATAGTAACTGAGTCGCACAGTACTAAGTAATGCACGGTCATTGCATGTTACTGTGGAATTATGTACTTAAACCTGTGAGGCACAGTTTCTTTTAATGGATCCACAGTTGTTATAACTGATAATCACGGTATATCTTAATGAGCCCACATTTCCTAATAGCGACCTTCACAGTATCTTTTAAAGTATTCTCACAGTATCTAATACCAGACAGCCAGTATTTGTTACTGTTTTCGCACAGTAACTATTAAGTATCTCCACTGTACAAATAACTGAGAGGGAACGGTTGTTATTAATGTGTACTATCAATTATTATAACTGATATCTGAAGGTACTTCAAACTGGACAGCAAGGTATATTTTAATGAGCAACCAAAGTATACCTTACTGTGTATTTAGATACCTGTTACTGTGAGGAAACGGTCACTATTAATGCATACTTACAATGAACAGAACTGGTTGCTTACAGTTTGTTCTACTGGATCGCACAGTACTCATTAATGTTGTCCTATGTAGTTCGTACTCTGTAAACACAGTAAAATCAACTGTAAGCTTAAACTTTATGACAGTTATAAGTACTATCATAGTTCAGTTAAACCTACTGTTAGACACCTTTTTTTTTTTTACTGTTTAAAACAGTAAAACAAAAAAACAGTTCATAAGAGGACTATTACTGTTATCATTTACTGTCTTACAAACAGTTAGAATTACCGGCCTGAAAACAGTTGCAGATGCACAGTAAAATCTACTGTTCTAACTTAACAGTTAGTTTTACTTCTTTGGACAATAGGCTCTATTTTTACTGACCAAAGCGGTGAATATTACCGAAAAATCGATTGGGTTTACCGATTTTTTTTTTCAGTGTAGGTAACGTCTCAACGGCCAACATCTCGAATGTTCCAAACACCGGTGCCCAAACTGTATCATTATTATTTCTATCGACTGATCTATTGCATGGGGTCGATGACTCCGAGACCTGTTTGGCATTCATACAACTCGGCATATAGAGCTACGCTGGCATTGCTTGCAATCATTCAAAATGGTGGATACAAAATACCTGTCTTATGGTGACGCAACTTTAAGAT